>CM041519.1:21044073-22289073 GCA_023091065.1 Dianthus caryophyllus | reverse complement strand
TGTATACAGATATTTTCCCACAGGCGTGACCCGTTAAAATCCTGAAAATTGGACAGTAAAACGAGAAAAATAAACGTCAAAATACGTTGTGGCCGGGTAAAAGGGTGAAATGTGGGTAAAGACCGTGGGTAAAAAGGGGGTGCTAGAAAAAGGAAGAAACCGCCAGTTACCGCCAACTGGCGGTTTGTGTACTAACCGCAAGTGAACTGGCGGTTTCTTGACAAACCGCCAGTTAATTGGCGGTTTGTTGGGGGCTCTGTTTTTGTTGTTTTTGCTTTTCAACAAACCGCTTGTGTACTAGCGGTTTTTCTATCTTTTGGAGGTTTATAAATGTCGACTAAAAGGGTGCCTTGGTTAATCCTTCATCCTCACACTTCTCATTTCCACTTGTTTCAATTTTCGACAAATATTCATAATATTTCGTTGAACGTTTTCGAGCAATGGAACATTTTGACGGGAATTTGCGAAGTTGGTGCTCATCGTTATCGGGCCTTGAGACGAAGGCGTTAGGTGATTTTGGCGTAGGCGTATTTATTGGTTTGAAGCAGGTCAGGGAAGAGTCTGACTTCCTTGATGCGTGCTTGGAGTATTGGGACCCCGTGTACCATGTTTCTCGCTTTTCGGACGGAGAAATTTGTCCGTTAATCGAAGAATTTTCGGCGATCGGGGGGTGGATGTAGAGGGTAATGCCTGTCATCGTGAAGGGCAAGCTGGGTTATCGAAGGAAACTTCAGAACTTTCTCTTGATGACTCGTGATCAGGCCGAGGAGCTTGTCCTGGGGGGAAAGCTCAACATGTACCGTTTGTGCCAGCGGTTCATGAACCGTAACGACCAAACTATCTCCCTTGTTGCGAGGAAGAGGGCTCTCGTGCTCTGCTTGGTGCATCGTTACATGTTTCCTGACTCGTTGGCCGGCAGAGTCTATGGGGAGGCCAGACTCATCTGCATGGTTGAGCAGATGGAGCTCGGCCATAATCCTGCTGGGCTGATCCTAGCGGAGACTGTCCTTGGCCTGGATGATCGTGCCGTAAACCGGGTGCATGCGTAATGGGGGTGTCCTCGAATACTCCAGGTATGGCTGATGGAGCGGCTGAGCGTATTGAGCCCCGTAGGTTTAGAGGAAACCTTCAAAGCTGAAGGTGTGACCAACCGGGGGATGCGATGGGCGGGCCCGAATGGTCGTCATCCTGAATACTTTGTTGGTTTTGTGAGGTTGTGGAACCCGGGATTGAGGGGGACCCAACTCGGCGTCTTGCATAAGGGCGTGCTAAGTTAAAAAAGATTAAGTTTGAAAAACCTTTAAAAACTGTTTTGGAGTCGCCACCTAATTATCGCGGAAATTAGGAACCTGCTATCATGTCCTAAGCTAAAGACATGTCCTAGATTTTGGAGCACGCCGACACCCCTAGATCTAAGGTTGTGAAACCAGAATGGATTCGGGGTGAGGGTACTTTAAAAAAAAAAAAGATTAATTCAATTAATGATTTATGAAAACCTTTTAGAAAAACCGATGTAAAAATAGCCTCTACTCACCTAGAACAATCCATGGAAAATGATATTTGAGCTAATGTTATCGCTACGTACAAGTGCGATAGAGTTTGTAAAAGAATGCAAATGCAAATGCAAAAAGATTGTTTAAAACCCTCAGTTTAGCATGTTTAACTTGTTAACGAAAGCGGTTCATTTAAAGGTCGAATTCGTTGTTTAAGTTGATTTTAATGCAAAAGAGAAGGTGCAAGATGCATGCAATTAAAATAAACGTTCAACTGTCCATTGGTTCATTTTAGAAGGGTCGGTTGCTTATGCGACTTTGGCGTGTCATCGGATATGGTGTGTACCCGAAGTAATAAGACCACTTGGCGGCAAGCGGGCTCGGTGCCAAAGCCGGGGGGGGGGGGGGGGGGTGGGGGCGGGGGGGCGCTAAAGTGGAGTCCCCTTTGTTACTCCATAGAGTATAAGAAAAAGCTTTGATCCAAGTGGATCGGTACCTACCTGGTCCTGGCGCTTCATATCTGGGCAGAGTTTCGCTTCTTGAACTAAAAAGGAGGGTGAATTCAACACGGGATGGTGTGTTGAACTCAAGGATTTTGAGTGCGTGAGGCTTTGAGAGGTTGCTGGTGATTTCTGATTGTGAATTGTGTGTAGAAATTGTGTATTATGAGGTCGGGTATAGGGGGGTATATATACTAAAAACCTTGGAGAAAATAGGAAATCTCGGGATAGAACCAGGCAGGCAATCCGCACAAGCCTATGCGGGTGGCCAGGTAAACCGCATAGAGCTATAGGGTTTGGCCCCTAAACATCATAAGGCTATGCGGTTTGGGAGATTCCGGTTTGATTATATCTCGAAAAGATACAGTATAATCTCGAGCTTGTACGTCAAGAAAACAGCTGAGGGCTTCCTAAGATATTTTGAGGGTTGAGGGCCTTGGAGTGAGGGCCAAAGGTGGGTTTAGGCTCGGTTCTGGGCCCGAGACCCGAAAATGTGAAAAGGGTGTATTTTGTAGTATTTTGTGAAATGAGATAACCCGCTGAAGGTACCGGGAAATTTCTGGCGGGAAAACCTATCGGCATACTGCCTTGCGCCGAGCCTCGCCAGTCTTGGCGTGGGGGTCCGGAATGCGCCTCGCAGGAAAAAAGGGGCGAAGTTTTGTAAAAATGGGGGAGATCATTGCATGAATTTGTGACCAAAAAAGAAAAGTTGAAAATCCTTTTTGAAAATGTATTTTCGGAGTCGCCACCAAATATTAAAGGAATTTGGAACCTATTCAACGCGTCTTGAAATACAAGACACGAGTGTCTCAGATTTCAAGGTGCGTCGATACCTATCCGTCTGAGGTTTGAAACCAGAGAAGGGATTCGGAGTGAGGTTACTTTTCAAAAGTTTTGACAAAAATGTGTTTTGAAAACTGAAATCAAAAAGCCTACATAAAAGTAGTCTCTACTAATTTGAAAACATTTATTTAATTTCGATATTTGGGCTAAAATGACGCTACGTACAAGTGCGAATATATATGACTCGATAAAAATGCATAAATAATGTAAATCGTCAAAATAATGACTTTACTATAGGAAATGTTCGTTAAATAATAATTTATTGACTAAATTATTACCATAAACGTTATTTTCCGACCTCGTATTTGACTCTTTAAGAATTTGTGAAAACCCTCAGTTTTGACATGCTAAAAGACTCTATGAAACGGTACAATTTAGTGTTGGATCCGTGATTCTAGTCGTTATTTAATGCATGAATGAGGACTTGCATAATTATTGTTCGGGGTGATTTTCTCACACGGTTCGTTTTAGTGTATGTGGATCTACTAGTACTATCCTTTAATTGTGATTGTGATTATTGAGTTGTAACGTAAAGAAAAGCGATGAAAATGGAATAAGACACACGATATGGTTACGTGGGAAAAACCCTTAAATGTTAAGGGAAAACCACGGGCGCCAAGCCAGGAGAGGTTATGCACTAGTTCTGGTTCAGGAAGTACAGAGTCTGGACCAACTGGTACAAAATACAACAATATCGTAAAATAATTATAAAGTGTTTAGTTGCTTGTGAATTGCGTAGAGAATGATGTGCTTGAGTTGTGTGTCTTCTGATAATAATGAATGAATCTTTCCTCTGAATTCTGCTCCTTTTATAATGCCCTTGGGTCCAACGTTCATCTCCTCCTTTGTAGGTAACTTCTTCCCCTTTCTTCTCCAGCAGCTCCTATCTCTTAGGCTTCAGTTTCGTTTCTTGACCAAGTCTTCCAACGTCTCTCTTAGGGTTGCTGCTGCGTCCTTGGGCTTCCCTTTCTGACTCTTTTTGTTGGGCTCGGCCCATCTTGGTTTTTCCTCTCTTGACCTGCACCTTTGTTTTGTCTGTACTGCCTGGTGCTGGCTGTAGGACCTGACTATGGATCCTGTACCCGTCTAGGTCTGGCCAAGGGTTCTGGACCAGCCTGGGTTTTTGGTCCCAACAGTTTGTCCCCCATCTCCTTGCCCTTCAGTCCTGAACTGGGGGGTAAGGAGATGCTTTTGTTCCTTTCCCTGGACCTGGGCCGTGCCTTATCCAGGTCCTTCCTGTTCTGCTGTGCTTTTGGTCCTGGGACCTGCACTTTGTAATTAATGTGGTAGTTGCCTCTTCGTGGGGAAGTGCGCCCTATTTTGGCGCTCAATGCACTGCACATCAGTCGTGGGTCACATCAAGTCACTTCGCGCGCTTATTTTTGTAAAAAACCATCCAACTTCTTTTTTGTCCCACTATATATACCCTAGTTTCTTTGTTTCTTTCTCTCTCTATCTCCTTCACTCTGATTTTATTTGTTGTGCACCTAAGAATTTCCGAAAAATCTCCAAACCGATTTGTTAGGAAACCCTAGCGTCCTTTTTTCTTCTTCAACTTTGATCATGGCTTACAATGACGTTGGCCCTTCTAGTGCTGTTCCTCACTCTCACGGTGGTTCCATCTCCTGTCTATCTCCTTTCGTATGTGCTTTTTGGTTTTTTGACTTTTGTTGCGGGTTTGTTTTGCAGTTTCTGACTGGGTCCCTACTCCTGATGACCCTGAGTCAAGGAGGAGGATTCAGGCGTTCCTGGATTTGCCTGCTGACAAGAGGACCTGGCCCAGGTGTATGCATCCTGACGATGATGAAGATGTTGTTGAGGCTGTTCCTTCCCCTGGAGAGGAAGGGCATGTCGGTGAAAACGAAGAGAATAATGACAGGAAAACTTCCCTATCTTTTGAGGCTATCACTGCTGTGATTGATCGGGCTCGGGAGGCCTTGAGGAACGAAGATAGGAAGGCACCAGGGATAATCTTGACCAGATCCATCAAAATAGCTGATGAATCTCCTACACGTAGCTCCGACCAGGAGAAGAAGATGGTAAGGGAGTTGCCCCAAATAAATCCGGTGCTTTCAATACCTCTGCGTGCTCAAAGTCAATCTGAGTACGTTTCCTTGGGGAAGTCCCTGAGTGAAAGATTTGCTGCATTGTCCCCTGCACCTGCTGCCTTGGACCCTACACGGCTAGCGCATAAGATGGTGGGCTGTTGCGCCCAGGTTTGTGCCTTTCGTGGCTTTTAGTTTTGTTCTGACTTGCTCTTTGGCATGATTCTGACTTTCTGCTCTGTCATTTGTGTCGTAGTTGTTAACCATGTCGGCTGGCCTTGGCTCTACTGTGCCAGTCTTGGTGGGTGATAGAGTTAAGGCCGAGGTTGAGAACGAAGCACTTCGTTTTTCCCTCAAGATTACCAAAAGGGAACTTGAGAACGAGAGGTACCGCTGTGAGAAGCTGACTACCATGGACAAGATCCACTTCCAAAGGATCCGGCGACGGGACAATCTCATTGCGAGCGTAACAAAGAGCTTGAAGAGTTGAGGAGGATGCACGTAAACACAATCTTGACATAGCGGAACTGCGTGCATACCGGACCCAGCGCTCAGTGGAGATGATAAATCTTTGGTCGAGGAACGCGCTACACAGGACTGTCTGCTTTGGAGGCGCCATCTTTAAGCGGATGTTCCCTGGGAGGCAATCCTGGGCGGTGAAGTCATCTCGGTGTGCGGTAGATCTGAGGAGGTACCACCGTCCAGTCTTTGAGGTTGATCTTTGTCGGTCCATCCAATCTTTGTTCTCTGAGAAGAACATCTTTGAAAGAACTGGTGAGTCAGTTGGTGGAGACAGTTGAACTCTTGGTCTTGTTGGTATTTTTTGAACAAACTCCTAAATTTGCCAGGGGGGATGTCCCATGTTATGCTTTCGTCTGTAAGTATTTGCACTTTGTTTGCTTGTTTTGAACTTCTTTTTGTGCTTATGCGCAGGCATAGGCTGATTGTTATATGTTATGTTATGTCGATAAGACTTTGTTATATGTTATGCTATGTCTTTGTTATGATGCGCATATAGTTTGTTGTGAATTTGTAAAGTAGCATGCATGCGTTTGATAATTTAGGCGACTTACACTTTGGGGCTCCCTTAACGGACATTACTCCCTGTCCCGTTGTTGCAGTCGTACTGGGGCTGGAGCCTAAGGTTTTGTCTTTGTCTTTGGTTACAGGTGGACCAGATTACGATTCGCTTTGTCTGCACAAAAAGAGGGTCAGGGCTTGACCGTTGGCGTTACCAACGGCCCTCCGACGCTCAAGTCAGTACAATTGTATAGGATAAATTGTAAAGGAAAAGTTTTGAGTTTTGTACATTACCAGATAAGCTGGTCCAGGGCACTTTACATGTGATAGAGCTTGAGGTGGAGTGTATTCCAAGGTCTTGGGATCATGTCTCCTTCCAGAGTTTGTAGTCTGTAAGAGCCTTTCCACATTCTTTGAATCAATAAGGTATGGGCCTTCCCAGGTTGGGGCTAACTTGCCTGCAGCCTTATCCCTTGTGTTCTGAAATACATTTCTCAGGACCAGATCTCCTGTCCTGAACATTCGTAGTCTCACATTCTTGTTGTAACCCGGCCCGCAGTTGTTGGTATCTTTGCTAACCTTACTTCTTTGCTAAGTCTCTGAGCTCTTGAGGTGTATCCGGTCACTCCGCAGTAGTTCATTATTCTCGAGAAAATGTATTGAGTCCATACATTTGTTGGAGCGTGCACTTCTATTGGTAGTACGACTTCACATCCATAAACCATTGAGTATGGAGTTTGTCCTGTTCTCTCTTTGGCGTGGTCCTGTCGCCCATAGTACCGGTGGCGACTCTTGACCCATCTCCCTTGTTTCTCCATCAACTTCTTCTTGATGCAATTGATTACAATCTTGTTACTGGACTCAGCCTGTCCATTTGCTTGAGGATATCTTGGTGCAGAGGTGACCAAGTTGATATTCCACTTTGTACAGAAGTCTCTGGTCTTGTTTCCCACGATTGCAAGTCCAATGTCTCTTATTATTTCTGAAGGAATTCCATACCGCCGATGATGTTTTTCTTTATGAAGGCTATAACTACTTTTACTGTGCCGCTTTTGTATGCATCTGCCTCTATCCACTTAGAGAAGTAGTCTGTCATTGCTAGCATAAACACCTTCTGTCCTGGAGCCATTGGTAATTTGCCAACTAAGTCCATGCCCCATTTCATGAATGGCCATGGTGCTGATATTGAGTGCAGGTGCAATGCAGGTTGGTGTATTTCTGGACCATGCCTTTGACAAGCGTCACACTTTGTGGCATACTGGATGCTATCTGTTTTCATTGTGGGCCAGTAATACCCCATTCGCAAAATTTTGTTGACCATGCTTCTACCATCTGTGTGGTTTCCACAGTGTCCATCGTGTATTTACGATAGTCTTGTCGACTGGTCGGGTTGCGGCCAGCAGTCTGATCCAGATTAAAGGACCTTCTGAATAGTATGCCGTGTATGATTGTGTATCTGGATGCCTTGATTACGAGCGCTCTGGCCTCGATCTTGTCCTGTGGTAGCTTATTACGGACCCGACCATTCGTAATATGGTTTGGTCCACTCACGAGTACCTGGGCGTGTTCAATAGGACTATTTGTACTTTACGGATTCTTTGGTTCCAGGACGTGTACAATTGGTATACTGTCCAGCGCACCAGGTTCAAATCTTTGTTCAATGTTAGCCAAAGCATCTGCACGCACATTACGATCTCTAGGGACTTGCTCAACCTCAATGTTAGTAAATTTTGCAAAAGATTTTTGACTAAATCAAGATATGCAATCATCTTAGAATCTTTAGCGTGCGTCACAGATTGATTTGGTTTGCTACCAAGAAAGAGTCTAGTTTTACCTTTAGATTACGGACTTTCATGTCGGACATACATTCGACCACTATATTAGTGCCTCATATTGACTTCATTGTTGGTAGTCACGAATTCACGAGGATACACTGTACTATCTTGTCCCCACTGTGGCGACTTCAAGACCACACCTAGTCGGTACCCACGATGTTGGTGAACCATCATCCCGAGTTCCCAGTCTGCTTGTTTACGGTCGGATGGAAGATCTCCTTTGTTACCTGCTCTTCTAGTGTGGGAGTGAAGTCAGCCACAAAGTCTGCTAGAGCTTGAGATTTGATTGCTGTTCTGGGCTCATAGGATAGATCGTAGGTGCTCAACTTTACTGACCATTTTGACATGCGACCTGAAAGTTCTGGTCTAGACAGTACTGATCTCACAGGAACATTAGTACGAATGATAATATGATGCGCCTCAAAGTATGGACGCAATTTGGTACAGGCAACTCTTAAAGCCAAAACAAATTTTTCCAATACAGAATACCTGGTCTCAGCATCCAGAAGACTCTTACTTACATAATACACCGGATGTTGCTGTCCATCTGGCTCTCTCACCAGGACTGCACTTACAGAGCTTTACATTCTGAGGCAGTACAGGACCAGTGACTCCCCTGGTTCAGGCTTGGATAAAAGTGGGGCTGATGATAGGTATGCTTTCAGGTCCTGGAATGCTTTCTCATGCTCTGTCCCCCAGTTGAACTGTTTATTCTTTCTTAGAAGATCATAGAACGGCTTGCACCTTTCAGAAGACCAGGAGATGAATCTATTATTGCTACTCTTCTTCAGTCAATTTACATGCGTCTTTTGAGTTAGGGGCTGCAAGTTGATTATTCTTGAGATACGCTCTGGACTAGCCTCTATGCCTCTTTTTGTCACCATATAGCCTAAGAACTTTCCTGCAGTGACACCAAAGGTGCATTTAGTAGGGTTTAGTTTCATATTATATTTTTCCAGAATCTCAAACGCCTTCTCCAGGTCCTGGATGTGATCCTCAGCTTTCTTTGATTTCACCACCATATCATCAATGTAGACCTCCATTATCTCCAATCTGGTCCTTGAACATCATGTTTACCAGCCTTTGATATGTTGCACCTGCATTCTTTAGTCCAAAAGGCGTAGCCTTGTAGCAATATATTCCTCTGCTGGTCATGAACGCTGTATACTCCTGGTCTGGAGGGTGCATCCTGATCTGGTTGAATCATTCATTGCATCCATGAATGTCGGCACCTCGTATCTGCGGTGGCATCCACCATGGCATCTATGTGTGGTAGTGGAAATGAATCTTTTGGGCACGCCTTGTTCAGGTCTGTATAGTCCACGCATACTCTCCACTTGCCATTCTTTTTCTGGACCACAACTACATTTTCCAACCAATCTGGGTACATTACTTCTTTAATCATGTCCATGTCCAGCAACTTCTGTACCTCCTGGTTCACAATCTCATTACGTTCTGGTGCAAACTTCCTGCGTTTACATTTCCACCAGGCTTAAAACTTGGGTCAATATTTAACTTGTGTGTAATAACATCGGAACTTATACGGTCATATCAAAATGGGACCAGGCAAAACAATGCTCTTTCTTCCTCGGAAAGTCAATTAGAGCGGTCGATTACCTGCGGGCGTCGAACCAACCGTAACCTTCTGTCGGGTCTTTCTTGACCAAAACAATTTCATCTGTCTCCATGCGTGGGACAGATTCTCAACAGAACTGACAGTCGCTTTAATTGCTATGCGAGGACTTACCTGGACTAGGAGGTTTGGTCATCTGTAACACTCTGTCTTTGTTTGTTGCTTTCTCCTCGGCCGTTCTTTGTCCCCACTTTGTTGGTATCTTTATGCACCGTGGTACGTTGAAGGTCTGACCTTGAGGTTGTGGATCCAGGGTCGCCCTAGGATTACGTTGTATGAGGACAGCGATCTATCACGCAGAACTTCTCGAAAGAGGTGACTCCTTCCACATAGGTTGGTAGGGTGATCTCTCCCAGTGTGCTTTGTCTCTCTCTTGAACCCTACCAGACGCCTGGACTTCTTCGTTACGTCGGACTCTTTCGGCCCATGGCTTCCGGCGCCTCCATCATGATGATGTTGGTGAGCGCCTCCATCTACCAGGACTCTTGACCATGCGGTTCCAATCTGGATCTTGATTACGATCCATCGTGGTGTGGCCCATGCACTCCTTGTAGGTCGACTCATCAAACACGATCTCCTGGATCGACACGCTTGTCTCTGGTGGTGTTGTTGCTGTTCTCGAGCTACACGCTGCGGCAGAATATGTTAGTCCACAAATATCTAATCCACCAGAGATGAATTTTACCTCATGGGTTGGTGGTGGTGGTGGAAGATCTCTGGGCTCATCTCGTTCATCTCTGTTCCTCCTGTTTCTGGGCAGGATATCCTTCAGGTGACCATTCTTTAGTAGATGAGCTACTTCCCTCCTGAGAGCTATGCAATCCTCTGTGGTGTGTCCAATATCAGAATGGTACTCACACCACTTGGTTGTGTCTCTCCTTGGGTTGGGCTTCTCGCTTGCTTTTGGCCATCTGACTGCTGAACCTAGCTTGTCCATCTTGTGGATCAGTCCTGGAAGGTCTACAGAGAAGCAGTACTCTGAAACTGGAGGTGGAACTCTGGGTGCATCGGTCTGTTCATCCACAGCGTTTGCCTCCCTCCTGTTTGGCCTCTGATATGGACCAGGCCTGTTGTTGCTGTGCCTCTGGGTGGTGACTTTTCGTTCGGCCCTACCCTGGTCCTGATATCGTGCCCTGAACTGCTGGTCCTCTTCTACCCTGATCTGGGCCAGAGCCTTAGCCTGCACATCCTCAAAGGTAGAACAAGGGTAGCGGGTTAGTTCAACATAAAGATCAGAATCTCTTACCAAACCTTGCCTGAAGGCCTCAATGGCCGTGCCAATGTCACATCTGGGGATGGACACTTTCTCCTTGTTGAAGCGGTGCAGGAAGTCCCTTAGAGACTCGTTCTCGCTCGATGACGATGCAGATCATCGATGCGCTTCTCCAACAATGCGCTCTTGTGGCCCGGATGTTGAAAAGGTTGATCGACTCATGAAAGGACTTGATGGTCTTGATTGGCGAGTTGATATACCATGGAGGGACGGTCAAAGGTTGAACCAAAGCTTTTGCACATGCAAGCCTCTCTCTTTCTTTGGGATAGGAGCGTTGAACATCCTCTGCACTGTCTTGTGCAACATGTTCCGGAGGATCTGGTCCCCATCATAGAGCTTTAGGTTGGGTCTTTGAGTACTTCTTTGGCATCTCGACCATTGCAATGCAATCATCAAAGGGTGAATCGGATAGCTCCCTGGTCGCCTCTTGATGGGTGGTGGAAGTCCTGGAACCTTTCGTACGACTCGAGAGTTTACGCATCTCCATCATCATGTATTCCATGACCTGGCCTGCACTTACTCCCTCTGGTGTCTTTGGTTCACCGCTTCCACCTGCACCGTTATTCTCTTGGTCTTCCTCTACATGGAGTGGATCGCCTTTTGTGCCTTTTGACCCTGCAGAAGAGAAAGTAGAGAAGTCAAGTTGTTTGATCACGTCAGAAAATGGTGTACCTGGTGGGATCCTGGATCCTGACGCGTTCTTCTGTGCAGAGGCCTCCAACTGCTTCTTTAGAGGCGATCTCGCCTCCTTCATATGCGACCTCGGCCTTAGCATCCTCTGCAGCTTTCTTGGCCTGTTCTGCAACTTGCTTGGCTTGTTGCAACTCTTCCTGGAGCTTCAGCATGGCTTCTGCACTTGTACCTTCCATCTTTCGCGTTGGTTGATCTCGTTGATTGGGAAAATGTTATAGGATTAATAAACTAGTATCCCCACAGACGGCGCCAATCTGTTCGGGGTGATTTTCTCACACGGTTCGTTTTAGTGTATGTGGATCTACTAGTACTATCCTTTAATTGTGATTGTGATTATTGAGTTGTAACGTAAAGAAAAGCGATGAAAATGGAATAAGACACACGATATGGTTACGTGGGAAAAACCCTTAAATGTTAAGGGAAAACCACGGGCGCCAAGCCAGGAGAGGTTATGCACTAGTTCTGGTTCAGGAAGTACAGAGTCTGGACCAACTGGTACAGAATACAACAATATCGTAAAATAATTATAAAGTGTTTAGTTGCTTGTGAATTGCGTAGAGAATGATGTTCTTGAGTTGTGTGTCTTCTGATAATAATGAATGAATCTTTCCTCTGAATTCTGCTCCTTTTATAATGCCCTTGGGTCCAACGTTCATCTCCTCCTTTGTAGGTAACTTCATCCCCTTTCTTCTCCAGCAGCTCCTATCTCTTAGGCTTCAGTTTCGTTTCTTGACCAAGTCTTCCAGCGTCTCTCTTAGGGTTGCTGCTGCGTCCTTGGGCTTCCCTTTCTAACTCTTTTTGTTGGGCTCGGCCCATCTTGGTTTTTCCTCTCCTGACCTGCACCTTTGTTTTGTCTGTACTGCCTGGTGCTGGCTGTAGGACCTGACTATGGATCCTGTACCCGTCTAGGTCTGGCCAAGGGTTCTGGACCAGCCTGGGTTTTTGTTCCCAACAATTATAAAAGTGACGTCGGTTTGCTTTAGTGATAATGAGTCGTTATTTATGCGATATTGGCGGGGTTTAGACGGATTACGAATCCGAATTGCTACAACCGTATTACGAATACGGCTTCGCTAATGCCAATATCGGGTTGGGGTTAATGTAACCCCTTTGTCCGAGTCTCAAACGTCCTAAACGTAGGTAAAATGTTTACCTTTTGAAAATGGAAAGACGGTATTTTGAGTGGATTTTGTGAGTAGTGTATGTGTATTGAAAAACCGATTGTTGAAATGAATGAAGGGGGTTGGTATTTATAGAGGTTGGCTGGTTTGAAGGTAAACAAAATATAAATCGCCTGTGTACAGGCGTTTTATATTTTGTTTGGGCTGGATTTTGTAAGAAAAACAGAAGGCGGCTGTGTGGGGAGAAGTTTTGGTGGGCTGTTTATGCCGCCTTTGGTTTTTGGACATGTGATTAGGTGATGATTATGTTTTATTTGGATATTTTGGGCCAAATTGGTTTTTGGCTCAATTTTGATTTTCGTGCTTTGGTTTTTGTCGTGTTTTTCGGTTTTGGCTCAAAATAAAATAATATTGAAGCATATTATTTTACGGTATCGTAGGGTCTAACCTTGTGAAAATGTGACACGGGACGCACTTTGGCCCGTTTTGCGTGTTGTGTTAGTGTGCGTTTTGGGTCGTTTTTGTAAGTTTGGGCCGTTTTGTAGCTAGTTGGGAAATTTGTTTTGTGGCTTGGCTTAATAAGACGTTCCTGTAATGTGCCCGTGTTGTACTCATAATGACTAAGAATGACATTCATTTTTATGATTATGCAAATTCAAATTAATACGCTAAAAAAATGACTAAACACGTTTTAGACACTTTTGTACCGTTTCGACTCTTTTAAAAGCATGCATGAAAGTCCTTTTCGTCATCGGGTTTGTTTTTTTGGGGGAGTACGGATACGGGTATCTACAGAGCCCCCAGTTTGACTGAGCTTGGACAAGGCGTTAGTCAAACTTAAAGATAATATCCGGACCATTACAGTCTCGATACTACCCGGCAGCGCTAAGCATGTGTCTTATGGGAGAGACGAGGACTTAGCGTCGGGAAATGCGGGGAGGGACGACATGTTTTTAAGGACATGACGGTCCTACATGTTTAAGGGCATGTCAGCCTGCAAGTGGTTTTAGTACTCTCAGCTGGCGCCTTGCTTGTGCTTTCCTTGCGCTTCTGGCTTGCGCTCCTGGCTATGCTTCGCTTGCGCTTCTGGCTTGCGCTCCGCTTGCGCTTCTAGCTTGCGTTACTTGCTTGTGCCGGCTTGTGCCGGCTTGCGCTGCGGCGGCTTGGCGTACGCGCTAGCGCCGCCTTGCGCTTTGCTTGCGCTTCTAGCTTGCGTTCCTTGCTTGTGCTTCGCTTGCGCTTCTGGCTTGCGCTGGTACAGACGTCTCGTAAAGGAGGTTACATGTTTTTGTTTTTCTCATAAAAAGGGCTAGGTTTTTATGAACGTCTTGTGAGGAGGCTACGTGTTTTTGTGTTTCTCATAAAAAAGGCTAGGTTTTTATGAACGTCTCGTAAAGAGGCTACGTTTTTTTTTTTTTTTTTTTTTTTTTTTTTTTTTTTTTATATAAAAAGGGCTAGGTTTTTATGAACGTCTCGTGAGGAGGCTACGTGTTTTTGTACTTCTCATAAAAAGGGTTAGGTTTTTATGAACGTCTCTTAAGGAGGCTACGTGTTTTTGTACTTCTCATAAAAAAGGGCTAGGTTTTTATGAACGTCTCGTGAGGAGGCTACGTGTTTTTGTGTTTCTCATAAAAACGGCTAGGTTTTTATGAACGTCTCGTAAGGAGGCTACGTGTTTTTGTACTTCTCATAAAAAAGGGCTAGGTTTTTATGAACGTCTCGTGAGGAGGCTACGTGTTTTTGTGTTTCTCATAAAAAGGGCTAGGTTTTTATGAACGTCTCGTAAGGAGGCTACGTGTTTTTGTGTTTCTCATAAAAAGGGCTAGGTTTTTATGAACGGCTCGTAAGGAGGCTACGTGTTTTTGTACTTCTCATAAAAAGGGCTAGGTTTTTATGAACGCCTCGTAAGGAGGCTACGTGTTTCTGTATTTCTCATAAAAAGGGTCAGGTTTTTATGAACGTCTCGTGAGGAGGCTACGTGTTTCTGTATTTCTCATAAAAAGGGTTAAGTTTTTATGAACGTCTCGTAAGGAGGCTACGTGTTTTTGTATTTCTCATAAAAAGGGTTAGGTTTTTATGAACGTCTCGTAAGGAGGCTACGTGTTTTTGTATTTCTCATAAAAAGGGTTAGGTTTTTATGAACGTCTCGTGAGGAGGCTACGTGTTTCTGTATTTCTCATAAAAAGGGTTAGGTTCAGGGCCAGGCTCATGATCAGGCGGCAGGTGAGGCTGAGGCTGACGCAGAGGCTGAGGCAGAGGCTGAGGGTCATGCCCAGGACGCAGGTGCGGCAGCTCTTGAGGCTGCGACGGAGGTTTTCATGGGGATGGTTGACGAGCTAGGCGTGAGGCCTAACTATCCCCAGGGTCCGCGTTTGTGGTCGCAGGTGGCCAAGGACTGGGATGGCGTGACTCTGGTTTGGAGTCCCTTGGAGCACTTGTCGATCCGAGTGAAGGTCGGCTTCCCGTTAGCCTCGATGAGGACCTTCTCTGGGTTTCGGACGGTGTTCGACGCGTTTGGCGAGAGGCTTACACAGGAGGAGCGGGACATAGTGCTTGGGACGGCTTTCGGTCCCCTGGTGCAGAAATGGAGAGAGGTGCGGGGTAAGCGGGTGAACTCGCGTCTTCGTGCTCGGCGTTCTTTGGATAGGTTTTGGGATACGACCAACACCTTCCACATGCCTGGGTACGAGGTTGGCGTGACCCCTTCTTCGTGGGCAGTTGTCACGGGGCTGCCTCATGGTGAGGGCGTGCTTGACTGGGGACGTGAGCGTCCTCCTATCGATAGCCCACGCGTCGTGCGGTTGATCGGAGATGGGGTTCTGGCGACGTGAGGCGCACACGTTTTAGCCCCGGACCGTATGGTTTGCCGACTTCTTCGAGGGGAAGAAGAAGAAGGGGTCTACTCGAGCGAGCGCTGAGCAGAGGGCCCGGCTGTGGTTGTGGTGGTTCCTGACGACCACCCACTTTGGCGACAAGGGGGAGCGAAAGGCCGACGGCCGTGGCCGATGGTCTCCGCTGACATGTCACGTCCTAGGCGAGTTCGACCGGTCACCCCTGGTCAGCGATCCGGTCTGAGGACGCGGTGCGCCCTGACCGGATTGACGAGGATTCAGATGTGTCGCTCGTGGGTCCTGGTCTTCTGATGGAGGTAAGGTTTGATTTCGCAGGGTCTCGTTACCTCATTTCTGCTTTTCTTTCATAACGTTGTATTCTGATTGCTTGCAGTCTTAGTGCTACGCTCACTTCCCTCTGCCTTAGGACACGTTCAGGTGGCGGCGCGTGCGACTTTGATGCGTATCACGACGGATCGGAAGGGTATTGGCTGAACTATGCCGCGGCTCGTGTGCGCTTCAACGGGATGACGATGGATAAGGTAAGGGTGATTATGTTTTGTACTTTGGTCTTTTGTAGTTTGTTTTTGGGTTTGTGTTTGTTTTCGTGGTTTATAATTTGGTTTTGTTTTGTAGTTCGTTCGTGACCCTTAGAGGAAGTTTACCGGCGTCCCTCCGGCGATTGCAGCTCGCTTTGGTCCCCTTGACGGACGGCGGCTGTACATTGAGACTTCGGTCACGGCTCGTCTTGGCGCGCAGGTGGCGTCTGCTGCCGCAGACGGTCGCGGCGGCTTCATCGTGCTGCTCCTCCGCCGGTTTTGTTTGTGGAGGCGACGCTAACGGCGTCGTGGCGTGTACCACGAGGGTGAGTCCGACTCCTGCGCGGCCGGTGAGGATTACGTGACTTGGGCACGCAGCGTACCCTGCGGACGCCATTGTGATCGAGGTATGCTTTGTTGTTCCGTTTACGCTTATGTGTTTTGGTTTCAAAAGCAAAATTTACCCTATTTTTGTTTTGTAGCGCCGTGATCTCGACCTTGAGTTCGGCCTCCTCCGCTCGTCGAGGATCTGGCGGTTGTTCACGGTCGCCAACATTCGATTGTCTTTGTCGGATTGTGCATGCGTAGTCACCGACGCGGGCCTGGAGAGCTGGGATCCGCGCGTGAAGAAGGTACTTTCTGTCTTCGTTTACTCGTGGAGTATTATGTAGTATAGCCCCCAGTTTGAGTTAGATTTTATTGTAAAATCATAAGTCAAACTTTGTTGAAGTCGCTTTTGATTGTAGCCCCCAGGTTGAGTTAGATTTTGGTGGAAAATCATAAGTCAAACTTTGTTGAAGTCGCTTTTGATTGTAGCCCCCAGTTTGAGTTAGATTTTAGTGTAAAATCATAAGTCAAAATTTGTTGAAGTCGCTTTTGATTGTAGCCCCCAGTTTGAGTTAGATTTTATTATAAAATCATTAGTCGAACTCTATTGAAGCAGCTTTTGAAAATAGCCCCCAGATTTGAAAGCTAAATGGATTTCGTTGGATTTTTGCAGGTGACGGCTGATGTGCACAGGAGGCTATGGCGGGCGGCGAACTGGTGGCGAGCTGTCGTGAACGAGAAGGTTGTAGAGGCCTGCAAGGGGCAGAAGGAGGCGTCCGAAGCGCGACGAGAGCTAGCTAGGTCGGTGAGGAGGCGAGATCGCGGGGCCGAAATGGAGGTCTGCGCATGCCTTAGGAGCCGCGAGAGTCGGCGAGCTAGAGGGTCGACGCAGAGGAGGCTGGATAGGCGCGTCTTTGAGATCGACTCCTTGCGTCGCCTTACAAATACGTCGTGACCATTCGCAGTAGGCTTGGACTTGTATATATACTTTGGACTTGTATTATGAGTATTAGTATTTGTCTGTAACGGTTTATGTATTAGGACTTGTGTATGGCTGGTTTGTGGTTTTGTGGGTGTTTACAGGTATGATTTGGTTATTTTGTCTTGTTGCGAAAAAATGCATTCCTGCGTCGTAGTCGGGTCTGAAATCCTCGCGTATTTGCTCGCCGAGCGTACCTGCAAAACATTGTTAGTCATAAAAGCATATATATATGTCTCGATTGAGACTGACTCGCTAATGACCAAACTAAAGGCAAATGTGGAGTTTTGAAAAATGCTGTTTAGAAAAATATTTTAGACTCGTAAAAAGACGCTTTTGACATTATAAAAATGTGAGCTAAAACGACGTTTTGAGACGAAAATTGTGAATGCGAAAATCGTATTTTGTGTGGGGTTTAATTTTTGTGTGATTATCGTGTTTTGTGAAAAATGAAAAATACGAAAGACGGGAGTCGATTACGCAAATCGAGACGACGCGACGGGACCGTAAAAAGCAGGTTCAAGGTCGGTAGAAATAATGTAGGTAATAAGTTAAGAGGTAAAAAGGGTGTAGGTGTGTAAGAAGTGTAAGAAATCGAATAATTTTGTCAGAAAAGAAAAATTTTGTTTACAGGCGATTAAAATTTTGTTTTGTGGTTTTTCTTTGATTTGTTTTAATCGCTTGTTCACTAGCGTTTAAGTTTTTGTGTTGTATTTCGTTTTGCAAATCTCGGCTATAAAAGGAGGGCTAAGTTAACTCATTTCACTCATCCTCTCATCCTCCTATTCTCGATTTTCCAAAAATATTCAGAATATTTACGGAACGTCCGTCGAGTTATGGAGAATTTTGAAGGAAACTTGCGCCGTTGGTGTGCGTCCTTGTCGGGTATCGAGGAGAAAGACTCGAGAGATTGTGGTATGGGGGGACTGCTGGGCCTGAGGGAGGTTCGAATGGAGCCCGAGTTTCTAGATGCTTGTCTCGACTATTGGGACCTGAGTTTCCATGTTTTTCGCTTTCCTGGCGGAGAGGTCTGTCCATTAGTTGAGGAGTTTGGGGCCATTGGCGGGTGGTTACGTACTAACCTACCTGTGTGTGTTAGGAGGGATCCAGGGTATAAGAGGCATGTACGGACATACCTCCAGATGACCTGCGACGAGACAGAAGAGTTATTTGCTGGGAGTCGTATCAATCTTCACCGTCTGTGTCAGCGTTTTATGGATTATGACAACGAAAACATCTCTTTTGGTGCTAGAAAAAGGGCGCTGGCGTTCTGTTTAGTCCACCGCTACATGTTCCCAGACCCTTTGTACGAGGGAGCGCTTGGTGATCCTCGCTTAATTACTGTCGTCCAACAGATGGAGTATGGCTGCAACCCCTCTGCCGTGATTTTGGCCGAGACGATCCTGGGCTTGGATGACCGTGCTTGCAATAGGGAGCGTCCGTACCGAGGGTGTCCCTTGATCCTTCAGGTGTGGCTGATGGAGTGTCTGAGCGTGCTGGGCGACATTAGCCTTGAAGGGTCACACTTTGCTGGGGGCGTGACTAATCGCTACATAAGGTGGCTGGACCCACACCATCGTCCTGACGATTACTTTCCCGAACTTGTGAAGTCATCGGCCATCCGTTGGTCGGTACCGTGGTGGGGGATAGTTGACGTGACGGCTAGTGCAGCTGCCGATGGCCCCTCTGGAGTCCTTCTTTGCGGGTTTGACATGGGCGTTTACATTCATCCTTTGCGAGTGAGGCGACAGACAGAGTGGGCACAGTTTATCCCTGGTCATGACACTATGGTACAGGGGACGGTTATGCTGACTAGTGATATAGTCGACGCCTGGGCGAGCGGCTGGATTATGCGTCCCAGGTGGCCTGTGGCTGGTATTCCTAGGACGATTCGGGTATCATCGGCCTATACTAGGTGGACCGTTGCCCAGAGCCCCCATAAGAGGTCGTGGCTTCGTGCCCTAGAGCTAAAGCGGGCCTCCTCAGACTTCTGAATGTGTGTCCGGCTGTGGGTCGCCGTAGGGGTCGAGGGTCGGTGCTTCCCCGCTCAGTCGAAAAGTTCGGTGGTTAAGGGAATCTAGTGTGGTTTTGTTGTTGGTTTGTTAGTATTATGTTCGTACTATTTTGTATTATGTATTATATTATCTATCCTAAACCCGATGTACATGCCGGGATTTGTATTGTAATATATTGTAGTGTTTGTTAGTGTAGTCTATGCTCCTACGTTTGAAAAATCCAAAATGTAACCGTCCTTTTTAAGATTAATAAAAATCAGGTTTTTATTTACGACTTTGCCTCATTTTGCTTGTTATTTTGTGTGAAATTCCTCGGCTCTAATCTCTTTTCAAAGGTTTAGAATGCAAGCATGGTTTTTAGGAAATTTTTGTATTGACTATTCCCTCGACTTTTTAAGCTTTGGCTTTGTCGTTTTGTGTTGAATGTCGTTCTTTTCACCTTTAGGTTTAAAAGACGAATTTTTGTGTTGACTATGTCCTTGACTTTTTTAAGCTTTGGACGTGTCATTTTGTGTTGAGTATCGTCTTTTTACCCTTAGGTTTGCAAGACGAATTTTGTGGCGACTATGTCCTTGACTTTTTTAAGCTTTGGACGCGTCATTTTGTGTTGAATATCGGTTGCGCTTTTTGCAAAGCTGCCTACGTATCCGCGAAAAATGGAATCAAACCGGCGTAGTTCGGAAGTGTACGTTTAGGGGCATACCGGCCCAGGTTGTGTTTGCTTTTTTTGTGGTGAATGTGCACGTTTAGGGGCATGCCGGCCCATGAATTGTGTTTGGTGGATGCTTGTTTAGGGGCATGCCGGCCCATGAACATGTTTAAGGACATGTCGGTCCATGAACATGTTTAAGGACATGTCGGTCCAAGAATTGATTTTTAGAAAATTTCGCATTTTATAGATACATTGCAAGGCATTTTTAAGGGTAGTATTTCTTGAGCTGGTCGAAGTTCGTTGCGAGGTTAAACTCTTGACCGTCCAAGTCGGTTAGTTTTACTGCTCGGCCTGTGAAGATTTCCTTGACGAGGTAGGGTCCAGCCCAGTTAGGCTTGAATTTTCCTCGTGGGTCGACTGGAAGTGGTGCCCGAACTGACTTTAGTACGAGATCCCCTACTTTAATGTTTCGTGGCCTAACTCGTTTGTTGAATGCTCGTTGTAGTCGGGCTTGGTACATTCGTACGGTACTCAGGGAATGCAGTCGGCGTTCGTCCAGGAGCATGAGTTGTTCGTACCGTTCACGGGCCCATTCTGCTTCCGGGATGCTACTTTCCATTAGTATGCGTAGTGATTGTATTTCTATTTCCACTGGTTGGACGGCCTCCATGCCGTAGGTGAGGAAATAGGGGGTCATGCCCGTAGGCGTGCGAATGGTAGTGCGGTATCCCCATAATGCATATGGTATCTTGTTGGGCCAATCTTTGCAACTGTCGATCATCTTCTCGAGTATGGTGACGACCGTTTTGTTTGCTGCTTCAACGGCTCCATTGGTTTGGGGTCGATAGGGCGAGGATTTGTGATGTTGGATGTTGTATTTTGTGTGTATGGCTTCTGTCTCATGGCCGAAAGTCACGAGCCTTGATCATTGATGAATTCATGGGGTATGCCATATCGGCATATAATGTTTGTCTGTATGAACTTGGCGACTTCTTTGAGCCGAGGGTTCAAAAGATGTCTTCTACCCATTTAGTAAAGTAGTCGATGGCCACTAGCACGAAACAGTGACCTCCTGCTCCGATGGGGTGGACTTTTCCTATTACGTCGATGCCCCATGTTGAAAAGGGCCAGGGCGAGGTTAGGCTGTATAGTGGTGAGGGGGGTACATGCTGTACATTGCTGAAAATCTGGCAGTTGTGGCAATGCTTGACGTATTGGATGCAGTCTGCTTCCATGGTTGTCCAATACCATCCTAGCCGTAGAATCTGTTTGCAGAGTGCTCGAGCGTTCATATGGGGTCCGCATTCACCATCGTGGACTTGTGCGACGATTTCCTGCCCTTTCTTGTAGTCGACACATATGAGCAGCGTCCCTTGTGGTGTTTTCTTGAGTAATTGTCCCATTTCTAGCACAAATTGGGAAGCTAGGAGTCTGATAGCTCGCTGTCCACGTTTATCGGTGTCGGGTGGGTAAGTGTTGTCTGTTTTGTAGTTGATTATGGCTTGATTCCAAGGCTCTGTCTGCTCGGCTTCGTCCAGGTCAATGGTATGGATGTATGCTGGTTCGTCACGTCTTTCGACGATTTTGGGTAGTAACTTCATGTCTGGTGGCATGTTCAGGAGGGATGAGAGTTTTGACAGTGCGTCGGCGAACTGGTTTTCTTCCCTTGGGAGGTGGTAAAATTCGATGCAGTCGAAGTTGGTTAGGAGTTTTTGTACTTTTGTTTGGTATTTGGTGAGGGTTTCGCTCATGATCTTCCATGCCCCTGTAACTTGGTTTATGATGAGGAATGAATCTCCATACACGCGAAGGTTCCTTATTTTGAGGGTGATTGCTGCTTGCAGGCCATAAATGCAGGCTTCGTATTCCGCGGCGTTGTTTGTAACGCTAAAGTCGAGCTTGATTGAGAGTGGAGTATGGTCGCCGTTTGGGGATATTAGGAGTATTCCGACTCCATAGCCGCGGTAATTTGACGCTCCGTCGAAGTATAATTGCCAGTACTCCCTTTCTATGGCGAAGATCCCATCGTCCGGAAATGACATTGTATCGATCATGGGTTGTTCGATGATAGCATTTTCTGCGAGGAAGTCCGAAACCGCTCTTCCTTTGATTACTTTCAGAGGGAGGTATTTGAGTTCGTACTCGGCGAGAAGTAGAGTCCACCTGGCCATACCAGCGAGAGGCAGCTTTTCTCGACTGGTTCATTAGGGAGTAGACTCTTGTTGTGCTAGTGAGTAGGTAGTGTCTAAGCTTTTTGGTTGCCCAGACCAGCGAGAGGCAGCTTTTCTCGACTGGTTCATACCGAGTTTCGTAATCATGGAATTTTTTGCTGATGTAGTAGATGGCCCGTTCTTCGTTATTGACTTCTTGGGCGAGCATGGCACCCATAGCGTTTGGCGTAGTCGTTAAGTATAGCGATAGGGGCAAGTCCTTTTGTGGGGGTACCAGAACGGGTGGATTTGTGAGCAGGCTCTTGACTTTGTCGAATGCTTGTTGACAATCGTCGTCCCATTTCGTATGCTCTTCTTTCTTCAATTTTTTGAAGATTGGCTCACAAATCATGGCGAGTTTGCTGATAAATCGGGAGATATATTGGACTTGTCCCAAAAAGCTCCTTATTTCGTCGATGTTGCTTGGCGGTTTCATACCCATTATAGCCTTGATTTTGGTTGGGTCTATTTCGATCCCGCGCTGGCTTACTATGTGACCCAAAGAATTGCCTGATGTGACCCCAAAGGTGCATTTCTGTGGGTTTAATCGCATCTTATACTGCCTGATTCGGGTGAAGAATTTTCGAAGGTTTGTGACGTGGTCATCCCTTTCTTTTGATTTTACGATCATGTCGTCGACGTATACCTCGACCTCCTTATGCATCATGTCGTGGAGCAAGGTGGTAGCAGTGCGTTGGTAGGTAGCGCCGGCATTTATGAGCCCAAATGGCATGACTGTGTAGCAATATGTTCCCCAGGGGGTTACGAAAGTGGTTTTTGGCATGTCGTCTGCTGCCATTTTGATTTGGTTGTATCCTGCATATCCATCCATGAATGACAAGAAGGCGTGGTGCATTGTGTTGTCGATTAGGATGTCCATGTGAGGTAGTGGGAAATCGCCTTTGGGCGAGCTTTGTTTAGGTCCCTAAGTCGGCACATACTCGTATTTTGCCATTTTTCTTCACACGGCACCATGTTGGAGACCCACCGAGTATTCGATGACTCGGATGAACCCAGCTTGTAGTCAAGCCGATCTCTTCTTTGACCATGAGAGACCATTCTGGCTTGATGCGTCGGAGCTTCTGCTTGACCGGTCTGCTACCTTGCTTGATCGGGATGTGGTGTTCAGCTATCTCGCGGTCTATGCCGGGCATGTCCTTATATGACCAGGCAAAGACGTCCTTAAACTCTGCGAGGAGCTTGGTATATGTGGCCCTTTCTTCTGTGCTTAGGGAAGCCCCCAGCTGCAGTTCTTGAGGCTCTTCGGGCGTGCCTATGTCGATGGTTGTTGTGTCTTCAATAATGGGTTCCTGTTCGGGTTTTGAGACAATACTTGCAATGTATCTATATAATGCAATGTTATTTAGTTTAAATTTATCACAATCACTAGAAGAGGTAAATTTTAAATGAGGCAAAGAGTAACCAAAAACTTTCATGTTATTAATGTTATCAAAAGCGGTTACATTTGAAGATAGCTCAGACGAGGGAGCTTTGGATAACCTTAATGACTCTAGTTCTTTAGCTAGATTGACTATGTCAGGGAAATAGCCCGGGGGCTTAGTTGGGGTAAGAGACTTGAAGTGACGACGAGGGAGTTTAAACTTTAAGACAATCTTTTTGTTGGGGGTGTTGTCTTCATCTTCGTCGGAGTCGGAATCTTCGAAGGTGTAGCCTTGACCGGTAGTGATCTTGAAAATGCGGCCTTGTTCGTCGGTCCATTCAAGGGTTTTTGACCATCCGTTGTGTGTTTTTTCTTCGTAAGGAACGATTAGGTCAGTGGGGTTGAAGTTGGAGTTGCGTATGATGTTGGAGATGAGTTCAATTCCGGCGATGGTGTATGTGGATGTGTTTTCGGGAACTCTGCTAGTGCCTTCTCTGATGAAGTGGTGGCTAGGGAGGATGTGGTATGGCCGCATGTGGAAATCGTGGTACTTCTTGCGATCGTTGTATGCTTCCCGACCTTGAGAAACTTCGTACGACCATGGTACATAGGATAGACCCATGGTGGGCCATTTGTTATCGTTGTCCTTGGCATAGAGTGTAGCGATTTCTTCTTCACGAGTCATAGTACAGATGTTGAAGTCGAAGTCGAAACCACACATGTCGTCGGCTGGGTCGGCGTTTATCTCCGCAATACTATCATTAGCCCTTTGCTGCTTGAGGGTAGCCCGAAAGTTCGAGGCGTCGATGGTGACGATCTCGTCATCCAGAGGTATCCTGACCTTCTGCTGTAGGGTTGAGGTGACGGCCTTGGTAGCGTGGATCCAAGGTCTACCTAGTAGCATGTTGTAAGTTGGGGGTATGTCGATGATTTGAAATTCGGTTTCTCTCATGATTGGTCCCGTCATAATGGGGAAGGAGATGGTTCCCTTTATGCTGCGACGTGTTCCATCGTAAGCCCTGACACCGTCGGTACATGGAATGAAATCATTCTCTTCAATCCTTAGTTTTTTGGCTGTCTCCAGGGGTAGGACGTTGACTGCGGATCCATTGTCGATGAGGACGACCGGCAATGTCATGCCGTGGCATTCCACGTTGATGTAGAGAGGTAGATTGTGCGTGCCACCGAATGGAGGGAGGTCTTTATCCGAAAAGGTGACGGCATTAGCCTGCCATTCACGTGTAATGTTACTGATAAGTTTTTCTGGAGACATTTTTGATGTTATTGGGGTGACCTGTAATGCTTGGTAAAGGGCTTCACGATGTCCCATTGAGTCCCTTAAGAGCTGCCAGATTGAAATGTCCGCCTTCGTCTTGTTGAGTTGTTTGTGGAGCTGTAGGTACCGGGATCAGACCATGGAACCACTCGACGTCTTGCTAGGGCCGTAAAGTTAAAAAGGAGTAAATAAGAAGAACCTTTAAAACTGTTTTGGAGCCGCCACTAAATTATGAGGGAAATTTAGAACCCGCCTCCGTGTCCTCATGCTCAAAGACACGTCTTAGAGTTCAAGGCACGTCGACACCTATCCGTCTAAGGTTATTGTGAAACCAGATTCGGATTCGGGTGAGGGTACTTTTCTAAAGCATAAATCAAAATAATGTTTTTATGAAAGATCTTTTGGAAAAGCCTATCAAAAGATAGCCTCTACTAGACTTGAGAACAATGCAAAGAATGATACATGAGCCTAAGTAATACGCTACGCATTAACCCAAGCGATATAAATGTAAAAAGAATGCAAAAAGAGATTGTTTAAAACCCTCGCTTAAGCATGCTTAACTTATTAACGAACAGATTCGATTTAATGACGAATTCATTTTAAGTGATTTAGATGCAATAAGAGGATTTGCTAAATGCATGCGATAAAATAAAGTTCAATTAGCCATTGATTTATTTTAAGGAGGTCGATTGTTTATGCGACTTTGGAAAGGTGTTACGAATAGGGTGTGTATTCGAGGTGCATGGTCGCCTTATGAAAAGCAGACTGCCCAAAGTCCGGTGAGCCTAATGTACGCCTCTTGCTAGTCTAAGAAGTAAAGAAAAACTACCTGCCTTTCAAGTTTAGGAAACCAGCGCTCGCTTCAAAGGGAAGAATTCAACACTAGGAAAATGAGGAATTCTAAGGGTGTTTATGCGTGAGGCTTTGAGAGTGTTTTGAGGTGAGAATTGTATTCTGAAATTGTGTGTTTGAATGAATGACCGAAGGGTTGTATTTATAGTGTAGAGTTCGGTAGATTTTAGGAAATCTAGGGGGTAAACCGGACGTAGGAGCCATGAGGCCTCTTATGCGGCTGGGGCAATCGCAAGGGTCTTATGATAGCCCCTACCAATCGCAATGCTCCTTGCGATTGATAGGGCGGGCAAGATACTCCTTTTTCGTATATTTCCAAATTATATTTTAGGATATACGAAATAATCTTGCTTGAGCTCTAAGCTACGGTTGTTTGGCTGATGTTAGGGTTTGTTTTAGGGTTTGACTTGGTCAATCCTGATCCTTGGAATGCGGGCCAGGTATGGGTTTGGGCTCGGTTCTGGGCCCGAGCCCTGAAAATGTGAAAAGGGTGCATTTTGTGTAATTTTGTGGAACAGGACATCCCGTGAGACTATCCTGGGTATTTGCTAATGCTAAAGGTTAGTTTTAGCAGCTAGGCCTAAATTTAGGTATTTAGGTGGATCGATGTGTTATATGTGTTTGAAAAAGGGATGTGCGCATGCCGGTTAGGACCTGAACTCGAGACAAGCTAGACTCTAGACCTAAGGACACTAAAGGTGATGACCCATAAAGAAACCTCATTTGCATTTAAAAACATTTAACTTGAATTCGTCATAGTTAGAACTATTTAAGTCAACGTAAAAGCACGCAATAAAAGTCCATTGTTACATCACTGGGTTTTTGGTGGGAGGTGCGGATTTGGGTATCTACAGGAGCGTGTCTCCGATCTCAGGCGTAGGTAAGGGTGCCGGGGTAACGCTTGGTGATGCTATTTTATTAGCTGGTGGAGCAGGCGCAGGATTAGCGTTAGGTAATGATACTTTGCTGGCTGGCGGCGTGGGGGTAGGAGCAATGCTTGCAGGTGAACTAGTAAAGCTTGTAGGAGCGACGCTTGGAAGTGAGGCTGCAGAGGTAGGCGAAGTAGGCGGCGTATCCTCGTCTATGATTATTCCCTTGTTCTTCTCTTGAGCAGTCAACCTTGGCGGGGGGTTTTGGGGCTCAAGTAACTTTAGAGAAGCTTGGGGGAGGTTCGCTAGTAGGTCCTATGAGTTGAAGTACATTGCGGCTCACAAGCTTCTGTAGTGCCTTTGAGTAGGTCATGTATATTGGGTCAAAGTTTCGTCGTGCTTTTAGTGAGCTGGGACCCGTAGGTGAGTATGATGCTTTTGGCGGAGGTGCGGCAGGCCTTGGTGGTGTTGTAAAAACCGGTGGTGCCTCTAACGCGTCTAGTACGTTGATGGCATGGATGGGCTCGACTTTGGCAGTGGCTCGAGATGAGCTTCCTTGATATCCGCGACCTGTACTTTTATTCCTATTTTCTTTACGGAGGTCGTCCTCGATGAGCTCGCCGACGACGCTGAGGGTTGAGAAGTTGTCAAAATTCCCGTACCGTAGGTGTTGTTGGTATGCGGGGGTGAGGTTGTTGATGAACTTTGTGATTAGATCAGTGTCCCTTGGACGATTAGGTATTTGAGCACACAGTTTCTTCCAGCGCGTCAGGTACTCGGTAAACCCTTCATTGTCCCTCTGAGTCAGGACCTCCAAGGTACGTAGCGAGACTTGGATATCATTGTTGTCCCGATACTGTAGATCGAACGCAACCGTTATGTCCTCGAAACTACCCGTTTTGTGCGGCTCTAAAGCATAGAACCATGCCCTGGGTTGCGCGTCTAATGAGTGTGGAAATAAGGTAGCCCATGCAGGGGGCTCGACACCCATGATGGCCATTTTAGCTTTGAAAGCCTTGACGTGAACGAGCGGGCTTTCGTGACCTTTGAAGATGGGAAGATCACTGAGTGCTAGCTTGTCTGGTAGCATGGACCTGACGTTCTTTGGGATGTGCTCGTTTTCTTGGTGTATGGAGTAACCTCTTGAGTTCGTGAGACGTTCTTCCATGGTTCGAATCCTTTTTGCATTCCGTTCGGATTCCTCGGCCAGGCGTACGGCGTTTTTCTCTGCTTCAAACTTTTGCATGATAGCCATTTGCTCGATCGTCGTAGTGAGGCTAGCTATCCTATCATTGAGCTTTCGGACTTGTTCGGCAGTTACCTCCGGGGGGGGGGGTGGTGGTCCTCCGAGACCTTCATCGTGTTGAAAGGCCATGACAGGTTTTGGTTTTGATCTGTTGTAGGAGCGCTTCTTTGGAGGCGGAGGTGGGTTTAGGTGACGGTTCTTAGTTCGTCGTGTATCCAGGTTTTGTTCAATGGGAGGTTTGTTGTGTATCCAGGGTTTTTCAATGAGTGGACCTGACAAAGTTTTCAAACCTTTAGTGACCCTAAAAAGGAAGAAAAGACTCAACGAAAAATCGCATTCACAATAGAAGAAAAGCAAAGAAGTAAAAAAAGTGGGTGCATGACTCGACTCGTGTTTTTAGCTTAAAAGACACAGGAAGCTTTTGAGGTAGGGGCATGTTGACACGTCCCTAATCTCGAGGTAGGAAAATTTGTATGATCATAATCCGATTAACCCAGTTTAGCGGTATGTTGCTAGGGGTTTATCATTACGATAAAAAGGATCAAACCGAAGTAGCGATAGGCTAGTCGGTCTGAGGATGTTAAAATTGGGTAAAAGGCGATCACCTGTTCGCCTTTTACGTGTGACTCAGGGAATTAAATCAAAATGACGATAGGTCACTTGATTCAAAATTTAAATCAACGGGTTCGCATCTGAACGAGCCCGGGCATTTGTTTTTTTGGGAGAAAAAGATTAACTGATGACTAAAGAGTCACTCGACTTAGAGCTAATCCTAAAGTAGAAAAGGTTAATTTCATTTTAAAATATCCGAAATGAATTGACATTATCGGGTTTTTGCTCTATGAAATTTTTGCAATAAATGCATTATGACGATACGTCAGTCGCATAATTCATTTACGTTTTGAAAAAGACCTGGGATATAGTGATTATCCTGGATCGGTTTTAAATGCAGTGGCATTTTATTTATCAAACTCAAATGACTATAGGTCAAAGAGCCTAACGGCGTGTTTTAAAAAGTATGACCTTTTTTTGAAAAAAGTTTGAAAAAGTAATTTCAAAAATGGACGTATTTTAAAAGTATAATGCCTAGGAAATGTTTTTTTTTTTGTATGCAAAAAGTTTTGAAAGACGACTATAGTGAGGGTACTATAGCTTCGCACTTGTACATATAAACACTGGTTTTTGGCTTATAGGGTAAGGTTCCCTCCGGCCATTCCCGTAACGTTTAGGTAGGGGCACCCGCAAGACCACACACGTCTTAGGTGTGAATTCAAGACGGGCCCTAGAGCGTTCGAGTTTGACTGGTTACGATCGTTTGTACGGATGCCGTACTTGTAATCGTGGAGGGGTGAGAGAACAACGTGTCCAGAGTTATCTCACTTATGAAGCGAGCTTTACTAGGGCCGTTCCTCGAGGGGTGTGGTTATGAATCAGGAGGATTCGACTCAACGTAATTTTGCCCAAATATCGAAAGCGTAAATGTTTTCAAAGTTTCAAGCTTCACTTCTTTATGATTTTAAAATAAAAGAAAAACTAGTTTTTCAAAAATAATAAAAATCATGCTCGTCCCCAGCGGAGTCGCCAGCTGAAGGTACCGGGAAATTTCGGGCGGGAAAACCTATCGACGCCTGTAGCGCCGACCTCGCCGTCTTGGCGTGGGGTCCGAATGCGCCTCGCGAGGAAAAAAAGGCGAAGTTTTGTAAAAATGGGGGAGATCATTGCATGAATTTGTGACCAAAAAGAAAAGTAGAAAATCCTTTTTGAAAATGTATTTTCGGAGTCGCCACCAAATATTAAAGGAATTTGGAACCTATTCAACGCGTCTTGAAATACAAGACACGAGTGTCTCAGATTTCAAGGTGCGTCGATACCTATCCGTCTGAGGTTTGAAACCAGAGAAGGGATTCGGAGTGAGGTTACTTTTCAAAAGTTTTGACAAAAATGTGTTTTGAAAACTGAAATCAAAAAGCCTATATAAAAGTAGTCTCTACTAATTTGAAAACATTTATTTAATTTCGATATTTGGGCTAAAATGACGCTACGTCTGAAGTGCGAATATATATGACTCGATAAAAATGCATAAATAATGTAAATCGTCAAAATAATGACTTTACTATAGGAAATGTACGTTAAATAATATAATTTATTGACTAAATTATTACCATAAACGTTATTTTCCGACCTCGTATTTGACTCTTTAAGAATTTGTGAAAACCCTCGCTTTGACATGCTAAAAGACTACATGAAGCAGTCTGATTTAGTGTTGGATCCGTGATTCTAGTCGTTATTTAATGCATGAATGAGGACTTGCATAATTATAAAAGTGACGTCGGTTTGCTTTAGTGATAATGAGTCGTAATTTATGCGATATTGGCGGGGTTTAGACGGATTACGAATCCGAATTGCTCTGGCCAGTATTACGAATACGGCCGCTTAATGCCAATATCGGGATGGGGTTAATGTAACCCCTTTGTCCGAGTCTCAAACGTTCCAAACGTAGGTAAAATGTTTACCTTTTGAAAATGGAAAGACGGTATTTTGAGTGGATTTTGTGAGTAGTGTATGTGTATTGAAAAACCGATTGTTGAAATGAATGAAGGGGGTTGGTATTTATAGAGGTTGGCTGGTTTGAAGGTAAACAAAATATAAATCGCTTTGTGTCTGAGCGTTTATATTTTGTTTGGGCTGGATTTTTGTAAGAAAAACAAAAGGCGGCTGTGTGGGGAGAAGTTTATAATCGCCTGTTAACAGGCGATTAGAAATTTAATCGCCTGTCAACAGGCGATTTCTATTTTGTTTTGGTGGGCTGTTTATGCCGCCTTTGGTTTTTGGACGTGTGATTAGGTGATGATTATGTTTTATTTGGATATTTTGGGCCAAATTGGTTTTTGGCTCAATTTTGATTTTCGTGCTTTGGTTTTTGTCGTGTTTTTCGGTTTTGGCTCAAAATAAAATAATATTGAAGCATATTATTTTACGGTATCGTAGGGTCTAACCTTGTGAAAATGTGACACGGGACGCACTTTGGCCCGTTTTGCGTGTTGTGTTAGTGTGCGTTTTGGGTCGTTTTTGTAAGTTTGGGCCGTTTTGTAGCTAGTTGGGCTGTTTTTGTGGCTTGGCTTAATAAGACGTTCCTGTAATGTGCCCGTGTTGTACTCATAATGACTAAGAATGACATTCATTTTTATGATTATGCAAATTCAAATTAATACGCTAAAAATATGACTAAACACGTTTTAGACACTTTTATACCGTTTCGACTCTTTTAAAAGCATGCATGAAAGTCCTTTTCGTCATCGGGTTTGTTTTTTTTGGGGGGGTACGGATACGGGTATCTACACCCGTGAGGCTATATTTTGTGTAAGAGGGGGCTAAAGGGGGATTTAGCCACCGGCCTAAATTTAGGAATTTAGGAATGCTGAATTGGACCTCGTTAATGTAAAAGGACCAATTGTAATGCGAATGCGAAACTCATGCCAGACGAGGCAGGACGTGGACCAAGCTAGACTCTAAATGGACAAAAGAACATTTATTTAAACGTGATGTGAAGCGACCTAAAATCATTTAACATTTCAAACGACTCAAAAATGAATTCGACATAGTTAGAACCGTTTAAGTCAACGTTAAAACATGCATAGTAAAAGTCCGAGTTACATCACAAGGTTTGGTTTGGGAGGGTACGGATATGGGTATCCATAGAGCCCGCAGTTTGACTGAGCTCGGACTAGAGCGTTAGTCAAACTCCACGACCATATCCGGACCATTACAGTCTCGATATCGTCAGCGGAACGAAGCATGTGCCCATGGGTAAGGCGAAGACTTCGAACCGGGCTATCTGGGGCGGGACGTGCGCATTGTGAGGACCTGCCGGCCTGCTAAGTGTCTTTGTATACTTTTTGCTATCGTATTGTGATGTTTGCTTAATGCGGTATAAGCTTAGTACCGTTGCGTAGCGTTGTGTTGTCGTATTTGCTTATTGCTGATGCTGTGTTCGTGTCGAGTCTCGCCATGGAGCGCAGGTGTTAAGTGTATGGTCTCTTCAAAGAGTGCATGTGCTAAAGTGTAATTGTATAGGAGTGCGTATGTGGCTGTAATTGTCTGGTCTCGCACAAGAGCGCATGTGTAGTTGCGTAATGCTTATGTATGAATGTGCTTTGCAGAATGTTCGTGCTTGAACTCGCCGAGGAGCGTTTATGTAGTTGCTACTATGTGTAGTTGTCTTTTGTTTGAGGAGAAATGATGTAAAGGCTCGTGAAGAGCGTATGTGCCTTTGGTAGTTGTCGCGCTTGGGGCTTATTGAGGAGTGTTAATGTTTGAAAGGCTTCCTTTTGAGGAGGGCCTGCATAGGTGCGTAGACTTCATGAGGAGGAAGTGATACTCGTGAGGATGTATATAAAAGGGATGCAAGGACTCGTAAAGAGTGCAAAGGCTCGTGAAGAGTGCTCATGCTTCTGCTTCTATACAGTATATTAAATGCTTAATATACGCGTATGGCGGACTGTAGGTGACGCCTTATTAACTAAAGGATGGATTCTGAACTCCCATCTTTGCACTGCATAATCAATTACTCTTGACAAATATTCCATGCAAATGGTAAACAAAAGTGGAGAAATGGGATCCCCTTGGCGCAGACCTCTCTGACCCTTGAAGAAACTAAACTGAACACCATTGAGATTCAAATAATACGATGTAGTCATCACACATTGCATCACCATCACTCAGGAAAGTTTAGAGCTCTAAGCATTTGATCAACAAACTTCCACTCTATAGAATCATAAGCTTTCTGCAAATCCAACTTGAACATACATCTAGGGGATGATCTCTCCCTATTGTAAAGCCTTACAAGGTCCTGACAAATAAGAATATTCTCAAGAATATTTCGCCCTTGGATGAATGCTCCTTGATTTCTACTAACTATATCTGGTAAAACCTTAGCCAACCTATTACACAACACCTTGGAGATAGCTTTATATACCACATTGCAACAAGCAATGGGTCTAAAATGCTTCACATTAATAGGTCTATCAATTTTTGGAATGAGTGTAATACTAGTAGTATTAATCTGCTTCAGAAGTCGACCAGTAACAAAAAAATCATTAACAGCCATAGTCACATCATCACCTATAATCTCCCAAGCATCTCTAAAGAATTGACTAGTATACCCATCTGGCCTGGGCCAGGAGATTTATCCTTAGGTATACCTAAGAATACAACTCTTTTATAATATTATCATCGTAGTGACTTCAGCCATCTCTTTGTATAATATTATTCAAGTAGTCAACTTGTTAATAACATCTTTGAAGTCACTACGATGCTCGGACACGGACTTTCCACCTTTAAGTTTCAAATTAACAAGTCTTTTAATCAATGAAGATTTGTTATGAGCGGTCTTTATTGGATTAAGATCTTCCAATTTCTTCCACTAATCATAAGGGTCGGACTCTTGAGACACATGGTTAATGATGCTAATATCAACCCATTGTCGAATAGTCCCCAAAGTTTTTCTTTTCATCTTTGCCCATTCTTTATCATCAATTTTCTCCGGTTTAGAAGGTTTGGTTACACTACCGTCGGTATTAGTAGGTGCATCAATCGGGTCGTACAAATCCTTGCGATACAACAAGTCCTCCATCATTGGTCTCCACAATGAATAATTAGTCGATGTCAACTTCACCATGGAATTCCCACTACTAGACTCCATAGTTAATATCACAAATAATCAACCAAAAGCTTGGAGGCCAAATGAAGAGCCCAAAGCAGTGCTCGACAACCATACCACAACCCATAAGGATCAAATTTTAAGACAATCAACCAACAAGGAACCAATAAAACCCGAATCACCAACAATAAACCAAGCAAACAAACAAGCAAAAGTAGGGCAGCGATACTAAACAAATGTGGAAGCGTAAAATCGCAAACAATACACACAATTTATACGTGGGAAAAACCCCTTCGGTGTGAAGGGTAAAACCACGGGACTTGTAAGGAGTCCCCATTTTCTTCTCTTCTTATTATGAATAAATTGAGGGCAAAAGAAACCCAAATCGGTCTACAAAGGTTTCACAAACCCACCAACAACATCAATAATAAGAAACTACAATCGAGAGACAAAAGTGAAGAAATCAGCAAAACGTACCTTCTCTGTCCAGACGCGATAACAGACGATCCAGAACTCCAAATGAAAAACTGAACGGTCAAAAATTAGCCCCAAGAGCCGCAAACAGTCTGAAAAAATTTAAGCAAAATCGGACGGTGGAATGCCTGGCAATCTTCAGTTTAGCGAAGTTGTGTTTGAAAAATCCGAACTTAACTACTCTTCTCTCAGCTCTCTATTTTATGGTTATGTGTTTTGCTGTGTGCTCTTTCATCCAAGGCAGAAAATTTACCCTAATTATCCCTTATATACTCACACTAAAAACTTATAAAATAAGCCACACATACCCATAATATTTAGGCCTTCTCATAAGCACAAATTAAATAATCTAATACTTGTGCAACAAGTGGGCTGCACCTACAACAAAAAAAAAAAAATACACTCCATTCAAAGTTGAAAATTATATATCAAATTAACAATTTTGCTAAGTTTAACCTTTCACTGGTGTTTTAATTATTTTAGTTCTATTTTCTACACACATTTAATAATTTTGATGAATGCAAAAACTAAAATAAAGTACATTTTTTGGGGCAAAATAAATAAATGGAATGGAATAGATTAAAATTGAGTAATATCAACACTAAATGAATCAGCAGAGAAATATACTCTGTAATATTTTATTTTAATTCATATGTGTTTCTTTGAATTAATGGAAGTTAAAAAATGGCATCGAAGAACAAAAATAATCATTAAAAAAGGTTTTTTTTTGTTCTTTTTTTTTTCTCTTTCCTACAATTTCACCTTATAAAATTTACTTTTTGACAATTCTTACTTTTTGTACGAAGAATTTTTTTATCAAAATTCCCACCTTTTATAACTATTTTTTTTAAAACTCATACCAATTCATCTTTCTGGCAAAATATTCCGTCATATTTAAATTTCTTTTTTCATTTAATTATTCTGAAATAATAAAATGTAATATAAAACTAAATATGACGAAATTTGGCGTGTTTTTTCACCGGAAAAGTTAAATAGATGGGGGTTTTAAAAAAGTTAATTTTCAAAGGTAAGAGTTTTGAATGAAAATTACAAAAAATAAGAGTTATGCAATTTTAAATTTGGCGGGATTATAACACACACACAATTTTTTGAAAAAAAACATAACTAAATTCTTATATTTACTCAATAAATTTTAAGTAGGTGAACTTTAGTTTTTAGTGGCAAATCGAACATTAAAAAGTACGATTACTTGCCCTAGACCTGACAAACAGGTCGTGTCATGTCGTGCTCATATCACATATAAATGATTCACTAACCCTTTAACCCAAACATGACTCATTGACATAAACAGGTCATTAGTATTTGACGCAAATACAACTCATTTATGTGTTAAATGACCATACCTAACCTATTTAATCCATTTAAATTAATATGCTAAATTTTGACTCATCACAACCTGTTTCACCATTGATAGGATTTAGTCGCGTCTCCTAATCAAAAATAAGTCCAAACTCACTCTAATAGGTAGCAAGGGTAAGTCGGGTCGATATCCACAGGGAGATGGTCGCTTAAGTTGGTTATTTTTAGTGATTCTAATCTCGGTTCGAGGGATTGAGGTTACTAGAGCTATAGCGGAGAATAAGGGTTTAAAACTTATAAGGAAAAGGTCTAGGGAATCGGGTTAGGCACGGGGAATGCTAGGTCAAAGGATGGTGACAGAAATGAGTAGGAAAACGCTCTCGCTAAGGGTAAGCTAGGCCTCTCGGTCTTAAGCTCCTTTAGGTCTCAAATGCGGGCTCTCGCAACTTACAAGTGAGGGTCCTAATGATTGGTCTCGTGTCCTACCCTAAACTAGGCTTTCGGTCTTAAGTTTAAGGGTGACAAACGCTCACAAATCCTTGGCCAAAGGATCAACAAACGCATACAAAACGAGACAATCAAAACGAGCGCGAAAACCTAACTCAAAACATCATCAAAAACAACCCAAGCATGCACCCATGATTCACCCTTCTTCCCTAGAATAAGAACTACTCAAGCATAGCGGAAATGATAACAAAAGCAATAGAGAAAGACGAAGACATGATTACAAACAATATAAAATGAAATCACAATGAAAATAGGAGAAGAAATTGATAATACCAATCGAAATTTGATGAAACAAAGGATGAATTCGACAACAAAACCAAATACACGATAAAACTAGAGCAATCCGAGTCGGGAATAGTAAGTACAAGAGATCAAATTATTTAAACCTAAGTTTTCTTGAGAATAAACTTAAAAGTGTTGTAAAATGCTGGAGAAAGAATGATCCGAAATTATAATGTTTAGGCCTTCAAATAGACGAAGTATTTTGAGCCAACGAGGAGTCACAGGGCCGTCCCGACCGGGACAAGGGTGGTCCCGTCCGGGACATTGTCATCCCGTCCGGGACAGGGTCATCCCGGAGGGTTCAGTCTTTTTCAGCTTCGTAACTCACTCGTTTCTTGGCGGAATTAAGCGTGTGACCTGCCGTTGGAAAGCTATCGAGACGAACTATCATCTCCACTTGGTCTTGCATCCATTGGAGGTCTAAAACTTGAGATATAACCATTTGAAGTTGACCTTGCGTCGGCTTTAGTTCACCTTGACTTGACTTTGACCTTGATCTTGGTCCTAACTTGTCGTATGTTGACCCAAGGCCTAGGGACAAGGCGTGGAGCATCCCACAGGGTAGGGACGGGTCTAAAGTGAATAATTGAGCTCCGTGCTCCGTCCCATGGCCCCGGGCGCCCCTCACCGTCAAAACGCGGCTCGTACGCGAGCGAATCGGCATGAAACCAACTCGGATCTTCACGAAACTTTATGAAACTTCACGAAACCTCTCAACAAGCATCCTATACTCCAAATATGCGCGTGTACCTGCAGAATGGACACAAAAACGCAGCAGTGCCAAAACGGGGAGAAATAGGAGCTGAAACGCAAGTAAAAGCGCAAGAAACGCAGAGAAAAGCTCGTGAAGCAGGGGCTAAATATAAGTAAATATATGACACATCAAACTCCCCCAAACCGAACCGTTGCTTGTCCTCAAGCAACCAAGCATGACAGAAAATAGAGGACAAAGCGAGCAAAAGAATACTTCCCCAAACAATCGCCAAACCGCAAGCAGCTTGAGCAAATGGCAATCAATCCCGAAGCAGCATGGGACGCAAGGAAATAGCAAACTAACGGCTGAGAATTACAAGACGGCGCAGAATGAATAGCATGGCTTAAACAAAGGCTCTCTAGCAATCAAATCACGGACCTCTCGCGGTTTCCACTCTAGCACAAATGATGAACAGGGTGATATATGTGATGACACTCACCTACTCGACTAGTGGAAGCACGCCCGCAATCTAATGTGGACCAAATCTCGCATTCCCGTACACGAATAATGTCACAAAACGAAACAAACATGAGGGCTTACATAGGAAAAGAGGGTGTAAAGGCCAAAGAGAGGTTAAGGGTGATAAGGTGGAACAAATGATTATGGAATCGTGGAGCTAAGCCACTAGAAACCACTCGTACTACTCAAGTGCTCGTCCAACCAACAAAGAACCCAACTCTCATGAAAACGGACCGAAAACAGCATATCGGTCTCCTTTACACGTCAACGCAACAATAGCAACAAATTTCAAGTGCTCGCTCATGTAAAACAACAACAACTTCTTCATTTTGTGCACACACTTCTTCTTTTTGAATTTTTGTGTTGTGTTTGATTTTTTTCAGATTTTTGTTTGAATTTTTCTTTCTTGAGCAAAAGAGCACACTCACAAGTTGCGGAAATACCTCATTAAAAGGTCGGGGAAGCAGCAATCCCGACTCATATTCACCATCACTCTCAAAGCCAACGACGTCAGCAAGTCGTAGCATGATCAAAACCCGTGGACAAGCACAAGAGTAAGCAAAAGCGGTGACTAGCTAGGCTAGGGTAGGCTATTTGGCAATGTAACTTAAAACTCATGTGGGTAGGGGGTATTAGGATCATATAAGAGGATAAAGACAATGTAAAAAATATGGTGAATCGTAAGCAGTCAACTAAAGCCTCATATACCAAAAACAAGTGACAGAATCATGGGAAGCACGGGATAGGGGCCACACTTATGCGCGTTGATATTACGCACCCCACGAGGAGAACTACTCTCAATAAAGCACGGGGACCGGGATAGATGTACCGGCCGCAGGAGGCTAAAAACCTCACAAAATAGTAGCTCAAGTCCATGAAATAATAAAGCCAACAGTAAAAGCACGCCATCATCTGCAACACGTCTCAACATCCCCGAAAGCGCTAATCCAACAATGAAAAATCATGCCAAAGCTCAAAGCACACAAGGGAAGGGATGTCGGGAAAGAATAAAGGTAAAAACATGCTCAAAACAACGGAACGGGATACGTATTTTTGGTATTTTTGTGAAATTTTCTGATTTTTTTGAGATTTTTGGGATTTTTCAGATTTTTTTTGATTTTTGTGATTTTTTGAAAAATGAAAAACGAAAAAGAAAACGCAAAAATAAAGCAAAGCGGAAAGCAAAGCGTTTCTCCCCCCAAACCGAACGACACATTGTCCCCAATGTGTCCTAAAGCACATCAACCAGGGACCCGTAAAATAAGGGAGAAAAACGATAAAAAGTCTCAAAGAAAACAAAGTACATACAATTTATATTTACAATGAAAAACGCCCCCCCAAACCGGCTTCAAACGGGGGGCTCAGCACGGTACGGGAAGTACCACCAACCATGGGTCTCGTCATAAACGACCCTACTACCATCATCCTCGTCGTCGTCATCATAACCATCGTCATCACGGTCTACTCCATGCTCAACTCGGCCAGCCTTGTCGTTCACTCGTCCGTCGATTCGTTGGCTTGCAGCAAAGCCAACTCCATCCATGCTCAACGCGTCCTGCAGTGCATCTTTACCCGCTTCCGTCCTCCCTTTGGTACCTGCAATCACATTACAACAGAGCACGGCCTCAAGAGGATCCCTCTCGAGGACTTGAGGTAAGTATTCGTCGACACAATCATCAAGGACGTCAACTGCAAAGACATGCTCCTCTAACATGGGACGTTTTAAAGCATTGGAAAGGTTGAAAGTAACTTTATCACCTCCTATATCCAACGTCAATTTCCCGTTCTTGACGTCAATGATTGCACCAGCAGTGTGCAAGAAAGGCCGACCCAATATGATTGGAATTTGGGAGTCCTCGGCCATGTCAAGAACAATGAAATCGACGGGAATGAAGAACTTACCAACCTTGACGGGAACGTCCTCCAAAACACCGAGTGGGCGTTTGACAGAACGATCCGCCATCTGAAGAGTGATATTAGTTACTTTCAACTCGCCCATGTGGAGCTTCTCGCACACCGAGTAAGGCATGACACTCACGCTTGCACCTAAATCACACAAGGCTTTATCAATGAAAGTAGTTCCAATAGTGCAAGGGATCGAGAAGCTACCCGGATCTTTCAATTTAGGAGGAGACTGGTTTTGTAAAAGTGCGCTGCATTCAGCAGTAAAAGCAACAGTCTCGACCTCATTGAAAGATCGTTTACGAGTAAGTATGTCTTTGAGGAATTTAGCATATGCGGGGACTTGAGTGACTAGTTCAGTAAAGGGGACGGTTACCTTCAAGTCCTTGACGACCTCCATGAACTTACCAAATTGACTATCGAGCTTAGATTTTACCACTCGGCTCGGGAATGGTAATTTAATCTGAATTGGCGGCTCGACAGGCTTAGCTTTCTCCGCTTCCTTGGGCTCCACGTTCTCGGCCACCTGCACACCACCACCATCCACGGCCTGTTCTCCTTGGGGCACGGCTGCCCCATTTCCCTTGCTCGCTCCACTCGTGCTTGCTCCATTGCTCTTCGTACCTGCTCCTGCAAAACTATCACTAGAAACATGCATATCGTTAGGAGAAAGAGGAGGGTTTACCTCACTTACCACCGTAGGCATGGGTGGACCATCATAGCTCGTGCCACTCCTTAAAGAAATGGCGTTGATCGACTCATGTTGTTGAGGTTGAGTGCCTTGCGATGGAAGGTTACCCGGTTTCCGTTGAGAACTTGAAGAAGCAAGTTGAGCCATTTGTGTTTCAAGCATCTTGATGGCGGCGTCTTTAGCTTGATCGCTCTTTTGCATTTGAGCCATCATTGTTTCTTGATTTTTAGCCATTTGCATCATCATGGCTTGCATGGCATCCATTCGATCGGGAACCGGAGCGGGAACAACGGGTGGTGGGGCATTTTGTTGTTGAAAATTGGGGCGATTGAAGCCCGGAGGGTTATAAGGTCGAGGAGCATTGTTGTAGCTGAAATTTTGTGGACTGTTTTGGTATTGTGGTAGTTGTGGGCTGAAGTTTTGTTGTTGGGGAGGTAGATTCAAGACATTTTGGCTCTTGTAAGACAAATTCGGATGGTTCTTGTAGCCCTCGTTGTAATAGTTCGAGTAGGGGCTGTTTTGAGTATATAAAGCATGCACATGATGAGTTTGTGTGTTCATACCTCGGCATTCCATTGAAGTGTGACCGGAAACGCCACATGTATTGCAAGGTACATCATAAGAAGTGTGCAAAGCCGCTACCGTTTGTCCACTAGCACTCGAGGAACTACTACCCGCTTGCATTTGACTCATAATCATCGCGGTCATAGCATCCATTTTTGCGGAAAGCATGGCTACCATATCACCATCGGTCTTACCTCCAATCCTAGGCACATTCCTAGAGCTCCCATATTGCGCGTTGTGAATCGCCATTGCCTCGATCGTATCGATGGCCTCCTCCACATCAATATTGTCAAAGCGTCCATTCGCCGCGGAGTCAAGCACTTGGCGTGACTCGTTGTAAAGACCGTTATAAAACTGCATGACAATAAACCATTTATCCATACCGTGGTGAGGGCATTGACGTTGAAGGTCTTTGTATCGCTCCCACGCATCATACAACGTCTCATCCCCTCGTTGGCGGAAGCTCGTGATTTGGCTTCTTAGCATGGCGGTCTTTTCAGGCGGAAAATATTTTTGATAGAATGCCAAGACTAAGGAGTTCCAATCGGTGATGGCTAGTGCAACCCGGTTCAATGAATTAAGCCACAGCTTGGCTTTGTCTCGGAGTGAAAAAGGGAAGAGCATCTCCCTAATTTGGTCTTGAGTGACCCCCGTTTGCTTAATAGTGGAGCAATAATCACAAAAGTTTTGGATGTGCAAGTTAGGGTCCTCGCCGGGACTCCCTCCAAACTGAGTGCGCTCAATGAGATTGATAAACGCGGGCTTGACTTCAAAATTGTTGGCGGCAATGTTGGGCATAGCATTGCCCGTAGGAACTTGATCCGCGGTAGGCCTCGAGTGATCGGATAGCTTAACCATTTTCTTGATTTCGGGCACGGGTTCAATGTGAGGTGAAGTAGAAGGGGAAGTAGCAGCTTCCAAGTCCTTAAGCAAGTTCTTGCGCCTATGCAATGTACGCTCCGGCTCCGGATCAAACTGAATGGCCAAGCCTTTTTGAGACGTACGTGTTTGCCTGGGCATACAAAAACACTAGAGGTAACGATAAGTAGCGGCCTCAAGGAAGCGAGGCTCCTTGAGACAAAAGGGTAACAAGTGAGAAAAGAACCAAATAATCAACAAAAAACAAAAGCCGTCTCCCCGGCAACGGCGCCAAAATTTGATAGGATTTAGTCGCGTCTCCTAATCAAAAATAAGTCCAAACTCACTCTAATAGGTAGCAAGGGTAAGTCGGGTCGATATCCACAGGGAGATGGTCGCTTAAGTTGGTTATTTTTAGTGATTCTAATCTCGGTTCGAGGGATTGAGGTTACTAGAGCTATAGCGGAGAATAAGGGTTTAAAACTTATAAGGAAAAGGTCTAGGGAATCGGGTTAGGCACGGGGAATGCTAGGTCAAAGGATGGTGACAGAAATTAGTAGGAAAACGCTCTCGCTAAGGGTAAGCTAGGCCTCTCGGTCTTAAGCTCCTTTAGGTCTCAAATGCGGGCTCTCGCAACTTACAAGTGAGGGTCCTAATGATTGGTCTCGTGTCCTACCCTAAACTAGGCTTTCGGTCTTAAGTTTAAGGGTGACAAACGCTCACAAATCCTTGGCCAAAGGATCAACAAACGCATACAAAGGCAGAGAATCAAAGCGAGCGAAAACCTAACTCAAAACATCATCAAAAACAACCCAAGCATGCACCCATGATTCACCCTTCTTCCCTAGAATAAGAACTACTCAAGCATAGCGGAAATGATAACAAAAGCAATAGAGAAAGACGAAGACATGATTACAAACAATATAAAATGAAATCACAATGAAAATAGGAGAAGAAATTGATAATACCAATCAGAAATTTGATGAAACAAAGGATGAATTCGACAACAAAAACCAAATAGACGATAAAACTAGAGCAATCCGAGTCGGGAATTGAAAGTACAAGAGATCAAATTATTTAAACCTAAGTTTTCTTGAGAATAAACTTAAAAGTGTTGTAAAATGCTGGAGAAAGAATGATCCGAAATTATAATGTTTAGGCCTTCAAATAGACGAAGTATTTTGAGCCAACGAGGAGTCACAGGGCCGTCCCGACCGGGACAAGGGTGGTCCCGTCCGGGGCATAGTCATCCCGTCCGGGACAGGGTCATCCCGGAGGGTTCAGTCTTTTCCAGCTTCGTAACTCACTCGTTTCTTGGCGGAATTAAGCGTGTGACCTGCCGTTGGAAAGCTATCGAGACGAACTATCATCTCCACTTGGTCTTGCATCCATTGGAGGTCTAAAACTTGAGATATAACCATTTGAAGTTGACCTTGCGTCGGCTTTAGTTCACCTTGACTTGACTTTGACCTTGATCTTGGTCCTAACTTGTCGTATGTTGACCCAAGGCCTAGGGACAAGGCGTGGATCATCCCAAAGGGTAGGGACGGGGTCTAAAGTGAATAATTGAGCTCCGTGCTCCGTCCCATGGTCCCGGGACGCCTTCAAACGTCAAAACGCGGCTCGTACGCGAGCGAATCGGCATGAAACCAACTCGGATCTTCACGAAACTTTATGAAACTTCACGAAACCTCTCAACAAGCATCCTATACTCCAAATATGCGCGTGTACCTGCAGAATGGACACAAAAACGCAGCAGTGCCAAAACGGGGAGAAATAGGAGCTGAAACGCAAGTAAAAGCGCAAGAAACGCAGAGAAAAGCTCGTGAAGCAGGGGCTAAATATAAGTAAATATATGACACATCAACCATCAAACATGTATAAGCTATCTAACTAGTAAAAGCATAATAAGTTAAATTGAAAATAACACATCTACACAAAAAACGATAACTAAGAAATTATATTTATCTACTAATAATAAAAAGCTATGTTGGCAAAGGGATAAAAAATTAAGGCGTAATAAATAATATTTTAAAGATGATAATCTAATCTATCTAATCTAATATATATATATAAAGTCGTAACCATAGTCTCTATGATCGACAATTGTCACAATACAATTGGCCGAAAAAATAATAATATTATTTTTAAATATATATAATTGGAAACAATTAGTTATTCCATAACCTATAGGATTCTAGATGAAAATAATTAATATATACAATCAAAAATATAATACTAAATCTACTGTTTCAATCCTTATAATATTATGATACCAAAATTGAGAAATACATATTGTTTCCTTAGATATATTTTATTAATAATAAGAAAGGGAATAATTTAATTAATAATAGTAACTATGGAAGTATGAATTATATCTTTATGATTCGGTTGGTAATTTTTGTAAATACTCATGTTTTGAATAAAATACAAATTGAGAAATACTTTTGAATTTTTCATATTAAATATTACATACTTAAAAATTACTTAAATATAAAATTAGGTAAAAATATATATTTTATTGTTATCTATTACTTCATATTAAATTAAGATACTTCATATATAAATTAGACAAATATAGACAATTATGCGGAGTATTTTATATAAGAATAAATTTAAAACATAACGACAGATGGCCCGGACGGGGCCGGGCACGCAAACTAGTCTGTTTTGAATTGGAAAAAATATGTTAAATGGATTACCATGTTAACCCATTTGTTTAACGCAATAGTTGGATTTTTTCTTTTTTGTCAGATTTTGTCTAATCTTGACCCGAACCCAACCCATTTACACTTCGTATCGGGTCGACTGTCAACTTAACTACTTTATTGGTCATCACACCGTGACCCAAAATCATCATAATTTTGTGACGGATTCATGTTGTATCACTTTTTATCAGCTTTACCTGCTCATTAGTCATTACTCGTCCTTGACAAACACTTACGGAGTATCAGAAATAGTAACTACGGCGTATTTTTTTACTACGCCAAATTACTTGAGGGTTACGGAAACCATCGGTGGCAGTGAGTTATTCTAGAATTACTGATCTCGTACCATCAACAAAAATAAAGTTGTCAAATAATAATAATAATAATAATAATAATAATAATAGTGGGATTAAAGGTAGTTTGACGTAGTTGTCGTGTTGGAAACTTGAAAACTTATAAACAAATGCTGATTGACAAAAGGAACAAGCCTGCACGATTACCTATAACTTCATTTGACCCGGTAGTCCTAAACTCCTACGGAGTAATAAACAAATTATTGGTACCACCATTAGATTCACATTAAATTATATAGTGATCTTATATAAAAGCCATCACAACTTACGAATTTATTAATTTCAAATAATTTATCAACTCCTCCCTCATATCCATCCATTTGTTTGCACTTTCCTTTCTCGGAATATTCATTCATTTGTTTGCATTTCTTTTTATGGAAAATATTTTCTCTTTCAAAACCTACCTTATCTTCACTTTTTACTCACTTTACACTACCACATATATGTTTCTTAAAAAGCGTGCAAAAAGTGATGCAAATAAATGGATGGATAGGAGGGAGTATAATAAAATCCTGTGATATGATTAATATAAATATAATTAGGGTTTTTCTACGGTGTACCCTTCAAGTTTTTGGTTTTCTATCGTGTACCCTTGAACTTCATTACTCATTCTATAAGATGACCTAAAGTCACTAAACTGTTAACTAAATACTAACACCGTTAGAATAAACTCCTATTTTTTTCTATTTTTTATGTTTTCCCTTCAAAATTATGAAATATCCCCTTCTTTTTTCTAATTTTCCACTATTTTTCATCCTTATTCATTTTTTTTTTTTTATAGTATATAATTTTTTTTAAATTGTTGTTAAAAGTCATAAACTTTATTGATTTACTTTATCATAAAATAATCATGAATATTTGAAATTCATAAATTTAGAAGGAAATATTGAAAAGAGGGAGAAATGAGAGCTTAATGTAACGGTGTTAGTGTTTAATTAACGGTTAAGTAACTTGAGGTCATGGTTGAGAATGAAAAATGAAGTTTGAGGGTACACCATGTAAGTGAAAAAAAAATAGGGGTATACGATAGAAAACAAAAAAGTTGGAGGGTACACCGTAGAAAAACCCATATAATTATTACTATAATAATTAGCAATCGATTGCATATAAAACAATACATCGTACTACTTAAATAAATCAACTAAGAGTCTAAGATATACTCATATACCTGAAATTAATATTTACACGTAAAACTTGTTCAATTTTGACGAAATTAAAACTTATCTCATTAGGCGTTTTTTAATACCTATATTTATAATTAATGGAACGTTATCTTACGTGAAAAATAAAATGGTACTCCGTAATAAATTTGGTTTTTTTTTTTTTTGTCAAAAGTCACCAAACATTTAACTCAAATGTGCGAATAACACCTAAGTTTTTATTGTTTGGTCAAAAAGTACCAAACTTTTTTTTCTTTCTTTTTTTTGTCGAATGATACCAAAATCAAATTCCGTCAAAAATTTTGTCAAAATTAACCTTCGTAGCTAACGTGGATTTATGTATTTATTTATTTATTTTCAGGGAATACTGACTTGTAGCTATCTCTAATTTTAACCACAATGTTAATTTATCCCTCCAAAATCTTGTTTTTATATATTTCCTACTTATTCTCTACTTATCCATTTTAATTTCAACCTAACATTTTTCTTCAAATTCCAATTATTTACTACTCACATAATGTCGACATCAACAAAGTCGTCATTCTCGTCAGATTTACAAAAGCGGTGTACGCGTGGTATTCCGGAAGCGATCAAGACGTCTTGGACCCTCGGATAATTCTGGAAGGAAGTTTCTCTCCCGTAAGTTTTACAATCCCAAATGCGAAGGGATAGGTGTTACTACTTCAAATGGGTTGATGAGGAAATGACTTGTTGGCAAAAAGAGGTGATTAATAGATTATTGAATGAAATTAATTAGTTATCTCAAGGATGAATCGGTTCAATCAAAAGAAGACATAGTAAAACTCCCTTCATTTTAATCACAACTCCCCATTCTTAATTTTCAATTCCGACTTCATAATGTGTATCAAATTAAAATAACATATCTCATCCTCATCAAAGTTGATCAACAAAGCCCCATTGTCATAATTTGTTATCAATTTTTCAGTCATATATTAACCACTATACCAAATTCTCAAGTTTGCTCTGTAATCACTTCGTTTGGGTCTATTTGTTTGCTCAATCAAATACATACTCATCTAAACACACAGCACCAAAATTAGGGTTAAACTTGAACAATAAGAATAAAAAAAATATCTTCTTTAAATTAGGATTTTTAAAAATGTTTATTGGATTGGAAAAACACATCAATCAAACAACAATGATTTCACAATTGAAAAACTACCAAAAAAAAAAAAAACATAAATAATTGGGCAAAAAACGAGTTTAAAACAACACGCTGATGAGTGCTATTTATATAGATTATTTGCCCCCGGTTTGGTAGCATTTAGCTTGCATTTAGTCGAGTTCATTATTATTTTAGGAGCTATTTGCTTTATATTGCGGTACTGCTGTTCCTCGTTTATATTTTGCAAGTTTTGGCGATCCTGAGCTAAAACCTGAGTTGATTGGAGCATTTCAAGTACCGAGACCACGAGACCAAGCTCGAGCTTATACGGAAGCTCGGGAAGGCGAAACGAAGACCAAAAGACCAAACGCCTCGAGGATAACCAAAGCCCAAATGAAGCTTGGGCTTGAATTGAAGTAGAAGAGCCGGCCCAAATAAATGAAGTCTTGCAGTCGGTCAGTGGGCCGTGACGGCCGGGCAGATTAATTCTCTCGGTTTTGATTTATGCCGAGTTATGTTTTAGGAAGTAGTATATATAATATTTTAGGTCGTGAGTTATGACTTATGCTTTATTTTTATGTTCTAATTTAGGTTTTAGTTTATTACTCCCTCCATCCCAAATTAATTGTCTCTTTCTATTTTAGTATGATTTAAGGGATGGTAATGAAAATGAGAAAATTTTGAAAATCATTTGTTAAAACATACTAAATATAGAAAAAGGACAATTAATTTGGGAAAAAATTTAGTTGAACGGGGACAAGTAATTTGGGATGGAGGGAGTATTAAGTTTTATTCTCTCTTTTTACATACACTCTAAAACTTCATTAGTGTTTAGCTTCAAGATTGATTTTACTTTGTAATCGTCAGTACTCCGATTTAATCCAGGTTTATTTCAATTACTATTATTTATTCATCATGTTCATTATTATTAATTGTTTTGTTAGCCCTTTAATTATGCGTAGCTAATTTCTCAATTAGGGTTTAGGGTGATTTGTGATATTGATTCAGGAACATGTTTTAACTGCTTAATTGATTGAACTTGTGCAAGTTGACTTCTTCCTACGCGTTTTTATCATCAATTGAATTTAGGGACGCCTTTATTGAATTGAACTTAGGTTGTTTTAATTTAAGATCGAAAGCCGAATTAAAACTAGACTCACGCGTATTTGATAAGTTAAGTTTAGTAAGTTGCGAGAGCCCGCTAAATTTGCTTAAGGTTAATATTGACTCGAGAGAGCGTATTCTTAAACCTAGTCACTTGCATAGCTTTAATTGATTGTTATTTCCTTTTGAGTTGAGTTCCTGAATTAGTGTCATATTGATCCCGACGCCCTAATCTCCCTCTCATATACTTTTACACCCTTTTAGTTATTGCACTTAGTTTAGTTTCCTCTTAAACCCAGACTTTGTTACCTTAGAAATAGCCTAGTTTAGCTAAGCGACCTTATAACTGCACCTTCTCTCTGTGGATCTCGACTCTACTGCCACTAGCTACCCAATTAGTTGTTTTTAGGTTTATTTTTGATAGGTGACTACGACTTAGCCTCATCAAATTTTGGCGCCGTTGCCGGGGAGACGGTTTAGTTAGTTAGATTGTTTGCTTAGTTTAGGTTTACTTCTCTTTTGTCTCAGGGAACTCTAGTTCCTTGAGACCGTTCTCACCGTTTTTCTTGAGTTATTTATGCGCAGGTCACCTTCAGGTTTAATCCCTTTTGATCCTGAACCTGAGCGTACCTTTCACCGTACGCGTAATTTTTTCAAGGAGATCGCCGAGGCCTACGGACCTGAGATTGTAGAAAGTTCGGACGAGGAATCTCGTGCGGAACAACAGTCCTACGAAGAGGACAATCTACACGCTGCTATTGATTTAGAGGAGCCTGTGACTATGCCGAAACTTTATAGTCACTCCTTGCCTAAGACGAAGTCCATTCCTAATGGATTCACGATGCCCGCTACTTTACAGGGCAACTTTGAGATTCGCCCCGCCTTTCTTAATTTGGTGGAGCGCAATCTGTTTGGTGGCAATCCCACCGAAGATCCTGGTCGGCACATGCAGGTTTTTACAGATTACTGTTCGACTATTAAACAGATCGGGATTACGCAGGATCAGATTAGGGATATGGTGTTTCCTTTTTCGTTACGAGATCGAGCCCGCGAGTGGATTACTGACTTGGATAAGATTGCTGCGGGAGTTACAGACTGGAACGGTCTTGCTCTTGCTTTTTATTCGAAGTACTATCCTCCGGAACGCACTAATCAAATGCGCAGTCAGATTCAGGGCTTCAAGCAATCTTATGACGAGTCTTTAGCTGAAGCATGGGAGAGGTACAAGAAGCTGATACGGGATTGTCCTCACCACGGGTTGAACGACTGGTTGGTGATCATGACGTTTTATAACGGTTTATATATATGCTGAGAGCCGTGCTATTTTTGATTCTGCTGCAGAGGGGCGTTTTTCTAATAACGTCGACAACGATAAGGCGTGGGCTTTGATTGAGGAGATGGCGATGCATTCGTCACAGTTTGGGAAGCCACGGGATAATTCGCGGTCTGCACACCAGGACCGTGATAAGGAGGGCTTGAGTGCGATCACTAGTCAGTTTGCTGCGCTGACTACGAAAATTGATATGATGCAGGGTGGTGGTTCTTCTAGTGCTCATGTGAATGCTGTTGCAGGGCACGATTCTGGTTACTATTCTTCGGGTTTTGCGGCACCCCACGAGCAGGTTCACGCTTACCAATCCTACAATCAGAACCTGCCCTACCAAAATCAGCCTAGTTACGATCGCTCGCTCTTATCTTATCGTAACCAAAATGTCCTTAACCCAACCACCCAACCGCCACAAAACCAACCCTACCAACCCCCCCACAAAAATTTCCAACAACAACCACCCAACTACTAAAGGCCCCTGTATGTTTCATCACAACCTACCCTGGGACCCGATCCTATGGCCGAGATTAAGGCTATGATGTTGCAAGTGCAGCAAGCGACGTTGGCCGTACAGAAGTCGCAGAAGATGATGATGCTGTAGATGCAAAAGGATGGGCAAGCTAAAGACGCGGCGATCAAAATGCTAGAGAATCAAGTGGCACAGCTCGCCACTTCACAAGCGTCGCGTCAATCGGGTACACTACCGCCCCAAGGTAACCCTCCTAAACCCCCTCACGATACGGCATGTGCTATTACGCTGCGTAGTGGTACGGTTTATGATGGCCCCAAGCATTTGGAGGAAGAGGAGAAGGATGGGGAAGAACACGTGGCTGAACCGAGACACCAGAGGTCTCAGCCGGTCGACCGGCAGCCGGTTGGCCAATCGGCTGAACCTGATGCTACGGGGAAGGATGATTCGAGTGATGGTTTGGGTGCTCCTGCTGCTACTCCTTTGCCCCCGTATGTGCCTAAGCTTCCATTTCCAGGTCGTCAGCGCAACTCAGGTACTACAGATCAACTAAGTAAGTTCATGGACGTCCTAAAGACGCTGCAGGTAAATGTTCCCTTTATTGATTTAGTTCGCCAAATTCCTGCTTATGCTAAGTTCTTGAAGGAGGTCCTAGCTAGGAAACGTACCATAGACGGGGTGGAGACTATTGCTTTCTTGGGGGAGGGTAGTGCCTTTTTGCAGGGTAGTTCACCCCCGAAACTGAGTGACCCCGGGACCTTTTCTATCCCTTGTTCTATAGGGAAATACGTGGTCCAGAATGCTTTGTGTGACTTAGGGGCTAGTGTTAGCATTATTCCCTACTCGGTTTGTCAAAAACTCAATATGACTAAGTTAGGTTGTACCTCTACGATTTGGGCCTTGACTTGCAATATTTCTTGAAATCTAACTTACCCTTAGGTCCAAACGCTGTTTTATTTGGGACTTCCATGATTGTGTTTATTAGTTGTTCGAAAAAATTATTCTCAATGTGCATGACATTCAAATTATGTCGAATCAACAGCGTCTTCCAATAAGGAAGTTCCCAGAATATACTACGCTTCCACCAACCCACTTTCTTGCCTTTCAATTTTTTCAACTCAAGAGTTGTTGAGCCAACAATTGTTGGCAAATTCCTCACAATGTCCCAAGTTTGTTCTCCGGTCAACCGTGCTGGGGCTGTATCAGTTTCATTTGGTCGATCTTCTCTAAAATCGGAACATTTCCGTCGAAATTTATGATCGATTGGCAACATTTGACGATGACAATCAAACCAACATACTTTCCGACTACGTTCAAGGTAAAAGGACTTAGGCGGGAGCCGATGACAATAAGCACATGCTAGATGACCCTGAGTGGTCCATCCAAAAAGCATCCCGTAAGCTGGAAAATCAATGCTGCTCGTAGTTGAAATTTTTATTTCTTTGATACATCATAAGTGTACAACCCCGTACTCCACAGTTGTTTCAACTCTTTTATCAACGGTTGCAAATACACATCCATTTTCGACTTAGGATTTTTTGGACCAGGGATTATCAACGTTAGAAAGATAAACTGCTTCTTCATGCACAACCAAGGAGGAAGGTTGTACGGAGTCACCATTACAGGCCACGTCGAGTACGGTTTTCCAAACTGACCATAAGGAGAAAACCCATCGCTGCATAGGCCAAGGCGAACATTGCGAGGCTCACTTGCAAATTCAGGATGCTCATTGTCGAAATGTTTCCAGGCTTCACCGTCACTAGGATGTGACATAGTCCCAGTTTCACGGCGACTATCAGAATGCCATGTCATTTGACTAGCAATACTTTTGGTAGCATAAATTCGCTGCAACCTTGGTCCTAACGGAAAATAAGTTAGCACTTTTTTGCCCACTCTTTTGTTGGACGAATTTAGATTAGCCTTATATCTATATCTACCATAGTCACGGCACTTCAGAAGGTTTGCATTCTCTTCCCAAAACAACATACATCCAATGGGACAAGCGTCGATCTTTTCACATGGCAATTGAAGAGCTTTAAGCACATTTTTGATCTCATAGAAGTTGCGTGACATGACATTGCGCTTCAAAATCATGTCCCCGATCAACGACGCGATACGGTCCATAACTTCGTGAGCTAAGTTGAACTCGCACTTAAGTGATACCAGTCTTGAAGCCACTTCTAGAACTGACATTTCACTTCCTTCATACACTGGCAGCTCGGATTTTTTAAGCATTTCAAATAAGGCTACGACTTCTGGGTTTGGAGTCTCTTCAAACTCCTCAACTCCATCACGATTTAAGGCTTCCTCACGAATTTGATCAATCATATCACGTAACGCATCCTCCACCATATCGTGATACGGATTTTGAGAATTCGATCCACTACCCTCTTCTTCATTAGAGGTTGGAAAAGATTCTCCATGAGCAGTCCAGTAGAAATAATTACTATCGAACCCTCTTAAAGCAAGATGGTTTTTCACTTCAAATTCGTATAAATATGGTATGTTTTTGCATTTCGAACATGGACACCTAATCTTTTTTGTCGTCTTAAACTCTTCACTCTGCTTAGCAAATTTAAGAAACTCCAAAACTCCTTTAGCGTACTCACTCCTAAATTTTTTGTTATCATCTAAACGCTTGTACATCCATTTTCGCTCCGTTCTCTTCATTTCAATCTAAAAGAATCATGAATAATCACACATATACACAAACAATTAACATTTCACACAAGTAATAGTAAAGTACTCAAAAACAACAAATTAACAACAAATAATCATAGACAACGACAACATATAGTAATAATTGATTTTTTAGTAGTCAACTCCACGTTTTGGGTCCTTATCACTCCAACCTAAACCCATCTTTAAACGTCTTCTATCACTAGTAAATACAATTCTTGTATAACTTAGAATGAAGAAAATTCGGCAGCAATTCACTTCAGTTCTCCAAATACATTATATAAACGAATAAAATCGTCTACATATGTATTCAGAGAACATATAAGAAATTGCCATCGAACTTTCTTCCTTCTAACTTATTCAAGAATTGTATTTACTACCTAAGTGATAGAAAACGTTTAAAGATAGTCCCAAAATGGGGACTATTCAAAAGTTATTCCTAATGAATAACTTTTGAACGGGTACTAAGTTATGAATGATTAAAAAAGTTTACAAAATAATAATACTATTATATATGTATGATACTATTAACAAATAACACTTAATATTAACAAATATCACCACATACAACTACTACTAGTAATATTATATTACTACTACTATTATAATACTACTAAAACTATAATAGTATTACTACTAATACTCCCATCACCACCACAATTATAACCACCACAATACAACAACAACAATAGCAATAACAACAACACAATACAACAACAATAACAACAACACAATGCAACAACAATAACAACACCAACATCACAATAAACAAAAACAACAACAACTTCACAATACAACAACAATAACAACAACAACAATGCATCTATCAAAATAAATCAAAACCCTAATTTTTAAAATTAATATCAATTGAAAATCATAACTCACACATGGCATCTATCTTAGGTCATAATTCTACTCTAATAATATACAATTAAGATATAATTTCAATAACTGATTGAAAAACAATCAAAAAAAAAAAAAAAAAAAAAAAAAATCAAAACTAACCTCAAGGTGGTGGTGGTGGCTGGCAGCGGCGGTCGGAAATGTGACGGTGGTGGTGGGGAATACAGTGGTGGTGGTCGGCGCGGTCCTGATCTAGGGTGGTGGTGGTGTCGTCGCCGTCGCCGTCCTCTATTCTCTCTCTCTCTCTCTTTTTTTTTTTTTTTTTTTTTCGTGAAATAGGCAGATCTGCTGCCAAATTATTTGTTTTATTTTTTTTAACCTGCCACGGAAGTTCCGTCGCAGAGACCGTCGCTACATCTATATCTGCGACGGAATTTCCGTCGCATAAACCGTCACTAATTTTTTTTGGGTTTGGCGGGTTTGCAATTTCTTTTGGCGCAGATTTATTTTATTTTTTTCACCTGCGACGGAAGTTCCGTCGTAGAGACCGTCGCTACATCTCTATCTGCGACGGAATTTCCGTCGCATAAACCGTCACTAATTTTTTTAGGGTTTGGCGGGTTTACAATTTCTTTAAGCGCTGAGAAGCTGCGACGTATTATTAATTTTGCGACGGGATATCTGTCGCAAGCTAAAAATTATGCGACGGATTGTCAGTCCGTCGCAATGTCCGTCGCCAATGTAAATTTCATGCTACGAAATAAAAATCCGTCGCAAGGGCCGTCGCTATAAACAGTTTTTTTTGTAGTGCTTAATGATGATGGATCCACGAAGACTCTTAATGTTCCGGCATTGTGGGGTTAGAAAATCACTTGCAAAGATGTTAATTATTGATGAATTACCATTTAGGTTTGTGGAAAAAGAAGTGTTTCGTGGATTTTGTAAGGATATGAACCCTCAATTTTCTATTCCTTCACGATTCACGGCGGCTAGAGATTGTTATGGCATATTCATTGAGGAAAGAAAAAAGTTAGTCCAATTTTTGGAAAACTGTCGTCTAGGATTTGTCTTACCCCCGATTGTTGGACTTTGGGTCAAAATTTGGGTTACATGTGTTTGACTGCTCATTTTATCGATGATGATTGGAATTTGCATAAAAGAATCATTAACTTTTGTCAAATTTTTGGTCACACGGGGAAGGCAATTGGTAAAACGATTGAAAAGTGCTTAAGTGAGTGGAAATTGAAAAATATATTGACCGTCACCGTAGATAATGCTAGCTCTAATGACCTTGCTATTGACTATTTGAGGAGAAAGTTTAATAATTCGGAATGTGATGTTATGGATGGTAAATATTTGCATATGCGATGTGCGGCTCACATTTTGAATTTGGTTGTTAGAGATGGCTTGAATGATCATGCGACATCAATTCTTAAAATTCGCACTCTTGTTAAGTATGTAAGATTTTCACCCGCTAGGATGCAAAAATTTAAGTCTTGTGTTGAAGAAGAGAAAATCAATAGTAAAAGCCTTGTGTGTTTGGATGTTGATACTAGATGGAATTCTACTTTTTTGATGCTTGAGAGTGCTTTGAAATTTAAGAAAGCATTTAGTTGTTTACTTGTTAAAGACTCTATTTTGCAAAAAGAGATAAGAAAGGTTGGTGACGACCTTACAAATGAAGAGTGGAAACAATTGTCTTATTTTTTACCTTTTTTGAAAATCTTCTATGACGCCACGTTAAAATTATCCGCTTCTCGTTATGTGACGAGTACTTCTTATGTTGAAGTGATATTTGGCGTTGGTGAGGTGCTTAAGCAACATCTTATTCATGACGATGATGGAATAAGAAAAATGGCCGAAAAAATGAAGATGAAATATGATAAATATTGGGGTAAGATTGAGAACTTGAATTTGCTTCTATTTGTCTCTTTAATTCTTGATCTGAGGTGGAAGATGGTTTATGTGGATTGGATGGTTAAATCCACATATGGGTCGGATAAAGTTGATGTTTTGTTTATGAATATTAAGTACTTCTTCAAAACTTTTTTTGAGTTTTATGATTCTTCAATGCCTAAATCTAAGGATACTTCTTCTACATCCTCTAATTCTAGCTTATTATCCCAACAATCAAAACAAGATGATATGTTTAACTTTAGTGGTCTTTTGGGTAACAAGTTTGAAATGGAAATGGGTGATGAAGAAATAGATAAAAAATTTGAATGGGAGAAGTACTTAGATGTTGCTCGAGAAAGTAGAAAATGCACATCATTTGATATTTTGCAATGGTGGAAGGATAACAAAGCAAGATATTGTAACAACCTGGTTTTTCGTGACTTTAATTAAACTAAGGCGGAATATTAATTAAGTCTATTTATTACAAAACCAGCTGTCATCGTATTACAACTCATTATATATAATAAGAGTCATAGATAAAACAGAGTCCAATCGATTACATTCTCTCAAAATATAAAATAAGGTCTTCAATCCCCTTGTGTAGATCAACGATCAAGTCTCGGGGTACCTGGGACTGTTACCAAAATTAGCTTTTTCAGCCCCGCACCTAATAAGCAACACATATACATATAGCAATGCAGATCATAAAGCATAACATAAAACAGTTCATTTAACATGGTAATTAAATCATCAGATCTTATCAATTCATATAACACAACAATTTAATCATCAAATTATCACAATTCATAATCATGTAAGCAAATCATTATCATCTCATTCATATTCGGGGTAGTCGACCCTTTTCAATTATTCATATAGCAACATATACTCGCGAGTCTTGACTACAGAGTGGCTTGTGTACTCTCATGGTAAATTACCCATATGATCCGCCATCAAAGTGCACTAGTTACTCAGACTCGTACATCAGATCAAACACTAAGTAGCGTACGTGATAACTACCTAATATCCAATACAACATGGATAATCTATCATACGTTGTCCTATGAACCACAACCAGTCAGGATGGAAGCATGCAAAACCCTACAAAAGCAAGGCCTGCGCAAAAGCTGCCGGGTACATCAACGGACTTTAATGCTAAGGATACCACTAGGTAAGAAGGACGATTCAATCCCTTATCTGATGTGTGCACACACTTTCACTTAGAAACGACACAGTCCTCGCTATTCGAGAGAGTATGCTTTTCCTAACCAAAACGATTAATACCTAATGACAAGGTCCCCGGATGGGATGGTCATTTTCCGTTACCTCGTATGGACCGCAGGTCGCCACATTTATGCCCATTCAAGGGATGTAAACGCCGCTTGCCTAAAGACTATGAGAGTCATTAGGACGCCTCAGTCAGCACTGAGAGTGAAAGAGTCCCCATACGCGGCTACCTTTCCAACCGTGGCACAATAGATTCGCAACATGACAGACACCCGAGTATTTAACAAGTACTCCTTTTCTTATTTTCTCATTCTCGTTTTATCCAGGTGATAATTCATAATAATTAGTATCGTCGAACTTGTATAATGAAATTTTAATTCTAACAGGTCTTCAGGTAAGTAGTAGCAGATAGAAAAGTTAAAATAGTTTATTTCGAGTCCGTTCGTAAATTTTAAATATTTTCACTATTCACTATATTACTATTCATCATTTTCTTTTAAATATTAATTCTCGTTACTTAGTTTACTTTAAAATTCTTTATTTCGAATAACTTAAATAGGTTTAAGTAACTAATTTATTTTATTCAAGTGTAAGTATTTTATTTGATTAAGTAAAATGATTTAGTTTCGTTTAAATTTCAACTTAAGTATGTTTACAATTAGTGATATAAATATTCCAAGTTTCGTGTAATATAATAATTATTTAATATTTTCATAGTTAATATGAATAATGTAGGTGTTTAGTTACATAATATTCATAACATTTAATTTAACCTTAGAAAATTACTTAAATGATATTTGTCAAGTTTTAGATTTTTGATAAAATATAATTAGCTGACATTTAATTAAATTTCTTTTGATGGTTTAATTTCTCAATAATACGACTTCGTATTACAATTTTTCTTTACTTATTCGATTTAGGTGAAAAGATAATTTGATCGTAAAATCTCATTTGAGTTTATATAACTTAGAATCTTTTCTACATTATTTTTATGAAACCATTTGTGTGTTTTTATAATGTGTTACGTTTTATATCTTTAATTTATATTATACGAGTTACAATTATTTGGCGAGTCTTTCTATTTAAGTTAAGCTATTAGTTCTAGTGATAAAAATTCAATTGTGAACGTCATTTTCATTATATGTCTATTGGGTTTATTTATATATTTTCTTTTCATTTGGGCATTTACACTTTACAATAAAACACCTTAATCGATTTTATAAATTTATTTTTAGTTTTAACATTGTATATGTTAATCCAATTATATATTCTTAACATTAGTTTTCTTGAATTCTTTTTTTTTTTTATATAAGACTTTGCTTAGCTTTATTTTATTTTCAACATATTTTCATTTACTTCTGTAGTTTGTTTTTATGTTCCTTGTATTTAGAGTATAGTTAAGTTTTGCATTCATATTAAAATATTATGTATAAAATTATACTTAGTAAACTTTTAGTGGCTATTAATTATTATTAACATGATCTTATTTTCTTAAATCGATTTAATAATGTATAATCTTATTTTCTTAAATCGATTTAATAATGTATAATCTTATTTTCTTAAATCGATTTATAATACTTTCCAAAAATTTATTTAGTGATTAGTAATATTTAAAATTCATTCAATTTATTATTTACTTAACTCGTCTTAGTAATATTTTAGAGATAGTTTGTACTAATTATATTTATTTAATTCTATAATTAATATACACATAACAATTAGTAATTTTCCATATCACATTTTAACACAACAAAATCACTATAAACATTTTAATACCATATTACACAAAATCAATTCAACACATATAATAACTAAAATAACACACATCAAAATTCACAAAATCACATAAATTATTTATATAATACATGAACACAAAAATTATATATTTTAAATACATAAATTAAACTAGTGTGCGGGGGCACCTTAGGTTAGCTCGGTACGAATTTCCTTAGCTCGTCTGGATCCATAATTTTGTCAACCCGAGAGGCCCAAAATCAACCCAATACTCGTGTACCCAAAATACGACGAAGTCGAAAGAAAATAGCAGCACTTCGACTCCAACGAACAACGATAATGATTAATTTGAGAAGGCAAGAAGGAAGTCGGGATTAGAGTTGAGCCTCATAAATTCTAATAATAACGAATGGGGATTTTAATGAAAATAGAAATTAAAGAAACTCACCCACAAAACTTAAAGGCGGTGACTGAGGAGGTCAGTGAACCGAGGACAAGCGTTCCACGTTCGTCTCCAAATTCGTCCTCGACAAATGAGCAGGGCACGCAGGGGAAATAGCTAAGGTGAATTAGAGTCAGCAAAATAAATTGACGATTCGTATTTATTGATAGAAAACGGTTTAATCAAAGGTACTTACCGACGATAAAAATACGACGACAGGTAGAGCTGACATCAGGGAAAGAGCAGGGTAAGTCGATGAGAAAACGGAGGTGAAACCTCCAGTGGTGGTGGCTCACGGCGGCAGCAAACAGGGGGCGGCGACGGTGGTGGCCGAGAGAGGAAGAGAGTCACGGTGGTGACCTTCGACGGCGACGACGGTCAGAATACGAGAGTTGAACAGAGGCATCAATCATAGTCCACAACGGTCTCGATAATTGACAGTAATATTTCATTCACAAAAGACGGGGAAAAACGAGAAGTGAGAATCGATAAATTATTATCGATAAAATTAAAACAGAAGATTTGATTTTCGAATTAATTAAAATGGACGGAGTATGTTCAAATCAAATCAGGTAGAAATGGCTCACCGATGAAACGGGGAGAATCACGGTGGCGGTGGCCGGCCCAGCGAGGATATTACTCCGGTGGTCGGAGTTGAAACAGGGCAAGACAGAGGAAGGAAAAGAGGGGAGGACGAAAAAGACGAGGAAGAGAGCACAGTGAGCAGAGCGGCGTCGAAGGCGGTGTTGACCGGTGTAGGCCGTGGTGGTCAGCCTAGTTGGCTCCGGTGGTGGCTCAACTCCGGCATCGTAATCGAAACCGAAAAGACGATATGAGAGGAGAGGAAGCAGGGGAAGACGAAAAGGGAGAGAAAGGAGGACGGTGGTGGTGCTGGTTGACTGAGCTCGAGCTCGCCATTAATGGCGGCTTTGGTGGTGGCGCACGGTGGTGACCACCGTGGTCCTGTGTTGCTGTTGTTGAGGTCATTGTTGTTGTTGTGTTTGTTTTTGTTTGTGTTGTTGATTTTGTTGTTGTTGTTGAGTGTTATTGTCGTGTGTTGTTGTTGTTGCTATGGTCATTTTAATGGAGGAAATAAAAGTGAGGGAGAATAAGGAGAAGAAGATAAAGGAGAGGAAGAAGGAGACCAGAATTAAAATAGAGAAATAAGGGGATATAAGGTGTATGAGAGAAGGTAACCAAATCAAAATATCTAAAAATCAGAGGATGTAGTGTACCGACATAAATGAGAGTATATTTGGGTCTGTTTGATCCGATTTGCTCTGTTTCATTCGCTCTTATTTATAAATTTTATATTTTATAAAATGTATTATTTATAATATATTTCGTTGTAGTTCTATTTTTATTTTCTATATCTTTAAACTTATATTTTAAAATTAAATGGTATATAAAAATATTAGTTACAAATTTTGTTACGGTCTCACAGATTTTCAAACGGTCCGCTAATTTGCAAGATACATTTCAATAAAATTATATTTATTCAAGTAATAATAATTTTTAAATTAAAACGCAAATTTATTAAGTTTAATAAAACCAAAAGAAATAAAGTTTTAGTTCGACAGATATTTTAGAAATAAAAATAAAAATATAATATAAATTAATATAAAATCAAGAAAGTTTTAATAGAAATATATTAAGAAGGTTTATTTGAACGAAATTTTTCAGCCGCGTTTTACAAACAAAGAAATAAAAGTTAAATTCTATAAATTTTAATTTAATAATTTAGTTAAAATAATTATTTAGGGTTAATAAAACACGGGGTGTTACAGATATCCTGTTCTTTCTAAGATGGCTCGTGATGTGCTTGCTATTCCGGTTTCTACTGTGGCTTCGGAGTACGCTTTTAGCACGAGTGGTCGGGTTCTTGATTCGTTTCGGACTTCTTTAACCCCAAGAATGGTTGAGGCTCTTGGATGTACACAAGATTGGCTTCGAACATCTCGTACTCCACTTATCGTAGAAGAAAGTTTAGTTGAGATGGAAAAAATAGAAGAAGGTTACTTATTCTTAACTATTTATCATTTATCTTCATTTAATTTATATGTCTTATTTATTTGTATCTTTTCAAATATTTACAATTATCTTATTTTTCTTAAATATTGTAGGTATAAAAGATTTGATCTTAGAGCAACCTATTATTATCATTGATGAGGCAGAAGGTTAAAGCTTTAAAGGCACCATCAAGAATGCAAATTTTATGTTATTTTGAGTTATTTCTATGTTATAATGAAGTATGAACATTTATCATGATTGTAATTTTAAAACTTTTGGTGTAATTTTGAACTTATATATTTAGAGATTGTTTGTCAATTAGATTGTGAACTTTTTTCTTTTTTTTTTTTTTTTTTTTTTTTTTTTTGTTACTTTTGGTGTACTATGAACGATTTATAAGAATATTTAAAATCACAATTTGTTTTTGTAAATTTGACGAAAAAAATCATATTTGACAATAAAGTGGATATATGGTTAACCGAATTTTGGATACCGATTTTTTCGGATACCAAAAACCGGATAACTGAATTAACCGGGTTGGATATGGAATGACAATTTCACTCATTTTAAAACCGGGTAATCGAACCGAACTTGAAAACCGGAGCGGGTAATCGGTTTTGCTCACCCCTAGCTAAAACCACGCATAAACCATTGTAAAACATTATTGTTGTTACTCCCTCCATCCATATCATTTCACATCAAAGAGAAAATTGTAATTATTCATTCAAGTAGAAAATTTTCGATATTTCTTAATGAGTAAAAATGGAAAACACTATTGTTGTTATTCCCTCCATCCATATCATTTGGCATCAAAGAGAAAATAGTCACTACTCATTCAAGTTGAAAATTAAATATAATCATGTGTGATCTTGTTTGATATGACTTAATGAGTACAATATTAATATCGAATTTTTATAATTTTCAATCACGTAGAATTATATAGATATAAACGTCCCAATATTTAGGTTAACAAATGCGCGCGAAAAAACAAATGGTGTAAATGAATATAAATGGAGGGAGTATTTGTTTAGAGTAAAATACTCAACTCCTCCAGAACTGTACTCAACATCTTGTGACTGTAAACACCTAGCAGAACATTTGGCAAGATACTTACTTCCTCTGCCGCTCTGTGAGCTGTTCCTCTTTGTCTAGGATTCATTGCATCACCATGTGTTTGGTGTTTATTGCGTTTATTTTCGTGTTTTCATATTTTTATTAAGATTTAGATTCAAGTAGAGCATCGATACCCTTTTCTAAATTGACACCAATATGTAAATTTAGAAAAAAAAAAAAAAAAAAAAGTCACTAAAACATAAACAAAATTATCTAAATAAGAAAATTATAAAAGTTGATCGATCAAAAGTGGTATAAAGACCAACTGGGAAAGAATTTAGTGGATAATCTAAACCTTGTTAATTCACTTACTAATCTACTGATTTGTATACATTTTTTCAAATGATTTATCAATTTATTTACACTTCGATTTTCAATATAATTATTGGATTAAAATTGTCATTGTCCATTTATATAACATATCTTCCATTTTTGAAGATCAATCCAAAGCATATTTGAAGAAATGGGTGAACAGTGAATATGTTGGAGTAAAATCCTAATAAAATAAGATAATCGTACAAAATACTCAAGAATTGTTTAATATGAGCATGATAGACACCTTGACATGAATAATAATGATAAAGATACAAGCTTTTACCTTGTAAATGGCTTCTTTCTTTTACTTCTTTCTTTCAGTAATTTTTGTGGGTATTTTCTTACAACGGCAAAAGAGTATGTGTGCTCTTTTATAGGCACATAACCCTAGAAAAATTACAACTCATTTACACGTCATATGGCAACTCACAATATCTGAAGAATGTTGCAAAAGTACCCTACTAATTACGTATCACTTTGTTTTTCCAGAATATTGAGGCCTTTTCTCTCCAATCCACTTTATGTTGGCCCAATTCATAATTTGCTTCACTTTGGCCCATCTTTTCTACTTCCTCATTGTTGTAACCCTTTGGGCTTGTCAAACATTCATCCTCCTTTTTCTTTGGACTTCCAAGCTTCTCACTTTGGGCCTTACTAGCAACCAGCCCAACACATTTACCCTCATTTCTTTTACACTCCCCCTCAAGATGAGAGTATGGTTTCTTCATTACTCCCATCTTGTTTAACATTCTGTTATGAGTTGAAGCTTGGAGTGGTTTTGTGAACACATCAGCCAACTGTCTATAGGTAGGAACATAGCATGGCTTTATCTCCCCTTTCAGCATCTTCTCCCTTATGAAGTGACAATCAACTTCGATATGTTTCGTCCTTTCGTGGTACACCGGATTAGCGGCTATAGACAGGGCTGCTTTGTTATCACACATCAAAACAGTGGTTGGAAGTTTCTTTAACCCCAAATCTTTCAATAAGCTTCTTATCCAAGTTACTTCACATGTAGTAAGAGCCATAGCTCTATACTCTGCCTCTGCTGACGACCTCGCTACCACAGATTGTTTCTTCGATTTCCATGAGACAGGGGATTCTCCAAGCAACACACAAAACCCTGTAGTCGACCTTCGAGTGTAGGGACAAGCTGCCCAGTCTGAATCACAATATGCTGTCAATTGCACCTTTGAATTGTTCGCCAACAGAATTCCCTGTTCTTATGCTCCTTTCAAATACCTCAGAACTCTTTTGGCAGCCTGCCAATGATCAGTGGTTGGTTTCTGAACAAATTGACTAAGCAACTGTACAGAATACGAGATATCAGGTCTTGTTATCGTGAGATAAATCAGTTTCCCCACAAGTCTCCTATACTTGTCAGGATCAGACATGTATACTCCTTTTTCTGGTTCAAGTTTGACATGAGCATCCAAGGGTATCCTCAGAGGTCTTTCTTTGTGAATATGAAACTCACTCAACATGTCTTTAATATACTTTTTCTGAGAGACAAACAACCCATGTTCAGTTCTTGTGATTTCCAGACCTAGGAAGTACGAAAGTTCTCCAAGGTCCTTCATATGGAACTCAGACCTCAAGACAAGTTTGAGCTTTTCTATTTCTTCATTGCTATTTCCTGTGATGACCATGTCATCCACATATATCAAGACTGCTGTAATCTTCTCACCATTCGTCTTGATAAACAGGGAATGGTCTGCTTGCGACTGAACAAAACCGGATCTCATCAATGTATGAGATAGCTTAGCATACCACTGTCTTGGGGCTTGTTTCAACCCATATAAGGCTTTCTTCAGTTTGCATACAAGTGGACCTTCATACTTCTTCACTTCCCCATGAGTTTCTTGCAACCTGTCTCCAAGTTTTCTGTAACCATATGGTATCTCCATATACACTTCTTCTTGCAGATCTCCATGAAGAAATGCGTTAGTCACATCCATCTGGTAAGCCTCCCACTTTTCCATAGCTATGACTGCAAGTAGAGACCTTACTGTCGTCATCTTTGCAACAGGTGCAAATGTCTCCTTGTAGTCGATTCCCTCACGTTGTCTGAACCCTTGGATCACCAACCTAGCCTTATGTCTTTCAAGAACCCCATCAGGTCTGAACTTTAGCTTGTAAATCCATTTGCAACCAATTGCTCTTCTTCCAGGAGGTAAGTTTGTTACCTCCCAAGTGTTATTGACTTCCAAGGCTTCCAGTTCTGTGTTCATAGCTTGAACCCACTCTTTGGTTTTGATAGCCTCATTAAATGTGCTGGGTTCAGTCATTGCTCCTATTCCATTCACAAGGTTTGCAAACACATCTTGAACTTTTTCATCAGTGACTTTGACTATCTCAGTAGCATTAGCTCTTCTCTGTCTGTGATCAACAACATAATCACTCAGCCATCTTGGTTCTCTTCTTTCCCTCACAGGTCTGTTCTGAGGTTCTGTTGGTTCCTCATTTTCCATCTGATCATGCTGCACACCATCATTTTCATCAGCCTGATCATTGTTTTCTTCACCTACTTCATGAGGTTGATCACCATTTCTTTCCTCAGGTATGTTTTCTTCCACTCTCTCAGCTTCAGTCAAAACCCCTTGAACCAATATCCCAATTCCTCCATTCAGATATTGTTGCTTGAACTTGTCTTTACCTCCCTCTTTACAAGGGAATATGTGCTCATAAAACTTAGTATCCCTAGAGACAAACCTTTTTCCACTAGAGATATCTTCTACCTTGTATCCTTTTTGAGTACTAGCATAACCAAGGAAGATGCAAGGCACACTTCTTGGCTGAAACTTATCTTTGTTCCTGTCTGGGTTATAAGCCATAACCAAGCAACCAAATGACTTCATCATTCTGTAATCAGGAACACATCCATACATCATTTCATATGGGGTTCTGTTCTGAATCACTGGAGATGGAAGCCTGTTGATTATAAAGGCAGCAGTCAACACACAATCTCCCCAATAACCTAGGGAAAGCCCAGCCTGAAACCTCAAAGCTCTGCTGACTTCTAGCAAGTGTCTGTGTTTGCGTTCAACTACCCCATTTTGTTGAGGATGATCAGGAATACTGGTTTGGTGAATTATCCCTAGTTGATCAAAGAATTTCTGACAAAACTTATCATCAAATTCTCAGGCATTATCACTTCTAATAACCTTGATTCTCCCTTCAAACTGGGTTTTCACATATTCTTGAAACGTTTTGATCTTCTCATAAGCTTCAGATTTGTATCTGAGTAAGTAAACCCATGTACCTCTTGTGTAGTCATCAACAAGGGTTAGGAAATACTTGTATTTTCCCATGTAAGCAACTCTGTAAGCACCCCAAATATCTATATGCACCATCTCAAATGGCTGCTTGGTCTTAATCACACTCCTATTGTAAGGAGTTCTAGTATGTTTAGCCATGGGACAAACAAGACAGTCAAAATCTGATTCACAGGAAACATTCAAAGATGACAGTAAATGCTTAAGCTTAGGAAGAGGCATATGACCCAATCTGTTATGCCAAACATGTAAATTATTTCCATTCATACCAACATCATTCAAACATCCATTATCCACACTGTTTCTACCAAAATTCACTACATTACCAGAACAGACATTATTATGCACATCATAAAACTGTTTTTCTTTACTTCTTTCCTTGTCTTGTGTTTGACTTAGATAGTATAGGCCATTGATAGATCTTCCCAGCTTAGTACTCTCTTCTCCTCTACAGTCCTGCACACAACATCCATCATCACTAAACACCACAGCACAACCATTGTCCCTTGTCAGTCTTTGAACTGACAACAGATTCTGTCTGAATGAGGGAACAAATAACACATCTTTCAGTTTAAGACCATTCTCAAGACTCATATTACCCTTATGGGTAACTTGCACAGCTTCACCATTGGGTAAAGTGACCCTGGGTCCTTTCATCAACTTCACCACATTAGTGAGACATTTCAAATCACTGATCATATGATCAGAAGCTCCTGAATCTATTACCCAACAATTCTTTGAGTCATTCAACTTAGTATGTACAGTACCTGCAAAGTTACACTCTAGCTCCTCATCAGTCTCTCCACCATTCCTGCTTCCTGATGCACAATTGTTTGGTACCAGCTTCATGAGATTCTCAGTCGTTGAGTAAAGCCCGATTCTTTGAAGCGGATCACTTTCAGTCTTTGCTGCAGCAGCAGTGCGTTTGAAACCCTTAAACTGTTTGTAATTCTTCCCTTGAAAGCCTTGATTTCCTTGATTTTGATTTTGGTTCCAACTTTGTCCTGGTTTGAAGAACTTGGTTGCATTCTGTGGCTTCATGCCTGGTCTGTACCCATTCTTCTTGTTCTTGGGATGTCCCATAGGATAGCCAACCACTTCCCAGCAAGCATCAGATCTATGATTGGTCCTACCACAGTGCTTACATTGCTCCTCAAAATTCTCCCCCTTGCTCATGAAAGCAGTTCCTTCACTCATTCTGGTTCCCATTGTGTTCCCATTCTGAGATTCCTCCTGTATCAGCATGGATACAGCAGAATCCACAGATGGAAGAGGTGACATAAGGAGAATGTTACTCCTCAGTGTAGAGTATCCTTTGTCAAGACCACTCAAAAATTGAAACAGGTGCTTTTCTTCATTTTCCTTATCAAGGGCTTTGATGTAGGCCTTGACATCTTCAGCAGACGTGGTGACAAGAGGTAAGTTCCTCATGCTGTCCAGCTCATTCCAGATTATTTGAAGTTGAGTATAATACTCTTCTATGGGTCTGTTGCCCTGCTCAACCTCATAAGAATCTTTGTTAAGTTTATACTTCTTTGCCCCATTAGCAACAGTATATCTTCTCTCCAATATATCCCACACATCCTTAACATTTTCCTCAAACATTATGACACTCTTGATCCTTTCACTGACATTCTGAAAAATCCATGATATAATCAGGTAGTTTGAAGCATCCCAGGCCTCTTGTTTAGTCACATCAGTAGTTGGTCTCGTCACTTGTCCAGTAACAAACCCCAGCTTTCTTTTGGCTGAGAGAGCCAACACCATTTGACGTTTCCAAAGACCATAGTTTTCCACTCCAGTCAAACCAGGGGTGACTTTTAGGGTTTGGGTCCCCTCAGTCGGATTATAATACAGGGGATCAGTAGTAGCCATAGCAGGATTTGCTTCAGCACCAGCCATAATAACACACAATACACACACTACACAAAAACAGAGGATAAACAACCAACAGAGTTTGACACAGATAACAGATAACACAAACACAAGAGAAACAACAAGACTCGGTGGCTATCAAGAGCTCAAAGGCTCTGATACCATCAAGAATTGTTTAATATGAGCATGATAGACACCTTGACATGAATAATAATGATAAAGATACAAGCTTTTACCTTGTAAATGGCTTCTTTCTTTTACTTCTTTCTTTCAGTAATTTTTGTGGGTATTTTCTTACAACGGCAAAAGAGTATGTGTGCTCTTTTATAGGCACATAACCCTAGAAAAATTACAACTCATTTACACGTCATATGGCAACTCACAATATCTGAAGAATGTTGCAAAAGCATCTCTACTAATTACGTATCACTTTGTTTCCGTAATATTGGCGCCTTTTCTCTCCAATCCACTTTATGTTGGCAATTCATAATTTGCTTCACTTTGGCCCATCTTTTTCTACTTCCTCATTGTTAGAACCCTCGGCTCAAACATTCATCCTCCTTTTTCTTTGGACTTCCAAGCTTCTCACTTTGGGCCTTACTAGCAACCAGCCCAACACATTTACCCTCATTTCTTTTACAAATACAATTTGAATAAATTTAACTTTTCTTGGGTCAAACCTAGAGTAAAGAGCAGAGCTAAAATTAGGATAAAAATAAAGAATAGAAAGTTGGGAAACTAAAAATGGAAAAGTTGCTAATTATACAAAAGTAGCATCACTAATTGCAAGACACTAATACTACCCTCCAACTGTTTGGTCTGTCAATTGTTTAGCAACACATTTCGGAGACATAAAACCTTCCCTCTTTCTTGTCTTGTTCAATCACACAAATTATCTGATGAGAGAGAAATACTTAATTTTATGCTAAGGAAATTAATTATTTCTTATTTATTTTGAAAATATTATTTACAGAAAAAAAAGAAAAAAAAAGTAGTAATAGAAAATTTTGCCGGCCTTTTTTGCATACTGTTTCATAAGCAAACATTCAGACAACATCACCACTTTCTGAAAACTTTCAACCAAAATAAGCAAAACCCACTTCATAATTTCAAAAACCCATTTGAAAAATTCAAACTTTTGTAATTTTGGTGATCATTTGATCATCTGGGTAGTTTTTGCATTGATGAATACAATGTGGGTTGTCTAGCATGTGTAGGAAGAAATAAGAGCTAATATAGAGAACAGACAAAAAAAAAAAAAAAGCAGAATTTTTGTTGGTTTCATTTTTGATGTCAAATGGTGTTTTTGAGGTGGTTATGATTGGAGAAATGTGAATGAAAAAAGAGGTGAGTAGTAGAATTGATAGAGAGAATGAACAAAGAATTGAGAGGAATTTTCAAGTTTAAGGTAAGAAGAAAAACAAAACAGCAAAAAAATAGTGGAGGAGGATCATCTAAAAAAAGGGCAAAATCAAACAGTATATTTGCACCAATGTCGGTAGCCCACGTCGACGACGATGAGGAAATTGTGGGGCCAGGGGAGAAAGTGCTCAAAAATGGGGACTTTTACAAAGGGGAATGGTTGGAGAATGTAGGAAATGGGCATGGGAAGTACTTGTGGAATGATGGGTGTATGTATGTAGGGGAGTGGTGTGGTGGAAAGGCAATGGGGAAAGGGAGGTTTACGTGGCCGTCAGGGGCGACATACGAGGGCGAATTCAAAGACGGTTACATGGACGGCTGTGGGACCTACACTGGGTCGAAAGGGGATACGTATCGAGGAGGGTGGGTCATGAACATGAGACATGGGCATGGGTGTAGGCATTATGTCAATGGGGATTTGTATGAGGGTGAATGGGATAAAGGTTTGCAAGAAGGTGAAGGAAGATATCAATGGAGTGATGGACGGTGTTATGTTGGGGGTTGGAAGCATGGGGTATTTCACGAGACGGGTACTTTAAGTTTAGTGAATGGGAATCGATTCGAGGGGGTTTGGGAAGATGGGTGTCCTAAGGGGGAGGGTACTTATACTTTGGCCGATGGGACCGCTTATGTTGGGGTTTGGAGCGTGGATTCCGACGTAATGAATGTCACTTGCAACCCTGCAGGAGGACTGGAGCCTGAGGCCGAGGCTGAAATCCGGAGTTGGGACCCACGTGAGTTGTACTCGGTTGACTTGAGTGATTGTAGGGTGTGCTCGGATGAGGAGGAGATTGTGGTGTTTCCGTCAGAGAAGGTGTTGAATTGGCCTAGGTTGGGCACTAGGGTTAGTAGGAAGTGCGTTGATATTAGAGGTGCGCGTGACCGTGACCGTGACCGTGACAGCGACAGTCGAGATCATGATGCTGATCATAGTCCTGTAGTTGCTAATGGCCATGCCAATACCGATGTTGAAGCAGGTATGGCGAATCTTCAGGTGGAGGATACAACACCGAGAACTAGGAATTCTCCTCCGATTATGCTACCTAGGACCATCAAGAGGCAAGGTGTTACTATTAATAAGGGGCATAAGAATTATGAGTTGATGCTCAACTTGCAGTTAGGTATCAGGTAAGTTGCTTACTGAATTTCAAGTGTCTGAAACTGTTTGTTTCAACATGTTGTGCTCGTATAATGCCTTAAATTATGAGTCTGACATATTTAGGTTAGTTTACTCTTGCTGAAATCTCTTAGTGTGGTGTTAATAGATCACGATGTCTGTGAAGACGTAATACGATTTTTTTATAACTATTTGCAGACATTCCGTTGGAAGACCAGGCCCGCCTCTAAAACCCGAATTGAAGTCTTCTGCTTTTGATCCCCGAGAGAAAGTTTGGACTCGATTTCCTCCAGAGGGTTCCAAGAACACTCCTCCCCATACTTCGTGCGAGTTCAAATGGAAGGATTATTGTCCATTGGTTTTCAGGTTAGCCTCGCTGACATTTGGTTCTGTAGTTTCCTATACTCTGTATTTAACTACAAAAGTATTGTAGTCCTGAAAATGTACGCTAAAAACTCGTCAATACCTCCATCTTACCTTTTTCCTATGGTCAGGACACTACGGAACTTGTTCAAAGTGGACGCAGCTGATTATATGCTATCTATTTGTGGAAATGATGCTCTAAGGGAACTTTCATCTCCTGGCAAAAGTGGAAGCTTTTTTTACCTAACAAATGATGACAAGTACATGATTAAGACGATGAAGAAGTCGGAAGTAAAAGTGAGTGCCTCCCTTCTGTGCGGTTATTTATGAATGTGTCAAGCTCCATATCAGAGTCGAGAGTAGCAAAAATCGTGCTTCTCTAAATCAATTGACAATTTGGTGAATGCTAACAGTGCGCTGTATAATTGGCGTGCTTTCAGGTTCTTCTGAGGATGCTCCGGGCTTATTATAAACACGTACGGACCTTTGAAGACACTCTTGTTACCAGGTTTTACGGCCTTCATTGCGTCAAGTTGACAGGCGCCACGCAGAAGAAAGTAAGAATATCATCTTTGATTCAGTTTTCGACTCAAATGTAATGTATTATGGTTTTGATTTACTAAAAAAAATGTTTTGAAACTGTTGAATCAGGTGAGATTTGTAATCATGGGAAACCTCTTCTGTACTGAACAAGCTATTCACAGACGGTTTGATCTCAAGGGTTCTTCTCACGGACGCACAACTGAGAAACCCGAGACAGAGATTGATCCAACAACTACTCTCAAAGATCTCGATCTCAATTATATCTTTCGGCTTCAGAGATTTTGGTTCCAAGAATTCTGCAGGTGACCGTTTCTTCACTTATTTAAAAGTAGACATGGAGTATTCTGATAAATTCGTGAAAGATAATTTGGTAATTCTTTTGAGTTATACTCCGTGTTAAAGTTGAGAGTATTCTTTGGGTGCAGGCAAGTTGATAGAGATTGTGACTTCCTTGAACAGGAGAGAATCATGGACTACAGTCTTTTAGTGGGATTACACTTTCGAGATTCTTGTATAAAACCTATTACAGAAGGTAATTTTTAATCGAAAACAACCCTTTAGTCGTTAACTACATTTGTGAATTCATTTGAGGTAAATTAAACCATGCTATCGACTTCTTTTGCTGCAGATGGCCAAACTAACGATGAAATGATAGTTCCTCGGATGTCAAGGGTAGATGAAACAGATAGGCTAGTTTTCGATCATACGCAGTACGGTCTCGTCCCTATTCAACGTTAGATCTGAGATATTGCTGTGAAACTTAAGAACTCTGATGGAGTAACTAATGCTGAGATATGAACTTTCAGGTGGGCATCGATTAGATTAGGAATTAACATGCCTGCACGAGCAGAGGCGACAGTCAGAAAAACAGATAGTGAAGCTCAGTTAATCGGAGAACCAACAGGAGAGTGTTACGAAGTCTTAATCTTCTTTGGGATAATCGACATTCTGCAGGACTACGACATCAGCAAGAAACTAGAGCACGCTTATAAGTCCTTCCAGTACGATCCCACCTCAATTTCCGCTGTAGATCCTAAGCAGTACTCAAAACGTTTCAGAGATTTCATCTTCAAGGTATTTGCAGAAGACGGTTAACGACAACAAAACGATTAAATAGACATTCATTTTCAAGCTGATGCGCTCCTTGTACAGACGAGATTTTTCCAAGGAGGCGCATAGACTATATGGAGCATCAGCTTCGGAAGAAATGTACGTGAATTTTAGTGAGAAAGGTATAGATTCACACATCGAAGAGAGGAAAAAAATTATCAGAGATAATTAAATTATTTTACTAACTGTAAATTACTAGTCTAGCACAAAAGGGTAAAAACAAGGTTGATAGATTTCTGTTGTACACAATTCATATGATTTGTTTATTTAGGCCTCAAAAGTCAAAAATTAAATTAAAGATTATTAATGGGATCAAAACTTAGTGCTACACCACTGTTTCGTATAGACAACAAAGTCAAATTTTCAGTACTAAAAAATAATACTACTCCTTAATAGTAATATGTTTAGTACAGTTATTGTTAGTTAGACAATATATTTATTAAAATAATAAATATATGAATTTATAGATCTTATAGTTTATGGTCTCCCACTAATATGAATGAGCCTATGATTTATGCAAAGTGTGGCCAAGTAAACTAACTACTACTCCGTAGTTGTTAGAATAATGGAAGAGTAGAAGAACCATTTTATTAATTGAGAATTGTATATATAATAATGTGTAATGAATAATTATTTATACAAATAAAACATACTAACATAATAGAGAAATAAATAATTGTTTAATTAAAATTGATACTAATTGATCCTAAATATTATTTACTTTAATATTAATATATGAGTTATATACAAAAGATAATATGCGATTATAATTGATTATAATATGATATCTTCAATATTCCCCCGCAAGATGGACGTCGGAACGGAAATCCCAATCTTGGAAAGTAGATAATACAGTTGACTCTTGAGTACCACTTTGTAAGGTTATGTGCATGTCGATTGTCACCGAAATGTTCTAGTTGAATTGAAGAGATTGGAGTTGGGTTGATTGTCACTTTGTAAATAATTTTTATTTTTATTATTATTTTTTTTTTTTTTAAAGATTGAGCGTTTTGAGATGAAAATTGTGATGTGAAAATAGATTGTATCATTAAAAAGAGAGTTGATGGGTGTGGCCGCGAGAGCTGTGGCTAAGGTTGTACCTTAATATTGTATGGTGTGTGTGGGGTAAAGCAAATGGCTTTGAAGTGCTAAAGAATAGTTCAAGCCATTGGTTGTGATTTTAGAGATGTAGGGTTTTCATAAGAAGTGATCGTTGAGAGGTGTTTCCAAATGAGTGAATGAGAGAAAAAGGCAAAAGTCAAACTTTGAGATCTGCCAAGACCAAAACCATAGGTAAGTTTGATCTTTGACGTGAATAATATCATGGGTTTGAATAAAAGTAAAACTCGCGACGAAAACAGTTTTGTGACAATGGTTTGTGCCAAGAAGGGTTTTGGTTATAATTTTGGTTGTGGGTTATTGGATGCAATTCTGAGTTGGTGGCAGCAGAAGAGATGTATGTGTAGGCCAAGCGAAATACAATTTTGGTGGGTGGTTTGGCCTCAGGATCTACTCCGAGGTGTTATCCTCTATCAAGAGCACGAGGCTCTGATACCATGTTAGAATAATGAAAGAGTAGAAGAACCATTTTATTAATTGAAAATTGCATACATAATATTGTGTAATGAACAACTATTTATACAATACAAGATACTAACATAATAAGCAACTAAATAATTGTGTAATCAAAATTGATACTAATTTATCCTAAATATCATTTACATTAATATTAATAAATGAATTATATACAAAAGATAATATGTGATTATAAATGATTATTATTGTTTCGGGTTACAAATACTCAAAAGCAAATACAACTCGAAACTAATATGAAACTGTATGTAGTTCTGTGGGCTGCGGTGTCACTTTACTTTCTCTGACCGTGCGACCTGCACAAGTACACAAACCTAGCCTCGGGGGCGTCCGAGGAAAGCCCCTTCGATGCTTAAGTCAGCGTATATCCAAGAGAAAAGTCAGAGAATGGCTAGAATAGTTCAAGTGATACCTTTTTATGTGTATCTCCTCGGCTGAATGATTTGTTCCTTATTTATAAAGTCAGGCTTTGTCCTTTAGTGTTCCTAGTCAGCTATGAAGTTGACCCATTTGTCCTCTTGTGTTGTCCTGTAGTGATTAGGTAGTAACTGACTCTGACAGCCTTGTCCCTTGTCTCCGGCCGATCGTCATCCATCCACGTGTCGATGCAGTAGCGACCATACTTTATCTCCACCATGGACATGGCTGGGGCCGCGACGGGTCATGCACGGCCGTACGACCTTCATCCGCGGTTTGTCATTACACTGCTGACCACCCCCCATCAATTTGCCCCCACACAGCTGCTACTGGAGGTTGGACCTGCGTGCTATTTTTCCATGGGTGGTTAGCCTCTCATTCTAACTTGCCCAGGAAGATTTATACTTATTTTGAATTTCGAATATTTTTTCAATGGGCTTTTGATTTGGCGCCAAAATCCATGGGTCTTTCTGGCTCCTTGCATGCCCGACACGTGGGTGGTGCTTATCTCATGCGCACTATTCATCCCTTTTCTATAAATAGCCCTGAATTTCCTCATTTGTGCCCTTTACGCTTTTTCTCTCTCTAAAACCCCTTTTGCAACTTTACCTTTTTTGGAAATCTTCAGACTCTTAGCTTCTCGCTTTCCGCTGCACCTGCCTCTCTTTCGCCGCCTCTCTTTCATACTTTTCTAGGTAATCCATTCATCCTTATCTTGTTCAATTATGTCTCGTTTTGAGGACACTGACTCTCCCCACATCCCAACTCGGGAGGAGCTCATGGATGTGACCGACTCTGAGGTGGAGGAGGTCTTCCTTGTCGAGGCCACCCCTCTCAGGAGTGCCCACCCCAGGGATAAGGATCTCCCTGAGGCATCCTCCTCGGCCCCCGTAGGAACCTCGGTGCGCCGCCTTAGTCGGCTGAATTCCAAGACCTACAAGAATCCCATGCTCGAGCACATCGACGAGGATTACAGGGACGCGTTGTTAATGAGGAATGGGGACATCGTGGCTACCAATCATTATCACTTGGGTGATGGTTGGAGTTTTCGGATCCCCGACGAGTATGGCACGGTTTGTAAGCCTCCCACCGGTCACACGGCCGTCTTTACTAAGCATCTAGAGTTCGGATTGCGTTTCTCTCTCCATCCCTTCATAGAAGAACTGCTGTGTCGTGGGAACGTGGCGTTATGCCAGCTGAACGCCTTCGCTATTAGGACCACGGTCGCGTTTACATGGACCTTCATCTTCATGGATCTACCTTTGTCCGTGGACGCGTTCCGCATCATTCACACTCTTCATCTTACCACTACAATTGGGAAAGAGGACGAGACAGGGTACTGGAGGCTCAAGACTGACTCTCATTTCCAGACGGTCCATAAGAAACTGACATCCGTTAAGGATTGGAAAGACCGCTTTTTCTTCCTTTACAATCCAAAGCCGTGGAAAATTCCGCAGCATTTCCGAAATTACGTACACCCTCGTTTTGAAACAGCGGAGGAATACGTGCCGGGGTCGATCCTTTCGGCTGATAAAATTCCTCGGACTGATGAAGTCAGGACTGTCCTTGATTATTTTCGCCTTGTCCCTCGTTCGAGGCCGCGGTTCTAGCTTCCCCCGGCGGAGGTGATCTTCCAGGATAAGTATCTCGGCAGGGTCGGCCTGATTCCGGCCCTGGATCCAGGTAATCCGGGGCCGGCTTTTACTTCCTGCGCTTACAGTTTAAATGATCTTCTTTCTTCGTTAGTATCTAAAGTTTGTTTTTCATTTCTCAGGTAGCTTCCCTGAATTTACTGCTGACGAACTTGGCCAAATTGGTTTAGACGTAAACAAACTTCCTATCGACGCCCGGCCGACCGTGCCCGTTTCTGACCGTAAAGAGACTCTTCGTAAAGCAATGGAGAAAGCTCAACCCAACCCTACTGGCGTCTCCTCAGTGAACGAGGCCAAACGGAAAAGGATTCGGACCAAGGTCCCTAAAGAGGCCAAGCGGTCGCGAGGAGAGGCGACTTCACAGCCGACTCCGCAACCTACGCCGCAACCAACACCACAGCCGACGCCGCAGCTGTCACTTCGCCCATCTCCTCCGCGAAAGACAGTGTTCGTCCAGGACGACACTGAATCCGAGGAGGACCGTCCGTTGCACCGGAACCCCTCATCTCATGCCTCACGAAAGGGGAAGGTGAGTTCAGATCTTTACCCCGTTGGCCCAGTGTCCGGGTGCAACGTCTTGGACGTTCCGTTAGACTGTTTATCTCTCATTCCCATGTATAGTGACATGGATCTGAACTCATCTTCCTTCTTTTTTCAGGAGGTGATTGGTACCGCGGCGGATGCCGTGACTGTGGCTGCCACATTGGACGAATCCACTGCTGCGGCCACCAAAGCTCCTGAGGGGAAATCCCTCCATCTTGCCGCCAAGAAGATCACGGCGGGGCCCTTCTTCGTCAGGCCGAGAATTTGGAAAAGGGGGCTGAGATTCTCGTTTCGCGGCCTGAGACAGTTGAAGAATGTGTAGAAGCGGTCCGCAGTCGCGGAAAATGGTCCTGCAGTCGAGGTCTCGACTCTACGATCAAAATCTTTGGCTTTGATCCGTAGTGTGGCCGAATTCAACCGCACGGCCAAAGCCGCAGAGGAGAAGTTGGCTAGCGCGATGGAGAAGGTACGACAGGTGGAGGACCACGCCCGCTCTGTCGAGGCCTCTCTACAGGAGAAGGCAGCCCTGCTAACTGACAAGGATGCTCTCATAGCTTAGCAGGCTGCTGAGATCAAGGCGCTGAAGGAGAGGTTGGCTGCTCTAGAGGTTGAGAAGGCTGAGGCCTTCCGCAAGGGCTATGAGCGTGGGGATGAGGACGCTAAGGCCCTCATTCAGCGTTATTCTGAGTACTTTGACTTTGACCTCCACTGGAAGTTGGAGGTTCAAAGGGACGAGGAGCGCAAGCGGCTCGGCCTTGGCCTCGAGGTGGTGGTTCCAGGCTGGGAACTTAGAGAGGACCCCAGCGTGGGCGATGCCGTGGAGGGTAATGCTGCTGAGGAGAACACTGCTGACCAGGCAGACCAGCCTCCTAGGGGAGATCAGGACCTGGGTCCTGCCTAGGAACTCGGGCTGTCGTCATCTGGTTCCTCCTGCACATACTAGGAAGGTTTTTGCCGCCTTTTCAATTTTGTAATCAGCCGGGGGAATGCTTGATAGGATTCGTCGCACTCTCCTAATCAAAATAAAACCAAACTCAACACTAGGTAGCTAGGGTAAGTCGGGATCGTATCCACAGGGAGAAGGTTGCAATGTTGGTTATTTTTTAACGATTCTAGTCTCGGTTCGAGTGTAGGTTGAGTCACTAAAGCTAGAGCAAGGAAATAAAGGGTTTAAACGATGGAAGAGAGGTCTAGGGAATCGGGGATAGCTAGAGTGAAGCTAGGATAAAGGATGGTGATAGAAATGAGTCGGGAATCGCATGTGCTAAGGAATAGGCTCGACCTCTCGGTTCTAAGCGTCCTCTAGGTCTCAAATACGGGCTCTCGCAACTTACAAGTGAGGGTCCTAATGGTTGGTCTCGTACCCTTGAGGATACCGGACTTGGGGTGATCCCTTCTCGACGCCCCGCTCGCGCCCGCCCTCAAAAAATGTCATGGGGCGGAATGCACGGCGCGGGAAAATAAATTTTGCAAGAAGCTCGCTCGCAGGAGCTTGCCTTTTTAGTTGCTTTGCTTGGTTTAACTCGCTCGAGCGTTCTTTTGCTTATGGGGGAATGTCATTGCATGTGAAAAAAGAAATAAAAATTCTTTTGAAATGTATTTTTGGAGTCGCCACCAAATATTAAAGGAATTTGGAACCTATTCAACGCGTCTTAAAATATAAGACACGGGTGTCTCAGATTTCAAGGTGCGTCGATACCTATCCGTCTGAGGTTATTGTGAAACCAGAGAGGATCTTGAGCAGGTTACTTTTTGAAAGCTTTGACAAAATGTATTATGAAAACTGTGATCAAAAAGCCTACGTAAAAGTAGTCTTTACTAATTTGAAAACAAATGCTTTAATTTCGATATTTGGGCTAATAGGACGCTACGTACAAATGCAAATATATGACTCGATAAATATGTAAAATAAATGTAAGCCGTCAAAGCTATGACGATTTGCTATAGGAGATATACGTAAAATTACTAATTCATTGTATTTGAATTAATAACTAAACGTTATTCTCCGACTTGTGTTCAATTCTAAGATTTTGTAAAACCCTCGGTTTTGCATGTTTAAAAGACTATATGAAACGGTACAATTAAATGTCGAATCCGTGTTTTAGTCGTAATTTAATGCATGAATCGAGAATTTGCATAATGTAAAAGTGGTGCTTAATTTAGTGATTTTGAGTCGTTCATTTATGCGATATTGGCGGGGTTTAGACGAATCATTTGATTCGAATTACTACAATCGTATTGCGAATACGAGTTCGTTAATGCCAATATCAGGGTGGGTTAAAGTAACCCTATAAGTCTCAAACGTCCAATCGGAAGGTAAAATTTCTTTACCTTGAAATGCAAAGACGGTTTTTAGAGTGGAAATTTATAAGTGCGAGAGGCTTATTGTGAGTATGATTGATAATTGATAATGAATGTATATGAATGTTGTGTTTTATGAAATCATGAATTGATGTAATTGTTGTATGAGTTCGTTGAAGAATTGATGTCATTGTTGTTGTATGAGGGCTGCTATTTATAGCAAATGCTTCGTGTTTTATGCCTAATTGATCAGAAAATCGCCAAAGGAACCAAATGATTCTACGAAAATCGCCGAATGTCGGGGAGGAAGCGAGAAAATCGCGGAAGTCCTGGCGATTTACGTAAAATCGCCAGTACTCTGGCGATTTTCACTCCCCTTTCTGACAAATTTGTTGCAACGCATACGTTATCGTAGGTATGTAAGGCTATGGCTGCTTGCTTGCTGACTTTTGGGGCTGTTGGATGTCGAGTGGTGCAACTTGATAAGTCAAATTGTACAAGTTGATTTGCTTTGGCTCGATTTTCGAATTTCGTGTTTCGTGTTTCGGTTTTTCGTCGTGTTTTTCGATCTTGGCTCGAAGTAAAATAATATTGTAATGCATTTTTTACGACTTTGTGGGATTTTGTTTTGTAAGAATGTGACCCGGGACGCATTTTGGTCTCCTTCGGGTGCTCGGGCCTTCTTGCGTGTTTTGGGCCGTTTTTGTGTGTGTGGGTCGTTTTTGTATTCTTGGGCCATTTTGTGAGGCGTTTTTGTGTCGTGCTTGTGCGTATTGTGTCGACTTACGATTTAAAATGACTAAATTAATATTCATTTTTACGAAATATGCAAATTCAAATTAATACGTTAAAAATGACTAAAATGTTTTAGACACTTATGTACCGTTTCGTCTCTTTTTAAAACATGCATGAAAATCCTTTTCGTCATTGGGTTTGCTTTTTGGGGGGTACGGATACGGGTATCTACAGATCCCCCAGTTTGGCTGAGCTTGGACTAAAGCGCTAGTCAAACTTAGAAGATAGTATCCGGACCATTACAGTCTCGATACTACCTGGCGACGCTAAGTATGTGTCTCGGGGGGAGACGAGGACTTAGTGTCGGGAATGCGGGGAGGGACGGCATGTTTAAGGACATGACGGTCCTGCATGTTTAAGGGCTTGCCGGCCTGCTGTTGTTTGGATGTGATTCGATGGCGTTTTGTAGCATGACCATCCTCTGCGTCTTGCGCGTCTGCTGCGTGCTCGCTTGTGTATCTGCGTTTTGATTTGAATGAAAGTGTGTATTTTGCTTTATGTGTATTTGAAAAATATACGTATTCAACTCGTGAGGAGTATACGTATTTTGATTTGTAACTCGTATAGAGTGTTTTTGTTTTTTGAAAAATATACGTATTTAACTCGTGAGGAGTATACGTATTTTTGATTTTGTGACTCGTAAAGAGTGTATTCGTTTTGAAAAATATACGTATTTAACTTGTGGGAAATATACGTATTTTGATTTCGTGACTCGTAAAGAGCGTATTTGTTTTGAAAAATATACGTATTTAACTCGTGGGAAATATACGTATTTTTGATTTTTGACTTGTAAAGAGTGTCTGTGTTTGAAAATTATACGTATTGAACTCGTGAGGAGTATACGTGTTTTGATTTGTAACTCGTATAGAGTGTTTTTGTTTTTGAAAAATATACGTATTTAACTCGTGAGGAGTATACGTATTTTTGATTTTGTGACTCGTAAAGAGTGTATTCGTTTTGAAAAATATACGTATTTAACTTGTGGGAAATATACGTATTTTTGATTTTGTGACTCGTAAAGAGTGTATTTGTTTTGAAAAATATACGTATTTAACTCGTGAGGAGTATACGTATTTTGATTTTGTGACTCGTAAAGAGTGTATTCGTTTTGAAAAACATACGTATTTAACTTGTGGGAAATATACGTATTTTTGATTTTGCGACTCGTAAAGAGTATATTTGTTTTGAAAAGTATACGTATTTAATTCGTGAGGAGTATACGTATTTTTGATTTTTAGCTCGTACAGAGTGTATATGTGTTGTTATTTTGTAAAATTTGGGCTCTCGGCTTGTAACGAGCATGTGTATTCTCGTGTTTTGTCATAGCAGCACATAAAAGGGTGAATTAATAGCGTAATAGACCGTAATAACAAGTCCAAGCTAAAAATTGACCCGCGCCTGACCACTTAATCGCCAGAGGTCTGGCGATTTAGTGTGTGTGTGCCATTTTTGATTCCAAAGCACGGGTAGGGGGGGAAAGAGTAGCACAGCCGAAAACAAACATACAACACATCTTAATCGAAGAACTCGTTCTTGGCGATTTTTCAACCAAAATTCGTGATTCCGCCTCCTAAGATTCGCAATGGACCAAGGTATGCACTCAATCAAGTTGCTAATTCGTGTTTTGAAGTCGGTTTGAGTCGGTTTTGACTGAAAATTCTTTTTTTAGGGTTTATGTTAAACCGTCTTGCATGATTCGAATTTTGCTATCATTGTTGCTTGAAATCGGTACTTGAGAGTAGTAAGAAGCTTGTCTTGCTGTTGTTGATGATTGTATGTGAAAAACCCGACTTTTGGGGCTGATTTTCGTGCATATGGTCAAGGGTATTTTGGTCATTTTTCGTTTTTGTCTCGAAACGCGCTCAAAACTTCAGTGTAGGCTACCCATTAGTAGTATAATGCGTAGGTGAATTTGTTTCGTTGAAATTGGCGTGAAAAGCGGGTTTTTTGGGCGAAAAACCGTGTAGAGGGGTGATTTTTAGGGGTTTGTGCTATGTTTTTAACGTGTGAGACGACTTCGGATGGCTTTGTTGTTTTTGAAACGTCGTTGTATGCTAATGATGAGGCTATGGGTGTCTTGTGTGCGGAAAGCGGTTTGAAGATCTGTAATTTTCGTGTGTTTTTGTGTGGAGACGGTTTCTTGGGTCGAAATTTTCGGTTCCGAAACTTGTCGAAAACTCTCGTCTTGGGTCATGATGACTTGTATGGTGTATGGCCTGCTTATTTTTGCTGAGCATGCGTGATTTGGGGGTGTTTTGGAGCGTTTTGGAGCGTTTTTGTGTAATTGAGCTAGGCTTCTTGAAACCGCTTTTCTTGCTTTTTGCGCTTCAAGTCTTGGATGCGTTGTCACGCGTGTTGCTTGGGTTGGCTAGGATGTTGTTTCGTGGGAAGCTAGGGCCTCTTTGGTCAAGGAAAGGTCATGAAAAGACCGTTTTTGTAGCTTGCGTGCGTTTTACAAAAGCTATTCAGTCAATGTGTTCGGGGCATGATTTCTGTACGAAACTTTTTGTAGGTGTTTATTATGGCTTGTATGTCGTATACGTGTCATGCAATGGGTGTTTCTATGTCTCTGCGCTGTTTTAGCCTTACCTGTCAAAAATAAGCCTAAAGCGTATTTTCTGTTGTTTTGCTTGGTTTCTTTGTCATTTTGTACTTTCTAGCTCTTTGTATTGGCCGTGTATGACATATATATCGTATACGTGTCATAATATACGCATTTCTGTATTCCTGCGTTGCTTTTGGCCTTGTCTGTCAAAAATAGGCCTAAAATTGCTTTTTTTTTGCTGTTTCCTCTGCTTTTTCTTTGCTTTTGCGTATCCTTGCTCTTTGGTCTTGAACGTGCATGCCCTGTACATTGTGTAGGTGTCATAAAATATGTATTTTCGTGTCTCTGCTTCTTTTTAGCCTTTTCTGTCAAAGATAGGCCTGAGGCTCACTTTTTGCCGTTTTGCTTGATTTTTCTCTGTTCTTTGTGCATCCTTGTTCCGTGGATATTGCATCTGTGTCACAAAACATGCATTTTTGTATTTCTGTTCCTTTTTAGCCTTTTCTGTCAAAGATATGCCTGAAGCTTGCTTTCCTGTTGCCTTTGTATATGTGCATTCTTCTGCTGGTTGTGAATTTGCCTTGACCGAATTGTATTTTGTCATATCATATGACTGCGTTGCTTAAGAGTGTTTCTTGAATCTATGCAGGTGACCCTGAGATCGTGATACCTACGGCCAGTGCTATGCAGGATGTTATCCAGATAGAGCATCGATTTTAGTGCTACAGGGGAGGAGCTTACTCGATTTCGAGGCTGCGTCATCATTTAGCGACCGAGGGTCCGTCTCGGTCGATTTGTTCAAGACTCCTCCTGCTTTGGCCAGGGAATGAGGTATAGAAATTTGTTCGAGTCTCCTATGCCTGATTAAGCGAGCATAGCACTACTGGTGGAGCCGACCAGGGCTTACGTTGGTGATGCGGGGCCAGACGTTGCGGATGTGGATCGGGCTCTGTGGAGCCGACCATAGAGTTACCTATGCATTCCGTTGGTGGGCGTGGGGTTCTTCTTTGGCGGCCTAGGTCTCCATTGGTGGCGTGGAGGCTGGTTCCTGGTCTTCCTGAGGTGCCGGGCGCGGACGTGGGGTTCCTGAGCCACTGGTGTCTGCCGGGAAGGGTAGAGGTAAGGGTCGTGGGGACGGACGCAAGAATGATAGGCCTAGTAGGAAGCACAAGGTTGCCGATGTTGCTAGCAGTGTCGAGGGTGGTGTTCGGACGCGTTGTCGTCGTGCTGCTGAGGCCGGTGGTAGTTGTGAACGAGGAGAGGGTAGTAGCGCTGGCTTTTCGGGTGAGGTGAGTTCGGCGATCTTTGAGGAGGAGATGATCTTCTTTGTTGATAAACCGAGGCGTGGCCATCCTCGTCGACTTGAGGGTGCCTTTGAGAGTGATCCTGAGTCAGGAGGAGGAGCGGGATGTGGCAGTCGTGGATGATCTGGTGAGGTTGTAGTTGGAGGTGAGGTTGCGGTGGTCTTTGATGAGGGGTTCTGCAGAGGGTGGTCGCGGTTCTTTGTAGGTGGTGAAATTTGGTGCCGATCTTTGGCCATTCTTCTTGAGAATATGTTCATGGGCGTGGTTGGTGAGCTGGGCTTGGGGCCATCGTTTCCTCATGGCCCGAGAGGCGTAGGCGAAGGTTGCCAAGGATTGGGATGGTGTAAGCTTAGTTTGGAACACATTGGAGCATTTGTCTACCCGGGTGAGCGTTGGCTTCGAGTTGGGTAATATGAGGTCCTTCTCCGGTTTTCGTACTGTCATTGATGCTTTTAACAAGAAGTTGTCTCCTGAGTCACAGAAAATAATCCTCGGCACAGCCTTTGGTCCGTTGGTGACAAAGTGGAAGGAAGTGCGCAGAAGAACGTGAATTCGCACCTTTCAGGCTTCCGAGCGCTAGACAGATTCGGGACACCACTAACACGCTCCATATGCCAGTGGTACGAGGTTGGCATTACTTTCGTCTCTTTGCGATTGTTTGAGGCTTCCCACGGAGAGGAGGTGATTGAGTGGGGCCAGTACGCCCTGCTATCTCGAGCCCTACGGTTGTTCGTTTGATCGGGGGCGGTATTAGGTGTGCGAGGGACGAGAGGCACACTTTTCAGCCTCGGACATCATGGTTTGATGATTATTTTAAAGGCAAGGGAAAGAAGCGGGTGAGCGAAGTTAGTCATGAGCAGAACGCTCGGTTGTGGCTATGGTGGTTTCTGACGTCCACTCACTTTGGAGATAAAGGAGAGCGGGCGTCGACTGCTGTCTTAATGGCGCTGAGGGATTTGTCTAGATTGGGCGATTTTGACTGGGTTACTCCTGCCATGGGTCTCTTGATTCGATTTTACAGGGACGCGGTTCGTCCTGATCGGATCAATGATGGGTCTCAACCGTCCTTGGTTGGCCCTGGCCTGCTGATGGAGTTATGTTTGTTTTGCTCTCTCCTTTTTGTGATGTCTTATAGCTTTGCTGCTGTTATTTCTTTCTTTGGTGATGTATTTTCTGTTTTTATGTAGTCCTGGTGTTATGCTCATTTTCCGTTGCTGCTTCCTGACAAATTTGCCGTGGAGGCGAAGTACCCTGCTTTCCATGCTTATGCGACGGCAGACAGGAGAGGTATTCGCCTGACTTATGAGGATGCTCGAGTGCGGTTCAACAGGATGACCGTTGATAAGGTAAAAGGAGTCTGTATTCCTTTTTATGCTTTGTGTTCCTGCTTTGATTGTGGTTGCAGGTCTTGATTTATTTCTTGTTTCTGTAGTTTGTTCGTAATCCTTGGGCAGATTATGCTGATATCCCTGCGTCGATTGCGACTCGCTTTGCTCTTCGCGATACACAGAGGTTGTACATTGCGACTCAGTATGATTCGTACTGGTTCTTAGGTGAGCGTCTGTTAGCGCAGACGACCAGGGGTGAGTTTGTTGTGCCTGCATCTTCTCCTAAGGTCCTCTTTGTTCAGACGCCGGATGTTGATGTTCGTCGTGATGTATATCACGAGGGTGAGTCGGATTCTCTGTGAAATTTGGATGAGGATTATCCGTCGTGGGCGCGTCTTGCTCTGGCGCCTGCTGTCATTGAGGTTTGCTGTTGTTTTTGCGTTTGCTTGTGTATATTACTTGTTTAAAAAGCAAAAATTGATCGTGATTTTTGTATTTTGTAGCCACGTGATCCTGACCTTGAGGTTCAGCCTCCTCCTTTATATGAGCGTCTGGATTTTGAGCATGATGATGGATGTCGGCATTCGATGCCCCTGCCGCAGTACTTATCTGCGGTGACCTACGCTGGCATGGATAGTTGGAGCCCTCGGGTGAAGCAGGTATGACTCGTCTTCTATGCTTGCGTGTTATGTGGTATATAGCCCCCAGCTTGAGTAAGAGTTTGTCCTAAAATCATTAGTCAAGCTTTGTTGAAGCTGCTTTTGATTATAGCACCCAGTTTGAGTTTGATTTTGTCCTAAAATCGTTAGTCAAACTTGAAATGAAGCTGCTTTTGATTGTAGCCCCCAGTTTGAGTTAGATTTTGTCCTAAAATCGTTAGTCAAACTTGAAATGAAGCTGCTTTTGATTATAGCCTCCAGTTTGAGTTAGATTTTGTCCTAAAATCGTTAGTCAAACTTGAAATGAAGCTGCTTTTGATTGTAGCCCCCAGTTTGAGTTAGATTTTGTCCTAAAATCGTTAGTCAAACTTGAAATGAAGCTGCTTTTGATTGTAGCCCCCAGTTTGAGTTAGATTTTGTCCTAAAATCGTTAGTCAAACTTGAAATGAAGCTGCTTTTGATTGTAGCCCCCAGTTTGAGTTAAATTTTGTCCTAAAATCGTTAGTCAAACTTGAAATGAAGCTGCTTTTGATTATAGCCTCCAGTTTGAGTTAGATTTTGTCCTAAAATCGTTAGTCAAACTTGAAATGAAGCTGCTTTTGATTGTAGCCCCCAGTTTGAGTTAGATTTTGTCCTAAAATCGTTAGTCAAACTTGAAATGAGGCTGCTTTTGATTATAGCCTCCAGTTTGAGTTAGATTTTGTCCTAAAATCGTTAGTCAAACTTGAAATGAAGCTGCTTTTGATTGTAGCCCCCAGTTTGAGTTAGATTTTGTCCTAAAATCGCAAGTCAAACTTGAAATGAAGCTGCTTTTGATTATAGCCCCCAGTTTGAGCATATGAAGGCCGTATTTGTTTGTAGGTGACCCTGGATGTCCACAAGAATTTATGGAGGGTAGCTAACCGGTGGCGCGTGGCTTTTAATGAGAAAGCGGTCGCGCTTTGCAAGGCTGAGAAGTACGTGGCAGATTTGCGCAGTGCAATCGCAGAGTCGATAGAGCTAGAGGCGGGCTAGGTGAGGAGGCACGTCTGCGGCGGAATTTGAGCTCTGGCGTGGCGAGAGCTAGCCCGGTTATCGTGCTCAGTTGGATCCGTTGCGCGCGGAGCTCAATCGTCGAGACCAAGCTAATTGATTTGGGATGTATGCTAGGATCGTAGGCTTATTTTATGGATTTGTCTTATTTTGTGGTTGTACTTGCGTTCGGTTGTATGTGTAGGAGTTTGTACGAGGTCAACTCTGTGACCATGGCTTGTCGCGGGAGAGCCCTGTGACCTTCTGTCCGTGATTTGGCATTTTGTATGGTCGTGCTTTGCAGGAGTCTTATGACGTTGACTTGTGGCCATAGCGTGACGCGAGTATGCTTCGCGATCTTGTATGCGTGCTTTGGTCATGTTGCAGGTTAACTTGTGGACTATGGTAATCGCCCTTGTTGGCGTAGCTTTCATAACTGATGATCCTGCGGGCGGTGTCATAAGTCTTGTCGGTTATTTTGCCTCGTTTTGTAGTATGACCGCTTGCATTATCGTTTGCGTTTGAAGCCCTCGCGACTTGCTTATTTAGTGTTCCTGCATTAAACGGTTAGTCGTAAAAAGAACACAAATCTCGATTGAGATAGGCTTACTTGTAGTAAGCACATGCATACGTAAAGATTTTTTTATAAAACATGCCTTTTAAAGAAAATATTTTGAGTCCGTAAAAGACGCTTTTGGCCCTCACAAAAATGATAATTAAAAGCGTCGTCTTTGATACGTAGGCTTGCGGAATGTGACGGTTGAATTTTCTGAGACCGTAAAAGGTGTTTTCGACGTTCGTAAAAATGTTAATTAAGGACGTCGCGCTTCAACGTAAGCTTTACGAAATGGGATGATTAAATTTTGTGAGACTGTAAAAGGTGTTTTTGACGTTCGTAAAATGTGAATTAAGAACGTCGTGCTTTAACGTAAGCTTGCGAAATGAGACTGGAAGAATTTTGTGAAGCGTATGTGCAAAACATTAGTCGAGAGTCGATCACAAAATGACCCAATACGACGTAAAGCCGGGTATCGGAAACGTAATCGATAATGCGCCGTAAAAAGTAAAAACAGCGGTGCGTGGGCTGTGAAAAACTTTCTGCAACTCGTAGGCTGCAAGGCGGTGTGCAGTCGTCGCGTCAAATCTGTCGGAAAAGCATAGAAAATCGCCTGTATACCAGCGATTCTCACAAAAATCGCCAGAAAACAGGCGATTTATGTGAAAATCGCCAGTCAACTGGCGATTTTTGTGTAAATCGCCAGTTTTCTGGCGATTTTTGGGTTGTTTTTGGCTTTTTGTTTTGATTTCTTGGTTAATCGCTGGTTCACTAGCGACTACATGTTGTGTTGTTGCCTCTTGAAGACGTTGCCTATAAGAAGGATGCTTGCGTTAGTTCATTCATCCATCTCTCCAACCATACTTCATATTACTTTTTAACTTGCAACTTCATTACTCGTATTATAATAGTATTCATAATATCCTGCAGAGCGCTTTCCTTTTTGTGAGTAATGGAGCATTTGGAGGGACTTGTCAGGATGTGGTGTGCTATGCTATCGGGTATCGAGAAGAGGAACCTCAGGGGCTGTGGCTTGGGCATATTCCTAGGCTTAAGGCAGGTTCGGATGGAGCCGGAGTTTCTGGATGCCTGTCTGCACTACTGGGACTTGGCATACCACATATTTCGCTTCCCTGACGGGGAGGTTTGCCCCCTGGTCGAGGAGTTTGCTGCCATCGGAGGTTGGACCATGACCGTGACTCCGGTGTGTGTTCGTCGAGAGCTTGGTTATCAAAGGAACATGCAAAACTTCCTTAAGATGACGAGGCCGAGACGGAGGACTTGTTCCTAGATGGGCGCTTGAATATGATCCGACTACATCAAAAGTTTATGAATTATGATGATGGGAGCATTGGCGCCATCATTTCGCGGGAGGGCTTTGGCCCTTTGCCTTGTGCACCTTTTTCATGTTCCCAGGTCGATGGGACGCGATGGGGTTTGGCGGCGCGTTTGGTGCGTCGTGCAGCAGATGGAGATGGGGTACAATCCTGCGGCGTTGATCCTTGCGGAGACGATCTTAGGCCTAGATGATCGGGCGTGTAATAGAGTGCATGCTTATCGTGGTTGTCCCGTCATTTTGCAGGTTTGGCTGATGGAACGTTTGGCGTGCCGGAGCCATCCTTACGGTGTATCCTACACTACGCGGCAGCGTAACGGCCGGGGCGTGAGGTGGATGGGTCCCAATGGCCGTCCTCGTGACTACTTCTCCACCTTTGTGAGGGCGTCGGCTATTCGTTGGGTTGTGCCATGGTGGGAGGTTACCTCGGTGACGGGCAGTGCAGTTGGCGATGGTCCTTCCGGGGTCATGTTATGCGGTTTTGACATTGGAGTGTTCATTCACCCGCTGAGGGTGAGAAGGCAAATGGGCTACGCCCAGTTTATCCCAGGGCAGGATACCACGATCCAAGATTTGGTCGTACTTAATAACCAGATCACTGATGCATGGTCGCGAGGATGGGCTCTGCGTCCCCGGTGGCAGGTGGCAGGGATCTGATACCCGCGGTGAGGGTTTCGAGGTCGTATATCCGGTGGACTCCGGCCACAACTACTCGCCAGAGGGCCCGCCTTCGCGCTATAGAGCAAAATGAGCCGCCGCCGACGTCTGCCTTCCACCCAGTGCGTTTTGGCCGTGGAAGTAGGGGAAGTTCGAGTTCTGGAAGCGTACCGTCCACGGAGGCGGAGCTTAGTCATCTCGGCTTCATCATGGTTAATGCTCCAGGCCAGGATGGTAGTGATGGTGCTCCTCATATGGGTTGAGTTCTCCTCCCAGTCGAAGAATGTTATCTGAATGCTTGTTGTTAGTTGTTTGTTTGTTTTTGTATTCCCTAAACCCGAAGGTAATGCCGGGATCATGTAATGCTTGTAGGTGTCGTGTGTGCTAGTAGTGTAATGTTCGTGCTCCCAATTGCAAAATCCAAATGTAAATGTTTCTCTTTCCAGCATAATAAAACAAAAATCTCTTTTGTGTAACTTGCCTTGTTTCTTTTAAGGTTAGAGACATGCGTGTTTTGTGTTTTGAATCCGGTTATGTTTGCCATACCCTTGAGACGTTTTGAGTATGTGATTTTGTGTTGAATGTCGGCTGTGCTTTTGAAAAGCTGCCTACGTATCCATATAAATGGAATCAAGCCGGCGTAGTTCGGAATTGTGTTTTCATGAAAGCACGTTTAAGGACATGCTGGTCCGTTAATTTCTTGTAGGAAATGCATGCTTGGGGGCCTGCTGGCCGAAGGATTTGTGTGTATGCTTTTTGTGGTAGGTGTGCACGTTTAGGGGCATGTCGGCCCGTGGAATTGTGTTTATGCGCATGTTATAAATACATTGCAAGCGTTTCAGGGGTAGTATTTCTTCAGCTGATCGAGGTTGGTTGCTAGGTTAAATTCTTGACCGTCTAGGTCAGTTAGTCTGACCGCTCCGCCTGTGTAGATTTCTTTGACGAGGTAAGGTCCGGCCGAGTTAGGTTTGAACTTTCCTCGTGGGTCGACAGGAAGTGACGCACGTACCGATTTCAAAACGAGATCCCCCACTTTGATGTTTCGTGGTCGAACTCACTTGTTGAATGCTCTTTGCAGTCGTGCTTGGTACATCCGTACAATACTTAAAGAGTTTAGCCGACGTTCGTCTAGGAGCATGAGTTGCTCATAGCGCCATGGCCCATTCTCGCTTACGGGATGCTACTTTCCATTAGTATTCGTAAGGATTGCATTTCTATCTCCACTGGCTGTACAGCTTCCATGCCGTAGGTGAGGAAATAAGGCGTCATGCCTGTGGGTGTGCGGATGGTGGTACGATATCCCCAAAGTGCGTAAGGAATTTTGTTGGGCCAGTCCCGACAACTGTCAATCATCTTCTCGAGGATAGTGACTACCGTTTTGTTTGCTGCTTCCACGGCTCCATTGGTTTGGGGTCGGTAAGGAGAGGATTTGTGATGTTGTATGCTGTACTTGGCAAGTATGGCCTCTGCCTCGCCTTGAAAGTGTGAACCTTGATCGCTTACAAACTCGTGCGGTATGCCGTATCGGCATATGATGTTTGTTTGTATGAATTTGGCGACTTCCTTTGAGCCGAGGGTGCGGAAGGACGCTGCTTCTACCCATTTCGTGAAATAGTCGATCGCCACTAGTACGAAGCAGTGTCCTCCTGCTCCGATGGGATGGACCTTGCCTATCACGTCAATGCCCCAGGTTGAGAAAGGCCATGGAGACGTGAAGCTGTAGAGGGGTGAGGGAGGTACATGTTGTACGTTGCTGAATATCTGACAATTATGGCAGTGTTTGACATAATGAATGCAGTCTGCTTCCATGGTCGTCCAATACCATCCAAGTCGTAGGATTTGCTTGCATAGGGCTCTTGCGTTCATGTGTGGGCCGCATTCGCCATCGTGTACTTGGGCGATGATTTCTTGCCCTTTCTTGTAGTCGACACACATGAGTAAGGTGCCCTGTGGTGTCTTTTTGAGTAACTGCCCCATTTCTAGTACGAATTGGGATGCAAGAAGTCTAATGGCTCTCTTACCTCGCTTGTCGGTGTTAGGTGGGTAAGAATTGCTTGTTTTGTAGTTGAGTATGGCTTGGTACCATGGTTCTGTGTGCTCAGCTTCGTCGATGTCAATGGTGTGTATGTATGCGGGTTCACCACGTCTTTCGACGATAATGGGTAGTATGTCAACGTTTGGCGGCATGTTGAGGAGGGATGAGAGCTTTGGCGGTAGCGTCGGCAAATTGATTTTCTTCCCTTGGGAGGTGATAGAATTCTATGCAGTCAAATTCTGTCAGGAGTACTTGTATTTTTGCTTGGTATTTTGCTAGGGTTTCGTTCATGATTTTCCATGCTCCTGTTACTTGATTTATGATTAGGAAGGAGTCTCCGTGTACCCTGAGGTGTTTTATGTTGAGGGCCATGGCTGCTTGTAGGCCGTATATGCAAGCTTCATATTCTGCGGCATTGTTGGTGACGTTAAAGTCGAGCTTGATTGAGATGGGTGTGTGATCGCCATTGGGAGATATTAGAAGTATTCCCACGCCATAGCCGCGGTAGTTCGAGGCTCCATCGAAGTAGAGTTGCGATCTTTCGGTTTCCAATGAAAATTCCATCATCGTGGAATGATGTTGTGTCAATTTTAGGTTGTTCAATGATGGCATTCTCTGCGAGAAAGTCTGAAACAGCTCTTCCCTTAATGACTTTCAAAGGTAAGTATTTGAGCTCATATTCTGCTAGCAGTAGCGTCCATCTGGCCATGCGGCCGTTTAGTACTGGTTTTTCAAATAAGTACTTGAGTGGATCCATTAGGGAGTATACTCTGGTTGTGTGAGCGAGGAGGTAATGTCTAAGCTTTTTGGTGGCCCAGACTAGAGCGAGGCAGCTTTTCTCCACAGGTTCGTAGCGAGTCTCGTAGTCTTGGAATTTCTTGCTAATGTAGTAAATTGCTCTCTCTTCGTTGTTAACTTCCTGAGCGAGCATGGCGCCCATGGCGTTTGATGTAGTCGTTAGGCAGAGCGAAAGAGGTAGATCTTTCTGGGGTGGCATCAGAACAGGTGGATTGGTAAGTAGGGTTTTGACTTTGTCGAATGCTTGTTGACAGTTGTCGTCCCATTTTGTGTGTTCTTCCTTTTTTAGCTTCTTGAAAATTGGTTCGCAGACCATTGTGAGCTTGCTAATGAACCGAGAAATGTATTGGACTTGTCCCAAGAAACTCCTGATCTCATCAATGTTGCATGGAGGTTTCATCTCCAGTATTGCTTTGATTTTGACAGGGTCGATCTCGATTCCACGTTGGCTTACGATGTGACCCAATAACTTGCCTGACGTAACCCCAAAAGTGCATTTCTGTGGGTTGAGGCGCATTTTGTATTGCCTGATTCTGGTGAAGAACTTACGAAGGTTGGTGATGTGATCTTCCCTTTGCTTTGATTTCACAATCATGTCGTCAACATAGACCTCTACTTCTTTATGCATCATGTCATGTAGCAAAGTAGTTGCGGTACGTTGATAAGTGGCGCCGGCGTTAATGAGTCCGAAAGGCATGACAGTATAGCAGTACGTGCCCCAGGGTGTCACAAAGGTGGTCTTAGACATGTCATCTGTTGCCATTTTGATTTGGTTGTAACCCGCATACCCATCCATGAATAGCGATGTGGCGTGGTCGGCCGTGTTGTCTACAAGTATGTCCATGTGGGGCAATGGGAAATCATCTTTTGGGCAAGCCTTGTTAAGGTCACGAAAGTCTGCACACACTCGTATCTTTCCGTTTTTCTTCATGACTGGGACCATGTTTGATACCCAATCTGAATATTCGATGACTTGGATGAAGCCTGCTTGTAGTTGCTTTTCGATTTCTTCTTTGACCATGAGAGACCATTCTGGTTTAATGCGGCGTAGTTTTTGCTTAATAGGTTTGACACATGGTTTGAGTGGGATGCGGTGTTCTGCTATTTCGCGATCAATGCCAGGCATATCCTTGTAGGACCAAGCAAAGATGTCTTTGAATTCTGTGAGTAGTTCGGTGTACGCAGCTTTTTCTTCCATGCTCAAGGAAGCCCCCAGCTGTAGTTTTCGGGGTTCTTCGGGTGTTCCCACATCAATGATTGTTGTGTCTTCAATGATGGGGTCCTGTTCGGGTTTTGAGACGATACTTGCAATGTATTTATGTAATGCAATGCTATTATGCTTAATGTTATCGTGAGTATTAGAAAATGCAGTTTTTAGAGGAAAACAAGGCAAGTAGTAACCAGAAACGTTGTTATTATTGTTTTCGAAAGCAGTTACATTTGAAGATAGCTTAGACAGAGGAGCTTTAGATAACCTTAGAGACTCTAGTTCTTTGTCTATGTCTATCACATCGGGAATATAGCCCGGAGGCTTAGTTGGGGTGAAAGACTTGAAGTGACGACGCGGGGGCCTAAACTCTATGATGGATTTGTCGTCAGGGTTCTCTCTTTCGCTTTCTCCCGAGTCAGAGTCCTCGAAAGTGTAGCCTTCTCCCGTAGTGATTTTGAAAGTGCGACCCTGCTCGTCAGTCCATTCAAGGGTTTTTGACCATCCGTCATGCGTCTTCTCCTCAAACGGGACAATCAGGTCGGTGGGGTTAAAGCTGTGGTTGCGCAGGATGTCAGAAACGAATTCAATCCCTGCAATGGTACAAGAGAAGTAGTCCTTGGGCATCTTGCTTGCGCCCTCTTTGACGAAGTATTTGTCTATGAATATGTGATATGGCTCTATGCGAAAGTCACGACCTCTCTTACGGTCATTGAATGCTTGTTCCCCACGGGTAACTTCGTAGGACCATGGCACATAACCTAGGCCCATGGTAGGCCATTTGTTGTCGTTATCCTTTACATAGAGTGCTGTAATTTCCTCCTCGTGAGTCAATGTGCAGATCTCAAAGTCGAAATCAAAACCACAGGTGATGTCCGGGGTTTCGGTGCTTATTCTTGCAGTGTCATTGTCGGGCTTCGCTGTAGGGAAGCCCTAAGTTCAAGCATGGATGGTAACGACCTCGTCATCCAGGGGAAGCTTAACCTTTTGGTGTAAGCTTGAGGTGACTGCTTTGGTTGCGTGGATCCAGGGTCTACCCAATAACATGTTGTATGCCGGGGGTATGTCGATTATCTGGAATTCAGTTTCCCTTATGACAGGTCCTGTCATGATAGGAAAAGAGATGGTCCCTTTTATCTTTGCGGCGAATGCCGTCGTAAGCCCTGACGCCGTCTGCACAGGGGATGAAGTCATTTTCCTTGATTCCTAGCCTTTTAGCCGTCTCTAGGGGTAGGACGTTGACTGCGGATTCGTTATCGATGAGCACAACGGGTAGTGTCATGCCATGGCATTCCACATTGACGTAGAGTGCTAGGTTATGCGTGCCTCCGAATGGCGGGAGGTCTTTGTCAGAGAAAGTGATGGCGCTAGCTTGCCATTCACGGGTGATGTGGCTGATTAGTTTTTCAGGCGACATCTCTGTTGTAATAGGGGTGACCTGCAAAGCTCGGTAGAGAGCTTCACGGTGTCCCAATGATTCCCTTAAGAGCTGCCAGATTGAGATATCTGTTTTTGTTTTTAGGAGCTGTTTTTGAATTGAGTCTCCAATTTCAGGCATAGGTGCTGGAGTGGCGCTTGACGATGCCATGTCAGTTTGCGATTGAACAGGTGTAGTAGCTGCAGGCGGAGGTGTAGCTATTTGAGGTGATGGTGTAGTCATTGTAGGCGGTGTTGTAGCCTCGCTTATGACTACGCCTTTGTTTTTGTCTTGGCTAGTGGTTTTTGACGGAAAACCTGGGGGTTCCAGCAGACTCAGCGAGGCTCTGTATGGACGACTGGAGCGAGTTAAGTAGGCTATCTCATCGTCACTATCAGACAACCTGATTGGGTATTTGTGGGGCATTTTCCCGTATATCCCTGTGGGTTCTCGATCTTCCTATTCTTCTTCTTCTGGCGGGAATAGGTAACGGGTATTGTCCGTGTGATTGTCCTCCTCATCAGAACTGTCCCAGATGCCATTGATTTCGTGGTCTTTCGAGACGATCAGGTGAGAGCAGTCGAGGATGGGGTGTGTACCCACGAAGATGGCATGGGTGTGCAGAGGATTGAGCTGGTTCGAGGGTTTAGGACCTGGAGTAGGCTTCTCGATGGTATTGTCATCGATGAAATCTTGGATTATGTTCTTTAAACGGAAGCATTGCTCAGTGTCATGTCCCTTTCCCCTGTGGAACTCACAGTACGCATTCTGATCCCATGACTTGGGCTTTTTATCCTGAGGAGGCTCGCTAGTAGGTCCCAGGAGTTGAAGCACGTTTCGGCTCACAAGTCTCTGTAGTGCTTTAGAGTAAGTCATGTAGATCGGGTCAAAACTCCGTCGTGGCTTTGACGAAGTCTGGCCTGCAGATGAGTATGACGCCTTAGTAGGAGGTGTGGTGTACTTTGCTGGTGTGGTGTAAGTTGGGGAAGGCGCTAGTTCTTCCAGAGCGTTAATGCAGTGAACTGGTTCCGCTTTGGTGACGGCTCGTGACGAGCTGCCCTGGTGATACACGTTATTTATATTCATTTTATGCCCCCGGTTCAGTCGCATTTAGCTACATTTACTTGTGTTCATTACCAGTTTTATAAGCTATTTGCTATATTTCTCGTTACTGCTGCATTTCATTTACATATTGCAGGTTTTGGTGGTTTTGAGCCAAAACCCGGGACGATTGGAGCAATACGAGAACTGAGCCATGAAGACCAAGCCCGAGCACGCACATGAGCTCGGGAATATGAGCCAAGACCAAAAGGAGGAAAGCCATACGAAGTTATAAAGGCCCAAAGTCTAAAGAATGAAGTTATGGGCCAAGAATAAGGAGCCAAGGCAAGCCGGCCCAAAAAGGGTGGTCAGGCCGGTCTGGACCGGCTGCCGGCCGGCCGGCCCTGACGCTCTATTCTTCGGATTTTATTTTAATTCGTGTTTTAGTTTTTGGAAAGTATAAATAGTAGTTTTAGGTCGAGATTAACACTTATGCTTCATATTCCTAGTTTAGTTTACTGTTTCTTTTATTTTCTCTAAAAACTTTAAGGTTTAATTAGATTAGCTTCAAGATTCATTGCTTGTAACCATCGGTACTCCGTAAGAATTCAGGTTTATTTCAATCTTTATTATTTGTTCATCATGCTTTCTTTAATCTTTATTGTTTTGATTTTTACCATGCATAGCTAATTTCATAATTAGGGTTTGAGGGTGATTTGTGATAGTTGATTCAGGACATGTTTTAATTGCTATTTTGATTGAACTTGTGCAAGTTGGTTTCTTCCTACGCGTTTTATTATCAATTGAATTTAGGGACGCTTTTATTGAATTGAATTTAGGTTGTTTCAGTTTAAGATCGAAAGCCTAATTGAAACTAGACTCACGCATAATTGATAAGTTGAATTTAGTAAGTTGCGAGAGCCCGCTAAATTTGCTTAAGGTTAATATTGACTCGAGAGAGCGTATTCCTAAACCTAGCTACTTGCATAGCTTCAATTGAATGTTATTTACTTTTGAGTTGAGTTCCTGAATCACTGTCATAATGATCCTGATGCCCTAATCCTTCTCCTTATTGATTCTTGTTTATCTGCTTTATTATTGCTTTAGTTATTAGTTCAAAACAAACCCATTTTCATACCCTAGAGTTAGACCTGTTTTACCAACTTTAACTTATAACTGAGCTGTTTCCCTGTGGATTCGATCCTGCTTGCCACTAGCTGCTGTTAGTTGTCTTGTTAGGTTTATTTTGATATAGGCGATACGACTAAGCCCGTGTCAATTTTGGCGCCGTTGCCGGGGAAACGGCTTTGCTAGTTTTAGTTTTTGCTTGTTGTTACAGGTTTTTCTCCCTTGTCTCAAGGAACCTAGTTCCTTGAGACCGTTTTTAATTGCTTGCTTGTAGTTTTGTTTATGCACAGGTCACCAACAGGTTTAGTTCCATTTGAGCCTGAACCTGAGCGAGCATTTCACAGGCTACGTAAGGAAGCACGTAAATTAATTGATCTTGATTTCGAGGAAGCGTCACACTTGGAGTCCAGTGCTGCGCAATCGTCCTACGAAGAGGACACACCTCCCCATACTCCGTTAACTCCACCGCCAGTGACTATGCCTAAACTTTCGAGTCACTCGCTTCCTAAAACGGAGTCCATACCTGATGGATTCACTATGCCCGCAACTCTGCAGGGCAACTTCGAGATTCGCCCCGCCTTTCTCAATTTGGTGGAGCGGAATCAGTTTGGTGGTTATCCCACCGAAGATCCTGGTCGGCATATGCAGATGTTTACCGACTACTGTTCGACTATTAAGCAGGCCGGGATCACGCAGGAGCAAATAAGGGAGATGCTGTTCCCTTTTTCTTTAAAAGATCGAGCTCGTGAGTGGATCACGGACCTCGACAAGCTTGCTGCGGGTATTACAGATTGGAGAGGGTTAGCTCTGGCGTTCTATGCAAAGTTTTATCCTCCAGAGCGCACTAATCAGATGAGGAGTCAGATACAGGGCTTCAAGCAAACATTTGACGAGTCTTTTGCTGAAGCGTGGGAAAGGTACAAGAAGCTAATTCGGGACTGTCCTCACCATGGCCTTAACGACTGGTTGGTTATTATGACTTTCTACAACGGGTTATATGCGGAGAGTAGAGCTATCCTAGATTCCGCTGCAGATGGACGTTTCGCTAATAACGTCGATGATGACAAGGCTTGGGGGTTGATTGAAGATATGGCTGTTCATTCGGCTCAGTTCGGGAAGCCGCGAGGTAATTCACGGTCCGCACATGATGACCGTGATAAGGGGAGTATTTCTGCGCTCACTAGTCGAGTTCTTCTTACCGACTGCACAGATAAGTATGATGCAGGGTGGTGGTTCTTCTAGTGCCCAAGTAAATGCTATTGCAGGGCACGACATGGGTTATTCTACGGGGTATGCTGCGCCCCAGGAGCAGGTTTATGCGTACCAGTCTTACAACCAGAACCTGCCCTACCAAAACCAACCCGGTTACGATCGTTCGCTTCTCTCATATCGTAACCAGAATGTCCTAAACCCAACCACCCAACCACCTCAAAATGCCCCTTATCAACCCCCTCACAAAAACTTTCAACCACCGCCTCCTAACTACCAAAAACCCGCCTTTACACCGCCACAACCTACCCCCGTACCTGATCCTTTGGCCGAGACTAGGGCCATGATGTCGCAAATGCAACAGGTGATGATGGGTATGCAGGAGTCGCAGAAGACAATGATGCAGTACATGCAAAAGAGCGACCAGGCTAAGGACGCAGCAATAAAGAACTTGGAGAATCAAGTGGCTCAACTCGCCACTTCGCAAGCTGCGCGTCAACCGGGTTACTTTCCTTCGCAGGGCCAACCTCCTAACCCTCCTCCCGACACAGCGTGTGCAATTACGTTGAGGAGTGGTGCGTTTTATGATGATCCGAGGCCAAAAGCGGTATGGCCGATCGATCGGCTGGTCGTCAGCCAATTTGAACCTGGTCTTGAGGAAAGATGATTTGGGTGTTAATTCGGGTCCTTCTGTTGCTTCTCCTACGCCCCCGATTCAGATTAGGCTCCCATTTCCGGGTCGCCAACGTGACGAGTCCGAGGCTAAGTTTAAGAAGTTTGTCGACGTCGTCAAGGCTCTTCAGGTAAATGTTCCCTTCCTTGACCTTGTTACTCAAATTCCTGCGTATGCTAAATTTCTGAAGGAAGTCTTAACTCGAAAGCGTACGTTAGAGGATGTGTCGACTGTGGCTTTCGTGGGGGAGGCTAGCACTAGGTTGCAAGGTGGTAAACCTCCTAAGCTTAGCGACCCAGGCACATTTTCCATCCCCTGCTCCATTGGTAAGTTTGTGGTTAGAAACGCCTTATGTGATCTTGGAGCGAGTGTGAGTGTCCTACCCTACTCTCTTTACCAAAAGATGAGCTTGTCAGCTTTGAGCCCTACTCACATTACCTTACAAATGGCTGACCGTTCGATTAAGCGTCCCTTGGGAATCCTTCAAGACGTCCCTGTACAGGTTGGAAAGTTCTTTATCCCTGTAGACTTTGTTGTAGTCGATATGCCCGAGGATGTCCACATACCTATCATTTTGGGGAGACCCTTCCTGCACACTGCTGGTGCAGTTATTGACGTGGGCAATAAGACGATAGCCTTTACGGTGGGGGGTGAAAAGCTCACTTTCACTCATTCTGATACCCCGCGGTCACCCATGCGTCTTGAGTCGGTTTGTGCTGTTAATGTTATACCTCCGTCTCACTCTACTGGAGACACTATGGAGGTCGTTTCTGTTGTCTCCCCTTGTGCAGGTTCATTACAGGATGGCTGCAAGCTTGGTTTGGGGGAGCGGAAACTGCTTAAAGCCGATCTATTTGACGCTAGTAATGGAGGAGGGCCTACGGTTCAGTCGCCTGGAGCACAAGGGAGGTATGGAGATCCATTCAGAGATCGAGGACCCACGATGAATGATTACGCTGCGCTACCTGAAGCTGGAGGAATTCTATGGCGAATGGATGCTATTTCGCCGAGTGAGGTGGTTGCAAATGGCCAATGTCCTTGGCCCCCGTATTAATGATGATTTTGCAGCTAAGAAGAGTCGTGCGGGACTATAAACCAGCGCTTCCGGGAGGCAACCCGATGACGTTGTATATTTATTAGCATTTGTACTTTGTTTGGTTTGATTTTTAATGACTTTTGGTTTGATTTTGAGCGCGTGAGGACGAGGGTTCTTATGAATGATTTTAGTGCGCAGGTACTCTTGGACTATTGTCCTTAGTATTTTTGAAGAAAACGCTACGAGTATGCATGCTATCCGGTCGACCATTGCCGCTCAGGCATCGGCCGTAGTCGAATTTGAAACAGAGAAAAACGCAAAAATCGGAAAAGGGTACCAGCCGGTCCGGTAAATTTGCCGTCTGACCGGCCCCCATGTTACCCTGCTCCGTTTTGCTGCTTCTTGCGTGCTATGCCGAAGTGCTTCATCGTTGGACTGATTTGGACGCATATTTGTGGATTCTTAGCCACACTCCACACTTTACTTCGGTTTGGGGGAGCTCCGACTTTATCAAGTGAGCATTCTTTACCCCACTTTACCCTCCTTTTCGCTTTACTTTTCCTTCCCCGTATGTTATGTGTCCTCCTCTGCTTTTGTGGTTACGCTGCTTTCCCCATTGAGGACAATGTGTGATTTGGTTTGGGGGAGGAAAGCACTTTCGCGCTTATTAGTTTAGTTGCATTTCTTTTCGTGTGCATTTATTATATAAAAAAATAAAAAAAAAATTGAAAAATTCAAAAAATTACAAAAATACGAGTCTTTTTGGTCTGCTTTGTCCTGCTTTATCTAGTTTGGGGAATTGATTTGTACACTTACTTTGATCTTTAGTATCTCTGAGTCGACTTTCTACTGTCGTAGCTTGCACGATTGGTTTGTTTCCTATTAATAGATTGCGAGCCTCAACACTAACCCACTTGTATCTGCTTAATTCTTATCGCTTTTCGCTTGTTTACTTTCGACTTTGACATTCAAGCTTGGCAATGGTTTGTGGAATGTTGGTTTGTTGTTTTGCGGTTTGATTGGATTGATTCATTTTATGTTGGAGCAATGCTTCGATGCTCTCGGAGGGGACTCATTAAATTGAGTAACCACAGTGGCCATGAATTTGGTTGCGACCGCGAGTATGAGCAATAATGTAACCCTTAAGGAAATATGTGTACCCGAGCGCGATTTTTACCGAGTGAACGTCAAGCTAAACGGTACTACATACGAGGGATGCTCCACATTTGCAGAAAAGAAAAAAAAGAATACAGAAAAGAAAAGAAGGAAAAAGGAAGTGATTTGGAAAGATTGGATGATGGTTAGTGGTACGATCGGTTGGCCTTGCTTGAATTGATTGTCGTTAGTTTTACTGTTGCGTAAGCGTTAGAGGCTAGTGATATAATGTGGCGTGAATGGTTGAGACTTGTGCTCTATTCTCGGTGAAATAGACTTTGATTGTAATGTTTATGTGCATAGGTCGTCCACTACGAGATACTAGCGTGATAAGTTCGTGTCGCTTTGATTTTCTCCGATGCTATTTGCTTGAGGACAAGCAAAGGTTTGGTTTGGGGGCGTTTGATACATGTTATTTATATTCATTTTATGCCCCCGGTTCAGTCGCATTTAGCTACATTTACTTGTGTTCATTACCAGTTTTATAAGCTATTTGCTATATTTCTCGTTACTGCTGCATTTCATTTACATATTGCAGGTTTTGGTGGTTTTGAGCCAAAACCCGGGACGATTGGAGCAATACGAGGCTCGAGCCATGAAGACCAAGCCCGAGCACGCACATGAGCTCGGGAATATGAGCCAAGACCAAAAGGAGGAAAGCCATACGAAGTTATAAAGGCCCAAAGTCTAAAGAATGAAGTCATGGGCCAAGATTAAGGAGCCAAGGCAAGCCGGCCCAAAAAGGGTGGTCAGGCCGGTCTGGACCGGCTGCCGGCCGGCCGGCCCTGACGCTCTATTCTTCGGATTTTATTTTAATTCGTGTTTTAGTTTTTGGAAAGTATAAATAGTAGTTGGGTTTTTCTACGGTGTACCCTTCAACTTTTTTGTTTTCTATCGTATACCCCTATTTTTTTTCACTTACACGGTGTACCCTCAAACTTCATTATCCATTCTCAACCGTGACCTAAAGTTACTTAACCGTTAATTAAACACTAACACCGTTACATTAAGCTCTCATTTCTCCCTCTTTTTAATATTTCCTTCTAAATTTATGAATTTCAAATATTCATGATTATTTTACGATAAAGTAAATCAATAAAGTTTATGACTTTTAACAACAATTTAAAAAAAAATTATATACTATAGAAAAAAATGAATAAGGATGAAAAATAGTGGAAAATTAGAAAAAAGAAGGGGATATTTCATAATTTTGAAGGGAAAACATAAAAAATAGAAAAAAAATAGGAGTTTATTCTAACGGTGTTAGTATTTTGTTAATAGTTTAATGACTTTAGGTCATCTTATAGAATGAGTAATGAAGTTCAAGGGTACACGGTATAAGGAAAAAAAATAGGGTTACACGATAGAAAACCAAAAACTTAGAGGGTACACAGTAGAAAAACCCATAGTAGTTTTAGGTCGAGATTAACACTTATGCTTGATATTCCTAGTTTAGTTTACTGTTTCTTTTATTTTCTCTAAAAACTTTAAGGTTTAATTAGATTAGCTTCAAGATTCATTGCTTGTAACCATCGGTACTCCGTAAGAATTCAGGTTTATTTCAATCTTTATTATTTGTTCATCATGCTTTCTTTAATCTTTATTGTTTTGATTTTTACCATGCATAGCTAATTTCATAATTAGGGTTTGAGGGTGATTTGTGATAGTTGATTCAGGACATGTTTTAATTGCTATTTTGATTGAACTTGTGCAAGTTGGTTTCTTCCTACGCGTTTTATTATCAATTGAATTTAGGGACGCTTTTATTGAATTGAATTTAGGTTGTTTCAGTTTAAGATCGAAAGCCTAATTGAAACTAGACTCACGCATAATTGATAAGTTGAATTTAGTAAGTTGCGAGAGCCCGCTAAATTTGCTTAAGGTTAATATTGACTCGAGAGAGCGTATTCCTAAACCTAGCTACTTGCATAGCTTCAATTGAATGTTATTTACTTTTGAGTTGAGTTCCTGAATCACTGTCATAATGATCCTGATGCCCTAATCCTTCTCCTTATTGATTCTTGTTTATCTGCTTTATTATTGCTTTAGTTATTAGTTCAAAACAAACCCATTTTCATACCCTAGAGTTAGACCTGTTTTACCAACTTTAACTTATAACTGAGCTGTTTCCCTGTGGATTCGATCCTGCTTGCCACTAGCTGCTGTTACTTGTCTTGTTAGGTTTATTTTGATATAGGCGATACGACTAAGCCCGTGTCACTTGGTAACCTCGGCTTGCAACCTTGGTCTTCTCCTTACGGAGGTCGTCTTCAATCAATTGACCCACCGTACTGAGCGAAGCAAAACTGTCAAAGTTGCCGTAGCGCAAATGCTGCTGATATGCAGGGGTGAGATTATTAATGAACTTGGTGATCAGTTCTGCGTCCTTGGGACGGTTAGATATCTGGGCACTGAGTTTTTTCCAACGCGTGATGTAACAACCCGGATTTTTCAACAAAATAAAATAAAGAAATAAAAAGAATTTATGAAAGATAAAGGTTTAAAAACTGAATTCACGGTGGCGGAAACACCGTGTAACCCGGATTATTACTCAAACATCTACTAACGAAAAACGAAAAGCAAAGTGTAGGCCTTAAGGCCTAGCATATTGGGGAATAAATACCCCGTACAACCAAAACCAAACAAAAGTCTAAAGACCGAAAGAAAGTCTAAAACAAAGCCAAGCTACAAGTCCAAAAGTCTAAACAAAGTCACATCTCTTCCAAGGTAACACACGGTCACATCCTCGCATCCAACTCACTCAATCCCGTCTCGCGCATACCTATAAAAGAGAGGCAACAACCACAATCAGTGGGGAGTAACTAGGTGCTCCCCAGTCACACTAGTAGAAAATCACCCTATAGTGTCGAGGCTATCGTGGCGGTTGTTAAAAAAACGACACCAAAAGTAGGGTGGAAGATCTATAGTGGCGGTTCCAAGTTAAAAACGCCACTAAAAATCAATGTGGAAGAGGCTTTTAGTGGCGATTGTAACAAACAACCGCCACGATAGGTCTATAGTGGCGGTTCTAAAATAAAACCGCCACTAAAGGATGCTTCTTTTTTGTCTCACAAAAACTTTGAGAATTGTTTTTAGTGGCGGTTGTATGTTAAAACCGCCACTAAAAGTATAAGTAACCAACTTTTAGTGGCGGTTGTAACTTAGAAACGCCACTAAAAGTATAGGTTGTTTAAAAGTATATTTCAAACTTTTAGTGGCGGTTTTAAGATACAACCGCCACTAAAAGTCACGCACTAAAAGTCGCGCTAAAAAATAGACAGTACACGCACTAAAAGTTATTCAACCTTCGCGCTAAACCTAAATCCCAAAACACTTCAATCAGCTCTCCTTCTTCAAATCAAAAACCTAAATCCCAAAACACTTCAATCAGCTCCTCCTTCTTCTCCGACCTTCTTCTCCGTCGTTCTTCTCTCCTCCTTCGTCCATCGACCTTCTCCGTCGTTCTTCTCTTCTCCTCAGCCGGAGTTCTCCTCAGCTCGCCTTGCTTCTTCTCTCATGACTGCCATTGTTTTAAAAAATCAGCTCGCCTTGCTTCTTCTCTGACTGCCATTGTTTTATCGGCTATTATTCTAATCCATTATTCTGAGTAATTAAAGGTATTATTCCTATTTAATCATTTCATTTGATTTTCTTCGATTTAATCAATATGCCACTAGTTTTAAGTGTCGATTTCATTTGATTTTCTTCGATTTAACTCGATTTATCGTATTTTGGGGTTGGCTTTGTTGTGTATGCTTGTACGTATGTGTATGTGACTCAAAATAGGTTGGTAAAAATCGTATTTTGGGGTTGGCTTTGTTGTCTATGCTTGTACGTATGTGTGTGGTTGTATGACTGTATGTGACTCAAAATAGGTTGGATTTGTTTAGTTTCATTTTGTATGACTGTATGTGACTGCTGGAGGGGTCATTTGGGTTGTTGTTTAGCCGTGAAAAGGGGGCTGTTGGCAGCCGTGTTGTGACTGTCGGATTACTTTATTGAGGCTGCCATTATGGCCATTATTGGGTTGCTGATATGAGGAGAAATTGTATAATCCAAATATGAATGTGCTCGGTTCATTAAATGGGAACGTGGAAGTGTGATGCGGTGAAAATTAGTTAGGTTTCTTCGATCCCTTGGGCTGCAACTTAAAGTAGTCTAATTTAAAATCAAATGATTTGAAAATCGACTCATTGGCCAGTGACAAGCTATATAATAGTTGAACCTTTGACTCGATTCGAGAAAGTACTCGAGTTTAACTTGAGTTCGTTCAATTGAACGTTTTTCAAATTCTTTTACACACAGTTTGAAAATAAAATATTTAAATATAATAACTAGGCTAACTAGGCTCGGACGCAATTTAAAATGACGATCTAAGTTTTACTAAGGCTCGAACGCAACTCAATTGTGGCCAAATTTAGCTCTAACCTTTTTAAGGTGTCGCTTTTATATTGGTCTCTATCAGCTTTCTATCTGAAAACTATTCTTGCTGCTAATGCTTTCTACTCCCACTGTTCAATTGTTCCTATTACTTCTTGTTTAAGCTATGCAAAAATTATTTACTCCGGTTAGTTGTTTTTATGTCATTCTCACTTTTCAAGAATATCTCTTCTGAAGAAGCATTTTTTTTTTTAATGTGGATCTGGCATTATAATTTTCATAAATATCTTCATTTTTTTTTGGTGAAATTAGATGCCAAGAATTTTCTTGAATGCTTATCAATGTGTGTCTCTGGTTATAATGGCCAAAATGTTTGTTTATTGTTATTAATGACTACGGAGTACATGTGAGGAACTCATGCCTGTTCATCTTAATAATCCATGCACAGGAAGAAGTCAAGCTAAGGAATTTGGTATCCTGTACAATTTCTACGGTTTGGTCATGGGCGGCGCCAAAATCACACTTATCGACCAAATCGACCGCTGACACCGGAGAGGAGGCCCAAACTGTAATTTTTCCAATGCCTACACTTTTATTTTGAAGTGGTTGTTCTGCATGTATGTGAATGCGTTGTTATGTACATTACGTCTAAGTATCGACATCATATTTTTTCCCGAGTATCATTGGGTAATAGATGTTTCTTTATTGTTTCGTATATTTGAACCGGGATTTATCTTTGTTAAAAGTAGTCCGAATCAGATTAATGATGGAATGATTAGTTTCAAAATAAATCATATATGCTTTGTACATTTTTGTAGGTGGCTCTAATTTTATTTTATGTTTTGCTTTGTGTTGGTGTTGGTTGGCCGGTGAGGAAGTGTCTACTAAGGTTCAAAATGCAGAATCAAGTTGCTTTTGGAAGTAGAGCTTGGCGTTGTAAGTATTGTTTGAGCATAAGCGGGTTGTGGTTTAAATATCTTTGCAGTGGGAATGTTATGACTTATGAGTCCCTTCATTATATTGTAGGATTTAAGACCAGGTGCTCCTCCTCGAGAAGACAAAGGATGATATTTTCTTGTTTTTAAGCATTATGATCAGGAAATAGAAGAACTACGGTATTATGTCATATTCTTTGTAGCAATTTTCTTCTGTTTCATTCTTTGCTCTCCTACATCATTTAATATTACACATATCTATTTGTAGTTATGTGGGAAGGCTCTTTGTCAAAGTTAATGGTAAGCCAGAGATATTCTCGGAAAATTGAAGGAAATGGCAGCTACTCTGAGAGGATGAGATTGAATTATTTGAGGTCGGATGCACGAAGCATATTATGTAGTTATTTTAAACTATCTATTCTTACAGTAGCGTCATTCTCTTTATCTCAGATCATACTCTCTTTACGTAGTTTGAGTTATGAAGTTTACTTGTGGTCTTTTTTCTTTTGTTAACATGGAAATTCTATATTCAGAAATCAAGTTTGAACCAACTATAATGTGTGAACGCATTGATCGGAAGGTTACTTTTGGGGTAGTCGGTGGATGTTTCCCTCTTTCTGAAATCCTTCCTTCTCCATTTACGCCCTATTTTCCCTGTAGACATAAGTAAATATTTTACAATGTAAATTCATTTTGCTCATCACCTTGAAGATGGGGATATAGTGTGTTTCAGAGAGCTTTAACAAATTAAATCGCAGAAAAATGTCGGTATCCAAATGTTCGCGGTTCTTGGAATATGTGCATAATCGCCAAGTATGTTATCTAATTTGGCCGTTATTTTGGTGTCTAAATCTATAGTGCCGTCTGCATTCACCTTTCTCAAAACATGTGTTTGATGACTAGTTTTGTTGTGTTCCTTCAAATTGTTGATGGCGGTTTATGCATGTATTTATAAAGAGATATTGCAAATATATTTACCTTTCTTCATAACCTGGCGACTCTACGTTTTACGGAGTACTAGCTTTTATAGCGATTCACGAGTTTGCATGTTATGTATTTGATTAGTTCACTTCAGATCACTAGACAGGCCCAAGGAAGATGACTTTACTTTGGAATTGTAAGTTGACCCCATTGACGATCATTTTAAAGCTTCAACGATTTATACTTGGTTTTTAATTGGGATGCACGCATGGATATTGGATAATGAATTCCAGTGATTGCTTATGTTCATATTGTTTTACTCCCGTTGTACTGTAGATCAAGACTTCATACGTACGATGATGTAGTGGAAAGAGTTGCACATCAACTTGACTTGGACGATCCATCAAAAATTAGGCTTACTTCTCACAACTGCTATTCTCAGCAACCAAAGCCTCAGCCTATCAAATATAGAGGTGTGGATCATTTGTCGGACATGCTAGTTCACTACAATCAGGTACTTTGCTTTATTACCCTTCGTATGATAATCGCTCCCAAGTTTTTCATATGAATATTTCAAATGGTTGTTTCTTTGTAAATCTGCAGACCACCGACATACTCTACTATGAAATTTTGGACATACCATTGGTGCCATAAGTGTTTTTGTTGTGTTTTTGGGTGTGTAGAAGCCTTGTTCTTGGAGGAACCTCTTTGAGTGGAATCACATCTTCCTTGGCTAGCTTTCTTCTTCCTCTAGACAAGGTAAGGGTAAAGCCTTACTTAGCTCTTGTGTGAAAATGTGTGTATGAATTATGTATGTATGTATGTATGTGAATTATGTATGTATGTATGTCTGTACAAGTTTGGATAGGCATGGTTGAGGGGTATGTAGGTGTAGATGTGGGTAACTTATTAGACTCTTGAGAAAACTTCTGAAAAGCGGATACCTTAACGTTAACTAAACTTTTACGGCAACTTTAGTGTGATCGAGATAACACTTAAAAACTGGGCCATATCCCCCTTCTCCGATCTTGAGAGATTCCGAGAAATTATCAGTAGCCATTTCAATCTCTTCTATGGTGTACTTCCTGTATCTTATTCCACCGTATCTCGATTTATCTTCTGATTTCTCTTTTCCTGTTTCTGAAACCTTGCTCGATTTCATTTCAGAATTATCACTTACTCTTTGTCTTTCTCTCTCTTTAGCAATAACTGCTTCTTTACACGCTTCGCTGTACATTTGCATGGTTTGCTTAAGCTCAAGCTTCAGCCTTCTCATATCATCTCAGATTCGACTTCTTCCTGCGTTTAATTTACGTACATGATTTTTTTCTCCCTTAAAGTAGGTAAGAATGTCCATTATAAAAGCCGAACTAAAGTTGAAATGTTCTTACACTTAGCTGCGATGAAGCAGTTGAGCTTCTTCCACTTTCCTGTGATATGAATGAAAAGTCACGTAAGGGGCTAAGTTCATTAATTAGCTCTTAGCGGAAAGCGTACTGATCCGACGAAACTTTGCTCTGATGAACTGGTCGATATCCTTGGCGTGCGAGTTGAATCCATATAGTCGTATGATTGTGTATTGAGTGTGATTGTGTTTTCTAATCACAATGATCTTTAGACATAATGTTTTATATATACGATGTAGCTGTGTATTTCGTGTGAATGTGTTTTACACATACATCTTCACGTGACGATATTTTCATTTTGTGTTTCTAGGTGGTTTTGAGAAGATCAACAACGGGAAGTTGCTAAGTTCGATCTCATGGAGTTATCGATTAGAGAAGTGTTGTAGTGTATGTATGTTTGTAAATTATTGTTGTGTTTTATATTTATTTGGAGTAAACTTAGAATTTTTATGTTGGATGTGTTGTTGGTTGCATGCACATTTGAAATGAATTTTATATATCGTGTCGTTGTTGGATATATTGTTGTTGGATATATTGTTGTTGTTGGCTGGATGTTGTTGTGGGATACAATGTGGTGTATATATATGTGTTGTCGGATGTGGTACGTGCAGGAACGTACTCATATGTGGATCGTCAAATTTAGACGAGGTGGATCGTCAAATTTAGACGAGGTCATGCCGAAATTTTTTCGTATTAAAAAAATAAAAAAATAAATAACATACAGTGGCGGTTGTAGCTTAAAACCGCCACTAAAAGTCTAAAATATCACTATTTTGAACAACTTTTAGTGGCGTTTGTAGCTTAAAACCGCCACTAAAAGTCTAAAATATGTCTTTTTTGAACAACTTTTAGTGGCGGTTCTAAGCTACAACCGCCACTAAAAGTCTTCTGATGAACAACTTTTAGTGGCGGTTGTAGCTTAGAACCGCCACTAAAAATACTAGTGGCGGTTCTAAGCTACAACCGCCACTAAAAGTTGTTCATCGAAGACTTTAGTGGCGGTGGTAGCTTAGAACCGCCACTAAAAGGTACTTTTAGTGGCGGTTCTAAGCTACAACCGCCACTAAAAGTTGTTCATCAGGGCCATATTTTATACTTTTAGTGGCGGTTGTAGCTTACAACCGCCACCAAAAGTGAGGCCTTTGGTGGCGATTTTTACAACCGCCACTAAAAGTATACGACCCCCACATAGACGTCGCTTCAAAATCGCCACTAAAAGCCATTTACAACCGCCACTGTAAGGTGTTTTTCTACTAGTGTCATATTTTAACATAACAAATGCAAACAACAACAATGCAACAAGCTCACCTGGCCTACGGCCTAATACCAAGGTACAAAGACATAAACAACCAACATACAATGATAGAACAACAATACATATACAAACGATAAACAACACGACACAACCAAGTTGTGTCCAAACCAACTGAGCTCACAAGACGATCCTTCTTCCAACCAATTGCGAGAGTAAGCGCGGAGAACTGGGTGAAGCAACAAGAATCAGCCCGGGTGAAGCAACAAGAATCACCCAAACCCTATGGCGGAACAGCAACAAGAAGTTCCTCAATAATCACAAGTCTAAATTTGGCCAAATTCCACCGAGCAACAAGAACGGTGACGACATAAATAACCATAGTCTCTAACCCTTCTGGTTGAGAACCCATAGTCGCTCTAACTAAACAACAAGAATAGTCGAGCGGATCATGGGCGGTATCCGTCCATCTTAGGACGTTGTATCTCCTCACACATGTGCCAGAACAGTACCCATGTGCAAACTTAACTCAAGCATAACCTGTTAACCTGTTAACCTGTCTCCAACACTTCCAATACAACCACAACAACCACGCTCATATATACACAATCATCATCACAACCAAGTCCAACCATACATACGGAGTACAATATGATCAACGTGCTTTACAAGTCATATACTCAATTAACATGCTCATAATTCATCATTTAGTGATCAAACAACGCATAACTCAATTCATTAAAGCATAGTTAACATATTAGCACATGCCACGACGTAAACAAGCGACAAACAAACCCACACATGCACACCAACCTCACGGCCAGCTTGCACATACACGGCATACACACACACAAACCCATCTTTATGCCCTAAACTCGATTCTCATGTGACCAATGATCGATTTATATGTTTAACTCATTTAAACATGCATACAAACACTTCTAGACCAAATCAAATTATCATAATTCATAGTTTAACTTTAGGTGATTCATACAAACATCATGATTTAATAACAATAAGTCAAAACAAGAGGAAAAACAAGAGAAAACCAAGACAAGGGCTACGGCCCTCATCCCAATTCTCACGGCATCATCATCACTAATACTCCTATACAATTTTCAAGATTAACAAGCGTGAATAATGATTAAACTATGAAAAATATGCATTAAGACATGATCACATGACAACCCTAGTATGAGGCCAATGATTCTACATGAAATCATGATCAAACATCAACCAACAACATCACAACAATGTAAACAACAACAACATGACAAGCAAGGCCTCATACATGCTAAAATATAACTAGATCACACCTAGTTACCTTTGTAGAGATCCAAAAACGTGCTACTCCTCTTCTTCTTCAACTAGGATAGTGTCTCCTTCTTCAAAGCCTTCTTCTCCTTTGATGATCCAAGCCAAAACATACACAAAAATGAATACACACAATATAACACATAAAATAATAAGAAACCAAAAAATAAAAGAGAGAAAAAGAAGATCCTACACCAAGGAAAAGGCTAAGAAAGGCTTAGGATGAAAGGGGTGAAAGCTTGGAAGAGAAACAATGGAGTTTGGATGAGGTTGGAGAGATATTTTGAGAGATGAAGGAGGAATGAATGTGGATGGAATGAGAGGAATGAGAGATTAGGGTAGAAATCAAATTATCATAATGCCAAGATTAGGAGATAATAGGATAATTAATTGCCTTGCTCAAAAAGCCATCCAAAACCCTAAACCCAACCCGTGCTAAGGAGGTTTCGGTTCGGTCCAAGTTGGGCCGGTCCAAACTAGCTTCTGAAAATTTGGCAGTTGCGACGGCGTCGAAAAAATACGCAGTTTAGCCTTTTGAATCACCTGAATCGGAGTTCGTATGAGGAAATTACACCGTTTTTAGCTAAATTACTCCGTATTTAAGTTACGACTACAGAGTAGCTTATCCACGCGACACGAGAACTGATTTTCTCGAGCTAACAGAAATGAGGAAATCAAGAGAAATAATTTACGAATATAAATGAGACGAATAATTAATATTAGGAAAAGTCGGGGTGTTACAATCTCACCACCTAAAAAGAAGTTTCGTCCTCGAAACTTGCGAACGAAAGAATGCCCCCAAAGGATTAAGAAAACTTTCTACTCCTATGGTCTTCAAGACAAGAATCGCTAACTCTACTCACCTCGATAACAAGGGCATATATACGCTTAACGACGCTTAAGATAACCCGACATCGCATATCACCCGAATGATGCTCAGCTCACTCATATAACCCTTTAATATCTTATGCTCGACAATCCTCAAATTGGGCACACTTGCCTCACAAAACCATATCGTTCAACCAAGCATCTTCCTCATCAAGTCTAACCAAAACCTCAGACGGGTTTTAACCCAAAAGGCACCATTACCTATGTTACCAAGACAAACTAACGTGTAAGCTAATCCCCAAATCGATGCTAATGTCAAGCCTCATATCCTTAATCATAACATGATCTAAGCTCAAGTCTATATCGCCTCCCATATAGGTCCACATTTTCCACAACGAAATGACCATAAATATGTCATACCACACCATCTCATTCTCAAGTCACACGCATACTAACACATAGCTATCAATATGTGTCGTTAAAAGCTTACTACTCTCTCAACCCATTATTATCATACACAAGTCTATCCATACCTTCCTCGAACATTACTACCTTACTGACCTCGAATTCTTTCCTTCCATTAATGGATTTCCTTATACTTAGCACATACACAAAACCACAAGATGCACACTTGTCATTCCTACATTATCCTTTAAAGTACAAACCCCAAAGTATTATCGTGCTCACTATAACCTTTAAGTTTTCCTCAAAGCCGATTGTTGCTCATCACAATATCACTTCTCAATTCTCACTAACTCATGATTGTCACACACCATATACCATCATAATCGAATCCTCAAAAATACTACTTATATAGATACCATCACTTCCTTTACCTTTACTCATCGCATACTAAGCTTTTACTCACGAAGGCTATAACTCACAAACATTATCTCGCAACGATTAAGCTACCTCGCAAAGCTCTAGCTAGAAGTCACAAAACTAGGAATCTACTCAGGCCACCACGACCAACCATGTGCATTAGCCAGTAAACCACTCATACTATCAACTATTTATTAACCAAACTCTACCATCTATGGCTCAAATAACAGCGACAACCTAAGGATCAGATCTCGAGCTAGATAAGGATGAGGCACCTTATGGCTAGATGCCAAGGAAAACGATTATGGAAATTTATCAAAGACATGATTGATGTTAAGACATCAAGAGTTCTTACAAAATTAAGAACGTGAATAACTACGGAAAGGAATGGAAAAATAATAGAAGATCGACGTCTTAAAAGTCGGCTCAAAGGCAATAGAACTGAAGTAGGCACTAGAGGGAAACCTAAGGAATAAAATGACATAAGACCCGATTGACAAGACTAAGAGGTGATCGACAGGGTCATGATATAAAAGTGATGAGTTATGATGAATAAGAAAGAAAAGAAGGAGTGGAACGAATTAAGTAAAAATATGACATAATAAATCTTTCGCTTGAAACTGCTCAACAACCACCAATTTGATAGAAGAAATTTTTAAAATGAAACGATGAGAGAGGATAGAAATATTCTTTAAGAGTTCCCACATGAAGGCATAAGATCGTTTCTAACAAAGAACTCAAATTGGTTTCGTTATGGAGGAGAGAGAAAAGGTAATTCCCAAAAGTTTGACAGACATAGAATATGATCGGAAGATACGATTGAAAGAAGAAGCCTTAAAGTTGAGTTTCAAAATGACAGCGGTTTTAGTAAAATGAAGCTACTAAAATACCAAGTAGAAAAAATAATATTCAAATAAACCAAATACTCAAATTAGAAAATTTAATAAAAGAATGTTTAGGATAACAAAGAGGTTTTGATTAAAAGTGAAAGTAGTAGATAAGTGTCAGTCATTTCAAATTTGATTGAGTAAAAAGCCATCAAAATGTATTGGCGCGTTTAAAAATGAATGGAAAAGTAAAACCTTACTGATTAAAATTTTTCCTCAACATAGTTACAAAATAAGAAAGTACAAGAAGGATAAACACACCATTGTAGCACAAATATACAAAAATAGGTTTTGTTAATAGAACTGACTGAAAACATTCTTGAAATAAAAGAGTTTAGAAATTATTTCAGCACGATCAATTGAAAAAGATGAGGATGAACATAATAAGAAATTTTATTGGGGAAAAAGAAACTCAAACTGTAATCACGAGCTGATAGTTTTAAAACAACTATATAATAAGATCAAGAACTAGAAGGGACTAAGGACAAGCGTAGCTAACAAGCTGAATGACGTCCCTACGAATACAGTAGGTGACTTAGATTAGGAGCTTCCGCTGCGTGCTCTGATGGTAGGACCATACATTCACACTTCTGACTTCAGGTTTCTTACTCGGTGATCAATCAAGATTTAATCAAAGACTTTAAGAGTTAAATTTCTAGATATTTCGAAAGGTCAAATGAAAGAGGGATGTTTTAAATTAGAATACTCAAATGATTAAAGTTGAAGAAACGAATAAATCGAAAAGTTAAAACAAGGGATCGACAAGGCATAAATAGACTAAAATTTTCGATAAAACAGAACTCTCAAATGAATAACATTAAAAAGCAAGGGTCATACAAGTGTATTAAAACGGAATGCAAAATACTCCCTTTTTGTCGATATTTAAAAATGAAGGATAACATGATTTGGTAAGAAAATAGATGTATAAAGGATTTAGTTTAGAATGGTGAGTATGATGGAAGCAAAGAAACCAAGTAGTACATAAGAAAGCAATTATCAGAGTGAAACATTTTGAAATAAAGAAATAAATTTAAAAACGACGATTAAATCAAATCAAAAGCTTTTAAAGACTATTTTAGAGGCAGGACTAGTAAATTTTAAATGTAGAGATTTATCGAGTCGACACCCGACCTCGCATGATTCCATCATTTATTGTACCTGCATCCAAAGTAAACATATATGATCTAATGGTGGAAATCCTAAGACCACCATTCACACAACTACTCATACACATGCACAAATAACGTAGACCCCCTAATGTGTCTACCCCAATACTCTCACTCGGTGTTCTAAGTCAAATCCTACTCACTCGACTAAGAGAGTTGGGAGCGTATTCGCTCTGATACCAACTGTAACAACCCGAATTTTTCAACAAAATAAAATAAAGAAATAAAAAGGATTTATGAAAGATAAAGGTTTAAAAACTGAATTCACGGTGGCGGAAACACCATGTAGCCCGGATAATTACTCAAACATCTACTAACGAAAAACGAAAAGCAAAGTGTAGGCCTTAAGGCCTAGCATATTGGGGAATAAATACCCCGTACAACCAAAACCAAACAAAAGTCTAAAGACCGAAAGAAAGTCTAAAACAAAGCCAAGCTACAAGTCCAAAAGTCTAAACAAAGTCACATCTCTTCCAAGGTAACACACGGTCACATCCTCGCATCCAACTCACTCAATCCCGTCTCGCGCATACCTATAAAAGAGAGGCAACAACCACAATCAGTGGGGAGTAACTAGGTGCTCCCCAGTCATATTTTAACATAACAAATGCAAACAACAACAATGCAACAAGCTCACCTGGCCTACGGCCTAATACCAAGGTACAAAAACATAAACAACCAACATACAATGATAGAACAACAATACATATACAAACGATAAACAACACGACACAACCAAGTTGTGTCCAAACCAACTGAGCTCACAAGACGATCCTTCTTCCAACCAATTGCGAGTAAAGCGAGAACTGGGTGAAGCAACAAGAATCGGCCGGGTGAAGCAACAAGAATCACCCAAACCCTATGGCGGAACAGCAACAAGAAGTTCCTCAATAATCACAAGTCTAAATTTGGCCAAATTCCACCGAGCAACAAGAACGGTGACGACATAAATAACCATAGTCTCTAACCCTTCTGGTTGAGAACCCATAGTCGCTCTAACTAAACAACAAGAATAGTCGAGCGGATCATGGGCGGTATCCGTCCATCTTAGGACGTTGTATCTCCTCACACATGTGCCAGAACAGTACCCATGTGCAAACTTAACTCAAGCATAACCTGTTAACCTGTCTCCAACACTTCCAATACAACCACAACAACCACGCTCATATATACACAATCATCATCACAACCAAGTCCAACCATACATACGGAGTACAATATGATCAACGTGCTTTACAAGTCATATACTCAATTAACATGCTCATAATTCATCATTTAGTGATCAAACAACGCATAACTCAATTCATTAAAGCATAGTTAACATATTAGCACATGCCACGACGTAAACAAGCGACAAACAAACCCACACATGCACACCAACCTCACGGCCAGCTTGCACATACACGGCATACACACACACAAACCCATCTTTATGCCCTAAACTCGATTCTCATGTGACCAATGATCGATTTATATGTTTAACTCATTTAAACATGCATACAAACACTTCTAGACCAAATCAAATTATCATAATTCATAGTTTAACTTTAGGTGATTCATACAAACATCATGATTTAATAACAATAAGTCAAAACAAGAGGAAAAACAAGAGAAAACCAAGACAAGGGCTACGGCCCTCATCCCAATTCTCACGGCATCATCATCACTAATACTCCTATACGATTTTCAAGATTAACAAGCGTGAATAATGATTAAACTATGAAAAATATGCATTAAGACATGATCACATGACAACCCTAGTATGAGGCCAATGATTCTACATGAAATCATGATCAAACATCAACCAACAACATCACAACAATGTAAACAACAACAACATGACAAGCAAGGCCTCATACATGCTAAAATATAACTAGATCACACCTAGTTACCTTTGTAGAGATCCAAAAACGTGCTACTCCTCTTCTTCTTCAACTAGGATAGTGTCTCCTTCTTCAAAGCCTTCTTCTCCTTTGATGATCCAAGCCAAAACATACACAAAAATGAATACACACAATATAACACATAAAATAATAAGAAACCAAAAAATAAAAGAGAGAAAAAGAAGATCCTACACCAAGGAAAAGGCTAGGAAAGACTTCGGATGAAAGGGGTGAAAGCTTGGAAGAGAAACAATGGAGTTTGGATGAGGTTGGAGAGATATTTTGAGAGATGAAGGAGGAATGAATGTGGATGGAATGAGAGGAATGAGAGATTAGGGTAGAAATCAGATTATCATAATGCCAAGATTAGGAGATAATAGGATAATTAATTGCCTTGCTCAAAAAGCCATCCAAAACCCTAAACCCAACCCGTGCTAAGGAGGTTTCGGTTCGGTCCAAGTTGGGCCGGTCCAAACTAGCTTCTGAAAATTTGGCAGTTGCGACGGCGTCGAAAAAATACGCAGTTTAGCCTTTTGAATCACCTGAATCGGAGTTCGTATGAGGAAATTACACCGTTTTTAGCTAAATTACTCCGTATTTAAGTTACGACTACAGAGTAGCTTATCCACGCGACACGAGAACTGATTTTCTCGAGCTAACAGAAATGAGGAAATCAAGAGAAATAATTTACGAATATAAATGAGACGGATAATTAATATTAGGAAAAGTCGGGGTGTTACACGTGAGGTATTCACTGAACCCTTCATTGTCCTTTTGTGACAGAACCTCCAGGGTACGTAGCGAGACTTGAGTATCGTTATTGTCATGATACTGATTGTCGAACTGGACCGTGATTTCTTTGAAAGTAGTAATCTTGTGTGGGTCTAAGGCATAGAACCAGGCTCTAGGTTGTGCATCCAAAGAATGTGGGAATAGAGTAGCCCAGGCCGAGGGATCGACGCCCATGACGGCCATTTTAGCCTTGAAATCCTTGATGTGTACAAGCGGACTTTCATGACCCTTGAAAATGGGGAGATCGCTGAGTGAGAGCTTGGCTGGCAGTAAAGACTTGACACTTTTCTGGCGTGTTCGGTTCCTCATAAATGGAATACCCTTTTGAGTTAGTGAGGCGTTCTTCCATTGAGCGAATTCTTTTGGCATTTCGTTCAGCCTCTTCAGCAAGGTACTTGGCATTTTTCTCGGCCTCGAGTTTCTGCATAGTGGCCATCTGTTCGATTGCGGCGGTGAGGCTAAGGATCTTCTTTGTTGAGTGTTGAACATGTTCTGCAGAACTCATCGACGGGGAGGAGTAGGGATTCCTCCGGCATTCTCTTCATTGTTAAGTGCCATGGTTGTTCTAGGTTTTGATCTGTTGTAGGTACGTTTCTTTGGAGGTGGCGGAGGGTTCAGATGACGGTCTTTAGTACGTCGTGTATCCAGGACTTTTTAGGGGATGAACCTGCAGATTCTCAAACCTTAGTGCCCTCCAAAAGAAAATAAAGACTCAAAGAAAAATCGCATTTGTTGTAAACAAAAGTAAAAAGTGTGAAGAGCGTGTGCAGGACTCGACTCGTGTTTTTAGCTTAAAAGACACGGGAAGCTTTTGAGGTAAGGATGCGTTGGCGCGTCCCCAGCCTCGAAGTAAATAAAGTTTGTATGATCACGACCTGATTAACCCAAGTTAGCGGTATGTCGCCAGGGGTTTATCGTTAAATCGTGATGTAAAAAGGAATCAAACCGAAGTAGCGATAGGCTAGTCGGTCTGAAGATGTTAAATTGGGTAAAAAGCGGCTGTTGTCCGCTTTTTATGTGTGACACAGGAGGTCGGGCCATAATGACGATGAATCACCTGACCTGACATGTAAATCAACGGGTTCATGTTTGAACGAGCCCGCGTTTTGTTCATTTTTGAGAGAGAGATAGTTTGTTTAAGTCGGGGTGACTAGTAAGTCACTCGACTTAGGGCTATCTCAAAAATGTGAAAGTGTCTGCTTACTTGAAATATCCGAAGTGAATTGACACTTTCGGGTTTTGCTTTGCGAAATGTTTTTGCGATAAATGTGTTATGACGATACGTCAGTCGTATAATGCATTTATGTTTTGTAAAGGATCGGAAATGTAGTGATTATTTCCGATCGGTTTTGAATATCGTGGTGTAATGTTAGTCAGGTTCAGTTGACTATAGGTCAACGACCCTGACTGTATGCTTAAAAGTATGCCTTTTTGAAAAAATGTTTGAAAATGTACTTTCAAAATAGACGTCTTTTGAAAGTGTAATGCTATATGAAAATGTTTTTGCATGCATCTTGTTTGGAAGACGACCATAGCGAGGGTGCTATAGCTTTGGATTTGTACGTATAGACGCGGGTTTTTGGCTTTCAGGGTAAGGTTCCTTCCGGTCATTCCCGCAACGTTTGTGTAGAGTTATCCGCAAGATCACACACATCAGTGTGGATTCAATACGGGGTCTAGAGCGTTCGAGTTTGACTGCTACGATTCACTTGTACGGATACCATACTTGTGATCGTGGAAGGGTGAGAGATCGGCGTATCCAGAGTATACTCGCTTAGGAAACGAGTTCTTACTTGGGGCCGTCCCTCGCAGGGTGTGGTTGTGAATCAGGAGGATTCGACTCAAACGTACTATTGCCCAAATATCGAAAGCAGAAATGTTTTCAAAGTTTCAAGTTTCACTTGCTTCTTTATGTTTTTTTTTTTTAAAATAAAATGAAAAGTTTAATTTTCAAAATAATTAAAAAAACATGCTCGACCCCAGCGGAGTCGCCAACTGAGGATACCGGACTTGGGGTGATCCCTTCTCGACGCCCCGCTCGCGCCCGCCCTCGAAAAATGTCATGGGGCGGAATGCACGGCGCGGGAAAATAAATTTTGCAAGAAGCTCGCTCGCAGGAGCTTGCCTTTTTAGTTGCTTTGCTTGGCTTAACTCGCTCGAGCGTTCTTTTGCTTCTGGGGGAATGTCATTGCATGTGAAAAAAGAAATAAAAATTCTTTTTAAATGTATTTTTGGAGTCGCCACCAAATATTAAAGGAATTTGGAACCTAATCAACGCGTCTTAAAATATAAGACACGGGTGTCTCAGATTTCAAGGTGCGTCGATACCTATCCGTCTGAGGTTATTGTGAAACCAGAGAGGATTCGGAGTGAGGTTACTTTTTAAAAGTTTTGACAAAATGTATTATGAAAACTGTGATCAAAAAGCCTACGTAAAAGTAGTCTTTACTAATTTGAAAACAAATGCTTTAATTTCGATATTTGGGCTAATAGGACGCTACGTACAAATGCAAATATATGACTCGATAAATATGTAAAATAAATGTAAGCCGTCAAAGCTATGACGATTTGCTATAGGAGATATACGTAAAATTACTAATTCATTGTATTTGAATTAATAACTAAACGTTATTCTCCGACTTGTGTTCAATTCTAAGATTTTGTAAAACCCTCGGTTTTGCATGTTTAAAAGACTATATGAAACTGTTGGAGTATGTGTCCTCCACAATAGTGCGATTACTTAATAAATCTCAATTAAGGAATACGTGGGGATAATCCTAGTATTATTGTCAATTGATTAACGTAAATCAATAACGGTTGGCTGACTAGAGTTTGACGTTATTGTCGTGAGAACGGCGGTAATCAATTGATCCCTTTAAGTCACACCTAAAGGAACATACTCCAAATATTAAAGCTAATTAATTGTATGAGATACGATTATATTAGTAACTTGATAAATCGACTAACGGTTAGTCAGTGTATTAATTTAGAGAGAAATCGAGTTGTGAACTCGGATGATTTAATTTTATATCGATAAAATTATTAGAGGAGATGGGAATTAGTGATTAAACGTTAATTCACTAATCATGTATATTTTACTAATGAGATTAGTGAAAGTACAATTTTAATATATGTGTATTTGTACATATATGTTAAAGTGGAGTTATGAGTTCAATTTGATAATTTGTACTTTATCATATTAGATGATTAAGTGATAAATTATAAGTATTTGTGGGACAAATATTGAAAACAAATTGGACCCATAATAAGAGCCTTATAGTCATTCAAATCAAGGAGGAAGAGGAGAGAAAAGATTCTCTTTGTCTTTTCTATTTAACTACTTATGCATGCAATAACATAATCATTGCAATGCTAAGGATTGTTCTTAACAATGAAAAGCACTTTCTCCCCTTTCTATACTCCTTGAGGCCGGCCCCCTAGAGGTGTGCAAGACACACTTCTTTTGCTATTTTTCCTATAAAATACAAGGCCAAAGAAAGATAAAGTATTCTTATGCTATTCTCCTCATCTCTCTCATTTCTCTCTAACTTATACTAATACACATTATATTCTAGTATTACTAAGAGAGTTAGTAATATTAATAATATTTCATATTATCAAGTTAAATACTAAGTGTTTCTAGATCAAAATACTTAGTGTTTTTGGAGTGTTCTTGGGTGCATCTTTTAGGAGGTTTTCTATTTTGAAAACTCGGGTTTTTGGAGGATCATCCTAAGCTTATACTCAAGAAACAAAACTAGAAAGGAGTTCTAGTTTTGTGCCCAAATTTCCCTTTAAGAAAGGTATAACATTTCTTATCTTGTAGCAAAATACTTTTGTTAACTACATAGATCTTGCTAAATCAAATTAGAGTAATTTGATTTACACTAATATTTGATTAGTGAATGGGATCCGATCCCTACAAGTGGTATCAGAGCCAAGGCTTGTAGTTACAAATTTATTTTGTTAATCTTGGAGTTTTATATATTTATTGAGAATAAATATGATAAAATCCGAAAATAGTGTTAAAAATGGTTTTAACACGAGTTTTTTATTGCATGAAAATTTTCTAGTCTCATGAAGTTACTGGTCAAATTTCGTAATTTTTGGAATTTGTTTGCTAATTAAAATGATTTTTATACAAAACCGAGTCAAAAAGTGTGTTTTTGGATAAAGTAATTACTATAAATAGTTATAGTTCGAATCTGGTCACGAAATTTTTACACAGTGATATTTCATATTTATACATTCTGCATGTAAATTTTCAAAGTCAGATTTTGAGTTTTAAATATTTATTCATTTTTTGTTTAAAATCGGTATATAAAGCTTTTTATGTCCAAAAATATATTAAATGTTGTTTTCTGGACAAGAAATTTATACCAATATTTTTACACATTATGAGGATGCTCTCGTATAAATTTGGGATTTTTCCTCACTGTTTTAGAAGTTTTCTTGATTTTATGAGATAAAATCGATGAAATTGTATGTTATTTATTATAAAATAAATTCGAAAATTTTTCTGACCAAACTTTTCTTTTCTGATATTTTGGAAGTGTTCCAGAATATACAAAATTTTTTCAAAATAAAAATAATTTTATTTTATTTTATTTTGATTTTATGAAGCTTTATTCATAAAAGGTTATGATTAAAGGTAGATCTAATTAGCAAATGACCATGTTATGAACTAATATCACCATATGTTAGTATAAACTAATGTTGGGTGTTCTAAAATCAGTTTAGAAGTTTTAGTTCAAGCTTAAAAGATGTTTTAAGCATTATTGATTAATATGAGATTAATCGGTTTAATATGAGATCGGTATGAAACGTTTAGACGCGATTTTGTTAGGGCGATTTTGGCATGTTTTTATTTATAAGCTTTACATTATGCATGTTTGGATGAATATTTATTGTTGAATGAATGTTTATTCTTACTAGTATGGCCATAGTTGTTATATTTTTACCGATATTGCCCGTAATGAAAGGGAATATCGTGTGGTTTGTAATTAAATGCGATCTCGTATCGCCGGTTTGTAATTTAATAGTTTATTTCATTTATAAATGTATAATAGGATTGCTATGTATTCATTTGTAAATCATCCTTGTAACTATTTGTAAATCGAAGACCGGTGATGGAGATCGACTTGGAGCCTTAGAAGAGTTCTAAAGCTTGCAAGGAGGAGCCTTGGATGAGATCCATTATGAAGAGGGACCAAAGGAGTTGGTTTCCAATTTGTAACTCCTTGTATTTTAATTTTTTTTTAGGTGGCCATACTAGGTTTATGCTTGCTTGCTTGGTTTGGCTTGTTTGTTTGCTTATTGTAGGTACCGGGATCAGACCATGGAACCACTCGACGTCTTGCTAGGGCCGTAAAGTTAAAAAGGATTAAATAAGAAAAACCTTTTAAAACTGTTTTGGAGCCGCCACTAAATTATGAGGGAAATTTAGAACCCGCCTCCGTGTCCTCATGCTCAAAGACACGTCTTAGAGTTCAAGGCACGTCGACACCTATCCGTCTAAGGTTATTGTGAAACCAGATTCGGATTCGGGTGAGGGTACTTTTCTAAAGCATAAATCAAAATAATGTTTTTATGAAAGATCTTTTGGAAAAGCCTATCAAAAGATAGCCTCTACTAGACTTGAGAACAATGCAAAGAATGATACATGAGCCTAAGTAATACGCTACGCACAAGTGCGATATAAATGTAAAAAGAATGCAAAAAGAGATTGTTTAAACCCTCAGTTAAGCATGCTTAACTTATTAACGAAAACAGTTCAGTTTAATGACGAATTCATTTTAAGTGATTTAGATGCAATAAGAGGATTTGGTAAATGCATGCAATAAAATAAACGTTCAATTAGCCATTGATTTATTTTAGGGAGGTCAGTTGTTTATGCGACTTTGGAAAGGTGTTACGAATAGGGTGTGTATTCGAGGTGCATGGCCGCCTTATGAAAAGCAGACTTGCGTACCAAAGCCGGGGTGAGCCTAATGTAGGCCCTTGCTAGTCTAAGAAGTAAAGAAAAACTACCTGTCTTCAAGTTTAGGAAACCGGCAGCGCTTCGCTTCAAAGGGAAGAATTCAACACTAGGAAAATGAGGAATTCTAAGGGTGTTTATGCGTGAGGCTTTGAGAGTGTTTTGAGGTGAGAATTGTATTCTGAAATTGTGTGTTTGAATGAATGACCGAAGGGTTGTATTTATAGTGTAGAGTTCGGTAGATTTTTAGGAAATCTAGGGGATAAAACCGGACGTAGGAGCCGCAAGGCCTCTTGCGGCTGCCTGGGGCAATCGCAAGGGGTCTTGCGATAGCCCCTACCAATCGCAATGCTCCTTGCGATTGATAGTATGAACAAGATACTCCTTTTTCGTGATATTTCCAAATTATATTTTAGGATATACGAAATAATCTTGCTTGAGCTCTAAGCTACTGATTGTTTGGCTGATGTTTAGGGTTTGTTTTAGGGTTTGACTTGGTCAATCCCGATCCTTGGAATGCGGGCTGTATGGGTTTGGGCTCGCTCTGGGCCCGAGCCACGAAAATGTGAAAAGGGTGCATTTTGTGTAATTTTGTGAAATAGGACATTCCGTGAGACTATCCTGGGTATTTGCTAATGCTAAAGGTTAGTTTTAGCGACTAGGCCTAAATTTAGGTATTTAGGTGGATCGATGTGTTATATGTGTTTGAAAAAGGGATGTGCGCATGCTTGCTAGGACCTGAACTCGAGACAAGCTAGACTCTAGACCTAAGGACACTAAAGGTGATGACCCATAAAGAAACCTCATTTGCATTTAAAAACATTTAACTTGAATTCGTCATAGTTAGAACTATTTAAGTCAACGTAAAAGCACGCAATAAAAGTCCATTGTTACATCACTGGGTTTTTGGCGGGTGGTGCGGATGTGGGTATCTACTGAGCCCCGGTTTGGTGAGCTTAGGACTAAAGCGAAAGTCAAACTACACGACAACATCCAGGCCGGTCTGATCTCGATATCATCACGCAGACGGAGTATGTGTCCATGGGTGAGACTAGGACTCCGAACCGGGCTTATCCGGGGAGGGACGAACATGTTTAGGGACATGACGGTCCTTGCATACCTGTACGGGGAATGCCTTCCTGTGCTTGCTAAATACCTTTGCGTGTTATTGCTGTTGCTTGTCTCGTAAAAGAGCGCGCGTGCTTGGTCTCGTAAAAGAGTGTATGTGCTTCATGCTTCGTGCTAGTGCTCGTGGTTGTGCTCACCTCGTCAAAGAGTGCTTATGTCCGCCGGGAATTATCGTCCGAGGAAAATGCTCGTGTTTAGTGTTTACGCAAAGGTTGTGTATAGTGTTTCAACTCGTCTAAGAGTGTGGCGGACTTTAGGTGACGCCTTAACCGAGCGACGCAACGTGAGAAAGTGTCTAAAAGGCCTATTCATAGACTAGAAGTCCAAATCAGGCCTGAAAATAGGAAAAACACGAAAATGCCCAAAGCTGGAATCGCAAGCGTCCTTGCGGCTCTTCCCCTAAATCGCAAGCGTCCTTGCGATTAGGGTCTTGGGCTCTTTCTCCTTATAAAACACGGAAAAACCGAGTTCTAAACCCATTTCACCATTTTCGACTCCTTCTCTCTTAAAACCGTTTCCTTGCGATTTCAAGACCGTTTTCGCTCGTTTTTCTTGCTTTACTTCAAAATGGATCAGGGTATTACTCCATCTTACTTGTTTTTATGCATCTTGATATTGTAAATTGCTAGATCGTTTTTGAAATGTAGAAAAGACGTTTTTGGTGAAAAATCGTCCTTTAGTCTTGAAATTCGCCCTTCTTGTTGTAGGTGCCTGACGCTGACTTGGCGTTTCAGCCTCCAGACTTCCCTACGACGGCGGAGTGGGACAATGCCGGGACACGGGAGACCTTCCACGTGCCTGAGTATCTGCCGGTGGTTCTGGATCTTTGGCATGGAGGGTTGGGGTGATAGGGTGAAGAAGGTATGTGTTTGCCATTTGTATATCTATGTTAGCCCCCAGTTTGACCGAGGTATGAATAACGAAGGGCAAACTTAGAGTGTAGGCGAGCTTTTGTGTTTAGCCCCCTGAGTTTGACTGTAGTTTAGAGAAACTGTAGTCAAAATGGAGGACTGGGTCATTGAGGTTTAGCCCCATAGTTTGGCTTAATTGGACCTTAAATTAAGTCAAAATGGAGTAAGTTTCAATGGGTTTCAATTTTACCCCGTAGTTTGGCTTAAATTAGTGTATATTTAAGGCAAAATGGAGTAAAATGTCTTGTGCAAGTTCTGAAGGATGTCCACAAGAAATTGTGGCGAACGGCCCATCATTTGGAGGATGGCTTAGGCGAAACAGCGGAGGCGTGTCGAGGCCAGGCGGAGGTGGCTCGTCTTAGAGGCGGAGAACGAGGAGCTTAAATCGTCGTCATCCTTAGTCGCTTCATCTCTTGTTGTAGCTTGAACTTGTGATGGTTGTAGTTGTGTCCGCATTTCTATTTGTTCTCGCACTGTTTGGTTAGTAGCTAGAAAAATTTGAAAATGATTCAGTGGGAGACTTTGCTTTGAAAATGTTTCGTTGAAAAAGTGTTTGAAAACATTCATTTTTAAAATTCGGGATGAGCTTTAGAACGAACTATTAAAATGAAGCGTGTTGTGATCGGATCAATCATGATTTTTGATGGATCCATGTTTGATTGGTTGTAATTTAGGCTCGGATTGGGGAGCCCAATTAGGTTGGTACGTCGTAATTACATGCATGCTAGGATTAGGAAAGTCGAAAATACGGAAATTAAGGGATAACGCCGTCCCTAGGAGTCGCAACACCTGTTGCGGCTGGTAGAGGGAATCGCAAGGGCTCTTGCGATTGGCACTTCCAATCGCAAGCCTTCTTGCGGCTGGGACTGCCGGTCTTATCGCTGAATTTTCCTAATTCATGATTTCGGTTTCCTATATAAAGAGGGGAGGTACGAGGCATAATCCTCATTCAATCTCATCTCTTTTCTTTGCTTATTTTGTATTCTCTTAAAATAGCTTAGTATTTTTAGGAATATTTTTGTATTTTTGAAGGATGGACCATTTTGATGGTCTTTTGAAGCGGTGGACGTCTTCCCTTAGTGAATCGGAGAAAAGGGCGTTGTCTTCGACTGGAGTGGGTGTTTTTATTGGTTTTAGGCAGATGCGCGTCGAGATGGATTTTCTTGACGCTTGTCTTGATTATTGGGATCCTAGGGTACATGTCTTCAGGTTCCCGGGAGGTGAGATATGTCCGTTGTTAGAGGAATTCTCGGCTATTGCAGGATGGTCTAATCGTACTACCCCAGTAGCGGTTAGGAGTGAATTCGGCTATAATGGGAGATTGAGACAATATCTCTCGATGACCAATGCTCAAGCTGATGGCTTGTTCGAAGGAGGTGTAGTGAACATGCGACGGTTGTGCGAGCGTTACATGAACTTGAGTGATGTGAGCATTTCCGCTCGTTCTAGGAGGAGAGCTTTGGGGTTTTGCTTATTACACCGGTACTGCTTTGCAGGATCGATGGAAGATGGTGTGCACGGCCATGCTAGGTATGCACGGGTCATGGAGGAGATGGAACTGGGTCACGATCCTTCAGCTTTGATCTTGGCCGAGACTATCTTAGGCTTGGACGACCGTCATGCAAATCGTCTGAGCTCGTATCGTGGATGTGCTAGGATTCTGCAGATTTGGTTGATGGAGCGCCTTCGTGTTCTTGCTCCACCTGGTGGCGAGGTGTATGTTCCTGCCGGTTTGACTACTCGTACTCTTCATTGGGCTGTGCCTCGGGAGCGGTCGGTGAACTACTTCCAAGTGTTTGTTCGGGAGAGGACGATTAGGTGGGCGTATGCGTGGTGGTCCATTCGACACATCACGGCACCGTCGAGGCGGATCTGGTGGTGGGATATTGTTGTGTGGGTTCGAGCGAGGTGTATGGATTCACCCCCATCGGTTGAGGAGGCAGATTGGCTTAGCGCAGGTTATTCCGGCACATGATACTCGGATATGCGAGTCGGTTGTTCTGAACAACCAGATGGTTGATGCTTGGGTACGAGGGTGGTCTGATCGGGTGACTTGGACTCGACCAGCTGGTTCTGAGACCAACCGTGTCTCGGATTTCTATCGGAGGTGGTGTATTTCCTTGGATCCTCGGGATAGGGAGAATATGCGGAGGCGCGAACTGACGGGTCCAAGACCGTCATTGGCGCATGCTGCGGTACGAGGGAGACGGGACTACAATGACTTAGCAGGTTCAAGTACAGGAGCGTCTTCATCTAGGCCACTAGGAGAGCGACTGGGACCTAGGGTGACCGTGCAGGACCGTCTGGGCGAGAAGGTTGATGGTGAAGCCGGAGAGAACCCTGTTGAGCCCCCAGGATTCGAGAGGAGTATTGCTTCTGTGGTTGTTCGTGCGGATGCTTCAAAGGATGCGGATGAGGAAGATTCTCCAAAGCGTCGTAGGAAGAACGTTTAGATTTAGACTTTAAATGTTATTCAAAGAATTTGTGTTTAGTTGTTCAATGAATAAAGTGAGTTTGGTGGCTAGTTTTAAACTCATCACTTAAGATGTAAACATTTTCAAAATCAATGATTAAATAAAGAAAGTGTTTGCCTATTGTCTCGTCTCTTTGCTTACTTTATTCATCCTCGACCTTTTTAAGCTTTGGATTGATTTTTTTTTGTTTTGTGTTGACTATGCTCTCGACCTTTTAAAGCTTTGAGCGTGTCGTTTTGTGTGGACTGTGCTCTTGACCTTTTTAAGCTTTGAGCGTGTCCTTTTGTAAGTGCATTGCCCTTGACCTTTTTAAGCTTTGGCGTGCGTGCGAGGAAGGTCGGTTTGCGCTTGAGAAGGCGCCTCACGTATCTATGTTTTCCATAGAATCAAACCGGCGTAGTTCGTGGTTTTGGTTGAGTCTCTTCTGAAGCGCCTCGTATCCACAAAGTCGTGGAATCAAACCAAGCGTAGTTCATCCGTGCGTTGTTCATTTGAAATACATTGCAAAAGTCGTGTGGGGCTTAAGGGTAGTATTTCTTAAGCTGGTCGAGATTGGTGGGTAAGTTGAATTCTTCGCCGTCGAGATCGGTTAGCTTCGCGGCTCCTCCTGGAAGGATTTCTTTGACTAAGTATGGTCCGGCCCAATTAGGTTTGAATTTCCCCCTTGGGTCGACCGGTAAGGGTGCCCTTCGGTTGAGGACCGGATCACCCACTTTAACATTGCGTGGTCCGACCCGCTTGTTGTATGCGGCGTTGTAGCCTTGATTGATACATGCGAGCGGTGCTTAGCGAGTGTAAGCGCCTTCGTCTAGAAGAATGAGCCGCTCGTATCGTTCCTTGCCCATTCTCGCTTACGGTATGTTCGCTTCCATCGAATTGAAGTGATTTCATTTCGATTTCTACGGGTTATCACGGCTTCCATGCCGTATGTTAGGAAGTAGGTGTCATCCCTGTTGGTGTGCGTATTGTGGTTCTGTATCCCATAGGCGAAGGGAATCTTGTGTGGCTAATCGTGGCGGTGTCAATCATCTTTTTGAGGATGGTGACGACGGTTTTGTTTGCGACCTACCGCTCAGTTGGTTTGGGGTCGATATGGTGATGATTTGTGTACTTGGATATTGTATTTGGTGAGGATGGGTTCAACTTCTCCTCGGAAATGCGAGCCTTGGTCGCTGATCAGCTCATGAGGTATGCCATATCTGCATATGATATTGTTTTGTATAAAACGGGCAACTTCCTTTGTGTCTAACTTACGGTATGACGCGGCTTCGACCCATTTTGTGAAGTAGTCGATGGCCACGAGGATGAAGCAGTGTCCTCCTGCTCCACCCGCGCGTACTTTGCCTATGACGCTCTATTCCCCATGTGGAAAATGGCCACGCGGCGAGGTGTATAAAGGTGAAGAAGTACGTGTTGTACGTTCGCGAAGATTTGACAGTTGTGGCAATGCTTGACATATTTTGCGCAGTCGGCTTCCATGGTGGTCCAATACCATCCTAGCCTAAGTATTTGTTTACATAAGGCTCGAGCGTTCATGTGCGGTCCGCATTCACCGTCATGAACTTGGGATATTATTTCTCTTCCTTTGTTGTGATGAGCATACGGGAGTAATGTACCTGGGCGTTTTCTTGAGTAGCTTATCCGCTTCGATGCAATTGTGATGCTAGGAGCCGGAGAGCTCTTTTGCCACGCTTGTCGATGTTGGCGGATATTCTCCGCCTCGTTTGAAGTTGATTATTGCTTGGTACCAAGGTTCGGTTTGTTCTTCCTCGGCCGATGTCGCAGATGTAGGCGGGTTCACCGCCGTTCTCTACGACGATGGGAATGGTCTGTATTCTGGGATGTTTAGTAGTGACGCTAGTTTTGATAAGGCGTCTGCGGTGGTTTTCCTCGCGAGGTAGGTGCAAAAACTCTACGCGGTGGAATTTGGCGATGAGTTCTTGAATCTTGCTCTGGTATAGTGCGAGGTTTTCGTTAAGTATCTTCCATGCTCCGGACACTTGGTTGATGATTAGCGAGGAATCTCCGTACACGCGTAGGTTCCTTGCGTTTAGTATGAGCGCGGCCTGTAGCCCGTGCAGGCATGCCTCATATTCCGCGGCGTTGTTTGTTACATCAAAGTCTAATTTGATGGATAGGGGTGTATGTTCACCGTTCGGGGAAATGAGTAGTATTCCTATTCCACAGCCTCGGTAGTTTATTGACGAACCGTCAAGTACATTTCCCATTGTTAAATGCGTTGATGTTGTAAATTCCTTCATCGGGAAATGAGGTGGTGTCGGTGATGGTTTCTTCGTCGATTGCGTGGTCGGCGAGGAAGTCTGAGACTGCCCGTCCTTTGATAGCTTTGAGGGGAACGTAGACAATATCGAACTCGGCTAGAAGTAGGGTCCATCGTGCCATGCGTCCATTTGGCACTGGTTTCTCGAAGAGGTACTTGATGGGGTCCATTTTTGAGTAGACCTTTGTTTGATGTGCTAGCATATAGTGACGGAGCTTTTTGGATGCCCATACTAATGCTAAGCAACTCTTCTCGACGGGCGCGTATCGAGTTTCATAGTCGAGAAACTTCTGCGATGTAGTATATGGGATGTCCTTCGCCATCGACTTCTTGGGCTAGCATGGCGCCCATTGCGGTTGTCGTTGTTGTGAGGTAGAGTGACAAGGGTAGGTCCTTCTGCGGTGGTCGTAGGACTGGGGGGTTGGATAACAACTCCTTAACCTTATCAAACGCTTTCTGACATGCTTCGTCCCATTCTACGTGGTCGATTTTCTTCAGCTTCTTGAAGATTGGTTCACATACCATGGTTAGTTTGCTTATGAAGCGAGAGATGTATTGGACTTGACCCAGAAGCTTCAATTTCATCCAGGTTCTTGGGTGGTTGCATTGCCATAATTGCTTTTATTTTCGAGGGTCGACCTCGATACCTCTTTGGCTTACTACGTGTCCTAGTAGTTTGCGGATTTTACTCAAATGTACATTTTTGGGGATTGAGGCGCATCTTGTACTGGCGGAGTCGCGTGAAGATTTTGCGGAGGTACGTGATGTGATCATGTCTTTCCTTGGATTTGACGATCATGTCGTCTACGTATACTTCGACCTCCTTGTGCATCACATCGTGTAGGAGCGTGGTCGCGGTGCGTTGGTAGGTCGCACCCGCGTTGATTAGACCAAAGGGCATGACGATTGTAGCGATCGTCCCCATGGTGTGATGAATGTTGTCTTGGCCATGTCTTCACGGGCCATCTTGATTTGGTTGTATCCTGCATACCCGCCCATAAAGGATAGAAGGGCATGGTCGGCGGTGTTGTCTACTAGGGCGTCTCGTGCGGCGTGAGAAGTCGCCCTTTGGGCTTGCCTTGTTTAGATCACTAAGTCAACACATACTCGTATCTTGCCGCTTTTCTTCAATCTTGGGACCATATTTGAGACCCAATCCGAGTACTCGACGACTTGAATGAAGCCGGCTTGTAATTGCTTCTCGATTTCTTCCTTGATCATAAGGGACCATTCGGGTCGTAGTCTCCTTAGTTTTTGTTTGATGGGTTTGAAGCCGGGTTTGATGGGGATGTGGTGTTCGGCTATGCTCCTGTCGATGCCGGGCATGTCCTTATATGACCATGCAAAGACGTCTTTGAACTCGGTTAAGAGTTGGGTGAAGTTGGCGCGTTCTCCCTCACTTAGTGAGGCGCCTAGTTGCAGTTCCCTTGGTTCTTCGGGGGTTCCTATGTTGATGGTTAGGGTATCCTCGATGATCGGGTTTTGTGTCGGGTTGTTTATGATGTTTGCAATGTATTTAAATAACGATTGTTCGTTTGTTAGTTCATTTTTATCGCACGGATTTATGTGTTGTGTTGTCTTAAGTTTTGTTTGTTGTTTGTTATTTATTTGTTTGTTTTTAGCTTGAGACGAGACGTAAGCAAACTTATCTGTATTATTCATTAAAGAAGAATTGTTTGACAAACTAGGAGAAGAAATTTGGAGCTAGCCTCCGAAAATAAAAAGTCTAAGCTAAAACTAGAAGATGGGTCGACAGGTGACCCGACACCTAGAGAATTAGATCCTAAAAGAATTTCCTCCTCTTCGTCGTCTTCGGTGTCGTCGCTGCTTGAAGTATCTTTGCTTAAGGCTTCACCATTTTGTGAGGTTATTTTGTCAAAGAGGGGTCCTTCCCCTGTGACGAGCTGATATTTGTGGCCTTGGGAGTCGGTCCACTTGGTAATCTTGTACCAACCATTTAAGGTTTTTTCGGCGACATCAGTGATGAGGTCGTCGGGATTGAAGCGGCGGTCTCGGATAATGGATGAAACCAGGTCTTGATTGGTTTTGTTGGTGAAAGGTAGTCCACTGTCATTAGCGAAACAGTGTTCTTGAGATCTGGCGTGGTTGTCTTTGTTGTACTCTCCCCCTGAAGTGAAGTACTTGCCCATGTCGAACGAGTATTTTGGGAGGTTGAATTTGCGCGCAAATTTACGCTTTCTGACCTTCCTTAGTCATTTGTTCGAAATCGCCTTCCTTTGGCTTGTAGCCTAGTCCCATGGTGGGCCAAAGGCTATGGTTGTCTTTGGTTTCAAAAGGTTTGTAGGTTCGGATAGGTGTGGTTGTGATAGCACCTATTTCAAAGTCGAAACCGCAGGGTTCTTGATTTTCTTCAATTGTGATTTCTGCGGTGTTACGCTCCTTGGGTGAATCAAGAAGGGCACGGAAATCGAGGCGTTGATGGTTATGACCTCGTCGTTGAGGGGTAGCTTTACCTTCTGGTGTAGTGTGGATGTCACGGCTCTGACGGCGTGAATCCATGGGCGTCCCAGAAGCATATTGTAGGATGGTGTCATGTCGATCACTTGAAAATCGACTTCTCGTTCTATAGGGCCTGTGCGTACGTGAAGGGAGATTGTCCCTTTCACGCTGCGTTTGGTTCCGTCGAAGGCTTTCACGCCTTCATTGCTGGGTTGAAAATCTTTGTCGTCAAGCTCTAGACGACGGGCGGTTGATAGGGGTAGAACATTTACTGCAGACCCGTTGTCGATTAAGGTTACAGGTAAAGTTCGTCTTCTGCATTCGGCGCTAATGTACAGGGCCAAGTTGTGGTTAGCGCCAAATGTTGGGAACTCATTATTGGAGAAGGTGATGGCTCCGGCAAGCCAATCTCTCGTGACGTGGCTGACCATTTGGTCAGGTGAGATGTCTGCATCCGCACTCGCTATTTGTAGCGCACGGATGAATGCTTTTCTGTGATCGGCAGTCTCGTAGAAGGGCCAGATTGAGATGTCGGCTTTGGTGCGAGCGAAGTTGCTTACGCCGTCTCGCTCGTGTTTGGTGGTAGTATCACTGGGGTAGTAGGTGCATCTTCGGAGGGAACGTCCTCCTGGGCTATGGTTTTGCCCTTGTCGGGGGCGGCGGCTTCTTTGGCGTGAGCATCCGTGAAGATATTTTGATAGGGTCTCCCGGAGCGGGTAAGGTGTGAAACTTCATCTTTGGTCTCGGGTTGAATGGCGTTAATTTTGGTTTGAGGTTTGTTGCCTTTCTTCTTCCCTTTCTTGTTTCTGCCCTTTTTAGAGGAGGAAGAATTGCTGGTGTTATTGATTTGGGCCATGGCCTTGTTAGGTGGCGGCCATTCGCCTTCGCTCTCGCTGCTAGAATACCAAACTCCATTGATTTGTCCGGATGCGTTCAAACCTTCTTCGATTAGTGTAGCCAAGTTAACAAGATGTTGAAAATTGCGTACGTTGGCATCCCGAATGTAAACCTGGTATATTGGATGTAGGTCTTTGACGAGGTGAGTGCGAGCTCGTCAGGGTGTAGTATGCTCACAAGGCGTTCATTGAGTTCCTCCCATCTAGATAGGAAAGTAGTAAAACTTTCATCGTCTTTTTGGACATTAGCTTCCATGATTGGTTGGTCGAGGGAGATGGTGTTGATCTGATTGTCAGTAGGTGTGATAAGGTAAGAGCAATCAATGATGGGTATGGAGCCCACAAAGATTGCATGGTTAGCCAAGGGGTTGTCTTTATTGGATGGCTTACCATTGGCCGTCGGTTTGTCAAGCTTTCCCTGATCGATAAGGTCTTGGATAGCGTGCTTCAGTTTGAAGCAATTCTCAGTGTCGTGACCTTTGCCCCTGTGGTATGCACAGTAAGCGTTCGAATCCCACAGTTTAGGCTTCTTATCTTCAGGTGGTTCGGGGGTAGGCCCGATGGGTTGCAGGTAGTTCTTGTCGACCAGTCTTTTAAATGCCTTGGTGTAAGACATGTAAAGCTGATCAAAGTTCCTCCTAGGCTTGAAGGGAGAAGGGGTAAAGGTTGCATATGATTCTGGATCGCCGAGTGACTCCAGGTTGGCGACGGCACGGTTGTCGTCGCTCTTTGTCGTACGTGTTGTTTTAGATGAACTTCCTTGATATGCATGACCGGTATACTTGGCCATGGTCCCAGTTCTGAGGTCGTCTTCGATCTGGGTGCCGACCTTAGTAAGTTGCTTGAAGGTTTGTATGTTGCTATACCGCATGTAGAATTGGTACACGGGTCGCAAGTTGTTGACAAATTTCGGCACAAGTTCGTCTTCTCTCGGACGATTTGGGATTTGTGCACTGAGTTTCTTCCACCTAGTAAGGTACTCGGTGAATCCTTCGTTGTCTCTTTGTGATAGGACCTCTAGGGTACGGATGGAGACCTGGGTGTCGTCGTTGTCCTTGTATTGATGATCGAATTCAACGGTGATTTGTTCAAACGAGGAAACTCGTTCCGGGTTTAGAGAGTAGAACCAGGTCTTGGGTATGGCTGCGAGGGAATGTGGGAACAATGATGGCCAGTGTTCCGGGTCGACTCCTTTTATTCCCATTTGTGATTTGAAGGCCCTGATGTGGGTAATCGGGCTTTCATGACCTTGAAAGATCGGGAGATCACTGAGGGCGAGCTTGCTTGGTAGTGCGTCCCTAATATTTTGAGGGATGTTCTCGTTTTCTTTGTGTATGGAGTAACCTCCCGGGGTACCGAGACGTTCCTCCATAGCCTGGAGTTTCTTGGCGTGTCTATCCGCCTCGTCCTTGATTTTCAGTTCCATTCGATCGACTTCTGTTTGGTGATGGTTGAGCAGCTGTTCAAGGTCGTTGGTTAGCTTGGCGACTTGTTCGCGAAGCTCGGTTACATCTTGATTGCCGGCCATTTTTCGCTTGTAGGTTCGTTTCTTGTAAGGGAGGGTAACTCGGTTCTTAGTGCGACGGGTATCCAGTTGAGGTTTCCCTACATGTGCATAAGATGCATCAGCTATATGACAGACCCGACTGACACGGTTCATTTACATGTTCGTTTTAGCTCATTTCATTTTGAAAAGGACTCTTTTTAAAAGAAGGAAGTTTTCGAAAGACAAGCTAGGAGTGTTTTTGAGATGAGGATGCGTACGCGCAGCTCATCTCGATGTTAAAAGGTTTTGCTTCGCATCCGCCTAACCCGAGTGACGATATGTTGTCATGGGTTAGCGATGGATGCGTAAAAAGGAATCGACTCGAACTAGCCAAGTCGAAGATGTTAAAAGAGATTCGAGCCATGAGGCTCAAAGGAAGAAATCCGCGAATTGAGGTTGGAAACCTTGACTCGGGTTTTGCTAATTTTGTAAACTAAGTTTGAAAAGTGTTTATTTTAAAAACTTGCGATTATTTTGTTTGAAAAGTGTTAGTTTGTTAGTTTGTTAGGTTGATTGTTTTTGAAAACTTTTAAGGCGAATTTTCGAAAATATGCACATGAATTTTGAAAAAGACTATATGGTATAGCCTCGCGTTAAATGCGTATGACTCTTGGTCGTTTGGTCAGTCTCGTCGCCTCCAACCGATTTGAGTGCGCTTTGGCGGTGCTTTTGGCCCTTTGCCTACATAGTATAACATGTAGGATCTGAAGGAAGCCCTGGGGCGGTCAAATCAGATTCGCTACAAGTCAGTGGAGGGTGAGAGGAAGGTTAGTCCGAGCGTGCTTTATCGAATGGACAAGCTCAAGGTTTGGAACCACCTCTCAAGGTATTGGTGTGTGAATCCGACTAGATTCGACTCTAAACGGATATGCTTAGCTCATGTATGTTGATTGTTCTCAAGTCGTTCAAGTCTCATTTTTATTTTTAAAAGGAAAAAGCTAGTTTTAGTTTTAAAAATAAAACACATCCCAATGAGTCGCCAGCTGTAGTGCAGGGATCAGACCATGGAACCACTCGACGTCTTGCTAGGGCCGTAAAGTTAAAAAGGATTAAATAAGAAAAACCTTTTAAAACTGTTTTGGAGCCGCCACTAAATTATGAGGGAAATTTAGAACCCGCCTCCGTGTCCTCATGCTCAAAGACACGTCTTAGAGTTCAAGGCACGTCGACACCTATCCGTCTAAGGTTATTGTGAAACCAGATTCGGATTCGGGTGAGGGTACTTTTCTAAAGCATAAATCAAAATAATGTTTTTATGAAAGATCTTTTGGAAAAGCCTATCAAAAGATAGCCTCTACTAGACTTGAGAACAATGCAAAGAATGATACATGAGCCTAAGTAATACGCTACGCACAAGTGCGATATAAATGTAAAAAGAATGCAAAAAGAGATTGTTTAAACCCTCAGTTAAGCATGCTTAACTTATTAACGAAAACAGTTCAGTTTAATGACGAATTCATTTTAAGTGATTTAGATGCAATAAGAGGATTTGCTAAATGCATGCAATAAAATAAACGTTCAATTAGCCATTGATTTATTTTAGGGAGGTCAGTTGTTTATGCGACTTTGGAAAGGTGTTACGAATAGGGTGTGTATTCGAGGTGCATGGCCGCCTTATGAAAAGCAGACTTGCGTGCAAAGCCGGGTGAGCCTAATGTAGGCCCTTGCTAGTCTAAGAAGTAAAGAAAAACTACTGTCTTCAAGTTTAGGAAGCCGGCTTGCTACAAAGGGAAGAATTCAACACTAGGAAAATGAGGAATTCTAAGGGTGTTTATGCGTGAGGCTTTGAGAGTGTTTTGAGGTGAGAATTGTATTCTGAAATTGTGTGTTTGAATGAATGACCGAAGGGTTGTATTTATAGTGTAGAGTTCGGCAGACTTTTAGGCAATCTAGGGGATAAAACCGGACGTAGGGGCCGCAAGGCCTCTTCTGCGGCACTGGGCAATCGCATGAGGGTCTTGCGATAGCCCCTACCAATCGCAATGCTCCTTGCGATTGATAGAGTGAACAAGATACTCCTTTTTCGTATATTTCCAAATTATATTTTAGGATATACGAAATAATCTTGCTTGAGCTCTAAGCTACGGTTGTTTGGCTGATGTTTAGGGTTTGTTTTAGGGTTTGACTTGGTCAATCCTGATCCTTGGAATGCGGGCCAGGTATGGGTTTGGGCTCGGTTCTGGGCCCGAGCCCTGAAAATGTGAAAAGGGTGCATTTTGTGTATCCGGTCTATGATGAGTCAAACTGAGCTTCCTGGATCATTTTGGGGCTTTGCGCTATTATCTGCTGTATTTTCACTAAATCGAAGTCCGACTAAAGCGGCCAATAAGACTCCATATGAGATATGGACGGGAACGGTTCCCTATTTGTCATTCATGAAAATCTGGGGATGTGAGGCATTCGTCAAGAATAAAACTGACGATAAGCTCGCTCCAAGGTCTGACAAATGTCTATTTGTAGGTTATCCTAAGGAAACCTGTGGCTATTACTTCTACAACCCTCACGAGAACAAAGTGTTTGTGGCTCGTGATGCTGTTTTTCTAGAAAATGAATTTATTTCTAAAAAACAGAGTGGGAGAAAATTTGAACTTGATGAAGTTCAAGAGCCACAAACCGAGACAGAAAATGAGGAAACCGTTCCCTCGTCTTCTGACACGGTTATAATCCCTAGGAGGTCAGGAAGAATTAGTAATCAACCTGACCGCTACCTCGGTAATATCGAGGAGGAGGGTGATTTGTTGTTATTCGAAAGCAACGAACCCTCAACCTACAAGGCGGCTATTAGTAGCCCCAACTCCGAACAATGGCTTGAGGCCATGAAATCCGAGATGGATTCTATGTACGAGAACCAAGTTTGGGACTTGGTAGATTTACCTGAAGGAATGAGACCCCTTCAGTGTAAATGGATATTCAAAATCAAACTCGGCATAGATAAACATATTGATGTTTACAAAGCTAGATTGGTAGCAAAGGGCTTTTCACAAGTCCAAGGTATTCATTATGATGAAACCTTTGCACCGGTTGCTATGCTTCGATCCATAAGGATAATCTTAGCGGTTGCCGCATTTCATGACTATGAAATATGGCAAATGGATGTAAAAACCGCCTTCTAGAATGGGATTCTAGAAGAGGAAGTGTTTATGACACAACCTGAAGGTTTTGTAGACACATCCAACCCTAAGAAAGTATGCAAGCTTAAGAGATCCATTTATGGTCTTAAGCAAGCATCGAGGAGTTGGAATCACAGATTCGATCATGTTATCAAACAACATGGATTCGCTCGAAGTGCCGAGAAACCTTGTTTGTACATGAAGTTTAGTGGGAGCAAGGTAACCTTCCTTGTTTTGTATGTGGATGACATACTACTGATTGGAAATGATGTTCCAAGTCTGAACTCGGTAAAGGTGGAATTGGGAAACCATTTCCAAATGAAGGACTTGGGAGAGGCACAACGCATCTTGGGTATCCGGATCTATAGAGATAGATCCAAGAGGATACTAGCATTAAGTCAAGAAACTTATATTGATAAGATTCTTGATAGGTTCAATATGAAAGACTCCAAGAGTGGCTTTCTTCCGATGAGTGTAGGAATAACATTGAAGAAATCTCAATGTCCTAAGACTCCTGCGGAAATTGAACGCATGAAATTGATCCCTTATGCTTCCGCTGTAGGATCAATCATGTATGCTATGATGTGCACTCGTCCCGATGTCGCTTACGCTTTGAGCATGACGAGCCGGTATCAAGCTAATCCCGGTGAGAATCACTGGATAGCTGTGAAGAACATCCTTAAGTACTTGAGAAGGACTAAGGATTCGTTTCTAGTGTTTGGAGGAGAACTTGAGCTACGTGTAAAGGGTTACACGGATGCAAGTTTCCAAACTGATGGGGATGACCTGAAATCCCAATCCGGCTATGTCTTTATGTTGAATGGAGGAGCTGTTTGTTGGAAGAGCTTCAAACAGAGTGTCACTGCGGATTCTACGACGGAAGCTGAGTATTTGGCAGCATCTGAAGCTGCTAAAGAAGCTGTGTGGATTCGGCAATTCTTGGATGGACTAAGAGTAGTCCCTAGTGCCGCGGATCCAGTCACTGTTTATTGTGATAACAGTGGGGCTATTTTCCAAGCGAAGGAGCCCAAGTCTAGCAACAAGTCTAGACACGTTTTGAGGAAATTCCACATTATTAGAGATAATGTGGAAAGGAAGGAAATTGATATTTGTAAGGTTGGGACAGACGATAACATCGCTGATCCTTTAACCAAGCCTCTTTCGAGGGCTAAGCATGACGCGCACACCGCCTCCATGGGGTTGCGGCGTATGCCAGATTTCCTTTAGTTTCGTAATATGTAATTGAACGATGTATCTTTTTACATATATGAAAATAACATTCATTGTTTTTATCTTAAGTCATTATTGAATGCATACTTTGTTTATCCGAATATTTGTGTGACAACTTTGAACATATTCAAGTGAACAGTATAAACTAAGTATTTGGACCCTAGTCTCTCATATGAGGTGACGTCTCCGAGAGACTAGATTGCAAGTCGATCAATGGTGGGTTCAACACCATAGGGTCATATGAGATGACCGATCGTTTGCATAGACAGACTGTGAGACACTCTGTCGGATAGTGACGCTTATAGAATTCCTTTTCAATGAGATTGAAACCTGGTCGTGGTGGGAATTCTATAGTATTCCTTTGAGTCGATTCTTTGACTTGGGTGATTGTGCAGTCGGTGCGGTTTAGAGTGACTTTCATTTTTGTCCTAAACCATGCCGTGAAAGGGGGTTATAAGGGCATCTTTGGGGTCATGGTGATCTGCATTATACAAGATAATCGAGTGGAAGGAAATGTCCACCCTTGTCGGGTAAAACATCTTTGGGCCACTCGAGGAGTAGTCGGCGAAAATGCGTGGCCACGCTCGGTAAGAATCTACGGTAGATTCCCCTCAGACAAATTACTCTCCTTATCGAGGAAACCACTCACGATATATATCTCAGGATGCAAGTACGACCTGTAAGACACCTTGCATCGAGTGGGAGATGTGAAACGGACATGAGAATTGGTAATGCACAACTTGTCTCGGACAAGTGGGAGATTGTTGGAGTATGTGTCCTCCACAATAGTGCGATTACTTAATAAATCTCAATTAAGGAATACGTGGGGATAATCCTAGTATTATTGTCAATTGATTAACGTAAATCAATAACGGTTGGCTGACTAGAGTTTGACGTTATTGTCGTGAGAACGGCGGTAATCAATTGATCCCTTTAAGTCACACCTAAAGGAACATACTCCAAATATTAAAGCTAATTAATTGTATGAGATACGATTATATTAGTAACTTGATAAATCGACTAACGGTTAGTCAGTGTATTAATTTAGAGAGAAATCGAGTTGTGAACTCGGATGATTTAATTTTATATCGATAAAATTATTAGAGGAGATGGGAATTAGTGATTAAACGTTAATTCACTAATCATGTATATTTTACTAATGAGATTAGTGAAAGTACAATTTTAATATATGTGTATTTGTACATATATGTTAAAGTGGAGTTATGAGTTCAATTTGATAATTTGTACTTTATCATATTAGATGATTAAGTGATAAATTATAAGTATTTGTGGGACAAATATTGAAAACAAATTGGACCCATAATAAGGGCCTTATAGCCGTCCAAATCAAGGAGGAAGAGGAGAGAAAAGATTCTCTTTTGTCTTTTCTATTTAACTACTTATGCATGCAATAACATAATCATTGCAATGCTAAGGATTGTTCTTAACAATGAAAAGCACTTTCTCCCCTTTCTATACTCCTTGAGGCCGGCCCCCTAGAGGTGTGCAAGACACACTTCTTTTGCTATTTTTCCTATAAAATACAAGGCCAAAGAAAGATAAAGTATTCTTATGCTATTCTCCTCATCTCTCTCATTTCTCTCTAACTTATACTAATACACATTATATTCTAGTATTACTAAGAGAGTTAGTAATATTAATAATATTTCATATTATCAAGTTAAATACTAAGTGTTTCTAGATCAAAATACTTAGTGTTTTTGGAGTGTTCTTGGGTGCATCTTTTAGGAGGTTTTCTATTTTGAAAACTCGGGTTTTTGGAGGATCATCCTAAGCTTATACTCAAGAAACAAAACTAGAAAGGAGTTCTAGTTTTGTGCCCAAATTTCCCTTTAAGAAAGGTATAACATTTCTTATCTTGTAGCAAAATACTTTTGTTAACTACATAGATCTTGCTAAATCAAATTAGAGTAATTTGATTTACACTAATATTTGATTAGTGAATGGGATCCGATCCCTACAGAAATGGTACAGTTAAATGTCGAATCCGTGTTTTAGTCGTAATTTAATGCAGAATCGAGAATTTGCATAATGTAAAAGTGGGTGCTTAATTTAGTGATTTTGAGTCGTTCATTTATGCGATATTGGCGGGGTTTAGACGAATCATTTGATTCGAATTACTACAATCGTATTGCGAATACGAGTTCGTTAATGCCAATATCGGGGTGGGTTAAAGTAACCCTATAAGTCTCAAACGTCCAATCAGAAGGTAAAATTTCTTTACCTTGAAATGCAAAGACGGTTTTTAGAGTGGAAATTTATAAGTGCGAGAGGCTTATTGTGAGTATGATTGATAATTGATAATGAATGTATATGAATGTTGTGTTTTATGAAATCATGAATTGATGTAATTGTTGTATGAGTTCGTTGAAGAATTGATGTCATTGTTGTTGTATGAGGGCTGCTATTTATAGCAAATGCTTCGTGTTTTATGCCTAATTGATCAGAAAATCGCCAGTGAACCAGCGATTCTACAGAAAATCGCCAGAATGTCAGGGGAGGAGCAGAAAATCGCCAGAAGTCTGGCGATTTACCAGAAAATCGCCAGTACTCTGGCGATTTTCACTCCCCTTTCTGACAAATTTGTTGCGCCGCATACGTTATCGTAGGTATGTAAGGCTATGGCTGCTTGCTTGCTGACTTTTGGGGCTGTAGGATGTCGAGTGGTGCAACTTAATAAGTCAACTTGTACAAGTTGATTTGCTTTGGCTCGATTTTCGTATTTCGTGTTTCGTGTTTCAGTTTTTCGTCGTGTTTTTCGATCTTGGCTCGAAGTAAAATAATATTGTAATGCATTATTTTACGACTTTGTGGGATTTTGTTTTGTAAGAATGTGACCCGGGACGCATTTTGGTCTGCTTCGGGTGCTCGGGCCTTCTTGCGTGTTTTGGGCCGTTTTTGTGTGTGTGGGTCGTTTTTGTATTCTTGGGCCATTTTGTGAGGCGTTTTTGTGTCGTGCTTGTGCGTATTGTGTCGACTTACGATTTAAAATGACTGAATTAATATTCATTTTTACGAAATATGCAAATTCAAATTAATACGTTAAAAATGACTAAAATGTTTTAGACACTTATGTACCGTTTCGTCTCTTTTTAAAACATGCATGAAAATCCTTTTCGTCATCGGGTTTGCTTTTTGGAGGGTACGGATACGGGTACCTACAACCCTACCTTAAACTAGGCTTTCGGTCTTAAGTTTAAGGGTGGAAAACGCTTGCTAAACCTTGGCCAAGGGATCAACAAACACAATCAAACACAAGACAACCAAAGTCACATGCAAAACCCTCATCAAACATCACCAAATCATCCTAGACTACTCACCCATGATCACCCTTCATCCCTAGAATAAGAACTACTCACACATATTGAAATCAACAACAAAAGCAAGAGCAATAGATAAAGACATGATCAAGGATGATAAATAATGAAATGATAAACAAAGGAGAGAAGAAAATAGCAATACCAATCAGAAAACCTAAAGAGAAATGGATGAGCAAAGCCAACAAAAACCAAATAGATGATCAAACAACGTAATCCGAGTCGGGAATTTGAAATTACAAAAGCATAAAAGTAGGAACCCTAAGTTTTCTTGAGAAAGTACTTTGAAATGTTGAGAAAATGCTCTAAAAGTTTCGTGCAAAAATAATGTGTTTTGATCCTTCAAATAGACGATGTATTTAAAGCCAACGAAGAGTCACAAGTCGTCCCTGACCTCCGGGACGAGTGTCCCGACCGGGACAAGGTGAACCCGACCGGGATGGTGCTGTCCCGTGCTGTTCAGTTCAGCTCCTCAATTTGGCACTTCTTTGCCTTAGCTTTTCTTTGCTTTCTTCTCGTCCCAAGGCATAGGGACGAGGCCTACGTCGTCCCAAGGGGTAGGGACAAGGCTTAGGATGATCATGTGAGTTTCAAATCCCGCCCCAAGGTCCCGGGACACCTTCATTTGTTGAAACGAGGCTCGTGCGCAACCGAAACGCAACGAAACCAACTCGAATCACCTCTAAACTTCACGAAACTTTACGAAACTTCACGAAACCTCCCGAATAGCATCCTAAACTCCAAATAGCTGTCTATACCTGCAAAATGGACACAAAAACGCAGCAGAGCCGAAACGGAGAGAAATAGGAAGCGAAACGCATGTAAAAGTGCGGGAAACGCGAAGTAAAGCTCGTGAACAAGGGGCTATATATAAGTAAATATATGAGACATCAAACTCCCCCAAACCGAACCGTTGCTTGTCCTCAAGCAACCAAACATGACAAAAAATAGAGGACAAAGCGAGCAAAAGGAAACTTCCCCAAACAATCACCAAACCGCAAGTAGCATGAGCAAATGGCAATCAATCCCGAATCAACATGGGACGTATGGAAATAGCAAGCTAACGGATGAGAATTACAAGACGGCGCAGAATGAATAGCATGGCTTAAACAAAGGCTCTCTAGCAATCAAATCACGGACCTCTCGCGGTTTTCATTCTACCACAAATGATGATCAAGGTGATATATGTGATGACACTCACCTACTCGACTAGTGGAAGCACGCCCGCAATCTAATGTGGACCAAATCTCGTATTCCCGTACACAAATAATGTCACAAAAACGAAGCAAACATGAGGGCTTACATAGGAAATGAGGGTGTAAAGGCCAAATAGAGGATAAGGGTAGAAAGGTGGACAAATAGATTATGGAATCGTGGAGCTAAGCCACTAGAAACCATTAGTACTACTCAAGTGCTCGTCCAACCAAAACGGAACCCAACTCTCATGAAAAATGGACCGAAAGCAGCAAATCGGTCTCCTCTACACATCATCGCAACATAGAAAACGATTAAAAGTGCTCACTCATGTAACAACAACAACTACTTTCTCATTTTGTACGCACATTTTTCTTTCTTTTGTATTTTTTTATTTGTGTTGTGTTTTTTTCTGATTTTTGTTTTTTTTTTTTTTTTTTTTTTGAGCAAAAGAGCACACTCAAAGTTGCGGAAATACCTCATCAAAGGTCGGGGCAACAGCATTCCCGACTCGTATTCACCAACACTCTCAAGCAAACGACATCAGCAAGTCGTAGCATGATCAAAACCCGAAGGACAAGCACAAGAGTAAGCAAAAGCGGTAACTAGCAAGGCTAGGGTAGGCTATTTGGCAATGTAGCTAGCAAACTCATGTGGATAAGGGGTAGTAGGATCATATATGAAAGGATAAAAGCAATGCAAGGACAAGGTGAATAATATGAAATCGACTAAAGCCTCATATGCAAAATAAGTGACAAAATCGCGGGGAACAACGGGATAGGGGCCACACTTATGCGTGTTAATGTTACGTACCCCACAAGGAGAACTACTCACAATCAAAGCACGGGGACCGGGATAGATGAACCAGCCTCTGGAGGCTAAAAACCTCACAATAAGAGTAGCTATAGTCCCTGAAGTGATAAAGCCAAAACGTAAAAGCATATGCCAACATCTACTATGTCAAAACATCCCCGTAGCGCTAATCCGTCAATATAAATCAAGCCAAAGCCAATAGCAAACAAGGGAAGGGATGTCGGGAAAAATCAAGGTAAAAACAAGCTCGCAACAACGATTCGGGATACGTATTTTTGTGATTTTTTTGTGGAATTTTCTGATTTTTTTGTATTTTTTGTGATTTTTTTTGAAAAAGCGAAAAACGAAAAAAGAAAATGCAAAAATAAAGTGAAACGGAAAGCAAAGCGTTTCTCCCCCCAAACCAGACGACACATTGTCCCCAATGTGTCCTAAAGCACATCAACCAGGGACCTAAAAATAAGGGAGAAAAACGAGTAAAAAGTCTCAAAAGAAACAAAGTACATACAATTTATTTACAATGAAAATGTCCCCCCAAACCGGCTTCAGACGGGGGTTTAGCAACGGGTACTAGAAGTACCACCATCCGTGGGTCTCGTCATAGACGAACCCGGTTCCATCATCCTCCTCATCGTCATATCCATATCCATCGTCTACTCCAATAGCTCGGCCAACAGCTCCATCCACTCGGCCCAAATCAATACTCGCAACAGCATGCCTGTCGTCTTTGATTACACTTCTACCCGCGTCCGTCCTCCCTAGCTCACCTGCACAAATATCATGACAACAAAGCACGGCCTCAAGAGGGTCCCTCTCGAGGACTTGAGGTAAGTACTCATCCACACATACATCAACAACGTCGACAACAAAGACATGCTCCTCCAACATTGGGCGTTTTAAAGCATTAGAAAGGTTAAAAGTAACTTTATCACCTCCTACGTCCAACGTCAACTTCCCGTTCTTGACGTCTATGATTGCACCAGTAGTGTGCAAGAAAGGCCGACCCAATATGATAGGAATTTGGGAGTCCTCGGCCATGTCAAGAACGATAAAGTCAACGGGGATGAAAAACATACCCACTTTGACAGGAACGTCCTCCAAGACACCCAAGGGGCGCTTGACAGAACGATCCGCCATCTGGAGAGTGATGTTAGTTACTTTTAACGGCCCCATGTTGAGTTTCTCGCATACGGAGTAAGGCAGAACGCTTACACTTGCACCTAAATCACATAAAGCGTTAGGAATCGAAACAGTACCAATCGTGCAAGGTATGGAGAAACTACCCGGATCCTTTAGCTTAGGAGGAGACTGGTTTTGTAAGAGAGCACTGCATTCCGCAGTGAAAGCCACAGTCTCCACCTCACTAAACGATCTCTTGCGAGTAAGAATGTCTTTGAGGAATTTAGCATATGCGGGAACTTGTGTGACAAGCTCAGTAAAAGGAACAGTTACCTTCAAGTCCTTGACTACCTCCATGAACTTACCAAATTGACTATCGAGCTTTGATTTTACCACTCGACTTGGGAATGGTAGTTTGATTTGAATTGGCGGCTCGACTGGCTTGTCCTGCGCTTGCTCCTTCGTCTTGTTCTTCTCGGCCTCATTGACCTTCTCCACGTGCACACCCCCACCTAGGCCCACGTCCTTCTCTCCTTGGGGGCCCACGGCCACTCCACCTTACCCAGCTCCACTTGCGCTTGCTCCATGGCTTGTACCTGCAACATCATTACTAGGCACACTAAAATCATTAGCAAAGAGAGAAGGGTCTACCTCACTTACCACCTTAGCGGGTGGAGCATCAAAAGTAGGCATAGGTGGACCGTCGTAGCTCGTGCCGCTTTTCAAGAAAATTGCATTAACGGTATCGTGAGGTTGTGACCCTTGCGAAGGAAGATTACCCGGCTTCCTTTGAGAACTAGAAGAAGCAAGTTGAGCCACTTGCGTTTCGAGCATTTTGATGGCCGCATCCTTCGCTTGATCGCTCTTTTGCATTTGAGCCATCATCGTTTCTTGATTTTTAGCCATTTGCATCATCACGGCTTGCATTGCACTCATTGGATCCGGGACCGGAGCGGCTTGCACGGGTGGTGGGACATTTTGAGCTTGAAAATTAGGACAATTGAAACCCGGAGGGTTGTAAGGTCGTTGGGGATTAAATTGGCTGAAATTTTGTGGTGCATTATTGTAAGGGCTGTTTTGTTGTTGTTGCGGTGGAGGATTCAAAACATTTTGGCTCTTGTAGCTCAAGTTCGGGTGGTTTTTGTAACCCTCGTTATAGTAGTTGGAGTAAGGATTGTTTTGTGAATGTGTTTGAGATTGATAAGCATAGACGGGTGCATACATACCTCGGCATTCGGCTGAAGTGTGACCGGAAACGCCGCATGACCCGCAAGTTGGATCATTAGAAGTTTGCATAGCCGCTACCGTTTGACCACTAGCGTTTGAGGAACCCGCTTGCATGTGACTCATCATCATCGCGGTCATAGCATCCATCTTAGCCGAAAGCATAGCCACCACATCACCATCATTCTTACCTCCGCTTCTAGGAACGTTCCTCGAGCTACCATATTGAGCATTGTGAATGGCCATGGCCTCGATCGTGTCAATGGCCTCCTCCACCTCAATGTTATCGAACCTCCCATTAGCGGCGGAGTCAAGCACTTGGCGAGACTCATTGTACAACCCATTATAGAATTGCATGACGATAAACCATTTGTCCATGCCATGGTGAGGGCATTGACGTTGGAGCTCCTTATACCGTTCCCATGCATCAAAGAGAGACTCATCTCCCCTTTGCCGGAAGCTAGTGATTTGACTCCGTAGCATAGCGGTCTTCTCGGGCGGGAAGTACTTTTGATAGAATGCCAACACAAGAGAGTTCCAATCGGTGATCGCAAGAGCAACACGATTTAAAGAATTCAACCACAACTTTGCCTTGTCTCGGAGGGAAAATGGGAAGAGCATCTCCCGAATTTGATCTTGAGTTACACCCGTTTGCTTTATCGTAGAGCAATAATCACAAAAGTTTTGGATGTGTAGGTTAGGGTCCTCACCGGGACTCCCTCCAAATTGAGTGCGTTCTATAAGGTTGATGAAAGCGGGCTTAACCTCAAAATTGTTGGCCGCTATGGTTGGCATAGCATTGCCCGTAGGAACTTGAGCCGCGGTCGGCCTAGAATGATCCGAAAGCTTCACCATTTTCTTTGGCTCGGGTGTAGCTTGAGCTTCTTTATCGGATGAAGTAGAAGAGGAAGTAGCTTCCAAGTCCTTTAGCAAGTTCTTGCGCCTTAAAAATGTACGCTCTGGTTCCGGGTCAAACTGAATTGCCAAACCTTTTTGAGACGTACGCGTTTGCCTGGGCATACAAAAACACTAGAGGCAACTTTAAGTAACGGCCTCAAGGAATTGAGGTTCCTTGAGACAAAGAGTAACAATGAGAAAAGAACCAAATAAACAACAAAAACAAAAGCCGTCTCCCCGGCAACGGCGCCAAAATTTGATAGGATTCGTCGCACTCTCCTAATCAAAAGTAAAACCAAACTCAACACTAGGTAGCTAGGGTAAGTCGGGATCGTATCCACAGGGAGAAGGTTGCAATGTTGGTTATTTTTTAACTATTCTAGTCTCGGTTCGAGCGTAGGTTGAGTCACTAAAGCTAGAGCAAGGAAATAAAGGGTTTAAACGATGGAAGAGAGGTCTAGGGAATCGGGGATAGCTAGGGTGAAGCTAGGATAAAGGATGGTGATAGAAATGAGTCGGGAATCGCATGTGCTAAGGAATAGGCTCGACCTCTCAGTTCTAAGCGTCCTCTAGGTCTCAAATGCGGGCTCTCGCAACTTACAAGTGAGGGTCCTAATGGTTGGTCTCGTACCCTACCTTAAACTAGGCTTTCGGTCTTAAGTTTAAGGGTGGAAAACGCTTGCTAAACCTTGGCCAAGGGATCAACAAACACAATCAAACACAAGACAACCAAAGTCACATGCAAAACCCTCATCAAACATCACCAAATCATCCTAGACTACTCACCCATGATCACCCTTCATCCCTAGAATAAGAACTACTCACACATATTGAAATCAACAACAAAATCAAGAGCAATAGATAAAGACATGATCAAGGATGATAAATAATGAAATGATAAACAAAGGAGAGAAGAAAATAGCAATACCAATCAGAAAACCTAAAGAGAAATGGATGACCAAAGCCAACAAAAACCAAATAGATGATCAAACAACGTAATCCGAGTCGGGAATTTGAAATTACAAAAGCATAAAAGTAGGAACCCTAAGTTTTCTTGAGAAAGTACTTTGAAATGTTGAGAAAATGCTCTAAAAGTTTCGTGCAAAAATAATGTGTTTTGATCCTTCAAATAGACGATGTATTTAAAGCCAACGAAGAGTCACAAGTCGTCCCTGACCTCCGGGATGAGTGTCCCGACCGGGACAAGGTGAACCCGACCGGGATGGTGCTGTCCCGTGCTGTTCAGTTCAGCTCCTCAATTTGGCACTTCTTTGCCTTAGCTTTTCTTTGCTTTCTTCTCGTCCCAAGGCATAGGGACGAGGCCTACGTCGTCCCAAGGGGTAGGGACAAGGCTTAGGATGATCATGTGAGTTTCAAATCCCGTCCCAAGGTCCCGGGACACCTTCATTTATTGAAACGAGGCTCGTGCGCAACCGAAACGCAACGAAACCAACTCGAATCACCTCTAAACTTCACGAAACTTCACGAAACCTCCCGAATAGCATCCTAAACTCCAAATAGCTGCTTATACCTGCAAAATGGACACAAAAACGCAGCAGAGCCAAAACGGAGAGAAATAGGAAGCGAAACGCATGTAAAAGTGCGGGAAACGCGAAGTAAAGCTCGTGAACAAGGGGCTATATATAAGTAAATATATGAGACATCAATGCTGTGCCCCGGCTGCTTGCCGGTGAAGATCATCCCAGAACGTGTTAGCCTGGGTGTCTTCTAGTCTAGCATTTTATTTTCTTTTGCGCTAGGCTGTCAGTGGCGGCCCTTCTATGGGTGACGGTCGCCGACTCCGCGTAACTTTGTACTTTAGTTGGTAGTCTAGCTTTCTGTAGCTATCTGGCTTGCACATTCTGTAATATATTTCCCTTTAATGAAGTTTGCTTTTCTTTCCGTTTTAACTGTGCGTTCTCTTTATTAATGTATTTTCTGAGAAAATTTTCTAAGTTAATACGCGGCTCGTCGTACTTGCAGCTTAGTTTTTCTTTGCGACATTATTCCCCAAATTTGTGCACGGCTCATCACGCTCATGACTTAGATTTTCTTTAATGATTTTTATGAGTTACCACGCGGCTCTGTACACCTAAAACTTAGGTTTTCTTCGATAATTTTTCTAAGTTACCACGCGGCTATTCACACCTGTAACTTAGGCTTTACTTTTCTAGCCACAGCCTTAGTGGTCCAATACATTAGTCTTCCTCGGTGTACTGGTGTGGATACCCATATCCGTACCCTCCCGCACAAAACCCTGTGATGTAACACGGACTTTTATTACGCATGCTTTAACGTTGACTTAAACGGTTCTAACTAATGTCGAATTCATTTTTGAGTCGTTTGAAATGTTAAAATGATTTAGGTCACCTCACATCGCATTTAAATAACGTTCATTTTGTCCATTTGGAGTCTAGCTAGGTCCTTGTCCCGCTTCATTTGGCATGAGCTTCGCATTTGCACTACAATTAGCCCTTTTACATTAACAAGGTCTAATTCAGCATTCCTAAATTCCTAAATTTAGGCCCGGTGGCTAAATCTTCCCTTTAGTCCCCTCTTACACAAAATACGGCTTCACGTCTTACCTTATTTCACAAAATCTATGCAAATACACCCTTTTCACATTTTCGGGTCTCGGGCCCAAAACCGAGCCCAAACCCAACTTTGGCACGCACTCCAAAGCCCTCAACAACTCTCTAGAAGATCATACTAGGCCTTCTTGGGGCACAAGCAAGGAGATTACACCGAATATTCCCAAGATTTAGCAATTCGGATTAAGGAAATACGAAACCTCGAAGTTAAAACCACACCAGCAAACCGCATAAGCTTATGCGGCTCATGGTGCAAACCGCATAAGCCTATGCGGTTTGCCCACCAAACCGCATAAGGCTATGCGGTTTCCCAGGCTGGCTTTTTCCCCTGCTTTCCTATTTTCTCTCGGCTATTCTCCTATATATACAACCCCTCGCACGACCTATTCTCACAAGTTTTCCACACAAGAAAACCTCTCTTCTCACAACCTCTCTTCTTAGTTTTAGTGCCCACACATGGGTCCCACAAAATATACCGTCTAGCACGGTATACACCTAAATACATTCACCAAAGCCTCACGCACTCAAATCCTTGAGTTCAACACACCATCCCGTGTTGAATTCATCCTCCTTTTAGCTTCAAGAGGCGAGGCTCTGCCCAGATCTGAGCGTCGGGACAAGGTAGTGCAGATCCACTTGGATCAAAGCTTTTTCTTATTTTCTATGGACTAACAAAGGGGTCTACACTTTAGCGCCCCCCCCGGCTTTGGCACCCAGCGCGCTTGCACTCCAAGTGTTCTATTTACTTCGGGTACACTCCATATCCGATGACACGCCAAAGTCGCATAAGCAACCGACCTTATAAAATAAACCAATGGACAATTGAACTTTATTTTATTTGCATGCATCTTGCACCTTCTTATTTTGCATTAAAATCAACTTAAACAATGAATTCGACCTTTAACTGAACCGTTTTCGTTAACAAGTTAAACATGCTAAGCTGAGGGTTTTAATCAATCTTTTTGCATCTGCATTTGCATTCTTTTACAAACTTATCGCACTTGTACGTAGCGATAACATTAGCTCAAATATCATCTTACAAGGATTGTTCTAGGTCTGTAGAGGCTATTTTTACATAGGCTTTTCTAAAAGGTTTTCATAAATCATTAATTGAATTAACTCTTTTTCTAAAGTACCCTCACCCCGAATCCAATCTGGTTTCACAGCCTTAGATCTAGGGGTGTCGGCGTGCTCCAAAATCTAGGACATGTTTTTAACTTAGAACATGGTAGCAGGTTCCTAATTTCCGCGATAATTAGGTGGCGACTCCATAACAGTTCTTAAAGGTTTTCCAACTTAATCTTTTTTAACTTTAAAAGCCGCCCTTAAGCAAGACGCCGAGTTGGGTCCCTCGACGCGGTTCCCGGGTTCCACAGTTTGGCGACTCCGCTGGGGAGATCTTATTTTTAAAACTTAAAACTAGCTTTTTCTTTTTAAAAATAAAGAGGTGAAACTTGAAAGCCTTGAACAATCCAAGTATACATATTTGAGCTATGCACATTCGTTTAGAGTCCATTCCTTTTGGAATCTAGGCACCCTTTGCACCCTCGAGAGGTGGTTCCCACATGCAGGCTTGTCCATTCGATAAAGCACATGCCGGACTAGCTTTCCTCTCGCCCCTCCACGGCTTGCCGTAAACGGCTATCTCGACCGCCCCAGTGCTCCCTTCAGAAAACCTATCGCCCCGGCGTAAGGAAATGAAGGGGTTAAGTATCTGCCAAAGCGTACTCGAGGTAGTTGGAGGTGTACCCGACTGACTCATTTTTCACCCTTTTTGAGTCATACGTACAAGTTCGAGGCTATGCACTCCATGGTCTTTTTCAAAACGAGCATTTGCATTCATATCTTCGAAAACTCGCTTAAACGTTTCAAAGACAAATGAACCTAACATCTAACAAACTAACACTTTTCAAACAAAACTATCGCGAATTTTTGAAATAAACTTTTTCAAAATTTCCTTTTTCACTAACAAGCAAAAACCCGAGCAAGGAATAAAACCCGAGCTCGCGGATTTCAATCCTCTAGGTCACACGGCCTAGACTCCACTTTTAACATCCTCGACTCGACTTGTTAACCACTCTCGAGTCGAATCCATTCTCTCTTACACATCCGACTCGAGCTCATCTCGGCAAATCACCGATATCAGCTCGATGGGTGCAAAGCAAAACCTTTTAACATCGAGACGAGATGTGCGCACACATCCTCGTCTCAAAAGCTTTCCTTTAGCTAAAACTTTTTCGAAAACCTTCTTTTTCAAGCTTAAAAAGAGTTTTCTTAACAAAGAAATTAGCTAGAATGAACACTTAAAATGAACGTTGGTCTAGTCATGTCACTAACGCGCAAATTTAACCCACACAACCTAATCCATTCTCAACACGCTCGACTCGCCTAGCTAATCGCTCTCGAGTCGAATCCTTCTCGCCCATCTAGGCTCGAGCCCTTAACGATGAACCGTTAGGTGGGCTCGACAAAGCTAACACCTTTTAACATCGAGACGAGATGTGCACACGCATCCTCGTCTCAAAAGCTTCCTATTAGCCAAACCTTGTCTAAAATCTCCTTTTTCAAGCTTAAAAGGTCTTCCTAAACAAAAATGAGCTAAAATGAGCGCTTAAAACGAACGTTGAATCTAATAGGACTAACTAGATACATGTCACACAAACCAATCCATTCTCAACATCCTCGACTCGACTAGCTAACCGTTCACGAGTCGAATCCTTTCCATGCATCTAGGCTCGAGCCCTTAACGATGAACCGTTAACATGGGCTCGACGAATGCAAATCAAACACATTTCAACGTCAAGACAAGATCCGCACACGCGTTCTTGCCTCAAAGACTTCTTAGGCACAACATTGCTCCTAAAGCAATACACTCTCATTTTTGAAACAAGCTCTCTTCAAAAATCTCCTCACTTTTACAAAACAAGCAACACACTCTCATTTTTGAAATAAATTCTTTTCAAAATCTTCTTATTTTTACAAACCAAGCAAAACACACCCGCTTTTGAAATGAGCTCTTTTCAAAAATCTCCTCACTCCTGCAAAACAAATAACGACATTCTCTTTAGGCCAAACGGCCCAAAGTCGACTCGTTTCAGCAAAAATTGTCTTTTTCAAGCAAACAAAACCCGAGAATGGCCAAGCCCAATCTCGCGGACTTTTCATCAGACCAAATGATTCATAACCATCTTGGCCCAAATCCTCTTACAAACTACTTTCACAAAATCCTCATCACGTTTTTGAAATAACCTTTTTCAAAAATCCTTCCTTCGAACCGAATGGCCCATAGTCAGGACGGTTTGATCTAGACAAACAGTCTCCTCAAAACACCCGAGAATAATCACTTTATTCTCGTGACATTCCAAAACATAAATGAACTACATGACCCACACTCATTGTAACCCATTTATTACCAAACATTTTCAAACCCGAGAATGGACCTTTTCTTGAAAACAAATCTAGCAAAATAAACATTTTCGAAATCCATGATTCAAAATGGCCTACCGCCATTTTAATCCAAACATCTCTTTTCACAAGACAACAAAACCTAGGAATGAACTAGCATCATCCCGCAAATCCTTCACGGTTAGACCAAGTGGCTCATAGTCGCTTTAATCTAACCCTCTTTCAAACCGAATGTATGAAAACGAGTATAACCGTCTTCATCACATCTTCAAACACCCTTGATTCGGATAGCCTATCGCCACTCCGAATCGATTCACACTTTCACCGACAAGCCACTAACACGAGCTTATCGGATTTGATTTCGAAACGCTTTTTACATCGAGCCAAAATGTGACAACACATTTTGCTCAACAAAACATCCTGCTTTTCGCCAAAAACAAAACTTTTGCAAAATCAAAGACAAATCTAAGTATGCATGAGCCAAGTCCCGACGCGAGCATCAACCCTATCCGAGACATGTGCGTCTCGAGCACCCAGCGACGAATCCATCAAGACGCCACCGACGATCTCACGGATCTCCTCAAGAAATTAGAGTCTTTTCAATACGGGTCGAGTTTTTAAACATAGAGTCAATCTCTGACAGTCTAGGGCAATCGAGTCTCCGACGTATGACATTTTTAACAAATCGATAAAGGAATAAGTTTGCCTACAACCCAGCTTCCTTTTCACACACTTTTCCCATAAAAAACACGATTCTACACCAACATACATTGCATCCCAGGAACAACTATCCTAGGGAGATCTAGGCCGGGTACGAAGGTCCAAGTCAACAACTAAATCAAAGACACGAAGACAAGAAAGCTTCCGACGACTAAACACCTAAGGTTCACTAGTCTGCTTGTGGTCTACTACTCCGCTGCTTTTGGAGGAGGATCCATTAATTTGGAGCTCCACAGTGGTCATGAATTTGATCGCGACCAAAAATGCAGTATTCCTGGATCGTCCTCCGCGTACTCGATCGCGTGCCTAATAAGCAAACGAACTTGTCAGAGGAGCCCGCGTGATAGACACACGATCACGAGTGACCACCGAGCCGCAAAGTTTAGCAAGGTCCGAGCTCAAGCCCAAGCTACATAGGGCGTGGGATATTCTCAAACCAAACGGGAATACAAGGTACAAAGGTCAAAAAACCAAAGTCACCAAAAAGCAAAAGTCTCAAAAGCTCCGGAACAAGGGGCAAAACAACTAAGCAAAAGCTTAAGAAGTCAAAAGCTCAAGAAGTCAAAAAGCTTAAGAAGTCAACAAGCTTAGAAATCAATAAGCGAGGGGCCGAAACCCCAAAGGCAAGAAGTACCGAAGCCCAGAAACGAGTGGCCAGGTCTTTGAAATTCCAAATTGAAGACACAACAGAAGTAGCAAGCAACCAGCCTAGATCAACCAAGGAGAACTCGCCCTTAGGATGCAACGTATCAAGGTCAAACACATAAACACCTAAAAACGCACCTTTCCACAAAAACAAACCCACCTCCCAGACCAGTGGATCCTTAAACACGCACCTTTCCACATAAACACCTCATGCACGCCCTTAAACACCTCTTTCGGAACTACGCTAGGTTTGATTCCGTAACCACGGATACGTAGGCCGCTCTCCCGAGCTCAACCAACCTTTTACAAAAATCCACAAAATATTCCTCGTCTAAAGCTTTCCATGCTAAGGATGTGTCCACAAAAATTCACAAAGTTCAAAGGCAAACTATTTCTTTATCGAGGCGACTAAAACGAATTCGTAAAGGCAAATGTAACACCCCGTGTTAATTTAATTCATTAATTAGCCATCAATTTCTAATTTCAAAGCCTAAATCAAATCCTAAGCCTTTTAGCCTTCAAAATCACAATTTTTACTAAACTTTTGTTTTGTAAAATTTATCGACTTCTTTAACACTTTTCAAAATTTTTGAATAATGAAATAAATATTTTAGTCTTAGAATTTAAAAGTAGATATATTTCGAAAAATCGTCAAACGCGCACACATTAACTTTTATCGCTTTTGACGCCCGACTTTTTAAAACTGACCAAATTCGAGGAAAACATTTTAAAACACAAAATAGACAAATTCTACACTAAATAGTAATGTAAGACTTAATTTGTCTAGTTGAATAATTTGGTCCCCTAATTTCATTTAATTAAACTTTATATTTCATTAAAAACCAAAACATATCTAATTCATTTAACCTAACATTTTACTAACATCATTTTCATAATTCACAAGAGCAAAACACACCCATTTCTTCTCCATTTTGGCCGGCCACTTACTCTCTTTTTCTCTCTTTATTTTCTTTCATTTTTCACTTAAAACTTCCTAAATAAAAACCCTAAATATTACTCTAATATTACACTAGTGTTCTTAGACATCTTTGGGTATTTGGAGCTTATATTTTACGGGTTTATTTGAAGGTGAAGACGGGTTTGAGGGTGAAGACTTAGACTTGGATAATATAGTCGATCCGGAAAACCAATAAACTTACCGATCAAAGGTGACTAACTATGTCTTATATTATCTTTTTAGTAAATTAATTTGTTTTGTTATTATAATTTTATGAGTATGATTTTTATGTTAAATATGTTAAACATCATGATTGTGTGCTTGTATGTTTAGGTGAAGTATAATAAAATGATAATAAATAAGTTATGTTGATAATAGATTATTGTAGTAAATATTCACATGTTTAGTTTAATTCATTTTTGAGCATTTTTAATTTATATTCATATGATTTTTATGTTTATTTGTGTTTTAGTGAAGTAGTAATGTTATATAAAAATTATGTGAAATATTAGAAATGAGTTTAAAGTGATTAAAATCGAAAAATGAAAATTTATAAACATATATACATACCCACGGTTTCCCTTATTTTTTTTAATAAATTTTCACTTTTAATTTTTGTAAATAATATGTTAGAATAAGTTAGTATAAAATAGATGTTCCTATGAAAAAAAAACTAAATTAGGAAAACGAATTATAAATTATTAAAATCGAAATAAGTGTTCTTGAGTTGTTCTTGAGTTCTTCATGTGTGTTCTTGAGTTATTCATGTTGATGTTCATACTTGTTACTCATTTTGATTTCATTTTAATTTATGTTTGTTAATAATTTATGTTTATGTTTAGTTATTGTTTTATATATTACTTAGTATTATACTATAAATCAACTAAAACATTATAAATCATTTAGATTAAAAAGTTAGAAATTTAAAGTGTTGAAAAACACTATTCATAAATATAAATGAAATTGTTAGTAAGTTTCATTTTAGTTTAAATCGTTTTAGTATAATTAGAATAATTAAAATATAAAGACTTTAAGCTAAAAACCGATAAAATCAAAAAAATGAAATTTTAACCACCACCATCATTTGCCACGGCATTTAGGCCAATTTTAGAGTTAAAATTGTTTTTATCACTTTTTAGTTTATTGTTAATATAATTTAATTATTAGCTAATAAGTTAGATTTAAGAAATTAAAAGAAATAAATCAATTTTGATATATATATTAAGTCACACGACATATGCATTTTAAATTGACTAAATTTGACTAAAATGAAATTATCACTAAGTCACTAAAGTTAAATAGTAATTAGAATTGAATTTATGTATAAATCGATTTAGTTAAAAATGAAATATTATAAACCGATAAAAAGATGTACTTAGATTATAAAAATGAACTAAATCGTATTATTCTTGCCTTTGCTATTTGGACTGTTGATTTTGGACATACAGGACTATAAATGAATCATCCACGATACTATCACTAACTTAAATTAATAGGCGACTAAATTTAACTTAAGTCTCGCTTTTAAAATAAATATCACTTATCACCTTTTATAAAACGAACTTAACGTTTTTAAAACTAGAATTTTAGAGTATTTTCATAAATGACTAAATGCAAAATGAACTTAACGTTTTAAAAACTATGATTTTCGAATATTTTCATAAATGACTAAATACAAACCGAACCTAACATTTTTAAAACTAGACTTTAAAATATTTTCAAAAATCGCCTAAGTACAAAACGAACCTAACGACTTTGAAACTAGAAATTTGTACTTAGAAAATAAAAACAAGTTTAGTATTATACTTAAAATATCTTAAGTATAAAAATACGTATAAATATAAAAATACGTACAAGTATAGGAATACGTATAAGTATAAAAATACGTATAGAATACGAAGTATAAAAATACGAATACGTATAAAAATACGTATAAAATACGAAGTATAAAAATACGGATACGTATAAAAATACGTATAAAATACGATGAATAGTGACCAATGAATAGTGTCAAGTGAATAGTGATTTATGAATAGTGAAAAGTGAATAGTGAAATACTGAAAATAATTGAAAATTTTACTAAGTATAAAAAAATTTAAAATGAAGAAGTAAATGACCTAAAGTGTTTGAAAAACACATAAATAAAATTGGACATACTAATAAACGTTTCAATTTAGAAACTTGAAAGCGTTAATAATTAACAACACTTCAAATAATAAACGAACGTGTTATGTGATCATATGAAACCTACAAATACTTAAACGTTTGACGCTGAGACTAGGAGAGTCTAGTAATATGTGATATGTAATATCAAATAAATAATAAATCATGAGTAAGTTTAAATAAAAGGTCAAGCTTGGGCCTCAGATATGAAAACGTCAATCGTAAGTGAAGTGGGACTAAGATAGTCTTGTGGCGGTCGCCATTGCCGGACAAGGTAATTGAATATGCCAAGGCTTTTGTCTCAGGCTTTAGGAAATAGTCGTTTTATCCTGAGTTAAGGTGCTCTATGATTAGCATAGCCCATTCTTAAATTGGATACTAGTGTACATGTACTAGACTAGGGTTTTATTCCCCTATTTCGCTAAAGTTAACAGGGCATCCGTGCCGATTTGGGCGATTATAGCGGTGGTCTCCTTGCCGTGTTTCGTTCTTAGTGGGCGCGACACTAGCATTCGTTCTTACCCTGCGTAAAGATTACTTGACGAGATTGTATCTGAAGTTCGAATCATTTCGAACACTAGAGGATGAGATGCAAGTATTATAGTATTCGGCGTGGTTTACGAGTCGAGTAAGTCTCTGCACTATGGAAGTGAGATGCAATCGATCAGAGTACAAAGACCTACTCAGTGGTCAGGCTCGTAAGCAGTATGTGTTGTCTGTTGTTTGATTAAATGAGAACGAGTGTGTACCATCTTCGAAAATTAAAGACCACAACTTTCTGAATTGAATCGAGTCTGCATGATGTGAATGATACGATATGTATGTTTGATTGCGATCCGATATCGCCTTGTAATGCTATTGAATTATTGTGATACTATTGATATGCTATTATATGCTATTTGCCTTCATGTTTGAATATCATGTTTATATGATTTATCGCTTTAAACCGCATGCTTATTATGACTTATATGTCTTTATATGCTATATGTATTAAGCATGTTTATGTTTTATCATAATGATATGTTTATAAAGCGATAATATTAAACCAAAGTAATTGAAATCGAGGGTAAGTATGAGCATAGCTAGTCACTGTCCGCTCAGCGGGCATCCCCCCATAGTTTATTGTGCAGGACGTTCGTGGACCAAGAGCTGGATTTTGGATGGGGCCACGAGACGCTTTTATGCTTTACTTTTATTGTTTCAGAGATATGTAATATATAACGCTACTCTTTTAACTACCGTATTTAGAGTTGTATTATTCAACTCGAGCGAGGATGTAACATTTTGGGTTTATGTATAATTAATGACTCTGGTTTAAGACTTAATTAATTTCGCCTTAGTAATTAAAGTCGACTAAAAACCAGGTTATTCTGATTGGTATCGAGAGATGACTCGTGGCCAGTAACATAAATGGCCTAATGCGATTTATGCTTACCTAACGAGACACACAGGCGGACATTCATATTGTATGTCAGGCATAGACTAATAGGATCAAATAATAAATTAGATTTTTCTTTTATTAGATCGCTTAAATAATAAACTTCAGATCGCTTTAAAGTGTGAGGATGGGTAGAAACTGTAACACCCCGACTTTTCCTAATATTAATTATTCGTCTCAATAATATTCGTAATTCTTTTCTCTTGGTCTTTCTCATTTTTAGCTCGAGGAAGTCGTTTCGTTGGCTTGAGTATAGAAGGTTTGGTCTTGGTTGCGCTAATCGAGGTGAGTCTTGAGAGTGTGAGTGAGTATGGGGGTGATTAGAGGGTCATGAGAGGGTCAGAAGTGTTTTGGCGAGCTAGGCGCGAGCAGGGAAGAAAAAGAGATCATCCGAAGAAAAAACAGACAAGAACCGCGAGCACCCCGCGAGCGGACCATAGCTACCAGCGGCAGACGCAGGCGGCTCGCCCCAGGCGGGGAGCGGCTCGCTCCCTGGCAGTTTCCGCGATTTTGTTTTTTTTTCCATACTGATTAGGGGCTCGAATTCCTATACTATTTAAACTTCCCCCTTAACCCTAATGTCATTATTCAGCTGTTTTTCACCCTAAACATTAAAATCCTCTCTTCTCTCTCCTCATTCTCTCTTAAATTCTCATTAATTCTCCTCACAAATTCATTCAATTCTTCTTCAAATCAAGCCCTAATCTGCCCTAATTCCTTCTCTTGCTAATTCCTTCGGTAATTCTTATTGTTTAGTATAGTTTTCTGATTATTATGTTATTATATGCTTGTATTGTGTGTTCTTATGTTTCGTATGTATTATATTGTGCCCTAATCGAAGGAGAAGAGGAGCTAGGTGAAGAGGACACCATACTCATTGAAGAGGAGGAGGACTAAGGCATTGTCATCACTCGAACGAGGTAACTAGGTGTAGCCTTAGTGATATTTTGACTTGTGTGAGACCATATGATTGATTGGGGATGATTTGATTGTGTTGTGAATGTATAGCTATGATCTTTGGGTTGGTTGTGTTGTGAAGTTATGATCTTTGGTTTAAATTGAATTGGTCTCACACTATTGTGCCTAATAACTTGAATTGGGATGTTTGTCATATTGAGTTTGGGTTATATTGTTATTAAGTTGATTAAAGTTGATAACTTTGGGAATTATAATGGTTTATTATGGCTACTCTTGAGTTCTTATGGTTTCTACTCCGTATTTAATATGTTGATTATGGTTAGTGTTGAGAATGGTTGCAAGAAGGGGGTCGGTTATGTTGAAGTTGTGTATATGATGGACATTGTGATGATTTTGAGTAAAGGATTGACATGATATGGGTTATGAGTTGGTATATTGTTTGTTATAATTATGTTTTGTTGAGATATGATATTGATTGGGGTTGCTTGGTTTGCTTTGATGGTTGTAATTGTTGTATTGTTGGTATTGGAGATGGGGTTGTGAGGTATTGTTGGGTTGATTTGATGATTGGTTTGATCGTGTTGCTTATGCTTGAGTTAAGTTTGCATGCGTGTCTGTTCTGGCACGTATGTGAGGAGCTACGACGTCCTAGTTTGGACGGATACCGCCCATGATCTCCTCGGCTATTCTTGTTCGCTTAGTTAGAGCGACTATGGGTTCTCAACCATGTTGGTTAGAGACTATGGTTATATAAATGTCGTCACCGTTCTTGTTCGCTCGGTGGAATTTGGCCAAATTTAGACTAATGAGTTTAAGGAACTTCTTGTTCGCTGTTCCGCCATAGGGTTTGAGTGATTCTTGTTCGCTTCACTCGAGGTGATTCTTGTTCGCTTCACCTAGTGCTCTGCGCTTACTCTTGCGCTTGTGTTGATCGATTCTGAGTTGGGTTGAGGAGGGAAGGTTGTTGGTGCCGCGTGTTGGTTGTGGTAGTTATGCCGTGTTGTTTGAAGTTGTTGTTCTTTCTATTGTCGGTTGTTTTGTACTCTGATTATAGGCCTTAGGCCAGTTGAGTTGGTTAATTATTAAGTTGGCTCGAGGTTGTCTTATGTTTATCGTACACTTGGGTTGTATTGCTATATATCTTGGATATGTTGAAATATGACTGGGGAGCACCTAGTTACTCCCCACTGATTGTGGCTGTTACATTCTTTGTGGCAGGTTAGCGCGGGTTCGGGTTTGTCAAGTGAGGAAGCTGTGAGGATTGACCCCGTAGCTAGCTTTGATTCGTCTTGGACTAGACTTTGGATTAGACATATACTTGTTTGTCGTTTTCATACTTATGTTGGTCTTAGATTTGGTTGTAAGGGGTATTTATTCCCCATTTTGCTAGGCCTCAAGGCCTACTCTTTTAGCTTGTGTTTGTTTAGTGAGTGACGACTCGGATTACACGGTGTTTCCGCCACCGTGGTTTTCATTTTTATTTACATTTTCTCTTTAAAATCCTTTTATTTCTTTATTTTATTTTGTTGGAAAATCCGGGTTGTTACAGTTGGTATCAGAGCGAATACGCTCCCAACTCTCTTAGTCGAGTGAGTAGGATTGACTTAGCACACCGAGTGAGAGCGTTGGGGTAGACACTATAGAGGGTTGCGTTACTTTATATGTGTTGGAGTAGTTCTTTGAAGCGGCATGTTTAGTAAAATGCCGCTAGTAACCAAAGCTTTTGTATTGCAGATGACCATAAACGGGAAATCTCTACAGGAGTTGCAGCGCATCCGTAAGCTCGAGGAAGCCATATTGGCTTTGACGGAGGCGCAAGCCAATTTCCAAAAGGCCTATGATCGGGTTCTGAGTGTATACGGGTCGGTTAAAGCTGAGGAGGCCGATACTGCTCGGAGTCGCATTAAGAAGAGGCCCTTTGTTCCACAACAACCCTTCCAAGCTGGGAAGAAGGGTAGATGTGAGGCCCAACCAACGGAGAATCATCCTCAGTTCTCTGATAGGTTGAAGGTGCGGTGCCACCGATGTATGAAGGCTTACCATCCGGGTAAGATGTGTGATGGGTCTCCTATTACTTGTTACATCTGCAAGGAGCCGGGACACAAGTCGATTGAGTGTCCTAAGAAGACTGTTGTCACTGCTGGTTCTTCTTCTGATGTGGTTCCCTCTATTGTGACCACCAAGATTAAACCCCCTCATAGGAAGGGTCGCATCTTCGTCACGAGTCGGGCTGAAGCCGAGCGTCATCCTAATGTTATCATCGGTATGTATATCTTGTTAACCCTGTACCTATTCCTGTCCTTTTAGTGTTGGTACCTCTATGTCATTCATTTGAGAGTTCAGTTTTATCGAAAATTTTAGTCTATTCATACCTTGACGATCTCTTGTCTTAACTTTTCGATTTATTCGTTTCTTCAACTTGAATCATTTGATTATTCTAATTTAAAATCTCCCACTTTCAATTGACCTATCAAAATATCCAGAAATTTAACTCTTAAAGTCTTTGATTCGTACTGATTAATCAGCTGGAACAAGAATCCCGAGGCCAGATTGCAATTTCATGATCCTACCATCAGAGCACGAAGCGGAAGCTCTTAATCTAAGTCACCTACCGTATTCGTAGGGACCTCTTTCAGCTTGCTAGCAACACTTGTCCTTAATACATCCTTCTAGTTCTTGATCTTATTATCCAGCTGTTTTAAAATTGTTAGCCGAATTACAACTTGAGCTTCTTTTCCCCAATAAAATTTCTTATTGTGTTCATCATCATCTTTTTCAATAGATCGTGCTGAAATAATTTCTAAACTCTCTTATTTCAAGAATGTTTTCAGTCAGTTCTATTAACAAAACCTATCTTTGTATATCTGTGCTTTAAGGATTTGTTTATCCTTCTTGTACATTCTTATTTTGTAACTATGTTGACGAAAATTTTTAATCAGCATTGTCTTACTTCTCCATTCATTTTTAAACGCGTCAATACATTTTGATGGCTCTTTACTTGATCAAATTTGAAAATGACTGATGTTTATCCATTGCATCCACTTTTGATCAAAACCTCTTTGTTATCCTAAACCTTCTTTTATTAAGTTTTCTAATTTGAGCATTTAGTTTATTTAAATATTATTTATTCTACTTGGTATTGTAGTAGCCTCATTTTTCTAAAATTGCTGTCATTTTGAAACTCAACTTTAAGACTTCCCCTTTCAATCATATCTTCTGAGCATATTCTATATCTGTCAAACTTTTCGGGAATTACCTTTTGGTCTTGCCTTCATGCTCTATGCTATCATGCGTCTCTAGTGTCTCTATAGAACTACACCTCTTGTCTTTGAGCTAACTTTTAAGGTACCGATCTTCTATTTCTTTCCTTCCCTTGCCTTTCGGTTGCCATTCACATCCCAATTTTGTAAAAACTCTTGATGACTTCATATCAATCTGGTCCCCGTTAAGTTCCTCTGATCACTTGCTTGTCAACTAGCGGCCGTAGGGTGATTTATCCATCTCCAGCTCGAGACTTGATTCCTAGGTTGTCGCTGTTATGGGAGTCTTAGATGTTGGAGCTTAGTGGATTAGTAGCTAATGGTATGGATGTCCGGTTAGGTGGCGCACATGGTTAGTCGTGGTGGCCTGAGTGGATTCCTAGTTTTGTGACTTCTAGCTAGAGCTTCGCGAGGTAGCTTAATCCGTTGCGAGACAATGTTTGTGAGTTATAACCTTCGTGAGTAAAAGCTTAATATGCGATGGGTAGTGGTAAAGGAAGTGATGGTATCCATACAGGTAGTATTTTTTGAGGATTCGATTATGATGGTATATGGGGTGTGATAATCATGAGTTAGTGAGAATTGGGAAGTGATATTGTGGTGAGCAATAATCGGCTTTAAGGAAAACCTAAAGGTTATAGTGAGTACGATAAAACTTTGGTGTTGGTACTTTAAAGGATAGTGTAGGAATGACAAGTGTGCATCTTGTGGTTTTGCGTATGTGTTAAGTATAAGGAAGTTCGTTAATGAAAGGAAAGAATTCGAGGTCGGTAAGGTAGCGACGTTCGAGAAAGGTGTGGATGTTCGTGTGTATGATAACAATGGGTTGAGAGAGTAGTAAGCTTTTAGCGATACATTTTTATAACTACGTGTTAGTATACGTGTGACTCGAGAATGAGATGATATGGTATGACATAATTATGGTTATTTCGTTGTGGAGAGTATGGATAGATATGAGAAGCGATATAGACTTGAGCTTGGATCACGTTATGATTGAGGGTATGAGGTTTGTCTTTGGCATCGATTTGAGGACTAGTTTGTGCGGCAATTGTATTGGTGACGTTAGTTAGGTTGTCCGTGGGTTTAAAATGCGTTTGGAGTGTGTTAAGATTTTGGATTGAGATACTATGTTGAGTTGATATGGACATACGAAGCTAATAATAATCAATTTGGGTTTGTCGAGCATATGATGTATCTATGGTATACAAGTTTACATAAACTAGCGATCCACATCCTAGCAGCTGGTGATATTGAGCTAACATAAGCTTCGTTAAGCGTGTCTATGCCTTTGATATCATGATGAGTAGAGTTAGTGATTCTTATCTTGAGGACCATAGAAGTAGGTAGTTTTCTTAGTCCTTTGGGGTATTCTTTCGTTCTCAAGTTTCGAGGACGAAACTTCTTTTTAGGTGGTGAGATTGTAACACCCCGACTTTTCCTAATATTAATTATTCGTCTCAATAATATTCGTAATTCTTTTCTCTTGGTCTTTCTCATTTTTAGCTCGAGGAAGTCGTTTCGTTGGCTTGAGTATAGAAGGTTTGGTCTTGGTTGCGCTAATCGAGGTGAGTCTTGAGAGTGTGAGTGAGTATGGGGGTGATTAGAGGGTCATGAGAGGGTCAGAAGTGTTTTGGCGAGCTAGGCGCGAGCAGGGAAGAAAAAGAGATCATCCGAAGAAAAAACAGACAAGAACCGCGAGCAACCCGCGAGCGGACCGCGAGCTACCCGCGGGCACGGAGCGGCTCGCTCCAGGCTCGGAGCGGCTCGCTCCCTGGCAGTTTCCGCGATTTTGTTTTTTTTTCCATACTGATTAGGGGCTCGAATTCCTATACTATTTAAACTTCCCCCTTAACCCTAATGTCATTATTCAGCTGTTTTTCACCCTAAACATTAAAATCCTCTCTTCTCTCTCCTCATTCTCTCTTAAATTCTCATTAATTCTCCTCACAAATTCATTCAATTCTTCTTCAAATCAAGCCCTAATCTGCCCTAATTCCTTCTCTTGCTAATTCCTTCGGTAATTCTTATTGTTTAGTATAGTTTTCTGATTATTATGTTATTATATGCTTGTATTGTGTGTTCTTATGTTTCGTATGTATTATATTGTGCCCTAATCGAAGGAGAAGAGGAGCTAGGTGAAGAGGACACCATACTCATTGAAGAGGAGGAGGACTAAGGCATTGTCATCACTCGAACGAGGTAACTAGGTGTAGCCTTAGTGATATTTTGACTTGTGTGAGACCATATGATTGATTGGGGATGATTTGATTGTGTTGTGAATGTATAGCTATGATCTTTGGGTTGGTTGTGTTGTGAAGTTATGATCTTTGGTTTAAATTGAATTGGTCTCACACTATTGTGCCTAATAACTTGAATTGGGATGTTTGTCATATTGAGTTTGGGTTATATTGTTATTAAGTTGATTAAAGTTGATAACTTTGGGAATTATAATGGTTTATTATGGCTACTCTTGAGTTCTTATGGTTTCTACTCCGTATTTAATATGTTGATTATGGTTAGTGTTGAGAATGGTTGCAAGAAGGGGGTCGGTTATGTTGAAGTTGTGTATATGATGGATATTGTGATGATTTTGAGTAAAGGATTGACATGATATGGGTTATGAGTTGGTATATTGTTTGTTATAATTATGTTTTGTTGAGATATGATATTGATTGGGGTTGCTTGGTTTGCTTTGATGGTTGTAATTGTTGTATTGTTGGTATTGGAGATGGGGTTGTGAGGTATTGTTGGGTTGATTTGATGATTGGTTTGATCGTGTTGCTTATGCTTGAGTTAAGTTTGCATGCGAGTCTGTTCTGGCACGTATGTGAGGAGCTACGGCGTCCTAGTTTGGACGGATACCGCCCATGATCTCCTCGGCTATTCTTGTTCGCTTAGTTAGAGCGACTATGGGTTCTCAACCATGTTGGTTAGAGACTATGGTTATATAAATGTCGTCACCGTTCTTGTTCGCTCGGTGGAATTTGGCCAAATTTAGACTAATGAGTTTAAGGAACTTCTTGTTCGCTGTTCCGCCATAGGGTTTGAGTGATTCTTGTTCGCTTCACTCGAGGTGATTCTTGTTCGCTTCACCTAGTGCTCTGCGCTTACTCTTGCGCTTGTGTTGATCGGTTACGAGTTGGGTTGAGTAGGGAAGGTTGTTGGTGACGCGTGGTGGTTGTGGTAGTTATGCCGTGTTGTTTGAAGTTGTTGTTCTTTCTATTGTCGGTTGTTTTGTACTCTGATTATAGGCCTTAGGCCAGTTGAGTTGGTTAATTATTAAGTTGGCTCGAGGTTGTCTTATGTTTATCGTACACTTGGGTTGTATTGCTATATATCTTGGATATGTTGAAATATGACTGGGGAGCACCTAGTTACTCCCCACTGATTGTGGCTGTTACATTCTTTGTGGCAGGTTAGCGCGGGTTCGGGTTTGTCAAGTGAGGAAGCTGTGAGGATTGACCCCGTAGCTAGCTTTGATTCGTCTTGGACTAGACTTTGGATTAGACATATACTTGTTTGTCGTTTTCATACTTATGTTGGTCTTAGATTTGGTTGTAAGGGGTATTTATTCCCCATTTTGCTAGGCCTCAAGGCCTACTCTTTTAGCTTGTGTTTGTTTAGTGAGTGACGACTCGGATTACACGGTGTTTCCGCCACCGTGGTTTTCATTTTTATTTACATTTTCTCTTTAAAATCCTTTTATTTCTTTATTTTATTTTGTTGGAAAATCCGGGTTGTTACAGAAACCTTAAGGACTGACCATAGACTAAGGACTTTTAAATATAACAAACTACTTCCCTCAAAATAAAATACACTAACTCGCGTATGCTTGCTACTTGCTGAAGTGACTGATTTAAACTAACAACTATCCTCGGATATAAAATCAAAATAATAATTCAACTCCCGAGGATTGAAGCATCGAAAGAAGTACCAGACGGCACGGAGTGAAGACATCTGTTAAATTCATAAACAATTCCACAAAAAATACACTCTCTACTTTCAACCCTTCTTCTATTTTCTTCAGAAAATGTACCAGAGACATCTCAATGAAATAAAATACCTAACTTCTGTGCTTACTTGCATAATCGCCAAGTATTGCATTTACTTTCAAGTAAAGCTATCAATGATAAGCATGTCTTCTAACCCCTCGCAATACTAATAAATTCCTTCACGCCTTAATTCTTACAGAATGGCAGCACCTACAATGAGAGTCGAGGAAAGACACCTCCTGGCAGAAGAATCTTTGATCCGTTTGGCAGAAATAGCCACGGACAACGCAAACCGCCAACATCATCCAAGCGCGTTTGATCGCATTTCCCGTCATCGTCCACCAACATACTCGGGTTCTAATGACCCTATCGACCTCACTAATTGGCTAGAAGAGATGAAAAAGCTGATGGACCTAAGCAGAACACCTCTGGAGGATAGGGTCAACATCGCTGCCTTTTATTTGAAAGAGGAGGCGAATGACTGGTGGAACGTAATCAGGACTAACGAGCCTGATACCACGTTCACCTGGTACGAATTCGTTGAGAAGATCAAGGGGCGGTACTTTGGGTATGAGCTCAGGTGTCAGAAAGAGGAGGAATTCATAAGTCTCAAAATGGGAGACATGACTCTCCAGGAATACACTGAGAAATTCCAACAGCTGGCAAAATTCGGGGCTGCGATCGCTCCCAACGATAGGGCCATGACTCAGAGGTACCTGCGCAATATGTCTAACGATCTGCGTACCCACATGAGCAGCAACACCTACGCTACTTTTGCTGCAGCCTACGAGTGTGCGTGCAGGGTATGGGCTTCCTTGGAGTTGGAAAAAGCCGAGGAGAAAAAGAAGAAGAAGGTGTTTGTGCCATCTGTGGCACAGTCGAGCTTCATTCAGAAGCCGAGTTATCAACGCCCGATCCAACAGAGGCAGAATTTTCAGAGGCCTGCGTTCCAGAACAGGCTTCCTGCTGGGAACAACGAGAGGGCCATGGTTGCAGGAAGGGCTCCTCAACCAAGGGCTGCACCGGGGAATTGTCCTATATGCAACAAGGCGCGTCATGAAGGGAAACAATGTAATGGACAACCAATTACTTGTTACCGTTGTAAGCTGGTAGGGCACAAGGCGAATGCATGTCCTAATGCTCCGAGACCAACACCTGTTGCGGGGGTACCACAATCTGTTGTGAGTGCGGTCGAAGTTTATGTGCTCACCGGCCGGCAGAGGAGTCACCTGAGGCTGACGTCATCACTGGTATTTTTCTTATAAACTCTGTGAATGCGGTTGTATTATTTGACACTGGGGCATCATTGTCCTTTATATCTTCTAAATTTATTCATAAAGCTAATCTCACAAATTCCGAACCAATCCACGCAAATATTTCCTTACCAAACGGAAAAATTTTCAAATGCTCAAAAATTTTCAAAGGAACTCCAATCACAATTCATAAAACTATCTTTCTATCCGACCTGATTCTTTTCGACATGCCGGAGTTCGACGTCATACTGGGTATTGATTGGTTGACTAAATACCATGCAATGTTCGAGTGCCGGGACCGAAAGATTCGCTTGAAACATCCTACTGGGAATAGAGTCACGTATCAGAAGACATCGCCAATTAAGGGGGCGAAAATCATATCAGTGCTACAACTTCAACGGTTAGAAAGAAAGGGACATCAGGTGTACCTATGCAGCGTCAACGAAATAAAGGAAAGCGTGAACATTGAAGATATTCACGTAGTACGGGAATTCCCTGACGTCTTTCCTGACGACTTACCAGGCTTGCCACCAGCACGTGACGTTGAATTCTCTATCGACCTTGCGCCAGGCACGGCTCCAATCTCAAAGGCACCCTATAGGATGGCACCGGTAGAACTACAGGAATTAAAGAAACAACTGGAAGAAATGATTGAAAAGGGTTTCATACGACCAAGTGTCTCGCCTTGGGGAGCACCGGTTCTCTTCGTGAAAAAGAAGGATGGCAGTATGAGACTCTGCATCGACTCTGAGGAGTTAAACAAGGTGACCATTAAGAACCGCTACCCTTTACCCAGAATCGACGATCTCTTTGATCAATTGAAGGGCGCGGGAGTGTTTTCTAAGATCGACTTGAGGTCAGGTTATCATCAGATTGCGGTAAGGGAACAGGACATCCAGAAGACTGCTTTCAGAAGCAGATATGGTCATTACGAGTTTAAGGTCATGCCGTTCGGTTTAACAAACGCACCAGCAGTGTTCATGGATCAAATGAACAGGACCTTCCACGAGTACCTAGACATATGCGTGGTGGTTTTCATTGACGATATCCTGATTTATTCCAAGACTGGGCAGAACACGAGGAACATCTTCGTATCATCTTGGGGATACTAAGGGAATATAAGTGGTATGCTAAATTTTCTAAGTGCGAATTTTGGCTCGAGAAGGTAGCATTCCTGGGTCACGTCATCTCAAAGGACGGAGTGATGGTAGATCCTGCAAAGATCGACGCAGTGAAAGAATGGAAGGCTCCCACAAATATAACTGAAATACGCAGCTTCCTAGGTTTGGCAGGATACTACAGAAGGTTCGTCCCAGACTTCTCTAAGGTAGCACGACCGATGACCAAGTTATTACAGAAGGAGTCCAAGTTCATTTGGGGCGACGAGTGCGAGAATGCATTCCAAGAACTCAAGACAAGGCTTACCACAGCACCCGTCTTAGCTCTTCCTACGGATGGGGACGAGTATGAAGTCTACAGTGACGCCTCACTGAATGGCTTGGGTTGCGTACTGATGCAACAAGGGAAGGTCATAGCTTATGCGTCAAGACAGTTAAAGGTTCATGAACGAAACTACCCAACTCATGACCTTGAATTAGCAGCTGTGGTATTTGCTTTGAAAATCTGGCGTCATTACCTCTACGGAGTGAGTATCAAGTTCTACACTGACCACAAAAGCCTGAAATATATATTCACGCAGAAGGAACTCAACATGAGACAACGCCGGTGGTTAGAACTGATCAAGGACTACAAAATTGAACTATTGTATCATGAGGGTAAGGCGAACGTCGTTGCTGACGCTCTGAGTAGAAAGACTACGCATACCCTTAGCAACATTTGGGAAATTCCGGCTAGTATTGTCAGAGACTTCAAGAGAATGAACTTAGAGTTGGTTCAGTCTGACGATGCTGATTTGAACGCAATGATCGCAGAGCCGGAGTTATATCACGAGATTAGGGCTCTACAATGGGAGGATGAAGAACTCGTAAAAATCAGAAGGGAAATTCCTTCAGGAAACCGAGTAGGGTTTGAGATTAAACCTGACGGGAGTTTGAGATTCAAAGAAAGGTGGTGTGTGCCCGACGTACCAGTTTTAAAGAGAAGGATCCTCAACGAGGCACATAGTACACGATACTCCATACATCCAGGGTCTGATAAAATGTACCAAGACTTAAAACTGAAGTTTTGGTGGGTTAGAATGAAAACAGAGATTGCAGAGTATGTTGCAAAGTGTCTAATCTGCCAGAAAGTGAAGTTTGAACATCAACGACCCGGGGGACTACTACAGCCTTTGGACATTCCATTGGGAAAGTGGGACTCCATCTCCATGGATTTTATAACAGGTTTGCCAAGAACTCACCGAAGCAATAATGCGATTTGGGTAATAGTGGACCGCTTGACCAAATCGGCCCACTTTCTACCAATCAAAGATACTTGGAGCCTTGAAGAGCTAGCTAAGGCTTATGAGAAGGAGGTGATTCGACTACACGGTGTACCGCTAGACATTATCTCGGACAGGGATCCGAGATTCACCTCTCACTTTTGGAACAAACTCCAGGCAGCGTTGGGAAGCCAACTGAAGATGAGCACCGCTTTCCACCCTGCAACTGATGGTCAAACTGAACGAACTATCCAAACAGTTGAGGACATGCTCAGGGCATGTGCCCTAGAATTTAACGAGAATTGGGAGAAAAGTCTACCTTTGATTGAATTCTCCTACAACAATAGCTTCCATGCTAGTCCTGGTTGTGCTCCATTTGAAGCCCTACGGGAGGAAGTGTCGTAGCCCGATCTGTTGGGACGATGCTAGTGACAACGTGGGAACTGGACCACAGGTCATTCAAGACCAAATTGAACACATAAAAATCATTCGGGAACGCCTGCAAGCGGCACAAGACCGCCAGAAGATGTATGCCAACAAGCATCGTCGACCAATCGAGTTCGAGGTTGGCAATCATGTGTTTTTAAAGGTATCACCCATGAAGGGGGTCCGACGCTTCGGTTTGAAAGGAAAGTTGAGTCCTAAATACGTTGGACCATATGAGATAACCGACAGAATTGGCGAGGTAGCCTATCGCCTAGCGCTACCCCCCAACCTCTCCAAGGTCCACAACGTGTTTCACGTTTCACAACTAAGGCGATACAGGAGCGACCCAAGTCACATCATTACTCCTGACGTAATCGCAGTTGAGCCTAACCTGCTCTACTCCGAGAGGCCTGTAAAGATCTTGGCACGAGAAACCAAGAGGTTGAGGCGGAAGACGGTTTCCTTAGTAAAAGTGCTATGGAAAGGTCAACTGACTGAACAAGCAACTTGGGAGACTGAAGCCTCTATGAAGGAGAAATATCCCGAGCTGTTTACCTCAGGTGAAAATCCTATTCTTCATTCAAGTTTCGGGACGAAACTTTTCTAAGGGGGGAGGTTTGTAACACCCCGTGTTAATTTAATTCATTAATTAGCCATCAATTTCTAATTTCAAAGCCTAAATCAAATCCTAAGCCTTTTAGCCTTCAAAATCACAATTTTTACTAAACTTTTGTTTTGTAAAATTTATCGACTTCTTTAACACTTTTCAAAATTTTTGAATAATGAAATAAATATTTTAGTCTTAGAATTTAAAAGTAGATATATTTCGAAAAATCGTCAAACGCGCACACATTAACTTTTATCGCTTTTGACGCCCGACTTTTTAAAACTGACCAAATTCGAGGAAAACATTTTAAAACACAAAATAGACAAATTCTACACTAAATAGTAATGTAAGACTTAATTTGTCTAGTTGAATAATTTGGTCCCCTAATTTCATTTAATTAAACTTTATATTTCATTAAAAACCAAAACATATCTAATTCATTTAACCTAACATTTTACTAACATCATTTTCATAATTCACAAGAGCAAAACACACCCATTTCTTCTCCATTTTGGCCGGCCACTTACTCTCTTTTTCTCTCTTTATTTTCTTTCATTTTTCACTTAAAACTTCCTAAATAAAAACCCTAAATATTACTCTAATATTACACTAGTGTTCTTAGACATCTTTGGGTATTTGGAGCTTATATTTTACGGGTTTATTTGAAGGTGAAGACGGGTTTGAGGGTGAAGACTTAGACTTGGATAATATAGTCGATCCTAAAACCAATAAACTTACCGATCAAAGGTGACTAACTATGTCTTATATTATCTTTTTAGTAAATTAATTTGTTTTGTTATTATAATTTTATGAGTATGATTTTTATGTTAAATATGTTAAACATCATGATTGTGTGCTTGTATGTTTAGGTGAAGTATAATAAAATGATAATAAATAAGTTATGTTGATAATAGATTATTGTAGTAAATATTCACATGTTTAGTTTAATTCATTTTTGAGCATTTTTAATTTATATTCATATGATTTTTATGTTTATTTGTGTTTTAGTGAAGTAGTAATGTTATATAAAAATTATGTGAAATATTAGAAATGAGTTTAAAGTGATTAAAATCGAAAAATGAAAATTTATAAACATATATACATACCCACGGTTTCCCTTATTTTTTTTTAATAAATTTTCACTTTTAATTTTTGTAAATAATATGTTAGAATAAGTTAGTATAAAATAGATGTTCCTATGAAAAAAAAAACTAAATTAGGAAAACGAATTATAAATTATTAAAATCGAAATAAGTGTTCTTGAGTTGTTCTTGAGTTCTTCATGTGTGTTCTTGAGTTATTCATGTTGATGTTCATACTTATTACTCATTTTGATTTCATTTTAATTTATGTTTGTTAATAATTTATGTTTATGTTTAGTTATTGTTTTATATATTACTTAGTATTATACTATAAATCAACTAAAACATTATAAATCATTTAGATTAAAAAGTTAGAAATTTAAAGTGTTGAAAAACACTATTCATAAATATAAATGAAATTGTTAGTAAGTTTCATTTTAGTTTAAATCGTTTTATTTAGTATAATTAGAATAATTAAAATATAAAGACTTTAAGCTAAAAACCGATAAAATCAAAAAAATGAAATTTTAACCACCACCATCATTTGCCACGGCATTTAGGCCAATTTTAGAGTTAAAATTGTTTTTATCACTTTTTAGTTTATTGTTAATATAATTTAATTATTAGCTAATAAGTTAGATTTAAGAAATTAAAAGAAATAAATCAATTTTGATATATATATTAAGTCACACGACATATGCATTTTAAATTGACTAAATTTGACTAAAATGAAATTATCACTAAGTCACTAAAGTTAAATAGTAATTAGAATTGAATTTATGTATAAATCGATTTAGTTAAAAATGAAATATTATAAACCGATAAAAATATGTAACCGTTATAAAAATGAACTAAATCGTGTGTTACTGCCTTTGCTATTTGGACTGTTGATTTTGGACATACGGACTATAAATGAATCATCCACGATACTATCACTAACTTAAATTAATGTATTTACTAAATTTAACCGAGTCTCGTTTTAAAATAAATATCACTTATCACCTTTTATAAAACGAACTTAACGTTTTTAAAACTAGAATTTTAGAGTATTTTCATAAATGACTAAATGCAAAATGAACTTAACGTTTTTAAAACTATGATTTTCGAATATTTTCATAAATGACTAAATACAAACCGAACCTAACATTTTTAAAACTAGACTTTAAAATATTTTCAAAAATCGCCTAAGTACAAAACGAACCTAACGACTTTGAAACTAGAAATTTGTACTTAGAAAATAAAAACAAGTTTAGTATTATACTTAAAATATCTTAAGTATAAAAATACGTATAAATATAAAAATACGTACAAGTATAGGAATACGTATAAGTATAAAAATACGTATAGAATACGAAGTATAAAAATACGAATACGTATAAAAATACGTATAAAATACGAAGTATAAAAATACGGATACGTATAAAAATACGTATAAAATACGATGAATAGTGACCAATGAATAGTGTCAAGTGAATAGTGATTTATGAATAGTGAAAAGTGAATAGTGAAATACTGAAAATAATTGAAAATTTTACTAAGTATAAAAAATTTAAAATGAAGAAGTAAATGACCTAAAGTGTTTGAAAAACACATAAATAAAATTGGACATACTAATAAACGTTTCAATTTAGAAACTTGAAAGCGTTAATAATTAACAACACTTCAAATAATAAACGAACGTGTTATGTGATCATATGAAACCTACAAATACTTAAACGTTTGACGCTGAGACTAGGAGAGTCTAGTAATATGTGATATGTAATATCAAATAAATAATAAATCATGAGTAAGTTTAAATAAAAGGTCAAGCTTGGGCCTCAGATATGAAAACGTCAATCGTAAGTGAAGTGGGACTAAGATAGTCTTGTGGCGGACGCCATTGCCGGACAAGGTAATTGAATATGCCAAGGCTTTTGTCTCAGGCTTTAGGAAATAGTCGTTTTATCCTGAGTTAAGGTGCTCTATGATTAGCATAGCCCATTCTTAAATTGGATACTAGTGTACATGTACTAGACTAGGGTTTTATTCCCCTATTTCGCTAAAGTTAACAGGGCATCCGTGCCGATTTGGGCGATTATAGCGGTGGTCTCCTTGCCGTGTTTCGTTCTTAGTGGGCGCGACACTAGCATTCGTTCTTACCCTGCGTAAAGATTACTTGACGAGATTGTATCTGAAGTTCGAATCATTTCGAACACTAGAGGATGAGATGCAAGTATTATAGTATTCGGCGTGGTTTACGAGTCGAGTAAGTCTCTGCACTATGGAAGTGAGATGCAATCGATCAGAGTACAAAGACCTACTCGATTAGTCGCTCGTAGCGATATGTGTTGTCTGTTGTTTGATTAAATGAGAACGAGTGTGTACCATCTTCGAAAATTAAAGACCACAACTTTCTGAATTGAATCGAGTCTGCATGATGTGAATGATACGATATGTATGTTTGATTGCGATCCGATATCGCCTTGTAATGCTATTGAATTATTGTGATACTATTGATATGCTATTATATGCTATTTGCCTTCATGTTTGAATATCATGTTTATATGATTTATCGCTTTAAACCGCATGCTTATTATGACTTATATGTCTTTATATGCTATATGTATTAAGCATGTTTATGTTTTATCATAATGATATGTTTATAAAGCGATAATATTAAACCAAAGTAATTGAAATCGAGGGTAAGTATGAGCATAGCTAGTCACTGTCCGCTCAGCGGGCATCCCCCCATAGTTTATTGTGCAGGACGTTCGTGGACCAGGAGCTGGATTTTGGATGGGGCCACGAGACGCTTTTATGCTTTACTTTTATTGTTTTCCGAGAGATATGTAATATATAACGCTACTCTTTTAACTACCGTATTTAGAGTTGTATTATTCAACTCTCGAACGAGGATGTAACATTTTGGGTTTATGTATAATTAATGACTCTGGTTTAAGACTTAATTAATTTCCGCCTTAGTAATTAAAGTCGACTAAAACCAGGTTGTTACAGCAAAGTTGTCATAGACTTAGGAGTAGTACTCTGCTTTTTGGTCTAACACTGTATTGCAGGAACAACAGCATCCCACCGCAGACAAGCAAGCACCACTGGGGGCTCCACCAACGCACGTGTTCCCGAATATGGCAACCATGCAACCGTCGAGTCTCAAATCACGCATACGATTCGTCTCTATTTTGCAAACTTTTCGGCATTTTAAGCATCGAGTCACACGTCGAGTCAATCCTCTTCCAATCAAACAATTTAGCGACATTTAAACCGCTCCTTTCAAAAACTCTCCAGTCTTCAAAACGCTCGCACGGAACGACGCGCTTTTTCAAACTTACACGAGGCAATGCACCCTCAAATTAGCAAATCACCTTTCAAAATTAACCCAATACTCGAGTTAATATGAAAGCACTTTGCAATTCACTTTTTGCAAACACACCCTTTCGCAAACAAAATGTACCTTTCGAAAATGCATCTCGAATCTTCGAAGTCTAAACTTTTCCAAAAATTTAACTCGGCACTCGAGTTAATACATTTTGAGAAACAGCATTTTCTTCGAATTTAACTCACTCGAGTTAACACATTTTGAGCGAAAGCACTTTCGAACTACGCCGGTTTGATTCCACGTTCGTGGATACGTAGGCAGCTTACGCAAAGCACAACCGAACCTAGCACTACACCCCACTCCGTGTTGAGATTCTACCGAATTCTCATCCTCGACAACTGGGGGCTTTTCAACCTTTGCACTCAAATGACCCTCCACGGTCTTCACAACTCTAGCTTAAGCTCACAACGTCAAAACGCTTTTTCATCTTGCATGAAGCCTTACAACCGACATTTCAAATGTTCATTTTTAAAGCTCATTTCGACAACTAAAATGAATCTTTCACAAAAAGATTTTTCAACAAAAACATTTTCATCCAAACATCCCAATCGGGAATCATTTCGTTTTTCAAACCTAGCTTACTAACACTACAGGACCAGCATACGAAATGTAAACAAGGGTTCACACAATCCTTATTACACAAGCATACTAATACAACTAATGGTGAAGACGGCGGTACTCGTCAAAGTCTACTGAACCCAAGCCACCTCAGCACGACCCTGATACAGCTGAATCGCCTGCTCCGCCCACGCTACATTCTCTCCATTTTACCTTAACTTCACACAAATTAAGCCAAACTACGGGGGAAATTTCAAAACCAAACACCATACTCTTCACTTTGACTCAGTTTTTATTCAAAACTTAGTCAAACTCGAGGGGGTAATCCAAAAACTCCTCCTCCTGATACACGCCCTATACTTTGACTCAGTTTTCATACAAAACTTAGTCAAACTCAAGGGGGTAATCCAAAAACTCCTCCTCCTAATGCACACCACTTTGACTTAGTTTTCATTCAAAACTTAGTCAAACACGAGGGGGTAATCCGAAAACTCCTTCTCCTAATGCACCCTTATCCTAATACAACCCATAGCCTTTTACATAGTTTGATCATCGTTATATTTCATATCTCGATCAAACTGGGGGCTTATACATACACCGGCACCATGACCAAGACAATTGGGGGCTGACGCTTCCTATCAAGAATCAAACCTTTACAACGAAAAATGGGATAATTTTTCGCATTTTTGACAACACCTATACCCACATCAACATCTACGGTTAAGCAACACCTCCAGAACCGCTACAAACACGAACATGCACGCTAAAAGCATAACACTTTCATGTGTGCATCAAATAACAAACCACCCGAACATAGGTCCAAACACCCCAACATCTCCAAGAAGCATCCCAAGCACCATGCATTCCAAGTCCGAGAGAGATGAGTATCACGTGAATCCAAACGAATCACCAGATACCACGTCTCATGGTCAAAGCAGGCGAAGATGAAAATTTCGGAAGACAATCGCAGGATTTAAATTATTCCGGATTTAAAGCCGCGACATGTGTAAATGAGTTCACGTTTGAAGTTGCCAATTGATAAGAGATTCCCCTGAAGAATCACTAGTCAACAAGGCAATTTCTGAGGCGTATTTTGCTCCACGTTGTCTCTCCATATTGGGCTCGTCAAGCCTAAGTATTTTCTTCACACACGCAAGCTTTCATGGTTAAGGCGTCACCTAAAGTCCGCCACATGCGCTAGCACATCCCGCCATGCCTTGGTTAAGGCGTCACCTACAGTCCGCCATACTCGTGTACTAAACATTTAATACACGGTACAGAAGCAGAAACACGAACACTCTTCACGAGTCCTTACACCCTCTTACATGTCCCTGTGGAGTATCACTTCCTTCCCATGGAGCCCACACACTGCATGCACATTTCCCACGGAGTCCAAGACATATCCTTCGACTTCCCTAGCAAATACACCTCTACAAAACATCCTGAACGAGTCATCCTTCAACTTCGGAGCATAAACACCAAGCGTCTACATCGGCACATCCAACAAGTCCAAGCAATTACACGGAGCAGTACACTTGAGCACATACACCTTCCTCGGACCATGATCCCCGGCGAATATACACCTGCACCCCTAACAAGACGAAACACCATCACTCTCCCAAACAACCACAACTACACCTACGCCCTCATGAGACCATACATATACACCCTTCCCCAGCAAACTAGTACTTCTCCAGCAAATATTACACTAAGCACCTGCGCTCCTCGGCGAGACCCAGTACAAAGCAATGGCATCAACATCAACGACGGCATCAGCACAAGCAACGACATCAGCAACGACAACGGCACCGACAACGAGCATTTACATCACCTTCTCCTCAACGAAAGGCAATCAACTGCAATAACAACTACACAGACACTCCGCGGCGAGCCCAAGCACAAGCACTCTGCAATATACGTCCAACTCCAAGCACCCTACTCAGCATAGACACTCCTCGGCGAGTTTAAGCACAAGTACCACACATCCGAGCATTGCAACCCTTACACATACGCTCCTAGGCGAGATTAAGCATTTCTACATCCACGCACCCTTACCCCAATTACCTTCACACCCTTACGCATGCACTCTTCCACGAGACCACGCACTACATGAAGACATTACAAGCAGCAGCACCAGGCATCCGACGATACCAAGCATATACAACGGCATTACGCGACGCTACAAGCAGCACAACGAAGACATTCAGCAGGCCGGCAGGCCCTTATAGCATGCACGGACCGCCAAGTCCTTAAAATGCGCACGCCCCTCCCCGTTTAGCCCGGTTCGAAGTCCTCGTCTCACCCATGGACACATGCTTCGTTCACCGATCAGATCGAGACTGTAATGGTCCGGATATGGTCGTGGAGTTTGACTAGCGCTCTAGTCCGAGCTCAGTCAAACTGGGGGCTCTGTGGATACCCATATCCGTACCCTCCCGCACAAAACCCTGTGATGTAACACGAACTTTTATTACGCATGCTTTAACGTTGACTTAAACGGTTCTAACTAATGTCGAATTCATTTTTGAGTCGTTTGAAATGTTAAAATGATTTAGGTCACCTCACATCGCATTTAAATAACGTTCATTTTGTCCATTTGGAGTTTAGCTAGGTCCTTGTCCCGCTTCATTTGGCATGAGCTTCGCATTTGCACTACAATTAGCCCTTTTACATTAACAAGGTCTCTAATTCAGCATTCCTAAATTCCTAAATTTAGGCCCGGTGGCTAAATCTTCCCTTTAGTCCCCTCTTACACAAAATACGGCTTCACGTCTTACCTTATTTCACAAAATCTATGCAAATACACCCTTTTCACATTTTCGGGTCTCGGGCCCAAAACCGAGCCCAAACCCACCTTTGGCCCGCACTCCAAAGCCCTCAACAACTCTCTAGAAGATCATACTATGCCTTCTTGGGGCACAAGCAAGGAGATTACACCGAATATTCCCAAGATTTAGCAATTCGGATTAAGGAAATACGAAACCTCGAAGTTAAAACCACACCAGCAAACCGCATAAGCTTATGCGGCTCATGGTGCAAACCGCATAAGCCTATGCGGTTTGCCCACCAAACCGCATAAGGCTATGCGGTTTCCCAGGCTGGCTTTTTCCCTGCTTTCCTATTTTCTCTCGGCTATTCTCCTATATATACAACCCCTCGCACGACCTATTCTCACAAGTTTTCCACACAAGAAAACCCTCTCTTCTCACAACCTCTCTTCTTAGTTTTAGTGCCCACACATGGGTCCCACAAAATATACCGTCTAGCACGGTATACACCTAAATACATTCACCAAAGCCTCACGCACTCAAATCCTTGAGTTCAACACACCGTCCCGTGTTGAATTCATCCTCCTTTTAAGTTCAAGAAGCGAAGCTCTGCCCAGATCTGAAGCGTCAGGACAAGGTAGGTATCGATCCACTTGGATCAAAGCTTTTTCTTATTTTCTATGGACTAACAAAGGGGTCTACACTTTAGCGCCCCCTCCCGGCTTTGGCACCCCGCGCGCTTGCACTCCAAGTGTTCTATTTACTTCGGGTACACTCCATATCCGATGACACGTCAAAGTCGCATAAGCAACCGACCTTCTAAAATAAACCAATGGACAATTGAACTTTATTTTATTTGCATGCATCTTGCACCTTCTTATTTTGCATTAAAATCAACTTAAACTATGAATTCGACCTTTAACTGAACCGTTTTCGTTAACAAGTTAAACATGCTAAACTGAGGGTTTTAATCAATCTTTTTGCATCTGCATTTGCATTCTTTTACAAACTTATCGCACTTGTACGTAGCGATAACATTAGCTTAAATATCATCTTACAAGGATTGTTCTAGGTCAGTAGAGGCTATTTTTACGTAGGCTTTTCTAAAAGGTTTTCATAAATCATTAATTGAATTAACTCTTTTTCTAAACTACCCTCACCCCGAATCCAATCTGGTTTCACAGCCTTAGATCTAGGGGTGTCGGCGTGCTCCAAAATCTAGGACATGTTTTTAACTTAGAACATGGTAGCAGGTTCCTAATTTCCGCGATAATTAGGTGGCGACTCCATAACAGTTCTTAAAGGTTTTTCCAACTTACTCTTTTTTAACTTTAAAATCCGCCCTTAAGCAAGACGCCGAGTTGGGTCCCTCGACGCGGTTCCCGGGTTCCACAGTTTGGCGACTCCGCTGGGGACCGGGTTCAACCAAGGAGAACTCACCCTTAGGATGCAACGTATCAAGGTCAAACACATAAACACCCTTTGGACCGGCGGGTCCCTAAAAACGCACCTTTCCACAAAAACAAACCCACCTCCCAGACCGGTGGATCCTTAAACACGCACCTTTCAACATAAACACCTCATGCACGCCCTTAAACACCTCTTTCGGAACTACGCTAGGTTTGATTCCGTAACCACGGATACGTAGGCCGCTCTCCCGAGCTCAACCAACCTTTTACAAAAATCCACAAAATATTCCTCGTCTAAAGCTTTCCATGCTAAGGATGTGTCCACAAAAATTCACAAAGTTCAAAGGCAAACTATTTCTTTATCGAGGCGACTAAAACGAATTCGTAAAGGCAAAGTTGTCATAGACTTAGGAGTAGTACTCTGCTTTTTGGTCTAACACTGTTTTGCAGGAACAACAGCATCCCACCGCAGACAAGCAAGCACCACTGGGGGCTCCACCAACGCACGTGTTCCCGAATATGGCAACCATGCAACCGTCGAGTCTCAAATCACGCATACGATTCGTCTCTATTTTGCAAACTTTTCGGCATTTTAAGCATCGAGTCACACGTCGAGTCAATCCTCTTCTAATCAAACAATTTAGCGACATTTAAACCGCTCCTTTCAAAAACTCTCCAGTCTTCAAAACGCTCCCACGGAACGACGCGCTTTTTCAAACTTACACGAGGCAATGCACCCTCAAATTAGCAAATCACCTTTCAAAATTAACCCAATACTCGAGTTAATATGAAAGCACTTTGCAATTCACTTTTTGCAAACACACCCTTTCGCAAACAAAATGTACCTTTCGAAAATGCATCTCAAATCCTTGAAATGCATCTCGAATCTTCGAAGTCTAAACTTTTCCAAAAATTTAACTCGGCACTCGAGTTAATACATTTTGAGAAACAGCATTCTTCGAATTTATCTCACTCGAGTTAACACATTTTGAGCGAAAGCACTTTCGAACTACGCCGGTTTGATTCCACGTTCGTGGATACGTAGGCAGCTTACGCAAAGCACAACCGAACCTAGCACTACACCCCACTCCGTGTTGAGATTCTACCGAATTCTCATCCTCGACAACTGGGGGCTTTTCAACCTTTGCACTCAAATGACCCTCCACGGTCTTCACAACTCTAGCTTAAGCTCACAACGTCAAAACGCTTTTTCATCTTGCATGAAGCCTTACAACCGACATTTCAAATGTTCATTTTTAAAGCTCATTTCGACAACTAAAATGAATCTTTCACAAAAAGATTTTTCAACAAAAACATTTTCATCCAAACATCCCAATCGGGAATCATTTCGTTTTTCAAACCTAGCTTACTAACACTACAGGACCAACATACGAAATGTAAACAAGGGTTCACACAATCCTTATTACACAAGCATACTAATACAACTAATGGTGAAGACGGTACAGATTCGTCAAAGTCTCATCAACCCAAGCCACCTCAAAGACGACTGACATAAATTGAATCGCTCGCTCCGCCCACGCTACATTCTCTCCATTTTACCTTAACTTCACACAAATTAAGCCAAACTACGGGGGAAATTTCAAAACCAAACACCATACTCTTCACTTTGACTCAGTTTTTATTCAAAACTTAGTCAAACTCGAGGGGGTAATCCAAAAACTCCTCCTCCTGATACACGCCCTATACTTTGACTCAGTTTTCATACAAAACTTAGTCAAACTCAAGGGGGTAATCCAAAAACTCCTCCTCCTAATGCACACCACTTTGACTTAGTTTTCATTCAAAACTTAGTCAAACTCGAGGGGGTAATCCGAAAACTCCTTCTCCTAATGCACCCTTATCCTAATACAACCCATAGCCTTTTGCATAGTTTGATCATCGTTATATTTCATATCTCGATCAAACTGGGGGCTTATACATACACCGGCACCATGACCAAGACAATTGGGGGCTGACGCTTCCTATCAAGAATCAAACCTTTACAACGAAAAATGGGATAATTTTTCGCATTTTTGACAACACCTATACCCACATCAACATCTACGGTTGAGCAACACCTCCAGAACCGCTACAAACACGAACATGCAGGCTAAAAGCATAACACTTTCATGTGTCCATCAAATAACAAACCACCCGAACATAGGTCCAAACACCCCAACATCTCCAAGAAGCATCCCAAGCACCATGCATTCCAAGTCCGAGAGAGATGAGTATCACGTGAATCCAAACGAATCACCAGATACCACGTCTCATGGTCAAAGCAGGCGAAGATGAAAATTTCGGAAGACAATCGCAGGATTTAAATTATTCCGGATTTGAAGCCGCGACGTGTGTAAATGAGTTCACGTTTGAAGTTGCCAATTGATAAGAGATTCCCCGGAAGAATCACTAGTCAACAAGGCAATTTCTAAGGCGTGTTTTGCTCCACGTTGTCTCTCCATATTGGGCTCGTCAAGCCTAAGTATTTTCTTCACACACGCAAGCTTTCATGGTTAAGGCGTCACCTAAAGTCCGCCACATGCGCTAGCACATCCCGCCATGCCTTGGTTAAGGCGTCACCTACAGTCCGCCATACTCGTGTACTAAACATTTAATACACGGTACAGAAGAAGAAACACGAACACTCTTCACGAGTCCTTACACCCTCTTACATGTCCCTGTGGAGTATCACTTCCTTCCCATGGAGCCCACACACCTGTACAGACATTTCCCACGGAGTCCAAGACATATCCTTCGACTTCCCTAGCAAATACACCTCTACAAAACATCCTGAACGAGTCATCCTTCAACTTCGGAGCATAAACACCAAGCGTCTACATCGGCACATCCAACAAGTCCAAGCAATTACACGGAGCAGTACACTTGAGCACATACACCTTCCTCGGACCATGATCCCCGGCGAATATACACCTGCACCCCTAACAAGACGAAACACCACCACTCTCCCAAACAACCACAACTACACCTACGCCCCTCGGCGAGACCATACATATACACCCTTCCCCAGCAAACTAGTACTTCTCCAGCAAATATTACACTAAGCACCTGCGCTCCTCGGCGAGACCCAATACAAAGCAATGGCATCAACATCAACGACGGCATCAGCACAAGCAACGACATCAGCAACGACAACGGCACCGACAACGAGCATTTACATCACCTTCTCCTCAACGAAAGGCAATCAACTGCAATAACAACTACACAGACACTCCGCGGCGAGCCCAAGCACAAGCACTCTGCAATATACGTCCAATTCCAAGCACCCTACTTAGCATAAACACTCCTCGGCGAGTTTAAGCACAAGTACCACACATCCGAGCATTGCAACCCTTACACATACGCTCCTAGGCGAGATTAAGCATTTCTACATCCACGCACCCTTACCCCAATTACCTTCACACCCTTACGCATGCACTCTTCCACGAGACCACGCACTACATGAAGACATTACAAGCAGCAGCACCAGGCATCCGACGATACCAAGCATATACAACGGCATTACGCGACGCTACAAGCAGCACAACGAAGACATTCAGCAGGCCGGCAGGCCCTTATAGCATGCACGGACCGCCAAGTCCTTAAAATGCGCACGCCTCCCCGCTTAGCCCTTGCTCAAGTCCTCGTCTCACCCATGGACACATGCTTCGTTCACGATCAGACGAGACTGTAATGGTCCGGATATGGTCGTGGAGTTTGACTAGCGCTCTAGTCCGAGCTCAGTCAAACTGGGGGCTCTGTGGATACCCATATCCGTACCCTCCCGCACAAAACCCTGTGATGTAACACGGACTTTTATTACGCATGCTTTAACGTTGACTTAAACGGTTCTAACTAATGTCGAATTCATTTTTGAGTCGTTTGAAATGTTAAAATGATTTAGGTCACCTCACATCGCATTTAAATAACGTTCATTTTGTCCATTTGGAGTCTAGCTAGGTCCTTGTCCCACTTCATTTGGCATGAGCTTCGCATTTGCACTACAATTAGCCCTTTTACATTAACAAGGTCTAATTCAGCATTCCTAAATTCCTAAATTTAGGCCCGGTGGCTAAATCTTCCCTTTAGTCCCCTCTTACACAAAATACGGCTTCACGTCTTACCTTATTTCACAAAATCTATGCAAATACACCCTTTTCACATTTTCGGGTCTCGGGCCCAAAACCGAGCCCAAACCCACCTTTGGCCCGCACTCCAAAGCCCTCAACAACTCTCTAGAAGATCATACTAGGCCTTCTTGGGGCACAAGCAAGGAGATTACACCGAATATTCCCAAGATTTAGCAATTCGGATTAAGGAAATACGAAACCTCGGTTAAAACCACACTCAAAGAAACCGCATAAGCTTATGCGGCTCATGGTGCAAACCGCATAAGCCTATGCGGTTTGCCCCCCAAACAGGCTAAGGCTATGCGGTTTCCCAGCCACTTTTTCCCTGCTTCCTATTTTCTCTCGGCTATTCTCCTATATATACAACCCTCGCACGACCTATTCTCACAAGTTTTCCACGCAAGAGACCCCTCTCTTCTCACAACCTCTCTTCTTTGTTTTAGTGCCCACACATGGGTCCCACAAAATATACCGTCTAGCACGGTATACACCTAAATACATTCACCAAAGCCTCACGCACTCAAATCCTTGAGTTCAACACACCGTCCCGTTGAATTCATCCTCCTTTAAGTTCAAGAAGCGAAGCTCGCCAGATCTGAAGCCAGGACCAGGTAGGTACCGATCCACTTGGATCAAAGCTTTTTCTTATTTTCTATGGACTAACAAAGGGGTCTACACTTTAGCGCCCGGCTTTGGCACCCAGTAGCGCTTGCACTCCAAGTGTTCTATTTACTTGCACACTCCATATCCGATGACACGCCAAAGTCGCATAAGCAACCGACCTTATAAAATAAACCAATGGACAATTGAACTTTATTTTATTTGCATGCATCTTGCACCTTCTTATTTTGCATTAAAATCAACTTAAATAATGAATTCGACCTTTAACTGAACCGTCTTCGTTAACAAGTTAAACATGCTAAACTGAGGGTTTTAATCAATCTTTTTGCATCTGCATTTGCATTCTTTTACAAACTTATCGCACTTGTACGTAGCGATAACATTAGCTCAAATATCATCTTACAAGGATTGTTCTAGGTCAGTAGAGGCTATTTTTACATAGGCTTTTCTAAAAGGTTTTCATAAATCATTAATTGAATTAACTCTTTTTCTAAAGTACCCTCACCCTAATCCAACTGGTTTCACAAATTTTAGATCTAGGGGTGTCGGCGTGCTCCAAAATCTAGGACATGTTTTTAACTTAGAACATGGTAGCAGGTTCCTAATTTCCGCGATAATTAGGTGGCGACTCCATAACAGTTCTTAAAGGTTTTTCCAACTTAATCTTTTTTAACTTTAAAATCCGCCCTTACGCAAGACGCCGAGTTGGGTCCCTCGACGCGGTTCCCGGGTTCCACAACTGGGTGTCTACATTGCGGTAGGTGTATTGAGCTCCTGCGGTTGTGGTCGCTGTCCCCTGCGCGTCGTGGTCGCAGGTGGCTTTAGCCCACTTTCATGTCCTATAGTTGGTGTTATTTTCCCATTTCTTGATTGGTGCTGCCTGTGTGCACTATGGCCGCAGGCGGTCCTATCCAATCTTCTCATGTCTTGGTTGGTGCTGCCTGTGCGCTATGGCCGCATGCAGTCTTATCCAACCTTCTCATTTCCTGGTTGGTGCTGCCTGTGCACTATGGCCGCAGAGAGTCTTATCCAAACTTCTCATTTCTTGGTTGGTGCTGCCTGTGCGCTATGGCCGCAGGCAGTCTTATCCAACCTTCTCATTTCTTGGTTGGTGCTGCCTGTGCCCTATGGCCGCAGACAGTCTTATCCAACCTTCTCGTTTCTTGGTTGGTGCTGCCTATGCACTACGGCCGCAGACAGTCATATCCAACCTTCTCGTTTCTTGGTTGGTGCTGCCTGTGCGCTATGGCCGCAGACAGTCTTATCCAACCTTTTCATTTCTTGTTTGGTGCTGCCTGTGCTCTATGGCCGCAGGCAGACTTATCCAACCTTCTCGGGTTCTGATTGTTGCTGCCTGTGCTCTATGGCCGCAGGCAGACTTATCCAACCTTCTCAGGTTCTGATTGGTGCTGCATATGCTCTATGGCCGCAGGCAGACTTATCCAACCTTCTCGAGTTCGATTGTTCATTGCCTCAGGCTCTATGGCCGCAGGCAGACTTATCCAACCTTCTCAGGTTCTGATTGGTGCTGTAGATACCCGTATCCGTACCCCCCCAAAAACAAACCCGATGATGAAAAGGACTTTCATGCATGCTTTTAAAAGAGTCGAAACGGTACAAAAGTGTCTAAAACGTATTAGTCATTTTTAGCGTATTAATTTGGATTTGCATAATCATGAAAATGAATGTCAATTTTAGTCGTCATGAGCGTAACACAAGCACAATATAGGAACGTCTTATTAAGCCAAGCCACAAAAACAGCCCAACTAGCTACAAAACGGCCCAAACTTACAAAAACAACCCAAAAACGCACACTAACACAACACTCAAAACGGGCCAAAGTGCGTCCCGTGTCACATTTTCACAAAACAAAACTCCACGATACCATTAAATAATATAACCCAATATTATTTTATTTCAAGCCAAAACCGAAAAACACGACAAAAACCGAAACACGAAAACCGAAATTCGGACCAAAACAAAATGACTTAACCACTAAGATAATTACATCACAAAACACCATCATTACCCTATAATACGTCATTAACCAAATGGCGGCATAAACAGCCCACCAAAACAAAATAACAATCGCCAGTTGACAGGCGATTAAATTTCTAATCGCCTGTTAACAGGCGATTATTATTTTGTTTCATACCAGCCGCCTTTTTTATTTTTCTTAAAAAATATCCAACTCAAACAAAACTAAACGCCAGTGCACAGGCGATTTAATTTTGTGCACCCACAAAAACCACCCAAACTCTATAAATACCAACCCCCTTCATTCATTTTGAAAACATCGGTTTTTAACACGTATACACTATTTACAAAATCCACTCAAAAATACCGTCTTTACATTTTCGAAAGGTAAACATTTTACCTACGGGCTGGACTTTTGAGACTTGGATAATGGGGTTACATTAACCCCAAACCCGATATTGGCACTAGCGAAGCCGTATTCGTAATACGGTTGTAGCAATTCGGATTCATAATCCGTCTAAACCCCGCCAATATCGCATAAATAAACGACTCATTATCACTAAAGCAAACCGACGTCACTTTTATAATTATGCAAGTCCTCATTCATGCATTAAATAACGACTAGAATCACGGATCCAACACTAAATTGTACCGTTTCATAGAGTCTTTTAGCATGTCAAAACTGAGGGTTTTTCTGTACAAATTCTAAAACGAGGTTGGAAAATAACGTCTATAGTAATAATTTAGTCAATAAATTATTATTTAACGTACATTTCCTATAGCAATATGTCATTATTTTGACAATTTACATTATTTATGCATTTTAATCGAGTCATACTTATTCGCACTTGTACGTAGCGTGACTTTTAGCCCAAATATCGAAATTAAGCAAATGTTTTCAAATTAGTAGAGACTACTTTTTACGTAGGCTTTTTGATTGCTGTTTTCAAAATACACTTTGTCAAAAATTTCGAAAAGTAACCTCACTCCGAACCCCTTCTCTGGTTTCAAACCTCAGATAGATAGGTATCGACGCACCTTGAAATCTGAGACACTCGTGTCTTGTATTTCAAGACGCGTTGAATAGGTTCCAAATTCCTTTAATATTTGGTGGCGACTCCGAAAATACACTTTCAAAAAGGATTTTCTACTTTTCTTTTTGGTCACAAATTCATGCAATGATCTCCCCCATTTTTCTCAAAACTTCGCACTTTTTCCTCAAGGCGCATTCCGCTTCCTACGCCCCCAATACTGGCGAGGGCGCGCAAGGCAGGGCGTCGATAGGGACTAGCGATCACACTTTTTTATTTTTCCCGGTACCTTCAGCTGGCGACTCCGCTGGGGACGAGCATGATTTTTATTATTTTTGAAAAACTAGTTTTTTCTTTTATTTTAAAATCATAAAGAAGTGAAGCTTGAAACTTTGAAAACATTTACGCTTTCGATATTTGGGCAAAAATACGTTGAGTCGAATCCTCCTGATTCAAACCACACCCTTTGAGGAACGGCCCGAGAACTCTCGCCATAAGCGAGGTAACTCCTGACACACCTGCTCTCTCACCCTCCACGATTACAAGTACGGCATCCGCATAAACGATCGTAACTACCAAACTCGAACGCTCTAGGGCCGTCTTGAATTCACACCTAAGACGTGTGTAGTCTTCATGGTGCCCCTACCTAAACGTCGCGGGAATGACCGGAGGGAACCTTACCCTATAAACCAAAAACCTGTGTTTATATGTACAAGTGTGAAGCTATAGTACCCTCACTATAGTAGTCTTTCAAAAACTTTCTGCATGTGAAAACTTTTCCTAGGCATTATACTTTTATAATACGTCCATCTTTGAAATTGCTTTTTCAAACTTTTTTCAAAAAAGGTCATACTTTTGAAAACACGCCGTTAGGCTCTTTGACCTATAGTCATTTGAGTTTAATAAATAAAATGCCACTACATTTAAAACCGACCTAGGATAACCACAATATCCCAGGTCTTTTTCAAAACGTAGATGAATTATGCGACTGACGTATCGTCATAATACATTTATCGCTAAAGGTCTTTCACAAAGCGAAAACCCGAGTATGTCAATTCATTTCGGAGATTTTAAATGAAATTAACTTTTAGAACGTTAGAATTAGCTCTAAGTCGAGTGACTCTTTAGTCATCCCGATTTAATCTTTTTCTCTCAAAAACAAAAAAACGCGGGCTCGTTTAGATGCGAACCCGTTGATTTACTCTTTGAATCGAATGTCTTATCGTCATTTTTGATTTAAATCCCTGAGTCACACGTAAAAGGCGAACAATTGATCGCCTTTTACCCAATTTTAACATCCTCAGGTCGGTTAGCCTATCGCTACTTGATGCCTGATCCTTTTTTATCATAATCCAATGTTAAACCCCTGGCAACATACCGCCAAACCGGGTCAATCAGATTATGATCATACAAATTTTCCTACCTCGAGAATAGGGACGTGTCAACACGCCTCTACCTCAAAAGCTTCCCGTGTCCTTTTAAAAGCTAAAAACACGAGTCAAGTCAAGTCACCCACTTTTTACACTTTTGCGTCTTCCTTTGGTCGTGAATGCGATTTTTCATTTGAGTCTTTTCCTTCTCTTTTAGAATCACTAAAGTTTTAAAAAACTTTGTCAGGTCCGCTCATTGAAAAACCCTGAACACCCGGCTCGCGAGCACAAGATGAATTTCCGTTTCAACCTCGCGAATGATGAAACTGCCTTTCCACCACCTCCTCCGCTAATGACGATCACCGAACACGTAAGGCTGCTCGACCACAAGGTAGCCAATCTCACCGCTTTGTTCGAACATCTGGCCGCCATGCAAAAGATCGAAACCGAGAAAAACACAAGACTATTCGCCGAAGAATCTGCTCGACACATCAAAAGAATCCGATCCCTGGAGGATGAAATTCACAAATACAAACTGGCCAAAACTTCAGATCATGGTCGCCAGATTAATGCTTCTCCCGCCGCAACAATGACTGGACCGTTTAAAGCTATAAACTCAAAGGCACTAGCAGCACAACCAGTATTCCTAGCACAGCCCACTCCTGCCTCACCCAGGTCATCATCAGTTGGACCATTTCCGTTGCAACAGCGACGAAGGTTCGACCCCCTCTTTATGTCCTACTCAAAGGCATTGGGAAGGCTCGTGAAGAAGAGCATTCTCCACCTTCCCAAACCCACCAGTGAACCACCTGAGGATAAGAAGCCATTATCATGGCATGAGGACTCGTACTGCGAGTTCCACAGGGAAAGGACATGACACGAGAATCAAGCTTTCGGCTTGAAGAACGTGATCCAAGACATGATCGACAATGAAACAATCGATAAGCCAAGCATAGCTCCTAAACCATCAGGCCAGCAGGACACCTCCCTTGCTCGCCCCATTTTCGTAGGAACTCATCCCATCCTCAATCACCCCCTCCTAGCTCCCGCAAGCGATCACGAGGTCAACGTCCTTTTCGACAAAGATCAACAACAACGGTAGCAACATTGATCACATTCGCCTAGCTAGACAAGGACAAAACCAGGCACAAGGACAGGAAAGAAATTTCCACCCAGATCCCTCATCAACGTCCCCTCAGACCGTCCGACGGCCATGATAAAGCTCCACACCCCCAACGTCCGCATCAGTTTCCTTTAGATCTACAAATACCGCCAGGATTCCCTCCTAAACGCGCGAGCAAAAGCAAGGATAGAGACATGATCGAAAATATGATTACCCCACCCATAGCGAACGGTCCTTCATATAACACAACATGGCGAGGTGCCAAGGAGATCCTTCCAGCACAACTCATTGACCGCATTGTTCGGGATTGGCTACCAGGTGCCATAACTTTCTCCCACGCCGATCTGCCGCCTTTTCAAGACCCACACAACCCACACTCTACATAACCGTAGAGTGTCGCAATATGGTGCTACCTGTCACCCTCATCGACAACGGCTCCGCAATCAACATCCACCGCCTCTAACAATCGCCTCAAACTAGGACTAAAGGAAAGTGATGTCACCCTTGCTCCAACAAAGATAAGAGCGCATTTACTGCAGACGCCCCGCAAAGATAGAAGGAATCATAACATTACTCATCATGACAGGTTCTGTTGAAACACGAACCGAGTTCCAGCTCATGAATATCCCTCCGATATATAACATGTTATTAGGAAGAACCTGGATTCACGCTACCGGAGCCATCACATCAACTCTGCACCAGAAAGTGAAGCTTCCCTGTTACAACGAAGTCATTACCATAAAGGCCTCAGATTTCCGAGCCGCCCTCCGACAACTGAAGCTCGAGGAAGGAGCCATCCAATCTGCCGGCGACTCAGGAAGTCCCAATTCAAGCACCTGCACCTAGAGTCTAGGGTCCCGCGTCATCATGACGCCATTTTTCTAAAAATCGGCTAGGTTACTCGATCATTTTCCTAATGTAGTAAGTCTTAGGTAAAGAACTAGAGTCATTAAGGTTGTCCAAAACTCCCTCGTCTGAGCTATCTTCAAATGTAACCGCTTTTGATAACATTAATAACATGAAAGTTTTTGGTTACTCTTTGCCTCATTTAAACTCTACCTTTTCTAATAATTGCGATAAATTTAAACTAAATAAAATTGCATTATATAGATACATTGCAAGTATTGTCTCAAAACCCGAACAGGACCCCATTATTGAAGACACAACGACCATCAACATAGGAACACCCGAAGAGCCTCAAGAACTACAACTGGGGGCTTCCCTAAGCACAGAAGAAAGGGCCACATATACTAAGCTTCTCACAGAATTCAGGGACGTCTTCGCATGGTCATACAGAGACATGCCCGGCATCGACCGTGAGATAGCTGAACATCGCATCCCAATCAAGCAAGGTAGCAGACCGGTCAAGCAGAAGCTCCGACGCATCAAGCCAGAATGGTCTCTCATGGTCAAAGAAGAGATCGAAAAGCAGCTACAAGCTGGGTTCATCCAAGTCATCGAATACTCAGACTGGGTCTCCAATATGGTACCGGTTATGAAGAAAAACGGCAAAATACGAGTATGTGCCGACTTAGGGACTCGAACAAAGCTCGCCCAAAGATGATTTCCCACTACCCCACATGGACATCCTAATCGACAACACAATGGACCACGCCATCGCTATTCATGGATGGATACGCGGGATACAACCAAATCAAAATGGCGTGAGACGACATGCCAAAAACCACCTTCAGAACCCCCTGGGAACGATCGCTACACCTGGCCATGCCATTTGGGCTCATAAATGCCTGGCTACCTACCAACGCATCGCTACCACCTTGCTCCACGACATGATGCATAAGGAGGTTGAGGTATACGTCGGCGACATGATTGTAAAGTCAAAGGAAGGGCGACCACGCCACCAACCTCCGCAAGTTCTTCACCGTAATCGACAAAGACAAAATGCGATTAAGCCCACGTAAATGCACCTTTGGAGTCACATCGTGCAAGTCGCTAGGCCACATAGTAAGCCAATGAGGATCAAGTAGACCCACCAAAATCAAAGCAATAATGAGCATGAAGACGCCGAGCAACATCGGCCGAAATAAGGAGTTTCTTGGGACAAGTCCAATATATCTCCGGTTCATCAAAGAAGCTTACCATGATTTGCGAGCCAATCTTCAAAAAATTGAAGAGGGAAGAGCATACTTAATGGGGACGATGATCGCCAACAAGCGCTCGGACAGAGTCAAGAGCTTACTTACAAACCCACCCATTCTCGTACCCCCACAAAAGGACTTGCCATCGCCGCTATACTTGACGACCACGCCAAACGCCATGGGTGCCATGCTCGCCCAAGAAGTCAACAACGAAGAACGGGCCATCTACTACATCGCCAGAAGTTTCACGATTACGAACTTCGGTATGAACGGTCGAGAAAGTCGCCTCTGTTGGTCCGGGCAACCAAAAAGCTCGGACACTACCTACTCACTAGCACAACAAGAGTCTACTCCTAATGGACCCCTCAAATACCTATTTGAAAAACCGATCTGAGCGGACGTATGGCCAGGTGGACCACACTTCACGAAATGCGAACTCAAGTACCTCCTCTGAAAGTAATCAAAGGAAGGCGGTTTGGACTTCCTCGCAGAATGCAATCATCGAACAACCCATGATCGATACAATGTCATTTTCTGACGATGGGATCTTCGCCATGTAGCGGAGTAATCGGCAATTATACTTCGACGGAGCGTCAAACTACCGCGGCTATGGAATCGGAATACTCCTAATATCCCCAAACGGCGATCATACTCCACTCTCAATCAAGCTCGACTTCAGTGTCACTAACAACGCGCGAATCTGGCAGATTTACGGCTGCAGCGACCATCGCCCTCAAAATAAGGAACCTACGGGTGCATGGAGATTCATTCCTCATCATAAATCAAGTGACCGGGGCATGGAAGATCATGAGCGAAACCCTCACCAAATACCAAACAAAAGTACAAAAACTCCTAACCAACTTCGACTGCATTGAATTTTACCACCTCCCAAGGGAAGAAAACCAGTTTGCCGACGCACTGTCAAAACTCTCATCCCTCCTCAACATGCCACCAAACATGAAGTTACTACCCATCATCGCCGAAAGACGTGGCGAACCAAAGATACATCCATACCATTGACCTGGACGAAGCCGAGCAGCCAGAGCCGTGGTATCAAGCCATAATCAACTACAAAACAGACAACACTTACCCACCCTTCACCGATAAACGCGGACAGAGGGCTATCAGACTCTAGCTTCCCAATTTGTGCTAGAGATGGGACAATTACTCAAGAAGACACCACAAGGGACACCGCTCATATGTGTCGACTACAAGAAGGCAGAAATCATCACGCAAGTCCACGATGGCGAATCACGGACCCCACATGAACGCCGAGCACTCGCAAACAGATTCTATGGCTAGGATGGTATTGGACGACCATGGAAGCAGACTGTATCCAATACGTCAAGCACTGCCACAACTGCCAAATTTTCAGCAATGTCCAACATGTACCACCTTCACCACTATACAGCCTAACCTCACCCTGGCCCTTTTCAACCTGGGGCATCGACGTGATAGGAAAAGTCCACCCCATCGGAGCAGGAGGTCACCGCCCGTCTTTGGTGGCCATCGACTACTTCACTAAATGGGTAGAAGCAGCATCTTTTCGAACCCTCGGCTCCAAAGAAGTCGCCAAGTTCATCCAGACAAACATCATATGCCGATATGGCATACCCCATGAGTTCATCAGCGATCAAGGTTCGCACTTTCAACGCGAGACGGAAGCCATACTCACAAAATACAACATCCAGCATCACAAATCCTCACCCTATCGACCCCAAACCAATGGAGCCGTTGAAGCAGCAAACAAGACAGTCGTCACCATACTCGAGAAAATGATCGACAGCTACAAAGATTGGCCCAACAAGATACCATATGCACTCTGGGGATACCGTACTACCATCCGAACCCCTACGGGCATGACCCCCTATTTCCTCACCTACGGCATGGAAGCCGTCCAACCAGTGGAAATAGAAATACAATCTCTACGCATACTAATGGAAAGTAGCATCCCGGAAGCAGAATGGGCCCGTGAACGGTACGAACAACTCATGCTCCTGGATGAACGCCGACTGCATTCCCTGAGCACCGTACGAATGTACCAAGCCCGACTACAACGAGCATTCAACAAGCGAGTTAAGCCACGACACATAAAAGTAGGTAATCTCGTACTAAAGTCAGTCCGGGCACCACTTCCAGTCGACCCACGGGGAAAATTCAAACCTAACTAGGCAGGGCCCTACCTCGTCAAAGAGATCTACACGGGCGGAGCAGTCAAACTAACCGACCTCGACGGCCAAGAGTTCAACCTCGCCACAAATCTCGATCAACTCAAGAAATACTATCCCTAAAAACCCCTTGCAATGTATCCAGAAATACAATTTCATAAAAACAATTCATGGACCGGCAGGTCCTTAAACATGCTCATGGGCCGGCATGCCCCTAAACATGCATCCACCAAACACAATTCATGGACCGGCAGGTCCTTAAACATGCTCATGGGCCGGCATGCCCCTAAAACGTGCACATTCACCACAAAAAAGCAAACACAACTCATGGGCCGGTATGCCCTTAAACATACATTCTCGAACTACGCCGGTTTGATTCCACTTTTCGTGGATACGTAGGCAGTTTTGTAAAAAGCACAACCGATATTCAACACAAAAATGACGCGTCCAAAGCTTAAAAAGGCTGAGGATATAGTCAACACAAAAACCGCCTCATAACCTAATGGGTTAACATAAGGCGATATTCAACACAAAAATGACGCGTCTAAAGCTTAAAAAAGGCCAAGGACATAGTCAACACAAAAACCGTCTCGTAACCTAATAGGTTAACATAAGGCGATGTTCAACACAAAACGACAAACCCAAAGCTTAAAAAGGTCGAGGGAATAGTCAATACAAAAAATTCCTAAAACCAAGAACCATACTTACATTCTAAACTTTGAAAAAAGAATTAGAGCCAAGGAATTTCACACAGAATAGTAAGCAAAATGAGGCAAAGTCGTAAATAAAAACCTGATTTTTATTAATCTTAAAAAGAACGGTTACATTTTGGATTTTTCAAAAGTAGGAGCATAACTACAACCTTAGAGATACACTAACAACACTACAATATATTACAATACTTATACAAATCCCGGCATGTACATCGGGTTTAGGATAGACGTAATACGAACATAATAAAATACAACATAATATGAACATAATACTAACAACAACACAATAAAACAAACACCAGATTCCCTTAGCCACCAATAGCTCCAAACTCCTCGACCAATGGACAGACCCCTCCGCCAGGAAAGCGGAACACATGAAAACTTAGGTCCCAATAGTCGAGACAAGCATCTAAGAACTCGGGCTTTATTTGAACCTGCCTCAGGCCCAGGAGTACCCCGATACCGCAATCTTTCAAGTCCTTCTCCTCCAGCCCAGACAAGGATGAACACCAACGACGCAAGTTTCCTTCGAAGTTCTCCATAACTCGACGAACGTTCCGTAAATATTTTGAATATCTTTGGAATGCCGAGAATAGAACGTTGAAAGGATGAGTAAAATGAGTTAACCTAGCCCTCCTTTTATAGTCGAGCTTTGCCAAACAAAGTACAACACAAAAACATAGACGCTAGTGAACAGGCGATTTTCTTTTTCCTCCTGACAAAATTATTCGATTTCTTACACTTCTTACACACCTATACCCTAAAATATTTAACTTATTACCCCATTTATCCTTTCTACCGACCTTGGACCTGTTTTTACGGTCCCGTCGCGTCGTCTCGATTTGCGTAATTGACTCCCGTCTTTCGTATTTTTCATTTTCACAAAACACGATAATCACACAAAAATGAAACACAACACAAAATATGATTTTCGCATTCACAATTTTCGTCTCAAAACGTCGTTTTAGCTCAAATTTCTTGCTATGTCAAAAACGTCTTTTTCACGAGTCTAGAATATTTTCTAAACCAGCATTTTTCAAAAACTCTTCATTTCGCATTTAATTTAGTCATTAGCGAGTCAATCTCAATCGAGACGTATATATATGCTTTTACGACTAACAATGTTTTGCAGGTACGCTCGGCAAGCAAATACGCAAGGATTTCGCATCTGCCACGACACAAGAATGCATTTTCGCAACAAGACAAAATAACCAAATTATACCCATAAACACCTACAAGTCCAAAAAACCAACCAACCATAACAAATCCTGATACATAAACCGTTACCAACAAATACTAATACTCATAATACAAGTCTGAAATATACAAGTCCAAGCCTACTACGACTGGTCACGACGCTGCAAGACAGCACCCAGGGAATCAATCTCAGCACGTGCCCTATCCAGCTCCCCTGCGTCTGACCCTCTAGCTCGCCGGGACCTCGCTAACTCCTCGGCATGCGCGACCTCCATTTCGACGCGATCTCGCCCCTCCTCGACGACCCTGGCTAACTCAAGTCGCGCCTCGGCCGTCTCTCTCTGCGCCCTGCAGGCGTCCACCACCTTCTCATTCACGACCGCCCGCCACCGGTTTGCCGCCCGCCACAGCCTCCTGTGGACCTCAGCTGTCACCTGCAGCAATACGAGAAATCAATTTAGCTTTCTGGGGGCTACAATCACAAACCTGCTTCAACAGAGTTTGACTAATGATTTTACAATAAAATCTTACTCAAACTGGGGGCCATAATCAAAAACCTGCTTCAACAGAGTTTGAATACTGATTTTACACTAAAATCTTACTCAAACTGGGGGCTATAATCAAAAACCTGCTTCAACAGAGTTTGAATACTGATTTTACAATAAAATCAAATTCAAACTGGGGGCTATATACTACATAATACTCATGCTGTACAAAGAGGAAGGTTAATACCTTTTTCACGCGCGGATCCCAACTCTCAAGGCCCGCATCGGTGACCACGGACAGACAAGGCTGCAGCACGATCGAATGAGACTTGGGCACAGTATGTTTATCCCTTTTGCTTGTATGTGTTTTGGTTTTAGGAAGCAAAAATTTTACCCTATTTTTGTTTCGTAGCGACGTGATCCTGATCTTGACACATACAAGCAAAAGGGATAAACATACCTCGATCACAGGGTCAGCAAGGGCATGCTGTGCCCAAGTCACGTAATCCTCATCCCGCCGCAGCAAGGAGTCGGACTCACCCTCGTGATACACGTCACGACGCTCATTAGCGTCGGGCGTCTCCACAAACAAAACCGAGGGCGGAGGAGCAGGTACGATAAAGCCGCCACGACCCGTCTGCGCAGACAGACGCTCACCCAAGTACCAGTACGAGCCGTACTGGGTCTCGATGTACAGCCGCCGTCCGTCAAGAGGACCAAAGCGAGCTGCAATCGTCGGAGGGACGCCGGTAAACTTCCTCCAAGGGTCGCGAACAAACTACAAAACAAAACCAAATTATAAACCACAAAAACAAACACAAACCCAAAAAACAAGCTACAAAAGACCAGAATACAAAACACAATCACCCTTACCTTATCCATCGTCATCCCGTTGAAGCGCACACGAGCCGCGTCATAGTTCACAAAACACCCCTCCGATCCACGTCACAGACGCATGTAAAGCCGCACGCTTGCCACCTGAACGTGTCCCAAGGTAGAAGGGAAGTGAGCGTAGCACCAAGCCTGCAAGCAAACAGAACACACGTTACAAAAGAAAAGCAGAGACGAGACAACAAGATGCTGCGAAATCAAGCCTTACCTCCATCAGAAGACCAGGACCCATGGCGACACATCCGACTTCGTCGATCCGGTCGGCGCGACTGCATCCCTCAGGTAATCGGATCAATGACCCAGCGAGGTGACCCAGTCAAAGTCACCTAGACGTGTCAAGTCAGACAACGCCATCAACACAGCCGTCGAAGCTCGCTCCCCCTTATCGCCAAAGTGGGTGGCCGTCAAGAACCACCACAGCCACAGCCGGGCCCTCTGCTCAGCGCTCGCTCGAGTAGACCCCTTCTTCTTCCTCTTCCCCTCGAAAAAGTCCGCAAACCATATAGTACGAGGCTGGAACGTGTGCTCCTCGTCCGTCCCGCACTTGACCCCGTCGCCAATCAGGCGCACGACGCGTGGGCTATCGATAGGAGGTCGCTCACGCCCCCAGTCAAGTACGCGCTCACCATGAGGCAACCCCGTGACAACTGCCCACGAGGAAGGAGTCACGCCAACCTCGTAACCAGGCATGTGGAAGGTGTTGGTCGTATCCCAAAACCTATCCAACAACGCCTGGCACAGTGAGGCGCGAGTTCACCCGCTTGCCCCGCACCTCCCTCCACTTCTGCACCAGGGGACCAAAAGCTGTCCCAAGCACTATGTCCCGCTCCTCCTGGGTGAGCCTACCCTCAAAGACGTCAAACACCGTCCGAAACCCAGAGAAGGTCCTCATCGAGCCTAACGGGAAGCCGACCTTCACCCGGATCGACAAGTGCTCCAAGGGACTCCAAACCAGAGTCACGCCGTCCCAGTCCAGGGCCACCTGCGACCACAAACGCGGACCATGAGGGTAGTCAGGCCTCGCGCCCAGCTCGTCGACCATCCCCATGAAAACCTCCGTTGCGGCCTCAAGAGCTGCCGCACTTGCATCCTGGGCATGACCCTCGGCCTCTGCCTCAGCCTCTGCCTCTGCCTCAGCCTCCGCATGGCCCGACCTCAACCTCATCCCTGAACTCGCTTCCCGAGCCTGGCCTCAACTCCGACTCCGGCCACAAAAGCCCGCAGCGAAGAATAAAGAAGAACTGGCAAAGATCGGCGGCTGGCAGCCGCAGCAGCAGCCTCAGCAATCTCAACCTCGACAGCGGCCTCAGCCGCAGTCTCGTCAGAATCCTCATCCTCGTCACTCAAAGACCCCTCCGACTCAGGAGGATCCTCGTAACGGCTCCCCGGACCCCGAGCACGACCACGCCTCCGCGTGACCTCCACAGGGTCTCCCCCTGCTCCAACCTCCTCAAAAACACCGGCGACCTCAGCCTCGTCCCGGTCACCACCCTCTGCAGCGACACGAGCTCGACGTCTCGACTGCTGCGCCTCCGAAGCCACATCCACCTTGCGCTTCTTCGGCCTCGGGTTCCTCCGACCGCGACCACGACCGCGACCTCTAACCTGGCCCTCCGGGGCCGCGGCGCCTGAAGCAACCGCGGTATGCGTCCTGCGAAGCCTGCGCGACACCACGACCTCTGCCGCTTCTCCTCGAGCCGCAGCGTCCTCCAAAGATCGCCACGGCCACGCCCCTGCGAAGACCCTGCAGCTACGCTCCGACCTCCACCACGGCCTCGCCCAGGAACCTCAGACGTCTCCACAGCAGCGCCACGTCCACGCCCCTGCAAAGACTCTGAGACGACACCCTGAGCCTGACCTCGGCCACCAACAGGAGACCTCGACGACCCAGCAGCAGCTCCACTACCGCTAGCATCACCAGAAGACCGCGTCCGCTCAACGACGGTCTCCTCACGTACCACATTAGCTGAAAAAGCAGGCGACTCGTCAGCAACGTCACGACCCGCAACACTAACTAACGGCTCGGGACCACCGGGAACAGCACCATGTCCAAGGCCACTCGCAGAAGGCCCGGACGAAGCACTGACAGCACCGACACCACTAGCAGAAAAGGCAGGAGACTCCACAGCAGCGCCCTGAAACTCACTCCCTGGCGTCGTAGAAGCTCCAGGCGTCTGAGGAAAAGCTCTCAGCAAGTCCGACTGAGACGGACCATCGGAAACCTCCAAGGGCGCAGGCATACCCGGCAGAGTATGCTCGTCCTCGAGCAGTAAAGTCAACGCCGGCCAAAACCCGATCCATGTCACTGGAAGTAGGTACTGAAGGCCTAGGATCACCTGCACAAGATTCAAAGGCATACTCAGAAAACGGCAACAGCAAATCATTCTAGAAAGATCAAGACAAAGCAGCAAAAAGCAAGCCATAGGCCCATTTTTGACAGATAAGGCCAAAACGGAGCAGAAGCACAGGAAACCAAAATCCATGAGACGTATACGATATATACGTCCTACTCAGTCAAGTTAAGAGCAAGCACGCGCAAAAGCAGCAGAGAATTGGCCAAAACAGCAGAAAGCAGGCCTTTTTAACCCAAAAATAGCAGAAGAGGGAAAGACGCTACAGGAAGCCAGAAACCCATATTCGCTGACACAGACCCAACCCATAAATCACAATAAGCTTATGCAAAAAATTTCATGCGAAAACGATGTCCCGAACACCTCGACTGAATAGCTTTTACAAAACACCTCCAAACTACAAAAACGGCCTTTCCTTGACCATAACTCAACCCAAAAAGCCCCCACTTCTCACAAAACAGCCCCCTAGCCAACACAGACGACATACATTACCATATATTCCATTAACGGGGCACGAAAAGCGAGGAAAAGCGACTTTTGGAAACCTAGCCTAAACTACAAAAAACGCTCCAAAACACCTCCAAACAACACATTTCCTACAAAACAAGACCAAAAGTGTGCCATACTAGCCATGAAAACACAATACAGAGAATTCGGGCAAGTTTCGGAACCGAAAAATTTCGACCAAAATCGGCCCCTATACCAAAACGCACGAAAATGACGTTTTTTCGAGCCGTTCTTCGCATACAAGCCACCCAAACCTTCACACTAGCACACTACAACATTTTCAAAATAACCAAGCCACTCGGGATCGCCTTACGCTACAAAAACAGAGCACAAGCCCCGATTTTACCCCCTTCTACACGGTTTTTACCCAAACGAACCGCTTTTCGCGACCATTTCAACAAACCGAACTCACCAACACGATATACTACTAATGGGTAAGCTACACTGAAGTTTTGAGCCATTTTCGAGACGTTTTCAAAAATGACCAAAATGCCCCTACACTACAAAACATACGAAAATCGAGACCACAAGCCGGGTTTTCACACAACGACAGCAAGACAAGCAATGCAAGCACAATACCAACCATGGCTAACGTTTTCAAGCAAGGACGAGAGCTAAACTCGAATCAAACCGACATTTTCGACCCAAACCCTAGAAAACGGTATTTCGAGTTAAAACCGACTCAAACAAACTTCAAAACCCGAAAAACCAAGCGAGTTGGATACGTACCTTGGTCCATGATGAATTGTAGGAGTCGGAAAATCGATTTTTGATCAAGAAAATCGCCAAGACGAGTTTTAGAGGGTTTCGATTTTGTTTTTTATTTTCGGATGAAATGAATGAGTCTCCCCTCTCTTCCCCGATTTTTATACAAATTCACAAAACAAAAACAAAATCGCCAGTTTACTGGCGATTTTATTTTTGTTTCTGGGTTCCTATTTCTGTTTTGGGCTGGTTTTCCTCGGCCCAATACACTTTCAACCCATTTCAAACACATTTTAAACCCAACAGAAAAACACGTAGCCTCCTCACGAGACGTTCATAAAAACCTAGCCCTTTTTATGAGAACCAAAAACACGTAACCTCCTCACGAGACGTTCATAAAAACCTAACTTTTTATGAGAAATACAAAAACACGTAGCCTCCTCACGAGACGTTCATAAAAACCTAGCCCTTTTTATGAGAACCAAAAACACGTAACCTCCTCACGAGACGTTCATAAAAACCTAACTTTTTATGAGAAATACAAAAACACGTAGCCTCCTCACGAGACGTTCATAAAAACCTAGCCCTTTTTATGAGAACCAAAAACACGTAACCTCCTCACGAGACGTTCATAAAAACCTAACTTTTTATGAGAAAAACACGTAGCCTCCTTACGAGACGTTAAAAATACAAAAACGCGTAGCCTCCTTAAGAGACGTTCATAAAAACCTAACTTTTTATGAGAAAAACACGTAGCCTCCTCACGAGACGTTCATAAAAACCTAACTTTTCATGAGAAAAACACGTAGCCTCCTTACGAGACGTTAAAAATACAAAAACACGTAACCTCCTCACGAGACGTTCATAAAAACCTAACCCTTTTTATGAGAAACCAAAAACACGTAGCCTCCTTACGAGACGTTAAAAATACAAAAACACGTAACCTCCTCACGAGACGTTCATAAAAACCTAACCCTTTTTATGAGAAACCAAAAACACGTAGCCTCCTTACGAGACGTTAAAATACAAAAACGCGTAGCCTCCTTAAGAGACGTTCATAAAAACCTAACCCTTTTTATGAGAAATACAAAAACACGTAACCTCCTCACGAGACGTTCATAAAAACCTAACCCTTTTTATGAGAAATACAAGAACACGTAACCTCCTCACGAGACGTTCATAAAAACCTAACCCTTTTTATCAGAAGAACACGTAGCCTCCTTACGAGACGTTCACAAAAATCTAAACCACTCTTATAAACCAAACCCCAAAACACGTAACCTCTTCTACGAGACGTCCAGCAAGGAAAGCAAAGCAAAGGAGCGCAAGCCAGAAGCGCAAGCAAAGCACAGCCAGGAGCGCAAGCCAGAAGCGCAAGCAAAGCACAGCCAGGAGCGCAAGCCAGAAGCGCAAGCAAAACACAGCCACCAGCGCAAGCCAGAAGCGCAAGCAAAGCTAAGGAGCGCAAGCCAGAAGCGCAAGCAAAGCAAACGAGCGCAAGCCAGAAGCGCAAGCAAAGCAAGGAGCACAAACGGAAACACAAGCAAGGCGCCAGCTGGGAGTACTCAGGCCACATGCAGACTGACATGCCCTTAAACATGTAGGACCGTCATGTCCTTAAAAACATGTCGTCCCTCCCCGCATTTCCCGACGCTAAGTCCTCGTCTCTCCCATAAGACACATGCTTAGCGCCGCCAGGTAGTATCGAGACTGTAATGGTCCGGATACTATCTTTAAGTTTGACTAACGCTTTGTCCAAGCTCAGTCAAACTGGGGGCTCTGTAGATACCCGTATCCGTACCCCCCAAAAACAAACCCGATGATGAAAAGGACTTTCGTGCATGCTTTTAAAAGAGTCAAAACGGTACAAAAGTGTCTAAAACGTATTAGTCATTTTTAGCGTATTAATTTGGATTTGCATAATCATGAAAATGAATGTCAATTTTAGTCGTCATGAGCATAACACAAGCACAATATAGGAACGTCTTATTAAGCCAAGCCACAAAACAAATTTCAACTAGCTACAAACGGCCCAAACTTACAAAAACGACCCAAAAACGCACACTAACACAACACTCAAAACGGGCCAAAGTGCGTCCCGTGTCACATTTTCACAAAACAAAACTCCACGATACCATTAAATAATATAACCCAATATTATTTTATTTCAAGCCAAAACCGAAAAACACGACAAAAACCGAAACACGAAAACCGAAATTCGGACCAAAACAAAATGACTTAACCACTAAGATAATTACATCACAAAACACCATCATTACCCTATAATACGTCATTAACCAAATGGCGGCATAAACAGCCCACCAAAACAAAATAACAATCGCCAGTTGACAGGCGATTATTTTGTTTCATACCAGCCGCCTTTTTTATTTTTCTTAAAAAATATCCAACTCAAACAAAACTAAACGCCAGTGCACAGGCGATTTAATTTTGTGCACCCACAAAAACCACCCAAACTCTATAAATACCAACCCCCTTCATTCATTTTCAAAACATCGGTTTTTAACACGTATACACTATTCACAAAATCCACTCAAAAATACCGTCTTTACATTTTCGAAAGGTAAACATTTTACCTACGGGCTGGACGTTTGAGACTTGGATAATGGGGTTACATTAACCCCAAACCCGATATTGGCACTAGCGAAGCCGTATTAAATGTCTGGTTGTAGCAATTCGGATTCATAATCCGTCTAAACCCCGCCAATATCGCATAAATAAACGACTCATTATCACTAAAGCAAACCGACGTCACTTTTATAATTATGCAAGTCCTCATTCATGCATTAAATAACGACTAGAATCACGGATCCAACACTAAATTGTACCGTTTCATAGAGTCTTTTAGCATGTCAAAACTGAGGGTTTTTCTGTACAAATTCTAAAACGAGGTTGGAAAATAACGTCTATAGTAATAATTTAGTCAATAAATTATTATTTAACGTACATTTCCTATAGCAATATGTCATTATTTTGACAATTTACATTATTTATGCATTTTAATCGAGTCATACTTATTCGCACTTGTACGTAGCGTGACTTTCAAATTTCAAATATCGAAATTAAGCAAATGTTTTCAAATTAGTAGAGACTACTTTTTACGTAGGCTTTTTGATTACTGTTTTCAAAATACACTTTATCAAAACTTTCGAAAAGTAACCTCACTCCGAACCCCTTCTCTGGTTTTAAACCTCAGATAGATAGGTATCGACGCACCTTGAAATCTGAGACACTCGTGTCTTGTATTTCAAGACGCGTTGAATAGGTTCCAAATTCCTTTAATATTTGGTGGCGACTCCGAAAATACACTTTCAAAAAGGATTTTCTACTTTTCTTTTTGGTCACAAATTCATGCAATGATCTCCCCCATTTTTCTCAAAACTTCGCACTTTTTCCTGCGAGGCGCATTCCGCCCCGGCGCCCCCACACGGGGCGAGGGCGGGCGCGCGCAGGGCGTCGATAGGGACTAGCGATCACACTTTTTTATTTTTCCCGGTACCTTCAGGTGCTTCCTGTGCTCTGTGGCCACAGGCAAACTTATCCAACCTTCTCAGGTTCTAATTGGTGCTGCCTGTGCTTTGTGGTCGCAGGCAGACTTATCCAACCTTCTCAGTTTTTTAAAATTTCATGCTTTTTGAATCAAATTATCTTGATTCACCGGCACCGGGGTAGTCCCCTCTCCTTGCCCCCTGGCCAGCTTTTGTATGACACAAGTCTAAACAAATGCTGGGCAAAAAGCTTGTCATTAATAAATTTCATTTTCTTCGTGTGGTGTCAACAAGTCTGAGCACTCGCACGGTCCAAAAATAAACAGGTCGACTGCCTCGTTAAAACCTTTCCATGGAAAATCCAGTGGGACAAAACCATAGATAAGGAAAAAGAGTACAATGACTTATACAAAATATTTCTTAAGGCTGTCAGCATTCCAGTGGAAAAGCAGCTCGTATCCATCCATGTTGGTGAGGTTGTAGGTACCCGGCTGCTTAATATTGGTGATTCTGTATGGGCCCTCCCAGGTGGCTGACAGCTTGCCGTGGATATTTCTCTTTCCTGTCGTGCCTGCTTTCCTCAATACAAGGTCTCCTACTTCGAAATCTCTGTGGTTGACCCTGCGGTTGTACATTCGGCGCATCCTGTTCTGGTAGATTGTCAGGTTTAGGCATGCTTGCTCCCTAACTTCCTCCAACAGGTCCGGAGATTCCTTTCTTGCTTCCAGGTTGCCACCCGCCTCAAACAAATCGACTATTGGGCTGGGGACTGGATTTCCACCGGCAAGAGGGCTTCCGCGCCGTACACTAGGTTGAAAGGTGTATAGCCAGTTGCCTCCTTTTTCGTTGTCTTGAGGGACCACAGTACGCTTGGTAATTCATCAGCCCAAGCCCCCTTTAATTCATCTAGCCTCCTTTTCATTCCGTTTAGCATTTGTTTGTTGGCCGCCTCAGCTTGGCCATTGTATTGAGGGTGGGTCACTGAGGAGTACGCCACTACTGTGTCGTTGCTTCTCAACCAGTCCCGTATCCGGTCATTATCGAATTGCCTTCCATGATCAAAGACTACCACTTTCGGTACGCCGAATCTGGTGATGACGTTTCGCCAAATGAACTTCCTCACCGCCGGCTCTGTTATCTGTGGGACAGCCTCTGCCTCAATCCACTTCGTGAAGTAATCCACCGCGATGATCACAAATTTTCTGCCTCCGGTGGCTGTTGCAAATGGTCCCAAGATGTCCATCCCCCATTGATCAAAAGGGATGTGATTCAGGACAGTCCGCATATCTCTGGCCGGCAGGTGGATGTCTGGTCCATGAATTTGGCAGTTTCTGCACCGTTTTGTCAGTTCTTTCGCATCCTTGATCATTGTTGGCCAGAAGTATCCGGCTCTCAGAGCTTTGTGATCTAAATTTCGTCCTCCTATGTGGTGGCCGCAGGCTCCTGAATGGATTTCTTCAAGTATGTAGGCTGCCTCAGTGTGGCCAACGCACTTTAGGAGTGGGTCTGAAAAAGACCTTCGCTACAACTCTCCGTTGATGATGATGAACCTGATGGCTGCGCGCTTCACCTTTGCGGCCTGTACCATATTCTCGGGAAGTTCTCCCGTTGTCTTGTATTTGATGATGGGCCGCATCCAGCCATCTCCATCAGTTATTGCATGGACAGTCAGCGCCCCTTTTTGTTTCCTGATGTCCACCGTTACTGTTTTTGACTTGTTGTCGGCGGTTGCACTTCCTAGCTTGGCAAGTGCATCAGCCTTGTTGTTTTCTGACCGCGGAATGTGGTGTACATACTTCAAACGATCTCCGTCTTGATGTTAGACTTTTGTATTATGCAGGTATTGGGTCATCCCATCGTCCCTAGCTTCATATTCACCCCTCAGCTGGCTGGCTACCAGCTGAGAGTCAATCCGTAGAACAAACTTTTCTGCCCCCATTGCAATAGCTAGTTCGAGGCCGGCCAGAACGGCCTCATACTCTGCCTCGTTGTTTGTTGCTGGGAAAGCGAATTTCAATGCATGCTCAAATTCATGTCCTTCTGGGCTGACTATGATAGTTCCTGCCCCCGAGCCGTGTATGGTGGCGGAACCGTCGGTGTATACCTGCCACTCTCCGTCTGGCTTGTGCCCCCCGGCCGACTGAGTACATTCGGCTAGGAAATCGGCTAGAGCCTGGGCCTTGATGGCCGTGCAGCTGGTGTAATGTATCCCAAACCCTGATAGTTCTATGGCCCACTTGAGGAGCCGCCCTGATTTTTCGAATTTCTCCAGCGCCTTCTCTAGCGGCTGGTCCGTTCTCACTTCCACTGGGTGTGCATCGAAGTAGGGTCTGAGCTTTCGAGTAGCCAAAACCACTGCGTATGCCGCTTTCTCAATCGTCAGATAATTTATCTCTGACTGTCCCAGCGCATGGCTGATGAAGTATATAGGTTGCTGCTGTTTTCCGTCTTCCCGCAGGATGACCGCTGACACCGTCTCCGTCATCACCGCTATGTACAATACTAGCGTTTCCCCTATCACCGGCCTTGCCAGAGTCGGCAAAGTGGAGAGATGCTGCTAGAGCTGATCGAACGCTGTCTGCTGCTCTGCCCCCAGTCAAATTTCTTGTTCCCCTTCAATACTTGAAAGAAAGGTGTCGACTTGTCGGCAGACCGCGATATGAATCTTGACAGGGCAGCCATTCTCCCAGTGAGGATTTGGATGTCTTTGATGCTCTTAAGTGACGGTAGATCGTTGATGGCTTTCACTTTCTCCGGATTAGCGTCTATTCCCCTTGAACTCACTAAGTATCCCAGAAATTTTCCAGACCGCACCCCGAAAGTACATTTTTTGGGGTTCAGCTTCATTTTGTATTCCCTGAGCGAACTGAAGGTTTCTTAGAGGTCCTCCAAATGCTGCTGATCCGACCGGCTTTTGACGATTGCGTCGTCTACATATACCTCCATGTTGCGCCCCTTTTGCTTGGCGAAGACAGCGTCCACCAACCGCTGATAAGTGGCCCCGGCATTCTTCAGTCCGAAAGGCATCATTCGGTACATGAAGACCCCGTGGCTTGTGATAAAAGCACACCACTGGCGGTCTTCCTCGTTCAGGTAAACCTGATGGTAACCTGAGAAAGCGTCAAGGAAGCTTAGCGTTGAGTGACCGCTGGTGGAGTCTACCAGCTGGTCGATTCTTGGTAGCGGATAGCAGTCCTTGGGGCAGGGCTTGTTCAAGTTGGTGAAGTCCACGCACATTCGCCATGCCCCCGAAGCCTTCTTTACCATGACGACGTTCGCCAGCCATTCCGGATAATCACATACTTATATGAATTTCGCCTCTAGCAGCTTATTTACCTCCTCCAAGATGGCGGCATCTTTCTCCACACTCATGGGCCTCGGCCTTTGTTTAATTGGTTTGAAGTTTGGGGTTCACGTTCAGACTGTGAACTATGACCGTTGGGTCGATTCCCGGCATCTCGGCGGCCAAGTATGCGAATACGTCCTTGTTCAGCTCAAGGATATCAACAAGTTTCTTCTGAAATTGTTCTTCCAAATCTGCGCCGACCACAACCGTCCGGCCAGGCGACAGCTCTATCTCTTTCGTCTCACTGCCCGATCCCGGGCTAATATTCAATCCCTTCTTCTCGTTGGTTTCTTCGGCCGAGGGTACTCTCACCTCGGCTATTGACTTACCCTCCACCTTCTCTGCCGTCATCGAATTGCAGGACCGTCCGGCTTTCTGATCGCCGTATAACTTGCCAGCGGTCCCTTCGTCTGTCACATATGCCATGGCCAGAGCCCTCACTGACACCACAGCGTGAATCTCATCCAGGGTTATTCTGCCATGCAATCAAGGCGTTGTAGGCAGATGGGGCGTCGATGACAACAAAATCTGCTTGCCCGTTTCTGGCGCTTCTTCCTTCCCCCACGGTCACGGGTTGGGTGGCCGTTCCAAACCCGCGAAACCGTATAGGGATCCGATGTATGGCGTCAAGTCTTTCTTGCTCAAACCCAGCTTATCAAACACCTCCTTGTAAAGGAGATTAGTGCACGCCCCGGTGTCGATCATGCACCGGTGGACCAAATGATGGTCAATGTCGATGGCTACTACCAGCGGGTCGTCGTGTGGGTAGCTGACACGTTCGTAGTCCTCACGACTGATGGTCAACGTAGGTATCGGCCGTGGCTCCTCTGTGCTTGCTGAATAGATTTCTCCAAAGGTTTCTTTTCTCCTGTCAGCCTTCCGCTTTCTACCTGACCTGCCAGCCTCTCCAGTTCCTGAAATAACGTGTATCTCTCCCACTCTGGGCTTCGTACGCTTGCTACTGTCGGCCTCCCTCTCTTCCCCATCCTCATCTCTTACTTTTTTCCCATCGGTGTATTTTTTCAAGTGCCCCACCTGAATCAGGCGCTCAATTTCTTCTTTTAGTGATCGACAGTTCTCAGTGTCGTGTCCTTGACCTCTGTGATACTTGTAGTATCTGTTCTTGTTTGGACCAGGCGTCAGAGGCCTCGGCGTCTTGAACTTCACCTCCTTCGCGGCTAAATCGTAAATTTTGGCCCTTGGCCTATTAAGTGGGGTGAATCTGTCGAACTGTGGACCTTTATCCCTGGCCCTCCTATCGTGGCCGCGGTTGGGGTTACCTCCCTGTGACCGCTTGTAACACCCCGACTTTTCCTAAATATTAATTATTCGTCTCAATAATAGTCATAATTCATTTCTCTTGTTTTTCTCATTTTATGGCTCGAGAAACTCGGGTCCCTTGTCGCCTGGTTTAAGCTAGACTGTAGTCAGAACTTAAAAACGGTGTAATTTCCTTAAAATCGGTGTAATTTCCTCATACGGACTCCGATTCAGGTGATTCAAAAGGCTAAATTGCGTATTTTTCCGACGCCGTCGCAACTGCCAAACTTTCAGGAGTCAGAACGGGCCGCTCCACCCTGGGAGCGAGCCGCACCCTCTACTCGGGTTTGGGTTTTAGGGCTTTCTCGGGTTTGCTTCTTGCTCAAGACATTATATTTCATCCCCTCTTAACCCTAGCTCCCAAAAGATCAGCTTTGCATCTCCCACATCTCATCCCTCATCTCACATCATAATTCTCCCTCTAACTCTCTCAAGATCTCATCAAAACTCCATTGTTATTCATCCTTTTCCTCATCTTTTGAGCCCTAATCTTTCCTTAGTCGATTCCCGTGGTATAGCATCCCTTTTAGCTCTTTTATTTTTCTGATCTTGTATTATTTTATGTGTATTGAATGATTTATGTGTGCCCTAATCAATAGGAGGGAATTGGAGAGAAAACCCAAGTTCGGATTTCTCTGACCCAGGTTCACTAAACGGAAGATCGCAGGAGATCCGACCGTCCGATTTTGCCGAAATTTGGACAGCATGTTCCTGACTCTTGGGGCTACCTTTTCACCGTTTAGTTTTTCATTTGGAGCTCTGGATCGTCTGTTATCACGTCTGGACAGAAGGGGTGAAAACTGTGCTTTTCTTTGGCTTGTTTGGAAAAGGTAACTAGGTGTATTCTTAGTGATATTTTTGACTTGTGTGAGACCATATAATTGATTGAGGATGTCTTGATTGTTGATATGAATGAAAAGGTGTTACCTTTGGGATCTTTGAGATGTAAAGTTGCGGTCTTTGGTCTTGTTCGAGTTGGTCTCACACTTTATGTCTAATAATGCGATTTGGGATGTTTGTTTACTTTGAATTTGGGTTATATTGTTATTAAGTTGATGAAATATGATAACTTTGGGAATTATAATGGTTTATTATGGCTACTCTTGAGTTCTTATGGTTATTACTCCGTATTTAACATGTTGATTATGGTTAGTGTTGAAGATTGCTTACAAAAGGGGTCAATTATGTTGTAGTTGTGTATATGATGGACATTGTGATGATTTTGAGTAAAGGATGATTGGTTTATTGTTGATTGTGAGTTGATTCAGGTTATTGAATTGACTTGTTTGATTGCTTGAGTTGAGTGTGCGTCTGCATCGCTGATACGCACGTACGTGAGGAGCTACGACGTCTTTTGTGGACGGATACCGCCCATGATCCCCTCGGCTATTCTTGTTGCGTAGTTAGAGCGACTATGGGTTCTCAACCATGTTGGTTAGAGACTATGGTTTATATAATGTCGTCACCGTTCTTGTTGCTCGGTGGAATTTGCCCAAATTTAGACTAATGAGTTTGAGGAACTTCTTGTTCTTTGTTCGCCATAGGGCTTGGATGATTCTTGTTGCTTCATCCGGTGATTCTTGTTGCTTCACCCGGTGCTCGCGTGCTTACCTTGCAGGTTGTTGATTGTTGTCTGTCATCTTGTTGTTGTGATTTGAGCTTGTATGTCGATGGACTAGTTATTGTCGAGTTGTATTGGTTATACATGTTTACGAGGTTGTTGGGTGTGAGTTGGTTGAGTTTGGTAGCTAATGAGTTGGCTTGAGGTTGCATTATGGTTACTATACCTTTGGGTTGTTTGTTGTATTGTTGTCTATTTTGGTTACGTTGAAATATGACTGGGGAGCACCTAGTTACTCCCCACTGATTGTGGTTGTTACATTCTTTGTGGCAGGTTAGCGCGGGATCGGGTTTGCCAAGTGAGGATGCCGTGAGGATGACCTATAGCTAGCCTTGAAGTGATTTTTGACTAGACTTGTTAGGATGTTTAGTTTTATTATTATTATTTTACTTTCATTTTTGGAGCTGGATTTGTAAGGGGTATTTACTCCCCACTTCTAGGCCTCAAGGCCTATCTTTTATTCGTTGTTTAGTTGGTTAGTGAGTAATGATCCGGATTCCACGGTGTTTCCGCCACCGTGGCTCGCTTTTATTTTCTTTTATTTTATAAATCCTTTTTATTTCTTTATTTTATTTTGTTGGAAAATCCGGGTTATTCTGATTGGTATCGAGGCGAATACGCTCCCAACTCTCTTAGTCGAGTGAGTAGGATTTGACTTAGAACACCGAGTGAGAGTGTTGGGGTAGACACATTAGGGGGTCTACGTTATTTGTGCATATGTATGAGTAGTTGTCGAAATGGTGGACTTAGGTTCTCCACCATTAGACCACACGTTTTCTTTGGATGCAGGTACAATTATAATGGTGACATGGGAGACCGTGTACTGACTCGATATGTCTTTAAATATTCCTTGTTCATCTCCAAAATAACTGGTTAAGGTTTTTCATTCGATTTAATCATTCTCTTTGAACCTATTCCTTTACTGCAACATGTTTTATTCTAATAATTACATTCTTAGCTATTATCCGGCATCTTTGATTTCCTCAAAACTCATCTTTTAAGATTAAATACCCTATACTTCTATTTTCTTATTGAATGTTAATACTCCTATTTTTCCAATCAAATGTATTTTTGCATTTCCCTTTATTATTAATGACGCTTGCTTTTAACAATATTTGTTTGACAGCTCAATTCCTTTGAGAATTTTAATTTATCTATCTCTTGATGATTTATTGTCTTAATTTCTTTTTTGATTTTTTGATTTATACGAATTTAATCATTTGAGTATTCTAATTTAAAATCTCTCTTTCATCTGACCTTTTGAAATATCTAGAAATTTAACTCTTAAAGTCTTTGATTCGTACCGATTGATCAGCTAGAGCAAGAAACTTGAAGCCGAATTGCGAATGTATGGTCCTACCATCAGAGCACGCAGCGGAAGCTCTTAATCTAAGTCACCTACCGTATTCGTAGGGACCTCTTTCAGCTTGCTAGCTACACTTGTCCCTAGTATATCCTTCTAAATCTTGATCTTATTATACAGTTGTTTTACAACTATCAGCTCGTGATTACAGTTTGAGTTTCTTTTCCCCAATAAAATTTCTTATTATGTTCATCCTCATCTTTTTTAATAGATCGTGCTGAAATAATTTCTAAACTCTTTTATTTCAAGAATGTTTTCAGTCAGTTCGATTAACAAAACCTATTTATGTATACTTGTGCACTTTGTCCTCACTCGTGCGCATCCTGAGAACTTCCCAGGAGGTCACCCATCCTAAGACTACTCTCCAGAAAGCACGCTTAACTGAAGAGTTCTTAAGATGAGCCACCAGAAAAGAAGATGCATCTTGTTGATATGAGTAGTACTTACAATCCTTTTAAGCACTATGTCACTTGAGCCAACACATGAACCTCTTCAACGGGGTACCCGGCCCGAATAACCTCGGACAACACCGGGTGTTACACCGCTGGTTCCCTTTCTCCTAGTTCTCACTCGCTCTTTCTTCTTTCCTAACTTTACCGGCTTCTTACCAAATGTTCTACAGAACTGCTCTTCCCTGATAAAACCTTCGGCCATCTCTTTGGCCTTCAGTAAATCCGAGGGCGGATTGCGGGTTAAGAGGCTTCTCAACTCCCCTTCCCTGAGTCCCACGGTTAGCGCGTGGACACCAATCTTTGAGTCCAGGTCTCTCACTTGTTGTGACTCACGGTCGAAACGGATCATATAGTCTTTCAGCTTCTCGTCTCTTCCCTGGACGACGTTCAACAGCTCCGCGGCTATCTTCTCGTCTCTCACCAAGTCTGAGCGAGTCCGGTCAAGGTAGTGGGAAACACCTTACACCAGACGTGATCGGTTGTGTCGTATATCATGTGGCTCTCATACGTGGCCAAATGCTCCTCTAGGTCAGTCTTCCCATCATACTGGACGGTTGGCATCTTCAATTTTGGCAACGGACACTCTAGTACCGATGCAGCTAGGGGGGACCTTATAGTTACCTGTCCGTCCCTCTGGTACGGCGCGGCCTCTCTGCCCTTGAAATAATTTCGACCGACGGTTCGGTTCTGTACGAGTTTGTCTCATCTTCTGTTACAGGCTTCATCCTTACATTCTCCTCTGATTCCTCACTCTCTACAAATAGATTACTTGGTGACTTGCGTCCTTGGCTTTGAGCTTTCCGAATGTTCCACATGCGGTTCTTGGTCCCTCGGCGGCTTTCTGTGCGGTGTCGCCCTCATCTGTCTGAGGAATGCGTCCACCATCCTCTTTTCTTCGGGAGTCATAGGGGTGAGACCCTCTTCATGGGTTGGGTTCCCCCCCACGGCTCCTTTCGTCGGTGTTGTGTTTTCCAGTTGTTTTTCTAGATTTCCTCCTTGTACTGACATGATTTCTTGTCTTTCCCCACAGACGGCGCCAATTGTTTCGGGTTACAAATAATCAAAAGCAAATACAACTCGAAACTAATATGAAACTGTATGTAGTTCTGTGGGCTGCGGTGTCACTTTACTTTCTCTGACCGTGCGACCTGCACAAGTACACAAACCTAGCCTCGGGGGCGTCCGAGGAAAGGCCCTCCGATGCTTAAGTCATCGTATATCCAAGGGAAAAGTTAGAGAATGGCTAGAATAGTTCAAGTGATACCTTTTTATGTGTTATGTGTATCTCCTCGGCTGAATGATTTGTTCCTTATTTATAAAGTCAGGCTTTGTCCATTAGTGTTCCTAGTCAGCTATGAAGCTGACTCATTTGTCCTCTTGTGTTATCCTGTAGTGATTAGGTAGTAACTGACTCTCACAGCCTTGTCCCTTGTCTCCAACGACTGACCGCGTCATCCACGTGTCAGTACGGCCGCGGCCATTCTTTATCTCCACCATGGACATGGCCGGGGCCGCAGCGGGTCATGCACGACCGTACGACCTTCATCCGCGGCTTGTCATTACACTGCTGACCACCCCCATCAATTATGATATGATATCTCCAATACTTGTATGATAGTGACCACCCAACAACTTGGAACAATATGATCAAATGCTTATGAATTATTCAATAACATGCAATATTCTAAATAGGATTGTTGTGTGTGCATTATGAATTTATGATGGTTCCGATTACATTTTTGTATTTTACATCATATTTAATGAAAATTTAATAAATACGATAATTATTTGGTAGTGCCTCCATAGAATGCTATTAGCTTATTGGTTAAAATAGGATCCTTTTGGAAACTCTAAGGCTTACCAAGCCTCGTTACCCGGCGAATAATAATCGTCCACATGACAGAATGAAGTTAGGGTTTCATTGTGTGTTTTTAATGTCTCTTGTGCGTAATTAATTAGGGTTGTATTTATATTAAAAATCTAATTTAATTAATTGACAACATTTAATATTTGTAATTAGTAATTAGTTGATACGTAATTAATTATTGTTGAACTGTTTTAGTTAAGTTAGGGTTTAAAAAAAAACTACTGGCAAAAAAAAAATTAAATAAAGAAAATAAAGAGTTGTTTATTGTTATACTAGTTTATATAATTTTATTTGATGTAAATTATTTTTTAGTCATATACAATATTCTAAGTTGAGTAAAAGGAAATTAAACTTAATTGTATTAGTAATCACTATGTTTATATAAATTTTATTTGATGTAATTATTTGAATAATCATATACAATATTCTAGTTCAATTTATATGAGTGAAATAATTTACTATAGGTAAATAATATGATTTGACTTTATATTATACTTAGATAATTACCTTCTTTTTTTATTTGATTAAACAACTAAGGCCAATATTTTATTTTAGGTAAATATTATATATTCACGAGTAATTATAGGAATATTTTTTGAGCGGTTGAAATACTACCTACAATTACGCTAGCGGGTTTAATGATAGGAGGATTTGGCGAATTAGCTGGAGTATATTTAGGGTTTTGACGGTCCTAAGTCGTATGCCGCAAATTAACAATTTATAACACTTAAATCCTAATACTAAGCAAATAGTAAAACGGAAGTAAGGGGTCGAACCACAGGGAATAAGGCTAATCGAATCAAAGTTAAGCGCAAATGAAATGCAAATATAGAATAACAACGTAACAAGTAACTAAAATGGGGGGTGTTTTGTTGGAAAACTAAGCTAATGGAATTCAACTAATAAAGCAAGTAAAGTGAATATGAGGATGAAATATAAGATATTAAAGGTCTCAACTCAAGTTAATATCCGCGATTTAAAGTTAATCGATCACAGTTATCCGGTTCAAACTTATATTCTTGACTATCTTATCGTGAATCATGTAATTCTAATCCTCCTTATGTTTAGTTAATTAAAATGCATCCCGTTCTTAATCAACCCTAACCAAAAGACAATCTTAACAATCCAGTTAAAGATTTAATCAATTAGCAGCTTTAATAATGAGAGAATCGATAAGGAACAAATAGCACATACAATCCAGTTGTACTTTAGATGTTATGAAAATTGCTTTTAGGATTAAATATTAACGTATCCCGTTCAACAATTAAACCTAGTTGTTACTAGTGTTAAATTAATCAACAATCCAGTTCAATTAACGAAACTAACGATTACTCGATTAATAAGACGACTAGTTGTACAACTAGCAATCAAAATCAATCTCGCAAGTAAAAATTATAGCAAAGCAATAATCAATAATCAAGAATAAAGATAAGAACTTTCAAACTCACAATTAAAGTCAAACTGTTTCAATCACTTGGATTGAGGATAGGGAATTAGCTACTCATGACCGACGGTTACAAAATTCTTCAAAAGTTTCAATCTTGAATTCTTCCAAACTTGAATAATTCTAAACTAGGTCTAAACTAAAAAATAATAAAAAAAAAGTATCAATAAAAGTTCAAGTCCAAGTCTTAATAAAACTAAAGCAAACCCTATACATAGGAAGTTTTCTAAACCTAATTAAGTACAATAAAATAATTTACAAGTTTTCTTATTTCCAAAAACAGCTCCTTGGCTCGTTCTTTTAATCTTATTCTCGATCTACTTTATTCTTAAATTCTCCGAGCCCAAACCGATTTTTACTACAATAAAGTCGCAATATATCCACCTGATCAATAAAATCATCTAAAAACGATAATTTACCAATTATCAATCTTAAACCGAAATATACCAAAAATCCACTTAACTCAACCTTTGAGTGACTCAAAAATATATAAAATGGACAACTAAACTCCTACTAATAGCGCTGCATCAAATTTCCCCACACTTGAACCTTTATTCGTCATCGAGTGAATTCAAAGGACACAATACAACCCAAACCAACTCTAGCTCAAAAGGAAGTGGCGGATGCAACTCAAAATGAGTCATACTCTCAAATATAATCTCCAACTCCCTCAAATGGCTTAAGTGAAAGCCATTCTCACTCAACTCACCCTCAAATATTGACAACAACTCTCGAAATTTAGGAAATAAATACCCAACGACATAACGTGTAAACACGATGACAAAACTAGCTACGTCCCTTATTTCTCCATCCTAGCCCGGCTCACTTGTGCTACTAGTGTTCCCCATGCAGTGACAAAAAGCATATGTCACACACACATACAACCCACACAAACGAGCACCTAACCGCCTCTACTCCGCAAACCAACTCAAACCCAATCGCAAGATGTGGTGCCTACAACTCCGTGCACCGCGATTACTTCACACCGTAGCCACTAACCTACCCTTCCGACCTTCTTTGTCACCCTTCTTATGTCGCCACGCCGAAAGTTTGGAAGTATTAAAACATTTTTTTTTCCTAAATCTCTCATTTTGCCTAGAGTGCCCGCCCTTGCGGGTTTCACTCTAGCGTTTTCACCTCACTTCTACTCTCGTGGCACGCAAGTCCTTTCTTCATTTTACTCGGAGTGCCGCCCTTGCGGTTTCACTCCGCCCTCGGCGACATATCCCACTTTTGCCTAGGCCCCCTTTCGGGTTTTCACCTAGCCGGGATTCACTTTATTTCTTTCTCGTATTTTTGATTTTTTTTTTTCATTTTTCATTTTTTTTTTTAACATAAACAAAAGAACACTTTACAATACAATACAATCGAAACGATTCTCCTCCCCATGCTTGAATGAAACATTGTCCTCAATGTTGCAAAGGACACTAGAAAAAGAGGGAGGACGAACATACCTCACCAAGAAAAATCGCGTCAAAAGACTTCGCAAAACCATCAATCACGCCACGATACCGTAGACATACTCTAACCACACTCCTCACCTCCTCCCCCACGCTTGAATAAAAACATCACACATACAATTTGGACAAAAAGCCATACAAACTCCTAGCTCATGTGTAGTGGCGTGAGCTCCTCCATTCCAAACCAAGTCAACTCGATCGCGTGAACAAGGTGGTCACAACATCACAAAACGATCTCACCAACACTTCCACCACTTATGACGCCTACTCCATCACTGGAGCTCAAGGATGTTCCGATGATCCTTTTTTTCTGTTTTCTGGATTTTTTTTTCGTGTTTTCTTTTCCAACAAATCGCGGGTTGCCTCCCGAAAGCGCCTTTGTTTAACGTCGTTGGCTCGACATCTCACGGAGTGATTGATCACCGCCTCAAGTTCAAGGATAGAATCTTACCTCGCCCTACAAGTAGGGGTACGAGCACGAGAACTGCAAGATTTGACATGGACAACTACTGCACATGTACTGGACCCCTTCCGATTGATCAACTTGTCAAACCAAGCTTTAGGTTTGTCCTTGGATGCCTCCGCATCCTCACGACGATCCGATAAGAGGACAACCCTTCGCTCCGTAAGAGATTCCTGCAAAACTTTAGACACTTTGCTCGGAAGTGGAGGCTCCCGGCATCTAGATAATGAACGGTTAGTAAAAGTGTCTATAACGCACAATGAATGAACATCAGGTAAATGTGAAGATGGTTTATTAATCTCAAACTTGACGACCATTCCATCAAACTCCATAGTGAGAGAACCCTTAGAAACATCAATCTTCGTCCCTGCAATCTTTAAGAACGGTCTCCCTAACAACACGGGAATATCATCTACCTCATTTTTTATGTCTACCACATAAAAGTCCGCATGAAAGGACTAACTTATCCACATGAACTATGACATTTTCCACAAACCCCTTAGGATAGACACTAGACCTATCGGCTGCACTACCACGCTAGTCTGCTTAAGAGGTCCAAGCTTAAGGCATTGATTCACGGAGTAGGGGATGATATTAATGGATACCCCTAAGTCTAACATGGCCTCTCCAAACCTAAGGTCTCCAATAGTGCAAGGAATAGAAAACATCCTGGGGTCACTACATTTAGGGGGTAACTTCTTTTGAAATAATGCCGACACAAACTCACTCACTTTACCCTTAGGTTCACTCTTCTTCCTCTTAAGGGTATAAATCTCTTTCCAAAACTTAGCATAATGAGGTACCGATTTAAGTAAATTCAAAAGTGGGATGTTTACCTCGCAATGCCGAAAAGTCTCGTAGATGTCCTTGTCCTTCTCGATCATCCTTGTGGACTTGAGAGCATTAGGAAAAGGAACTTCCGGTTCATATACCGGCAACGGACCTTCATTCATCTTACCCGCATCTTCCTCGACCTCGATCTTCATTTCTTCACTAACCGCCGCATCATCCACTACCTTCTTCTTCATTTTCTTCTCCACCTCTTCTAGTTGTCTCTCGTTTCTCAATGAAACGGCACTCACATTTTCTTTAGGAGGTACAGTTTGGCTAGGTAATTTCCCGGAATCTCTTGCCTCCAACCGACTAATGGCATCCGCCATTTGACTCACCTGATTCTCGAGATTTCGAATGCTACTCTTAGTCTCTTGTTGGTTTTGAGTGACACTAACAGCGAGAGCACGAACCATTTCTTCAGTGGACATTGATGAGCTTGGAGGAGGATGCGAGCTAGGTGGTGGGTTTTGCGGACGAAGCATGTATTGAACACGAGGTGGACCGGATTGGTTACCTTGAGCATGTTGTGGGTTACTCTGATTGTCACCCCATCGAAAAGCCGAATTAGCCTTCCAACCAGGATTGAAAGTATTAGAGTACGGATCCCACTTACGTTGAGACGGCTCCATGTAACCGATAGCATTCACATTTGCCACCGGCCCCTCTCGCATTTGCGGACAACATTCACTCGGATGTGATGGAGAAGAACAAATGCCACAAACCATCGCTGACTTCCTTCCTATGACTAAGTCCTTGACCAAAGATGTCAAGCTATCCACCTTCTCCTCAAGCATGCCATGACTCGATCCAACTGCATTAACCCCTCGTCTAGAAGGTTTTCTATCAAAGTCCCTCGAGCTCTCAGCTAGCTCGGTGATTAGAGCCATTGCATCCGTGGGGCTCTTACTCGTGATTAAACCTCCACTAGCCGCGTGGACCATACGAGCATCCTCTTTACTGAGACCCTCATAGAAAAACATGATGAGGTCTTGGTCTTCATACCCATGATACGGGCACATACCACACAACTTCTTGAAGCGCTCCCAGTACTCATACATCGTTTCTCCATCTCGCTGCTTAACATTACTAATTTCCTTCTTTAATTGGGAAGCTCGAGAGGCAGGAAAGTATTTATCAAGAAATGTCTTCTTCATATTTATCCAAGTGTCGATGCTACCCGTGGGTAGATAGTAGAGCCAATCCCTCGCAGCGTCCTTTAGTGAGAACGGGAATGCCCTTAGCTTAAGCAGCTCATTAGTCACAGCAGCCGGCTTCATACTCGAGCACACAATATGAAAATCCGACAAATATTTGTTCGGATCCTCACCACTCCCCATGGAATGTGGGTAGCAAATGAAAAAGCCCAGATTTCAACTCAAAATTGACATCCTCACCGAGAGGAGGATATGTAATGCATAGAGGTTGCAGTTGAAGGTCCGGAGCAGTGAGCTGTTTAATTAGAAGTATCCGAAAAGTCCGAAGCGCATTGGGGTTCGTCTACTTAAGGATCTTGCACGACAATGACCTGACCACTTTTGTCCTTCCTAAACCCGAAAATGGTTCTTCCAATTTCTGAGTCAAAAGGCTCGAGGTTCAGGTTAGTAGAACGGGTATAATGCATACAAGGTACACTAAACAAATAAACAATTAATGCCTAATTTCCCTGGCAACGGCGCCAAAATTTGACGGTCCTAAGTCGCACGCCGCAAATTAACAGTTTATAAAAAAGTTTCAATCTTGAATTCTCCCAAACTTGAATAATTCTAAACTAGGTCTAAACTAAAAATAATAAAAAAAAGTATCAATAAAAGTTCAAGTCGAAGTCTTAATAAAACTAAAGCAAACCCTATACATAGGCAGTTTCCTAAAACTAATTAATTACAATAAAATAAATTACAAGTTTTCTTATTTCCAAAAATAGCTCCTTGGCGCGGTCTTTTATTCTTCTTCTCGATCTTCTTTATTCTTCAATTCTCCGAGCCCAAACCGATTTTTACTACAATAAAGTCGCAATATATCCACCTGATCAATAAAATCATCTAAAAACGACAATTTACCAATTATCAATTTTAAACCGAAATATACCAAAAATCCACTTAATTCAACTTCCAAGTGACTCGAAAATATATAAAATGGACAACTAAACTCCTACTAATAGCGCTCCATCAGGTTTAGGGTTTATTAAGAAGTAATTAATATGGCGGAATTTTAGTGTATTAATGACTATATTTTGGCGCCTAATTTTTTTCTTATTTAACGAATGAATCGAAGTTAAATTTTCTATTCATCACATAAACTTGTATCCTTCCTTTTACAGTTCTAAAAAATACTGAAATATTTTCGTCGTTTACAATACTTTTCACTTAAAACAATGACTGCGGAGAGGAGAGCTCATGTTAGGGATGTTGTAGCAACGAGGTTGTTTATGCGCGAAGTTATTATCGAATTTGGAGCTAAAAAGTTGACAATGTCATTGTCCGCCTTCGTCATTGCGACGACCAAGCTCACAACTTTCTTTTTGGGTTGTATGAGGAAGAGTTTAACTTGTTGAATGCGAGAAATATGCAACCCGAAAAGATGCATTGGAAGGAAGTTTACGATGGAGTACAAATACGCGCTACCCCTCGAGTTGATGAGTCCATTGTGAGGGTGAAGGGTGTAAACGAGGAGGAAGATGAAGACAATGTTGTTGAAGTGATTGATATCTCAGCTGATGACAAGGCTAAGTCGTATCGCCTATGTCAAAAATAAACCTACAGAACTACTAACTAATAACTAGTGGCAAGCAGGGTCGAATCCACAGAGAAACAGTGTAGTCATAAATTACTCAATTAAACAAGGCTATTCCTAAGGTAACAAGATCAAAGGTCGTGGATTAAAACTAAATGCAAGACTAGAAATAAATATGCAAATATCAATATACAGAAAAATTAGATGTTCATGTTCATTGTGACGGCAATCCACGATGGCGAGTTTCATATGAATAATGATCGAACAGAATTAAGCTAGTCGTTTAGGGCACAAATACGTTCTCTCGAGTCAATATTAACCTTAAGCAGATTAAGCAGACTCTCACTACGTATTAAATCAAACTCATCAGTTACGCGTAAGTGACGGGCCTAAGTCGTATGCCGCAAATTAATAATTTATAAAACTTAAATCCTAATATTAAACAAATCGTAAAGCGGAAGGGGTCAAACCACAGGGAAATAGACTAATCGAATTAAAGCTAAGCGTAGACGAATGCAAAATACGGAGTACTAAAGTAACAAGTAACCAAGTTGGGGTGGGGGTGGGGTTGAATTATAAAGCTAATCAAAATCAAATAATAATGCTAAGTAAAGTGAGTAAAAGAATGTAATCAAAGATTGTATGTCCTCGTGAATCAAATATACTAAAGGTCTAAACTCAAGTTAATATCTGCGGTTCAAAGATAATTGGTCACAGTTATCCGGTTCAAACTCGTATTCTTGACTACCTTATCGTGAATCATAGAATTCTAATTCTCCGTATGTTTAGTTAATTAAAACCCGTTCTTTAACTAACCCTAACCAAAAGACAATCTCAACAATCCAGTCAAAGATTTAATCAATTAGCAGCTTTAACGACAAGAGAATCGACAAGGAATAAATAGCATATACTATCCATTTATGCCTTAGATATTATGAGAATTGCTTCTAGGATTGACTATCACGTATCTCGTTCAAAAGTTAAACCTAGTTGTTATTTGCGTTACGTTAATTAACAATCCAGTTCAATCAACAACTATAACGATTACGCGATTAATAAGAAGACTAGTTGCACACCTAGAAATCACAACCAATCTCGCAAATAACAATGGTAATTGAGCAATCAATAATCAAGAATAAAGATAGGAACTTTCAAACTCACAATTATAAATCAAACCGCTTAGTTGCTTGAATCAAGATGAGAAATCTTGTCTTGCATAGTTTTATTGAGCAAAATAGTAAAAATAGGTCTAAACTAAAATAATGAAAAATAGATGTAGAAGTCCCCTAATATAAATAATGCAAACCCTATTTATAGACAATTTCCAAATCCTAATTATTTACAATAAAATAAGTTACAAGTCTTCTTATTTTTCGAAAACAAATCCTTAACTCGGTCTTGTATTATTATTTCTCAGTCTTTTCTACTCTTCGTGTCCTCTTATTTTCCGAGTGCAAGTGAATCTTCATCGCGGAAGCAGCAACGAACCGTCTTGATCAATAAAAGTATCATAAAAGTGACAATTCACATTTATCAAGCTCAACACAAAATATACCGAAATCATTATTAAATTAATCTCCAAGGGTCTCAAAATTATATAAAATCAACTCCTAGACACCTACTAATAACGCTCTATCAGTAAGTCTAGAATTGATTAGATTTTCGATCTTAAACCAAAATTACCAATATTCAATTAATTAAATGTGTTCCAAATAATCAAGTAATAATAAAAACGCGTAGGAAGACAACTAGTTTCACAATTCACAATTCATTCAACCAACCCAAGATCTATAGTGAGGTCGCCTCATACTATGAGACACATTAATATCTCACTATAGTTATAGTACACCTTCACCCACACATAACATAACAACCTCATCTTAATTATATTATACACTTTATTTTATTTTTTGCCATTATTATCAATTACATACAACATCATTTTAATGCTACAACATTCACCAGCAAATGTAGCAAAAATGTACACAAATTGAATTTATTTATTTTCATATTTTGTCGTAACCAATAAAAAATTGTTTCTGAAGAAGATTTTTTTTAATCAAATATCGTTACATTTCATGTACAATATAGTTACACTTAAAACAAGATGCAATTACTTTTCAAGTCTAATAATTAGGTTACTTTTGAAAAACTAATATAGTTACTTTTGAGTTGTCTCATACTATGAGATGGATGCACCATAGAATTTGTATAAACCTAAGTATTTGTATATGCTTATTGCACCCGTGTCACTAGCGATTTACGTCACTTTTAGCGCTTTTATTCGCTTTGTGCAATCCTTTTCCTCCGCGTTTCTCTAGTTCGTTTGTTGGCTTTGTTTTGTAGGACATCGCCGTATTTTGGAGGATGGGCGCTAGCCGGGTCGATGCTATAGATTCCCAGAATCGCTATGTTACGTGTCAAGTTGATTTTTCCTGGCCGAGGATGAGTACGAGCTAAAGGAAGACATTTTGGAGTCGTCTCGAGACTTAGGGACAGAGTAAGAAGTTCATTTCCTCATGTTAGACCTCGTCCCTAGCCTTAGGGACGAACAATGCCTTGTCCCTAGCCATAGGGACGATGATGGATGAAGTTGGAGCACGATAGAAAAGCGAGCAAATGGGCTTAAAATAGTGTATCTATTTCTTAACGAAAGTGTTCCCCATGCTCAAAAATAGTGTATTATCTGCATCATACAGTACAATCGAGTGGAAGGGAAATGTCCACCCTTGTCGGGGTAAAACATCTTTGGGCCACTCGAGGAGTAGTCGCTGAAAATGCGTGGCCACGCTCGGTAAGAATCTACGGTAGATTCCCCGGTCAGACAGCTACTCTCCATATCGAGGAAACCACTCATGATATATATCTCAGGATGCAAGTACGACCTGTAAGACACCTTGCATTGAGTGGGAGATGTGAAACGGACATGAGAATTGGTAATGCACAACTTGTCTCGGACAAGTGAGAGATTGTTGGAGTATGTGTCCTCCACAATAGTGCGATTACTTAATAAATCTTAATTAAGGAATACATGGGGATAATCCTGTATTATTGTCAATTGATTAACGTAAATCAATAACGGTTGGCTGACTAGAGTTTGACGTTATTGTCGTGAAGCAGCGGTAATCAATTGATCCCTTTAAGTCACACCTATAGGAACGTACTCCAAATATTAAACCTAATTAATTGTATGAGATACGATTAAATTAGTAACTTGATAAATCGACTAACGGTTAGTCAGTGAATTAATTTAGAGAGAAATCGAGTTGTGAACTCGGATGATTTAATTTTATATCGATAAAATTATTAGAGGAGATGGGAATTAGTGATTAAACGTTAATTCACTAATTGTGTACATTTTACTAATGAGATTAGTAAACGTACATTTTAATATATGTAAGTGTACATGTATTTTAGAGAGGAGATTAATTAATTTATACTTTATCATATTAGATGATTTAAGTGATAAATTATTACAATTTGTGGGACAAATATTATAAAACAAATAAGACCCTCTTGAGGCCCTTTGGACCGTCCAAGAGAAGGGGGAGGAAGATTCCCCTTGTCTTATTTGTATTGTTTGCTTGTTAGTTGTTCATGCATGTGTAACATCATGATTGCAATGCATGTAATTACTCTAAACAAGAAAACACTCTCTCTCTCCCCTCTCATGTTGGCCGTGCAAATGAAGTGTGTCTAACACACTTCATTTTGCTTGTTTTTCCTATAAAACACAAGGCAAAAGAAAGATAAAGTATTTTTAAGACTTTCTCTACATCTCTCTCATTTTTCTCTCTAAACTAATTCTAATATTTATAATATTACTAAGTGTTAGTAATAACAATAATATTACATATTATCAAGTATTAGTAAGTGATTTCTAGATCAAAATCCTTAGTATTTTTGGTGTAGTTCTTGGGTGCTACTAAGAGAAGGTTTCCTATTTTGGAAACTCGGGTTTTGGAGGATCGTCCTAAACTTTGCTCAAGAAACAAAACTAGAAAGGAGTTATAGTTTTGTGCCCTAATTTCCTTTTTAAGAAAGGTATAAATTTCTATAAACTTATAACAAAGTATGTTTGTAATCACATAGATCTTGCTCATCAAATTAGAGTAATTTGATTTACACTAATATTTGATTAGTAAATGGGATGAGATCCCTACAAGTGGTATCAGAGCTTAGGCTTGTGGTTACAAATTTATTTTGTTATTTTTGGAGTTTTATATATTTATTGAGAATAAATATGATAAAATCCAAAAATAGTGTTAAAAATGGTTTTAACATGAGATGTTTATAGCATGTAAATTTTCTGGTCTCATGAAGTTACTGGTCAAATTTCGTAATTTTTGAAATTTGTTTGCTAATTAAAATGATTTTTATACAAAACCGAGTCAAAAAGTGTGTTTTTGGCTAAAATAATGACTATAAATAGTTATATTTGGAATCTGGTCTCGCAATTTTTACACAGTGATATTTTATATTTATACTTTCTGCATGTATATTTTCAAAATTAGATTTTGAGTTTTGAATATTTATTCATTTATTTGTTTAAAATCGGTATATAATGCCTTTTATGTTCAAACAATATAGTAAACGTTGTTTTCTGGACATGAAATTTATACCAATATTGTTATACATTATGAGGATGCTCACGTATAAATTTGGGATTTTTCCTCACTGTTTTGGACGTTTTGTTGATTTTATGAGATAAAATCGATAAAATCGTATGTTTATTGTTATAAATATAATTCATAAAATTTTTGGACCAAGTTTTTCTTTTTTGACATCTTGGAAGTGTTCCAGAATGTACAAAATTTTGCCAAAATAAAAATGGTTTTATTTTATTTTATTTTGATTTTATAAATCTTTATTCATAAATAGTTATGATTAAAGTTAAACTAATTAGCAAATGACCATGTTTATGAACTAAAATCACCATAAGTTAGTATAAACTAATTTTGGGTGTTCTAAATCAGTTTAGAAGTTTTAGTTCAAGCTTAAAAGGTGTTTTAAGCATCATTGATTAATATGAGATGCATTTTATATGGGTGGAAACTCGTTACCATGGGTAAGTAGTGGGAGGAAGTCCCATGCTAATTTGGTTTGCACTCAACCAAATAAGAGTTATTTGGGGCTAATGGATGCATTTTATAGAAAATCATCAACCAAACATTCTAGTGTAGAATTAGTCAAGTGTTGACTTATCGTTTTTATATAAAAGGAAACATGAGATGTCTAATTTTATATGAGAAACGAGTCTTGGAATCGTTTATATAATTTCGTGGGAGATCATTATATAAATGAACATTTGTCTAAAAATGAGTTTTGGCAAATGTTATTAATAAACAATGAATGCTTATATATTTCCTCATATTTGTTGTAGAATTATTCGTTTCAAATCGCGATGGCATCACCATCAACTCCCGCGCCCATTTTGGGCAAAGATTCATGGTTGAGAACCGTGATGGATAAGTGTATCCTCAAGGATGACGGTAGCAACTTTGTCGAATGGGATTCGACGATGAGGGGAGCCGCAACATCCGACAATGTACTCAAACACCTTACCGATCAACCACCCGCCGAACCCACTTCTCGATCGGGGGCGGCACGAGCCGCCTATGATGAGTATGTGAAAGTGGACAATGACGTGAAAAACGTCTTGATTTGGTCCATGGCACCCACTCTCAAATTCCGTTTTATCACTCAAAAAAGTGCATATGCGATATTCACTAGAGTGACAACTATGTTCTCCAAAGCACCGCAAATTAGGCTTTATGAAGCCGCGGTACGGTTTTTCGATGCAAAGCTTGAGAGGAATCAAAAAGTTGGTCCTCATGTGCACAAAATGATTGAGCAAATAGACACTCTTGAGCGTCAAGAGTGTGCTATACCCAAAGCTCTTGCGATTAACCGCATTCTTCATTCTCTTCCAAACAAGTTTGCTCACTTTAGAGTAAACTATAACATGAACAACATGGATAAGAGTTACCATGAACTTCATGCTCTCTTGGTCCAAGCCGTGAGGGATATGGAAGTGAATGAAATGGAGAAGAAAGATGTTCTCTCCATGAAAATGAAGAACATGAATCTAGGAGTGAAGAAGGGGAAGGTGGCTAAGAAAACGCCATCCGTCAAAGGTAAGGGTAAGGGCAAAGCTATTGTGGAAGGTGTTCCACATAAGCCTAAGCCCAAGATCAATAAGGGAAAACCTCTCAATGACACTTGCAAATATTGCAATGAAGTGGGTCATTGGAAGCGCAATTGTCCCAAGTACAAGAAGGACTTGAAAGATGGATGTGCGACATCCAAAGGTATTCTTCCTTCTAATCTCTATATGATAGACATCAATCATGCTTGCATTTCTACATGGGTATTGGATACCGGATGTGGATCTTACCTTTGTAATCATTTGCAGGGGATGAGAAACGTGCGAGCTCTAGCCAAGGGTGATGTAGATCTCCGCATGGGCAATGGAGCTAGAGTAGCGGCCGTTTCCGTGGGAACTTTTGTACTCGCTCTTGCTAGTGGTTTAGAGTTGCATTTAAATAACTGTTATTTTGTACCAACTCTAACGAAAAACATTATCTCCGTCTCCGTGTTAGATGCGGAAGGCTTTTGTTTTGTGATCAAGAACAACCGTTGTACTTTTTCATTTAATGAAATAGTTTATGGTGAAACTATTTCAATTGGAGGTATTTATGTTTTAAATGATGTCAATGATGTTTATCATGTGGAAAACAAGAGGCTCAAATCGAATGAATCAAACAAATCCTACCTTTGGCATTGTCGTTTAGGTCACATAAACGACAAACGCATAAAGAGACTTGTTGCGACCAAGGTTCTCAAACCATTTGACTATGAATCAAATGGTACATGCGAATCTTGCCTCTTGGGCAAGATGACTCGTCAACCCTTTAGCGGTAAAGGGACACGAGCAAGTGAGGTTTTAGGACTCATACATACCGATGTGTGTGGTCCATTAAACATCACCGCTAGAGGAGGATATCATTACTTCATTACTTTTACCGATGACTTAAGTAGATATGGTTATGTCTATTTAATAAGGCATAAAAGTGATGCTTTTGAGAAATTTAAAGAATTTCAAAATGAGGTTGAGAACCAATTGAACAAAAGGATAAAAGCACTACGATCGGATCGTGGTGGCGAATATCTAAGTAATGAGTTTGATTCACATCTTAAGAATTGTGGTATAATATCACAATGGACTCCTCCGGGCACAACACAATTGAATGGTGTTGCAGAAAGGAGAAACCAAACCTTACTCGACATGGTTCGGTCTATGATAAGTCAAAGTGAGCTTCCTGGATCATTTTGGGGCTTTGCACTATTATATGCTGTTTTCTCACTAAATCGAAGTCCGACTAAAGCGGCCAATAAGACTCCATATGAGATATGGACGGGAAAGGTTCCCTATTTGTCATTCATGAGAATTTGGGGTTGTGAGGCATTCGTCAAGAATAAAACTGACGATAAACTCGCACCAAGGTCTGACAAATGTCTTTTTGTAGGTTATCCAAAGGAAACCTGTGGTTATTACTTCTACAACCCTCACGAGAACAAAGTGTTTGTGGCTCGTGATGCTGTTTTTCTAGAAGATGAATATATTTCTAGAAAACAGAGTGGGAGAAAATTTGAACTTGATGAAGTTCAAGAGCCACAAACCGAAACAGAAGATGAGGAAACCGTTCCATCGACTTCTGACACGGTTGTAATCCCTAGGAGGTCAGGAAGAATTAGTCATCAACCTGACCGTTACCTCGGTAACATCGAGGAGGAGGGTGATTTGTTGTTATTCGAAAGCAACGAACCCTCAACCTACAAGGCGGCTATTAGTAGCTGATACGTTTTAAATTTATACCGCAAGCGTACGGGTGTCGTAGCATACGGGTCGATCACAAGGAGGTCAAGGACTAAGTACTAGTTCGTCTCAAATTACGAGTTATCTGCGCTGATCAATAACATAGGTGATAATAAGCTAAATAAACTAATCTAACTATACTACTAAAAATAATAATGAAACTAAGGAAGACGAAATCAACAATAATTAAAGGCAAGGGTTCATATCATCGCTAGACAAGCTCAAAAGTAACGACACGATTGCTTAATTGCTATTCAAGTGAGACTACTAACACTCCGGAATATTAACGCTCTCTCCCGAGTAACGATAATTCTTCCAAAACAAGTCTAACTCCCGCTCCCGCATGTAAATTAGACCGTAGATAAATCTCAATTATACAAACTCGCACTCCCATGAAAACTCGTATAACATCGATTAGATTGTGTCTTAAATTAAATCTCAGCTTCCGCGTTTTGAATTAATTATAACCGTATTAGATGACTCTAACTGATCAATTTAACACTCAACCCAAATATCGCCCAACTTCCGTTGATAGCTACGAATAATCTCATGCCAAACTCAATCAAGAATCACCATCTAATAATCATGATAAAACCTAATCAAACTCGAACAAACAACTTCGCAATCGTATCAATTGACAATTAAAACATGCTTGTATGACTAACGATGATATAAAACCCTAAAATCAACTACTCATAAATTACGGAGAAATCATAAACAATAATAACAAACATAATTGAAATAAAATAAAGAGAAGGGAATAAGAAAACTTAATCTTCGATTGAATCTTGAAGGTCAAACATCGATCTTGTAAAAAGTAGAGAACTTGGAATGAAAACTGAGTTTTTTCTAAACCTAAAATTGACTGAATGTAATGTACTGTAAAACCTGGAAGTCAAACTAAAAAGTCAAATTAAAACTAGAAGTATAACTTGAAGTAAAAACTACAAGTCAGGTTTCTTTATTTTATTCTACTCTAATTACAAGTTGGGCTTTCAGTCTCTTTAGCCCACTTCTTTATAAAATTATCCGGTCCATCATGCGTGCTCCATCTTCTCGGGTTTTATATTTGATTTCATAATTCCATCAAATTCACGACCCGCATTTTATCCATGACAATTTCAGCTCATAAAATCTCCATCCTACAAATAATATAATAAACTCGTAGTAAACCGCAAAAGGAGAAAATATTATTTAAAACGAACTAAAAATGTCGGGATCAGTGTAAAGTGACAGGGAATATGAATATAAATTATCGGTAAAATATGGACTTATCAAACTCCCCCATGCTGAACTGTTGCTCGTCCTCGAGCAACAAAGATCGGAGAAAATCAAAGTGTGGCTAATTTATCACATTAGTATCTCGGACTTGACAACCTATACACAAAGACTTACCACCATAGTCTATTTCACCAAAGATAGAGCACAAATCTCAACCATTCACACCACAAAATATTACTCACTTCTCACGCTTTCGCAAAAAAACAACTAACGATAAAGGATATTTAAATTCAAGCAAGGCCAACCATTCGAACCACTTTCCGTTCCACCTTTTCTTTCCACATTCCCTTTTATTTCTTTTGTTTTTTTTTTCAAATGTGAAACATCCCTCGTATGTTATACTGTTTAGCATGATTTTTATTGATTATTGAGCTCGGTAAACATATTTCCTTAAGGGTTACATCATTGCTCATACTCTCGATCACAACCAAATTCATGGCCATTATAGTTACTCAAATCAATGAGTCCCCTCCGAGAGCATCGAAGCATTGCTCCAACATATATAAATCATTCCATTCATGCCACATTCCAACATTCCAACTTTCCACAAACCATGCCTTGCAAGAATACCAATATCGAAAGTAAAAGAACGAAAAGCGATAAAAATTGAGCAAATATAAGCGGGTTAGTGTTTGAGATTCGCAATCTATTTCTAGGAAACAAACCAATCGTGCAAGCTAAGGCAATAGATATTCAACTCAAAGATACTAAAAATCAAAATTAGCACACTAATCATTACTCCAAAAATGAAAATACAACCATTTTTTTTAAAAAAAGTTCAGCACAAAACACCAACAAGTAACAATAAACCGAACTCGACAAATGCTCCTCCCCCATGCGTAAACAAGACAATGTCCTCATTGTGATGAAAATGTGAATTATAAATCAAAGGACTAAAATAAAGGGAGGAAACGAGCTCACCGAGTCACGAGGCAGATAGACGGCGTTTAGCAGAAAAACCATGTCTAGCAGTAACTAATTTCAGTAGTAGTTGTCCCGGATACTCAAAATCAGGTCATGAGCAGCAAACTAGCAATGAAATGTCGCGCACTCGCGCTGCAGAAAACAAGCTTGGCATAATTCGCCAGGAATTTTACCCATATACGCCCAACAATTTGAGTCACAAGCAGTAATAGTGACTTAATAATCTGATTGCAGCTTCAACATCATCAAATCGGACACATTCATCAAAAACAAGTGCACCAAGCGAAGTCACAATCAGCAAGAGTGACTCGATTCAGCAACAACAAGCTCGACAGCAGCAAGTTACAAACATAACGCCTCAAATAAGGCCTCAACATCAGCGAGTCGAGAAATACAAGAGAATCCAGCTCATAAACGCAGCAAAAGTCGACCATATCACCAAGAACTCGACAAATCAGAAAGTGAGTCAATTTTGATCCAAAACCTCCACGATCGAGTAAAACGCAGCAAAAGCGATTCAATAGGCCAAGTAAAAACTCGACATCAGCAAGAAAAGCTCAACGACTAATTTCCAGTGCATAATTGAAGACTTCAATTTCAACGACTATGTCACACACATCAATTCCACCCAATAATTGCAAGTAAATCAGAAATTGGAATGAAACCCCCTAAAATTAGGGTTCGAGAATAAACCCAATTCGCAGAAGAAGAAGAAGAAGGGGACAGTGCAGGTGGTTGACGGTGGCGCGTGTGGCGTGGCGATGGTGGTTGGCCATGAGAGGGAGGCGGATCGTCGAAGGCAGAGGCAAGGGCGGCCGCAGGTGGCTCTGATGGCGACGGTGGAGGAGTGCGGAGAGGAGGGTGATGTACGGTGGTGTTGTATGCGGTGGCTGAAACTGGAGAGAGATAGGAAGGGCTGCTGAGGGTGGTGGTCATGGTGGCGACGGCGTGGGGCAAGGAGGATGGTAGCGGCCATGGAGGTCGGAGGATGAAGGTGGTGGTGGTGAGGCAGGCGGTGTTGGGAGAGAGACGGTGGCAGGGATTTGCTGTGTTTAGGGTAGTTTTGTGGGTGTTTACGAGGTAGAGGGTTGGGGATTGAAGGTTTGCTTTGTGTTTTTTCTAAACCCGGGTTCCCCGCCCGTGGGCCTAACTACCCCGCCCGGGGGCCTCTACGGCATCCCGCTGCCTTTTACTGTGTAATTTTCTCGTGGAATTTCAAGTATTCTCCCCGCCCAAGGGCTTAATTGCCATGCCCAAGGGACTCATTTTCAGCTTAACCTCCTTTTCACAAGCTTCTTCTTGTTAAAATCATTGACTCGACTCCAAATTTTCTGAGCTCCTATTTCGATTAAAACTAAACCAAATAGTACTAAGAGCGGAACAACTCAACGCCCGTAAAAGACGATCAAATAACCTTGCACAAAATTCAGAAAAGTGATAATAGAAGGTACAAATTAACCAATAAAAGTCGTAAACATTAGAGAAATAAACATCAATCACAAATTTCTTCGAGTCTCTATGTTTAAAATTTATTTCTACATCACTCATGTACTCAATAGGCAAGCAAGGTAAAGAATGATCATCGAAGTTGTGTAAATCATCATCATAAAGCGAAACAACTTCAATCTTATCGTGGGAACAATTAATCAAACTCTCCTCTAAAGGATCGTCTAAAATGTCAAGGTACTCATCCCACTTCACATCAAAGGTATAATCAAACAAGTTCTCAATTTTATCATCACATAACTCCTCAAAAATATCATTAACCTCAACGAAAGGTTTATGACCCGACATGTCATCACACATCTCAACCTTGTCCTCTATTAAAAAATTCTCAACAAAATTCACATTTAAGCTTAAATCATCATCATTGCTCACATCAAAATTCACGGATTCATACTCACTCAAGCACATATTCTCAAAATCAACATCTCCATGAGAGTAATTTGAATTTAACAAATCACATTCATCATCAAAGCAAACATCAAATTTCACATACTCAAATTCACTCAAGTGAATCTTCTCATTAAAATTATCATCAACATTTAAACAATTCGATTCCAATAACTCACAATCATCATCGAATCTCATGCATTCCAACTCACTTCCATTATTAGAAGTTTCGACATTCACATTCACGTCAAGGGAAAAGGGTATGGTGAGGCACATCACGATCAAAACTCTCATAAGACGGCGAGTTAATATCACTCGTTAAAGCACTAGTTTCCGGCTCTCTCTTAGGTGAAACCCAATTAGAACCCATGTATGTATTAACTGTGCCATGTTCTCAATTAAAGTTCTAGCTTCGTTCGCACTCAACTTATCAAAGGCTCCTTTAGCCGATACAATCACCCAATACCTAGTAGAAGGAAGCAAATTCTCGAAAAAGGTCATCATCGTTAACCAATCTGGAATGCCATGATGGGGACAAGCTCTCAGTAAACCTTTATATCGCTCCCAAGTCTCGCTCAAACTCTCATAATCGAGTTGGTAAAAGCTGAAAATTTCAGCTCTTCCTATAGCGGTCTTAGAGGGAGGGTAAAACTTATCCAAAAAGGCTTGAGCTAAGGTGTCCCAAGTACAAAACGTGTTCGGAGGGTGAGAATACAACCATTTCCTAGCACCATCTTTAAGGTTAAAGGGAAAAAGAATAAGTTTGACAGTTTCATCAGACATCCCTACCTTCCTTGTCAAAGCACATTTCTCATAAAAGGTTTCAAGATGATCAAAAGCTTCCTCACTCTCTAAACCACGAAAGACATCCTGCTGAATTAAACCAATTAAATCAGGATCAAATTCATACTCCAAGGCTTCTATAAATCCAATATTAATTGGTGAACCTATGAGCCTAAGGTTTGGTCTATTCAACTCAGCAAGTGTCGGCATTCTAAGGTGTACTCAACAAAATATATCACAAAATGCAGGCAACGAGCACATAAGAAACCAAGTAACAAATAACTAAAGCGTAGTCTAACAAATCTAAGACTCTCCTAATATCAATCCGTTGATCTCCCCGGCAACGGCGCCAAAAACTTAATTCGTTTTAAATTTATACCGCAAGCGTACGGGTGTCGTAGCATACGGGTCGATCACAAGGAGGTCAAGGACTAAGTACTAGTTCGTCTCAAATTACGAGTTATCTGCGCTGATCAATAACAGAGGTGATAATAAGCTAAATAAACTAATCTAACTATACTACTAAAAATAATAATGAAACTAAGGAAGACGAAATCAACAATAATTAAAGGTAAGGGTTCATATCATCGCTAGACAAGCTCAAAAATAACGACACGATTGCTTAATTGCTATTCAAGTGAGACTACTAACACTCCGGAATATTAACGCTCTCTCCCGAGTAACGATAATTCTTCCAAAACAAGTCTAACTCCCGCTCCCGCATGTAAATTAGACCGTAGATAAATCTCAATTATACAAACTCGCACTCCCATGAAAACTCGTATAACATCGATTAGATTGTGTCTTAAATTAAATCTCAGCTTCCGCGTTTTGAATTAATTATAACCGTATTAGATGACTCTAACTGATCAATTTAACACTCAACCCAAATATCGCCCAACTTCCGTTGATAGCTACAAATAATCTCATGCCAAACTCAATCAAGAATCACCATCTAATAATCATGATAAAACCTAATCAAACTCGAACAAACAACTTCGCAATCGTATCAATTGACAATTAAAACCTGCTTGTATGACTAACGATGATATAAAACCCTAAAATCAACTACTCATAAATTACGGAGAAATCATAAACAATAATAACAAACATAATTGAAATAAAATAAAGAGAAGGGAATAAGAAAACTTAATCTTCGATTGAATCTTGAAGGTCAAACATCGATCTTGTAAAAAGTAGAGAACTTGGAATGAAAACTAAGTTTTTTCTAAACCTAAAATTGACAGAATGTAATGTCCTGTAAAACCTGGAAGTAAAACTAAAAGTCAAACTAAAACTAGAAGTAAAACTTGAAATAAAAACTACAAGTCAGGTTTCTTTATTTTATTCTACTCTAATTACAAGTTGGGCTTTCAGTCTCTTTAGCCCACTTCTTTATTAAATTATCCGGTCCATCATGCTCCATCTTCTCGGGTTTTATATTTGATCTTCATAATTCCATCAAATTCACGACCCGCATTTTATCCATGACAATTTCAGCTCATAAAATCTCCATCATGCAAATAATATAATAAACTCGTAGTAAACCGCAAAAGGAGAAAATATTATATAAAACGTACTAAAAATGTCGGGATAAGTGTAAAGTGACGGGGAATATGAATATAAAATATCGGTAAAATATGGACTTATCAGTAGCCCCAACTCCGAACAATGGCTTGAGGCCATGAAATCCGAAAAGGATTCTATGTACGAGAATCAAGTTTAGGACTTGGTAGATTTACCTGAAGGAGTGAGACCTCTTCAGTGTAAATGGATATTCAAAATCAAACTCGGCATAGATAAACATATAGATGTTTACAAAGCTAGATTGGTGGCAAAAGGCTTTTCACAAGTCCAAGGTATTCATTATGATGAAACCTTTGCACCGGTTGCTATGCTTCGATCCATAAGGATAATCTTAGCGGTTGCCGCATTTCATGACTATGAAATATGGCAAATGGATGTAAAAACCGCCTTCTTGAATGGGATTCTAGAAGAGGAAGTGTACATGACACAACCTGAAGGTTTTGTAGATACATCCAACCCTAAGAAAGTATGCAAGTTTAAGAGATCCATTTATGGTCTTAAGCAAGCATCAAAAGTTGGAATCATAGATTTGATCATGTTATCAAACAAAATGGATTCGCTCGAAGTACCGAGGAACCTTGTTTGTACATGAAGTTTAGTGGGAGCAAGGTAACCTTCCTTGTTTTGTATGTGGATGACATATACTATTGATCGGAAATGATATTCCAAGTTTGAATTCGGTAAAGGTAGAATTGGGAAACCATTTCCAAATGAAGGACTTGGGAGAGGCACAACGCATCTTGGGTATCCGGATCTATAGAGATAGATCTAAAAGGATACTAGCATTAAGTTAAGAAACTTATATCGATAAGATTTTTGATAGGTTCAATATGAAAGACTCCAAGAGAGGCTTTCTTCCGATGAGTGTAGGAATAACATTGAAAAAATCTCAATGTCCTACGACTCCTGCGGAAATTGAACGCATGAAATTGATCCCTTATGCTTCCGCTGTAGGATCAATCATGTATGCTATGATTTGCACTCGTCCCGACGTCGCATTCGCCTTGAGTATGACGAGCCGGTATCAAGCTAATCCCGGTGAGAGTCACTGGATAGCTGTGAAGAACATCCTTAAGTACTTGAGAAGAACTAAGGATTCGTTTCTAGTGTTTGGAGGAGAACTTGAGCTACGTGTAAAGGGTTACACGGATGCAAGTTTCCAAACTGATAGGGATGATTTAAAATCCCAATCCGGCTATGTCTTTATGTTGAATGGAGGAGCTGTTTGTTGGAAGAGTTTCAAACAGAGTGTCACTGCGGATTCTACAACGGAAGCTGAGTATTTGGCAGCATCTGAAGCTGCTAAAGAAGCTGTGTGGATTCGGCAATTCTTGGATGGACTAAAAGTAGTCCCTAGTGCCGCAGATCCGATCACTATTTATTGTGATAATAGTGATGCCATCTTTCAAGCAAAGGAGCCCATGTCTAGTAACAAGTTTAGACACGTTTTGAGGAAATACCACGTTATTAGAGATAATGTGGAAAGGAAAGAAATAGATATTTGTAAGGTTGGGACAGACGATAACATCGCTGATCCTTTAACCAAGCCTCTTTCGAGGGCTAAGCATGACGCGCACACCGCCTCCATGGGGTTGCGGCGTATGCCAGATTTCCTTTAGTTTCGTAATATGTAATTGAATGATGTATCCTATTATATATATGAAAATAACATTAATTGTTTTTATCTTAAGTCATTACGAATGCATACTTTGTTTATCCGAATTTTTGTGTGATAACTTTGAACGTATTCAAGTGAACGGTATAAACTAAGTATTTGGTCCCTGGTCTCTTATAAGAGGTGACGTCTCGTAGAGACTAGATTGCAAGTCGATCGATGGTGGGTTCAACACCATGGGGTCATAAGTGATGACTGATCGTTTGCATAGACAGACTGTGAAACACTCTGTCGGGCAGTGACGCTTATAGAATTCCTTTTCAATGCGATTGAAACCTGGTCGTGGTGGGAATTTCTATAGTATTCCTTTGAGTCAATTCTTTGACTGGAAACTGATTGTCCAGTCGGTGCGCTCGAGGACTTTCATTTTGTCCTAAGCCATGCCGTGAAAGGGGTTATAAGGGCATCTTTGGGGTCATGGTGATCTGCATCATACTGATAATCGAGTGGAAGGGAAATGTCCACCCTTGTCGGGGTAAAACATCTTTGGGCCACTCGAGGAGTAGTCGCTGAAAATGCGTGGCCACGCTCGGTAAGAATCTACGGTAGATTCCCCGGTCAGACAGCTACTCTCCATATCGAGGAAACCACTCATGATATATATCTCAGGATGCAAGTACAACCTGTAAGACACCTTGCATTGAGTGGGAGATGTGAAACGGACATGAGAATTGGTAATGCACAACTTGTCTCGGACAAGTGAGAGATTGTTGGAGTATGTGTCCTCCACAATAGTGCGATTACTTAATAAATCTTAATTAAGGAATACATGGGGATAATCTCAGATATTGTCAATTGATTAACGTAAATCAATAACGGTTGGCTGACTAGAGTTTGACGTTATTGTCGTGAGAACGGCGGTAATCAATTGATCCCTTTAAGTCACACCTATAGGAACGTACTCCAAATATTAAACCTAATTAATTGTATGAGATACGATTAAATTAGTAACTTGATAAATCGACTAACGGTTAGTCAGTGAATTAATTTAGAGAGAAATCGAGTTGTGAACTCGGATGATTTAATTTTATATCGATAAAATTATTAGAGGAGATGGGAATTAGTGATTAAACGTTAATTCACTAATTGTGTACATTTTACTAATGAGATTAGTAAACGTACATTTTAATATATGTAAGTGTACATGTATTTTAGAGAGGAGATTAATTAATTTATACTTTATCATATTAGATGATTTAAGTGATAAATTATTACAATTTGTGGGACAAATATTATAAAACAAATAAGACCCTCTTGAGGCCCTTTGGACCGTCCAAGAGAAGGGGGAGGAAGATTCCCCTTGTCTTATTTGTATTGTTTGCTTGTTAGTTGTTCATGCATGTAGAATATCATGATCAGAATGCATGTAATTACTCTAAACAAGAAAACACTCTCTCTCTCCCCTCTCATGTTGGCCGTGCAAATGAAGTGTGTCTAACACACTTCATTTTGCTTGTTTTTCCTATAAAACACAAGGCAAAAGAAAGATAAAGTATTTCTAAGACTTTCTCTACATCTCTCTCATTTTTCTCTCTAAACTAATTCTAATATTTATAATATTACTAAGTGTTAGTAATAACAATAATATTACATATTATCAAGTATTAGTAAGTGATTTCTAGATCAAAATCCTTAGTATTTTTGGTGTAGTTCTTGGGTGCTACTAAGAGGAGGTTTCCTATTTTGGAAACTCGGGTTTTGGAGGATCATCCTAAACTTTGCTCAAGAAACAAAACTAGAAAGGAGTTATAGTTTTGTGCCCTAATTTCCGTTTTAAGAAAGGTATAAATTTCTATAAACTTATAACAAAGTATGTTTGTAATCACATAGATCTTGCTCATCAAATTAGAGTAATTTGATTTACACTAATATTTGATTAGTGAATGGGATGAGATCCCTACAGCGGATACACTATTTATAGCATTGGATACATTTTCATTGAGAAATAGATACATTATTTTTAAGCATTAGTTACAGTTTTTTTTGGGATCCGAAATAAATTCACTGTTTTTTAAGCAATGGATATAATTTTTTTTACAAATAGGTACACTATTTTAAGCATCGAAAACAGTTTATTTGAGAAATATTCATTGTTTTGAAGCATTGGATATATTTTCTTTAGGGTGTGTTTGGATTGAGGGGAATGAAGGGAAAAGAAGGGGAGGGAAAGGGAGGGATTGAGTTTCCATCGTTTGGTTACAAAAAATGGAAGGAGAGAAATGGAGCGGGGGAGATTTGGAGGGATTCATTTTCCCTCCTCTAAGCCTAATTGGAATCCCTCCAAAATAGGCAAGATTTGGAGGGAAAATGGTATCCAAACACTACCATTTCCCCTCCCCTCCCATTCCTTCCCCTTCCTTCCCCTTCCCTCATTTCCCCTCCCCTCCCTTTCCCTCCTATTTTGCTATCCAAACACACCCTTAAAAAAAAATACATTGCTTTATAAGCTTGAGATATACTATTGTTGAGTAACAGGTACACTGTTTTAAAGCATTGGATACATTGAGAAATATATATAGAGTATATTATTTTAAGCGTTGGATACATTTTTATTTAGAAATAGATACGCTGTTTTTAAGCATTGGATACGTTGTTTACTGTTTACAAATGCCTAGTAAGGAAATGTAGACATCTCTGTAACGATAACCACCGGCTTCAACATTATCTAGAATGCCATCATCTCCAACTATGGCATTTTTTTTCACTTGTCGTTCCCTATGCTGGTTTTTTTCCATGCAAGTCTTACAAGTGTTTTTCATTTCATGTCCGCAGAGTCCAGTTTAGGATTTGAAATTCTAACCAAAAAAATTGAAATTTTAACAAAAAAATTTGGAATTCATAAAAATGCTGGCCGGTTGACCGGCTGCCGGTTGTGATAGGCCGCCCCACCCTTGTTTTGAGATTTAATCTCAGCCTTTGATTTTCACAATCCAATGGCTTAGATTAGGACTCTAGGACTTTCTCAACCATAAGGACTCTATATAAGTTACCTCTCTCTCTCTATATATATATATATAGTATTAGATATGTTGATGATATAATAATAGATAGATAGATTGGAGGATGAAGTGCAAATGTTGGTATATTAAGAGTTAATTAAAAGGTATGATATTTATGGAAGATCACCAATAGATTACTCGGTTCGTAAGCCTCCTATGAGACTAGTCTTACACTAAATTAATGTGAACCCAGAGTACAAATTATAGTTAAAAAGGTACAAAAACATGAAACAAATATGTTAGTCATTTTTAAGGGTACTAAAAAATTTAATTACAATTAATAATAATTATTATCACTAAAATGGTACAAAAATAATACGGAGTATAATCGAGTACAAATGAGACAGACTTTCAATGACTTATTGTAAAGCTTGATTCACAAGTGTAACTCAATAATGTGATATTTGTCCATTTTCTTAGGTCATTTTACTTTGATTTTGAACGATCATGAGACAATCTTATACTCCTAATTGATACTGTTCGCTCACAATCTGCATTATGCCCACACAAACCCGACAGGGTTTTGCCCATGATCTTGACATTCTAGGTAACATAGGCCAAATAACATGAATTTGGAAATGAAGCATTCATAGCATTTTGTACAACGAAATTCCTGCTTCAAAAACTAGCAATTCTGTACAAATTGCGCTACCTTAATGAGAACTGAACCAGCCTCAACTGTGACCTTGCAGTAAACATCAAACACTTGCAAGGGCACAAACACGAGGCTTCACAAAAGTCGCCAATTACGTAGACGAGGACACCGCCTTCAAGCAAACTACAATATACAGCCCATAACTTAAATAGTCGACAATTTCGGCTAAATTACTCAAAACCACTACTTTTAAAGACACGTACTTCATACTACCAAGTGGCTTTATCGATCCTTGAAGGCATACCGAATTACTTGAGACAACTACTACTTCTAGAAGACATTTACTTCCTACCAAGAGGCTTGTCAATCCTCAAACACATACTGTCAGCGATGTTGTATTCGGAACTCGATCTGGCTTGTCTGAAATTCCGGCAATTTCAAGACATCCATCTAATTCAAGCCGTCAAACATGTACCTGAAAGAAGAATAATTTTGGTCAGCGGTTTGCACCCCGTACATGAAAATAGACATTTAAAGCAGCACAATATATGATATGCGGCAAACCCATGGTAATAAATGTACACAACGACAATACGGTAGGACTGCCGAGATTATTTTGACTGCATTTACTGCACGCAACAACCAAGTTTAAGCCGTGACGACCAGTATCACAAATCAAGTCTTAGGCCTATTCTTAATATATGGACCTACTTAATCATGCAATTACGGTGCGCCACATAAACACGATGTGGGATGACCAGAACACGGTTGACGCAGCTGCTATAATACGCTTCACAGCTTCGGCACAAGTATTATAAAGAAGCTTAGGGTGAATAGGATCACGATCGAGACAGATAAGTTGGAGTTAGCACACTCGCTAGGACTGTCCTATCCTTTCCAAGTAAAATAATTTTCTCATGTAAAGTAATCGCTCATTAGTTGCCACACAATCTCCGTTGAGTCTTGTTCTCAAACATTCCAAAAACAGCTTATTGTTTCCAAGTAAACTCATAATCTCGTGTAAAGTAGTCGCTCATAAGTTGCCATAATACACTCTCCAACACTCTCCATATGGGGTTGAAAGCATTGCTACTCAGTGCTAACAATTTCTGACAGTATCCGAACTTTGGTGGGTCTTACTTTTCTATTTCGATAGAAAAAAAATGCCACCTATTTCATAAAGGAAACATGAGTCTATTCTTCCTAGTACTCTAGTAGAAATCTCGTGACTTGCTAGTTTACCTTTCTATATTTGCAACGAGTAATTTGGACATTATCGAAAATATAGTTTGATCCACAAGAAACAGTACGGAAGAAAGGAATTGATATTGGCTAATGATTTTGTTTGATTATATCGAAATCATATTTTTGCTCATAGAAAATGATTAATTTCTATTCATAAAATAGAAAGGTAAACAAATGGCCTATACCAAGAGCAGATGGAAATGAGATTTCTAACAAAGAAGCATATATGGCTATCAAATTAATCAAACTGAATGCAGATTGAAACGAGATATCTAATACTAATAAACTTGAGAATGAATAAAAAAAACATTCAGTGACACGGCAGTGGAAGCAAAGATAATGACTCCAGCTTAACACGATAATGTAATCTCAATAGCTAATTTGGATCAAAGGCAACACGAGATAATTACACAAGGCGAAAAATGTTTAGAAGACTTATTTTTCTTAATATGGTTATTCCCTGTACCTGAATTTTACTCAATGGCACATCTTGCTGCTATCAAAAAGGAATACAGCAGCAGAAGTCGATTGAAATATAGACAGCAATATCCAGTTTATTTATAGAAGTGACAACAGTATATAGTCCCATTAAGAAACATAGAAGTTGCCACAACCAAGAGCTTATCTGAAATAAACCACGCCTATGACGAGGGAGTAGGAGAAGCAACCATATCAAAGATTCAAAATATGAAGATATAACTAAAACTGAATCTGAGTTTGTTGATGACATACAGAATAAATATCTACCTCAGGAGTCAGGTGCACTTTGGGAGATTTGTGACTCGGACGCATTCTGGGTGAAATTCTGTGACTCAGGTGTATTTTGGGTAAAATTCGGTGAATCTGGTGTATTTTGGGTGAAATTTGGAGTTTCAGGAGAATTCTGGGTGAAATTTGGAGATCCGGGAGTATTTTGAGTGAAATTCCTTGGCCCTTGTGGTCGGTTCCCACCAACACGCGGCTTTCTGAAGTACTTGGAGTTGAACGATTCAGCGATCGATGCGTATTTTCCCTTGATGAAATTCTCCAAGCATTTAATGTAGGAGAAGTCCTCTGCCTGACCGTCAGTTGAGACAACAAAGAAGCAACGGCTTTCTTGGAAATCGCCGTGCTTTTTCACCTGTTAAAGCACAAAATATCACTCTGCCAAGTTGTACCAGCAATGGAAAATAATTGAAAAGGAGGGCAAAAAAAAAAAAAAGGAAATAGACACCAACATCTCCAACATTGGATGAGACATTTTCAGCAACTGACTACTGAGCACTGAAGTACCAGACGTTCATAAATTCAACCCCAATCAAGTTTAGGAGAATAGATACAAGTGTGCACTCATATTTTAGTAAAAAGTAAAGCCGTGTTTCTTATAAATTAACAAGAAATGCAGGTTGCAACATTCATATAGAAAGCAATCTGTACCGTGATGAAATCAACTCCAGCTCCCATTTTAGCTGCTTTATCAGGATGATACTCCAAGACATTCTTGATAATAAATGATTGATCTTCAGAAGGAAGTGGATCTCCATCGACACACCTTCAATAATGAGTAGCAATATTGAGTCAGAAGAAGAAACCTAAACAAACTCATTATCTATCGAGTGGAAGATAACTACAATTTTGAACTGTGTAATCTTACCCTGATTGATGCATGATTCGCCTAATAGACTGCATAATCGTTTCCACTTCTGACAACGCATCTTGCTCCTCAGCAGGAAACGAGTCCATCCGTTTCTTTGTAGCAGTAAGCGGAACATTAGCAAAGTCATCAGTTGATCCAGGTTGTCTAGGAGGGCGATTCTTCCGACTCTTCCATTCTCCAGAATTTGAAGAGCCCCATCCCCTGCCACCATTGTCAGGTCTTCCAGATCCCCGCCCAAACGCGTGGCCTGGTTGGTTTGTCTTGTTAGAACCCCATCCATCAGCACTAGGAGAACTCTTCCAAGTTGAATCATTCTTCTGTCCCCAAGATGATTGAGTCTTTCCGTCATCAGACTTAGATCCCCACACTCCAGAATTATCCTCCTCGCGGGGCTTACCCAAGCTGTCCGAGTCAGCCTTTGCTGAACCCCAGCCAGATGGACTTTCTGACTTTTTAGAACCCCAAGCAGCAGCACTGGGGGAACTATCTCTTGGTTGTCCCCAAGAAGATTGAGTTTTTGCCTCTCCCGTCTTCTTACCCCAAGCTGAGGAACTGTCCTCCTCAACGACCTTCTCAGAACTGTCAGACTCAACCTTTTGAGCTCCCCAGCTAGAAGAACCGAGTGGTTGATCTAACTTCTTAGAACCCCATGACGCAGTTGGTTTGTCATTGTTAGAAGTTGTGTTCTTTGGCTGGCCCCATGCACCAGTTTGCTCGTCGTTCTTCGGAGTAGCATCCTTTGGCTGGCCCCACACAGATTTTGTTGGACTTTCCCCTTTCTTAGACCCCCAACCACCAGAGCCGACCTCTTCCAAGCCCCTTGCACTTCCTGACAAATTGTTTGCGGTTGAGTTGATTGATTGTCCCCAGGAGGTTTGGATTTTTCCCTCGTCAGTTCTGGAACCCCAACTTCCTGAACTAGTTTCTTTATGTGCCTTATCCACATTCCAGTCACCAGCACCTCCACCGCTGTTCTTTTGCTGTCCCCAAGAAGATTGTGTCTGTTTTTCTTCCTTTTGAGGCCCCCACGCTCCTGATCCAGCCTGTTGAGTGGTCTGTGATCACGTTTAGAACAACGTTAACGCATTACGCTCGATTCAAATTCGTAATTCGAATTACAACAAACTCAATTCAGTAGTTCTTATTTAAGGCACATTTTCTAAAAAGTTCAGATATAAACAAATATACAAAGTACTCCGAAATAATTAAAAAGTACTTAGAAGCAGTGATTTATTTAAAATAAAATCCGAAATTTATAATTTCTTGTTGATAATGAAGTAATTGTACATGCATATTCACAAATCTTTGATTCTCAAAAGCCAAGTAAAATAAATACTACTGGTATCATGTCAAGCAAAAGAGAAAATTTTTGGACTTCTCAACTAATCAAGACTCTTGGAATTTCACTCCATGAAAGCCCACATACTATAACACTTTTTCACCATCCTCCCCATAATACTCATCACCTTATTGATTAGCTGATTTTGACAATTACGGCGAATCGATACGTAAACGAATCGCGAATTGATACAAACAAATCAATACGCGATTTGCTGGGTACCAGAGCAAATCTGGTAACCCTGGTTTAGAACTCTCAGATAACATCAGTGAAGTGAACACACAATACAGCACTTACATATTTAATTATTAATTAATACTGTACTGAGTAGCAGAAAGTCTTAGAAAAACTATTAATTTTAACCCTGATAAATTAGTTATATCCAATAAGGAGAGCAGGTAATCTAAATACCTCACGCTTATTTTTCCAGGGTAAATCATTCCGCTGTCCCCAAGGCTGTGCATTGCTCTCTTTCTTTTCAGATCCCCAGCCTCCAGTTCCAGCATTACCACCGTCACTCCTGTTTTTACCCCACGCAGGTCCACTTGGAGTTTCCGATGCAGGCTGTTTTTTCTCTTGAGCATTCCATCCTTGTGAATTTGTCTCATCTGATTTCTTAGAACCCCACCCATCAGAATTACGAGCATTACCCCAAGCCGAATTCTTGCCTTCGTCATCCTCAGAATTCTGGGTCTTTGGTGCACCCCAACCGACAGCCACAGAAGAGTTTTCTGACTGTGCCTGATCTTTTTTCGAGCCCCAACTCACCGAGCCATTACCACGTGACGAGCCAGTACCCCAGCCGTCTTCCTTAGGAGCCTCCTGGCTCTTAGGTGCACCCCAGCCATCTTCCTTAGCAGCCTCCTGGATCTTCGATGCACCCCAGCCATCTACCTTAGGAGCCTCCTGGCTCTTCGGTGCACCCCAACCACCAGACTCAGTTTTATCTTCCACCTGAACTGGATCTTTTTTAGACCCCCAACTGGCCCACCCATTGCTTTCTGAAGCGCCAGAATTAGTATTCTGGCTCTTTGGTGCACCCCAACCGCCAGACTCGGGTTTGTCTTCTGCCTGAGACGTATCTTTCTTGGTCCCCCAATTTCCCCAATCACTGCCTCCAGCTGAGCCAGAACCAACAGCCCAGCCAGAATCGCCACCCCCTTGTGCTAAAGTATCTGCCCCAATTTCGACAACATCGTCAAAAACAGCATTGTTCTCTTGTTCAGGTGATAGGGCTGGCTCCATATAAGCATCCTCCCAGTCAAACTTCTCGATATCTTCGCCCAAACACCCAGTGTCCATTTCTTCTTCATTTGTGCTCCGCACCAGGTGAAGAAAATTGTAAACATCAATTGGATTCTCATCTGCTTCAATCTGATAGATACAAAGACTGTTATTAGCAAGCAAAGTAATCCAAGCAGCACATCTGGGACTCTGGTCACGAGAATATTTGCAGAAGACTCAAAATGAAAATTACGTTGCATATTACACAGGTATGAATATACTGAGTGCAGATATGAATACCTCCTTAGTGTCCCACAAAATATCAAACTTGGTTCCCGTGCCAACAGCAACACGCTTACCCCACGAACAAGAAGCCACAATTCCCGCTAGAGAGTCCACATGGCATTTCTCGGAAGCTCTCTCAAAACACTTCCTTGGTGTCTAACCAAGCCAAATAACAAAATAAACCAACATAAATTTCATCAGTAAATCTCGCACACGTAACACAAAATGGTTATATTAAGGCTAGATAGAACTCTTACATAGAGCGTTGCCTCCGTGAAAGGCACTTGGGCACTTAATGCACGACATAAAGCCTTGATTCCGCTCATATTGAACCCCACCAAATTGCCGGAACATGTCATGCTGCTAGCCAAGAGAATCAGATGTTCCTTGAGAACACCTCTGGTTACCAAAGTCACAGATGTTGAAAGGCGCTACAATTAACATGAAATGAAAACTTAGATGAGTAGACAGCAATGATTTTTGAGTTAAAAGTACACAAGAGTACCAAACTACAATGTTCTACAATCACTGTTAACACTTTTTGTTGATAAGTACCACTCAATTTATATCAATCTAAGGTCACCAAGGTGACACATATGTAATGATTGCCAATTGGAGACATCACTAACACACCACCAAGGTTAAAGCAAGAGATGATCAGAGATGACATGAAGCAAAACAATGAAACTACTGAACACCTGAAACAAGGTAACGAAAACAATATCTTCAACACGCACCAAGATGTACACCGCAATTGTGACATCAAAAGTCCTGATTTGCGAAGAAAATTCTACATTTGACGTTTACACCACAGAAAGAAAGATAAGCAGCAGCTGTATGTACCTGCACTGCCTGATCAAACCCACAAGAGATTCCGAGAAGGTCTTGGATTTGTTTAATTGCATATGGTATGGAACGCCTGGTATCGATCAAATGGAAGACCGGAAGACAGCAATCTAGAACGATCCGCCACGCATCACCACTCTGCTGAACTGCTGTTTTTTCTAGGGTAACCTCTACAGCTAGTTCCCCCTTGCTGTCCAGACTTTGCACCCAACTCGTTGTGCCAGGATTAATCCAGACAATGCTGACCGTAGCTATTCGAGGATCTCCTGCAAGAATCAAGAAAAGATCATTCAGAAATGCAACATATTTCTCTTTCTTGGAGATTAGCACAGAAGCAAATGCACAGTAAAAAGTGAAATATTAACACAGAACGAACAATCAACGAACATAGAGTTCAATTCCAGATTACCAAAAAAACTGACAAATTTAATACCCCATTTGCAAATGAATTTACTATTGGAAGAAGAAGACGACACATCACCCAGTACAGAATTACAATATTTGTCAACCATATATCAGAACACAACAATGACAATGAAGACTGATGTGTTGTTCATTTCCGTGATGATCATAATAAGTAATAACCATTAAACAATAATGTCAACAGAATAAAATTTACGAATATGCCCGTTTCCTTTCCGAACAAATATTGGCTCTCGAGAACAAGTTCACATTTCATTCTCAAAAATATAAATTTATTACATTTAGACAAAAGATATGTATACATAGTAAGCATACACATCATGAATTCCAAAAAAAAAAAAAGAAAAGACAAGACGTAATTACAAGTATGCTCTAAGACCATAAAAATGCATCAGTTGAACGTCCTGTGTCAGAAACAACCTGATTGCAGCTTCTGAATGGAAATTCTGCCGCGCAGAAATTAGTTGTTCTTCAACACAGTCAGTTCCCAACATGATAAAATTGAGTACACTGATGTTTGACGGCACCTTCAATTTAGCAAGAAATTGAAAAATCGAAAGAAATATTCTAAAGATGTGTTACCTTTAATGACAGTGTCCAACAGAAGGGGGCAGATCATGTCAGCCATGACGTGTGATAATTTCTCTACGTTTGGGTCAGCCATATCTTCCCAAAAGAACTTCAAACATGGCGTATCAGTCCACTTCCCGCCTGAATGTGGGAAATTGCAGCACTCGCTGCCATAATTGAGGCACATGCAAAGAACCAAAGATTCGATTCGTAAGTGTTCAAAAGAATAAAGCAAAACCCCCTCTCATAGGATGGTCTTTCCCAACCCTTGATTGGGGACAGAAAGTCAATAAGACGTATAAGATGTACAGACCAGTTCGCATGCAAATCCTAAATCAAAAACAAAAAATGGCTGAAACCTTTAATGCAGCAACCACAAAAGGGATGTTTTGCTCACCCCTAAATCATTCAACCGATTAAAAATACACCATTTGAAAGTATTGACTGAATTGACAAAAGCTTCAATGATTTATTTCTTTCCACCAACATCAATAAGAATCAGATACTCAGATAAAATGAAGCACGCCAGAGCACAAACATAAAAACCGAAAGTGATATTCAAATGAGTAAGCTACATGAAACCTAACAACAGAAGTAATGAAAGTACATCTGAGAGCGAACTGTGTGAAAGCTAAACTCTCATTCGGCTGTAAAAGGAAGAAAGATAGGCGAGTTTCAAGTGAAAATAAGAACGAGAAATTGCATCAAGATTGTAAATGAAAGACTGGATTAGCTATTCGGTTGTATTTAACTTTTCACTTATCTAAAAATACTTTCCGCCTATTTTAACAGCAAACCCTTAATGTGCATGTGCTAATGTATGTTCTAACATGGACATGAAAGAATATGAAAATAGCAGAAATACATAACATATGACAACATATTCCGGAACCACAGAAGAAAATATAACCAGTAATGAGACAACAGATTTGAAATATGAAGAAAACTTACCTGACAGATAGACCCATCCTCTTAAAACAGTGGCCATATTTCTTCTTCCGTCGTAAGACATTCACTCGCTCCTCGCACTTCTGTAGGATGTCAAGAGTGCTGATCTTTGACTCCCTTAGCAAAGTCTAAAACGACACAAGCATTGTGAGTAGAGAAAAAACACAATGAGAGCACAGTGATAGTCTCAAAACTCGAGGATATATGCAGACCTCATTCAGATGAATATGACCAACAAGCCCAGATTCAACATCTATACTTCCAGGTTCAACCTTTGGACGTTTGTACCTGGGCATCACAAGCTATTAACTTCGATCGAAATAATTATCAAAAAAAAAAAAAAACTAGTACGTTCAGAATGAACCCGAAAACGGATTAGATTATACGAAAGATAACATCGATCATTTTTGACCAAAAAAATATCATATGGAAGAGCAGAGATTCAGATCATAAAACCAAAATGTTCAAGGTAAAGCAACAATAGCAGCATTACAGCAACCACCAGTGACAAAAAAAACAGACACGATATCAAAAGGCAACTGTAACAATGAATAGAGGAAGATCCTTACTCGATTAAAAATTCAACAGCAGCATCTCTTAGGCTAACCTTGACGAGGTGATTTTTCACCTCATATGATGCATTCTCTTGACAGTACTTCCTTCCACAAGCACAGTCATTCAAATACAAAATCACACGCCGGTCATTCAAGTCATTTTTGAAGTTCGCTCGGCAGAAGAGGATTTCCTTGAAGAAAAACAAAACACAAAATTCAAATTAGAAAAAGAAATAAGAGAAGAGATTATCCGGTAAAGGTTTCGACAGTTCACCAAGTATTTTACACCATCGAGATTACCTTCATCAAATCCCAAGATGAATTGCTGCTTGGAGAAGAGTCCAGAACCGCCTTATATGCGGGATTAGACATCGCAGTTGCTGCTAAAACACCAACAGGCTCCCCTGCTGGAAAAAGACTCTGAGAGGACACCCCTTCTAGTCCGTACTCGAACTGAATTACCGAATTACTGCTCACATTTCTGACAGATCCATCATAACATATAACAACATCTCTCAGTACAGCCATCAGATTCTTGAAGAGTGTCCCAGGCTCAGCCAGTCCTTTTGACGAGCGGACAATTATCTCTCTGGTGGAGATAGAGTGAACAATCTCTTCGTATGGATCTAAACCGCGGAAGAAACAACCCTTCACCAGCCCAAATTCTTCAGAAGGGTGCAAGCTAGCAAAGGGATGCTTTATCTTGAAGAGTGAAGCCACTTCCTCCACCAAATCCTTCGAGTAAAATTTCCGCTTATCAGCCAACTGCAACCCCAAAAAACCTATCTGCTGAACGATCTTTTCAACAGCGGACTCACTTCTTGAATCAATCAGATTTCCAAGTGCTGAAGACTTCAGAATAAAATTTGCTACAGGAACTTTGAGAAGTTTGACACAACTTTCAAACTGTTGCTGTAATAACTCATTAAAAGATGTTCGTAGCTGAAATAGTAAAGGAGATATCGTATCTCGGATCTGGCTATGAATACCTTCCAGTTCAGAGAAGGGAACAAAAAAATCATGTAAACTGACACTAAAACCTTCAGCAAAGATGTTTTCCATCAGAAGTGGCTGCAGAGAGTCGAAAAAGTCAAGAGCTGCTTTCGGACTTTTGCTGAAAAACAATGACGTCAGAATGTCACTAATGATAGAAGCAACAACATCCTTACTATAATCTAACTTCACTATTTCACTTCCCCGGATCAACAGTCTCTCGCCGTGACACTCAAACTGTGGCGGTAATGCAGTCTGCAACACCTGCTGAGCAGACCAGCGAGGACCAGCAGCGCAAGCCTTACGAATAGCTGGAGATCCCAAAGGAGCTGACGCATGCATAGCCAATTGCTGAGCAGACGCTTTGTCCAGAAAATACACGTTGAAGATCGTCTTCAATGATAACAAAGCGTCAGTGGCCAGCTGTAAATTGAGATTCCCACTGTGTGAGCTCAGCAATTGCTTATCCACAGAGAAAAGTTCTACAACTTCAGCTCTGGCAGAGAGTGACTGTGGATAAAACAAGTGAACACAGTCTCCATCAAAATCCGCAGCCAATGGGCCACACATAAGCGGATTTATTTTAACGACATGATCATCATGAATATAAACTCGCAAGGCCTGGAGTGAGTGCTTGTGAGTAGTAGGAGGTCGGTTGATAAAAACAATGTCTCCATCCATAATTCTTCGATGAACGACTTGACCGATTTTAAGAAAGGTATGCCCCTTTGACCCCTCCCTTAGTGAATATGTTGACAGCCCATCCCTAAAAGTCAAACATAAGTTGTTATCAACAAGACGCTGCAAATACTGAATATTGTGAACATTCACTCTCTCCTCAAAGGTCATCTTCTGTGCTATTTCAGAAGGAATGCCGACTTCATTCACAGGTCTAAACGCATCTCCTGTAATGACAGAACGTGAAGAAAACCCAGATCCTTTACTAATAAAAAGTGTCCTCATCTTCTCAAGCCAGGCTTTTGTAGAAGAACTATTTCCATCCTTGTTGACCCCATATCGATTGTCCCCATCACGTGCAGCCTTTTTAACAAAGATAAAAGCACGCCATTTAAATAAAAAGGCTAGATTCAGTCATAACAAAAATCAGCAACTACGTTTATAAGTGTCAACACAATGTGGATAACACAGCAAGACATCCATATTTAATATTTATCTTTATGTTTGGAAACAAAATCCTCTTATGCCTTCTTATTTACTTGGTGCATTTGCATTTCCACTAGGACAGATTGTATTTTTCTCAAAGTTCTAATTTTTATAACCACATATAGTGTTTCCATTTACCACCTTTTTTATTTCACTCACTTTGACATCCCCATGACCCCATCTTCCATCCTCACTTTTATGACGGCTTGGTCATTATTGTTGTGATCCCAAAAGTTCATCACAAATCACATTTACAACAAGAAAAACATGTGGATTAATTATGTTTGATGTTTCTTCAATGATAAAGTATAAATTGATGAGGAATAAAGCTCAAAGAAAACAGACATGTGCAAGTCATTGGCTCCTACTTGAAGATATTACATAGAATTAAAAAAAAAAAAAAAATCACATGATGGCTTTGTTGTTATTATTCTTGTCCCAAAAATTCATCACATATTACATTTATACCTAAAAAAGCACATAGATTAGTCATTTTTGATATTTCAATTTTAGTTCAAATTCATGCGGAGTAGAGCTCACAGCCTGAAAGCTGCCGTTTGCAAATCGTTTGCTGTTACTTGAACATCTTACACAACAAATAAAAGATACTAAAGAGTGTCTAGAAATCTAACCCTGCTGGTTCCTCGGACTTGAAGGTATTGTGAAACAGCTATCTGCAAGTCATTGGCTTCTACTTCATGCGCTTCAAAATTAGGTTCACCAGACCTTGAACTCCTAATGATGTCAATTTGCCGCAGAACCTTTTTCAACATAGATGAACAAAGATCCTGGAATCCGTAGCAAAAACATGAAAGCATTAGCGATTTAGCGTATTACACTGTACTCTTACATTGCCAAAATGCCATGGGACTCACCGAGGACATCACACTAACTCCATCTGACACGTCAGGAACAGATAAGCAATTAGGAGGCACTGGTAAATAACGCAAAATGTAACCATCTTGAGGGAAGTATCCTTTCTTAGTAAGCTTCCTTTTGGTCTCCTCTCGTATTTTCTTCAACATTGCTAATACCTACAATAGAATATTGAAGACATGAGTTCAGAGCTCTGGCAGGCCTTAGGAAATGCTAAACACCATGCACCAGAACAGAGGAACCTATATGACTATGACATCATGTAATCTTATACCTGAACGAACTGTAAAATAAGGAAATAGTCCTTTTAAGATGAACACTGAGCTTCATTCATTACAATTGCCACATTTTCATTCTCGTTTCATTCAGTTTATTTGCATAAATACAATAAATATCAATCACACAACCAAACATACGCCATTTTTCCTCTCTTCTCACATTCATCCAACTCTACTAGTCCATACACAAGTGTTGCCAATGAATGGCAAGGAGTCTTTTTATACTGAAAAGGAACAAAGAACTTGTCACAAAGATCTTCACACATACAACTCAACGAGAGAACTTAACAGAAAATACAGACACCTAGTCTATGATTGAATCAGATAATCCACATACATGAACGGACAAAATCATAAAACGCACATTAGTCTTGGAGAGTAAAAATAGCAAAATAAATAAAGAGATAAGAGCAGGTGCGCTACATTGTTTTGGCTAATTTGCTAGACCATCACTAGAAACAAACCTCTGAAGCAAGCAGTGGTCTAGAAGAACCATCCCCGTACTTATAACCAAATTTTCCGAGAAAGTTCCAAGCACCATCGTGTATTCTCGATCTACCAGGTATTTTCAACTCAAGGAAAGACGCGCCTTCATTGGTCTTGTTTTCCTTGATGGAGACATGGCTAGCTTCCTATGCAAGAAAAAATGAAAATTGAGAATAAGAAACAAAATAAGAGTAATACGTGATTGTTCTCCCGCACATCAAGAAAAATGGGCTTTCTTAATAGAGACTACATAAAATATCATATAGGTCATACACAATAGAGCAATATTTATCTTCTAAAACTCGTTTTGTGCCAAGAAGGTAATTTTAACTTTTAAAGAAGATCTTGACCATTTGTGTTGTGAAACAATATAGTGTTAAATTGATAAATAGTTACGGAGTATTCACATCTATGTCGCACATTCTTTAGAAAGAACTTTTAAATCCTCATGGTCAAAATAAATATGGAACTATGGGCATTGTTGTCATCATGTGTACAATAAGACTATAAGAGTGACAAAAAAATGGATCTTGGATCTTAACCTGATCTTTATTGGCTATGGCATGCAACTGAATCTCGTATTACACGAGATAAATATAACACGTTCACTTTTTGGAACTTCTTGCTATTAAAGAAAGTAAATAAAAAAAAAAAAAAAAATTCACCAAAAAAAGCTTGAAAACCAGAGAAAAATGGAAGATACAATGAGTGAGCTTACTTCACAACACGCTGACATCAATCTCTCCATGATGCCATTGTTCTTCACTGGGACCTGCAAAGAACGCAGAAAAAAAAATATTAAAAAAAAAAAAAATTAATAATAATACTAATACAAACAAACAAACAAACAAACAAACAAACAAACAAAAAAAAAAAAAAAAAAAAAAAAAGGTGAGTAGATAACTCACTATATGCATGTGAATACAATTTTCTCCAAATGTAGGTAGTGTTGAGAAGGACACAGGGAGAAAAGTGAAGTCAAAATAATACACTACCAATTAATTGGCATACCTTGCTCGTCTTCATCTTTAAGCACTTAAGACAGATCATACTAAGCATCCGTTTCAATTCACTGAGATGGGATGGATGATAAACAGGAATGGGCAACTCGATGTACCCAAAGTGACCTGAAAGCAATAAAGGTCGTTAAATACAAAACTAAGACAGTAAAGCCATGATATCAGAATTCAAAAAGTTCAGTGATACGTTCTAGGTCGACTCCTAAATCATGAAGCATTTTCAAGACGTGCAGATTCATAATAGTTCATAGCAACCCGAGAGGAAAAACTTCTAAAAATAGTAAGCCCAAATACAATTGCCATCAAAAAGGAATATATTATCATGGGAACGGATAGTCAACCGACAGTCTCTAGACAGATTCCTAACATAATCCTCACAAGTCATTAAGAAAGCAACAAGACAAGCCAATGGAATGCCACATTACCATGTATATGAGCCATGCAAATTTCCAAATTAATGAACAGACAACATTGTTGCAGAATAAGTTCCAAAACTACAACAATCACAATCATCAACTCCAACCTAAACTGCTAGCCCTATGGATAGCACTAAACATACAGGCATTGTCTATCATGTAGCTGAAGATAGTCTCGGCTCTTTAGGCCCACGCGCTCTGGAGAAAACTGTTTTAGCAGATGACTTCCTACTACCGAGAAAAAACAAAAATAAGGGGCCTGTGTTCAAATTAACATTAATCCGATTTCAATAACCACAAAGTATCTGTGTGACTGTTGCCAAGTCCAACATATAGCACCGTACATTAAATATAAATTTAAGCTGTAAACTTGGCCATTCACATGAAATAATTGTGCCCATGGGGCCATGTCTCAAGCATTGCCTGTATCTAAAACTTTCAGCAGGGAATAAGGACGGTTTTCTTAGCATCTCATCTTAATCTCGTTACATATCTTTAAATACCAGAAAAACCGAATGCCATTAATCTCATCAGCATACCTTCACATTTCCCCGGTTCTGCAGTACCACAAGATTCACATTTACCGGTCTCCAAAGGCAAGCCAAGAAAAGGATTTGCCAACTGACTAGCATGGCTGATAGGACATTCACTGATGGATGATGTACGCTGTGAAAGAAATAGGTGACAGAATGAGTCTTCAATTCAAGTAACTTCACAATTGAATAAGCAATAATGCAAGCTGCATTTGATGTCAAAGCCACAGATTTTAAAAATAAGAGCGGAGTGGCAGATGAGTGCACAAAAGCGAACAATCATAGCATAACTACTCTTACTGTGAAAAATGATCCCCACGATACAACAGTTTATATAAACAAATAAATATATACAACACCACACAAACCAGGAGTACGGAGATTTTACACAGTGCTGCAAAAACAAACAAAAAAAAAACAAATCCCGAAAAGAAAGAGAAAAAAGAACCCTCTAAAACCAGTTCATAAGAAAGAGCAAATGATCAAATAGCAGTGCTTTCAACAACATTTACGGAGTAGATCGTAGCATTTAAAACATTTTCAAAAATGAAAAGAGAAGCCTTCTCACAATTTCATTATGACTAGCCAAGCCAAACTGAATTCCAATTATCTCTCCATCAGCGGCTGTTGAGGTCACACTTTCTTCCATCTCCTGAAATGCAAGATATGTTATTCAGCTTGAGTGGCAAACAAAAAAGATATTTCGTATATAAACAGAAGCATAGAGCCGGGGTCCAATTTAACAAACAGTTAACAGGTTTGTTAAGGGCTAATTTTCACTGACATTGAGATACCCATCACAGATTATTACGTGTAATACAAATATTGAACTCAAATAATGCACATCTTTCCCTTATAACAACGTACAAACAACCAAAACGAGTTCCCTATTATATCAAATAGCAACACAAATAATTAACCCGAAACCCATTTTCATCCGATGTTGGACAAGGATTAACCAGGTACAATATGTGAAACTCCCAACAGAAAACAAAATCACCACCAGATATTCCCTTTATACCATATTGTTACACATATAACATGTATTTCAGAGACATCTATTCTTCTCCATCATCGAAAACACCCAACATTTTACCCCTCAAATAGTCTTCAGTCAAAACGACAATAATATGACAATGAGGGAAAAACGAAACCAAATAAAAATAATCAAGAGAAACATCAACCAAATAGTTACTCTGTACGATTTCAAACTGTCAGACATGCAATAATATAGAGGCATATTAATTAGGTTTTCAGAGTGAAAACAGAAAATGGTCTAACACAAAACATCAAGTGAGATAGTCTTTTTCGAAACTTAGTGACAGACAAGAGGAAACAATACTTTCAGCAATTACAAACTACGAAGGACCAGCATTGAAGAAATATGTCAACAAATGACCATTAAACTTAGGGCGAAAACAGAAAGGATGCACGGATTTGAACTACATTCACAAATTCACACCACAAAACCACTAAAATTGAAAACAACAAAAGAACTTATACTAAAACTAAACCAAAACCCTAAATAAGAACCCAAAAATAAAAATCAAACATAACCAAAACCAAGAACATAAAGATTTCAAATTTCCAAAATGAAAGGAAAATGCAACATTACAAAAAATTCCTCAAAAACAACACATTAAAAATCAAAAATAGGGCACATGCAGTAAAAAACCCCCCAAAAAACACAACACTAAAAAACTTTCGATTCAAAATCATTTCCACAAAATCACAAAAACCCAGAAAAGCCCTGAAATCAACCAACAAAATAAACACTGAAAAACAAAACAAAAACAAAAAACAGGACTGAAATTAAATAAAGGGTCTCACCAAAATCATTTGTTCGTCCCCAAAATGAAATCTTTCTTCCCACTTTCGAAAATGTATGACCTAAAACACTAAATTACTTCCCAGAAAACCCTCAATTTCACAATTTTTTTACACAAAGTCTGTAACTTTGAGAATGAAGATGTGAAATTGTGAAGGGTTTAAGCCAAACATGCAGCACACATGAAATAAAACTAAAAAAAAAAAGGAGAGAGAAAATAAAATAAATAAAATGAAAGTGGGAAAAAAAAGGATCTATTGCTTTTAAAGTTTTTTATTAACCCTTTTTTTTCCTCGAATAAAATTTCTATTTTTTCCACTGAAAATCAAATGTGAGTAGTTCTCCGTACCATGTTGAAATTCGAATGTAAGTGTAAAAAATCACTGAAATTGCATTTGTTTTGACTGCATCATTTTTAGTGGTTGGAGCTTTGTTTTTATGAGTGAAAAGACGGAAACGGGTTTTTGCATTGGGTTTGACCGTTTGGAAGTAGTGATTAATAGTTTGGGGTATAGTTGGGTTTAAAGTTTTAGGTGTAGTTGGGCCAAGATCATGTTTTCTCCATTAGCCAGGGCCAAAAATAAATTTACTAAGACAAGAGAGTTACGCGCCACCTCCACTACGAATGAACGAAAGCTCCTGGGTAAAAGGCAGTTCTGGGCAGAATTGTGTAGAAGTAGTTTACACTCACAAAGTTTCAAAGAATCACCCCTAAGAATATATAGCTAATCGCCTCAAAAGAGGCCTGAGACCTCAAGAAAGCCAAACTCCAACAGCTAGATTTGAACCCTATAAAGGGCGAAGGAGCAGCATTTGAGCAGGGTTACATCATCTTTTACTGTGCTCTACAACAATACAGTCTTCATTCCTCCAGAATCCATTACTTCATACCACCTGAGCACCCCCATATTACGAATTACTACCTTGTATTCCTTTGATTGTAACTCGTTGCTTGCCAAACAATATTTAGTGGAGCACATTAGGCGGGACACAGATCCCCCCGCGGTCGTTTCCCACATTGGGTTTTCCGCGTCACCAAATCTCTTGTGTCATTTACCTTTTTTGCACTTTATTTTCTTACATTCTTCTCGTTCAAACTACATCATTAACAACGTATAAACCGAGTCATAAATCAAGTAGATCACTATACCCCTTTCACGAGTCAAATAGTCAACGTGACCAAATTTGGCTGAAACAATTGGCGCCCACCGTGGGGCTGGTGATCTAACTTTACGCGTCAACTCGGAACATATATCTCTCTTTTCTACCGATCAACAAGTCAGCATGTCAGGATGCTCCAGCGAAGCAGGTCCGTCTCAGCGACCAGATCCGTCTCAGATGATCAGCACTTCACAGCAAACTGGCCCTGAACACCGAGAAGGACCTGCTCAGGACCTTGTCCTCCATCAACAGGTTGAGGGTCCTCAGCACGATGGAATCCCTCAGCAGCTGAAGTCCGAGTACGTGAACGTGGAAAACGAATCCCACTCGCCATAAATGGCGACTCCCGATCGTCTTTGTGCCGCCACCCACCATGAATCAACGGCATTTAATTCACCGTCTCATTGTTAGAGGGTTTGGCTGAAGGTGTGTCTAATACTAAGGCGGAATAAATTAGACACTAAAATAAGATCGAATCACATGCAAACAAGCTCAAGTTAGAAGTTTATACCCTCGTAGCGTGATTTCTACCGGTATGACGAGATTAAACCGAGAGCCCCAAATGTTGCTCCTCAATTGAAGTCCACTAGTACCCTTGGATTACTCCTCTCTTGGTTTACTAGAACCGTAAAAGGATGATGTACTTGTGTGTAGGAGCAAGCTCTAAGCTTGCGAACAATGGAGGAAAAACCTAGTTTTTCACTCTATTTTCTCTCCTCTCTTTTCTTGGTGCTTTGGTGTGTGTGTGTTTTGTGTGTATGTTTCATGCAGAAAATTTTCTGCACACTTTAGACATCTTATGATGATTATTTTGCAAACATAATCATCACTTTATCACCAATCAATGAGCACCAAAACAATGGCCAATGCATGCACTTGTTTGTGCCATTTGTCACACTTGTGCATGTGTGACACTCGTCGTGCATGCACGAGTGTGGCACGCATCACGAGACCGTTTCCGAATCTATTATAGATTACGGTATAAACACAAGTTCTCGGGTCTAACCCGAAAGGTTAATGCATTAATCTAATTATGCCAATTAACCGTATATAAATCCATTAGGGTACCGTTGTGTGACCCAATTGGACCGGACTAAATTGGTAGAATATTCTAAATACTTTGATTATAAGCGGCCTCTAGCAAGACATTATAACCACCCAATTTATCCGATTATCATAATCTCATATTTGGTCCATGACTTCTACGAAGTCAATGCACAATTGTTGACGGACACCTAGTATCCTCAACAATCTCCCACTTGTCCGAAAGAAGTGTGCAAACGAGCTAGATGTGCATCTTCAATTCTCTTGTCTCTTAATGTCTCGCCTGAACATAACGTAAGTGTCAAGTCACCCCTATGTCTATTTCAGGCTTTTCTTGGACTCTGACCTAAACTGTACACCAGATGATTGTTCGGTCAATCCATCCGAGCGTGGCCACACATTTAACAGTTTCAACTCTCCAAGTGGCCTAGAGACACCGATCCTAATCTATAAATTAGGAGGACAATCACATCTTGTCTATCCATGTCCCTTCATACGTTCCATAGCCACTCAACAAGTGCCTTTATAATCCCCTTTCACGGCATGGCGTTGGACACTGTTAAAGCAAACTAATCCTCGTACAAGTTCTATGCGATAGACTCAGGTCTAAGGAACCGACTCCAAGTCATAGTGAGATATTCTTATGACTTCCAAGACTTATTGAATTCTCACTGCGGGTCAGTCTAATACACGCACCATCGTGTATCCATGTGAATGACTTGGACGTCCAACGTCCTAGATAATGAAACAAGATCGTTAATCAACTCACATACTAGTCATTATGGGTCATCAATGTCCCTACTTGACAACCTGACTAGGGACAACTATAATTAACATCTCCAGTTCGCCATAATAGGGTTTCATTACCCAGACATAATCTGACAACCTATTTGGAGACAAAATTATTTTGGACATCACTCAATTAAACCAAGATTGAATGATTAATGATTAAATATCATATAAGATGAGCATAACAATTGTTTTACAATCAAATTTAAAACAATTACATCATAGCCATTCTACAATGCGCTTGATGCCTATAGCAGCTGTATGCACCTCGTGCTTTGCCTGCGATAGGGGTTTAGTTAATGGATCTGCCACATTGGCATCCGTGTCGACCTTGCAAACAGTCACATCACCTCGATCAATGATCTCTCGAATAAGGTGAAACTTTCTTAGCACATGCTTGGATCTGTGATGTGCTCCAGGCTCTTTCGCTTGAGCAATAGCTCCACTATTATCACAATAGAGAACTACCGCATCGGCAATACTAGGGACAACACCCAACTCAGTAATGAATTTTCGAATCCATACTGCTTCCTTTGGTGCCTCCAAGGCAGCTATGTACTCAGCTTCTGAAATAGAATCAGCAATGGTCGTTTGCTTTGCACTCTTGCAACTAACAGCTCCTCCATAAAGAGTAAAGATGAATCCCGACTGGGATCTAAAGTCATCTTTATCTGTCTGGAAGCTAGCATCAGTGTACCCTAGGACACTTAGCTTATCCTCTCCATCGTATACTAAGAATCTGTACTTAATCCTATTCAGGTACTTCAGGATATTCTTAACGGCGGTCCAGTGTTTTTCACCTGGATCTGACTGGTACCTTCTCGTCATGCTCAAAGCATACGAGACATCGGGACGCGTACATATCATCGCATACATGATAGATCCTATTGCAGATGCATAAGGAATCCTACTCATCTTGCTTTGCTCATCAGCTCCCACTGGACTCTAAATCTTGCTAAGCTGTATGCCTTGACCCATGGGCAGAAAGCCTCTCTTAGAGTCTTTCATGTTAAACTTATCAAGTACCTTATCGAGATAGGTAGTTTGACTAAGTCCTAACATTCTCTTTGATCTATCTCTATAGATCTTAATGCCCAATATGTATTGTGCTTCCCCTAAATCCTTCATTGCGAAATTCTTCCGTAGCCAATCCTTCACGGACTCTAGCATAGGACCATTATTTCCAATGAGTAGTATGTCATCGACATACAGAACAAGAAAGGTAACCTTACTCCCACTGAATTTCTTGTATACACAAGGTTCTTATTCACACCTAGAGAATCCAAACCCTTGGATTACTTGGTTGAAACGAACATTCCAACTCCGTGATGCCTGCTTCAATCCATAAATGGATTTCTGAAGTTTGCATACCTTCCCAGCATTTTTAGGATCTACAAAACCTTCAGGTTGTGTCATATACACATCCTCCTCCAATAAACCATTTAAGAAGGCGGTTTTTACATCCATTTGCCATATCTCGTAATCAAAATACGCAGCAATAGCTAGGATAATCCAAATGGATTTAAGCATAGCGACGGGAGAGAAGGTCTCGTCATAGTTAATACCATGAACTTGAGTAAAACCTTTTGCAACCAACCTTGCTTTGAAAACGGTCGCGTTTCCTTCCATGTCAGTTTTCACCTTGAAAACCCATTTGCACTTGACAGTCCTTGCACCGTCAGGCAAGTCAACCAAGTTCCAAACTTGATTCTCGTACATGGATTCCATCTCGGATCTCATGGCCTGAAGCCATTTATCGGAGTCGGGTCCCGCCAAAGCTTCATTGTAGGTAGTAGGTTCATTACATTCTAAAAGTAATATTTCACCATCTGTGATCAAGTATCCAAGATACCTATCAGGTTGGCGACTTTCCCTACTCGACCTACTTAACAGTGAACCACAGGGACAGTTTCTAAAACTTCCTGATTCTCCTCATTCTCTAAGATATGATCATCAATTTGTGGCTCTTGGATCTCTTGAAGATCTATTTTACTCCCACTCTTTCTCTTGGAAAGAAATTCTCTTTCTAAGAAGAAAGCATTCCGAGTCACAAATACCTTGTTCTCTGAACGATTGTAGAAGTAATAGCCTTGTGTCCCTTTTGGATACCCCACAAAGAGACACTTATCAGACTTTTGAGCAAGCTTGTCAGACACCAAGCGTTTGACATAGGCTTCGCATCCCCAAATCTTGAGAAAAGACAAATTAGGGACCTTCCCTTTCCATATCTTATTTGGAGTCTTCTCTACCGCTTTGGACGGTGTTCTATTCAGTGTAAAGGCAGCAATCTCTAAAGCATGTCCCCAAAATGATACTGGAAGTTCAGCTTGACTCATCATAGATCGAACCATGTCTAACAATGTTCGATTTCTCCTTTCAGACACGCCATTTAGTTGTGGCGTTCCAGGAGGGGTCAATTGTGATACTATACCACGACCCTTAAGATGATCATCAAACTCTTAACTCATGTACTCATCACCTCGATCTGATCGAATGGCTTTTATAGTCTTACCAAGCTGATTCTCGACTTCATTTTGGAACTCTTTAAATTTCTCAAAAGATTCCGACTTTTGCCTCATTAAGTAAACATAACCATATCTACTTAAATCGTCGGTAAAAGTTATGAAGTAATAATACCCTCCTCTAGCCATCGTGCTCATAGGTCCACATACATTTGTGTGTATATGACCTAACAAGTCACTTGCTCGAGTACCTTTTCCTAGAAAAGGGGCTTTTGTCATTTTATCCATTAAACACGATTCACATGTCTCATAAGACTCAAAGTCAAATGAGTCCAAGAGACCATCTCTATGGAGTTTTTGAATCCGTTTCTCATTTATACGGCCTAAACGACAATGCCACAGATAGGAAGGGTTAGAATCATCTGATTTGAACTTCTTATTATCAATGTGATAGATCGGTTGGTCAAGATTTAGCAAGTAAAGTCCACGTTCCAAACGTTCGTCACCATAAAATATATCATTCAAGTAAAAAGAACAATTACGATCTTTAAACATAAATGAAAATCCCTCAGTATCCAATACTGAAACAGAGATAATGTTTTTGCTAATACTTGGTACAAAATAACAATTATTAAGTTCCAATACAAGCCCCGTGGGCAATGACAAACTGTATGTCCCTACAGCCAATGCAGCTACTCTAGCTCCATTCCCGACTCGTAGGTCCACTTCACATTTTCCAAGCCTTCTACTTCTTGTGAGTCCCTGCACATTGAACAAATGTGAGAACCACAACCGGTATCCAATATCCATGAAGTAGAATTTGAAAAGTGAATGTCTATCACAAATATACAAGAGGTAGTGGCAACATTTCCACTCTTCAAGTCCTCCTGGTATTTGGGACAATCTTTCTTCCAATGGCCTAGCCCTCGGCAGTACAAACAAGTGTTAGGATCCACAGCTTTAGCCTTGCCACCACTTTTAGGCACAATGGCCTTGCCATTGCCCTTAGTGAAACGTGCCTTAGCCTTCCCTTTTCCCTTGCTTGCATTTTTGAACCTCTCTCCCTTTGATATCATTAGAACATCTCGCTTAGGACTAAGCCTTATGTTCTTCTCTACTGTTTTAAGCATCCCGTGAAGCTCATTCAGAGATTTCTCCATTCCATTCATGTTATAATTCATTATGAACTGGTCAAACCCGTCATGCAATGAATGGAGTATGATATCAGTAGCCATTTCACGACTATATTCATTGCCTAGCCTCCCTATTCTCTTGAATAATCCAATCATTCGAAGAACATGAGGACTCACTGGCTTGCCCTTCTCGAGTTTGGCATCGAGTATAGCCTTAGCGACGTCATATCTCTCAATCCTCGCTTTGTTCTGGAATGCACTCTTGAAGTCATTGAACCATGTCATATGCACCCAAGAACTCAAATTGCTTTTGAAGTTCAGGGGTCATAGACGCCAGCATGACGCAGGCAACTTCTTACGAGACATCATTTTGCCTACTATAGGCAGTGTGAGCCGCGACTGTCGCACTCTCACCAGGCTCCTCGGGAAGAGGTGTCTCTAAGACATGCTCTTTCTTTTCTATCGTGAGAACAATTCTCAAATTTCGGTACCAATCGAGGAAATTAGTTCCGTCGAGTCTATCCTTCTCAAGAATAGACCTCATATAGTTGCCGTTTCCGTTGTTAGTGCGATTTGCCATCTACAACCAGAAAATTGCAAGTCTTTATTATACTCATCATTAACAACTTTGTAATTGACCTAGTCAATTTATCAAAGTCATTAGCACTATATTTCATAATCCCGATAGAAATCATAGTGATTCCAAGATCCCAATTCAATATATCTCCAAGCCAGCTGAAGTTGAATGACTCTCGGAGTTATACTAATCAGGTAAGTCTACAAACTAATTATATCCAATATAACTCTTGGTTGATTAATGACATCCAATGTCCAAAAATCATTATGCATCAGGGTCCAAAAATATTTTGATAACCCAGTTGAGTCAACCAAACTACACGTGTGAATGTCTTACATTCACCCTACTATCCAAAGATTGAAGGTAACGCCTTGCGGAAGCAAGAAACAAACGTCACCGACGATCGAAGGCTTCATAGGTGTTAGCTTTAGAATAGCATTTAGACTCAATATTTAGTGGGATTCGCAAATATTTGTGTGCAATCGAGTACTAAGCGAACAATAAATAAACGAAAGCATAAATAAATGCAATAACGATAAATAAGGATCCTAGTATGGCCACTATCCTAAAAGATCTAATCTTGTGGACTCCTATCCTCAAGCAAATCTTTTGGGCCTCCGTCTTGTAACTCCATGGACCTCCCACTCCAAGTGCAAGCCCAATTACAAGTATTACATTTTTACTTACATTTTGAACTATTCAAAATAAAATAAAATAAGCACGGTACCATTACGACTACATATGTTCTTACAATACATGATACCAGCACAGGCGCCGTAAATGCAATAATCTCCCGACATGCAAGTCGGTAAAAATATCCTATTTTGGCCATACTAGTTTCTATAACCATTCATCCATTTCCAAAATAGATAAATAAATCATTCATAACATACATCCAATTATATCTATATAAACTATTAAAAGACAATCTTTCATTTTCAAAACACATAAAACTTCACCTAAAAATACTATGCTCGTGACACCTCATCAAAAAGTGCCACATCACTATTGAAATCAAATTAACAAAAGCCCTTTCATCTGCTACACCATCAATTTTCATAGTAGGTGAAAACGAAAGGGCAATTGATTGTTTCAGTCAATTCAATACGCCGCCCCACCTCCTCCGCCACCAAAGCCCGACACAAAATCCTCAAACTCCACTAACAACACGCCGATGTTTATTTTGTTCTTTTTTCGTACCTCCAATATTTTTGAGTGAAGCGTTTCTCCAATATTTTTGGATGAAGAAAACCTAGAACAAAACTTGGTTGTCATCGGTTTTAATTCTCTCGGTGAAGTTCTATCGATTTTGGATGACAAAAAAAGATGATGTCGATAATTATGCAGGAGTTTTTGATATTACAAGTCAATTCAGAGGCGATTTAGAGGTAAATTTTTGAATTATTTCATACTCCGTATTAATCAAAATTTTAATTGATTTTTCAGGGTTTTAGTATGGTGTTAATTGTGCAATCCTTCATGTTAGATTAATGAGGCCGATGAGAGATCGTTGAGCGTTTTTGTCAAATGATAAACCCTTGGTGATACCATTGCCCTCAAATTAAAGGTCAGGATGCTAATGTTATTGGTAATACTGATAAGACGGAGTTAGTAGTGTTTTAGATGTTGATTTTAGGTATGTTTGGAACGTTTAGTTGGGCGAATTAGGAACATTTTGATGTCATTTGGAGTTCGGATAGTCGAAGGGATACTTGTGCTTTTTGAATGGATTGATTATTTTAGTGTGTTCTCGATGATTTTAGAGTTTGTACCAAGCTCGAGGCACGGAAAGCGGAGTAAGAAATGAAGAAATCGAAGTGGAAATGAACAAGGAAAGAAGAAGAAGTGAAGAAGGTTCAGGCTCTACTAGAGCACAGATAGGCGCCACTGGAGCCTGAGATGTCCCTAAATGTCGTGGCAATGCTCTACTGGAGCACATTTGGGCGCCACTGGCGCACTTCTCTTGCCATCTCTGCCGTGGATATGCTCCACTGGAGCCTGTTGTGCGCCACTGGAGCCTGTTTATCCGGATTTTGGAAAATCTTAATTGTTTTATTTTTAATTTACCTTTTAGGAAATATATTTTTAGGAGATTCTTAGGGTTTTAAATATAGCTTGCACGTTATTTTTCAAGATTATTATCTCTCTCATTAGTTTCTCAAGTAGTTTTTCTCTCAAAAACTTGGTGATTTCTCTCTCGATTATGTGTAACTAAATCTCAAATTCTTGATTCAATAAGATTGAAGCGTCGGTAATTCAACCGTGAGATTATCAATCTCTTGACTTTTTCGTGAGTATTATTTAATTCCCTTATTATTATTATTGTTGATTAACCCTAATTTTGATTAGTGCGTACGACTAATTAGGATTGTTGTTAATTTATCTGCTAGAATTGATTATTAGCTCTGTTTGCTGTATTAATCTTTTCGCGATAGCAATTGTGTTCAATTTATCGTATTCAGTTTGTCGTGAGTTGGCCATAAAAGGGATTGAATTTGTAACTCGAGTATTAACTGCGTTGTTAGTATTAGTTACCTTTATTGTTTCTCGTTCCATATCTTCTTTTGATTTGAACTTGTTTCGCGTGACTCGAGTTAATCATAGAAAGGGTAATTAGGGCATCAGTTTTGACCTAATTGCTAAGTTAAGAGAGAAATTGATAGTTAGTGTAATTGAACTGCATTGATTATCACAATAAAGTGCTCAAGTGAAGTTAATTGATTGTTTTCTGTGATCGGCTACATTATCGTTCGTGGATTTCTGTTTGAGTCAAGACCTTTCTCATATTTGTTTCTACTCATCTTTTTACTATTGCTTTTATAATTGATTAGCTATTTTAGTTCCTACCAAACCAAACCCCCCCCCCGAACCTGTTACTGTTATTTGATTATTTCGTATTATTGCATTCATTTGCGCTTTACTCTTTTCAATTAGTCTTTTTCCCTGTGGATCGACCCTTACTTCCATTTTTACTACTTGTTTAGTATTTAGGATTTAAGTGATTATAAATTGTAATTTGCGGCATACGACTTTTAGCCCGTCAAATTTGGCGCCGTTGCCGGGGAACTAAGGCGTTAATTGTTTTCGTTGTTTAGTGTAGGTGTATGCATAATACTCGTTCGTCTAACCTGGAACTCGAGCCATTTGTCTCAGAGATAGAAAGATCACTTTTCAGGTTTAGGAGGAACGCAAGCGGTCAAATTGTTGTCGTGCAGGATCCTGAAGTGGACGAACCCCAATACGCTTCGGACATTTCGGATAATTCGGATATTTCGGATATTTCTGACGATAGTGACGTGATGGCTGAAAGATCGATTAAACAACTCACAGCTCCGGATCTCACCAATCAACCATTATGTATCACCATCCCACCTCTCGCGGCTGGTGTTAACTTTGAGTTGAAATCCGGGCTCATTCATCTGTTACCCGCATTCCATGGGTTAAACGGCGAGGATCCGAACAAGCATCTGTCGGATTTTCATATTGTCTGTTCCAGCATGAAACCAACTGGAGTTACTGATGAGCAATCAAGCTCGTGGCCTTCCTGCTTCACCGAAGGACGCCATGAGGATTGGTTTCTATTATTTACCCACGGGTAGTATTGACACGTGGATAAAAATGAAGAGGGCGTTTCTAGAGAAGTACTTTCCCGCCTCTCATTCCTCACAATTGAAGAAGGAGATAAGTAACGCCGAACAACGAGACGATGAAAGTATGTATGAGTATTGGGAACGTTTCAAGAAGCTATGTGGCACTTGTCCTTATCACGGGTATAAGGATTATGATCTTGTCATGTACTTCACGGGTGGCTTAAGCAAGGACGACGCTCGAATGCTCCACGCGGCTAGTGGAGGAGGTATTGCTAATAAAAACCCGAATGATGCGATAGCGTTGATCACGGAGCTCGCCGAGAGCTCAAGAGACTTTGACAGGAAAGCTCCACGAAGAGGGGTGAACGCCGTCGGATCAAGTAACGCTTTACTAGAAGAGAAGGTAGATAGCTTGGCCGCTCTAGTCAAGGATTTAGTTGTGGGTAAGAAATCGGTGATGGCTTGCGGTATTTGCTCTTCCGAGTCGCATCACAGTGAGAGTTGTCCACAAATGAGAGAGGAGTCACCTTACGAAGAGGTGAATGCTGCGGGTTATATGGAGCCGGGACAATGGAAATGGGATCCTTACTCTAATACCTTCAATGCAGGATGGAAGGCTAACCCGGCCTTCCGATGGGGAAATACTCAAGGAAATCCTTTTCACATTCAAGGTAATCCATCCTATGTTCAAGGGAATCAGTCCGGTCCACCACGAGGACAATTTGTGAATCGTCCTCAAAATCCACCTCTAAACTCACAAGTCCCACCGCAGCCAACTTCGAGTTCGTCCATGTCTACTGATGAGATGATTCGAGCCTTAGTAGCTAACCAAGAAAACTTTCAAGCTAGTGTGGCTCAGAACCAGTTAGAGACCAAGAATAGCATCAAAAATTTGGAGACTCAAATTGGTCAAATGGCCACGGCTATTAGTCGATTGGAAGCTAGGGACTCGAATGCGCTATCGAGTCAAACGGTGACGAATCCTCGACCCAATGTGAGTGCGGTATCGTTGAGGAATGGTAGGCAACTGGTTGAAGCTGAGAAGCCTAAGGATAAGTCGAAGACGGCTACTCTACATGAGGAAGAGGAAGCAGTTGTTGAGACGAGCGATGATTCACCTGCCGTTGAGGTGCAAGATGATGCGCCGCCACCGGTTCAAGAGGTGGAAGTTCCGTTTCCTGAAACCCTCAAGTCCACTCGCCGGATTGAGAACGACAAAGACATTTACGAGACCTTTCGTAAATGCGAGGTGAATATCCCTTTACTTGATCTCTTGAAGAGCGTACCTAAGTATGCTAAGTTCCTCAAAGAATTGTGCACGGTCAAGAGACAACAAAGATTGAAGGGAGCTCAAAAGGTAAAGGTTAGTGAGCACGTAAGTGCCATGTTTCAGCGTAAGTTACCACCCAAGTGTGGTGATCCCGGTATGTTTACTATCCCTTGTACCTTGGGTGACACTAGAATTGAACGTGCTATGCTTGATTTAGGTGCGTCTATTAATGTGTTGCCTTATTCACTTTATAAGTCTATGAAACTAGGAGCTTTGGTAGAAACTGGAGTTGTTATCCAGTTAGCTGATCGTTCGAATGCTTACCCTAAGGGTGTTGTTGAGGATGTACTTGTTATGGTCGATAACTTGATTTTTCCTGCAGATTTCTATGTTTTAGAAATGGAACATGATAAGCATGCTGCCCCTATTCTGTTAGGGCGTCCCTTCTTGAAAACTGCTAGTACTAAGATTGATGTGTCTAGTGGTTCGCTTACTATGGAGTCAGATGGTCAAGTTGTCAAGTTTAACATCTATGATTCTATGAAGTATCCTCCCGATGTGCATGCTGTTAACTTTGTTGATGTTATTGATGGTCCTGTTGAAGATGTGTTTAGTGTGAGTAATTCAGATGCTTTGAAAACTGTGCTTGAAAATGATCGTGAAATGGATGGTATGGATATTGCTTTGCCTACTAACGTGCAGGATGTGATGTCGGAGCTGACAATGAATGAGAGGAGCCCTGTCTCCTATGGTAAGGCAACACTAACCCTTCCTGTAGAAAAGCTGTTACCATCTATTGTGCAGGCACCTGCTGTGGAGCTGAAGCCACTGCCTGAGCATTTGAAGTATGCGTTCCTAGGTGAGGGAGATACGTTTCCGGTTATCATCTCTAGTAAGCTCACTAAGGAACAAGAAGAGAAGCTTGTCAAGGTGTTGTCTGAGCACAAGACCGCTATAGGATGGACAATTGCCGACATCAAAGGAATTAGCCCATCTACTTGTATGCACCGCATCTTGCTTGAAGAGGGTGCTAAGCCGGTAAGACAACCCCAAAGACGGTTGAATCCTCCAATGATGGAGGTGGTGAAGAAGGAAGTGATCAAGTCAGCCGCAGTGGGAATGATCTACCCAATTTCCGACAGTAAATGGGTGAGTCCGACTCAAGTGGTTCCAAAGAAGTCGGGCATTACTGTTGTGAAGAATCAGGAAGGAGTGCTAGTGCCTACACGAGTCCAAAATGGTTGGAGAGTTTGTATTGACTATCGTCGGTTGAACGCCGTGACTCGTAAGGATCATTTTCCTCTTCCATTCATTGATCAAATGTTGGAGAGGTTAGCTGGTAAGGCATTTTACTGTTTTCTTGATGGTTATTCGGGCTACTTTCAAGTGGCCATTGCTCCTGAAGATCAGGAGAAGACTACATTCACGTGTCCCTTCGGCACGTTTGCTTATAGGCGCATGCCCTTTGGGCTCTGCAATGCGCCCGGTACATTTCAGCGTTGTATGGTGAGCATATTTTCAGAATACGTTGAGAATTTTATTGAGGTTTTTATGGATGATTTCACCGTTCACGGTGACTCGTTTGATACTTGTCTACACCACCTATCCCTTGTTCTACAACGATGTGTAGAAACTAATCTTGTTTTGAACTCCGAAAAATGCCATTTTATGGTAGAACAAGGGATAGTCTTAGGGCATGTGGTTTCTTCGCACGGTATTGAGGTTGATAAAGCTAAGGTAGATACAATTCAGTCTTTACCTTACCCTACTAGTGTGCGCGAAGTTCGTTCTTTTCTTGGCCATGCAGGTTTTTATCGCAGGTTTATCAAGGATTTCTCGAAGATAGCTTCGCCACTTTGCAAGCTACTACAAAAGGAGAGCGAGTTTGTGTTCGATGATGGATGCAAGGAGGCCTTTGATGATTTGAAGAAGCGGTTAGTCACAGCTCCTATTATTCAAGCTCCAGATTGGTCGCTCCCTTTCGAGATTATGTGTGACGCGAGTGACTACGCGTTGGGTGCGGTTCTAGGCCAAAGAGTTGGACGACTTTCTCATGTGATTCATTATGCGTCAATGACTCTAAATGAGGCGCAGAAGAATTACACTATAACCGAGAAAGAATTACTTGCTGTGGTGTTTGCATTGGAGAAGTTCCGGTCTTATTTGCTCGGTACAAAGGTGATTGTGTACTCGGATCACGCCGCTCTGCGCTACTTGATGTCGAAGAAGGAGGCTAAGCCTCGTTTGATACGGTGGATCCTCCTTTTGAGTGAATTTGACTTGGAAGTGAAAGATAAGAAAGGGGCCGAGAACGTGGTAGCCGATCATCTGAGTCGGTTAGTGCATGATGATGAGAAGAAGGGTGGTCAAGAGCCTATCAAAGGCACTTTTCCCGATGAGACCCTATTCGCTATTGCGGCCGGAGGGCCATGGTATGCTAACATTGTTAATTACTTGGTTTCTGAGCGTTTTCCTCCAGGTTTTTCGAAGTCTCAAAAGGACAAGATTAAGAGCGATGCCAAGTACTACATTTGGGATGATCCATATTTGTGGAAGCATGGTTCGGATCAAATCATTAGACGGTGCTTGCCGGAGTCGGAAATTGGATCGGTCTTAGCTCATTGTCATTCTTATGCTTGTGGGGGCCATTTTGGTGCTAAGAGAACCGCAAGGAAGGTGCTTGATTGCGGTTTCTGGTGGCCCACGCTATTTCATGATTCTCATCTCTTTTGCAAATCATGCGATAAGTGTCAACGGGTTGGAGCTATATCAAAGAAGCAGGAGATGCCGCAGAATCCTATGCTCTACTGTGAGATTTTCGACGTGTGGGGTATTGACTTCATGGGTCCATTTCCTCAATCTCATGGCTATCTCTACATCTTGTTAGCCGTGGATTATGTGTCTAAATGGGTGGAAGCGATCCCCACCAAGACTGATGACGCTAAGGTGGTGGCGACATTCCTCAAGACTCATGTCTTCGTTCGCTTTGGATTCCCTAGAGCGTTGATTAGTGATCGAGGTACGCACTTCTGTAACCGTACCATTGAGGCTCTTGTGAAGAAATACGGCGTCATCCATCGCATTTCTACTGCGTACCACCCACAGACAAATGGACAAGCTGAAGTGTCCAACCGAGAGATCAAATCGATTCTAGAGAAGACGGTTAATCCTACGCGAAAGGATTGGAGTTTGAGACTAGACGACGCATTGTGGGCGTATCGCACTGCGTATAAAACGCCCATTGGTATGTCCCCTTATCGTCTTGTCTTTGGTAAGCCGTGTCATTTGCCCGTGGAGCTAGAACACAAGACTTATTGGGCGGTGAAGAGTTTCAATATGCAACTCGACGAAGCCGGGACCTATAGGAAGCTCCAATTGCAAGAGTTGGAGGAGATTCGACTTGATTCGTACGAGAATGCGGCAATTTACAAGGACAAGACTAAGGCGTGGCACGACAAAATGATCACGAGGAAGACTTTTGAAGTAGGTCAACAAGTCCTCTTGTATCAGTCGCGTCTCCACTTATTCCCGGGCAAGCTGCGGTCCCGGTGGATTGGTCCGTTCGTGGTCACTAAGGTTTCTCCACATGGGGCTATCGAGATTAAAAGCCACCAAACGGGGAAGGTTTTAAAGGTGAACGGACATCGTCTCAAGCTTTATTACGAAGGTTTCAAGGATACTGAAGTTGTGGAGCTGCTGGATCTCCACGAACCCATCTACGAGGATTGAGATCATATCCTTTCGTCGAGCAAACGACGTTAAACAAAAGCGCTATCGGGGAGGCAACCCTTGATTTATCGTTTTAATTTCTGCATTGTTAACTTAGTTTATTTCATTAATGGGTGCTCGTGACGGTTTGTTAGTTGTTTCAGGGAACTTTGAGCTTAAGCGTGAAGACCCGAAGACCCATGTAGTTAGTGTGTAAAAAAAAAAAAAAAAAAAAAAACGTGTGATTCATGATGGATTTTGGCTGAAGAATTGTTCTGGATGTCGTAGCAAAGCATTAGTAGCGCTCATAAGGCACTACTAGCGCGTGAGTGAGCAATAATGTGGAGCAGAATTGCCGTGACAATGCTCTAGTGGCGCTCAATAAGGCGCTAGTGGAGCCTCCCACTCACCCTTTACCCTTATTTCCCTTATAACCCTACCATCCTCCTCTTCCACAACAAACCACAATTAATTAAAATACTCCAAAAAAAAAAAAAAAAAAAAAAAAAAAAAAAAAAAACACAAGGAAAAAAAACAACTAAAACCCACGACCTACCACCACCCTCCCCCAGCAAACACCTCCTCCACCACAGCCACCACACCCACCGCCATCGCTGCCACTGTTCACGGCCACCCTCACCACCATCAACCTAGCTCTCTTCCGTCTCCCTCTTTTTTTCCCTTCGTTTTCCTCTCACCCTTGACACACCCACGACCACCACCTACCTCCATTCACCGCCGCCTGAACAACCGCACCCACGACCACCACAACCCGCACCCTCACCCCACTGCCTTCCCCAACCACCCACGGCCACCGTCATCTTTCTCTATCTCTTTTATAAGATTTTCAGCAAACCCTAATTTGCTGATTTGGGGGTTTTCCGTTTGCTACTTGCTTCCGGCGCTCTCTCGACGTTGCTTGGCGTTCCAGCGGTTCCGGTACGCTCTCCACCGCCCAACTACTCTGCTAGTGGCGCAATTACGACGACAATCACTCTTGCCGTCGTCTGTTTGGGGCCCCAGCGAAATTCAGTTCGTCTCCGACGAGTTCGGTTCGACTTCTCTGGTATAGTTCACTCCCCTGCTGCTTCATTCTCGTTTTCATTGCTGGAACCTGTTGTTTCTTGTTGCGGTTGTCTGACTGAGACAACTTTGGACTGATCGCTTGGTTGCGGTTGGCTACTGTGCACCGTCTTTGCTGTAAGGCGGGTGTTTTCTACTCGAGGGAGTTGGGTTCAGTGAGCTTGTGAGATTGTCTTGGGTCTTCTTCTTTGTCAACACCGCTTTTCTATGACAGATCGATTCGTTGGTGAAGTTGTTTGTGTGGCTTTTTGCTGTATTTTTGCTGCTATTGTGAGGGTTTGTGTTAGCCTTGCTTTTCATCTATCTCTTGCGATGCGTACCAGAGGTGTTCCTGACCCTACTCCTACCACCGCCTCGACCTCGACCTCTGCTACCCCTAAACGCACAGCCCCCTCGAGACAACCCAAGAAGCCTAGACCACCTAAGAAACCCAAGAAGAACACCCCTGCTACACCCAAGGTTCCTGACTACTCGGGTCGGGTTGGCTTGGAACCCGATGAGAGGAAGTTATATGATAAGCTTAATGTAGACGCCCGCAAGGTCTTAGTGACTAAATTTCTGTATACTCCGACCTTGACCACCTTGGGCCTCCTCGATTCCGTGCGTCATTTCATGGAGAAGGTTGGGTTGGAGGGCATGCTTGACAGGGCGGATGATACCTACCGTGAGTACACGCTCGAGTTCCTTTCTACTTTGACAAGGACGAACGAGGGTGACAATGAACCGGCTATCAATTTTCGCTTGAATAAGCAACGTATCACCATGAGCTATAGTGAGGTGCGTGCCGCTTTTGGCATCACCAAGACCCCTGATCACCGGTTCGACGAGACGGACGCCACCGACACCACTGCTTTTTGGTGTGCCATTACGGGAGAATCGAAACTCACTCACCACCACAAAAGCAACCTCATCACTCACCCCGCGCTACGCCTCCTCCATCGTTTCATAGCGATGGCCTTCCTTGGACAAGGCGGTCCGAATAACGTTAATCACTTGGGGTTGAATCATTTGTGGTCCATGACCCCTGACGGAGTCGGCATCCCCGATTGGGTCGACTTGTTTGTTAGGTCGTGTTTAGGTCAAATCAAGGCCAAGACCGGTTCCCTTTCCATGGGTGGCATGATCTCTTTGCTTGCGCGGTACAAGTCCATCGAGCACCCCGCAGGGCTCCGTCCATTGCTTGGTCGTCCACTCTACAATTTTGCGGGCTTGAAAACGGTGGACATGATTACGACGGATGTCCCGGAACCGACCCATTGTCTTTGGCATTGGGGCCCTGGTAAAATTCCCTATCTACGGTTACCTCGTCCAGAAGGTAACCCACTTCCGATTGGGCCTCGTACGCGCGACCTCTTTGTTCCTCCTGATGCGACTTCCGTCGCCAATCCGACGCCTGCGGATGATCGCGCCGGAGCACCTGCAGATGCGGGTGCTGACAGCGATGACGGGTCGGAGCTCCCTCCTGCTGTTGAGTGGGAGCTCTTTCGTGAGGAGATGTTACTGTGGCAAGCTGACCAAGAGCGAAACATTGCACGGACGCTGGCCTACGGCGCTGAGGCAGCCTTGCACTTGCGGTCCATGAGTGCTTTCCTTACTACACGCTACCCCGGTGAGTTCGTTCCGCCACCAACTGACGAGCTCGCCTCTCTGTTGGCTCGCCAATCTTCCGGACCAAGTGCCTCTGGCGCTCCTTCTACCTCCGCGGACCACGATCGTCGTGGTCCCTCGAGCCCGCATTGAGGTTCGTCTCTTTTTCTCTCCCTTTTATTGTTTTGTGCCCTCTTTCTCATCACATTGAGGGCAATGCGACGTTTAAGTGTGGGGGGAGAATCTCTTGTGATGTGTATTTATTTTCATTTGTACTCTTGTGTTTGCTTTTACCTTGATATCAAAAAAAAAAAAAAAAATAGAAAACAAAAGAAAAAGAAAAAAAAATACGAGAAAGAAACGAAGTGAATCCCGGCTAGGTGAAAACCCGAAAGGGCGCCTAGGCAAAAAATTGGGATATGTGGCCGAGGGCGGAGTGAAACCCACAAGGGTGGGCGCTCCGAGTAAAATGAAGAAACGAGTTGCGTGCCACGAGAGTTAGAGTGAGGAAATGAAAGCTAGAGTGAAACCCGCAAGGGCGGGCACTCTAGGCAAAATGAGAGATTTAGGAAAAAAATTGTGCTAATACTTCCTATTTTACCGGCGTGGCGACATAAGAAGGGTGACAAAGAAGGACGGAAGGGTAGGTTAGAGGCTACGGTGAGGCGAAATCGCGGTGCACGAAGTAGCAGGCACCTCTCTTGCGATTGGGTTTGGATTTGTTGTACGGAGTAGAGGAGTATAGGAGCTCGCTTGTGTGGGTTGTATGTGTGTGTGACATTTGCTATTTGTCACGGGAGAACATTAGTAGCAAGTGAGCGGGCTAGGTTGGAGAGATAAGGGGCGTAGCTTGTTTTGTCATCGTGTTTACACGTTATGTCGTTGGGTCGATGGGTATATAATTCCTAAATTTCGAGAGTTGTTGCGATATTAGGATGTGCGTTGAGCGTGGGTGGCTATCACTAAGCCACTAGAGGGAGATAGAAGAATTTTGCGAGGTTTGTTTTGTTTGGTCCACCATACTTGTGAGCTAGTGTTGTTTCGCTATGTGAAGTGTCCTTTGAGTTTACTCGAGGACGAGTAAAAGTTCAAGTGTGGGGGAATTTGATAAGACGGAGTTAGTAGTGTTTTAGATGTTGATTTTAGGTATGTTTGGAACGTTTAGTTGGGCGAATTAGGAACATTTTGATGTCATTTGGAGTTCGGATAGTCGAAGGGATACTTGTGCTTTTTGAATGGATTGATTATTTTAGTGTGTTCTCGATGATTTTAGAGTTTGTACCAAGCTCGAGGCACGGAAAGCGGAGTAAGAAATGAAGAAATCGAAGTGGAAATGAACAAGGAAAGAAGAAGAAGTGAAGAAGGTTCAGCTCTACTAGAGCACGATAAAGCGCCACCGAGCTCGAGATGCCCCTAAATGTCGTGGCAATGCTCTACTGGAGCACATTTGGGCGCCACTGGCGCACTTCTCTTGCCATCTCTGCCGTGGATATGCTCCACTGGAGCCTGTTGTGCGCCACTGGAGCCTGTTTATCCGGATTTTGGAAAATCTTAATTGTTTTATTTTTAATTTACCTTTTAGGAAATATATTTTTAGGAGATTCTTAGGGTTTTAAATATAGCTTGCACGTTATTTTTCAAGATTATTATCTCTCTCATTAGTTTCTCAAGTAGTTTTTCTCTCAAAAACTTGGTGATTTCTCTCTCGATTATGTGTAACTAAATCTCAAATTCTTGATTCAATAAGATTGAAGCGTCGGTAATTCAACCGTGAGATTATCAATCTCTTGACTTTTTCGTGAGTATTATTTAATTCCCTTATTATTATTGTTGATTAACCCTAATTTTGATTAGTGCGTACGACTAATTAGGATTGTTGTTAATTTATCTGCTAGAATTGATTATTAGCTCTGTTTGCTGTATTAATCTTTTCGCGATAGCAATTGTGTTCAATTTATCGTACTCAGTTTGTCGTGAGTTGGCCATAAAAGGGATTGAATTTGTAACTCGAGTATTAACTGCGTTGTTAGTATTAGTTACCTTTATTGTTTCTCGTTCCATATCTTCTTTTGATTTGAACTTGTTTCGCGTGACTCGAGTTAATCATAGAAAGGGTAATTAGGGCATCAGTTTTGACCTAATTGCTAAGTTAAGAGAGAAATTGATAGTTAGTGTAATTGAACTGCATTGATTATCACAATAAAGTGCTCAAGTGAAGTTAATTGATTGTTTTTTGTGATCGGCTACATTATCGTTCGTGGATTTCTGTTTGAGTCAAGACCTTTCTCATATTTGTTTCTACTCATCTTTTTACTATTGCTTTTATAATTGATTAGCTATTTTAGTTCCTACCAAACCAAACCCCCCCGAACCTGTTACTGTTATTTGATTATTTCGTATTATTGCATTCATTTGCGCTTTACTCTTTTCAATTAGTCTTTTTCCTGTGGATCGACCCTTACTTCCATTTTTACTACTTGTTTAGTATTTAGGATTTAAGTGATTATAAATTGTAATTTGCGGCATACGACTTTTAGCCCGTCAAATACCACTCGAGTTTACTTGAGTTTTAATAGTAGATGTTAATGTTGTCGTTCATTATCTCGATTTTTACATATTGTCATGTTCATGTCTTTTAATTGTCTTTAGAAATTAGACCAGTGCCGAAAGAAGACAAGCTTATACAACATTACAAGGAGTAGGTATTTTTCATTATCGACGTTCTAATATCTAGCTTGTTGTAATTGTGTGTTGTATGAAAAACATAGTTATAGGTATTGTATTGTAATTTTTTCGGGTCGAAGAAGTTTATGAGCGCATATACTTTGCCACTTCGGTGATATTACTGAAGTCGTTAAAACATATTCTTGCTACGGAGTGTTGGGAAAAGGTTCTTTATTGACCGAACTAGATAAATAATGGTTGCCTGGTGCAGTATATTAAGCTACGAGAATTTTCACGATCTAACATGAATAGGAAAAAGCCCAAGCGATAATACCAACTTATTCTTCTTCCACGAGTAAACTACAATCTTAGGGAAGCTATTATTATGGGCAGTATTCTTCAGATGATGCCCATTCCTCAAGCGCAGTCAAGGTATATCATTTCAGCGTCTATATTTCATGTATGTTCCTGTAATTTATGTTTCTTGTCTATTGTGATGCTCCTTTGTGCGTTGATGCTGTCTCTGCGTTGATCTGGTAGTCGTTGTCACTGCATTATTGTCGTTATGTAGCGTGTTGTTGTTGTTGTTTTCGTCGCTCCATAGCTGTTGTTGCTCTTCCTTGTGGTGTTGTTGTTTTGCGTGGTTGTTGCATGCTATTATTGTTGCTGCTGCTATCACCATTGCTTTTACTGTTACTGTTGTTTGTACAAATACTAATAGACCCACGTTATTTCATTGCACGCAGCAACTTACTACTACAAATAGTCACTTGACGCTGCAAAAAAAAAGAGGACTGAGAATGATCAGCAAACGGAAAGAAGATTTCGTTCATTTCTTGAGTTTGACAGTTCAAGTTTATTACATATATATGGCAAGTTTGCCTTAGAGTAAAAGAAAGCAAATTAAGGTCATTTATTTTTCTACTGCACATTACGCTTAACCCTGGTATGAATTTCTTTGATAAGAACAATTGTTCTCACTACATTTGTTATTTATTGGCCAAAAAGTGAGAAGTAAATCAATAACTCTAGGTAACCAATAACTCCATACCATCACCCTTCGATTCAAAATAAATTTAACAATCACAAATCTTTAAAATCAAGAAATAAATTCTCTGTACTTCATATAAAGCTTCTAAGACGCAGGCGTTTAAGAAGAAACCATATGGATACCCTTTGTTTCTTCTCCATTGAATCTCAAAGTAATCTCATAGCCTCAAATCATCGGAACAATCAGAAATATGCATATTATATGAGTAGTCACTTTATAATGATTTTAGAAGTATGCACTTTTTCTTCGCTTTTTGGTGGCCTTTACGCTAAAAGTCAAAAATCAATTATTTTACAATTTTCTGTGTGGAATTTACAATTATCTGATTGCTATACGCATTTTGGTTCGCCACAAATACTTGAATCAACTTACTAGCTGTGTTTGAATTGTACTCCTAATGTTTTCAGCAAAGTTGTTTTTTGATTACTTTTTATGAGTATTTAAAGTAGTTTGTTTTACCCCTAATCGTCGTGATTCACCGAGTCTATATTGGAATGTTCAGCTTATTTTGAGGTTAATTCAGTTTTATTTTGTGCTTGGAGTAGTTATTTACGTGGGGATGGAACCAATAGGCACTTTTGGACACTCTTGCTAATCATTCTTGAACTACAAAATGTGTACATTATTTCTCTATTATTTTAGTAATTATTAGCTGGGTTTTTTATGAATTGTTATTATGTGTTAGGCAACAATTGATGGGGGGCATATATTGCTTAGTTGTTGACGATTACATTGTGCTTATGCATGGGGTATACACTCTCACTATCGTCGTCCCAACTTTGCTTTGAATTTTCAGGAAACATCAGAAGTATCCAATGTAGATTGTTCTTGTGACGCACAGAAATGATGAAAGAGGTAAGTGGCGAGCAGTATCTCCATTGGACACATTTTCATTGTTGTCAGAATTTGGGCCACTAATTAATTCGAACACCGTTAATATTTACACTGCCATTAGACATCATCATCCGACCTATCTACCACAAAGTCTGCGAAAGTGTCATTACTTAGCAGTCCTCACATAGTCATGACACATATCATCCCCCGTAAAAGTACCCTACGATTACTCTTAACGATGCCTACTAATATATAATTATAGATTTGTTGTAGAAACGATCCTGTGAATTCAATCATAAATTAAGGCGGTGAAATTTGTCGTAGCAGAATTCCCATAAATTTGTAAAATAGAATTAATGTACTCCCTTTGTCTAAAATTGTTTGGCATTTTCATTTTGCATTGTTATCCTTTTAATTTATTTATTTTGTCCTAAATATATTAGTTCAAAATAGATACGGTGTAAAAGTATTTTGAGACGTATCAATTTGAGAATTTGTTTCCGAAGCAGAATTCTTTGGTGGCTCATGAGGTAGGGTACTGGGGTTTTGGGATTACCAGCCGCTAGGCTTTGGGACTATTGGTGGTAAACTTACGAGTCTGGATAAAGGCTACTGTTTTTCTTGGTCATGCTGGTGCTAAAACCTTTAAGTTAAGCCGTAAATACAAAGCCAAGAGTAGAATTTAGGCTTGAATATTTGCTTTGAGCAGGGCTAAGGAGTCAAGGCATATGCAGTATTTTGTTGAAGGAATCGTTGTTTGGCGCTGCAGTTGCTTATACTGTAACACCCCGTGTTATTTTAACACAATTTCATAAAAGAATTTAATTCCTTAAATTAAATTCATCCTTTTTCCTTATAATAAAAATACGTCTGAAATTTTATCGCCAAATAGTACTAAAGTTTCTTAAGTACAAATTTAAAAATTTTTGAAAAATAAAATCTATTGTATTATCTTTAGAATCAAAAAAGAAACACATTTCAAAATTTTATAAAAATCAACACAAATTAATATCGCCTTTTCAAATTTCAAAAAGGATAAGTTATGTTTACTATTCATAAAAATAAATGTAAAACCTGTTATTCATAAAATTCAATTTCGAACATTTTTCGTTTTCAAAATAAAAATGGACCCTTAAATTTTCTCGTCTTTAAAAATACAAGTCACCAATTATCCTCATCCATTTTTACTTACACATAATGTAAAAACTTAGCATCAAACTAATTTAGTTAAAGAATAATCATTTCACAATCAAAGAAACTGAATTAGTTAAAGAATAATCACAAAGGAACTAACTAGTTAAAGAATATTCATTTAACATTAAAGAAACTAGGTTAGTTAGAGAATAATCATTTCACTTCAAAGAAACTAAATTAGTTAAAGAATAATTTCAAAGAAACTAATTTGGTTAAAAATGTAATCATTTTGATGTTTATTTAATAAATCATTTTTTCTTAATATCTAACTACTATTTCAATTCTATTTAACTAGAACTTTTGAAAACTATCGAAATTTCGAGTCACACTTAATTTAAACTGATAAACGTTTTTATGGTTGATTCTAATTATTTAAATCGTTAACTTTCAACCAAAAAAATATGTATTTCGGCCTTGTTAATTTTTAATCAAAATTTCGAGGATTTAAAACCCAATTTTTGTTTTAGTAACCTTTTGAAGTTTATTTTCATTTTTATTTTCGATCTTATTTCGAAACACTATTTTAAGATCATATAATTTATTTCGAGACTTTTCGCGTGCACGCAAATTGAAAATTTCAAAAACGAAAACCAAGCCACTAGTTAACCATTGTAGCCGGCCTCCTTTAGTCTTGTACAAGACTACACACTTCCATTCCTTACACAAGCATGCATGCTTTCCTTACACACATCACTCTTCACTTACACACTTACACAATTTATCATTTCATGTATTTAACTTAATAAAAATTAAAGGTTATACATATCAAATACAAAATACAATACATAAACACTTAACCAATTTCCTTCACTACTTCCTCATTATTTTCTAAGTGTAAAACTCTCTTCTTTTCTCTCCAAATAGCCAAGCTCCTTGCTCTTCTTTTCTCTCTTTATTTTCCTTTCTTTTTCTCTTAAAACATCCTAAAATAAAACACCAATATTACTTCTAATAATTCATAAGTGTTCTAGTAATTAGTGGGTATATTTTAGGGGCTAACTTGCTTGGATTTTTGGGTGAAGAATATGGGTAATTTGGGTGAAGAAATTCCGGGTCTAAAATTTATTTTAGATCCCTCGACGATTAACATCTAATTTAAGGTGACTAGTTATTTCTCATATTAGTCTCCTTTAAAATTAATTTGATTTTTATTATAAGTTTTATGAGTATGATTTTTATGTTAAAATATGTTAAACATCATTTATGTATATTTGTATGTTATGTGAAGTATAATAAAATGATAATAAATAAGTAATATTACTAATAGTTAAGTTGTAGTAATATGTTCACATGTTTAGTTAAGTTTGTTTTGAGCATTTTTAATTTTTGTTCATATGATTTTTATGTTTATTTATGTTTTAGATATGTAATAAACATATATAAAAATTATGTGAAATATTAACAATGAGTTTAAAGTGAATAAAAATCGAAAATGAAATTTATGTACCATGTACATTAGCTCACGGCATTTACCTTATTTTTAATTAAATTTTCACTTTTAATTTTTGTAAATAATATGTTATGTTAAGTTAGTATAAAATGGATGTTATCATGTAAAAAAAATTAAATTAGAAAAATAACTTATAAGTTGTTAAAAATGTGCATATGTGTTCTTAACTTTAATTTTGGTGTTCATATGTGTTCTTGATGTTCATGTTGTGTTCTTGATGTTCATCATGTGTTCTTCATTTGTTTGCACTTTTGATTCTTAATTATTTTATGTTTGTTATTATTTATTGTTTTTATTAACTAATAAGTTATTATATTAACAACTATATAAATTAAACTAGCTAAATCATTAAGAATAAAAAGTTAGAAAATTAAAGTGTTGAAAAACATTATTCATAAATCAAATGAATTTTTTAGTAGAATTTCATTTTAGTTTAAATCATTTTAGTATAATTAGAATAATTAAAATATAAAGACTTTAAACTAAAAACCGATAAAAATTGAAAAGATAAAATTTGACCACCACCACCATATGGCCACGGCATTCCCTTCTATTTTAGGGTCAAAATTATTTTTATCACTTTTTTAGTTTATTGTTAAAATAATTTAATTAATAGTTAATAAGTTAGAATTAAGAAATTAAAAGAAATAAATCAATTTGACACAATATACATATCACACGACTTTATCAATTAAAATGGACCAAATTTAATCAAAATGAATTTATCACTAAGTCACTAAAGTTAAATAGTTATTAGAAATGAATTTTTGTATAAACCGATTTAGTTACAAATGAAATATATTAAACTGATAAAAAAATGTAACCGTTATAAAAATGAAGTAAATCGTGTGCTACTGCCTTTGCAAATATTGGACTGTTGAACTTGGACATACGGACTAAAATGAACCATCCACGACACTATTATTATTAAAAATAAAAATCGCTAAATTTAGTAAATAGACGACTAAATTTAACTAAGTTTCAGTTTTAAAATAAATATCATTATCACTAAATACAAAACGAACTTAACGACTTCGAAACTAGAAAGTTATACTTAGTAAATAAAAAGTGGTTTAGTTTTATACCTAAAATATCTTAAGTATAAAAATACGTATAAATATAAGAATACGTAGAAATACGAAGTATAAAAATACGAATACGTATAAAAATACGTATAAAGTACGAAGTATAGAAATACGAATACGTATAAAAATACGTATAAAATACGATGAATAGTGAATAGTGAATAGTGAAAAATCCTACTAAGTATAGAAAATTGAAAAATGAATAAGTAAATAACTTAAAGTGCTTTGAAAAACACTTAAATAAAATTGGACATACTAATAAACGTTTCAATATAGAAATTTAAAAACATTAATAATTAACAACACTTCAAATAATAAACGAATGTGTTATGTGATCATATGAAACCTACAATTCAAATAAAACGTTTGACGATGAAACTAGGAGAGTCTAGTAACATGTGATATATAAATATCAAATAAATAATGAATATTGAGTAAGTTAAATAAAAGGTCAAGCTTGAGCCTCAGATAAGGGAACGTCAATCGTGAGTGAAGTGGGGTTAAGATAGTCTTGTGCGGATACCACTATCTCGGTCCTCTCGCGTTGGCCATATCGAATAGTGTGGTTTAAGCCGGCAGCTTTATTGCTTAGCATGCTGCCCATGCCGTTACGCCTTAAGTCGTATAGCCAAAGCCGTACAAGATAAAGAATATGCCAACTCTTAGTGGGTCAGGCTTTAGGAAATAGTCGTTTTATCCAGAGTTAAGGTGCTCTATGATTAGCATAGCCTATTCTTAAAGTGGATATTAGTGTATGCATACTAGACTAGGGTTTTATTCCCCTGTTTCGCTAAAGTTACCAGGGCACCCGTGACCTTGTGGATTCAGGTCGATTATAGCGGTTCTGTCTCCTTGCCGTGTTTCGTTCTTAGTGGGCACGACACTTGAATTCGTTCTTGCCACATGTACAGATCACTTGACGAGATTGTATCTGAAGTTCGAATCATTTCGAACACTAGAAGATGAGATGCAAGTACTATAGTATTCGGCGTGGTTTACGAGTCGAGTAAGTTGTTGCACTATGGTAGTGAGATGCAAGCGACTAGAGTACAATAGCCTACTCAGTGGTCAGGCTCGTAAGCAGTATGTGTTGTGTGTTGTTTGATTAAATGAGAACGAGTGTGTACCATCTTCGAAAATTAAAGACCACAAGTTTCTGAAGTGAATCGAGTCTGCATGATGAGAATGATACAATACGTATGTCTGTTTGCGATCTGATATCGCATTGTAATTCTGTTGAATTATTGTGATACTATTGCTATGATATTATATGTTAATTGCTTTCATAACTGATTATCATGCTAATATGATTTATCGCTTTAAACCGCATGCTTATTATGACTTATATGTCTTTATGTGCTATATGTAATAAGTATGTTTATGTTTTTATCATAATGTTATAATTATAAAGCGATAGTAATAAACCAAAGTAATTGAAATCGAGGGTAAGTATGAGCATAGCTAGTCACTGTCCGCTCAGCGGGCACCCCCCCATTAGTTTATTGTGCAGGATGATCGTGGACCGAGAGCTGGATTTTGGACGGGGCCACGCTACGTTCTTATGCTTTACCTTTAGATGTTTTTCGAGAGATTTGTAATATATAACACTTTACTCTTTTAATTTCCGTACTTCGAGTTGTTTTATTCAACTCTAGGACGATGTTATAACATTTGGGTTTTTATGTATAATTAATAACACTGGTTTAAGACTTAATTAATTTCCGCCTTAGTAATTAAAGTCGACTAAAAACCAGGTTGTTACATATACTATAACAGCGGCGGTTAGCGTAAGGTATTTTGATTTTTAATTACTCCATCTCGCACTTACAATCTACATTTACCTTAACTTGATACTTTTACTATTACATGAAGACAAATCAAACAAAATCTGAATACGAATCTTTTTACTTCTTTTATACGCAGTTGTGTTTTCGTTTTGTCTTCATGTCTTTCATATAGTATTTCTTTAGAATTTTGATTTCGAAATACATGTATGATATTATTTGATTCATGCGCATATTGTGGTGACAAAAAATCAGATCTATACAAAAATCGGTATGTTACCACAGAGAAGGGCGTCAAGCTTCATGCACCTACAGTGACAATATGTACATTCTATTGTTTGGATGCATCCAGGTTATAATATCTCAAATACCTGATTTTCACAACATGAAATGGCTTTCCGTAGTCGCTGCACTTATGTCGTTTGGTTACTCAACCATCGGTTTAGGCCTCGGATTTACTAAGGTCATAGGTATGCGATCTACCTCGAGACATTTTTTTCTATCATTGCATGATATCTTCTAAGTTGTGAGAGTATAAAATTGATCATGGATCTTTAATTTGACCGGGTAACGAAACTATGTGATCAAATGTCACGGGTTAGACTGTGATATAATATGATCCTCTTCTTGTGCGATTCTAACGTGGGTCTACTGAGAATTTTTTGTGGAAATATAAGGTTTCATTATTTCTCATTGAGTATGTCTATTATGAGACCGTCTCAAGCGTGAGACGGCGAAAAAGAATTCTCAATACTTCATTTATTATAGGCTCTAAATGAAGTGCTGAGAAATTATATTGACCGTTTTAGGCGGTCTCATTTTAGAATTTGTCTTTCTCATTCTACGTTGATGAGAAACTGTAGAAAACGGAGAAATCAAAGGTAGCATAATAGGAGTACCAATTTCATCGTCGCTCATGAAATGGAGTTTAGTCTTTCAAGCTCTTGGAGATGTTGCGTACTCCTTTCCCTACACGGGCATTGTTCTTGAAATACAGGTTCTTTTTGCGTTTCAAGCATTCCCTTAACGTAACAATTTTTACGATCTCATATACTCCGTATCATATATATAGTCACAGTATAACAGATATTTGAGATTATTTGCAGGACACCATAAAATCGATCCCAGAAAGCAATACAATGAAGAAAGCGTCCTTGATTTCCATCTTAATCGCTACATCACTTGTCTGGAAGAAACTCGCCTAGGCTATGTTCGAACTCATCAAAATGACATTCGCAAATACTCCTTGCGTGGTTTGATAGATGCTGTTGCTGCCGGGAACACCACGCCTGGTTCAGTAGGCCAAAGCATTATTCTGCCAGCTTCTTTTCCGAGTTGTTTCAGATTTCTTTTCCAAAACTATCAAGATGCATTGGCTATATGTCGATGGGCAGGCCCTCCCGAAGGTATAAACTTTTCTTGCACAATTCTTTTTCTATTTCATCATTTGAAATTTGCACTGCAATTTTTCAGTTAAGCAATTAAGTAGTGTCTAAAATTGTTGTAATGTTGCTCATTTGAAAAGAGTAATTCTCGCAAAAGTCTGTCTTTAATATTTGAAATGGTAAGACCTGCAAATTTGGCGATAAAATAAAAGTAGTTGTACACAACTTATTGTACAGTCCTTTTTTTCAAACTTGATCATTCAAATTGATGTGCTCATTGGTATTTTTTTTATGGAGCTGAATTTAGTTTTCGACTTTTTTTGGGTATAATGTTGGAAGCGGGCGGGACAGGAATTGGAGCAAGGGTGCTTAAGTGTTTTGATGGTCTTCTTTCAAATTAGAACAAAATTTTTTAAGGCCCAACCCTACGAGCCTTCCCTTTTCCACAATTTTCTAACCAACGGGCTGGACTTGGGCCAGGTCTACCTAGAGCGTTACTATTAGGGGACCCTGAACATGCGACACACTAACACGGGAGGTGGCACTACAGTTGCGTACTCCTTGACCTTCTCAAGTCATTTCACGACCTCAATTTCTTGACAACACCCTTTGTGCAAGGTATTCTCACCACGTGTTCTTTCCGAGTAATGTTTTTGATAAGTTAGCGTAGATAAGAAACTACTAGATCTAAAACGTTACTTCCAGCCGACTCAATTTGCAGCGCCCAACATCAATAATTGACATAATTGCAGGGGTCTTCTACGAATTCATGTGTGTATCACCAGATGAGGCGTAGATGGAAATGCGTGATGCTATGCATCATTTGAATATTTTAACTGTGGAGGAAAACTTCAAACCTCTTTGTTGTGAGGTCGAAACCTGCACCTACTGACCTTTGTTTCTAACTTATTCACAAGCAGTGTCGACTATGTTTTACTTTTCGGGTTTAAAACTTCCTCAACTCTCTGAATTAATCAAGCGCTATTAATTAAGCCATCTACTTTAACTTAGACTTCCATTTATAGGCCATTCAGATCGTATTAAATGATCACTGATCGATGCACTCTCTCAGGAGAAGAGGATTTGTTTTTCCAAAAACTAGCCGAGAAATCGTTTGATTACATAACTTGGAAATATAAAATTAATAACGTATCTTGATTTTAATTGTTTTAGGTTACAATACATAACCTTTGAACTGATTTTTCAGAACGAAATAAAAGAGGATGAAGAAGAAGAGCTAAAGGACGGTTGAATTTGAGGAAGAGTTTAATGACGAAAATCAAGCAAGTGTTCCAAAATATTATTATTTCTTGCTGCTGTATTTATATGAGTTTTTACGGGAATTCAATTGTTTCTACTGTCTTATTCAGTAGAAGAGTAAAGGGACTGAGGGGATCATCGAGATTTAGAATCCTGTTTTGGTTGGCGCAAAGAATGTAAAAGCGAAAAACATTGACCGACTTGTGCGTTACATTCATGTTGTTTGTGCCTCTATGTTAGATTGTTTGTAAAATGTTAGGTGGATTCAATAAATTTAGCGTGAAACCGTGTCATATTTAGAACTCTGATTTTAGAATCAATTAAGAAATATTAAATTAAGAACTAGCGACGGCTCGTGAATTTCACGGGTCGCACCACTAGTTATAAATGATATGAAAATGAAAATAGGAATAATATCACAATAAAACACACATTAATAGGTCAAACCTAAGCCAAAATATGTGCATGCATGATAGGAAAAACGACGTTGTCGATTTAGTAATCTAATTACAACATGCATTATTTAAATCTAATTTAAATAACAATTATTCCTAAAATGACAAATTATTAAAATTTATTAATTTCAAAAATTAACAAAATACCAGAATATAATTTGTCATAAAAATTTTATTTTCAATTAATTTCAAAAATTAGTTATATTTATTATGAAATACCGATTTATATTAAAGTAATTACCATAATTAATTAATATAAAATAATATTAATTTTCCATAAAATCAATATTTTAAAAATTAATTTCTAAAATTAATATAATGTATTATTTCTGTAACACCCCGACTAAACCTACTCGGGATATTACTATTTTAAAACATAAAACAAATCCAACGATGCTTTATTGAAACAAAAGAGGTTTAAAACAACTGTCGAAAAACAAAATGTAATATAAATATTGCGGAAGCGTTCAACATTAAATAAAGCGAATGATTCTCGTAGTGATCGCGCCCTTCAACCTCGCCAAAACTCAAACGACCTGCACGGAGTCTGCTCCCCAATATAACCCAAAGAGTCATATGGATCACCACAAGCCCACCAAGAGTGGACAAACAAGCAAAGCGTCAACACAAAGGTTGAGTAAAGAATGATAATTTAAATAAACGAAAGATTAATAAAACAATCGTTAGAAACTTTGAATTATAAAATAGATAACCTCTGCAACAAAATTTTAGAAAATAGACTTTTCAAACCAACTTTAATCAAATGCATTTGTACCATGGAATCAATACGAATAGAGTAACCATGAAGGCGGGCATAACCCAACCAACTACAATAATAGGTCATGTTTAGACTTAAGTGCATGCACCTTTACAAGGGCCAACCCCAAGAAGTGATCTAACAGACACGGGGAAGTGATCAACAACCCTAAAGCCAGAATATATAAAATGTAGTCGCCTAGAAGACGAACTACCCTCTATCTCAAGAACCATGGATTAAAACCTTTATAAATAGAAAAACATTTCCAAACCTTTATCAAATCCTTTATCGAAAACATTTCAATAATAATACCATCATCCCAAAATTGAAAACATTTCAATATAATAATTCGCCTTGAAATTCTTTAAACTAAATCATTTTCCAATCCATAATTAAACATTCAAAACTTTTAGGAAATATCATTAGAAATATAAAATCGAGAAATACAATATTAATATTAAATACCAAATCCAAAATCATGCTTGGAACATCCAAACTCAGTTTATAAAAGCATCAATCAAACAAGGCCTTAAACAATTCATAAAATCAATCGAGGAAACAAAGATCAATTCCTTACCTTGAATTACTCCTTTTCTTACGATTCAATTAGGTTAGAAGGGTTCCTCGACGAACTCGGATATCTATAGCCATGTTGCGTTTACTATGCGAAGTCTAGCGTAGAACGATGACTAGTTATTCGACTCGAGGTGATTCTAAAATTCCCGAACCTTTATTTATGGTCTTAAACGAAGTTTATTAAGTTCCTATATGAATTCTAGGATTGTCTATTGAGACCTAGGGCCAAACCCTAGTCGAGAAAAGAAGAGACTAAACAAGACTTAGGAATTCCAGTTTTGGCAGATTTGCGTCCTCTCGGAATAAAATACTTTTGAAAATCTAAACGATTGAATTTTGACTTGAAACTTTTTGAACGTATACTAAGAACCCTAAGGAAGGTTTATGAAAAACTTTATGGTAAAATAATAAGTTTAGATTAAGAAATAAAATACGGACAGAAGCTTTATTCCAGAAAATACAGTTTTGAGTGAATATACGAAAAACGGTGTGCAAGATTATTCCTTTAGAGTTAAGAGTCGTGCTTTGGAGGGTATACTCTAATCCCACAGATATACAACTTTCATTTTATATGAAGCCACAAATTCCATTTAAATCTTTGAGAAAATGTCATTGCAACAGACCCCTAATTTCTGGGATTAAAATTTCACTGAGGATAGTTATGAAATAAATTCCTTTAAATTATCAAAACATCTTAGAAACGTGATTAATAAATTTTTATGAACCCTTAAGACCTTTATGGTGAAAGAATGAAAAATTATTTTCAATTTAGGATTTATTTTAGTGTCTCAAATAATTAAATCAAAAGATAGTGCAGCAGAAAACTCAGTTTTTGATTTCGGTAACTCATGAATCTAGGTGTTCTTTAAGCATGAATATCATTAAGGTATGCCACGAAATTAATCATAAAAGAAGTATAAGAATCATACTTAGTGTAGATACCCGTATCCGTACTCCCCAAAAACAAACCCGATGATGAAAAGGACTTTCATGCATGCTTTTAAAAGAGTCGAAACGGTACAAAAGTGTCTAAAACGTATTTGGTCATTTTTAGCGTATTAATTTGGATTTGCATAATCATAAAAATGAATGTCACTCTTAGTCATTGTAAGCACGACACAGGAACATCTTATTAAGCCAAGCCACAAAAACAGCCCAACTAGCTACAAAACGGCCCAATCTTACAAAAACGACCCAAGACGCACACTAACACGACACTCAAAACGGGCCAAAGTGCGTCCCGTGTCACATTTTCACAAAATTAGGTTCTATAATACCACAAAATAATATAATTCAATATTATTGTATTTCGAGCCAAAACCGAAAAACACGACAAAAACCGAAACACGAAAACCAAAATTGAGCCAAAAACCAATTTGGCCCAAAATATCCAAATAAAACATAATCATCACCTAATCACACAACCAAAACCAAATGGCGGCATAAAACAGCCCACCAAAACAAAATACAATCGCCAGTTGACAAAGGACAGTTAAACGCCTTTGTCAACAAAGCGATTATGTTTTTGTTTTGTAACAGCGCTTTTTGATTTTTCTTAAAAAAATCCAACCCAAACAAAATTAAAAACGCCTGTACACAGGCGATTTAGTTTTGTGCACCCACAAAAAACCAGCCAACCTCTATAAATACCAACCCACTTCATTCATTTCTAACACAATCGGTTTTACAAAACACATACACTATTCACAAAATCCACTCAAAATACCGTCTTTCCATTTTCGAAAGGTAAACATTTTACCTACGTTTGGGACGTTTGAGACTCGGACAAAGGGGTTACATTAACCCCAACCCGATATTGGCATTAGCGAAGCCGTATTCGTAATACGGTTGTAGTAATTCGGATTCATAATCCGTCTAAACCCCGCCAATATCGCATAAATAAACGACTCATTATCACTAAAGCAAACCGACGTCACTTTTATAATTATGCAAGTCCTCACTCATGCATTAAATAACGACTAGAATCACGGATCCAACACTAAATTGTACCGTTTCATAGAGTCTTTTAGCATGTCAAAACTGAGGGTTTTCACAAATTCTTAAAGAGTCAAATATGAGGTCGGAAAATAACGTTTATAGTAATAATTTAGTCAATAAATTATTATTTAACGTACATTTCTCATAGAAAAGTCATTATTTTGACGATTTACATTATTTATGCATTTTAATCGAGTCATATATATTCGCACTTGTACGTAGCGTCATTTTAGCCCAAATATCGAAATTAACTAAATGTTTTCAAATTAGTAGAGACTACTTTTACGTAGGCTTTTTGATTTCAGTTTTCAAAACACATTTTTGTCAAAACTTTTGAAAAGTAACCTCACTCCGAATCCCTTCTCTGGTTTCAAACCTCAGATTGATAGATATCGACGCATCTTGAAATCTGAGACACTCGTGTCTTATATTTTAAGACGCGTTGAATAGGTTCCAAATTCCTTTAATATTTGGTGGCGACTCCGAAAATACATTTCAAAAAGGATTTTTCTACTTTTATTTTTTGACCACAAAACTCATGCAATGATCTCCCCCATTTTTACAAAAACTTCGCACTTTTTCCTGCGAGGCGCATTCCGGACCCCCACGCCCCCGCACGGGGCGAGGCCGGACGCGCGCACGGCGTCGATAGGTTTTTCCCAGAAATTTTCCCGGTACCTTCAGCTGGCGACTCCGCTGGGGACGAGCATGATTTTTATTATTTTTGAAAAACTAGTTTTTCTTTTATTTTAAAATCATAAAGAAGTAAAGCTTGAAACTTTGAAAACATTTACGCTTTCGATATTTGGGCAAAAATACGTTGAGTCGAATTCTCCTGATTCAAACCACACCCTTTGAGGAACGGCCTCAGAACTCTCGCTCATAAGCGAGGTAACTCCGACACACTGCTCTCTCACCCTCCACGATTACAAGTTCGGCACCCGTACAAACGATCGTAACCAGTCAAACTCGAACGCTCTAGGGCCCGTCTTGAATGCACACCTAAGACGTGTGTAGTCTTGCGGGTGCCCCTACCGAAACGTTAAGGGAATGGCCGGAGGGAACCTTACCCTGTAAACCAAAAACCTGTGTTTATATGTACAAGTGTGAAGCTATAGTACCCTCACTATAGTCGTCTTTCAAAACCATTTAATGCAAAAACTTTTCCTAGGCATTTTACATTTAAAATACGTCCATTTTTGAAAATTCACTTTTAAACTTTTTTCAAAAAGGTCATACTTTTAAAAACACGCCGTTAGGCTCTTTGACCCATAGTCATTTGAGTTTGATAATAAAATGCCAGTGCATTTAAAACCGATCCAGGATAATCACTAGATCCCCGATCTTTTTCAAAACGTAAATGAATTATGCGACTGACGTATCGTCATAATACATTTATTGCAAAAAATTTCATAGAGCAAAAACCCGACAATGTCAATGCATTTCGGAGATTTTAAATGAAATTAACCTTTAGTACATTAGAATTAGCTCTAAGTCGAGTGACTCTTTAGTCATCCCGATTTAATCTTTTTCTCTCAAAAAACAAAAACGCGGGCCCATTCAGATGCGAACCCGTTGATTTAAATTCTGAATTAAGTGACCTATCGTCATTTTGATTTAATTCCCTGAGTCACACGTGAAAGGCGAACAAATGATCGCCTTTTACCCAATTTTAACATCCTCAGATCGACTAGCCTATCGCTACTTCGGTTTGATCCTTTTTATCGTAACGATAAACCCCTAGCAACATACCGCTAATCTGGGTTAATCAGATTATGATCATACAAACTTTTCAACCTCGAGAATAGAGACGTGTCAATATGCCTCTACCTCAAAAGCTTCCCGTGTCATTTTAAAAGCTAAAAACACGAGTCGAGTCTTGCACCCACTTTTTGCACTTCTTACCTTTCTTTGGTCGTGAATGCGATTTTTCATTAAGTCTTTTCTTCCTTTTTAGAGTCACTAAAGGTTTGAAAACTTTGTCAGGTCCACTCATTGAAAAACCCTGGATAAACAACAAACCTCCCATTGAACAAAACCTGGATACACGACGAACCAAGAACCGTCACTTAAACCCACCTCCGCCTCCAAAGAAGCGCGCCTACAACAAGTCAAAACCAAAACCTCAGAATGGCCTTTCAACAAGATGAAGGTTTCGGAGGACCACCACCACCCCCTCCGAAGGTAACTGCCGAACAAGTCCGACAGCTCAATGATAGGATAGCTAGCCTCACTACGACGATCGAGCAAATGGCTATCATGCAAAAGTTTGAAGCAGAGAAAAACGCCGTACGCCTGGCGAGGAATCCGAACGGAATGCAAAAAGGATTCGAACCATGGAAGAACGTCTCACTAACTCAAGAGGTTACTCCATACACCAAGAGAACGAGCACATCCCAAAGAACGTGAGGTCCATGCTACCAGACAAGCTAGCACTCAGTGATCTTCCCATCTTCAAAGGTCACGAAAGCCCGCTCGTTCACGTCAAGGCATTCAAAGCTAAAATGGCCATCATGGGTGTTGAGCCCCCTGCGTGGGCTACCTTATTTCCACACTCATTAGACGCGCAGCCCAGGGCATGGTTCTATGCTTTAGAGCCACACAAGACGGGTAGTTTCGAGGACATAACGGTCGCGTTTGATCTACAGTATCGGGACAACAATGATATCCAAGTCTCGCTACGTACCTTGGAAGTCCTGACTCAGAGGGACAATGAAGGGTTTACCGAGTACCTGACGCGCTGGAAGAAACTGTGTGCTCAAATACCTAACCGTCCAAGGGACACTAATCTAATCACTAAGTTCATCAACAACCTCACCCCCGCATACCAACAACACCTACGGTACGGGAATTTTGACAACTTCTCAACCCTCAGCGTCGTCGGCGAGCTCATCGAGGACGACCTCCGTAAAGAAAATAGGAATAAAAGTACAGGTCGAGGATATCAAGGAAGCTCATCTCGAGCCACTGCCAAAGTCGAGCCCATCCATGCCATCAACGCACTTGACGCGTTAGAGGCACCACCGGTTTTTACGACACCACCAAGGCCTGCCGCACCTCCGCCAAAAGCATCATACTCACCTACGAGTCCCAGCTCACTAAAAGCCCGACGAAGCTTTGACCCCATATACATGACCTACTCAAAGGCACTACAGAAGCTTGTGAGCCGCAATGTACTTCAACTCATAGGACCTACTAGCGAGCCTCCCCCAGACAAGAAACCAAAGTCATGGGATCAGAACGCATACTGCGAATTTCACAGAGGAAAGGGGCATGATACCGAGCAATGTTTCCGCCTGAAAAACATAGTCCAAGATCTGATCGACGATAACACTATTGTGAAGCCCAAATGAGCCCTAAACCTTCGAACCAGCTCAATCCTTTGCATAACCATGCTATATTTACAGGGACACACCCCATCATCGACTGCTCTAAAATGATAGTCTCAGATGATTACGAAATCAACGGCATCTGGAATACTTCTGAAGATGAAGCCGACGAGGAGGAGGCTCAACCCCGTCGCCCGCCAGGCAAGTACGGAGAGCTACGTCACAAGTACCCATTTAGGCTATCAGACAGTGATGACGAAGTAGCCTACCTAACACGCTCTGGACGTCCATACCAAGCTTCTCTGAAGTTACTTGAGCCCCAGGACCCCCCGCCAAGGTTGACTGCTCAAGAGAAGAATAAGGGAATAATCATAGACGAGGACACACCGCCCACTTCGCCTACCTCTGCGGCCTCACTTCCAAGCGTCGCTCCTACAAGCTTTACTAGTTCACCTGCAAGCATTGCTCCTACCCCTACGCCGCCATCCAGCAAAGTATCATTACCTAACGCTGATCCCGCGTCTGCTCCACCAGCTGGTAAAATAGCATCACCAAGCGTCACCCCTTCACCCTTACTCACGCCTGAGATCGGAGACACGCTCCACAAACAGCTCAACAAAACAAAGGCGGACATTTCAATCTGGCAGCTCTTAAGGGACTCAATGGGACATCGTGAAGCCCTTTACCAAGCATTACAGGTCACCCCAATGACATCGGAAATGTCTCCAGAAAAGCTCATCAGCAACATAACGCGCGAATGGCAGGCTAACGCCGTCACCTTCTCGGATAAAGACCTCCCTCCATTCGGTGGCACGCACAATCTACCTCTCTACATCAACGTGGAATGTCACGGCATGACATTGCCAGTCGTCCTCATCGACAATGGATCCGCAGTCAACGTCCTACCCCTGGAAACAGCCAAAAAGCTAAGGATTGAAGAAAATGATTTCATTCCATGTACCGATGGTGTCAGGGCTTACGATGGAACACGTCGCAGCATAAAGGGAACCGTCTCCTTTCCCATTATGACAGGGCCAGTCATGAGAGAAACCGAATTTCAAATCATTGACATACCCCCAACCTACAACATGCTATTAGGAAGGCCATGGATCCACGCTACCAAGGCCATCACCTCAACCCTACATCAAAAGGTCAGGATGCCTTTAGGTGACGAGGTTGTCACCATCGACGCTTCAAACTTTCGTGCTACGCTTAAACAACACAAAGGAAGCAATAGTACTGCAAAAATAAACGCCGATCCAGCCGATGACATGTGTGGTTTCGACTTCGACTTCAGTATCTGCACCATGACTCGCGAAGAGGAAATCGCTTCGCTCTACGCCAGGGACAACGACAATAAATGGCCCACCATGGGTCTATCTTATGTGCCATGGGCACACGAAGTCTCCCACGGTTGGGAATCGTACAACGATCGCAAAAAGCGTCATGATTTCCACATGCAGCCATACCACATCTTCCCCAGCAACTACTTCGTCAAGGAGGGCACTAGCAGAATCCCCAAGAACGTATCCACATACACCATCGCCGGAATTGAACTTGTCTCCGACATCATACGCAACTCCAACTTCAACCCCACTGACCTAATCATTCCTTACGAGGAAAAAACACACGACGGATGGTCAAAAACCCTTGAATGGACCGACGAACAAGGCCGCACTTTCAAGATTACTACCGGCCAAGGCTATACCTTCGAAGATTCTGACTCCGACAAAGATGAAGACAACGCCCTCAGCAAAAAGACCGTCACGGAATTTAAGCTCCCTCGTCGCCACTTCAAGTCTTATACCCCAACCAGGCCCCCGGGTTATCTCCCAAATGTAATCAATTTAGCTAAAGAACTAGAGTCATTAAGGTTGTCCAAAGCTCCCTCGTCTGAGCTATCTTCAAATGTAACCGCTTTTGATAACATTAATAACATGAAAGTTTTTGGTTACTCTTTGCCTCATTTAAAATCTACTCTTTCTAATGATTGCGATAAACTTAAACTAAATAACATTGCATTATATAGATACATTGCAAGCATTGTTTCAAAACCCGAACAGGAGCCCATCATTGAAGACACAACAACCATCGACATAGGCACGCCCGAAGAGCCTCAAGAACTGCAACTGGGGGCTTCCCTAAGCATAGAAGAAAGGGCCACATACACCAAGCTCCTCGCAGAGTTTAAGGACGTCTTTGCCTGGTCATATAAGGACATGCCCGGCATAGACCGCGAGATAGCTGAACACCGCATCCCGATCAAGCAAGGTTCCAGACCCGTCAAACAGAAGCTCCGACGCATCAAGCCAGAATGGTCTCTCATGGTCAAAGAAGAGATCGAAAAACAACTACAAGCTGGATTCATCCGAGTCATTGAATACTCCGATTGGGTCTCCAACATGGTTCCAGTCATGAAGAAAAACGGCAAAATACGAGTATGTGCCGACTTAGGACTGAACAAAGCACGCCCAAAGGATGATTTCCCACTACCTCACATGGACATCCTAATTGACAACACGCAGACCACGCCATCGCCATTCATGGATGGATACGCAGGTACAACCAAATCAAAATGGCGGCCAGACGACATGCCAAAAACCACTTTCGTAACCCCACGGGGACGATCTTCTTCTGTGATCATGCCATTTGGGCTCATAAATGCCGACGCTACCTACCAACGTACCGCCACCACCTTGCTCCACGACATGATGCATAAGGTGGTCGAGGGATACGTCGGCGACATGATCGTGAAGACAAAGCAAAAGGACAACCACGTCACAAACCGGAAGTTCTTCACCCGAATTAAGCGTTATAAGATGCGACTAAACCCACGAAATGCACCTTTGGGGTCACATCGTGCAAGTTGCTAGGTCACATAGTAAGCGGTAGCGGGATCGAAATAGACCGACCAAAATCAAGGCAATAATGGGTATGAAACCGCCAAGCAACATCGACGAAATAAGGAGCTTTTTGGGACAAGTCCAATATATCTCCCGATTTATCAGCAAACTCACCATGATTTGTGAGCCAATCTTCAAAAAATTGAAGAAAGAAGAGCATACGAAATGGGACGACGATTGTCAACAAGCATTCGACAGGGTCAAAAGCCTACTCACAAATCCACCCGTTCTGGTACCCCCACAAAAGGACTTGCCCCTATCACTATACTTAACGACCACGCCAAACGCTATGGGTGCCATGCTCGCCCAGGAAGTCAACAACGAAGAACGGGCCATCTACTACATCAGCAAAAAGTTTCACGATTACGAAACTCGGTATGAACCAGTCGAGAAAAGCTGCCTCTCGCTAGTCTGGGCCACCAAAAAGCTCAGGCACTACCTACTCACTAGCACAACAAAAGTCTACTCCCTGATGGACCCCCTCAAGTACCTATTTGAAAAACCAGTCCTAAATGGGCGTATGGCCAGATGGACTCTACTCCTCGCCGAGTATGAACTCAAATACCTCCCTCTGAAAGTAATCAAGGGAAGAAGCGCTCGACTTCCTTGCGACGCTATCATCGAACAACCCATGATCGATACAATGTCATTTCCTGACGATGGGATCTTCGCCATGTAGAAGAGTACTGGCAATTATACTTTGACGGAGCATCAAATTACCGCGGCTACGGAGTAGGAATACTCTTAATATCCCCAAATGGTGACCATACTCCACTCTCGATCAAGCTCGACTTTAGCGTCACGAACAACGCCGCAGAATACGAAGCCTGCATTTACGGCCTGCAAGCCGCCATCGCCCTCAAAATAAAGAACCTTCGGGTACATGGAGATTCATTCCTCATCATAAATCAAGTGACAGGGGCATGGAAGATCATGAGCGAAACCCTCACCAAATACCAAGCAAAGGTACAAAAACTCCTAGCCAACTTCGACTGCATCGAGTTCTATCACCTCCCAAGGGAAGAAAACCAGTTTGCCGACGCACTGTCAAAGCTCTCGTCCCTCCTGAACATGCCACCAGACATGAAATTACTACCCATCATCGTCGAAAGACGTGACGAACCAGCCTACATTCACACCATTGACCTGGACGAAGCCGAGCAAACGGAGCCCTGGTATCAAGCCATAATCAACTACAAAACAGACAACACTTACCCACCCGACACTGATAAACGTGGACAGAGAGCTATCAGACTCCTAGCTTCCCAATTTGTGCTAGAAGTGGGACAATTACTCAAGAAAACACCGCAAGGGACGCTGCTCATATGTGTCGACTACAAGAAGGGGCAGGAAATCATCGCACAAGTCCACGACGGTGAATGCGGACCCCATATGAACGCTCGAGCACTCTGCAAACAGATTCTACGGCTCGGATGGTATTGGACAACCATGGAAGCAGACTGCATCCAATACGTCAAGCGCTGCCACAACTGCCAAATTTTCAGCAATGTCCAACATGTACCACCTTCACCATTATACAGCCTAACCTCGCCCTGGCCCTTTTCAACCTGGGGCATCGACGTAATAGGAAAAGTCCACCCCATCGGAGCAGGAGGTCACTGTTTCGTGCTAGTGGCGATCGACTACTTTACAAAATGGGTAGAAGCAGCATCTTTTCGAACACTCGGCTCCAAAGAAGTCGCCAAGTTCATACAGACAAACATCATATGCCGATATGGCATACCCCATGAGTTCATCAGCGATCAAGGCTCGCACTTTCAGCGCGAGACAGAGGCCATACTCACAAAATACAACATCCAACATCACAAATCCTCACCCTATAGACCCCAAACCAATGGAGCCGTCGAAGCAGCAAACAAGACAGTCGTCACCATACTTGAGAAGATGATCGACAGTTGCAAAGATTGGCCCAACAAGATACCATACGCATTATGGGGATACCGCACTACTATCCGCACACCTACAGGCATGACCCCTTATTTCCTCACCTACGGCATGGAAGCCGTCCAACCAGTGGAAATAGAAATACAGTCACTACGCATACTAATGGAAAGTAGCATCTCGGAAGCAGAATGGGCCGTGAACGGTACGAACAACTCATGCTCTTGGACGAACGCCGACTTCATTCCCTGAGCAACGTACGAATGTACCAAGCCCGACTACAACGAGCATTCAACAAACGAGTTAAGCCACGAAACATAAAAGTAGGTGATCTCGTACTAAAGTCAGTCCGAGCACCACTTCCAGTCGACCCACGAGGAAAATTCAAGCCTAATTTGGACCCTACCTCGTCAAGGAAATCTTCACAGCGGAGCGAAGAAACTAACCGACTTGGACGGTCAAGAGTTTAACCTAGCAACGAACCTCGACCAGCTCAAAAAGTACTACCCTTAAAAATGCCTTGCAATGTATCTATAAAATGCGAAATTTTCAAAAAACACAATTCATGGACCGACATGTCCTTAAACATGTTCATGGACCGACATGTCCTTAAACATGTTCATGGGCCGGCATGCCCCTAAACATGCTCTTTCTCTTCACAAAAATCAAAAGCAATTCATGGACCGACATGTCCTTAAACATGTTCATGGGCCGGCATGCCCTTAAACGTGCACCCCTCGCAAACACAATTCATGGGCCGGCATGCCCCTAAACATGCACCCACCAAACACAATTCATGGGCCGGCATGCCCCTAAACGTGCACATTCACCACAAAAAAGCAAACACAATTCTTGGGCTGGTATGCCCCTAAACGTACACTTCCGAACTACGCCGGTTTGATTCCACTTTTCGTGGATACGTAGGCAGCTTTGCAAAAAGCGCAACCGATATTCAACACAAAATGACGCGTCCAAAGCTTAAAAAAGGTCAAGGACATAGTCAACACAAAATTCGTCTTGCAAACCTAAGGGTAAAAAGACGATATTCAACACAAAAAAAAAAATGACACGTCCAAAGCTTAAAAAAGTCAAGGAAATAGTCAACACAAAAATTCGTCTTTTAAACCTGAGAGTAAAAGGAACGACGTCCAACACAAAACGACAAACCCAAAGCTTAAAAAAGTGGAGGGAATAGTCGATACAAAGATTTCCTAAAAACCATGCTTGCATTCTAAACTTTTGAAAAGAGATTAGAGCCAAGGAATTTCACACAGAATAACAAGCAAAATGAGGCAAAGTCGTAAATAAAAACCTGATTTTTATTAATCTTAAAAAGAACGGTTACATTTTAGATTTTTCAGACGTAGGAGCATAAACTACACTAACAAACACTACAATATATTACAGTACAAATCCCGGCATGTACATCGGGTTTAGGATAGACAATATAATACATAACACAAAATAGTACGAACATAATACTAACAAACCAGCAACAAAACCACACTAGATTCCCTTAAACCACCGAACCTTTCGACTGAGCGGGGAAGCACCAACCCTCAACCCCTGCGGCGATCCCCAACATTACCATGACGACCTGGAGCACCTGGCCCTGGTATGCGATGACGACCAAACACACACTCCGCCGCTGAGAGGGGCGCCGAGCTCGAAGCATCACCCCCACCTCTGTTACGTCCAAAGCGGATCGGGTCGTAGGCAGACGTCGGCAGAGGCTCGTTCAGCTCTAAGGCACGAAGACGAGCCCTCTCATGAACACTTTCAGCAACGGTCCATTTAACATAGGCTCTCGATACCCGGATCGTCCCAGGAGTACCAGCTACAAGCCACTTAGGGCGCATGATCCAACCACCGACCCACTCATCAGTCACCTGGTTATTTAGCACAACCATGTCTTGTATCTTCGTGTCCTGGCCAGGAATGAACTGCGCGTACCCTAGCTGCCGCCTTACTCGCAGGGGATGGATGAAAACTCCCATCTCAAACCCACATAAGAGAACTCCGGAGGGACCATCACCTACTGCGCTAGCCGTCACGTCAATTATCCCCCACCACGGAACCGACCAACGGATAGCACATGACCTCACAAACTCAGGGAAATAGTCACTAGGGGCGTTAAATGCGGACGACCACCGCGCGTAATCTACGGCTGGTGATGCCTCCTGCGACATACTCAACATCGAAGCCGAAGTCGTTCAACACATTCAGACGCTCCATCAGCCACAACTGGAGGATCAAGGGGCATCCTCGGTACGCATGCTCCCTATTGCATGCCCGGTCATCCAATCCAAGGATCGTCTCCGCCAGAATTAAAGCAGAGGGATTGCAACCTATTTCCATCTGCTCCACAACGGCAATTAAGCGCGGATCTCCCAACAACCCCTCGGATATAGAGTCCGGGAACATGTAGCAGTGTACCAGGCAAAAGGCCAAAGCCCTCCTCCTGGCCACAACAGAGATATGCCCATTCTCGTCATTCCTAAACCATTGACACAAGCGATAGAGGTTGATACGGCTCCCAGCAAATAACTCCTCTGTCTCGTCACAGGTCATTTGGAGGTATGTCCTTACATGCCTCTTATATCCTGGATCCCGCCTAACACACACAGGTAGGTTAGTACGTAACCACCCACCAATGGCCCCAAACTCCTCAACTAATGGACAGACCTCTCCGCTGGGAAAGCGAAAAACATGGAAACTCAGGTCCCAATAGTCAAGGCAAGCATCCAGGAACTCGGGATCCATTCGAACCTCCCTCAGACCCATGAGTGCCCCGAAACCGCAATCTCTCAACTCCTTCTCCTCGATACCCGACAAAGACGCACACCAACGACGCAAGTTTCCTTCAAAATCCTCCATAACTCGACGAATGTTCCGTAAATATTCTGAATATTTTTGGAAAATCGAGAATAGAAGACGAGAGGATAAGTGAAATGAACTAACCTAGCCCTCCTTTTATAGCCGAGATTTGCACAACGAAATACAACACAAAAACTTAAACGCTAGAGAACAAGCGGTTAAAATAAATCAAACAAAAACCATAAAACAAAAATGTAATCGCCAGTAAACAGGCGATTAAAAGTAAAATCTCCTGTTTACAGGCGATTTTCGTTTTCTTTCTGACAAAATTATTCGATTTCTTACACTTCTTACACACCTATACCCTAAAATTTTTTAACTTATTACCCCTACACTATTTTTACCGACCTCCTAGCCGACGTTTACGACCCCGATGCGTCGTCTCGATTTGCGTGATCGACTCCCGTCTTTCGTATTTTCCATTTTTCACAAAACACGATAATCACACAAAAATTAAACCCCACACAAAATACGATTTTCGCATTCACAATTTTCGTCTCAAAACGTCGTTTTAACTCACATTTTTATAATGTCAAAAACGTCTTTTTACGAGTCTAAAATATTTTTCTAAAACAGCATTTTTCAAAACTCCACTTTTGCCTTTAGTTTAGTCATTAGCGAGTCAGTCTCAATCGAGACATATATATATATATGCTTTTACGACTAACAATGTTTTGCAGGTACGCTCGGCAAGCAAATACGCAAGGATTTCAGACCCGGCTACGACGCAGGAATGCATTTTTCGCAACAAGACAAAATAACCGAATTAAACCCATAAACACCCACAAAACCAAAAAATCAACCCTACACAAGTCCCAATACATAAACCATTACAAAAAAATATACTAATATTCATAATACAAGTCCAGTATATATACAAGTCCAAGCCTACTGCGAATGGTCACCACGCTGTAAGACAGCACGCAGGGAATCAATCTCAGCACGCGCCCTATCCAACTCCCCTGCGTACCGACCCTCTAGCTCTGCCCGGACTCTCGCCAGCTCCTCGGCATGCGCAGCCTCCAGCTCGGCCCGCGATCTCGCCCCCTCCTCAGCCCTGACCCTCGCTAACTCAAGTCGAGCGTCGGCCGCCTCCCTCTGCGCCCTGCAAGCATCAACCACCTTCTCGTTCACGACCGCCCTCCACCGGTTCGCCGCCCGCCACAGCCTCCTGTGCCCCTCAGCCGTCACCTGCCACAAACACGCAAATATACTTAGCTTTCCACCCTGGGGGCTCCAATTGAAAACCGCTTCAACGGAGTTTGACTAATGATTTTACATTAAAATCTAACTCAAACTGGGGGCTACAATTGAAAACTGCTTCAACGGAGTTTGACTAATGATTTTACAATACAATCTAACTCAAACTGGGGGCTATAATCAAAAAACTGCTTCAATAGAGTTGGAATTATGATTTTACAATAAAATCTAATTCAAACTGGGGGCTATACTACATAATACTCATGCTGTACAAAGAAGAAAGTGAATACCTTTCTCACGCGCGGATCCCACCTCTCAAGGCCCGCATCGGTGACCACAGACAGGCAAGGCGGCAACACGATCGAATGAGAGCAGCCCTCGTGAACAACCAATGATCCTCGATTTAACGGAGGAGGCTGGAACTCAAGATCAGGATCACGTCGCTGCAAAACAAAAATAGGGTAAATTTTTGCTTCCTAAAACCAAAAACGCAAAAAAGAAAAACAACAACAAAACATACCTCGATCACAGCGTCAGCAAGGGCATGCTGTGCCCAAGTCACGTAATCCTCAGCCGGCCGCAGTAGGGAGTCGGACTCACCCTCATGGTACACGTCACGACGCTCGTTAGCGTCGGGCGTCTCCACAAACAAAACCGAGGGCGGAGGAGCAGGTACGATAAAGCGCCCGCGACCGTCTGCCTCAGCAGACAGACGCTCACCCAAGTACCAAGACGAGCCGTGCGGGTCTCGATATACACCGTGCCGTCCGTCAAGGGGACCAAAGCGGCTGCAATCGCTTGAGGGACGCCAGAACTTCCTCCAAGGGTCGCGAACGAACTACAAAACAAAACCAAATTATAAACCACAAAGACAAACACAAACCCAAAAACAAGCTACAAAAGACTAAAGTACAAAACACAAATACCCTTACCTTGTCCACGGTCATCCCGTTGAAGCGCACCCGAGCCGCGTCATAGTTTAGGCCAATACCCTTCCGATCCGCTGTCGCGTAAGCATGGAAAGCCGGATACTGCGCCTCAACCTTGAACGTGTCCGGAAGCAGAGAGGGGAAGTGAGCGTAGCACCAAGACTGCAAGCAATCAGAATACAACGTTACAAAAGTAAAGCAAAGACAAGATAACAGGACTCTGCGAAATCAAAACTTATCTCCATCAGAAGACCTGGGCCCACGAGAGACACATCCGAATCCTAGTTAATCCGATCAGGGCGCACCGCGTCCCTCAGATACCGGATCAACAGACCCAGAGCAGGAGTAACCCAGTCGAAGTCACCGAGACGTGACATGTCTGACAGAGCCATCAACACAGCCGTCGACGCTCGCTCCCCCTTGTCGCCAAAGTGGGTGGCCGTCAGGAACCACCACAACCATAGCCGGGCCCTCTGCTCAGCGCTCGCTCGAGTAGACCCCTTCTTCTTCTTCTTCCCCTCAAAGAAATCAGCAAACCAAATAGTCCGGGGCTGAAACGTGTGCTCCTCACCTATCCCACACCGAACCCCGTCACCAATCAACCGCACGACGCGTGGACTATCAATAGGAGGGCGCTCACGTCCCGATCCAAAGACGCCTCACCATGAGGCGACCGTGACAATCGCCCACGAAGAAGGAGTCACGCCAACCTCAGAACCAGGCATGTGGAAGGTGTTGGTCGTATCCCAAAACCTATCCAAAGAACGCCCGGCACGATGGCGCGAGTTCACCCGCTTACCCCGCACCTCCCTCCACTTCGCACTGGGACCAAAAGCTGTCCCGAGCACTATGTCCCGCTCCTCCTGCGTGAGCCTCCCGTCAAACACGTCAAACACCGTCCGAAACCCAGAGAAGGTCCTCATCGAGCCTAACGGGAAACCGACCTTCACTCGAATCGACAAGTGCTCCAAGCGACTCCAAACCAGAGTCACGCCATCCCAGTCAATGGCCACCTGCGACCACAAGCGCGGACCATGGGGATAATTAGGCCTCTCGCCCAGCTCGTCAACCATCCCCATGAAAACCTCCGTCGCAGCCTCAAGAGCTGCCGTACCTGCGTCATGGGCCTGACCCTCAGCCTCTGCCTCAGCCTCCACATGGCCCTCGGCCTCAGCCTCACCCTCCACCTGCTCCTGAGCCTGGCCCTGAACCTGACCCGACCCTGGCGGCCGCGTGATGCGGCCCGGCTGGCGGCGTCGGCGAAGGCTGGCGGCCAGAACGCCCCGACCGGGTTATTCTGGCAGCAGCCGCAGCAGCCTCAGCAATCTCAACCTCGACAGCGGCCTCTGCCGCAGTCTCGTCAAGAGCCTCCTCCTCGTCACTCGAAGACTCCTCCAACTCGGAAGGATCCTCGTAACGGCTCCCCGGACCCCGAGCACGACCACGCCTCCGCGTGACCTCCACAGGGTCTCCCCCTGCTCCGACCTCCTCAAAAGCACCGGCAACCTCAGCCTGGTCCCGGTCACCACCCTCGGCAGCAGCACGAGCTCGACGTCGTGGCTCATCACCGCCTCACCGAAGCCTCATCCACTTGCGCTTCTTTTCCGGGTTCCTCCGACCGCGACCTCTAACCTGGCCCCCTCTAGGAGCCGCAGCACCGAGCAACGCCAGGCCACGTCCTCGCGGCGCCCTGCCGCAAAGACCACGACCTCTACCTCGCCCTCCTCGGAGCCACGTCCTCCAAAGACCGCCACGGCCACGCCCTGCGAAGACCTGCAGCTACGCTCCGACCTCCACCACGGCCTCCCCAGGAGCCTCAGACGTCTCCACAGCAGCGCCACGTCCACGCCCCTGCAAAGACTCTGAGACGACACCCTGAGCCTGACCTCGGCCACCAACAGGAGACCTCGACGACCCAGCAGCAGCTCCACTACCGCTAGCATCACCAGAAGACCGCGTCCGCTCAACGACGGTCTCCTCACGTACCACATTAGCTGAAAAAGCAGGCGACTCGGCAGCAACGTCACGACCCGCAACACTAACTGACGGCTCAGGACCACCAGGAACAACACCATGTCCAAAGCCACTCGCAGAAGGCCCAGACGACGCACTGACAGCACTGGCACCACTAGCAGAAAAGGCAGGAGACTCCACAACGGCGCCCTGAAACTCACTCCCTGGCGTCGTAGAAGCTCCAGGCGTCTGAGGAAAAGCTCTCAGCAAGTCCGACTGAGACGGACCATCGGAAACCTCCAAGGGCGCAGGCATACCCGAAGTAGGAGTATGCTCGTCCCTCAGAACGGTAAAGTCAACGCCAGCCAAGACCCGATCCATGTCACTGGAAGTAGGTACTGAAGGCCTAGGATCACCTGCACAAGATTCAAGGGCACACTGCATAACGGCAGAAGAGTCACTCAAAGAAAGCAGAAGCAAGCAAAAACGACGGAAATCGAACATTAAGGCCTACATTATCCACCGATAAGGCCAAAACGGAGCAAAAACACAGAAAATCAGATTCCAAGAGACGTATACTGTAACACCCCGTGTTAATTTAATTCATTAATTAGCCATCAAATTCTATTTTCAAAGCTTAAATCATTTCCTAACCTTTTAACCTTTCAGAATCACAATTTTTGCAAAACTTTCATTTTGTAAAATTTCTCAACTTACTTAATACTTTTGAAAATTTTTGAATAATGAAATAAATATTTTGGTCTTAGAATTTAAAAGTAGAAATATTTTGAAAAATCGTCAAACGCGCACACATTAACTTTTATCGCTTTTGACGCCCGACTTTTTAAAACTGACCAAATTCGAGGAAAACATTTTAAAACACAAATTAGACATTTTTAATGCATGAATAGTAATGTGGACTTAATGAGAGGATGATGGAGTGGATGATGGTTTAAATCATTTAATTAAGCATTAGTTTTCTAATTAAAATCAACTTTAACATCTAAAGTCTTTAACCTAAATTACCTAAGTTGTTCCCATAATTCACAAAGGCAAAACACAACCATTTTGGTCCTCATTTCAGCCGAGATATTGCTCCCCATTTTCTCTCTTTATTTTCTTCCATTTTTCACTTAAAACATCCTAAATAAAAACCCTAGATATTACTCTAATATTACACTAGTGTTCTTGGACATCTTTGGGTATTTGGAGCTTATATTTTACGGGTTTATTTGAAGGTGAAGACGGGTTCTTGGGTGAAGACTTAGACTTGGATAATATAGTCGATCCGGACAACCAATAAACTTACCGATTAAGGTGACTAACTATGTCTTATATTATCCTCTTTGTAAATTAATTTGTTTTGTTATTATGATTTTATGAGTATGAAAATTATGTTAAATATGTTAAACATCACATGAGTGCACTTGTATGATTATGTGTTGTATAATAAAATGATAATAAATAAGTAATAATGATAATAGTTTAGTTGTAGTAATATATTCACATGTGTAGTTAATTTATTTTTGAGCATTTTTAATTTATGTTCATATGATTTTTATGTTTAGTTATGTTTTATTTGAGTAGTAATCATATATAAAAATTATGTGAATTATTAACAATGAGTTTAAAGTGATAAAAATCGAAAATAGAAATTATATGTTCATATATATTATACTCGGCATTTCCCATTTTTTTTAAACATATTTTCACTTTTAATTTTTGTAAATAATATGTTAGAATAAGTTAGTTAAAATAGATGTATTCATGTTAAAAAAATTAAATTAGGAAAATAAATTATAAGTTGTTAAAATCGAAATTAGTGTTCTTGAGCTTTATTATGATCTTCATATGTGTTCTTGAAATATTCGTGTTGATGTTCATCATTTATGTTCACTTTGATTATGTTTTATATTATGTTTGTTTATAATTTGTGTTTATGTTTAATTATTGTTTTATATATTAGTTAGTATTATACTATAAATCAACATAAACTTTATAAATCATTTAGATTAACAAGTTAGAAATTTAAAGTGTTGAAAAACACTATTCATAATTATAAATGAAAATTTTAGTAAATTTCATTTTAGTTTAAATCGTTTTAGTATAATTAGAATAATTAAAATATAAAGACTTTAAGCTAAAAACCGATAAAATCGAAAAATGAAAATTTAGGACATGAATAGGCTTGCTCACGGCATTCATGCTATTTTAGGCTTAAAATTGTTTTTATCACTTTTTAGTTTAATTGTTAAAATAATTTAATTATTAATTAATAAGTTAGATTTAAGAAATTAAAAGAAATAAATCAATTTTGACATATATAGTATATCACACGACATATACACTTTAAATTGACTAAATTTGACCAAAATGAAATTATCACTAAGTCACTAAAGTTAAATAGTAATTAGAATTGAATTTTTGTATAAATTGTTTTAGTTATAAATGAAATATTATAAACCGATAAAAATATGTAAATCAAGATTATAAAAATGAACTAAATCGTGTATTCTTTGCCTTTGCTATTTGAATTTGTTGATCTTGGACTTACGGACTTAAATGAATCTTCCACGATACTATTATTTTTAAAAATGAAAATCGCTAAATTTAGTTAATAGACGACTAAATTTAACTAAGTCTCATTTTAAAATAAATATCGATATCACTTTTTATAAATTGAACTTAACGTTTTTAAAACTAATATTTTAAAATGAATATCATTATCACTTTTTACAAATTGAACTTAACATTTTTAAAACTAATATTTTAAAATGAATATCATTATCACTTTTTACAAACCGAACTTAACGTTTTTAAAACTAGACTTTTAGAATATTTTCAAAACTCACTAAGTACAAAACGAACTTAACGACTTTGAAACTAGAAATTTATACTTAGAAAATAAAAGGGTTTAGTTTATTTTCTAAAATATCTTAAGTATAAATACCTAAAATATCTTAAGTATAAAAATACGTATAAATATAGAAATACGTACAAGTATAAGAATACGTACAAGTATAAGAATACGTATAAGTATAAAAATACATATAAAATACGAAGTATAAAAATACGAATACGTATAAAAATACGTATAGAATACGAAGTATAAAAATACGAAATACGTATAAAAATACGTATAAAATACGGTGAATAGTGAATAGTGAATAGTGAATAATGAATAGTGAAAAGTGAATAGTGAAATACTGAAAATAATTGAAAATTTTACTAAGTATAGAAAATTTAAAATGAAGAAGTAAATGACCTAAAGTGCTTGAAAAACACATAAATAAAATTGGACATACTATTAAACGTTTCAATTTAGAAACTTGAAAACGTTAATAATTAACAACACTTCAAATAATAAACGAACGTGTTATGTGATCATATGAAACCTACAAATACTTAAACGTTTGACGCTGAGACTAGGAGAGTCTAGTAATATGTGATATGGAATATCAAATAAATAATGAATATTGAGTAAGTTAAATAAAAGGTCAAGCTTGGGCCTCAGATATGAAAACGTCAATCGTAAGTGAAGTGGGGTTAAGATAGTCTTGTAGCGGATACCACTATCTCGGTCTCTGACATGGGTCATCCCGGTTAGTGTGGTTGGTAGCAGCTTTATTGCTTAGCATCCTGCCCATGCCTTACGCCTTAAGTCGTATTGCCTATGCCGTACAAGATGAAGAATATGCCAACTCTTAGTGGGTCAGGCTTTAGGAAATAGTCGTTTTATCCAGAGTTAAGGTGCTCTATGAATAGCATAGCCTATTCTTAAAGTGGATATTAGTGTATGCATACTAGACTAGGGTTTTATTCCCCTATTTCGCTAAAGTTATCAGGGCACCCGTGACCTTGTAGATTCGGGTCGATTATAGCGGTTCTGTCTCCTTGCCGTGTTTCGTTCTTAGTGGGCGCGACACTTGCATTCGTTCTTGCCCTGCGTAAAGATTACTTGACGAGATTGTATCTGAAGTTCGAATCATTTCGAACACTAGAGGATGAGATGCAAGTATTATAGTATTCGGCGTGGTTTACGAGTCGAGTAAGTCTCTGCACTATGGAAGTGAGATGCAATCGATCAGAGTACAAAGGCCTACTCAGTGGTCAGGCGTAAGCAGTATGTGTTGATTGTTGTATGATTAATTGAGAACGAGTGCGTACCATCTTCGAAAACTAAAGACCACAACTTTCTGAATTGAATCGAGTCTGCATGATGTGAATGTTACAATACGTATGTTGTTTGCGATCTGATATCGCTTTGTAATCCTGTTGAATTATTGTGATACTATTGCTATGATATTATATGTTATTTGCTTTCATAACTGAATATCATGCCTATATGATTTATCGCTTTCAACCGCATGCTTATTATGACTTATATGTCTTTATATGCTATATGTATTAAGCATGTTTATATTTTTATCATAATGTTATGTTTATAAAGCGATAATATTAAACCAAAGTAATTGAAATCGAGGGTAAGTATGAGCATAGCTAGTCCTTTGTCAGCTCGTGAGCATCCCCATCAGTTTATTGTGCAGGACGTTCGTGGACCAGGAGCTGGGTTTTGGATGGAGCCACGAGACGTTTTTATTGCTTTTCCTTAGTTGTTTCGAGAGAGATGTAATATATATAACGCTACTCTTTTGAATTTCCGTATTTAGAGTTGTTTTATTCAACTCTTAAACGATGATGTAATATTTTGGGTTATTTGTATATTTAATAACGCTGGTTTAAGACTTAATTAATTTCCGCCTTAGTAATTAAAGTCGACTAAAAACCAGGTTGTTACAGTTGGTATCAAAGCTGACTCGTGACCGTAACATGAATTGCCTAATGCGATTTATGCTTACCTAACGAGAGACACCTGGGCGGTACAAACATATTAATATGTTTACCCGCAAGACTAATAGGATCAAATAATAAATTAGATTTTTCTTTTTAGTAGATCACTTAAATAGTAACATTAAATCGCTTTAAAGTGTGAGGATGGGTAGAAACCTTAAGGACCGACCATAGGCTTAGGATTTTTAAATATAACAAACTACTTCCCTCAAATAAAATACACTAACTAGCGTATGCTTGCTACTTGCTGAAGTGACTGATTTAAACTAACAACTATCCTCGGATATAAAATCTAAATAATAATTCAACTCCCGAGGATTGAAGCATCGAAGAAGTACCAGGCAACGCGGGTGAAGACATCTGTTAAATTCGTAACCAATTCCAGAAAAATACATTCTCCCTCTCTCCTACCTTTTATATCCTTCCTAAGAAAATGTACTAGATACATTTTAAAATCCTAAAACTGATGTAACCAACAATTACATCTCGAATAGAATAAAATAGCTAACTTCTGTGCTTACTTACATAACTGCCGTTATTGCATTTATTTTCGAATAAATTCTATCAATGATAAGCATGCCTTCTGACCTCTCGCAATACTAATAATATCCTTCACATCTTAATTCTTTCAGAATGGCTGCACCTCCAATGACCAACGAGGAGCGACAAATTTTAGCTGAAGAATCCTTAATCCGTTTGGCTAAGATAGCCACAGAAAACGCAAACCGCCAACATCAGCCGAGCGCGTTCGACCGAATTTCTCGTCACCGACCAAAAGAATACTCGGGTTCAAGCAACCCTGTCGATCTCACAAATTGGCTTGAGGAAATGAAAAAGCTGATGGACCTGAGCAGGACGCCTCCTGAGGATAGAGTCAACATCGCCGCCTACTACTTGAAAGGCGAGGCGAATGATTGGTGGAACGTGATCAGGGCAAACGAGCTTGACACTACGTTCACATGGTACGAGTTCATAGCGAAAATCAAGGAGAAGTACTTCGGGTATGAGCTCCGGTGTCAGAAGGAAGAGGAGTTCATAGGTCTTAAAATGGGGGACATGACACTCCAGGAATACACCGCAAAATTTCAACAGCTGGCCAAATTTGGGACTGCGATTGCTCCCAACGAAAGGGCCATGACCCAGAGGTATCTGCGCAATATGTCCAACACTATGCGTACCTACTTGAGTACCAACACCTACACTACTGTTGCTGCAGCGTATGAACGCGCGTGCAGCATATGGGCTTCTCTAGAGTTAGAAAAGGCTGAAAAGAAGAAGAAAGTGTTCGTGCCATCGGTGGCACAGTCGAGCTATATTCAGAAGCCGAGCTACCAGCGTCCTAATCAACAAAGGCCAAATTTTCAGAGGCCTACACTTCAGAACAGGCCTCCTACTTTGAGCAACGATCGAACTATGGTTGGGGGAAGAGTCCCTCCACAAAGATTTGCAGCTGGGAGTTGCCGTATGTGTGGCAAACCGCAGCATGAGGGAAGGCTGTGTAATGGGCAGCAGGTTACCTGCTACCGTTGTAAGAAGCTAGGGCACAAGGCAAATGTATGCCCTAACCTCCCGAACTCGACACCTACTGCGGGGGTACCACAATCTGTAGTGGTACAGGGGCGAGTGTATGTACTTACGAGCGTGTCGAGGCAGATGATTCACTTGAGGCCGACGTCATCACTGGTATTTTCCTTGTAAATTCTGTGAACGCTATTGTTTTGTTTGACACTAGGGCATCATTGTCCTTTATATCGTCTAAGTTTGTCTCAAAAGCTAATCTCACAAAATTTGAATCAATCGAAGCAAACATTTCTCTACCAAACGGTAAAATTCTCAAATGTTCCAAAATATTCAAAGAAACTCCAATCACAATTCATAAAACAATCTTTCCTTCCGACCTTATTCTGTTTGACATGCCGGAGTTCGATGTCATACTGGGTATCGATTGGTTGACTAAATACCATGCGATATTCGAGTGCCGAGACCGAAAGATTCGCTTGAAGCATCCTACGGGGGATAGAGTCACATATCAGAAGACTTCGCCAATTAAGGGGGCGAAGATCATCTCTGTGCTACAGCTTCAACGGTTAGAAAGAAAAGGACACCAAGTGTACCTATGCAGCGTCAACGAAGTAAAGGAAAGCGTGAACATTGCAGATATTCACGTAGTACGGGAATTCCCTGATGTCTTCCCAAATGAGTTGCCAGGCTTGCCACCCGCACGTGATGTTGAATTCTCTATCGACCTTGTGCCAGGCACGACCCCAATCTCAAAGGCACCCTATAGGATGGCACCGGTAGAACTACAGGAATTGAAGAAACAACTAGAGGAAATGATTGAAAAGGGTTTCATACGACCAAGTGTCTCGCCTTGGGGAGCACCGGTTCTCTTCGTGAAAAAGAAGGACGGTAGTATGAGACTCTGCATCGACTACAGGGAATTAAACAAGGTGACCATTAAGAACCGCTACCCTCTGCCAAGGATCGACGACCTTTTTGATCAGCTAAAAGGCGCGGGAGTGTTTTCTAAGATCGACCTGAGGTCAGGTTATCATCAGATCGCTGTTAGGGAATCTGACATCCGTAAGACCGCTGTAAGCGGATATGGTCACTTCGAATTCAAGGTTATGCCTTTCGGTTTGACAAATGCACCAGCAGTGTTCATGGATCAAATGAACAGGACCTTCCACGAGTACTTGGACATATGCGTGGTTGTATTCATTGATGATATTCTGATTTATTCCAAGACCGGGGCAGAACACGAGGAACATCTACGTATCATTTTGGGGATACTACAGAAATATAAGTGGTATGCAAAACTATCCAAGTGCGAGTTTTGGCTTGAAAAGGTAGCATTCCTGGGTCACGTCATCTCGAAGGACGGAGTGATGGTAGATCCTGCAAAAATAGACGCAGTAAAAGAATGGAAGGCACCCACAAATATCACTGAGATACGCAGCTTCCTAGGTTTGGCTGGTTACTACAGAAGGTTCGTTCACGACTTCTCCAAGGTGGCATGACCGATGACTAAGTTACTACAGAAAGAATCTAAGTTTATATGGGGCGACGAGTGCGAGAATGCGTTCCAGGAACTTAAGACAAGGCTTACCACGGCACCAGTCTTAGCTCTCCCTACGGATGGAGACGAGTATGAAGTCTACAGTGACGCCTCACTGAATGGCCTGGGTTGCGTACTGATGCAACAAGGGAAAGTCATCGCATATGCATCGAGGCAGTTAAAGGTTCATGAGCGAAACTACCCAACTCATGACCTAGAATTAGCAGCTGTGGTGTTTGCTTTGAAAATATGGCGTCATTACCTCTACGGAGTGAGTATCAAGTTTTACACTGACCACAAAAGCCTGAAATATATATTCACGCAGAAGGAACTCAACATGAGACAACGTCGGTGGTTAGAACTGATCAACGACTACAAGATTGAGCTACTGTACCACGAGGGTAAGGCGAACGTCGTTGCTGACGCTCTGAGTAGGAAGACTACGCATACCCTTAGCAACATTTGGGAAATTCCGGCTGGCATCGTCAGAGACTTTAAGAGAATGAACTTAGAGTTGGTTCAGTCTGACGATGCTGATTTGAACGCAATGATCGCAGAGCCGGAGTTATATCACGAGATTAGGGCTCTACAATGGGAGGATGAAGAACTCGTGAAAATCAGAAGAGAAATTCCTTCAGGAAACCGAGAAGGGTTTGAGATTAAACCTGACGGGAGTTTGAGATTCAAAGAAAGGTGGTGTGTGCCTGACGTACCTGTGTTGAAAAGAAAGATCCTCGACGAGGCACATAGTACACGATACTCCATACATCCTGGGTCTGATAAAATGTACCAAGACTTAAAACTGAAGTTTTGGTGGGTTAGAATGAAAGCAGAGATTGCAGAGTATGTTGCAAAGTGTCTAATCTGCCAGAAAGTGAAGTTTGAACATCAACGACCTGGGGGACTACTACAACCCTTGGACATTCCATTGGGAAAGTGGGACTCCATTTCCATGGATTTTATAACGGGTTTACCCAGGACTCATAAGGGGAATAATGCAATATGGGTGATAGTGGACCGTTTAACAAAATCGGCCCATTTTCTACCAATCAAAGATACTTGGAGCCTTGAAGAGCTAGCTAAGGCTTATGAGAAAGAGGTGATTCAACTACACGGTGTACCACTAGACATTATCTCGGACAGGGATCCGAAATTCACCTCTCATTTTTGGGACAAGCTCCAAACAGCATTGGGAAGCCAACTGAAGATGAGCACCGCTTTCCACCCTGCGACCGATGGCCAAACTGAGCGAACTATCCAAACGGTCGAGGACATGCTCAGGGCATGTGCTTTAGAATTCAACGAGAATTGGGAGAAAAGTCTACCTTTGATTGAATTCTCCTACAACAATAGCTTCCATGCAAGCTTAGGTTGTGCCCCATTCGAGGCAATCTACGGGAGGAAGTGTCGTAGCCCAGTCTGTTGGGACGATGCTAGTGACAACGTGGGAACTGGACCACAAGTTATTCAAGACCAGATCGAGCACATCAAAATCATTCGTGAACGGCTACAAGCGGCCCAAAACCGTCAGAAGATGTATGCTAACAAGCATCGCCGACCTATTGAATTCGAAGTCGGCGATCATGTGTTCTTGAAAGTATCACCCATGAAGGGGGTCCGACGTTTCGGTTTGAAGGGAAAATTGAGTCCTAAATACGTGGGACCATATGAGATAACCGACAGAATCGGTGAGGTAGCCTATCGCCTAGCTTTACCACCCAATTTGTCGAAGGTTCACAACGTGTTTCATGTTTCGCAACTGAGGAGATACAGGAGTGACCCAAGTCATATCATTACTCCTGACGTGATCGCAGTCGAGCCTAACCTGCTATACTCCGAGAGGCCAGTCAAGATCTTAGCACGAGAAACCAAGAGGTTGAGGCGGAAGACAGTTCCCTTAGTGAAGGTGCTATGGAAGGGTCAATTGACTGAACAAGCAACTTGGGAGACCGAAGCCTCTATGAAGGAAAAATATCCCGAGCTGTTTATCTCAGGTGAAAATCCTATACTTCATTCAAGTTTCGGGACGAAACTTTTCTATGGGGGGAGGTTTGTAACACCCCGTGTTAATTTAATTCATTAATTAGCCATCAAATTCTATTTTCAAAGCTTAAATCGTTTCCTAACCTTTTAACCTTTCAGAATCACAATTTTTGCAAAACTTTCATTTTGTAAAATTTCTCGACTTCCTTAATACTTTTGAAAATTTTTGAATAATGAAATAAATATTTTGGTCTTAGAATTTAAAAGTAGAAATATTTTGAAAAATCGTCAAACGCGCACACATTAACTTTTATCGCTTTTGACGCCTGACTTTTTAAAACTGACCAAATTCGAGGAAAACATTTTAAAACACAAATTAGACATTTTTAATGCATGAATAGTAATGTGGACTTAATGAGAGGATGATGGAGTGGATGATGGTTTAAATCATTTAATTAAACATTAGTTTTCTAATTAAAATCAACTTTAACATCTAAAGTCTTTAACCTAAATTACCTAAGTTGTTCCCATAATTCACAGAGGCAAAACACAACCATTTTGGTCCTCATTTCAGCCGAGATATTGCTCCCCATTTTCTCTCTTTATTTTCTTCCATTTTTCACTTAAAACATCCTAAAATAAAACCCTAGATATTACTCTAATATTACACTAGTGTTCTTGGACATCTTTGGGTATTTGGAGCTTATATTTTACGGGTTTATTTGAAGGTGAAGACGGGTTCTTGGGTGAAGACTTAGACTTGGATAATATAGTCGATCCGGACAACCAATAAACTTACCGATTTAGGTGACTAACTATGTCTTATATTATCCTCTTTGTAAATTAATTTGTTTTGTTATTACGATTTTATGAGTATGAAAATTATGTTAAATATGTTAAACATCACATGAGTGCACTTGTATGATTATGTGTTGTATAATAAAATGATAATAAATAAGTAATAATGATAATAGTTTAGTTGTAGTAATATATTCACATGTGTAGTTAATTTATTTTTGAGCATTTTTAATTTATGTTCATATGATTTTTATGTTTAGTTATGTTTTATTTGAGTAGTAATCATATATAAAAATTATGTGAATTATTAACAATGAGTTTAAAGTGATAAAAATCGAAAATAGAAATTATATGTTCATATATATTATACTCGGCATTTCCCATTTTTTTTAAACATATTTTCACTTTTAATTTTTGTAAATAATATGTTAGAATAAGTTAGTTAAAATAGATGTATTCATGTTAAAAAAATTAAATTAGGAAAATAAATTATAAGTTGTTAAAATCGAAATTAGTGTTCTTGAGCTTTATTATGATCTTCATATGTGTTCTTGAAATATTCATGTTGATGTTCATCATTTATGTTCACTTTGATTATGTTTTATATTATGTTTGTTTATAATTTGTGTTTATGTTTAATTATTGTTTTATATATTACTTAGTATTATACTATAAATCAACATAAACTTTATAAATCATTTAGATTAACAAGTTAGAAATTTAAAGTGTTGAAAAACACTATTCATAATTATAAATGAAAATTTTAGTAAATTTCATTTTAGTTTAAATCGTTTTAGTATAATTAGAATAATTAAAATATAAAGACTTTAAGCTAAAAACCGATAAAATCGAAAAATGAAAATTTAGGACATGAATAGGCTTGCTCACGGCATTCATGCTATTTTAGGCTTAAAATTATTTTTATCACTTTTTAGTTTAATTGTTAAAATAATTTAATTATTAATTAATAAGTTAGATTTAAGAAATTAAAAGAAATAAATCAATTTTGACATATATAGTATATCACACGACATATACACTTTAAATTGACTAAATTTGACCAAAATGAAATTATCACTAAGTCACTAAAGTTAAATAGTAATTAGAATTGAATTTTTGTATAAATTGTTTTAGTTATAAATGAAATATTATAAACCGATAAAAATATGTAACCGTTATAAAAATGAACTAAATCGTGTGTTACTGCCTTTGCTATTTGGACTGTTGATCTTGGACTTACGGACTTAAATGAATCTTCCACGATACTATTATTTTTAAAAATGAAAATCGCTAAATTTAGTTAATAGACGACTAAATTTAACTAAGTCTCATTTTAAAATAAATATCGATATCACTTTTTACAAATTGAACTTAACGTTTTTAAAACTAATATTTTAAAATGAATTTCATTATCACTTTTTACAAATTGAACTTAACATTTTTAAAACTAATATTTTAAAATGAATATCATTATCACTTTTTACAAACCGAACTTAACGTTTTTAAAACTAGACTTTTAGAATATTTTCAAAACTCACTAAGTACAAAACGAACTTAAAGACTTTGAAACTAGAAATTTATACTTAGAAAATAAAAGGGTTTAGTTTATTTTCTAAAATATCTTAAGTATAAATACCTAAAATATCTTAAGTATAAAAATACGTATAAATATAGAAATACGTACAAGTATAAGAATACGTACAAGTATAAGAATACGTATAAGTATAAGAATACATATAAAATACGAAGTATAAAAATACGAATACGTATAAAAATACGTATAGAATACGAAGTATAAAAATACGAAATACGTATAAAAATACGTATAAAATACGGTGAATAGTGAATAGTGAATAGTGAATAATGAATAGTGAAAAGTGAATAGTGAAATACTGAAAATAGTTGAAAATTTTACTAAGTATAGAAAATTTAAAATGAAGAAGTAAATGACCTAAAGTGCTTGAAAAACACATAAATAAAATTGGACATACTATTAAACGTTTCAATTTAGAAACTTGAAAACGTTAATAATTAACAACACTTCAAATAATAAACGAACGTGTTATGTGATCATATGAAACCTACAAATACTTAAACGTTTGACGCTGAGACTAGGAGAGTCTAGTAATATGTGATATGGAATATCAAATAAATAATGAATATTGAGTAAGTTAAATAAAAGGTCAAGCTTGGGCCTCAGATATGAAAACGTCAATCGTAAGTGAAGTGGGGTTAAGATAGTCTTGTAGCGGATACCACTATCTCGGTCTCTGACATGGGTCATCCCGGTTAGTGTGGTTGAGCCGGCAGCTTTATTGCTTAGCATCCTGCCCATGCCTTACGCCTTAAGTCGTATTGCCTATGCCGTACAAGATAAAGAATATGCCAACTCTTAGTGGGTCAGGCTTTAGGAAATAGTCGTTTTATCCAGAGTTAAGGTGCTCTATGAATAGCATAGCCTATTCTTAAAGTGGATATTAGTGTATGCATACTAGACTAGGGTTTTATTCCCCTATTTCGCTAAAGTTATCAGGGCACCCGTGACCTTGTGGATTCGGGTCGATTATAGCGGTTCTGTCTCCTTGCCGTGTTTCGTTCTTAGTGGGCGCGACACTTGCATTCGTTCTTGCCCTGCGTAAAGATTACTTGACGAGATTGTATCTGAAGTTCGAATCATTTCGAACACTAGAGGATGAGATGCAAGTATTATAGTATTCGGCGTGGTTTACGAGTCGAGTAAGTCTCTGCACTATGGAAGTGAGATGCAATCGATCAGAGTACAAAGGCCTACAAAGGCCTACGAGTCGAGTAAGTCTCTGCAGTATGTGTTGATTGTTGTATGATTAATTGAGAACGAGTGCGTACCATCTTCGAAAACTAAAGACCACAACTTTCTGAATTGAATCGAGTTTGCATGAAGTGAATGTTACAATACGTATGTTGTTTGCGATCTGATATCGCTTTGTAATCCTGTTGAATTATTGTGATACTATTGCTATGATATTATATGTTATTTGCTTTCATAACTGAATATCATGCCTATATGATTTATCGCTTTCAACCGCATGCTTATTATGACTTATATGTCTTTATATGCTATATGTATTAAGCATGTTTATGTTTTTATCATAATGTTATGTTTATAAAGCGATAATATTAAACCAAAGTAATTGAAATCGAGGGTAAGTATGAGCATAGCTAGTCATCCTTTGTCACGTGAGCATCCCCATCGATTTATTGTGCAGGACGTTCGTGTACCAGGAGCTGGGTTTTGGATGGAGCCACGAGACGTTTTTATTGCTTTTCCTTAGTTGTTTCGAGAGAGATGTAATATATATAACGCTACTCTTTTGAATTTCCGTATTTAGAGTTGTTTTATTCAACTCTTAAACGATGATGTAATATTTTGGGTTATTTGTATATTTAATAACACTGGTTTAAGACTTAATTAATTTCCGCCTTAGTAATTAAAGTCGACTAAAAACCAGGTTGTTACATATACGATATATACGTCCTACTCAGTCAAGTCAAGAGCAAGCACGCGCAAAAGCAGCAGAGAACTAGCCAAAACAGCAGAAGACAAGCCTTTTTCTAACCCAAAAATAGCAGAAAAGGGAAAAACGCTACAGAAAACCAGAAACCCACATTTTCTGAGACAGACCCAACCCATAAATCACAATAAACACGTGCAAAAAATTTTATACGAAAATAATGTCCCGGGCACCTCGACTGAATAGCTTTTACAAATGCTTACAAACTACAAAAACGGCCTTTTCTTGACCATAACTCAACCAAAAAGCCCCAACTTCCCACAAAACAACCCCCTGGTCAACACATACGACATACATTACGATATACTCAGCCCTTGAGGTGCGAAAAACGAGAAAAAAACGGTCTTTGTAAACTTAACCTAAACTACAAAAACGCTCCAAAACACCTCAAAACCATGCATTCTCCACAAAACAAGACCAAATATATACCATACTAGCCATAACAATGCAATGCAGAGAATTCGGGCAAGTTTCGGAACCGAAAATTTCGAGCCAAAAATTGACCCCTATGCCAAAACGCACGAAAATGGCGTTCTTTCGAGCCGTTTTTCACGCACAAGCCACCCAAACCTCCAAACAGGCATACTACAACATTTTCAAAATAACCAAGCCACTCGGGATCGCCTTACGCTACAAAAACAGAGCACAAGCCCCGACTTTACCCCCTTCTACACGGTTTTTTTACCCAAACGAACCGTTTTTCGCGACCATTTCAACAAACCGAACTCACCAACGCTGCGTTATCTTTGCTAATGGGTGAGCTACACTGAAGTTTTGAGCCATTTTCGAGACGTCTTCAAAAATGACCAAAATGCCCCTACACTACAAAACGCACGAAAATCGAGACCACAAGCCGGGTTTTCACACAACGACAGCAAGACAAGCGAGGCAAGCACAATACCAACCATAGCGAGCGTTTTCAAGCAAGGACGAAGGCTAAAATCGAACCAAACCGACATTTTCGACCTAAACCCTAGAAAACGGTATTTCAAGCTAAAACCGACTCAAACCAAACTCAAAACACGAAAAACCAAGTGAGTTGAGTACGTACCTTGGTCCATGACGAATTGTAGGAGTCGGAAAATCGAAATTTGGTCTAGAAAATCGCCGGATTGAGTTTTGGGGGTTTTCGATTTAGTTTTTATTTTCAGAACAAAATAAACTCTCCTCCCTTCTCTTCCCCGATTTTTATATAAATTCACAAAACAAAAACAAAATCGCCAGTTTACTGGCGATTTTATTTTTGTCTCTGGGTTTCTGTTTCTGTTATTGGGCTGTTTCATCGGCCCAATACACCTTTCAACCCATTTCAAACACAATTTCAACCCAAACAACAAAAAACGCGTAGCCTCCTCACGAGACGTTCATAAAAACCTAACTTTTATGAGAAATATAGAAACACGTAACCTCCTCACGAGACGTTCATAAAAACCTAACCTTTTATGAGAAAAACACGTAACCTCCTCACGAGACGTTCATAAAAACCTAGCCCTTTTTATGAGAAATACAGAAGCACGTAACCTCCTCACGAGACGTTCATAAAAACCTAACCTTTTATGAGAAAAACACGTAACCTCCTCACGAGACGTCCATAAAAACCTAGCCCTTTTTATGAGAAATACAGAAGCACGTAACCTCCTCACGAGACGTTCATAAAAACCTAACCTTTTATGAGAAAAACACGTAACCTCCTCACGAGACGTTCATAAAAACCTAGCCCTTTTTATGAGAAATACAGAAACACGTAACCTCCTCACGAGACGTTCATAAAAACCTAACCTTTTATGAGAAAAACACGTAACCTCCTCACGAGACGTCCATAAAAACCTAGCCCTTTTTATGAGAAATACAGAAGCACGTTACCTCCTCACGAGACGTTCATAAAAACCTAACCTTTTATGAGAAAAACATGTAACCTCCTCACGAGACGTCCATAAAAACCTAGCCCTTTTTATGAGAAATACAGAAGCACGTAACCTCCTCACGAGACGTTCATAAAAACCTAACCTTTTATGAGAAAAACACGTAACCTCCTCACGAGACGTCCATAAAAACCTAGCCCTTTTTATGAGAAATACAGAAGCACGTAACCTCCTCACGAGACGTTCATAAAAACCCAACCTCTTATGAGAAAGACACGTAGCCTCCTTACGAGACGTTCACCAAAACACCAACCATTCTTATAAACCAAGCACGAAAACGCGTAACCTCCTTTACGAGACGTCGATTACAGTAGCCGGCGCAAGCAAAGCACGACCAAGAGCGCAAGCCGGCGCAAGCAAAGCACAAAGAAAGAGCGCAGCCGGCGCAAACGAAGCACAAGCGAAGGAAGCAAGGCGCCACCGGGAGTACTCAGCCACATGCAGCCGACATGCCCTTAAACATGTAGGACCGTCATGTCCTTAAAAACATGTCGTCCCTCCCCGCATTTCCCGACGCTAAGTCCTCGTCTCTCCCATAAGACACATGCTTAGCGCCGCCAGGTAGTATCGAGACTGTAATGGTCCGGATACTATCTTTAAGTTTGACTAACGCTTTGTCCAAGCTCAGTCAAACTGGGGGCTCTGTAGATACCCGTATCCGTACCCCCCAAAAACAAATCCGATGATGAAAAGGACTTTCATGCATGCTTTTAAAAGAGTCGAAACGGTACAAAAGTGTCTAAAACGTATTTGGTCATTTTTAGCGTATTAATTTGGATTTGCATAATCATAAAAATGAATGTCACTCTTAGTCATTGTAAGCACGACACAGGAACATCTTATTAAGCCAAGCCACAAAAACAGCCCAACTAGCTACAAAACGGCCCAAACTTACAAAAACGACCCAAAACGCACACTAACACGACACTCAAAACGAGCCAAAGTGCGTCCCGTGTCACGCCTGTCAACAGGCGATTATGTTTTTGTTTTGTAACAGCCGCCTTTTTGATTTTTCTTAAAAAAATCCAACCCAAACAAAATTAAAAACGCCTGTACACAGGCGATTTAGTTTTGTGCACCCACAAAAAACCAGCCAACCTCTATAAATACCAACCCACTTCATTCATTTCTAACACAATCGGTTTTACAAAACACATACACTATTCACAAAATCCACTCAAAATACCGTCTTTCCATTTTCGAAAGGTAAACATTTTACCTACGTTTGGGACGTTTGAGACTCGGACAAAGGGGTTACATTAACCCCAACCCGATATTGGCATTAGCGAAGCCGTATTAAATGTCTGGTTGTAGTAATTCTGATTCATAATCCGTCTAAACCCCGCCAATATCGCATAAATAAACGACTCATTATCACTAAAGCAAACCGACGTCACTTTTATAATTATGCAAGTCCTCACTCATGCATTAAATAACGACTAGAATCACGGATCCAACACTAAATTATGCAGTTTCATAGAGTCTTTTAGCATGTCAAAACTGAGGGTTTTCACAAATTCTTAAAGAGTCAAATATGAGGTCGGAAAATAACGTTTATAGTAATAATTTAGTCAATAAATTATTATTTAACGTACATTTCTCATAGAAAAGTCATTATTTTGACGATTTACATTATTTATGCATTTTAATCGAGTCATATATATTCGCACTTGTACGTAGCGTCATTTTAGCCCAAATATCGAAATTAACTAAATGTTTTCAAATTAGTAGAGACTACTTTTACGTAGGCTTTTTGATTTCAGTTTTCAAAACACATTTTTGTCAAAACTTTTGAAAAGTAACCTCACTCCGAATCCCTTCTCTGGTTTCAAACCTCAGATTGATAGATATCGACGCATCTTGAAATCTGAGACACTCGTGTCTTATATTTTAAGACGCGTTGAATAGGTTCCAAATTCCTTTAATATTTGGTGGCGACTCCGAAAATACATTTCAAAAAGGATTTTTCTACTTTTCTTTTTTTGACCACAAAACTCATGCAATGATCTCCCCCATTTTTACAAAAACTTCGCACTTTTTCCTGCGAGGCGCATTCCGACTCCCACGCCAAGACGGGCGAGGCCTGGCGTAAGGCGTCGATAGGTTTTTCCCAGAAATTTTCCCGGTACCTTCACTTAGAAGCCTTAAGAGTGTGGTTAAAAGATCCTCCAAAATCCTTGTTGAAAAACCCGACTCTAGAGATAGTCCGACTTAGAACTTGTGTACTTGTATACCGATTTGTGAAGCCTATTTCTACTAGAAATTTGAGAGTACTTATATAGAGTTTTTGCAGAGAATTGGAGTGATAATTAGTGAGTAAAATGATGAATGAAATGATTCTAGGAAGTGAGGTTTATATAGGGCTAATTAGGATTAAATGGGGAGCCAAATACACCCCCCATTCAAAGAATAGCACGACCAAAACAAGGGAGAATGGGCTGCTCATTCTTCAATTTTTCTTTGGAAAAATAAAATTATAATTAAGCTCTTGGTTAATCATACTTTGAATGTAATTAGGGAATAAATGATGGTTATGAAAATAAAAAGGGTTTAATGACAATGGAGAGGTAATGAGTGTGTATGATTCATGTGTCTACTCATATACATGCATGAATTTGTACGTGTAATATGTGTGTATGTGCATACATTTTGCTCTTATTATAATTCAATGGATCATACTTTTAAATGTGTTTTAATTAATTAGGAGTTTAAATAAATATTTTTATAAAATAGTTTGATTTACATTATCCAAATATGAAAAAAGTTATATAGTATTCTAATACCAACTGTAACATTCAATGGATCATACTTTTATACTCCCTCCATTCATATCCACATTGCACATATACTATTTCGGTCCATTCAAATCCACATTGCATATTTCCTTATTTGGTTGTACTTTTAATATTATTATATTGTTAAGCCTCACTTTTTCTATACCACTAACACACAATTCTAACATTTTTCATCCACTAATTGTACTTTTTAATATTAAAATATCGGTTTCTTAATACTTGTGCAAAAAGTATAAGTACCATGTGGATATGAATGGAGGGAGTATGTGTGTATGTGCATACATTTTGCTCTGATACCAACTGTAACAACCTGATTTTTCGTGACTTAATTAAACTAAGGCGGAATTATTAATTAAGTCTATATATTACAAACCAGCTGTTATCATATTAAAACTCTATATACATAGTACGAGTTTTAAGATAAAACAGAGTATATGTTCGGTTACAAATCTCTCCAAAACAACGGAGTACAAAAGAAGGTAAAACCATCCCCAGAAATCAATGACATTAGTCCTCGGGGTACCTGCAATAATTATCATATTCTCGCATCACTCTTTCGATACATGCAATTCTAAAACATAGGCAATGTATAGAAATAAATAAATAAATAAACAATTAACAAGTAGGCATATAAAGCATAGAAGGAAAGGCATGATGATTCAAACACGAGTATAAATCCAATCACATAACGTACAACACTCATAGATAATCATTCTCAATAAGTCGTACTTCAATACTCAGGTAATCAAGTCATTCAGACAATAATCAATCAAGACAAGGAAGTGCATTCAACATGTGATAACAAATGAGTCTTCGTTAGTAAGGCGGAAGCATGCAGACATAATCCGCGCAGTAGCAGTCAGGGCCGAACAAAGCGGACGTGTCTGAATATGCTAAAGATATCTAAGGTAATAAGGAAGATTCAATCCCTTGTCTAATGTATGCATACACTACCTATCGAGTATCATACGTATTCGCTATTCAAAAGGTATCACCGACGAAAAAGTTCGACTATCACCAGAGACGGGTACCCCCGGATGGGGCTGGTATTTTCCAATTACTATCTATGGGCCCACTGAAATATCAATGTTGCCCCATCCCTGAGGTTGTATATACCGTGCCGAATAACAATCTTAAGATCGTTAAGTCGCCTTGGGCAACTCTGAGAGGGAGCCCAAGTCCCCATATACAGCTACCTCATTAACTTCGAATTTCAAGAGTCGCAACATGGCGAACAATCCAAGTATTTTATTCAGGTAGTTCGTTTTCTCAAATTCTTATTTCCTCGTTCAAACGTAATAAGTGAAAATTCTGAAACAAAAATATATCGTCGAACTTTGTATAATGAAATTTTAGTTCTAGCAGTTCTTCAGGTAAACAGAACACATAGAAAAACTTAAATATTTATTTTGGGTCAGTTCGTAAATTTTAAATATTTTCACTATTCATTATTTTACTATTCATCATTTTACTATTTATCGTATTTACTATTCATCGTATTTTTATACGTATTCGTATTTTCGTATTTCGTATTTGTACGTATGTGGATACCCATATCCGTACCCTTCCAAACAAAACTGTGTGATATAACACAGACTTTTATTACGCATGCTCTAACGTTGACTTAAACGGTTCTAACTAATGTCGAATTCATTTTGAGTCGTTTGAAATGTTAAAATGATTTAGGTCGTTTTACATCGCTTTAAATAAACATTCATTTTGTCCATTTGGAGTCTAGCTAGGTCCTTGTCCTGCTTCATTTGGCATGAGCTTCGCAATTGCACTACAATTAGCCCTTTAAAATTAACAAGGTCTAATTCAGCATTCCTAAATCCCTAAATTTAGGCCCGGCGGCTAGATCTTCCCTTTAGCCTCCTCTTACACAAAATACGACCTCACGTCTTACCTTATTTCACAAAATCTATACAAATACACCCTTTTCATTTTTCCGGGTCTCGGGCCCGAAACCGAGCCCAAACCCAGCCTTTGGCCCGCACTCCAAAGCCCTGAACATCAAAATATCTCAGAAATATCCTAGGCCTTTTCCTTGACGTACAAGTAAGGATTATACTAAATCTTTTCGAGATATAATCAAACCGGAACTAGGAAACTACGCAAAAAACCACACCTTCAAACCGCATAGTCATATGCGGTTTGGGGTGGCAACCGCATAAGCCTATGCGGTTTGCCTGGGCAACAGCATAAGGCTATGCGGTTTCCTGGCTTGTTTTTATCCCCGGATTTCCTAATTTCTCCGAGGTTTTTAGTATATATACTCCCCTATACCTGACCTCGAAAAACACAATTCACAACCAGTTTTCACAGCAAACACACTACAAAACTCTCTCAAAGCCTCAAGCACTCAAATCCTTGAGTTCAACACATCATCCCGTGTTGAATTCATCCTCCTTTTAAGTTCAAGAAGCGAAGCTCTGCCCAGATCTGAAGCGTCAGGACAAGGTAGGTACCAATCCACTTGGATCAAAGATTTTTCTTATTTTCTATGGACTAACAAAGGGGACTACCACTAGCACAAAATTAAGCAAAAAAAAACGCAAGAAACCCGTTTTATATAAAAAATCCAACCGTTGTTTCCATGGCCGTTGCTTATAATAAAAAACAACGCAAAAAAAATATACGAAACCGTTTTTTATATCAAAAATATCGTTCTTTAAAAATTTGGCGGTTTTGATTAAATAAAACGGTTTTTTACAAAAAACCGTTTTTTAAAAACATTAAAAAAAACGGTTTTTAACAAAAAAACCGTTTTTTTTAATATTAAAAAAAACGGTTTTTATAAAAAAAACGGTTTTTTTTGAAAAAACCGTTTTAAATAATTCATTTTTTTTTAAAAAAAAATTAAAATTACGAAATTGTTATAATTACATATAAATTATCCAAATACAATTTATATAAATTATCCAAATACAATTTATATAAATTATCAAAATACAATTCATATAAATTATCAAATATTTCTAGATACAATTTATATAAATTATCAAAAAAATTCTTTTTGTAATATATCGCTAAAAATCCACATTAAACGACATAACCTATGCAAACGAAAATGAAAATTGAATACACCTTGATTATACTTCATCTTCTTCCTCACTTTCATCTCCCTCTTCTCATTTATACTTCATCTTCTTCCTCACCTTCTTCTTTCTTTAACTCTATTAACAATACCAACAAAAAAAAAAAACAACAATGACATCAACATCGACAACAACAACAACAACAATGCAACCTCAACAACAACAACAACAACAACAACCGTAACAACAACAACAAGAACAACAACAATAACATACATACAATAAAATCAAACAAAAAAAACGAAATTAGGGAATAAAAAGAATGAAGAATAATAAAACGAATGAAAAACGAACCTTTTTAAGGAATTTAAATTAGGGCTTAGCAAACTTCGAACAAAGTAAACTTTAAACTTAAATTAAACAATGAACAATATTGAAACTAATATAAATGAAAGGTTGTTTCGAATAAAATTAGAGTAAAGAATACGAATGAAAAAAAAAATGAAGTAGAAGAGAGTGTTTGATAATGAATACGACTCAAAAATAAGAAGCAGCAAAAATAAATATACTAAGGCAAAAATAAAAAAACGTTTGATCTTCCTATGAGTGCCAAACTTTAAAAAATTTAAAACAAAAAAAAAACGGTTTTTTATAAAAAAAAACCGTTATAAAAAGTTATTAAAAAAAACGGTTTTTTTAAAAAAAACCGTTTTAAATAAGTATTAAAAAAAACAGTTTTTTTAAAAAAACCGTTTTAAATAATTCAATTTTTTTTTTAAAAAAAATAAAATTACGAAATTGCTATAATTACATATAAATTATCCAAATACAATTTATATAAATTATCAAAATACAATTTATATAAATTATCAAAAATTTCTAGATACAATTTATATAAAGGGTAAATTACAAAATACCACCTTTTAAAATTGAAAATTTTCAAATTACCACCTTTTAAAACATTCTTTGTAAATTACCATCTTTTATAACGCTTTTCCACTCAAATTGCCACCTTACTCCAATTCCGGTGTAAAAATAATTTACTCTGTCTCAGTCATTTGTTTACAGTTTGACTTTTTTCCCCTCACAAAAAAGTCAAACTGTAAATAATTCACTGAAAAGTGGGGGCAAAACGGATTATTTTTTCACCGGAATGGGAGGAAGGTGGCAATTTGAGTGGAAAAGCGTTATAAAAGGTGGTAATTTACAAAGAATGTTTTAAAAGGTGGTAATTTGAAAATTTTCAATTTTAAAAGGTGGTATTTTGTAATTTACTCTTATATAAATTATAAAAAAATTTCTTGTTATATATAAATAACAAAAATATTAGGTATTCAAAAATATATATTATATATAGGGTTGAGTTCCGGTAAGAACACTACCTTTGGTAAGAACGGTAAGAACAGTTAAAGTACATTATAAATATAAGTAAAATACATTCGTTTAACACATAAAGTACATTTTGTGAGGTACATTATAATATATACGAGGTACATTTAAAAATTAAGAGTTATATTTGAAATTTTTGGGTATATTTCAAATTCAAAATTAAAATGTACTTTTAGTATAGTTAAAATGTACCTTAAAAGTTGAAAGAAATTTTCAATTTAATGACAATTTACCTTCTAAATTTTAAATGCGTATCAATTATTATTCATGACTAACCCGCACGTTAAATTTAAAATGTACCTTATGTATATTAATAATGTATTTTGACTGTTCTTACCGTTCTTACCTAAAGGACTGTTCTTACCTGATCTTATTCCATTATATATATAATATTGTTAATAAATTTAACTACTTTCTTTAATTCAATATCAATTTTATTAAATACATTTCAATATAAAGAAGAAAATATGAGGTATTTTAATATTACAAAAATGTTTAAAAATTTTAATATTACAAAATTGTTTAAAAATTTTAATAATTAAAAAACTTATTAAAAATAACGGTTTTTCTAAAAAAACCGTTTTTTTTAATTATTAATTTTTTTTTTAATATTAGTATTAATTAAAACGGTTTTTATGTGTAAAAACCGTTTTTTTTAATATACAAAAAAAACGGTTTTTATGAAATAACCGTTTTTTTTAATGTTAATTAAATATAACGCTTTTTTAATTACGGAACCGTTATTTAAAGTCTAACTAAAAACAATACATTTTTGTAAATAACCGTTTTTTATAGTTTAACCGTTGTTTATAATTGTTTTTTCGTTGTTTTTAGTTATGAGTTAGATTTGGCGCCTATAGATTAAACAACGGAAATTTTGCTCCGTTGTTTTTGCTCAGATTTGTAGTAGTGTACACTTTAGCGCCTCCCTCAGGTTTGGCACCCAAATACACAGATTCCAAGTGTTCTATTTACTTCGGGTACACTCCATATCCGATGACACGCCAAAGTCGCATAAGCAACCGACCCTTTTAAAATAAACCAATGGACAATTGAACTTTATTTTATTTGCATGCATCTTGCACCATCTTATTTTGCATTAAAATCAACTTAAACAATGAATTCGACCTTTAACTGAACCGTTTTCGTTAACAAGTTGAACATGCTAAACTGAGGGTTTTAATCAATCTTTTTGCATCTGCATCTGCATTCTTTTACAACTTTATCGCACTTGTACGTAGCGATAACATTAGCTCAATTATCATCTTACATGGATTGTTCTAGGTCAGTAGAGGCTATTTTTACATAGGCTTTTCTAAAAGGTTTTCATAAATCATTAATTGAATTAACTCTTTTTCTAGAGTACCCTCACCTCGAATCCAATCTGGTTTCACAACCTTAGATCTAGGGGTGTCGGCGTGCTCCAAAATCTAAGACATGTTTTTAGCTCAGAACATGGTAGCAGGTTCCTAATTTCCGCAATAATTAGGTGGCGACTCCAAATAGTTCTAAAAGGTTTTTCTAACTTAATCTTTTTAACTTAATCCGCCCTTAAGCAAAACGCCGAGTTGGGTCCCTCGTCTCGATTCCCGGGTTCCACAGTTTGGCGACTCCGCTGGGGAGATTTTATTTTTAAAACTTAAAACTAGCTTTTTCTTCTTAAAAATAAAGAGGTGAAACTTGAAAGCCTTAAACAATCCAAGTATACATATTTGAGCTATGCACATTCGTCTAGAGTCCATTCCTTTTGGAATCTAGGCACCCTTTGCACCCTCGAGAGGTGGTTCCCACATGCAGGCTTGTCCACTCGATAAAGCACATGCCGGACTAGCTTTCCTCTCGCCCCTCCACGGCTTGCCGTAAACGACTATCTCGACCGCCCCAGTGCTCCCTTCAGAAAACTTATCGCCCCGGCGTAAGGAAATGAAGGGGTTAAGTATCTGCCAAAGCGTACTCGAGGTAGTTGGAGGTGTACCCGACTGACTCATTTTTCACCCTTTTTGAGTCATACGTACAAGTTCGAGGCTATGCACTCCATAGTTTTTTTTTCAAAATAAGCATTTGCATTCATATCTTCGAAAACTCACTCAAACGTTTCAAAGATGAATGAACCTAACATCTAACAAACTAACACTTTTCAAACAAAATTATCGCGAATTTTTGAAACAAGCTTTCTTAAAATTCTCCTTTTTCACTAACAAGCAAAAACCCGAGCAGGATTAAAACCCGAGCTCGTGAATTTCATTCCTCTAGGTCACACGGCCTAGACTCCTCTTTTAACATCCTCGGCTCGACTTGTTAACCACTCTCGAGTCGAATCCCTTCTCTTTTACACATCCGAACTCGAGCTCACCTCGGCAAATCACCGATACTAGTTCGACGGGTGCAAAGCAAATTTTTTTTTTAACATCGAGACGAGATGTGCGCACACATCCTCATCTCAAAAGCTTCCCTTTAGCCGAAACTCTTCGAAAATCTCCTTTTTCAAGCTTAAAAGGTTTTTCAAAACAACAAAATGAGCTAAAAATGAACGCCTAAAATGAACATTGAACCTAGTAGGTCTAACCGAATGCACCTCACACAAACCAACCCACTTCAACATCCTCAACTCAACTAGCTAACCGCCATCAAGTCAAATCCCTTTCATCCATCCCTTAACGATGAACCGTTAAATGGGCTCGACAAAGCTAACACCTTTCAACTTCGAGACGAGACGTGCGCACGCGTCCTCGCCTCGAAAGCTTCCTTTAGCTAAAACCTTTTCAAAAACCTCCTTTTTCAAAACATAAAAGGTCTTTCTAAACAAAGGAATGAGCTAAAATGAATGCTTAGAGTGATCGTGAGTCTAGTGGGTCGAGTGGTGTCACTAATATACGAAGTGAAATACAGGCTTCAGCTGGATACTCGCCGTACTAAGAATCACATAGTCATCCCCTACAAGAAACAAACCTACACCCGCAAAATGGCTGGCAATGATGATGTTAACGCACTCCGTAAACAAATCACCAAGCTGACTGACGACCTCGAACGCCTGCTAAATCACCACAAGACCGAGATAAGGCGTTTGGAGCAACGTATCAAGGACAAGACCGACAAGCACGTCTCCATCCACACTCTCGAGGCCCTTAACCAACAGGACAATGAAGGCTTCACCGAGTATCTCTCTTGATGGAAAAAGCTAAGCGCACGAATTCCAAATCGCCCGCATGAGGACGAACTTGTGCCTAAGTTCATAAACAACCTGCGACCCGTGTATCAATTATACATGCGGTACAGCAACATCCAAGACTTCGAACAACTCATCAGGGTCGGCGCTCAGATTGAAGACGATCTTAAGACCGGCACGATGGCCGATACACCGCCATACCTACCAAGATAACTCACCAAAATCTCCTCGCGCGACCAAGAGTGAGGAAAACTACACTGTGGACAGCCTTGACGCATCTGCAACCAAAAGCTACAGGAGCTTCATGCCTTACACTAGGGCATTACATAGGTTGGTTGAAAACAACTACCTACAACCAATCGGGCCTACTAGCGAGCCGCCCGAAGACAAAAAGCCAAAACTTTGGAACCCAAATGCTTACTGTGCATACCACAGAGGCAAAGGCCACAACACAGAAAACTGCTTCAAACTGAAGCACGCCATCCAAGATCTCATCGACCAAGGAAAGCTCGACAAACCGTCTCAAACGTTCAACGACGCCAACCCTTTCGCCGACCACACAATCTTCGTGGGATCACCTCCCATTATGAACTGCTCCAACAATATCAAACCGAGCGACAATCAAATCATTGACGCTCCGTTCAACGATAAAGGGGACGAATGGCCTATGTCCAACCAAGCCACGGTCCAAGATGACGAAAGGATTAAACCCAAATCATCCGACAAAGATCATCCTCCATATAACCCCACGATCTTCACAGGATCACTTCATCTCATAGATCACTCAGACTTTGTCATGCCCGAAAACAACCCAACCCCTAACGCAGACATTGGGAATGAACTGACGTGCGAGGATGCGCCTATAAAATGCAAACCATCACGACTTAAAAGGAAGATGGCGAGAACGGAGGCGTTGGCAAACGCAAAGAAGAAGAAATCCTTGTAGGATCTAACCCTTTAGGTGTCGCGTCACCCGTCGACACAACTTCTAGTTTTAGCTTAGACTTTTTATGATTTGTCAAACAATTCTTCTTTAATGAATAATACGAATAAGTTTGCTTATGTCTCGTCTCAAGCTAAAAACTAACAAATAAACAATGAACAACAAACAAAAATTAAACAAATCAATCAAACAACACAACATAAAAATCCGTGCGATAAAAAATGAACTAACGAATGAACAATCGTTAATTAAACACATTGCAAACATCGTGAGCAACCCAACACAAACCCCACTTTCCCTAAGCCTTTGAAAACATAAATGGATTAAATAACCCACGGTTATCCTAACCCATTTATCGCATGCTTTTTCACAAAGCATAACCCAAGAATTAGAACACATTCTTGATGAGTCTTTCAAAGCGAACTCACGGCCCTTGGCCTTTTCGAACCTTTCTAAACAAAATCTTTTCAAACAACTCATTGTCGAACCAGCCCAGTAAGTAGCATCCCTCGCTACATACCCAAGGATGGCCAAGCCCAATCTTGTGGATTCTAACATCGGATCGAATGGCTCAAACCACCTCGATCCATTTCTCCTTTGACAAAATCCATGTGGACGAGCTTGCTCGTCCTCATCGCATTGTGACACCTTCGACTCAAATAGCTTAAACGCCATTTCGAGCATCCACCAATAGGATCTTAGCAACACACCGTTAACATAAACTTCTAGCCTTCTAGCACCAAACATCGCCGAGCATGAAACGTTCTAAAACATTTCTAGCTCAAAATCGGCTGCATGACTCGCGGTCATCACAACCCCTTTTATCACAAAACTCTTTTCAAACCCGAGAATGTCAGCCCATTCTCTAGGAATTTCACAAAAAAAACAAATCGAATGGCTCAAGGCTTTTTCTTTCAATATAAGCATTTTTCGAAGGTTTTCACTAGCCAAAAATCTTCTAGGATCAGGCATTCCACTTTTCGCAAAAGCACAAAACCTGAGAATGTGCAAACTCAATCCTGAGGACTTTTGATGTCGGACCAAGTGGCTCTAGCCGCTTCGGTTTAACTCTTCCTTAAGTAAATGCATGAAAACGGGCACTACCGTTTCCATCGCATTTTCAAAGCACCCTCGGTTCAAGTAGCTCATCACTACCTTGAATCATCTCTTGCACCGAGTCGAAATGTGACAACACATTGCAACTCGAAACGCCCTTTTCACTTTCACCAAAACAAAATCATTTCAAAGACAAGACGGACCAAAGTATGCGTTAATCGAGTCTCGACACCAAGGGCATCGACGTGCACCCACGGCACGTACATCACGAATCAACGGACAAGGCGTCCACTCAAGCACCATCGACGATCTGGCGGATCTCCTCAAGCATTTCGAGTCTTTTAAATACGGGTCGAGTTTTTAAGCATCGAGTCAATCTCCGTCAGTCTGGGATAATCGAGTCTTCGACGTACGACATTTAAACAAATCGATAAGGGAATAAGTTTGCCTACAACCCAGTTTCCTTTTACCCTTTTCACTCACAAAAAAAAAAAACATTTTGCACCGACATACATTGCATTCTAGGAGTAGCTATCCGAAGGAGGTCTAGGCCGGGTACGAAGGTCCAACTCAACATCAAGTACAAGACAAAACAAAAGGTTTTCGGCGACTAGACACTTAAGGTTCACTAGTCTGCTTGTGGTCTACTACTCCGCTGCTTTTGGAGGAGGATCCATTAATTTGGAGCTCCACAGTGGTCATGAATTTGATCGCGACCAAAAGTACGAGTATTCCTGGATCGCCCTCCGCATACTCGATCGCGTGCCTAATAAGCAAACAAACTTGTTAAAGGAGCCCGGCGTGATAGACACACGATCACGAGTGACCACCGAGCCGCAGAGTTTAGCAAGGTCCGAGCCCAAGCCATACAGGGCGTGGGATATTCTCAAACCAAACGGGAATACAAGGTACAAAGATCAAAAACCAAAGTCACCAAAAAGGAAAAATCTCAAAGCTCCGAATCAAGGGGTAAAACAATCAAGCAAAAGCTCAAGAAGTCAAAAACAATCAAGCAAAAGTTCAAGAAGTCAAAAGCTTAAGAAGTCAAAAGCTTAGAAGTCAACAGCTTAGAAGTCAACAAGCTTAGAAATCAATAAGCGAGGGGCCAAAGCCCCAAAGGCAAGAAGTACCGAAGCCCAGAAACGAGTGACCAGGTCCTTGAAATTCCAAATTGAAGACACAACATAAGTAGCAAGCAACCAGCCTAGATAAACTAAGGAGAACCCAACCTTAGGATGCAATGTATCAAGGTCAAACACATAAACACCCTTTTGGACCAGCGGGTCCTTAAACACGCACCTTTCCACATAAACACCTTCTTACCAAAACAAACACATCCTTTTCGAACTACGCTAGGTTTGATTCCGTACCCACGGATACGTAGGCCGCTCACTTGAGCTCAACCAACCCTTTTACACAAAACATCCCTATGTCTAAAGCTTCCAAAGTCAAGGACATCCTCACAAAAATCCACAAAAATCCATGGCAAACTGTTTCTTTATCGAGGAGTTAAAACGACTACGTTGAGACAAAGTTGTGCTAGACCTAGGAGTAGTACTCTGCTTTTTCGTCTAACCTTGTTCATTTTGCAGGAATAACAGCATGCCACTGAAGCAACCATGAGTCACCAAGCTGGGGGCTTTACCGATGCACGTGTCACAGTCACTTACATCCCTATCAATGTTGAGTCTCGAGTCACGCATACGATTCGTTTCTGTTTTTCAAACTTTTCGGCATTTTAAGCATCCCATAAACATTGACTCGGATATCGAGTCAATTCTCTTCCAATCAAACAATTTAGCGACATTTAAACCGCTCCTTTCCAAACTTTTCAGTTCTGAAAACGCTCCCACGAGCCGATACACTAATTTCAAACACGCTTTTTCAAACATGCGTCCTCAAAATAGCTAATCACCTTTCAAAATTAACTCAACACTCAAAATTTCACTTTTCCAAACACATGCTTTAGCAGAAGCAAAATGTGCCTTTCGAAAATGCATCTCAAGTCCTTGAAATGCACCTCGAATCTTCGAAGTCCAAGCTTTCCCAAAAAATTTAACTCACCATTCGAGTTAACATACTTTGAGAAAAAACATTCTTCGAATTTAACTCACTCGAGTTAACACATTTTGAGCGAAAGCTCTATCGAACTACGCCAGTTTGATTCCACATTCGTGGATACGTAGGCAGCTTACGCAAAGCACAACCGAATCTAGCACTACATCCCACTCCGTGTTGTCATGAGATTACCCCGAATTCTCATCCTCGACAACTGGGGGCTTTTCAACCTTTGAACTCAAATGACCCTCCACGGTCTTCACAACTCTAGCACGAAGCCTTACAGCCGACATTTCAAGCGTTCATTTTTAAAGCTCATTTCGACAACTAAAATGAATCTTTCACAAAAATGATTTTTCAACAAAAACATCTTAATCCAAACATCCCAATCGGGATTCATTTCACTTTGAAACCCACGCCTACTAACTATGCAGGTCCACGGAAGCATAACACAGCACGGAAACAGAAGACGACAAAAAGCAACTACAAGCTCAAGCCAAGCTACAACGAACAGTCATGTAACGAAGGGTTCACACAATCCTTATTACACAAAATCACCAAAACACCTAGGGACGACGACGACGGTACTCGTCAAAGTCATGCTGAACCCGCCCACGCCATCCTCCACCTGTTAAGCTTCTTGTGCACCTCCTCGGCAACCTGCAACACACAATAGAGCAACTACATTTTTCTCCATTTTGCCTTAATTTCAATCAAATTAAGCGAAACTACGGGGGACATTTCAAGACCAAACACTATACTCTTCACTTTGACTCAGTTTTCATTCAAAACTTAGTCAAGCTCGAGGGGGTAACCCAAAAACACCTTCTCCCAAACACATCTTTCCTTACATTTTGACTCAGTTTTCATACAAAACTTAGTCAAACTCGAGGGGGTAATCCGAAAACTCCTTCTCCCTAACACACTAACACCCTTATCCTAATACAACCCATAGCCTTTTACATAGTTTGACTATCGTTATATATTATAACTCAGTCAAACTGGGGGCTCACATACACCGACACCATGACCAAGACAACTGGGGGCTGACGCTTCCTATCAAGGATCAAGCCTTTACAACATCAAACCTTTACAACGAAAAATGGGATAAAAATGGGATAATTTTTCGCATTTTTGCATTTTTGAAGACACCCTTGCCATAAACACACACACCTCCGGTTTAGCGACACCTCCAGAACCGCTACAGACATGAGCATGCACGCTAAAAGCATAACACTTTCATGTGTGCATCAAAAACCAAACCACCCGAACATAGGTCCAAACACCCTAACATGTCCAAGAAGCATCCCAAGCACCACGCATTCCAAGTCCGAGAGAGATGAGTATCACGTGAATCCAAACGAATCACCAGATACCACGTCTCATGATCAAAGCAGGCGAAAATGAAGATTTCAGAAGACAATCGCAGAAATCAAATTATTCCGGATTTGAAGCCGCAAAATGTGTGAATGAGTTCACGTTTGAAGTCGCCGATTGATAAGAGATCCCCGGAAGAATCACTACTCAACAAGGCAATTTCTGAGGCGTGTTTTGTTCCACGATGTCTCTCCATATCGGGCTCGAGTATTTTCTTCGTGCACGCAAGCTTTCATGGTTAAGGCGTCACCTAAAGTCCGCCACATGCGCTAGCACATCCCGCTATGCCTTGGTTAAGGCGTCACCTACAGTCCGCCATACGCGTGTTTTAAGCCTTTAATACATGGTACAGAAGCAGAAACACGAACACTCTTCGCAAGTCCTTACACCCTCTTACACGTCCCTTTGGAGTATCACTTCCTCCACCTGGAGCCCACACACCTATACAGACATTTCCCACGGAGTCCAAGACATATCCTTCAACTTCCCCAGCAAATCACTAATCTACGTCCCTATAAAGCATCCTGAACGAGTCATCCTTCAACTTCGGAGCATAAACACCAAACGTCTACATCAACACATACAGCAAGTCCATCAACTACAAGACGCCAACACATTTACAACTACACGGAGCCGTATACATGAGCACGTACACCTTCCTCGGACCATAATTCCCAGCGAATATACACCTGCACCCCTTACAAGACGAAGCATCAGCACTCTTCCGAAGACCAAACAACCACAACTACACCTACGCTCCTCGGCGAGACCATACCTATACAGACTAGTACTTCTCCAACAGGTACTACACTAAGCACCTGCGCTCCTCGGCGAGACCCAGCACGACATCAACAATGGCATCAGCGTCAACAACGGCATTAGCAACAACCCCAGCACGACATCAGCAACGGCATCAGCATCAACAACGGCATCAGCAACAACCCCAGCACGACATCAACAATGGCATCAGCGTCAGCAACGACATCAGCGACACAACGACGAAGGCACTCTACAGGCCGGCAGGCCCTTACAGGTATGCACGGACCGCCACGTCCTTAAAATGCGCACGTCCCGCCCCGCATAGCCCGGTTCGAAGTTCTCGTCTCACCCGTGGACACATGCTTCGTTCCGCTGACTGTATCGAGACTGTAATGGTCCGGATATGGTCGTGGAGTTTGACTTTCGCTCTAGTCCGAGCTCAGTCAAACTGGGGGCTCTGTGGATACCCATATCCGTACCCTCCCAAACAAAACCCTGTGATGTAACACGGACTTTTATTACGCATGCTCTAACGTTGACTTAAACGGTTCTAACTAATGTCGAATTCATTTTGAGTCGTTTGAAATGTTAAAATGATTTAGGTCGCTTTACATCGCTTTAAATAAACATTCATTTTGTCCATTTGGAGTCTAGCTAGGTCCTTGTCCTGCTTCATTTGGCATGAGCTTCGCATTTGCACTACAATTAGCCCTTTTACATTAACAAGGTCTAATTCAGCATTCCTAAATCCCTAAATTTAGGCCCGGCGGCTAGATATTCCCTTTAGCCTCCTCTTACACAAAATACGACCTCACGTCTTACCTTATTTCACAAAATTTATGCAAATACACCCTTTTCATTTTTCCGGGTCTCGGGCCCGAAACCGAGCCCAAACCCAGCCTTTGGCCCGCACTCCAAAGCCCTGAACATCAAAATATCTCAGAAATATCCTAACCCTTTTCCTTGACGTACAAGCAAGGATTATACTAAATCTTTTCGAGATATAATCAAACCGGAACTAGGAAACTACGCAAAAAACCACTCCTTCAAACCGCATAGTCTTATGCGGTTTGGGGTGGCAACCGCATAAGCCTATGCGGTTTGCCTGGGCAACCGCATAAGGCTATGCGGTTTCCTGGCTTGTTTTTATCCCCGAATTTCCTAATTTCTCCGAGGTTTTTAGTATATATACTTGATGAGGCTAAAGTCGTCACGCCTAATCAAAATAAACCTAGACAAACAACTAACAGAAGCTAGCGGTAAGCAGGGTCGAATCCACAGGGAGATGGTGTAGTCAAAGAGATGCTCAGCTAAGAAAGGTTAATCTCAAGGTATGAAAAAGGATTGGGTTTGAACTATAAACTAAGGGTAGACTAAAATCACAAGCTTAAAGGATGATAAGGGAGAAATCTAGGGTCACAGGTTCACGATGATTTCAACTAAGGTTGTCACTGAATAAGGTTACTAATGATGGTTCGTGTTAAAGGATTAGGACAAGTCCTCTCGGATCAAGGTCAACCCTAAAGCTCAACTAACGGGCTCTCGCTACGTATTAGTTTCGCTCTACTAACTCTCACACAAGGCTCACCTTAACCCGGCTTTCGATCTTAGGTTTAGGCTTCCTAGGTCAACACAATCGATCGTGCCCTTTGATCAATTGAGCGAGGAATTAGGGCATGAGATTAGATTAACAACAAGCAACCAAAAGATAACCAAAATCAGAAATTAAACCTAAGAATCAATCATCGATCCCCATAAAACCCTAGGATGGGATTAGCTATGCATGATTGGGGATGAACTCAAAGTAATACAATAACAATAATGAAACATAATGAATGAAAAGCAATTGAAATCAAACGTTGAAATAAATCGAGTACCGACGGTTACAATGAAATCAAATCCTCAAACTAAACTAGAGATGATAAGGAGAATTTAAGTAAAGATCGAAACTTGCAAAGGATTTAATCTAAACTAAAGTGTATTTGAAGGAGTTTTAAATGAGAGAAAAACTAATTCTAATTCTAAGGCTGAAAGATAATGAAAAGCATCCGTGAAACCCTAACTTCAAGTTCTATTTATAGGCTCACAAAAATCCGGAGAATAAAGCAGAGAGAACCGAGCGGTTCGGGTCAGAACCGATCGGTTCTGGTGAACCGATCGGTTCTCATAAAACCGTGCGGTTCTAAGGTTCTCAGAAATTGGCAGCAACTTTGGCTCATAAAACCGTGCGGTTCTAGGGGGTAAACCGATCGGTTCTCATAAAACCGTGCGGTTCTAAGGTGGTCAGTAGCTTCCAAAGACGCTTTGTCCTTGATTCATGTATCCAGAACCTATAGGTTTGCTCTGAACCTATAGGTTTGACGTCCTGAATTGTCATATTGACTCCGTATCAACTCTCGGGCTTCGCCTTGACGTCACGACACTCGTAAATGCTCCAATAACCTCAGGTTTTAGCTCAGGACCGCCAAAACCTGCAAAATACACACAAGGAATAACAGTATCGCAATATAAAGCAAATAGCTCCTAAAACAATAATGAAATAGAGCAAAAGCGAGCTAAATGCAACTATAACAGGGGCATATAAGCTATATAAATGACATACATCAAACTCCCCCAAACCAAACCTTTGCTTGTCCTCAAGCAAAAAGCGTCAGAGAAAATCAAAGTATCCAAATTAATCACGCTAGCATCTCAAAGCTGACGACCTATACATATAAACTTACAAACCATAGTCTATTTCACCAAAAATAGAGCACAAGTCTCAACCATTCACACCAACATCGTATTACTAGCCTTTTACGCTTTCGCAAAAATAAAACTTACGATAATTGAATTCAAGCAAGGCCAACCGAACATACCACTTTCCATTCCACCTTTCTTTCCACATCATTCCATTTTTTTTTTCTTTTCTTTTCTTTCTCTTTTTTTTTTTTCTTAAATGTGGAGCATCCCTCGTATGTTATACCGTTTAGCTTGACATTTAATCGTTAAAGATCGCGCTCGGGTACACATATTTCCTTAAGGGTTACATTATTGCTCATACTCTCGGTCACAACCAAATTCATGGCCATTGTGGTTACTCAAATCAATGAGTCCCCTCCGAAAGTATCGAAGCATTGCTCCAACATTATTAGCATCCATCCATTTCATAACATAAACCAACTTTCCATACATTCCACAAACCAATTGCCTTACTTGAATGCCAAAATCGAAAGCAAACGAACGAAAAGCGATAAGAATTAAGCAAATACAAGTGGGCTAGTGTTTGAGGCGCGCACTCTAGTTCTAGGAAACAAACATATAGTGCAAGCTACGACGATGGATTTTCAACTCGGAGATGCCAAAGATCAAAATAAGGACACTAATCAATCTCCAAACTTGACAATTCAAACCAAAAATTTTAATTTTTAAGGATTTTTTATAAAATAATGCACACAAAAAGGAAAATGCAAATAAATAAGAGCAAAAGCGCTTTCCTCCCCCAAACCAGAATCACACATTGCCCTCAATGTGGAAAACAGCATAACCACAAGCAGAGAAGGACAAATAAAAGAGGGGGGGGGGGGGTAGGAAAATGAAAGCGAGGAAATGAGGGAAAAGGAGAAAGAAAGCTCACATTATCAAGTTGGAGCTCCCCCAAACCGAAGCGAAGCATGGAGTGCGGCTACTGATCCACAAGTTTGCATCCAATTCACCCAATATGAAGTCCTACGGAGTAGCATGCAAGAAAAAGGTAATGCCTTAAGCAGAGGGGGCCGAGCAAGGCCATGTCGAGGCCTGTTCTTAACAATACTAAGGACGAGGAGGCCATAAGTACCTGCGTGCTACATCAATAATAAAACCCTCGTTCCTCACGCGCTCATAAAAGCAAACTAAAAATGTCAAAGTCAAAAGCAAACTAAAACAAAGTACAACGTATTACAAAATGTCATCGGGTTGCCTCCCGGAAAGCGCTGGTTTATAGTCCCGCACGACCGTCGTCAAAGCTCAAATCATGTCAAATTAGGCCAAGGACGTTGGCCACTAGCAGCAGCTTCACTTGGCGAAATAGCATCGGTTCGCCACAAAACTCGACCTTCTCGCGGAAGAGCAGCATAATCCATCACGCACGGGACTCCCTCTCGAAATGGCTCGCCATAACGCCCTCGTGCCGAACGCGCGAGACCATGGGTCCCCACCTCCATCGCCAGGATCATAGACATCCGCCTTTGTGAGCCTTCCCCCAAAGCGAGATTGCAGCCATCCTGCGTAAAACCTGCACAAGAAAAAGCAGAAGAAACAACCTCCAAAGTGTCTCTAGTAGAGTGAGACGGAGGGGCAAGGTCAATAGCAAAGAATGCACTCAGTGCATAGGGAGCGAGGAGACTCGACTTAGTGTAGGTAAGCTACTCCCCCCCACCAAGAACGTCAAGGTCTTATTCCCCACATCGATGACTGCACCAGCAGTGTGCAGAAAAGGTCGACCCAAAATGATAGGAATGTGTGGGTCCTCAGGGATGTCTAAGACAACAAAGTCTACAGGGATATAAAACTGCCCTACCTTAACCGGGACGTCCTCTAGGATACCTAAGGGTCTCTGCACAGTTCGGTCGGCCATCTGCAACGTCATGGAGGTAACTCCTAACTTGGTCATATTCAATTTCTTGCAGATGGAGTAGGGAATGATACTCACACTGGCCCCAAGGTCACATAAGGCATTCTGAACCACATACTTCCCTATAGAACAAGGGATAGAAAAGGTCCCGGGGTCACTTAGCTTTGGAGGTAAACTACCCTGCAAAAGAGCATTCCCCTCCCCCACAAAAGACACGGTCTCGGTCTCATTGATGGTGCGCTTCCTCGATAGAACTTCCTTAAGAAACTTAGCATATGCAGGAATTTGCTTAACCAAATCAATAAAAGGGAGATTTACCTGCAAAGTTTTGAGAATCTCAAAGAACTTACTGAGCTGGGGGTCCATGTTAGCCGGACGTACACGACCCGGAAAGGGAAGCTTGATTTGAATCTCCGGTGTCTTCTCCTTAACAGCAGCATCACACGGTTTGACCGTGTTGTCGGCCCCACTCTTCTCCTCTTCCGCCGGATGCTTCGGGCCATCATAAACTGTACCACTACGCAAAGTAATAGCACATGCTGTATCGTGAGGAGGGTTAGGAGGATTACCTTGGGGTGGTAGAGTACCCTGTTGACGCGAGGCTTGCGAAGCGGCGAGCTGTGCCACTTGATTCTCTAGCATTTTAATCGCCGCATCCTTGGCTTGCTCGCTCTTCTGCATTTGTTGCATCATGGTCTCCTGATTCTTGGCCATTTGCAACATCATGGCCTTCATCTCGGCCAATGGATCGGGTCCCGGGGTAGGTGGTGGTGGAACATACGGGGGCCTTTGGTAGTTAGGTGGAGGTGGTTGGTAATTTTTGTGAGGAGGGATGTAGGGTGTGTTTTGTGGAGGTGGGGTGGTCGGGTTCAACACGTTTTGGTTACGATAGGAGAGAAGCGATCGATCATAACCGGGTTGATTTTGGTAAGGCAAGTTCTGCGAGTAGGATTGGTAAGCATGAACTTGCTCGTGGGGCGCAGCATACCCCGTAGAATAACCTGAATCATGACCCATAACAGCATTTACATGGGCACTAGAGGAACCAACACCGTGCAACATATCAATTTTCGCAGTCAGCGCAGCAAGCTGACTATGGACCGCGCTCATTCCCTCCTTATCACCGTCTTGGTGAGCCGACCGCGAATTACCCCTTGGCTTCCCAAATTGAGATGAATGCATGGCCATCTCCTCGATCAAACCCCAAGCCTTGTCGTCGTCGACGTTATTAGCGAAACGTCCCTCTGCAGCTGAGTCAAGTATAGCACGGCTCTCAGCATATAACCCATTATAGAACGTCATGATCACAAGCCAATCATTTAACCCGTGGTGAGGACAATCCCGTATGAGCTTCTTCTACCGCTCCCAAGCTTCAGCTAAAGATTCATCAAATGTTTGTTTGAAGCCTTGAATTTGACTTCTCATTTGGTTAGTACGCTCGGGAGGGTAAAACTTGGAGTAAAAAGCAAGAGCTAACCCCCTCCAATCCGTGATACCAAAGACCTCCTTGTCGAGGTCCGTGATCCATTCACGAGCTCGATCTTTCAACGAGAAAGGGAATAGCATTTCCCTTATTTGTTCTTGGGTAATCCCGGCGTGCTTTATCGTCGAACAGTAGTCGGTAAACACTTGCATATGCCGACCAGGATTCTCGGTGGGATAACCACCAAACTGGTTCCGCTCCACCAAATTTAAGAAGGCGGGACGGATCTCGAAGTTGCCCTGTAGAGTTGCGGGCATCGTGAATCCATTAGGAATGGATTCCGGATTAGGTACCGAGTAACTATATAGTTTTGGCATAGTCACAGGCGGTGGAGATAATGGAGTAACCGGAGGTGTGTCCTCTTCGTAGGACGATTGCGTTGCACTAGACTCCCCTTGCGACGCTTCCTCAAAATCAAGATTGACTATTTGTATTGCTTCCTTACGTAGACGATGTAATGCTCGTTCAGGTTCGGGCTCAAATGGAACTAGAGTCCGAGGTGACCTGCGCATAAACACAACTACACGAAACAATGAGAAACGGTCTCAAGGAACTAGGTTCCTTGAGACAAGAGAGAAAAACCTAACTAACTACTAAGCAAAACTAAAACTAGTTAACCGTCTCCCCGGCAACGGCGCCAAAATTGATGAGGCTAAAGTCGTCACGCCTAATCAAAATAAACCTAGACAAATAAGTAACAGAAGCTAGCGGTAAGCAGGGTCGAATCCACAGGGAGATGGTGTAGTCAAAGAGATGCTCAGCTAAGAAAGGTTAATCTCAAGGTATGAAAAAGGATTGGGTTTGAACTATAAACTAAGGGTAGACTAAAATCACAAGCTTAAAGGATGATAAGGGAGAAATCTAGGGTCACAGGTTCACGATGATTTCAACTAAGGTTGTCACTGAATAAGGTTACTAATGATGGTTCGTGTTAAAGGATTAGGACAAGTCCTCTCGGATCAAGGTCAACCCTAAAGCTCAACTAACGGGCTCTCGCTACGTATTAGTTTCGCTCTACTAACTCTCACACAAGGCTCACCTTAACCCGGCTTTCGATCTTAGGTTTAGGCTTCCTAGGTCAACACAATCGATCGTGCCCTTTGATCAATTGAGCGAGGAATTAGGGCATGAGATTAGATTAACAACAAGCAACCAAAAGATAACCAAAATCAGAAATTAAACCTAAGAATCAATCATCGATCCCCATAAAACCCTAGGATGGGATTAGTTATGCATGATTGGGGATGAACTCAAAGTAATACAACAACAATAATGAAACATAATGAATGAAAAGCAATTGAAATCAAACGTTGAAATAAATCGAGTACCGACGGTAACAATGAAATCAAATCCTCAAACTAAACTAGAGATGATAAGGAGAATTTAAGTAAAGATCGAAACTTGCAAAGGATTTAATCTAAACTAAAGTGTATTTGAAGGGGTTTTAAATGAGAGAAAAACTAATTCTAATTCTAAGGCTGAAAGATAATGAAAGGCATCCGTGAAACCCTAACTTCAAGTTCTATTTATAGGCTCACAAAAATCCGGAGAATAAAGCAGAGAGAACCGAGCGGTTCGGGTCAGAACCGATCGGTTCTGGTGAACCGATCGGTTCTCATAAAACCGTGCGGTTCTAAGTTTCTCAGAAATTGGCAGCAACTTTGGCTCATAAAACCGTGCGGTTCTAGGGGGTAAACCGATCGGTTCTCATAAAACCGTGCGGTTCTAAGGTGGTCGATGAGCTTCCAAAGACGCGTTTTGTCCTTGATTCATGTATCCGTAACCTATAGGTTTGCTCAACCTATAGGTTTGGCGTCCCGAATTGTCATATTGAGTCCAGATCAACTCTAAGCCGGCTTTGACGTCACGACACTCGTAAATGCTCCAATAACCTCAGGGTTTAGCTCAGGACCGCCAAAACCTGCAAAATACACACAAGGAACAACAGTATCGCAATATAAAGCAAATAGCTCCTAAAACAATAATGAAATAGAGCAAAAGCGAGCTAAATGCAACTATAACAGGGGCATATAAGCTATATAAATGACATACATCAATACTCCCCTATACCTGACCTCGAAAAACACAATTCACAACCAGTTTTCACAGCAAACACACTACAAAACTCTCTCAAAGCCTCAAGCACTCAAACCCTTGAGTTCAACACACCATCCCGTGTTGAATTCATCCTCCTTTTAAGTTCAAGAAGCGAAGCTCTGCCCAGATCTGAAGCGTCAGGACAAGGTAGGTACCGATCCACTTGGATCAAAGATTTTTCTTATTTTCTATGGACTAACAAAGGGGACTACACTTTAGCGCCCCACGGCTTTGGCACCCAGCGCGCTTGCATTCCAAGTGTTCTATTTACTTCGGGTACACTCCATATCCGATGACACGCCAAAGTCGCATAAGCAACCAACCCTTTTAAAATAAACCAATGGACAATTGAACTTTATTTTATTTGCATGCATCTTGCACCTTCTTATTTTGCATTAAAATCAACTTAAACAATGAATTCGACCTTTAACTGAACCGTTTTCGTTAACAAGTTAAACATGCTAAACTGAGCGTTTTAATCAATCTTTTTGCATCTGCATCTGCATTCATTTACAACTTTATCGCACTTGTACGTAGCGATAACATTAGCTCAATTATCATCTTACATGGATTGTTCTAGGTCAGTAGAGGCTATTTTTACATAGGCTTTTCTAAAAGGTTTTCATAAATCATTAATTGAATTAACTCTTTTTCTAGAGTACCCTCACCCCGAATCCAATCTGGTTTCACAACCTTAGATCTAGGGGTGTCGGCGTGCTCCAAAATCTAAGACATGTTTTTAGCTCAGAACATGGTAGCAGGTTCCTAATTTCCGCAATAATTAGGTGGCGACTCCAAATAGTTCTAAAAGGTTTTTCTAACTTAATCTTTTTAACTTAATCCGCCCTTAAGCAAGACGCCGAGTTGGGTCCCTCGTCTCGATTCCCGGGTTCCACAACGTATTTTTATACGTATGCGTATTTTTATACTTCGTATTTATACGTATTTTTATACGTATGCGTATTCTTATACTTCGTATTTATACGTATTTTTATACGTATGTGTATTCTTATACTTCGTATTTATACGTATTTTTATACTTGTATGTATTTTATTACTTGTACGTATTTTTATACCTTATACGTATTTTTATACTTAAGATATTTTACTAAAGTAACAAAACCAAATTTTATTTTCTAAGTACAAAATCCTAGTTTCAAAGTCGTTAAGTTCGTTTTGTACTTAGTGATTTGAAATAATATTTTGAAAGTAAAACTCGGTTTAAATTTAGTCATATACTTAACTAAAATTTTTAGCGGTTTCCATTTTTAGCGAGGTTGTCGTAGTTCATTTTAAATAGTCCGTATGTCCACATCCAAATTTAAGCAAAGGTAGTAACACTCAAAATTATTCATTTTAATACGTGTAACGTTTATTTTTATCGGTTTCGTTGATTCTTTTTATTAACGATTCATTATACAATCTAATATAATCCTAATTACTAATCAATTTTAGTGACTAAGTGACAAATTCATTTTGACCAAAATTGACCAAAAATAAAGTGAAATGCCGAGCCCCTTTTACATTACTCTATTTATTTCTTTTTTTGTTCCTTTTAATAATTCAATACATTGACTAATTAAATTACTTAAGTGATAAAAATAAAAAGTGACAAGTTCATTTTAGGTTAAAATCTAACCCTAAAACTGTGGCTCATTATACACTTGTTCATTTTTATTTTCGTTTACTAATTTATCGGTTTTGACTTAAAGTTTTTATATACTAATTATTTAAATTATACTAAAGTGATTTAACTAGTTTATAATTTTCACTAAACATTTTATTTCATTTATGAATAGTGACTTGTGACACTTTATATTTCTAACTTTTACAATTTAAGGATTTAGCTTATTTAACTTATATATTTATTATTGTAATTATTCACTAATGTATTTAAACAACAATTAAATAAAACTTACAAATATTTTAAATCAAACTAGTCACATAAATGAAGAACACATGAATATGTGAAGAACACATATGATTTTCTAAAGAACATTTTTAACTCAAATTTTTATATTATCGTTTTATTTTCTCAAATTTTTATAGCAAGTCTAATTAACCTAGACTAATCATAATATGTTATTTAGAAAAATTAAAACTAAAAATTGGTCCAAATTATTTAGGAAAACCGTGTATATATATATATATGTTCATAATTTTTATTTTTTTGATTTTTATACTTCTAATTCAATAACTAATTCCCCTTATTTTATATATGTACTTAACATAAGTGAAATTCATAACAAAACATTAACAAACAAAAATAAATTATTTCAAACACAAAAATAACAACAATAGTTCATGCACACAATTACTTTAAAAACATTTCAATTTCACAACAATTTCATTTTAAGTCCAAAACATAAACTAATTATATTTTCATATACATCTTATTCTTAGTATTTTAAGCATGCAATTAACAAAAATTAAAACGAAAAATTAATCAAAAATAAATGGAAATGCCGTGTGATATATTAGTGATCAATATATTTTATTTTTCGATTTTTGTCTTCTAATTTAATATATGATACTTAGGTGACATAATACATCATGCATGCAATTATAACATCACTTAGGAAAATAACATATAATCAATTAAATTAGGTGCTTAGCATTTATAGTGTGCGAGAGCACCTTAATTAGGTTAAGAGTGAAGTTGTTTTGCAATTGTCGGGGTCTACGATGTTGTCAAATTGGCTCAAGTCGATGCCTCCACCTTGCTCCTCGTCTTTGGTTAAGATTAGTACATAAAAATGAAAATAAGCAAGTTAGTAATTTATTTTATACTAGACTAACTATAATAAAAATTTTAAGTGTAGTATATTTTTTTAGGTTTAGGTGATGTAAATATTTTAAATGATTTTGATTTATGTTCTTAATTATTTACTAGTTAAAAGAAGTAGTGATTAACAAATACAAATGGTGGAGAATTAATTTAAGGGTTCTAAGGAATTTAAGACAATAAAATGAAAGTTTAAGGAAGAAAAAGAATTAAAGAGGACGAAGATCGTAAGGAGTTCTTGAGGTTGCATATGAATTGCTTACTTGTGTTCTTGAGTTGAGTTTATTTAGAGAGAAAAGTGTTAGTAAATTTTTGTGTTTGTGTGTGAATGAAAGTAGTAGTAGTAGTAGTAAATGTATACTAGTAAACTTGTGTAGTATGTATGTATTGTATTTGTATTTGTATTTGTAAACGTATAAACTTTAATTTTAATTAAGCTAGAATGATGATGAAAATATAGGAGGTGTAAGTGATGAGACATGGTAGTAAAGTAGAGAAGAAAATGGAAGAGGATAATCCTTGGTCAAGGTCCAAGGAAGTCGGCCAAATGGTGATCAAGTGGCCCGATTTTTCGTTTTTGAAATTTTCGATCTGCGCGGACGCGAAAAGTCTCGAAATAAAATATATGGTCTTAAAATAATGTTTTGAAGTAAGATCGAAAATAAAAATGAAATTAAACCTCGAAAAGAAATCAAAAGAAAAATTGGGTACTAGATCCTCGCAACTTTGATTAAAAATTTTATTTGATCGAAACACTTATTTTTTTTCGTTGAATGTTATTGATTTAAATAATTATATTCAAACGTCAAAAATTTTATCAGTTTAGACTTAGTGTGACTCATTATTTCGATATTTAGCGAAAGTGTTAGTTAAATCAAAACGAAATAGTAATTTGATATTAATATAATATGTTTTGTTAGTAATAACCAAAATGATTAAGCCTTAACTAATTTTGTTAGATTTGGATTATGGGTAAGTATATTTGAAAAAGGAATTAGGTGATTTAATCACCTTAAGTGGCTCGGCCACTTTGGTCAACATTGACCTCGATTTGCGTGCCAAAATTTGTCGTTGAGAATTTTGTCGTTGATTCATCATTTGATTTATCGAGTTTGAATATGTAAAAATAAAGTTCAAATTCGAAGTATATCAAAATGGTTTTACTTCAGGTGCGAGAAAACTTGTAGTGTATTGTTTTAAGAAAATAATTGAGCGAGATTGTCTAATTATTGATTTTTCCTAATTATGATTAGTTTAAATTAACACGGGGTGTTACAATCCTCCCCCCTTAAAAAAGTTTCGTCCCCGAAACTTAAAGTTAACTAGGTTGCTAAGGTTACCTGCGCTAAACAGCTCCGGGTATTTTTCCTTCATTGACGCTTCGGTTTCCCACGTTGCTTGTTCAGTCTTTTGTCCCCTCCAGAGAACCTTGACTAAAGGTATCGACTTGCGTCGTAAGAACTTGGTCTCCCTGGCGAGAATTTCGACTGGTTTCTCGGAGTAAAGCATGTTAGGCTCGATGGCGATCACATCGGGCGTAACAATGTGACTCGGGTCGCTTCTGTATCTCTTGAGTTGTGACACATGAAATACATCATGCACTTTGGACAGGTTTGGCGGTAAGGCGAGTCGGTATGCCACTTCGCCAATTCTTTCAAGTATTTCGTATGGTCCGATGTATTTTGGGCTAAGTTTTCCCTTTAGCCCGAAACGTCTCACCCCTTTCATGGGTGATACTTTCAAGAAGACTTTATCTCCACTGTTGAACTCAATAGGTCGGCGGTGCTCGTTTGCATACTTCTTCTGTCGATCTTGAGCTGCTTGTAGTCGTTCTCGAATAATTTTGATGTGTTCAATTTGATCTTGTATAACCTGGGGTCCAGTACCCACGTTGTCACTAGCGTCGTCCCAACAAACAGGACTGCGACATTTTCTTCCGTATAATGCTTCGAATGGAGCACATCCCAGGCTAGCGTGATAACTATTGTTGAAATTCGACGAGGGGTAAACTCTTCTCCCAGTTTATGTTGAATTCCATTGTACACGCTCTCAACATGTCCTCCAGTGTCTGGATAGTTTGCTCTGTCTGACCGTCAGTTGCTGGGTGAAAAGCCGTGCTCATCTTCAATTTGCTACCCAAAGCCTCTTGTAGTTTATTCCAGAAATGCGATGTAAACCTTGCGTCCCTGTCTGATATGATGTCAGGGGGGACGCCATGTAGTCGTATTATCTCTTTCTCGTAGGCTTTGGCTAGTTCCTCCAATCCCCATGTCTCCTTAATTGGAACAAAATGGGCCGCTTTAGTTAGGCGGTCCACAATAACCCATATCGCATCCTTGCCGCTTGATGTCCTCGGTAATCCCATGATAAAATCCATCGAAATGGAATCCCATTTTCCCTGGGGAATTTCCAGCGGTTGGAGCAGTCCTCCTGGTCTCTGGTGTTCAAATTTTACCTTCTGGCAAATCATACATCTAGCCACGTACTCGGCGATCTCTGCCTTCATCCTTATCCACCAGAAGCGTAATTTCAGGTCTTTGAACATCTTATCTGAGTCAGGATGTACTGAGTAGCGGGTGCTATGTGCTTCATCCAGGATTTTGCGTTTCAAATCTTCATTGTTAGGTATGCACCATCTGCCATTGAAGCGTAGACTCCCGTCAGTGTAAATCTCAAACCCTTCTGTCCCCTCTGACGGAATCCTTTCCCTAATTTCCAACAATGCCGGGTCTTCCCATTGTAGCACTCGGATATCGTGAAATAACTCTGGTTCAACCACCATTGCATTTAGATCAGCGTCATCCGATTGTACCAGATCTAAGCTCAGCCTTTTTAGATCCTGGATGATGTCCGAGGGAATCTCCCAAATGTTGTTCAGAGTGTGTGTTGTCTTACGACTCAGTGCGTCAGCAACTACATTAGCCTTTCCCTCGTGGTATAATAATTCGATCTTGTAATCTTTGATTAGTTCTAACCACCTTCGCTGCCTCATGTTCAAATCTCTCTGGGTGAAGATGTACTTCAAGCTCTTGTGATCGGTGTAGAATTTTATGCTGACCCTGTAGAGATAGTGACGCCAAATCTTTAGTGCAAACACGACCGCAGCAAGCTTTAGGTCGTGAGTTGGGTAATTCCTTTCATGCACCTTAAGTTGTCTGGATGCGTATTCTATCACTTTCCCTTGTTGCATCAGAACGCAACCCAAACCATTCAGTGATGCGTCACTGTATACTTCGTACTCATCCCCATCAGTTGGCAAGGTCAAAACTGGTGCCGTAGTAAGCCTTGTCTTAAGTTCTTGGAACGCCTTCTCACAGTCGTCGCTCCATATGAACTAAGGCGAAATTATTAATTAAGTCTATATATTACAAACCAGCTGTTATCGTATGTGCATGCATGATAGGAAAAACGACCTTGTCGATTTAGTAATCTAATTACAACATGCATTATTTAAATCTAATTTAAATAACAATTATTCCTAAAATGACAAATTATTAAAATTTATTAATTTCAAAAATTAACAAAATACCAGAATATAATTTGTCATAAAAATTTTATTTTCAATTAATTTCAAAAATTAATTATATTTATTAAGAAATACCGATTTATATTAAAGTAATTACCATAATTAATTAATATAAAATAATATTAATTTTCCATAAAATCAATATTTTAAAAATTAATTTCTAAAATTAATATAATGTATTATTTCTGTAACACCCTGACTAAACCTACTCGGGATATTACTATTTTAAAACGTAAAACAAATCCAACGATGCTTTATTGAAATAAAAGAGGTTTAAAACAACTGTCGAAAAACAAAATGTAATATAAATATTGCGGAAGCGTTCAACATTAAATAAAGCGAATGATTCTCGTAGTGATCGCGCCCTTCAACCCCGCCAAAACTCAAACGACCTGCACGGAGTCTGCTCCCCAATATAACCCAAAGAGTCATATGGATCACCACAGGCCCACCAAGAGTGGACAAACAAGCAAAGCGTCAACACAAAGGTTGAGTAAAGAATGATAATTTAAATAAACGAAAGATTAATAAAACAATCGTTAGAAACTTTGAATTATAAAATAGATAACCTTTGCAACAAAATTTTAGAAAATAGACTTTTCAAACCAACTTTAATCAAATGCATTTGTACCATGGAATCAATACGAATAGAGTAACCATGAAGGCGGGCATAACCCAACCAACTACAATAATAGGTCATGTTTAGACTTAAGTGCATGCACCCTTACAAGGGCCAACCCCAAGAAGTGATCTAACAGACACGGGGAAGTGATCAACAACCCTAAAGCCAGAATATATAAAATGTAGTCGCCTAGAAGACGAACTACCCTCTATCTCAAGAACCATGGATTAAAACCTTTATAAATAGGAAAACATTTCCAAACCTTTATCAAATCCTTTATCGAAAACATTTCAATAATAATACCATCATCCCAAAATTGAAAACATTTCAATATAATAATTCGCCTTGAAATTCTTTAAACTAAATCATTTTCCAATCCATAATTAAACATTCAAAACTTTTAGGAAATATCATTAGAAATATAAAATCGAGAAATACAATATTAATATTAAAAACCAAATCCAAAATCATGCTTGGAACATCCAAACTCAGTTTATAAAAGCATCAATCAAACAAGGCCTTAAACAATTCATAAAATCAATCGAGGAAACAAAGATCGATTCCTTACCTTGAATTACTCCTTTTCTTACGATTCAATTAGGTTAGAAGGGTTCCTCGATGAACTCGGATTCTACAATAAACAAAAACATCCTATTATAATACGTTCGATATCTATAGCCATGTTGCGTTTACTATGCGAAGTCTAGCGTAGAACAATGACTAGTTATTCGACTCGAGGTGATTCTAAAATTCCCGAACCTTTATTTATGGTCTTAAACGGAGTTTATTAAGTTCCTATATGAATTCTAGGATTGTCTATTGAGACCTAGGGCCAAACCCTAGTCGAGAAAAGAAGAGACTAAACAAGACTTAGGAATTCCAGTTTTGGCAGATTTGCGTCCTCTCGGAATAAAATACTTTTGAAAATCTAAACGATCGAATTTTGACTTGAAACGTTTTGAGCGTATACTAAGAACCCTAAGGAAGGTCTATGAAAACATTTATGGTAAAATAATAAGTTTAGATTAAGAAATAAAATACAGACAGAAGCTTTATTCCAGAAAATACAGTTTTGAGTGATTATACGAAAAACGGTGTGCAAGATTATTCCTTTAGAGTTAAGAGTCGTGCTTTGGAGCGTATACTCTAATCCCACATATATACAACTTTCATTTTATATGAAGCCACAAATTCCATTTAAATCTTTGAGAAAATGTCATTGCAACAGACCCCTAATTTCTGGGATTAAAATTTCACTAAGGATAGTTATGAAATAAATTCCGTTAAATTATCAAAACATCTTAGAAACGTGATTAATAAATTTTTATGAACCCTTAAGACCAGGCGTTATATGGTAGGAAATAACGGAGTCCAATGACTTTTGGATGATGTGTCAGAAGCGGGAGTGCTTGGTCCTGGGATGGTACAAGAGTCCATTGAGCAAGTGAGGATCATTCGTGAGAAGTTCAGGGCTGCACAAGATCGACAGAAGTCTTATGCTGATTTGCGACGTAGGCCGATCGAGTTTGAAGTGGGTGATAATGTGTTTTTGAAGGTGTCGCCAATGAAAGGTGTTAAACGGTTCGGGATTTAGCGCAAGTTGAGTCCTAAGTACATTGGACCTTATGATGTGTTGGAGAGGATAGGTGAGGTGGCTTACAGTTTGGCTTTGCCACCGAACTTGTCTAAGGTTGTGGATACCCGTATCCGTACCCTCCCACAACAAACCCTGTGATACAACAGACTTTTTATTTGCATGCTTTTACGTTGACTTAGACGGTATTAATTATGTCGAATTTTGAGTTAAGTCGTTTTAGTGTCAAAATGAGTCGATGTGTCATCACGCCTAAATAAATGTATGTTGGTTCGTTGAGAGTCTAGCTTGTCTCGCGTCTCGCTTCGACCAGCATGAGCATCCGCTTTGCAAAACAAATGGCTCTTTTACATTAACAAGGCCCAATTCAATTCTCCTAAATTTCTAAATTTAGGCCCGGTAGCTAAAGCCGCTATTTAGCATTTTCATTAGCATAATACGACCTCGCGGGTCTCCCTATTTCAAAATATATACAACAAAATACACCTTTTTCTCATTTTTGGGTTTCGGCCCAAAACCGAGTCCGGCCTGCTCTCCGAGGCCTTAAGCTCTCACAAAATATCTTGTGTAGCTCCTAGAAGACTATCACAAGGTATTCTTGTGGCCCAAGCAAGAGATTATACAATATATTTCCAAAATACGTCAAACCGGATTAAGGAAATACGAAAATACGAAATTTTGCCCAACTCCCAAACCGCAACAACCTGTTGCGGCTTCCCCCAAAACCGCAAAATACATTGCGGTTTTCTTCATAAACCGTAAAGCACTTTACGGTTACAAGGTTGGGCAATTTCGTCAGTTTTTCCTAATTTCGTCGTAATCTCTCCTATAAATACACCCCTACCTATGAGCACTTCTCATAAGTTTGGCATACGGTTTTACACCAGCCATACACGCATACACATACTCTCACAAAAGCCTCAAGCACCCAAAATCTTGAATTCTTCACACATCTCAGGTTGAATTTATCCCCTTTTGTTCAAGCGAAGCTCTGCTAGTTTCGAAGCTCGAAACAGGTATATCTTGGTCGTAATTTGGATTAAGTCTATTTCTTTGGTTTTAGACTAACAAAGGGACTACACTAGTGCCCAACCCGACTTTGATCGTGAGCCTGTTTTTCATAAGACGATCTTGTATCTCGAATGCACACCACATTCGTGACACTGCTCGCCAAAGTCGCATAAGAACAACCCCCTTAAAATAAACCAAACGGACTTTATTTTAAGTTTATGCATCTGCATCCTCATCCTGCATTAAATTAACTTAACAATGTATTCGACATTAACTGTACCGTTTTCGTTAACAAGTTTAAGCATGCTTAACTGAGGGGTTTTACACAATCTTTTTGCATATGCATTCATACATTCTTTTTGCATTCAATATCGCACTTATACGTAGCGAGTTACTTTAGCTCAAATGTCACCAATGGATTGTTCTTCAGCTAGTAGTGGCTATTTTTCTAAATAGACTTTTCTAAAAGGTTTTCATTAAACAAATTGAATTAATCTTTAGAACAGTACCCTCACCCCGAATCCAATCTGGTTTCATAAACCTAGATCTAGGAGTGTCGACGTGCTCCGAAATCTAGGACGTGTTCTACAGCTTAGGACATGTTTGCAGGTTCCTAGTTACCGCGTTAATTAGGTGGCGACTCCAAAATAGTTTTAAAGGTTTTTCCAACTTAATCTTTTTAAGTTTAAACGCCCTTTAAGCAAGATGTCGAGTGGGATCCGCACCTCGGGTTCCACAAAGGTGCATGACGTTTTTCATGTGTCTCAGTTGAGAAGGTACCGTAGTGATTCTTATCATGTGGTCCAAGCTGATGTGCTGGAGGTGGAACCGAACTTCAATTGAGGAAAGGCTTATTCGTATCCTTGATAGGAAAGAGAAGAGGTTAAGAAACAAGGTGGTTCCATTGGTTAAGGTGCTTTGGAGAAGTCAAAAGTATGAGGAAGCTACATGGGAGACCGAGGTATCCATGCGAGAGAAGTATCTATTTCTTTTCGTTACAGGTAATCCTTTATTCTCAAGTTTCGAGGACAAAACTTCTTTTTAGGGGGTGAGACTGTAAAACCCCGACTCGTTTCATATGTTTTATAATTCATTTCATGTATATTCATGTTTCGCTTCACGCGATTTTCTCATTTTTAGCTCGAGAAAGTCATTTCTTAAGCTTACATGTTGAGTGGTTCATGTGTTACATTTTGCGAGGTAAGAATCGAGTTACAATGGTTTGGTAGATGTCTAGAGGGGTTAGAAGAAGCTTAGGGGTGTGTGGCGAGAAGGGCGCGAGAGGGGTGCTTGCCTTGGGGTCGTGGGTAGTGGAAAGGAGGAGCGGAGGTGGACAGAAGCTAAAACACAACCAAGGAGCGAACAACCCATGGCCGGCACCACACGGCCGTGGCCATGAGCAAAGGTCCGCAGACCTACGTTGATTTCGTGCATTTTTTATAAGCTTTAGCCGTGGTCGCCTAACCAAAAATAACCTGACTTACTATAAGGGTAGATAGGGTAAGTTGGGGTCGAATTTTACAGGGAGAAGGTTGTGAATGTAGGTTACCTATAGAGTGATTCTAGACTAGTCGGTTCGAGTTTTGATGGTTTTTATAACTAGAGCGTAGTACAAATGGTTTAAGCTTAAGGAGAAAAGTCTAGGATTCGAGTTCGTCATAGGAAGTGCTTGGTTAAGGGTTGAGTGTCGGGATGAGTAGGGATTATGCTTCCTAAGGATGTAGCTCATCCCCTCGGTCTTAAGCTTCCTCTAGGATTCGCTAGCGGGCTCTTGCTACTTACTAACAAGGTTCCTAACGATTAGTCTCGCGCCTCTTCTTGAACTAGGCTTTCGATCTTAAGTTCAAGGTTGCGAAAAAGCTTGTTATACATGGCCGGTGATCAACAAACAACAATCAAGTAAGACAATCACAACAAGCATGAAAACCTAACTCAAACAATCATCAACAACAACCAAAACACAACCACATGATTCACCTTTCTCCGTAGAGAAAGGAACTACTCACACATAATGTAAACAACAACTAAAACCAAACAATAAGAGGAATTCATGATCAAGCAAACAATATAATGAAATTGAAATAGAGAGAAGAATAAATTTAATACCAACAATGATCAAACTAGCAAATGGATGACGAATTCAACAAGGATTGCAAACTTGAAACCAAAGAACGAGTCTCGAGTCGGTTAAAATACAACCAAAATCAAAGAGTGAAAATTAAGGAACAATCTAATTAGGTTTTTCTAGGAGTCTTTTATGAGTATGAAAAAGCTAAGACCAAATAATGGATGAAAAACCCAACTAAAACACTCAAGCAATTAAAGTATACGAAGGGTCAAAAGGCGTCCTAAGGGGTCGGGATGGGCCTTCCGACCGGGACCACTTCCCAAGGGTCCGGGATAGTAGCGCATCCCGTGTGATGCAGCCAACTTTGCCTTGTCTCTATCTTGCTTCAATCTCTTTTCATGTCGTCCCTGTGGCATGGGACAAGGCGTGGCTCGTCCCTATGGCTTGGGACGAGGTCTAAAGTGAGGATTTAGGCTTCTTACCTCGTTCCTAAGTCATAGGACAACTTCAAACATCTTTTAATGGCTCGTGCTCAACCTCGACAATGGAAAATCAACTCAACATGTCACGTAGCAATCCCGGGAATCCAAATCATCGTCCCGGCTAGCGCATATCCTCCAAAATAAGGCAGTGTCCTAAAAAACGAAGCCAACAAGCAAAACCAGAGAACCGCGGAGGAAAATGATAGAATAAAGCATGTAAAGGCGCTAAAAGTGACATAAATCGCTAGTGACTCGGGGGCATAAAGCATATAAAAATACGACACATCATTTTTCCGTGTTTTCTAGGACTTTATTTATCAGCTTTTTAATTAATTTTTAAACCCTAATTTCCTCATAACTCACATTCACTCATACTAAAACATACAAACCCTCTCTTCTCTCTCATAATTACTCCTTAATTCATCCTTAAAACTCCAATAAAATCATTCAAGTTTAATCCTTATCAACCCTAATTCATCCCTTTCATAATTCTCTTGGTAATCCTTCGTGTTTACATCGTTATCTATATATAGCTTTGTTTGTATAGTTATTATATATTTTATTTGTTAGGGTTTGTATACTTATATTTTATGTATTTTTTATGTGCTAAATCAAAGGAGAAGGAGACCTCAACGAGGAAGACACATTTTACATTGAAGAGAAAGAAGACTAGTTCGAGTTTTGCTTTAAAAAGATAACTGGGTGTAGCCCTAGCCATATTTTGACTTGTATGAGGCCCTAGTTGTTGTCTATGATTGTTGTTATTGTTTGTATGGTTGTAAGGATGCAAACTTTGGTTTGTTTGGATCAATTATGCGTGTTTGTGATTGAATTTGGAGTCACCCTCATACTTTAGAGTCTAGAAGCATGTTCTAGGTTGTTTGGTTGCTCGTACAATGTTTGTTATGGTACTAAAATGCTTAGAGTTGTTAACTTGAGTTGCGATAATAGCTTGGTTTAAGTTATTCAGGTGTTATTATGATAATTACTCCATATTAAGCTTGTTACTACACCGTTGGCTATATTTTATGATGAGGGTGGAAATAAAATGGTTTGTAATGCTATAGTAGAATTGAAGGATGATTAGTTTGACGCTGATTATGAGTTGGTTCATGTTGGTATTGACTCGTTTGTATGCTTGGGTTGAGTTTGCGTGCGGGCACTGTTGGGCACGTACGTGAGGAGTTACAACGTCCTTGTTTCGGACGGATACCGCCCATGGTCCCCGCGACTATTCTTGTTGTTTAGTTAGAGCTATCATGGGTTCTCAATCGTTTTTGTCGCGGTTAGATACTATGCTTATTGATTATTATATCATCACTGTTTTGTAGCGGTGGATTTGGTCAAATTTAGATAGTTGTCTGAGCAACATCCAGTTGTTGTTCTGCCATGGGGTGGTACGATTCTAGTTGTTTCGTACAGGGTGATTCTAGTTGTTTCACCAAGTGCCTTGTGCTTACTCTTGCGATTGTTTGTTGTATGTTGAGTAAACAGTTGGCTGGGTTAGTTAGTTTTGGTGGGTTGACTTCTGACTTATTATTGTTCGTCGTATGCATGGATTGTAAGCTTTTGTATTGCTTATACTCATATTATAGGCCGTAGGCCAGGTGAGTACATGTTATATTGTTGTTTATGTCGGTTTTGTGGAAATATGACTAGGGAGCACCTAGTTACTTCCCACTAACTGTGGCTGTTGAATTTTTCACGGCAGGTATTGAAGGTACCGGGAAATTTCGGGCGGGAAAACCTATCGACGCCTTCACCTCGCCCGTCTTGGCGTGAAGTCCGAATGCCTCGCAGGAGAAAAAGAGGGGCGAAGTTTTGTAAAAATGGGGGAGATCATTGCATGAATTTGTGACCAAAAAAGAAAAGTAGAAAATCCCTTTTGAAAATGTATTTTCGGAGTCGCCACCAAATATTAAAGGAATTTGGAACCTATTCAACGCGTCTTGAAATACAAGACACGAGTGTCTCAGATTTCAAGGTGCGTCGATACCTATCCGTCCGAGGTTTGAAACCAGAGAAGGGATTCGGAGTGAGGTTACTTTTCAAAAGTTTTGACAAAAATGTGTTTTGAAAACTGAAATCAAAAAGCCTACATAAAAGTAGTCTCTACTAATTTGAAAACATTTATTTAATTTTGATATTTGGGCTAAAATGACGCTATGTACAAGTGCAAATATATATGACTCGATAAAAATGCATAAATAATGTAAAACGTCAAAATAATGACTTTACTATAGGAAATGTACGTTAAATAATAATTTATTGACTAAATTATTACCATAAACGTTATTTTCCGACCTCGTATTTGACTCTTTAAGAATTTGTGAAAACCCTCAGTTTTGACATGCTAAAAGACTCTATGAAACGGTACAATTTAGTGTTGGATCCGTGATTCTAGTCGTTATTTAATGCATCAATGAGGACTTGCATAATTATAAAAGTGACGTCGGTTTGCTTTAGTGATAATGAGTCGTTATTTATGCGATATTGGCGGGGTTTAGACGTATTACGAATCCGAATTACTACAACCAGATATTTAATACGGCCGCTAATGCCAATATCGGGTTGGGGTTAATGTAACCCCTTTGTCCGAGTCTCAAACGTCCCAAACGTAGGTAAAATGTTTACCTTTCGAAAATGGAAAGACGGTATTTTGAGTGGATTTTGTGAGTAGTGTATGTGTATTGAAAAACCGATGTGTTGAATGAATGAAGGGGGGTGGGTATTTATAGGAAAAGGCTCGTTTTTGTGGGTGCACAAAATTAAATCGCCTGTGTACAGGCGTTTTTAATTTTGTTTGGGTTGGATTTTGTAGGAAAAAACTAAAAAAGGCTGCACACCAAAACAAAAACATAATCGCCTGTTGACAGGCGTTTAAATTTTTAATCGCCTGTCAACTGGCGATTTTATTTTTGTTTTGGTGGGCTGTTTTAAGCCGCCTTTGTTAAGTGACGTTTTAGGGGGGTAATGATTATGTTTTGTGATGTAATTAACTTAGGGGTTAAGTTGTTTTGTTTTGGTCCGAATTTCGGTTTTCGTGTTTCGGTTTTTGTCGTGTTTTTCGGTTTTGGCTTGAAATAAAATAATATTAGGTTATATTATTTTACGGTATTGTAGAGTCTAGTTTTGTGAAAATGTGATACGGGACGCACTTTGGCCCGTTTTACGTGTTGCGTTAGTGCGCGTTTTGGGTCGTTTTTGTAGGTTTGGGTCGTTTTGTAGCTAGTTGGGCTGTTTTTGTGGCTTGGCTTAACAAGACGTTCCTGTATCGTGCTCGTGTTATGTTCATAATGACTAAGAGTGACATTCATTTTTATGATTATGCAAATTCAAATTAATACGTTAAAATTGACTAAATACGTTTTAGACACTTTTATACCGTTTCGACTCTTTTAAAAGCATGCATGAAAGTCCTTTTCGTCATCGGGTTTGTTTTTTTGGGGGGTACGGATACGGGTATCTACAGAGCCCCCAGTTTGACTGAGCTTGGACAAAGCGTTAGTCAAACTTAAAGATAGTATCCGGACCATCACAGTCTCGATACTACCCGGCGGCGCTAAGCATGTGTCTTATGGGAGAGACGAGGACTTAGCGTCGGGAAATGCGGGGAGGGACGACATGTTTTTAAGGACATGACGGTCCTACATGTTTAAGGGCATGTCAGCCTGCAAGTGGTTTTAGTACTCCCAGCTGGCGCCTTGCTTGTGCTTTCCTTGCGCTCCTGGCTATGCTTCGCTTGCGCTTCTGGCTTGCGCTCCTTGCGCTTCTGACTTGCGCTCCGCTTGTGCTTCTAGCTTGCGTTCCTTGCTTGTGCTTCGTTTGCGCTTCTGGCTTGCGCTTTGCTTGCGCTGGTACAGACGTTTCATAAAGAAGGTTACGTGTTTTTGTTTTTCTCATAAAAAGGGCTAGGCGCTTGCGCTTCTGGCTTGCGCTTTGCTTGCGCTGGTACAGACGTTTCATAAAGAAGGTTACGTGTTTTTGTTTTTCTCATAAAAAGGGCTAGGTTTTTATGAACGTCTCGTGAGGAGGCTACGTGTTTTTGTGTTTCTCATAAAAAAAGGCTAGGTTTTTATGAACGTCTCTTAAGGAGGCTACGTGTTTTTGTACTTCTCATAAAAAGGGCTAGGTTTTTATGAACGTCTCGTGAGGAGGCTACGTGTTCTTCTCATAAAAAGTTAGGTTTTCATGGACGTCTCGTGAGGAGGCTACGTGTTTTTGTGTTTCTCATAAAAAGGGCTAGGTTTTTATGAACGTCTCGTAAGGAGGCTACGTGTTTTTGTGTTTCTCATAAAAAGGGCTAGGTTTTTATGAACGTCTCGTAAGGAGGCTACGTGTTTTTGTACTTCTCATAAAAAGGGCTAGGTTTTTATGAACGTCTCGTAAGGAGGCTACGTGTTTTTGTGTTTCTCATAAAAAGGGCTAGGTTTTTATGAACGTCTCGTAAGGAGGCTACGTGTTTTTGTGTTTCTCATAAAAAGCGCTAGGTTTTTATGAACGTCTCGTAAGGAGGCTACGTGTTTTTGTACTTCTCATAAAAAGGGCTAGGTTTTTATGAACGTCTCGTAAGGAGGCTACGTGTTTCTGTATTTCTCATAAAAAGGGTTAGGTTTTATGAACGTCTCGTAAGGAGGCTACGTGTTTTTGTATTTCTCATAAAAAGGGTTAGGTTTTTATGAACGTCTCGTGAGGAGGCTACGTGTTTTTGTATTTCTCATAAAAAGGGTTAGGTTTTTATGAACGTCTCGTGAGGAGGCTACGTGTTTCTGTATTTCTCATAAAAAGGGTTAGGTTTTTATGAACGTCTCGTGAGGAGGCTACATGTTTTTGTCTTGGCTTGAAATTGTGTTTGAAATAGGTTGAAAGCGTATTTGGGCCGAAGAAACAGCCCAAAACAAAACTGAAACCCATGGAATAACAATATAATCGTCAGAACAAAGCGACTAATTTTTAATCGCCTGTTCACAGGCGATTAGAAACTTGTTTGGTATTTTTGTTTAAAACACGGGTGAAGGAGAGAGAGGGTTTATTTCATTTCAAAAATTAAAACAAAATCGAAAACACCAAAACTTCGACCCGGCGATTTTCTAGACCAAATCTTTCCGTTCCGACTCCTACAATTCGTTATGGATCAAGGTACGTACTCAACTCACTTGGTTTTTCGTGTTTTGAGTTTGGTTTGAGTCGGTTTTAGCTTGAAATACCGTTTTCTAGGGTTTAGGTCGAAAATGTCGGTTTGATCCGATTTTAGCCCCCGTCTTTGCTTGAACTTGATGCTTGGGAGTCATATGAGACTTGTGTTGCTGCCATTGTTGATCGTTTGTGAAATCCCGACTCGCGGCCTCGATTTTCGTGCGTTTTGACTAGAAGGGCATTTTGGTCATTTTTGAAAACGTCTCGAAAATGGCTCAAAATTTCGGTGTAGCTTACCCATTAGTAGTATGACGCGTTGGTGAGTTCGTTTTGTTGAAATGGGCGCGAAAGGCGGTTCGTTTGGGTGGAAAACCGTGTAAAAGGGGGTAAAGTCGGGGCTTGTGCTCTGTTTTTGTAGCGTAAGGCGATCCCGAGTGGCTTGGTTATTTTGAAAATGTTGTAGTATGCCTGTGTGGTGGTTTGGGTGGCTTGTGTGCGAAAAACGGCTCGAAAAAACCGTGATTTTCGAGTGATTTGGTATAAGGGCCGAAATTTTGGTCGAAACTTTTCGGTTCCGAAACTTGCCCGAACTCTCTGTATTGTGTTGTCATGGCTAGTATGGTATATATTTGGTCTTGTTTTGTGGAGAATGCATGGTTTTGAGGTGTTTTGGAGCGTTTTTTGTAGTTTAGGTTAAGTTTACAAAAACCGTTTTTTCCTCGTTTTCCGCGCCTCAAGGGCTGAGTATATCGTAATGTATGTCGTATGTGTTGACTAGGGGGTTGTTCTGTGGGAAGTTGGGGCTTTTTGGTTGAGTTATGGTCAAGAAACAGCCGTTTTTGTAGTTTGTAAGCATTTTGTAAAAGCTATTCAGTCGAGGCGTTCGGGACATCGTTTCCGCATGAAATTTTTTGCACGTGCTTATTGTGATTTATGGGTTGGGTCTGTCTCGGAAAATATGGGTTTCTGGCTTTCTGTAGCGTTTTTCCCCTTTCTGCTATTTTTAGGTTAAAAAGGCATGTTTTCCGCTGTTTTGGCTAATTCTTTGCTGCTTTTGCGCGTGTTTGCTCCTGACTTGACTGTGTAGGACGTATATATCGTATACGTCTTATGAGATATGCTTTCCTGTGCTTGTGCTTTGTTTTGACCCCGTCCGTCTAACATTTGGGCCTAATGCTTGCTTCGCGTCGTTCTTCTGTGTGCTTCCGCTTTCCTGAGTGATTTGCTGTTGCCGTTGTCTGAGTATGCCTTTGAATTTCGTGCAGGTGATCCTGCGCCTACTTCCAGTTCCATAGACCGGGTCTTGGCTGGTGTTGACTTTACTGTTCCGGGGGGCGAGCATACACCTACTTCGGGTATGCCCGCGCCTTTGGAGGTTTCCGATGGTCCGTCTCAGTCGGACTTGCTGCGAGCTTTTCCTCCTCAGACGCCGGGGGCTCCTCCGACACCAGGGAGTGAGTTTCAGGGCGCTGCTGTGGAGTCTCCTGCCTTTTCTGCTAGTGGTGCTGGTGCTGTCAGTGCGTCGTCTGGGCCTTCTGCGAGTGGCCTGGGACGTGGTGCTGTTCCTGGTGGTCCTGAGCCGTCAGTTAGTGGTGTGGGTCGTGACGTTGCTGCCGAGTCACCTGCTTTTTCAGCTAATGAGGTACGCGAGGAGACTGTCACTGAGCGGACGCGGTCTTCTGGTGATACTAGCGGTAGTGGAGCTGCTGCTGGGTCGTCGAGGTCTCCTGTTGGTGGCCGAGGTCAGGCTCAGGGTGTCGTCTCAGAGTCTTTGCAGGGGCGTGGACGTGGCGCTGCTGTGGAGACGTCTGAGACTCCTGGGGGCGGCCGTGGTAGAGGCCGAGGTGCAGCTGCAGGATCTTTGCAGGGGCGTGGTCGTGGCGCTGCTGCGGGGTCGCCTGCGGCTCCGGGAGGGGGCCAAGGCAGAGGTCGTGGTGCTGCTGCGGGGCCTTTGAGGGGTAGTGGCCACGGCGTTGCTTCAGGGGTGCCTGCGGCTCCTGGAGGGGGCCAAGGTAGAGGTCGTGGTCGCGACCGAAGGAACCCGAGGAAGAAGCGCAAGGTGGATGCGGCTTCTGGTGAGGGCAGCAGTAGGCCACGACGTCGAGCTCGTGCTGCTGCCGAGGGTGGCGACCGGGACCAGGCTGAGGTTGCCGATGTTTTTGAGGAGGTCGGAGCAGGGGGAGCCCCTGCTGAGGCTACGCGGAGGCGTGGTCGTCCTCGAGGTCCGGGGAGCCGTTACGAGGATCCTTCCGAGTCGGAGGAGTCTTCGAGTGACGAGGAGGAGGCTCCTGACGAGACTGCGGCAGAGGCCACTGTCGAGGTTGAGATTGCTGAGGCTGCCGCTGCGGCCGCCAGCCGCCGCCGACGCCGCCAGGTTCTTGTTATTCTTCTTGTGCCGCTTTTGTGGCCGGGGGTCAGGTTCAGGGCCAGGCTCATGATCAGGCGGCAGGTGAGGCTGAGGCTGAGGCAGAGGCTGAGGGTCATGCCCAGGACGCAGGTGCGGCAGCTCTTGAGGCTGCGACGGAGGTTTTCATGGGGATGGTTGACGAGCTAGGCGTGAGGCCTAACTATCCCCAGGGTCCGCGTTTGTGGTCGCAGGTGGCCAAGGACTGGGATGGCGTGACTCTGGTTTGGAGTCCCTTGGAGCACTTGTCGATCCGAGTGAAGGTCGGCTTCCCGTTAGGCTCGATGAGGACCTTCTGCAGGTTTGGACGGTGTTCGACGCGCGTTTGACGAGGCTTACGGGAGGAGCGGGACATAGTGCTTGGGGCGGCTTTCGGTCCCGGTGCGAGAAATGGAGAGAGGTGCGGGGTAAGCGGGTGAACTTCGCGTCTTCTTGTACTCGGCGTTCTTTGGATAGGTTTTGGGATACGACCAACACCTTCCACATGCCTGGGTACGAGGTTGGCGTGACCCCTTCTTCGTGGGCAGTTGTCACGGGGCTGCCTCATGGTGAGGGCGTGCTTGACTGGGGACGTGAGCGTCCTCCTATCGATAGCCCACGCGTCGTGCGGTTGATCGGTGATGGGGTTCGGTGCGGGACAGGTGAGGCGCACACGTTTCAGCCCCGGACCGTATGGTTTGCCGACTTCTTCGAGGGGAAGAAGAAGAAGGGGTCTACTCGAGCGAGCGCTGAGCAGAGGGCCCGGCTGTGGTTGTGGTGGTTCCTGACGGCCACCCACTTTGGCGACAAGGGGGAGCGAGCGTCGACGGCTGTGCTGATGGCCCTGTCAGACATGTCACGTCTAGGCGAGTTCGACTGGGTCACCCCTGCTCTGGGGCTGCTGATCCGGTACCTGAGGGACGCGGTGCGCCCTGACCGGATTGACGAGGATTCAGATGTGTCGCTCGTGGGTCCTGGTCTTCTGATGGAGGTAAGGTTTGATTTCGCAGGGTCTCGTTACCTCATTTCTGCTTTTCTTTCATAACGTTGTATTCTGATTGCTTGCAGTCTTGGTGCTACGCTCACTTCCCCTCTCTGCTTCCGGACACGTTCCAGGTGACGGCCACGTACCCGGCTTTCCATGCGTATGCGACAGCGGATCGGAAGGGTATTGGCCTGAACTATGACGCGGCTCGTGTGCGCTTCAACGGGATGACGATGGATAAGGTAAGGGTGATTATGTTTTGTACTTTGGTCTTTTGTAGTTTGTTTTTGGGTTTGTGTTTGTTTTTGTGGTTTATAATTTGGTTTTGTTTTGTAGTTCGTTCGTGACCCTTGGAGGAAGTTTACCGGCGTCCCTCCGTCGATTGCAGCTCGCTTTGGTCCCCTTGACGGACGGCGGCTGTACATTGAGACTCAGTACGGCCAGCTCGCACTTGGGTGAGCGTCTGTCTGCGGAGACGGGTCGCGGCGGCTTCATCGTACCTGCTCCTCCGCCTTCGGTTTTGTTTGTGGAGACGCCCGACGCTAACGAGCGTCGTCACGTGTACCACGAGGGTGAGTCCGACTCCCTGCTGCGGCCGACTGAGGATTACGTGACTTGGGCACAGCATGCCCTTGCGGACGCTGTGATCGAGGTATGCTTTGTTGTTCCTTTCTTTTTTTGTGTTTTGGTTTTTAAAAGCAAAAATTTACCCTGTTTTTGTTTTGTAGCGACGTGATCCTAATCTTGAGTTCCAGCCTCCTCCGTTCGTCGAGGATCTGTTGGTCGTGCACGAGGGCTGCCAGCATTCGATCGTGTTGCCTGCGTGTATGTCCGTGGTGACCGATGCGGGTCTGGAAAGCTGGGATCCGCGCGTGAGGAAGGTACTTTCTGTCTTCGCTTATCGTGGAGTATTATGTAGTATAGCCCCCAGTTGGAATTAGATTTTTATGGTTAAAATCATTATTCAAACTCTGCTTGAAGTTGAGTTTGATTATAGCCCCCAGTTTGAGTTAGATTTTAGTGTAAAATCATTAGTCAAACTCTGTTGAAAAGGATTTTGAGTGTAGCCCCCTGTTTGATTTAGATTTTATGGTAAAATCAGTAGTCAAACTCTGTTGAAGAGGATTTTGAGTGTAGCCCCCAGGTTGGAAAGCTAAGTGGATTTCTCTTGATTTGTGCAGTGTGGTAGAAGTGCCTGAGGAGGTTGTGGCGGGCGGCGAACCGGTGGCGGGCGCTCGTGAACGAGAAGGTAGTAGAGGCCTGCAAGGGGCAGAAGGAGGCGTCCAACGCTCGACGTGAGTTAGCGAGGGTCAGGGCTGAGGAGGGTGCGAGATCGCGGGCCGAGCTAGAGGCTGCGCATGCGGAGGAGCTGGCGAGAGTCCGGGCGGAGCTAGAGGGTCGGCACGCAGAGGAGCTGGATAGGGCGCGTGCTGAGATCGACTCCTTGCGTGCTGTCTTACAGCGTCGTGACCTTTCGCAGTAGGCTTGGACTTGTATATATACTTTGGACTTGTATTATGAGTATTAGTATTTGTCTGTAACGGTTTATGTATTAGGACTTGTGTATGGTTGGTTTGTGGTTTTGTGGGTGTTTACGGGTATGATTCGGTTATTTTGTCTTGTTTGCGAAAAATGCATTCCTGCGTCGTGGCAGATCTACGAAATCCTTGCGTTTTAAACTGCGAAGCGTACCTGCAAAACATTGTTAGTCGTAAACATACATACGTGTCTCGATTGAGACTAACTCGTTTGAAAAATAAAAACATATGCAAAGTTTTGAAAAATGAAATTTAGAAAATAGTTTAGACCCGTAAAAAGACGCTTTTGAAATTGTAAAAATGTGAGCTAAAACGACGTTTTGAGACGAAAATTGTGAATGCGAAAGTCGTATTTTTAATTTTTGTGTGATTATTGTGTTTTGTAAAAGTGAAAAATCTGAAAAACGGGAGTCGATTACGCAAATCGAGGCGATGCGACGGGACCGTAAAAAACAGGTTCAAGGTCGGTAGAAATAATGTGGAGTAATAAAAGTTAAAAATATAGGGTATAGGTGTGTAAGAAGTGCAAGAAATCGAATAATTTTGTCAGAAAAGAAAAGAAAATCGCCTGTAAACAGGCGAATAAAAAGTTAATCGCCTGTTTACAGGCGATTAGGTTTTTATTTTGTGATTTTTGTTTGATTTATTTTAATCGCTTGTTCACTAGCGTTTAAGTTTTTGTGTTGTATTTCGTTTTGCAAATCTCGGCTATAAAAGGAGGGCTAGGTTAACTCATTTCACTCATCCTTTCATTTCCCATTCTCGATATTCCAAGAATATTCAAAATATTTACGGAACGTTTGTCGAATTATGGAGAATTTTGAAGGGAACTTGCGCCGTTGGTGTGCGTCCTTGTCGGGTATCGAGAAGAAGCTTTTGAAAGATTGCGGAGTTGGCGTATTTCGTGGGCTAAGGCAGGTTCGAATGGAGTACGAGTTCCTGGACGCTTGTCTTGAGTATTGGGATCCAAGACTTCATGTGTTCCGCTTCCCTAGCGGAGAGGTTTGCCCTCTAGTTGAGGAGTTTGGAGCCATTGGCGGGTGGGTGCGTATTAGCTTGCCTGTATGCGTCAGGCAGGAGCTTGGCTATAAGAGGCAAGTTCAGAACTACCTCCAGATGACCCGAGACGAGGTGGAAGAGCTATTTGTTGGGAGCCGTATCAACCTCTATCGCTTGTGTCAATGGTTTAGGAATGACGAGAATGGGCATATCTCTGCTGTGGCCAGGAGGAGGGCTTTGGCCTTTTGCTTGGTACACTGCTACATGTTCCCGGACTCTGTATCCGAGGGGTCGTTGGGAGATCCGCGTTTAATTGCCGTTGTGGAGCAGATGGAAATAGGTTGCAATCCTTCTGCTTTAATTCTGGCGGAGACGATCCTTGGATTGGATGACCGGGCATGCAATAGGGGGCATGCGTACCGAGGATGTCCCTTGATCCTTCAGTTGTGGCTGATGGAGCGTCTGAATGTGTTGAACGACTTTGGCTTCGATGGTGAGTATGTCGCAGGAGGCATTACCAGCCGTTACATGCGGTGGTCGGGTCCAGACGAACGTCCTAATGACTATTTCCCTGAGTTTGTGAGGTCATGTGCTATCCGTTGGTCGGTACCGTGGTGGGGGATAGTTGACGTGACGGCTAGCGCAGTAGGCGATGGTCCCTCCGGAGTTCTTTTATGTGGGTTTGAGACGGGCGTTTACTGATGAGGCTAAAGTCGTCACGCCTAATCAAAATAAACCTACACAAACTACTAACAGAAGCTAGTGGTAAACAGGGTCGAATCCACAGGGAGAAGGATGAAGTCAAGGGATCGCTTAGCTAAGAAAGGTCGGTCTCAAGGTAGTAAAAGTGGGTGTTGTGTAGAACTAGACTAAGAACGACAAGTAAAATGATATAAAAGATATAAGAGAGGGGGATTAGGGCATCGGGGTCATGTGACATCGATTCAAGAACTAACTCAAAGGAAATTCAATCAATTGAAAGCATGCAAATGATTAGGTTTTGGGAAAACGCTCTCTCGAGTCAAATTCAACCTTAAGCAAACTTAGCGGGCTCTCGCTACGTACTAAATTCGACTTATCAATTACGCGTGAGTCTAGTTTCAATTAGGCTTTCGATCTTAAACTGAAACAACCTAAATTCAATTCAATAAAGGCGTCCCTAAATTCAATTGATAATTAAAACGCGCAGGAAGAAATCAATTCGCATAAATTCAATCGATAAAAGCAATTAAAACATGTCTTGAATCAATATCACAATCACCCTAAACCCTAATTGAGGATTAGCTAGACATGGATGAAATAAAAGCAAAGCAATTGAATATAATAAACATGATGAGATAAAATAAGAACAATCAAATTAAACCTGGAGTAATCGGGAATCGCAATGTAAAAGATCGAATCTTGCAAGAATAATCAAAGCTAAACTAAGAGTTTTTTGAGTTTGAAAGAGAGTAAACTAAAGTTCTAATCTAAAGCAGAAAACAATAATGAAAAACATAAAATGAAACCCTAAGTTCGAATTGTATTTATAGGCCTCGCAAATCCGGAGAAACAGGGCAAGCAAACCGATCGGTTCGGGGCCAAACCGATCGGTTCTGGGGGCAAACCGATCGGTTCAACCCTAAACCGATCGGTTCTAAGGAGCTCAGCAGATTCCAGCAACTTTAAGCCTTGTTCACGTATCCTGAACCTATAGGTTTCGCTCTGAACCTATAGGTTTGACGTCCCAACTTGTCGTATTGACTTCGAATCGACTCTCGGGCTTCGTCTTGACTTCACGACACTCTATAACGCTCTCTCGACCTCAGGTTTTAGCTCAGGACCGCCAAAACCTGCAAATTACACACAAGGAACGACAGTATCGCAATATAAAGCAAATAGCTACTAAAACAATAGTGAAATCGAGCGAGTGTGAGCTAAATGCAACTATAACGGGGGCATAAAAGCTATATAAATAACATGTATCAAACTCCCCCAAACCAAACCTTTGCTTGTCCTCAAGCAAATAGCGTTGGAGAAAATCAAAGCATAGCTAGTTAATCACGTTAGCATCTCGAAGTGGACGACCTATGCACATAAACCTACAAACCATGCATAGTCTATTTCGCCGAAACAGAGCACAAGTCTCAACCATTCACACCAACATCATAATGCTAGCCTCTAACGCTTTCGCAAAAATTAAACTCTACGACAAATGGATTCGAGCAAGGCCAACCACGCATACCACTTCCATTCAACCATACTTTCCAAATCATTCCATTTCTTTTTTTTTTTTTTTTCTTTTCTTTCTCTTTTTTTTTTTCCTCAAATGTGGAGCATCCCTCGTATGTAACACCGTTTAGCTTGACATTCACTCGGTAAAGATCGCGCTCGGGTACATATTTCCTTAAGGGTTACATCATTGCTCATACTCTCGGTCGCAACCAAATTCATGGCCACTGTGGTTACTCAATTCAATGAGTCCCCTCCGAGAGCATCGAAGCATTGCTCCATCATTAAATGATCGTTCCAAACAAACCACATTCCAACATACCAAACATTCCACGAACCATTGCCAAGCTCGAATGTCAAAGTCGAAAGTAAACAAACGAAAAGCGATAAGAATTAAGCAAATACAAGTGGGCTAGTGTTTGAGACTCGCAATCTATGAACAGGAAACAAACATATAGTGCATGCTACGACGATAGAAAGTCGACTTGGAGATACTAAAGATCAAAATAGCACACTAATCAATTCTCCAAACTTGGCAATTCAAGCCGAAAAAGGTTTGGAAATGTCAAAATTTTTAAAATAAAGCACACAAAAATGAAAAATGCAAGAACACACACAAAATGAAAAATGCAAAAGAATAAGCGCGAAAGTGCTTTCCTCCCCCAAACCAGAATCACACATTGCCCTCAATGTGGAAAACAGCAGAACCACAAGCAGAGAAGGACAAATAAAAGACGGGGGTAGGAAAATAAAAGCGAGGAAACGAGGGAAAAGGGGTAAAGAAAGCTCACATTATCAAGTCGGAGCTCCCCCAAACCGAAGTGAAGCATGGAGTGCGGCTTATGATCCACGAATATGCATCCATTTCAGTCCAGCTATAAAGTGCTTCGGAATAGCACGCGAGAAAAAGTAGGCCGAATCAGCAGGGGGCCGGCCAAGGCCTTCAGTGACACCTGTCTCAAGAATACTAAGGACGCAGAGTCCTCAAGTACCTGCATGCTACATCAAATTTAAATCCCTCGTCCTCACGTGCTTAAAGGAAAAGTCTAAAATGTCATCCAAAACAAACAAACCAAAGCAAAGTAAAGTACAACAAATTACAAATTGTCATCGGGTTGCCTCCCGGATAGCGCTGGTTTATAATGGTCCCGCACGACCGTCGTCAAGGCTCAAATCACGTCAAATTGGGCCAAGGACGTTGGCCACTAGCAAAACCTTCATGTGGCAAAAGAGCATCTGTTCGCCATAAAACTCGACCGTCTCGAGGAAGAGCAGCATAGTCCATCACGCAGGGGACTCCATCGCTAAAAGGCTCTCCAAAACAGCAACGGGCACCGGGCACCGCAGACCATGGGTCTCCACCTCCATCGCTAGGAGCATAGACATCCGCCGTTGTGACCTTCCGTTCCCCCAAACCAGGATTGCAACCATCCTGCGTAAGACCTGCACACGGAAAGACAGAAGAAACAACCTCCAAAGTGTCTCCAGTAGAGTGAGACGGAGGGGCAAGGTCAATAGCAGCCACAGACTCAGGCTGCATAGGGGCACGAGGGATACTAGACTTCGTATACGTAAGCTTCTCACCTCCCACCGAGAACGACAGGGTCTTGTTCCCCACATCGATTACAGCTCCTGCAGTATGCAGGAAAGGTCTCCCTAGAATGATCGGGATGTGGGGGTCCTCGGGAATGTCTAGGACCACGAAGTCTACGGGTATATAGAACTTCCCTATCTTGACCGGGACGTCCTCTAGGATACCTAAGGGTCTCTGGACACTACGGTCGGCCATCTGCAACGTCATGGAGGTAACTCCTAACTTGGTCATATTAAGTTTTTGACAGATGGAATAGGGAAGGATACTCACACTAGCCCCTAAGTCACACAAGGCATTCTGAACCACATACTTCCCTATAGAACAAGAGATAGAAAAGGTCCCGGGGTCACTCAGCTTAGGAGGCGAACTACCCTGCAAAAAGGCACTACCCTCCCCCACAAAGGATACAGTCTCGGTCTCATTTATGGTGTGCTTCCTAGAAAGGACCTCCTTAAGAAACTTAGTATATGCAGGAATTTGCTTAACCAAATCGATAAAAGGAATATTTACCTACAACGTTTTAAGGATCTCAAAGAACTTACCGAACTGGGGGTTCGTGTTGGCCGGACGTACACGACCTGGAAAGGGAAGCTTGATTTGAATCGGGGGCGAAGGAGTAACAACAGGAGTACCAGAATTAACACCCGAACCGTCCTTACCCGTGGCAGAAGAGCCATCCACATTTCTATCCCCCTCCTTCTCCTCCACATACTTGGGACCATCATAGACTGTGCCGCTTCTCAAAGTTATAGCACATGCGGTATCAGGGGGAGGATTAGGAGGATTACCCTGGGGTGGTAGAGTACCCTGCTGACGTGAAGCCTGTGAGGCGGCGAGCTGCGCCACTTGATTCTCCAGCATTTTGATCGCCGCGTCCTTGGCTTGCTCGCTCTTCTGCATCTGCTGCATCATCATCTCTTGTGACTTGGCCATTTGCAGCATCATGGCCTTCATCTCGGCCATAGGATCGGGTCCTGCAGGTTGGGGTGGGGTGTAAGGTGGTTTTTGGTAGTTAGGGGGAGGTGGTTGGTAGTTTTTGTGAGGAGGGATGTAGGGTTGGTTTTGTGGAGGTGGGGGAGTCGGGTTTAGCACATTTTGGTTACGATAAGATAAAAGCGAGCGATCGTAACCGGGTTGGTTTTGGTAAGGCAAGTTCTGTGAGTAGGATTGGTAAGCATGAACTTGCTCATGGGGTGCAGCATACCCCGCAGAATAAAAACCAACATCGTGCCCTGCAATAGCATTTACATGAGCACCCGAAGAACCAACACCGTGCAGCTGGTCAATTTTCGCAGTCAGCGCAGCAAGCTGACTATGGACCGCACTCATACTCTCCTTATCACGGTCGTTATGTGCGGACCGTGAGTTTCCCCGTAGCTTCCCAAGTTGAGATGAATGGATCGCCATCTCCTCAATCAAGCCCTACGCCTTATCATCGTCGACGTTATTAGCAAAACGTCCCTCTGCAGCAGAATCAAGGATGGCCCGGCTCTCTGCGTATAACCCATTATAGAATGTCATGATCACCAACCAATAGTTCAACCCGTGGTGAGGACAATCGCGGATAAGCTTCTTGTATCGCTCCCAAGCTTCAGCGAAAGATTCATCAAACGTTTGCTTGAAGCCTTGAATTTGACTTCTCATTTGGTTAGTACGCTCGGGAGGGTAGAACTTGGAGTAAAAAGCAAGGGCTAACCCGCTCCAATCAGTGATACCTGCAGCTAACTTGTCGAGGTCCGTGATCCACTCACGAGCTCGATCTTTCAGCGAGAAAGGGAACAGCATTTCCCTTATTTGTTCTTGGGTGATCCCGGCTTGCTTTATTATAGAGCAGTAATCGGTAAACACTTGCATATGTCGACCAGGATCCTCGGTGGGATAACCACCAAACTGATTCCGCTCCACCAAAGTAAGAAAGGCGGGGCGGATTTCAAAGTTGCCCTGCAGAGTAGCGGGCATCGTGAATCCATTAGGAATGGATTCCGGCTTAGGCACCGAGTGACTAGAAAGTTTAGGCATAGTCACAGGCGGTGAAGTAGAATTTGGAGTAACCGGTGGGGTGTCCTCTTCGTAGGACGATTGCGTTGCACTAGACGACGCTTCCTCGGTATTAAGATCAACGATTTGATTTGCTTGCTTGCGTAGTCGATGTAACACTCGTTCAGGTTCGGGCTCAAAAGGCACTAGAGTCCGAGGTGACCTGTGCATAAACAAAACTACAAGCAAATGATAAGAAACGGTCACAAGGAACTAGGTTCCTTGAGACAAGAGAGAAAAACCTAGCTAACGAATAAGCAAACTGAAACTAGCTAACCGTCTCCCCAGCAACGGCGCCAAAATTGATGAGGCTAAAGTCGTCACGCCTAATCAAAATAAACCTAGACAAACTACTAACAGAAGCTAGTGGTAAACAGGGTCGAATCCACAGGGAGAAGGATGAAGTCAAGGGATCGCTTAGCTAAGAAAGGTCGGTCTCAAGGTAGTAAAAGTGGTTGTTGTGTAGAACTAGACTAAGAACGACAAGTAAAATGATATAAAAGATATAAGAGAGGGGGATTAGGGCATCGGGGTCATGTGACATCGATTCAAGAACTAACTCAAAGGAAATTCAATCAATTGAAAGCATGCAAATGATTAGGTTTTGGGAAAACGCTCTCTCGAGTCAAATTCAACCTTAAGCAAACTTAGCGGGCTCTCGCTACGCATTCAAATTCGACTTATCAATTACGCGTGAGTCTAGTTTCAATTAGGCTTTCGATCTTAAACTGAAACAACCTAAATTCAATTCAATAAAGGCGTCCCTAAATTCAATTGATAATTAAAACGCGCAGGAAGAAATCAATTCGCATAAATTCAATCGATAAAAGCAATTAAAACATGTCTTGAATCAATATCACAATCACCCTAAACCCTAATTGAGGATTAGCTAGACATGGATGAAATAAAAGCAAAGCAATTGAATATAATAAACATGATGAGATAAAATAAGAACAATCAAATTAAACCTGGAGTAATCGAGAATCGCAATGTAAAAGATCGAATCTTGCAAGAATAATCAAAGCTAAACTAAGAGTTTTTTGAGTTTGAAAGAGAGTAAACTAAAGTTCTAATCTAAAGCAGAAAACAATAATGAAAAACATAAAATGAAACCCTAAGTTCGAATTGTATTTATAGGCCTCGCAAATCCGGAGAAACAGGGCAAGCAAACCGATCGGTTCGGGGCCAAACCGATCGGTTCTGGGGGCAAACCGATCGGTTCAACCCTAAACCGATCGGTTCTAAGGAGCTCAGCAGATTCCAGCAACTTTAAGCCTTGTTCACGTATCCTGAACCTATAGGTTTCGCTCTGAACCTATAGGTTTGACGTCCCAACTTGTCGTATTGACTCCGAATCGACTCTCGGGCTTCGTCTTGACTTCACGACACTCGATAACGCTCTCTCGACCTCAGGTTTTAGCTCAGGACCGCCAAAACCTGCAAATTACACACAAGGAACGACAGTATCGCAATATAAAGCAAATAGCTACTAAAACAATAGTGAAATCGAGCGAGTGTGAGCTAAATGCAACTATAACGGGGGCATAAAAGCTATATAAATAACATGTATCATTTACATCCACCCCCTGCGAGTTAGGCGACAGATTGGGTATGCACAGTTCATCCCTGGCCAGAACACGAAGGTACAGGACATGGTTGTGTTGGATAACCAGGTGATCGATTTAACGGGTCAGTGGTTGGATCATGCGCCTAAGTGGCTTCAGAATCGCATCACTGGGACGATCCGGGTATCGAGAGCCTATGTTAAATGGACCGTTGCTCAAAGTGCTCATGAGAGGGCTCGTCTTCGTGCCTTAGAGCTTAACGAGCCTCCGCCGAGGTCTGCCTACGACCCGATCCGCTTTGGACGTAACAGAGGTGGGGGTGATGCTTCGAGCTCGGCGCCTCTCTCAGCGGCGGAGTGTGTGTTTGGTCGTCGTCGCATACCAGGGCCGGGTGCTCCAGGTCGTCATGGTAATGTTGGGGATCGCCGCAGGGGTTGAGGGTCGGTGCTTCCCCGCTCAGTCGAAAAGTTCGGTGGTTAAGGGAATCTAGTGTGGTTTTGTTGTTGGTTTGTTAGTATTATGTTCGTACTATTTTGTATTATGTATTATATTATCTATCCTAAACCCGATGTACATGCCGGGATTTGTATTGTAATATATTGTAGTGTTTGTTAGTGTAGTCTATGCTCCTACGTTTGAAAAATCCGAAATGTAACCGTCCTTTTTAAGATTAATAAAAATCAGGTTTTTATTTACGACTTTGCCTCATTTTGCTTGTTATTTTGTGTGAAATTCCTCGGCTCTAATCTCTTTTCAAAGGTTTAGAATGCAAGCATGGTTTTTAAGAAATTTTTGTATTGACTATTCCCTCGACTTTTTTAAGTTTTGGGTTTGTCGTTTTGTGTTGAATGTCGTTCTTTTCACCTTTAGGTTTAAAAGACAAATTTTTGTGTTGACTATGTCCTTGACTTTTTTAAGCTTTGGACGTGTCATTTTGTGTTGAGTATCGTCTTTTTACCCTTAGGTTTGCAAGACGAATTTTGTGGCGACTATGTCCTTGACTTTTTTAAGCTTTGAACGCGTCATTTTGTGTTGAATATCGGTTGCGCTTTTTGCAAAGCTGCCTACGTATCCACGAAAAATGGAATCAAACCGGCGTAGTTCGGAAGTGTACGTTTAGGGGCATACCAGCCCAGGTTGTGTTTACTTTTTTTTGTGGTGAATGTGCACATTTAGGGGCATGCCGGCCCATGAATTGTGTTTGGTGGATGCATGTTTAGGGGCATGCCGGCCCATGAACATGTTTAAGGACATGTCGGTCCATGAACATGTTTAAGGACATGTCGGTCCATGAATTGATTTTTAGAAAATTTCGCATTTTATAGATACATGCAAGGCATTTTTAAGGGTAGTATTTCTTGAGCTGGTCGAGGTTCGTTGCGAGGTTAAACATTGACCGTCCAAGTCGGTTAGTTTTACTGCTCCGCCTGTGAAGATTTCCTTGACGAGGTAGGGTCCAGCCCAGTTAGGCTTAAATTTTCCTCGTGGGTCGACTGGAAGTGGTGCTCGAACTGACTTTAGTACGAGATCCCCTACTTTAATGTTTCGTGGCTTAACTCGTTTGTTGAATGCTCGTTGTAGTCGGGCTTGGTACATTCGTACGGTACTCAGGGAATGCAGTCGGCGTTCGTCCAGGAGCATGAGTTGTTCGTACCGTTCACGGGCCCATTCTGCTTCTGGGATGCTACTTTCCATTAGTATGCGTAGTGATTGTATTTCTATTTCTACTGGTTGGACGGCCTCCATGCCGTAGGTGAGGAAATAGGGGGTCATGCCCGTAGGCGTGCGAATGGTAGTGCGGTATCCCCATAATGCATATGGTATCTTGTTGGGCCAATCTTTGCAACTGTCGATCATCTTCTCGAGTATGGTGACGACCGTTTTGTTTGCTGCTTCAACGGCTCCATTGGTTTGGGGTCGATAGGGCGAGGATTTGTGATGTTGGATGTTGTATTTTGTGAGTATGGCTTCTGTCTCGCGCTGAAAGTGCGAGCCTTGATCGCTGATGAATTCATGGGGTATGCCATATCGGCATATAATGTTTGTCTGTATGAACTTGGCGACTTCTTTGGAGCCGAGGGTTCGAAAAGATGCTGCTTCTACCCATTTAGTAAAGTAGTCGATGGCCACTAGCACGAAACAGTGACCTCCTGCTCCGATGGGGTGGACTTTTCCTATCACGTCGATGCCCCAGGTTGAAAAGGGCCAGGGCGAGGTTAGGCTGTATAGTGGTGAGGGGGGTACATGCTGTACATTGTTGAAAATCTGGCAGTTGTGGCAATGCTTGACGTATTGGATGCAGTCTGCTTCCATGGTTGTCCAATACCATCCTAGCCGTAGAATCTGTTTGCAGAGTGCTCGAGCGTTCATATGGGGTCCGCATTCACCATCGTGGACTTGTGCGACGATTTCCTGCCCCTTCTTGTAGTCGACACATATGAGCAGCGTCCCTTGTGGTGTTTTCTTGAGTAAATGTCCCATTTCTAGCACAAATTGGGAAGCTAGGAGTCTGATAGCTCTCTGTCCACGTTTATCGGTGTCAGGTGGGTAAGTGTTGTCTGTTTTGTAGTTGATTATGGCTTGATACCAAGGCTCATGCGCTTCGGCCGTCCAGGTCAATGGTATGGATGTATCTTTGGTTCGTCACGTCTTTCGACGATGATGGGTAGTAACTTCATGTAATACGGTGGCATGTTCGGGAGGGATGAGAGTTTTGACAAAGGCGTCGGGCCAGTGGTTTTCTTCCTCGAGGTGGTAAAATTCGATGCAGTCGAAGTTGGTTAGGAGTTTTTGTACTTTTGTTTGGTATTTGGTGAGGGTTTCGCTCATGATCTTCCATGCCCCTGTAACTTGGTTTATGATGAGGAATGAATCTCCATACACGCGAAGGTTCCTTATTTTGAGGGTGATTGCTGCTTGCAGGCCATAAATGCAGGCTTCGTATTCCGCGGCGTTGTTTGTAACGCTAAAGTCGAGCTTGATTGAGAGTGGAGTATGGTCGTCGTTTGGGGATATTAGGAGTATTCTGACTCCATAGCCGCGGTAATTTGACGCTCCGTCGAAGTATAATTGCCAGTACTCCCTTTCTATGGCGAAGATCCCATCGTCCGGAAATGACATTGTATCGATCATGGGTTGTTCGATGATAGCATTTTCTGCGAGGAAGTCCGAAACCGCTCTTCCTTTGATTACTTTCAGAGGGAGGTACTTGAGTTCGTACTCGGCGAGAAGTAGAGTCCACCTGGCCATACGCCCGTTTAGGACCGGTTTTTCAAACAGGTATTTGAGGGGGTCCATTAGGGAGTAGACTCTTGTTGTGCTAGTGAGTAGGTAGTGTCTGAGCTTTTTGGTTGCCCAGACCAGCGAGAGGCAGCTTTTCTCGACTGGTTCATACCGAGTTTCGTAATCATGGAATTTTTTGCTGATGTAGTAGATGGCCCGTTCTTCATTATTGACTTCTTGGGCGAGCATGGCACCCATAGCGTTTGGCGTAGTCGTTAAGTATAGCGATAGGGGCAAGTCCTTTGTGGGGGTACCAGAACGGGTGGGTTTGTGAGCAGGCTCTTGACTTTGTCGAATGCTTGTTGACAATCGTCGTCCCATTTCGTATGCTCTTCTTTCTTCAATTTTTTTGAAGATTGGCTCACAAATCATGGTGAGTTTGCTGATAAATCGGGAGATATATTGGACTTGTCCCAAAAAGCTCCTTATTTCGTCGATGTTGCTTGGCGGTTTCATACCCATTATTGCCTTGATTTTGGTTGGGTCTATTTCGATCCCGCGCTGGCTTACTATGTGACCCAGCAACTTGCCTGATGTGACCCCAAAGGTTCATTTCTGTGGGTTTAATTGCATCTTATACTGCCTGATTCGGGTGAAGAATTTCCGAAGGTTTGTGACGTGGTCATCCCTTTCTTTTGATTTTACGATCATGTCGTCGACGTATACCTCGACCTCCTTATGCATCATGTCGTGGAGCAAGGTGGTAGCAGTGCGTTGGTAGGTGGCGCCGGCATTTATGAGCCCAAATGGCATGACTGTGTAACAATATGTTCCCCAGGGGGTTACGAAAGTGGTTTTTAGCATGTCGTCTGCTGCCATTTTGATTTGGTTGTATCCTGCATATCCATCCATGAATGACAGTAAGGCGTGGTCTGCTGTGTTGTCGATTAGGATGTCCATGTGAGGTAGTGGGAAATCGTCTTTTGGGCAGGCTTTGTTTAGGTCCCGGAAGTCGGCACATACTCGTATTTTGCCGTTTTTCTTCATTACCGGCATCATGTTGGAGACCCAGTCTGAGTATTCGATGACTCGGATGAACCCAGCTTGTAGCTGTTTTTCGATCTCTTCTTTGACCATGAGAGACCATTCTGGCTTGATGCGTCGGAACTTCTGCTTGACCGGTCTGCTACCTTGCTTGATCGGGATGCGGTGTTCAGCTATCTCGCGGTCTATGCCGGGCATGTCCTTATATGACCAGGCAAAGACGTCCTTAAACTCTGCGAGTAGTTTGGTATATGTGGCCCTTTCTTCTGTGCTTAGGGAAGCCCCCAGCTGCAGTTCTTGAGGCTCTTCGGGCGTGCCTATGTCGATGGTTGCTGTGTCTTCAATAATGGGTTCCTGTTCGGGTTTTGAGACAATACTTGCAATGTATCTATATAATGCAATGTTATTTAGTTTAAATTTATCACAATCATTAGAAGAGGTAAATTTTAAATGAGGCAAAGAGTAACCAAAAACTTTCATGTTATTAATGTTATCAAAAGCGGTTACATTTGAAGATAGCTCGGACGAGGGAGCTTTGGATAACCTTAATGACTCTAGTTCTTTAGCTAGATTGACTATGTCAGGGAAATAGCCCGGGGGCTTAGTTGGGGTAAGAGACTTGAAGTAACGACGAGGGAGTTTAAACTTTAAGACAGTTTTTTGTTGGGGGTGTTGTCTTCATCTTCGTCGGAGTCGGAATCTTCGAAGGTGTAGCCTTGACCGGTAGTGATCTTGAAAATGCGGCCTTGTTCGTCGGTCCATTCAAGGGTTTGTGACCATCCGTTGTGTGTTTTTTCTTCGTAAGGAACGATTAGGTCAGTGGGGTTGAAGTTGGAGTTGCGTATGATGTTGGAGATGAGTTCAATTCCGGCTATGGTGTACGTGGATGTGTTTTCAGGAACTCTGCTAGTGCCTTCTCTGATGAAGTGGTGGCTAGGGAGGATGTGGTATGGCCGCATGTGGAAATCGTGGTACTTCTTGCGATCGTTGTATGCTTCCCAACCTTGAGAAACTTCGTACGACCATGGTACATAGGATAGACCCATGGTGGGCCATTTGTTATCGTTGTCCTTGGCGTAGAGTGTAGCGATTTCTTCTTCACGAGTCATAGTACAGATGTTGAAGTCGAAGTCGAAACCACACATGTCGTCGGCTGGGTCGGCGTTTAACTCCGCAGTACTATCATTAGCCCTTTGCTGCTTGAGGGTAGCCCGAAAGTTCGAGGCGTCGATGGTGACGATCTCGTCATCCAGAGGTATCCTGACCTTTTGATGTAGGGTTAAGGTGACGGCCTTGGTAGCGTGGATCCAAGGTCTACCTAGTAGCATGTTGTAAGTTGGGGGTATGTCGATGATTTGAAATTCGGTTTCTCTAATGATTGGTCCCGTCATAATGGGGAAGGAGATGGTTCCCTTTATGCTGCGACGTGTTCCAACGTAAGCCCTGACACCGTCGGTACATGGAATGAAATCATTCTCTTCAATCCTTAGATTTTTTGCTGTCTCCAGGGGTAGGACGTTGACTGCGGAGCCATTGTCGATGAGGGTAACGGGTAATATCATGTTACGGCACTCTACGGTTATGTAGAGTGCTGGGTTGTGCGGATCTTGAAAGGATGGCAGGTCTGCGTGGGAGAAAGTTATGGCGCCTGGTAGCCAATCCCGGATGATGCGGCTAATGAGTTGTGCTGGGAGGACATCTTTGGCGTTACGCCATGTTGTGTCTAAGGAAGGGTCGTTCGTTATGGGTACGGTAGTCACATTCTTGATTATGCCCTCGTTTCTGCTTTCGCTTGTGAGTTTGGGAGGGAATCCTGGCGGTATCAGTAGTTCCGCTGGGTCTTGAAATAAACTTTGGAGGTGAGAAGTCTTATTGTGGCCGTCGGACTGTCTGAGGGGGTGCTGATAAGGGATCTGGGTGAAGTCTCCTTCCTTGTCCTCACGCCTTGGTTTTGTTTTTGACTTAGCTTGGTGGATGTGATCGATGTTATTCAAGATTCTTTGTTGATCTTTGTCATGAGGGCGTTGACTTCGTGATCGCGCGGAGCCAGGAGGGGATGATTGAGGATGGGATGCGTTCCTCACGAAAATGGGGTGAAGCAGGCGTGCTATCTTTGGGATCGTTGGTTTAGGAGCTATGCTTGGCTTGTCGATCGTCTCGTTGTCAATCATGTCTTGGATTACATTCTTCAAACGGAAACAGTTCTCAATGTCATGTCCCTTCCCCCTGTGGAATTCACAGTACGAATCTTCGTGCCATGATAGTGGTTTCTTATCCTCAGGCGGTTCACTGGTGGGCTTGGGGAGATGCAGAATGTTTTTCTTTACGAGCTTTCCCAATGCCTTTGAGTAGGACATAAAGAGGGGGTCGAACCTTCGTCGCTGTTGTGACGAGAACGGCCCAACTGGTGATGACACAGATGCGGGAGTGGGTTGTGCTAGGAAAATTGGTTCTTATTCTTTGGTGCCTTCGAAGTTCTGACGTTAAAGGGTTCAGCCGTTGTCGTGGTTCGAGAAGTATTGCCCTGGCGACCATGATCTGTAGTTTTGGCCAGTTTGTACTTGTGAATTTCATCTTCTAGGATCGAATCCTCTTAATGTGTCGGCGGACTCTTGGCCGAATAGTCTAGCGTTTTTATCGGCTTCGATCTTACGCATGGCGGCGGATGTTGAGCAGTGGCGAGGTTGGCTATCTTGTGGTCAAGCAGCCTTACGTGTTCGGTGATCGTCATTAGCGGAGGAGATGGTGGAAGGGCAGCTTCGTTACTTGCGAGGTTGAAACGGAAATTCATATTGTATTTGCGAGCCGGGTGTTCAGGGTTTTTCAGTGAGTGGTCCTGACAAAGTTTTCAAACCTTTAGTGACTCTAAAAAAGAAGAAAAGACTCAACGAAAAATCGCATTCACAATAGAAGAAAAGCAAAGAAGTAAAAAAAAGTGGGTGCATGACTCGACTCGTGTTTTTAGCTTAAAAGACACAGGAAGCTTTTGAGGTAGGGGCATGTTGACACGTCCCTAATCTCGAGGTAGGAAAATTTGTATGATCATAATCCGATTAACCCAATTTAGCGGTATGTTGCTAGGGGTTTATCATTACGATAAAAAGGATCAAACCGAAGTAGCGATAGGCTAGTCGGTCTGAGGATGTTAAAATTGGGTAAAAGGCGATCACCTGTTCGCCTTTTACGTGTGACTAAGGGAATTAAATCAAAATGACGATAGGTCACTTGATTCAAAATTTAAATCAACGGGTTCGCATCTGAACGAGTCCGCGTTTTTGTTTTTTGAGAGAAAAAGATTAAATCGGGATGACTAAAGAGTCACTCGACTTAGAGCTAATCCTAACGTACTAAAGGTTAATTTCATTTAAAATCTCCGAAATGTATTGACATTTTCGGGTTTTTGCTCTATGAAATTTTTGCAATAAATGCATTATGACGATACGTCAGTCGCATAATTCATTTACGTTTTGAAAAAGACCTGGGATATAGTGATTATCCTGGATCGGTTTTAAATGCAGTGGCATTTTATTTATCAAACTCAAATGACTATAGGTCAAAGAGCCTAACGGCGTGTTTTAAAAAGTATGACTTTTTTTGAAAAAAGTTTGAAAAAGTAATTTCAAAAATGGACGTATTTTAAAAGTATAATGCCTAGGAAATGTTTTTTTTTTTTGTATGCAAAAAGTTTTGAAAGACGACTATAGTGAGGGTACTATAGCTTCGCACTTGTACATATAAACACTGGTTTTTGGCTTATAGGGTAAGGTTCCCTCCGGCCATTCCCGTAACGTTTAGGTAGGGGCACCCGCAAGACCACACACGTCTTAGGTGTGAATTCAAGACGGGCCCTAGAGCGTTCGAGTTTGACTGGTTACGATCGTTTGTACGGATGCCGTACTTGTAATCGTGGAGGGGTGAGAGAACAACGTGTCCAGAGTTATCTCACTTATGAAGCGAGCTTTACTAGGGGCCGTTCCTCGAGGGGTGTGGTTATGAATCAGGAGGATTCGACTCAACGTAATTTTGCCCAAATATCGAAAGCGTAAATGTTTTCAAAGTTTCAAGCTTCACTTCTTTATGATTTTAAAATAAAAGAAAAACTAGTTTTTCAAAAATAATAAAAATCATGCTCGTCCCCAGCGGAGTCGCCAGCTGAAGGTACCGGGAAATTTCGGGCGGGAAAACCTATCGACGCCCTGCGCGCGCCCGGCCTCGCCCCGTGCGGGGGCGTGGGGGTCCGGAATGCGCCTCGCAGGAAAAAAGGGGCGAAGTTTTGTAAAAATGGGGGAGATCATTGCATGAATTTGTGACCAAAAAAGAAAAGTAGAAAATCCTTTTTGAAAATGTATTTTCGGAGTCGCCACCAAATATTAAAGGAATTTGGAACCTATTCAACGCGTCTTGAAATACAAGACACGAGTGTCTCAGATTTCAAGGTGCGTCGATACCTATCCGTCTGAGGTTTGAAACCAGAGAAGGGATTCGGAGTGAGGTTACTTTTCAAAAGTTTTGACAAAAATGTGTTTTGAAAACTGAAATCAAAAAGCTTACATAAAAGTAGTCTCTACTAATTTGAAAACATTTATTTAATTTCGATATTTGGGCTAAAATGACGCTACGTACAAGTGCGAATATATATGACTCGATAAAAATGCATAAATAATGTAAAACGTCAAAATAATGACTTTACTATAGGAAATGTACGTTAAATAATTATTTATTGACTAAATTATTACCATAAACGTTATTTTCCGACCTCGTATTTGACTCTTTAAGAATTTGTGAAAACCCTCAGTTTTGACATGCTAAAAGACTCTATGAAACGGTACAATTTAGTGTTGGATCCGTGATTCTAGTCGTTATTTAATGCATGAATGAGGACTTGCATAATTATAAAAGTGACGTCGGTTTGCTTTAGTGATAATGAGTCGTTATTTATGCGATATTGGCGGGGTTTAGACGGATTACAAATCCGAATTACTACAACCGTATTACGAATACGGCTTCGCTAATGCCAATATCGGGTTGGGGTTAATGTAACCCCTTTGTCCGAGTCTCAAACGTCCCAAACGTAGGTAAAATGTTTACCTTTCGAAAATGGAAAGACGGTATTTTGAGTGGATTTTGTGAGTAGTGTATGTGTATTGAAAAACCGATGTGTTGAATGAATGAAGGGGGGTGGGTATTTATAGGAAAAGGCTCGTTTTTGTGGGTGCACAAAATTAAATCGCCTGTGTACAGGCGTTTTTAATTTTGTTTGGGTTGGATTTTGTAGGAAAAAACTAAAAAAGGCTGCACACCAAAACAAAAACATAATCGCCTGTTGACAGGCGTTTAAATTTTTAATCGCCTGTCAACTGGCGATTTTATTTTTGTTTTGGTGGGCTGTTTTAAGCCGCCTTTGTTAAGTGACGTTTTAGGGGGGTAATGATTATGTTTTGTGATGTAATTAACTTAGGGGTTAAGTTGTTTTGTTTTGGTCCGAATTTCGGTTTTCGTGTTTCGGTTTTTGTCGTGTTTTTCGGTTTTGGCTTGAAATAAAATAATATTAGGTTATATTATTTTACGGTATTGTAGAGTCTAGTTTTGTGAAAATGTGACACGGGACGCACTTTGGCCCGTTTTACGTGTTGCGTTAGTGCGCGTTTTGGGTCGTTTTTGTAGGTTTGGGTCGTTTTGTAGCTAGTTGGGCTGTTTTTGTGGCTTGGCTTAACAAGACGTTCCTGTATCGTGCTCGTGTTATGTTCATAATGACTAAGAGTGACATTCATTTTTATGATTATGCAAATTCAAATTAATACGTTAAAAATGACTAAATACGTTTTAGACACTTTTGTACCGTTTCGACTCATTTAAAAGCATGCATGAAAGTCCTTTTCGTCATCGGGTTTGTTTTTTTTGGGGGTACGGATACGGGTATCTACAGGTATGAGCAAGGATGGGTTGTGAAGTGAGAAGCTGTGTGAGATGACCCCGTAGCTAGCATGGATTTTATTTGACTTTGTTTCTTTAGACTCATCTCCGTTTGTATAGACTTATGTTTCGATTTTGGTATACTTTGTAAGGGTATTTAATCCCACTTGTTTAGATTTCGAAGTCTAGACCATTCATTTGTTTGTTTTAGTGAGTAGCGATCCAGATTCCACAGTGTTTCCACCACCGTGACTTGCTTTCTTTGATCATCATTATAAAACTTTTTTAAATCGTATTTTATTGTGTTTAAATAATCGGGGTTGTTACACAAGGGCTTTTTTATCAGGCAGAAGAGATGTTAGCTCCCATATTTCTAGAGGTGGCAATCGGGTCAGTCGGGTTGAGTTAAGTCGGGTCGGGTCATGTCGGGTTCGGGGCATGTCGAGTCAAAGTGTCCTTTCAGGTTGAGTCGGTTTCGGTTCAGGTGGTTATCGGATCGGGTCATATCGGGTTAAATAGTGTATCGGGTCGCGTCGGGTTTGGGTCGGGTCATTATCGGATCAGCGCGATTTTATCGAATTATTTGAATTTTTACCCACTAAAATAGGTATTTCGACCGTTATTTTATTTAATTAATTCATTATTAAGTCAAATATACCATTCTAAATAATAGTTTGCTTTCAATCTAATCAAAATTCAGCTAAATAATTATCGGCTCGTCAATTTAGTCGGGTCAATACCAGGTCAGGTGGTCATTGGTTCGGGTCTTGGTCGGGTTCGGGTCACTGATTATCTGGTCATGTCGGGTTACGGGTCATCATCGGGTCGGGTCGAGTCGTTTCTCAAGTCACAATATTTTCGGGCCACTCGGGTCGGGTTTTGCTCGGGTTCAGGTTGGGTCACTCGGGTCGGGTCAGACTTGCTAGCTTTACATGTTTCATTGCGTTCAAGAGCATCAATTTCGGCTATCATAGTCGCACACCATTTCTCGTCGCGAATTGCCTTGCGAATAGAAGGAGGTTCGACTCCCGTTGTAACCGCTGCAAGATATTGACGATGACGCAAAGAGAAACGTCGACAGTTAACGTAATTGGCAATAGAATATGGCGTACCTGAGGACGACGAAGGCGAACTTGGTGAGTGCAGTGCGGACGAGGTAGGATTCAATGCAGTTTCAACGACCTAGTCACGTAAACGCGTGTTAGGAATTTTGACCCTGCGTCCGCGGCCGAGGTGGCCATCCTCTGTAGCTATAGGCACAACAGTATCATCAGCAGGAACAACTGTCACCCCCTACCCCGGCAAGAGGCGTGGAGGCAGCACCAAGCGTAGAGGCAGCAGCAGGCGTAGAGGTAACACCACCGGGGGCGTGAAACATGTCGTCATTGTTAACAGAGCACCCAATAAAGGGTGTGTCAGAAAAAACGAAGGGGGCAAACCCTCTACAAAAGAATCAGGCGAAACAGAAGCAAAAGGGAAATGAGATTCGTAAAAGACAACGTCACGCGAAACAAAGAATGTTTCAATCTCGAGATCAAATAACTTCCACCCTTTTTTATTGTACGGATAACCAACAAAAATACACTTGCGGCCTCATTTTTCAAATTTATCATTGTGAGAACATGTTCTTTCAGACCTTTTAGAGCTGAATCAATCAATCGAATAATTGAATCGAAATGAATGAATCGAATCGAATCGAATCGAATCGAATCGAATCGAATAGAATGAATCGAATCGAAATTAGTGAAGTTCAATTAAATAATATAGTTGTGCTTAACTAAATAAAGTTGAACTGAACTGAGCTGAACTGAACTGAAATGAACTGAATGAAGCTGCATTGAGCTGAATTGAACTGAAGTGAGCTAAATTGAACTGAAATGTGCTGAAGTTAAGCTGGAAAGAACAGGTCCTGAGTGGCCTGATTATGAGCATAACACAGACAACAAAAGACACGTAAATTTGCGTAAGAAGGAGATACATCAAAGAGACACTCATAAGCGTACTTGTGATCAACTAACTGTAACGGCGTGCGATTAATCATATAAGCGGCTGTAAGAACGCACTCACCCCAGAAGCGTCTCGGTAAGCCGGCCTAGAACATAAGAGCATGAGCAACGTTCAAAATATGGTGATGTTTGAGCTCCGCACGACCAATCTGTTGTGGTGTGCCAACACAAGATGTCTGAAACTGAATCCCGTTACGAAAAATACCCCGCCATACAATTAAAATCGGTACCATTAGTGGATACCTGTATCCGTACCTCCCATACAAAACCCGAAGATGTAACCAGGACTTTTAACACGCATGCTTTAAGATGACCTATACATTACAAAATGTCGAAAATTAAGTTAATTGTAAAAAATGCAAACCGAGTCGAAATGCTAACATTGACTAGACTAATGTCCTTTGGTTCTCTTAGGGCCTAACACATCACACCTTACACCACATGCAAACACAATACAACCCCAATTCATACAATTGGCCCAATCACGATGCATAAGCCTTTTTTTCTTACAAAGGCCCAAGCACAAACCTCCTAAATTCCTAAATTTAGGTGGCCTGGTAGCTAAAACCACTATTTAGCATCCTCAAGTAAAAAAATGGAGCTCATGGTTGAATCCGGAATCGAATTTCCATTGAAATAGGCACTTTTAAGAACTTTGAGTCCCGGACCCAAAACCAAGCCCGAAACCGTCTTCGGCTCTCTTACCAAGGTCCGAAGCTCTCAAAAAATAACTTAGAAACCTTCTAGAAGCTCTAGGAAAAGTGTCTTGGGGGTTAAGAAAAGAATTATGTCGTATCTTACCAAAATAAAACTTGGAAATATTTGTAATCTAGGCAAAACTGATTGTACGACTCTCAAACCTAGCCGCAAGAGCTCTGGCGGCTCCCAAACCTAGCCACAAGAGCACTTGCGGTTAAGGCCACTTGGTTTGCCAAAATTCCTATAAATATGAGCCTTCCCCGAGTTCCCAAGACAGACATTCATTCATTAGCAACTCATATTCTCGTCAAACACGACCAGAATATATGCATCCCTCCACAAAAACTGTCTTTTACTTTCTATAGCTTTAGAAGGTTAAGTCTTTGCACTATGCAAAGATTTACTCCTTAATAGGGACACACACAATTCACATACAATTCATACAAACATGTATCCACAACTCTCTCACAATAAGCCTCACGCATATAATAATGAAGTTCTGCCCAATTCTAGCTTGAATAGGTATGATTCGATCCTAAATTAGGATCGATACTCTTCTCTCTTTCTCTATGCATGTGACTTATAGGGCTATACTCTAGTCCCTCCTCGCCTTTGGCACCGCGAAACCGTTTTGCAATTTAAGATGGTATTAGCAAATTGGATTAACTAAATCCATGTACACCCAGCCAAGGTTGCATAAGCAACGAACCTTAAAATGATCTAATTGACTTTATTTCAAGTTATACATCTAGAAAATCCTCATTATACATCTAAACAATTAGTAATGAATTCGACACTAGCGTAACCGTATTCGTTAAACAATTAAAGCATGCTAAACTAAGAGTTTTACAAACAATTTTCTCATTCTGCATACATACATAGAGAAAACGCCACTGAACTGGCGGATCTGCCCATGAACCGCCAGTCCAGAGGCGGCTCCCATAGCAAACCGCATCCATCTAAAGTGGCTTAGACATCGTACTTTACATTTTACATGCATTGCATATTTTCTTGCATAATATCGCACTTGCACGACGGATTTACATTTGCTCAAATATCAAAACAAACGGATTGTTCTCGAACTAGTAGCGGCTACTTTTACGTAGGCTTTTCTAAATGATTTTTCTAATACAAATGAATTAATCTAGGAAAAGTATCTTCACCCCGAATCCAATCTTCTTTCACAAACCTAGATCTAGAGGTATCGACGTGCTTCGAAATCTAGGACGTGTTCTACAGCTTAGGTTTTGTATGCAGGCCAGGTTCCTAATTACTGCGTTAGTTAGGTGGCGATTCCAAACAGTTTTAAGGTTTTTCTAACTTAATCTTTTTAACTTTTTACACTGTTTTTCTCGAGATTCGCCGACTATACAAGATGTCGAGTAGTAAGCTTCCTTCGTCGCGAGATCCGGTACCCACACCACTATCACTCCGTACTACTTTAATAGACTTAGAAAATTGTTTATCCACCATAGTAAAAAAAAAAAATGCATGAACATCTCAGTAACTTCCGTCTTGTCAACCAACAAATAAACCCAAACAGAACGAGAAAAATCATCCACAACAGTTAAAAACTATTTTGCACCACACGAAGAAAGAATACGATATGGTCCCCACAGATCACAGTGGATCAATTCAAAAATACAAGACGCACGTTTTTCGCTTAACACAAAGTTGTTCGATGTTGTTTCGCATAATGACAGATATCAGAAACAGTATCTTTATTGGAGCGTAAACGACTATCGAAAGTTATAAATTTAACCACATTATCAGACGGATGCCCAAGGCGACGATGCCAGAGATCAAGTGAGACTATATCAGAAATTTGTTTACGACCAAAGCCTTGCAATCCGCACGAATCCAATAAAGTTCGTCCCACAACTCACCTACTCCAATCGTTGTCTTCAAAGTACGGTCCTGTATAAGACACAAATGCTTAGTAAATTCGAAAAACATAATCATCGTGAGTGGAAAGCTGAGATATGGATAACAAGTTACACGTTAGGCCCGGAACAAATAAAACATGGCGTAAAGTAATGAATTCATTAATATGCACCGTTCCCATAACAGTCGACTCGACTTGGTGGCCATTTGGAACACCAATCGGGATAGAAGAAATAACACAACAATCCACCAAATATGATAAATTACCAGTGACATGATTGGAAGCACCTATATCAATAATCCAATTACACATACAAGTAAGACTAGCGGAAGCAATTAGGGAATTTGTGGCGACGCTCGATGTCACAATAATGGCGTGAACAACCGGAGTGCTATGGCCAAACGAAGCAGGGGCAGCCACGCCCACAACAGAACCAATAGACCCAGAGGGGCCCCCACGGCCGGAAACAGCAAAATGAGGACGACGGAGGCCGGACTGAGGGCAGGCTGTATTGCACAACCAATCAGAAACACATGCAACAGTTGCCCGAAGTAGGTCGCGGCGAAGAATATCGGTAGAAATCATCGTGCCGGACAAGTCACTAGAACCAACAAAGGAAGAAGAAAAGTCGATTTTCGGGGTAAGATTTGAGTCGAGGCCGGTCATGGTTGCCGCCGGAAAATAAACGCCGGCCACCATGGCTGCCGGAAAGGAAAAAAACAGAGGAAAGATGGAGTTTTTAGGGTTTTGTTAGACTTTTGATATGGCCCGATACCATGTTAGAAATTTACAAGTCTCAAACTTATCTTATTCATTCATCATGTGAGAGTTTATATAGAGTATACAAAGACGGTTTCGCATATTCCCAATGGACCGTCTAATAATATATTCAAAAAGAAAAATTTCTTTTACACAAAAAATAATTTTGGTTCCAGTTTTTGAGAAAATTGTTTATAAAAGGTGATAATTTTCAAAGAACAAATTACAAAAGTTGAGAATGTTAAAAATTGTGATTAAAAAATGTGCAAGTTATAAATCGCCCTTTCGTTTATGGTGTGTCATTCTTAAAATTGTCTTCTGTTGATTTATTTATGGGTTCAATAGATGAAGAACAATGAATTTTAAGGTTAGTTTGATTTCTTTAAAAATAGAGAAAATGAGCACCGAATTGTAATTGGATACATTTAGAAATTCTATGGTAAAAATGATTACGATTGAATAAATCTTGAGTACGATTGTGCAATAACATTATTTTATAGTGTTTTAACATACTCCCTCCGTTCCGGTCATTTGTTTACACTTTCTATTTATGGGTGTACGGGTCATTTGTTTACACTTTCCATAAATGTCTATGGTGACCCACTTGTGGAGGTGGACCCAACTTCCTTAACCAATCACATTGTTTTATTTTACCCACTTTGTACTTATATTCTTATTTTTATAATTTTTTTATTTACCTCTCTTCTCACATCGATAAATGTGTATAAAATAAATGTAAACAAATCACCGAAACGGAAGGAGTACAAGTTAACAAATTTTGGAAGTAAAAATAATTAGGTAATAAATATAGAGTAATTAATTGCCATATCTACAATTTTTAGTAATTTGTTTAAAACCTCTAAAAAGAGGTCTCACCTTCATTTATTATTGCTAATAACTACTTACTTCCTCCATTTCGCTCATTTAGCCTTATTTTTTTAACAATTTCACTTATTTAACCTCATTTTTATATAAGTTAACTTTTATCAACGATTATTATATTTTTACCCATACTAATATACTCGTTCTATCAAAATAAACACACTTTATCTTTTGAAATGATAGTCATTTACCAAAATAACAACTCTACGCCTAACTTCTACTTTTCCTAAAATGTGTACCAAACCCCAATGGAACTTTTCATTAAATGGAGAGAGTACAATATAACTTAGGATATTTTCCATGTACCCCTGAGGTTTGTCACTTTTCCCGTTATACCCCTTTTTTCATGCTAAAAAACTTTGACTGAGCTTAACTTGTAGCTACGAGTTTCAAAATTGACAATCGTTTTTCCTAAGTCGTACATCTTTTTGAGACGATCAATTTGAACATCAAATTTTTTAGATTCGCAACTCGTGACTAGTAGATATGGTCGGAAATTTTTTTTCGATAAAATAACTTTGACCGACTATAACTTGAAACTACGTGTTCTGAACATGAATTTTTTTTTATATCAAATCGAAGAGCTTAAAAAGACGATTGATTTGAAAAAAAATAATGATCGAATTCTGAATTTTTAACTACAAGTTATGGTCAGTTAAAGTTTTTTATCAAAACAAAGGGTATCTCGAGGAAAATTACAAAATTCAGGAGTACCGTGGAAAATATCCCAAGTAATTATCAAATAAAATGGACAAAATAATTATTAGCTGATTCACTATCAGACCAAATTAACACTTACCACCTACCTACAAACTGTAGTATATATGATTTAGGGAAAAAAAAACTATTGCAATTCATTTAATTTGTATATTCATTTGTCCTTTCTGAATGATTTTTTTTTTTTTTCTAAATTTTGTGGCTCTCATACATTTTATTCAAATTATCATATGATATCGTATGACATTAAATTTATTTTAAGACCTCATTGGCGGTGGTTATTTCTATATGTTGGTATTAGTTTTTTTTTCTTCGTTTCTTACATTGTAAGACTCACATGTGATATATTGTAGGGAGTACTTTTTAATCCTACAATTTCTTGTTACTTTCTTTTTTTATAAACTATACTTACTCCCTCCGTCCCGGTCATTTGTTTACACTTTCTATTTTGGGGGGTACGGTCATTTGTTTACACTTTCCATAAATGGTCATGGGTGACCCATGTGGGAGGTGGACCCCTACCCCCTTAACCAATTACATTTCATAATTTTAAGCAAGTGGGACCCCCTTTGTACTTATATTATTATTTTATTAGTTTTTTTCTACCTCTCTCCTCACATCAATAAATGTGTATAAAGTAACGTAAACAAATCACCGAGACGGAGGGAGTACTTATCTTCTTAATCTTTCCCCAAAAATATATAAATAAAAGGGTATTAATCACATAAAAGATCAAAAGGTTCTTTGAATTTTAATTTTTTTTTATTTAGGCTAAAAAAAGTAAGCAAAAGTCAAGGTAATCAGGTGCATACTAATGAGGAAATTCTACCAAAACATGACAAAATAGTAAACAGAAAAATTGGAAAAATCCCACTTCACAGAATTATACACTCTATAAACTCTACACAACCTTTTGTAAAAGCAATTACGGATTATATTACTACAAATTAAAAAAAAAAAAAATAAATTCCCTCATTTTCTTCCAGTATATATATCTGAACTCTGTGTCATCATTTTTTTTATTAAGCATAAAAACATATCAAAAAAAAAACATTGATAAAAAATCTGGAACTTTTTTGTTTTTTGTTATTTCATTTTACTTTACTTGCTCCATTTCCTTTGGAATCATGCCTGTGGATTACCAACAAGCAAACGACTACAAAGGAGGATGGAAATCAGCCATTTTCGTCATTTGTATGTTCGTTTCTCATTTATTTTAACGTTTCTTGTAACGCTTACACAGTAATTAATTACTTATATAATATGATCAAATACGATACCATTTTTTATTCGGCACAAAATTAGCCAATTCACTTACCATTTTTTTTTTCTTTTTTGAAAGCGTTATTAAAAATGTAAATTTATGACTTGTCAATTCTAAGGATTCCCATTTCTTTTTATTTTTTATTTTTTTTAATGAAAACTTAAACCATATTTGAATTTCAGTTTGCAAGTACTAGAGTGAAACGATGCTGTAGTTCTAAAAGAACAAATCTTATTTAATTTGAAGTTATTTACCTTATGTCATAATTCTTAAGCAAAGTAATTTAATTGTATTTTTTTTTTTTTAGATCAACGTTTTAGCACAAACAAAGTGCAATAGCTTACGTACATCTTGACAACACAAACTTTGGTGTTTGACGGTCTCAAAATAATTTTATTGTGAGACTTTTCATTCAAAAAAATCCGTTCATTTGAAAATTATATTTCCACATTTCCGTTAGTCTCTATTTTTTTTGGTTCCTTTTTTTAGCTTATTCACACTAATAATTTTTATTCTTTTTTGGTACTAAACATGTGACTCATATTAATCAGATTCTTCCCCCATATATTTTCCACCATACGGAGTATACTTTTTTTTGTTAATGTGTCCAAAAGAGTTGAATAATCACAGTGAAAAAATGGAGTATTAGTTACACTACTTTGGTTGACGAAAATATATCAAACAATAAGGATGACCTAAGAGTAATTAAGTAATTTTCTCAAAGGGATAAGTAAATTGGGATTTTTCAAAAATCAAAAGGGGACAAGTAAATAGGGATGGAGGGAGTACATATTTTAATTTTTTCTGAAAACATATTTTGTGTATTTCATTATATATTTTTCTCAAAATATTTACTAAACTATATTTTGAGAAAAATTTAAAATATTTACTCCGTATTCATTTAATAGAATCGCCTCATAATAAATTGTTACGTGTTTAGTGTCCTCGTAACTATTTATGACATTTATTCCCATTTAATAATTATCATATCCTTTATCATCTTAATCATATTTATACTTTTGTAATCATCACATTGATTTTAAAACAACAATTTGATGTAACAATAATGACTACTTTTAGTAAACCCCTATAACTATAATTTTGTAAATTGAAAATGATGTTAGTATTGATTTGTTAATATTGCTATACTACTACATTCACATCATTTACTCTATCGCGTTTGTCATGACACGTAACGGAATGAGAATATACATAGTTTCACATTATCAAAAATTTTAAAATTTTGATATTTTTGTTGTTCTCATAAATATTACAGATTTACTGAGTAGTATCATAGAAAAGTCCACGTACGAACTTATGTTTTCATTATACATTATAAGAAATTCCAATTAATAATTCTCACTTAAATGAATAGCGCTGATTTTCTCTTCGATATAACAGACGGGCTTAAATATAAGAGAGACATATCTGATTAACTATTATTTTAACAATATATATATATAATTTGTTTTTTTTATAAATGTGTTGTAGTTGTGGAGATGGGGGAGAGGTTTGCATACTATGGAATAGCAGGGAATTTGATAATGTATCTAACAAAAGTAATGAAAGAGCCGGTTGCAAAAGCAGCGAAAATAGTGAATTCATGGAATGCGGTGTCTTCACTTGCTCTTTTCATTGGTGCCTTCTTTGCTGACTCCTACCTTGGACGTTTCAACACCACTCTTATCTCCTCCTCCATCTATCTCTTGGTTAGTCGATGTTTTTAATTAAACTATTTTTTCATTTAGTTTGAGCTTAATTGTCTTACTAAAGGATCATATATCATATTGATTTACGGAGTAAAATTAATATATAAGTAATACTCTCTCTGTAGTAGTCAAAATTCAAATGAGAACTATTAATTGGAACGACAAAATTATAGACTAAAACTATAATAGAAAATGCTTATCAAAAGTACTGATATAGCTACCCCTTTCATTTTATTCATTTCTTTCCATTTAGAGCAGTTTTTGCTAACTTATGTGTCCTTTTGTTCCTATATCTCAGTACATAAGTAATTTCTAGATAGTGGAAATCTGCAGCTAATGCCCATACATCCTTTACCAGACTTTTAGCGTTGTGGTCTATATTTGTGCCTTTTGTCACCTGCAAAACAAAACTTAAGCAGTCTATGTAAATTATCGTATGAAGAAAGCCTTGTTCAGCTGCCCAAGCGATCGTATTTCTTATTCCTAAAGCTTCTGCCTGTAGGGGATTCTGACACTTTACATTCGCAACCTTAAATTCCACTTCTACATTATTGTCCATGACCAGCCATCCCATGGCCGCTCTCTGGTAACTCTTCCAAGCCGCATCACCCCAGATTTGTAACATGGTGCAGTTCTCTTCTTGTCCCACAAGGAAAGATAGATTTTCTCGCATCTTCATCCAGCTCATCTTCATGGTTCCTATTTGGATTTCTTCTGTCTTTAAGTATCTGTTTCCTTCCAATAGTGACCTCTTTCCGCATCGCTAGCTTTACTTCATCAGTGCATATCTTCAACATACCATACAGATTTAGGCCTGTATTCCTTAAAGTTTTCTCATTCCTGAAGCACCAAATGGCATGCATAGTTGCAAGGAAGACAATAATTCGATATTTGTCATTGCCATCCTTTGACAGATATTTTACCCAATTTATTAATGATCCATTCCTGCAGAGTGCATTCATTACCCATCTCACAGATTATGCCCAAATCTGAACAAGCCCACAATCTCTTAGACACCTCACGTCCTCTGAATATATGGTCGAGTGTTTCTATCCTTCCTTCCCCTCCACACATTCATGTTCCTTCTGCACTGAAACCCCTTTTCTTATTTCCTCCCCCGTTGGTAAGGCTTGTACTAAGATCTTCCAAAGCAAGATTCTCCATTTATTTCGACTTGACAACTTCTAGAGGTATTTTTTAAATACACTGGTATCATATTGCTGCAATCTTACTTTATCCTTTTTACTACTATTCACCCTCCAGTGTTTGTCCCACTTACTTCCATATCCACTTTTCACATCACACTCGCCTGATTTCAAGTGTGGCCAATAGAAGCTGTCTGAATTCTCCGTCATTAGGATAGACTCATTCAAGATCCTCTCTACCCATTCCCTTGTACATAGTTGCCTGATTAATGCTTCATTCCATTCCTTTATATCTGTGATAAGCTCCCGTACCCTCCAATTTGTCCTTTCCCTTCCATCCTCTAGTTGTAGGTTATCATTCCTTGTAGGGGAGTGTCCATCCACTCATTTATATGACCACACTTCCAGGTTACAGTTCCATCTAATTTTTCAGGCCAAATCTTGTTCTATCAAGTTCCATCCCCATACTAATCCCTTCCATATCCACGAACTATCCCTTTTTCTCTCCTTATCCGATAAAGTGAATCTCTTTTCTTTTATTCCATACTTTGCCAACATTACCTCAGAGCATAGGGATTGTGCAGTGGGTTCCTTATCATAGGCCATATTTGCTTTGCAAGAACCGCATTATTCAAACATCCAATATCTCTTATTCCTAGGCCACCTTTTGTTTTGGGGAGACTTAAGATCAGCCTGCTACACCAGTGGACTGCACGTGATTCCTTATAGCCTGCCCACCAGAAATGTGCTAGGAGGGAATTAATTCTTTCTAGCACACTTACCGGTATTTGAAACTAAACAGTCAATTCGTTAACATAATTGATAAATTAGATTTATTACATGCAAATGAATTATCATTATTACGAAATTAACGTATATTCCTATTTTGAGAATCTTATGATGATAACAGATTTGTAATTTTAGCACAACTTTTGGTTAAATAATAAATCTTCTCAAATGGAAAAAAGAAAAGTTTCTTAAACAGTACTTCTTTTATTCAACTCCAATTGTATCGTTAACTATTTAAAGTCAAACTCTCTAAAATCTAACCCCATCAAATTTAATCCCGTAGATAAGTCATGAAACGTAAAAGTTCAAATATGGAAGTATTCCCTCTATTACAATCACTTTGTTCTGCTAATAATTTTAAACATATATATGTAGATTTTATATAATATATACTTCCTCCATCGCAAAATAAGTATCCCCTTTTCTATGTAATGTACAAAGAAAAGGGGACACTTATTTTGGGATGGAGAGAGTAATAAATAAATGTGTTAGAGTATATAATCGATCTTAGGCCTCCCAACCATTAGCTTTGTCAAAAACCAACTCAACCAAAAGCTTAAGCTAATGGTTGGGAGGCCCAAGATCGATTATATACTCTAACACGCCCCCTCACGCGAATGCCCTTTGGGCTTAGGCGTGGGCCTTGTCTGAGCCCATGCGCAGTGCGAAATATACCACTTTGAAAGTGAGGGGTGGTGAGATTCGAACCCGTGACCTTTTGTCACAAGGCTTTGATACCATGTCAAGAACCAACTCAACCAAAAGCTTAAGCTAATAGTTGGGAGGCCCAAGATCGATTATATACTCTAACAAAATGTTTTACGCTTTTAATCAAAGTATGTTTCACAATTTATATATAATTTACATATGCAAATAGAAAACATAGTTAAAGTGTAATGTTGGAGACTGCGTAGAAAGCAATGGCGGATCATTATATTATGAAGGGAGAGTAACATATTTGAAATCCATGTAAAGAAGAATCTTTCAAAAAAACATAATTTTGACGAGACATGCATTTTCACGGATAAATAGATAAACATGGCCAAAGTATCGCAGAAGGGCAGAAGGCCATAAAATAGTAAATGGTGCCAACTAAATCTGAGTAAAGTGAGTAGATGACCAGAAGATATTGGTTGAACGGATGGAGTATTTGTGATAGTAATTGCCTAACTGATATCATTTAATTACAAGATAATTGTTAAATCTTAAAAGTATAAATATTATTACGGAGTAATATGATAAATGATTACAAATACTGCTAAAAACACCACGAAAATCATATATATGGTCACTTCGAACTAGCAATAGTTGATCTTATTACAGATGTACAATAATTATATTATATACGAAGTAAGAACAAATGTTTAGTTAATTAATGGTTTATTTAGAAAACTTTCCCATTTAATTAATTTTTACAAACTCTTATTTGACATGATATTATGCATACGAGAAACCTATTTGGCAAATAAAAACACTCGTCGCATTATACCTAGTTTAAGGCATGAGCGTGGAGGCAACTGTTTTTGTAATTAATGTATATATAGATATAGATACCACATGTAGACTAAGGCGCATACGTATGCATATTTGTTTTACTTTTATGTTACATTTAATCTTCCGCTTAGAGGTGGCCAAGGGCCGGGCCCCACCGAGGAGGCCCTTGCACGGCTCTTGGGTGGGGAAGGGCTGGGCCTAAAAGGGCCGGGCTTCTGAAATGGGGCCCTTGCACGGCCCTTTGGCGGGCACGAGAGGGCCGGGCTCCAAAAATTGGGCTCGCCCGACCCTTAAATTTTGGCAGGCCCAACCGGGCTTTGGAGGGCCGGTAAGGGCTCCAAAAAAAATGGCCTCGACATGACCTGGGCCGGGCCGAGCCGGCCCGTGAAGATGGCCAGCTCTACTTCCGCTATGTCCTTATGACATATCATCATTTACCTTCTAAATAACGATATGATGTTCCAAATCTTTAATAGGTGGAATACAAAATGAGATTTAAAAATGGAACAAACGATCCACTCTTTTAGTGCAACCTTAAATATATACAAAATTGATTCCTTTAATCCAATGAATTGCTTGCACTTTTATTCTGTGAGAGAAAAATAAAGTAAGTGTAAAAGATTGACTGCAACGAATGAAATAGTTAATTAATACGGAGAACAATAATAATTAAAACATTGTACTCCCTCAATTCCAAAATAAATGTCTCATTTTCTATGTAATTTACATAGAATAGTAGGGGACACTTATTTTGGGATGAAGGTAGTATTAATTAGCGGGCAACTAACTAGCACAGTTAAATATTATCTATATGAGCATGTCAAAGATTAAAACATAGGGTTTTTTGTCAGACACTACCTTAAGTTTAGGCCAAATTGTGAAAAACTACCTTAAGTTTTATTTTTGGTGAGGAACTACCTTACTTTTCTCAAACTTTGTGAGACACTACCAAAGTCTATTTTCCATCAAAAATTAACATTGACTGTTAGTGACAACTAACTCTCATCCTTTCATTTACTCCCCTCATTTTCTAACCCTTCATTTCTTACTTTCATCCATTTCATCCTCGTTAAAAAAAAAATGGATAAACATGCATTACATTGAAACTAAAAAACCATAACTTTACGATTATAATTTATCTTCAAATCCGTATTTAATTGTGATCAAGCTTAAATCTACTTTCTCTCCCCAATTTCACACAAATTTAAGAGTGTATAATCAAGGTATGAACAATTTCGAATTTAGGGTTAATTGATATTTGTTTTAATTGATTTTGAGGATTTGTTTGGTTAATCTTCGTGTTTAGATCATTATCTTCAAATCTGTGTTTAATTGTGATCATATCGAATTTAGGATTTGTTTGGTTAATCAAGATTCCTTTTTTTTCACAATACTTTGAGGATTTTAATTTTGCCCTAATTAGATTTTATTTTTGTTTTTATATATTTTTTTTAAATTACTATATAGGGATGGGGAGTTCAGTGAATTTCTTTAGTGAAAGTCACACCGCCAATTTAAGGGTATTTCATGGTGGTCAGTTTGTTACAAAGAATAAGAAAACTGAATATGTGTGGTGCATGTTCTGTTAGAGCAGCTATGTACATGAAGATGGTTATGAAGGAAATTTGTTACTTTAATTTAACTCATAGAGTGAAAATCGAGTTGGGTTATCAAGAAGTGAGTGAATTGTGGTTTAGGAGAAAGGGTTTAACCTTCTTTTATGGGATAAAGAGGTTTGTCACTGATATGGAGGAAGGGAAAGGTGACTTAGAATGGGAGTTAGTTGGGGTTAAGAAAGCAACATTAAGTCACTAACAGTCAATGACAGTCAACGTTAATTTTTGACGGAAAATAGACTTTGGTAGTGTCTCACAAAGTTTGAGAAAAGTAAGGTAGTTCCTCACAAAAAATAAAACTTAAGGTAGTTGTTCACAATTTGGCCTAAATTTAAGGTAGTGTCTGACAAAAAACCCTAAAATATAACTAGAAAATGGAAAGATATTTCATTTAAAAGAAGAAGTTAATTGAGTTCGGAAATTGATAACTTGAATTTACGTAAGTAATTTGATGTCATAAACCGTACTTTTTGAGTTTATAGTCAAACTCTTAAGTAGGTTTGATGTGCGCTCCCTTTGCTTACACGGAGTATATATCAATATATGTTGAGAGATACGGTTTTAGAATGAGGTAACGTAAAATCGGTGACCTAGTATGAGTAGTACACCTAACGTGTGAGCTATGTCATTGAAGACATCTGCTAAATTTGGAATAATTTATTGTCTACACGATAATATTGTGTGGTGTTCTCCTACTCGGAACTTTGAAACAGATTGAAAATGTTGTTTTGTCAATCTTTTTAACGGAAGTGATCGAGTTGGACTATTCAAATTGAATATGAATTGTGTTAGTAGTATATAGTATTAATTTGGATAATTTCATATTTCCTCCATTCTATTCAATTTTATATACTCTATTCATTTTGGTGAGTTATTTACATTTACTTCATGCGCAATTATCTAGGAAAGAGTAATTGTAATAAAAAAAAATTAAAAAAAAAGTTATTTCACAAAAATAATCCAAACTATTAATGATCTTCCCAAAATAATTCACACTATCGTTTATCTCAAAATAAACCAAACTATTAACGATCCCAATATAATCTTCCCACATCTTAATTTTACAATTACCATATTGTCATTAATTCATTAACTTTTGAGGGTATAATGGTATTTTTATACAAAAATATGGAATGTTTTTAATCATAAAGTCGAATCAAATCGTAGGATGTTAATTCATGGGAAGTTTAACTTCCTACATGTCAACCAAACAAGTTTTCCGTAATTCCCATGAATTTCATAAGGGAAGTTAATTTATCTAAACTGCAAATTCCTACATGAACTTACTTCCTATATGAACCAAACGACACCTCAATACTGCATAAAAAAATCAAATGTATACAAATGAATGAAATAAAGTAAATATTATGGATCAAATTGAATTTCTTTTTGGTTGAAAGTTAATTTTGGGCATATTATTGTTAGGGTAGAGTTATAACAGTCTAACCCACCACTGTTGTATTACTACCTCCATCCACAATTAAAGTTCCTACTTTCCTTTTTGGTACATCCAAATTTAATGTTCATACTTACAATCTTTCCTTTTTGGTCTTTTTTTGTGGTTATTATTAACTTTGACCCCACAATTTTTCTCTCCTTTCATTTTCCACCACATATCATTACTTATTCTTATTTTCTCCCTCCACCCACATATAAACTTTAATTGTAGATGGAGGGAGTATATCACAATATAATTAAGATGTACACTTTTTTGGCTCATTTATCCTCACTTAAACCTAAAACTGCAGACTTTGTTACTGAGATGGTAGGTGAAATTCTTTATAAACGACGTCCTCGTTGTACGTGCCTTTGAGCTGATCGCAGCCAAGCCCAAAATCCTCCATTGCTGATGTTGGTACCCTGGTGCCCCAAAGCACATGCTCACTACAAGGTCGCAAGGTTACTCTAATACCATTATGACAATTTGACCCACCACCGTCGTAATACACCACAATATAATTAGGATATACACTTTTTGGCATGTGTTTGTCATTTTAAGCTAAAAGGACAAGGTCTTGTTTTTTAGATGGTAGTTGAAATTCCATATAAAATATCAAATACTTATTGGCCCATGTGGGATATTGATACCTAATGGGGTGTTACAAACCGTAATACCCGAAGTTGTCTGAAACCGTTATTCGGCTCGAGTGTCCAATGGAAGAGGTTCATGTGATAAACTCACTTGACTAGTGCTTAAAAGGATTAAAAGTATTACTCATTTCACAAGATGCATCTTAAGGAAGTGACTCATCTTAAGGATTTTTCAGTTAAGCATGCTAGTTGGAGAGCAATCATAAGATGAGAGACCTTTTAAGCGTGCTAGCTGGAGGGCAATCTTATGATAGGTGGTCTCCTGAGAAATTTTACAGGATGCGCACCAGTGCCACCAAAATGTGTTGGAAAGGACCACTGTTAGTTTGTGGGCTACGTACACAGTTTAACGAGTTACCGTGAATGACGTTATAGAGTTTTAGTCGGGGTCAGGTGTCACACGAGTAACTTCAAACCATAACTTTTTTTTTATTGTTCGCGGGTCAACGATCATATGGTTGGTGTGATAAAATCTTTTTAGGTCAGGTAAATTTTTTTTTTTTTTTTTTTTGCCATATGGTAATCGTTGATTAAGGTTTAGTCGCAACTTTAGCCAGAGAATGGGCTTCCTTAACCTCCGATTTTGAACTATAGCTAATACAGAGACAATGAAAGAAAAGAGCTAAACTCCTAATATCATCTAAAAGGATTTTAGATCAGGTTAATTCACAGTTGGGTCATTTAGGTCACACCATTCCACATTTGGTCGATAAGAGGTTAAGCGAAACTAGCGCCAAATTTAAGCAAGTCATGTCGATTTATTTAATGAGGAACTAGAATTAGAGATGGCACACCTACTAGTTGCTAGATTGTGTCCGTACATGTCTAACTTTCATTCCGCCTGTTGTTTTAGCTGTGGCAGAAATTGATTAATTACAAATATTCCCACGATTATTACTAGAAAAACGATGAGAAGAGTACGTTGATGTACGTCTTAGCCTCAATGACTAGTTTATGAGCTAAACTATTACGGCTTTGTGGAATATATAAAACTAAAACTACAATGGAAAAAAAGAAACTAAATCCGTAGCCTCAATCTCGGTTGTTGTAGTTGTGTAGACATAAAATTGGAAAATTTTCTAGACAGTGTTAGTTTTAAGAAATAAGACTAGATATAAACATACTTCAAATATTAAATATTAAATATATAAATTAAAACATAACTACCAAGATTTGTTTAGTTAACAACAAATAAACGATTAGTAATTAAAAATGATTAAATCATACACGAGTAAAAACTCGGGCAAATAATATTTTATTCTCAATTAAATCAGTCACGGTTGTGTATTTGTTTATGTTTTAATTAATTCACTCATTTTCGATCACTCAATGAGTTTTACGTTTCTTTGATGATAATTTCATTCCATTATCCTTATTTCTATATGTAACGCCTTTTTTTTTTTTTTTTTTTTAATAATGACAATAATATTTATCCCTACTAATATATTTATTTTATATTGTTCTAAATTTAACCTTGTTAAAAAGTCTTAGCTAAGCGGTTAATAAAATTTATAACTAAATTTTTCTTATTTACTTTTACATCACCTTAATTTATCAATAATTTTTTGGTTTTTCTAAATTTTGTCATTAGGGTACATGATCAGAAGCTAAGATAACTTTTGCAAGAATATATCATCAAAAATTGATGTACAAACTACTCTCTCTCCATCCCAAAATAAGTGTCCCTTTACTATTAAAATTTTTCTCAAAATAAGTGTCCCCTATCTATTTATAGTAAGGTTTAACAACGAATTTTCAAAATTTTTTCATTTTCATTCACATTCCTTAAATCTTCCTAAAATAAAAAGGGGACACTTATTTTAGAATGAAAGAGTAACATTTACCATAATTAATAAACTATTTTTGTAAATGTTTACTTAATTACTCCCTTATCATATACCCTAAGAACACATTTTTAAAAAATCGATAATGGTATCCCTCTTTAAAATTTCCACTCTTATAATACGGTGTACTAAATTGTTGACCCCATCACCATATACATCATAAAGACATAAACCATCATTCTTCAACGACTTATCCAGCACACTTTCTCTACAACATTTAATTAACTATTGAACACCACTGTACGTTGAGTATTTTAGTAAGACTCTTAAATGATTAGTGCCAACTTTCACGATCACATTGTTGCTAGTCAAAAGTTAATTTCAATTTGCACTAAACACGTTTAACGAAGTCAATTAGTTAACTAATTTCGTCATTTGCATTTGGACTAATTGACAGGGTTTAACTCTAATGACGATATCGACATCCACTGCACTACCATATGATTCTCGGACTCCACTCTTTTTCACGGCTCTTTACATAACCGCCTTAGGCGAAGGCGGACACAAACCCTGTGTCCAAACCTTTGCAGCGGATCAATTTGACGAGGACACGCCCGAACAGAAAAAGGCGAAAAGCTCATTTTTCAATTGGTGGTACCTTGGAATAGCTATTGGTGCTATGATCGCGGTCATAATAGTTATTTATGTGGAAGACTATATTAGTTGGACCGTCGGGTTCAGTATCCCAACAACTGTCGTAGGTTTGGCCATATTGGTATTTCTTATTGGGAGTCGAACCTACAGAAAGGATCGGCCAGTGGGTAGCCCTTTCACACGGGTGGCTCAAGTGATCATTGCTGCATTTATAAAACGAAATATTAAAAATGGAAACGGTACTCATCGAATATTTTATAATGATGACGGGTTTAATGGTTCCGACGAGCACAAATTGGCCCCTTCTAATCAATTCAGGTAATGTGTACCTAATCTATCATGCAATTTATTTATTTTCAATTGTCATATGATGCGTTTATTTTGCAAGTACTCCGTATGTTTTTGTTGTCAAGATGTTAGGGAGAATGTGTGCCCATATAATGCATTTACTTTTCCTTTCTTGCATTTGGTGTTGAAAACAAGAGTTATTGGTGCACATCATGCTTTTGTTTTAGGTACGTACTATGTGTGACACTACTACACTAGTAGAGGAGTAGTACTCCTACAAAATTAGACCCACTTTACTTGATCTTTGGCACTTTGGGTCACTTAATAAGCATCACATCTGACCCATTGGATCCATCGTGGGTAAACTTTTTTTTGGTGTTTATTATTATTATTTTTTGGGAAAATTCGTGGAGTACTCTTTTATTTTTGAAAATTTTATGGTATACTTTTAAATTTTAAATTTTATCTCCAGTATAACCTTTATTTACCTTTTTGTTAATAAACTTATTAAATACGGAGTAACTCATTATACTTAATAATTTATCATTTTTTTTTCGACTTACTTTTATTAATGTTAACGAAGGGAGTGATGATGTTTATGATGAATATATTCTTTAAATATTGAAATTAAGAATTGACGAATTTGATGATAATTAGTTGTTGTTAATGATAAATATCGTGGTATAATACAATAATCGTTTAAAATGATAAACTATTGGTTAAATGTAAAAATTAATAGCAACGATTGGTACATTTATAGGTTGAATAGAAAGTTTAAATTTATGCTATGTTGAAAAGAGTTATATTGAAACAAAATAAAAAAACTTAGGGTTATATCCGTGAAAAAGTTAAAAATTTTAAGGTTATACCGTAGAATTATAAAACAGTGAGGGTATATTGCGGAAATTCACCGCGAAATTTCCTTTTTTTTTTTTTTTTTTTAATACTTTATCCATTTCAATTTAATTGTTTTCTCTTATTTCTTAATTTTATTCAAAATAAATTTTAATGTTCTATTTATAGTAAGTATTAACAAAGAATTTTTAATGTTGTCATATTCTCATAATCAAAATAGAAATTTGGACATCAAAAGTGAGATAGAGATAATTTTATTTTTTTTGTATACTGTCAAAAACTACCTTTTTTATACATTTCTTTAGGAAAGACTACCTTTGTTTTAAAAATTTGGAAATTACTACCTTAATTGGTTTATATTTTGGAATAAAACTATCAATAGTCATTTTCCAGCAAATTTATTTTTTCCGATGCTTACGGCAACGTGGTTGCTTACATGGACTCGTAATAACTTTTTGGGAAATCCTATGATGGACCCTCGAGTTTTTCACTATTCCATATTATACCCGCAGGTTTTTAGAATTCCACACTATGCCCCTAACTTTTAGGTTATTTTCATTGTTACCGTATCTTTCTTGTATTGTCTCTAATTCAATCATCTCACTATACTACGATATGTATATCAATCAATTAAGTTATTATTCACCTAATAGTGCTCCCAATTAATCCATCACATTACTATATTTATCTTCAAAACATATATTTTTATGACATCATACTTTAATTACCATTATTTACATTAAATTATCTATAAATTTATTTAATTCTTATTTGAAAATTCTAGATTCGCCACTTCGACATAAAATAAGTTACACTTCGACATAAAATAAGTTAGGTTTAATTTGAAATTATTGAATGACGTATAAACATAGTGACAGCCTGACAGGTAATATGAGTCTCTACTAAGCTTGAACCTGTTGCAAGTTCAAATTTGTTAGATAGTCATTTCTGTATAAATTTTAGATATATTTATTCAAAATTTTTGTTAGATTTTCTTTTAACGGGTTAAACTAGATGGGTTTATATCATTGTCATTTCAGAGATAACTATAGTCATAACTTACATATTCTCTCTGTCTCAGTCATTTATTTACATTTTCTTTATTTTTCTCTCATAAAAAAGAAAAAATATGAACAATTACTGGAACGAGGGACTATGTTAAATCCTTGAGATAATCTAATAAAAAAAATATAAATAAAATTAGTGTTGTAAAAATGTAAGTCTCCAAAGTGTCTACCTTAGACACTTTCTTTGTTGACTTCTAAGTGGGATTGGTTGATGACTTTTTTATGTCAAAATAAGAAATGTTGCTTGATTTTACTATTTTGGTTTGATATACTAAGACTTTCATTATTTAGAAATAAATATTTGATTCAATAAGTTTTATAATTCTTTTAGTTACTTTATTTTCTTTTCAATTAATTTTTCATGTGTATGTTTAATGAAATATTATAAATCCACAAACTCATAAATATCAAATAAACAAACTCAATTTGAGCAAAATACATACTCATCTCGTTCAACTTTAATTTTTAGTCACTATTCATCTTTGTAGATTTTCTTTTAAAATTCCTTATACTCCATATAAGTGAAACTTATGGCGATCTTTTTTAAAACTACTAAATACAATAAAAATATCAAATTAATATAATTGTTTTTATGATGAGTAACTATAAATATTTTATTTTCAAAAATAAATTCATATTGACAAGTTTAAAAAATCAAATATACAAATTAGAATTGTATGAAATAAATATAAATTTTAATTTGTTTATTTTTTTTTAGTGCAAAAAAGGGAGGATTACTATCCATCAATTTTAATCATGTACAGCTGAGAGTACAAATTGTATTAATCCATATTTTTTACTTTTACCAAATATTTTATTAGTTTTTTTTAATTTTAATTCCATAAAAATAAAAATGTGATTATTTTTAATAATATTTGTAATTTTTTATACTCTTTAAATAGAGATTACATTTGTTCCATACGAAAATGGAAAATCTAACAGAAATACTCCCAACTATCACTCATCTTCAAATATTAATTTCAACTCACGATAAATTTAAACTAATCTCAACTATTGAAAAATTATTTCAATAATATATCTAAGCCAATTTTAATCGGCACAAATAGGTAACAAAAACAGAAAAGAAAAGTTGAAACAAGTTTTTATTCATCCTCACTCTTATTTAAAATAACATAAAATGGTTCACCATGCATCCTTTATACCTATTAGAGCCACTAAAAATTGGCTTGATTATATTGGAGGATTTTTTTTTCAATAGTTTAGATTATTTTGGGATTATTTTGAGTTAATAATATTTTTGGAAGATGAGTAATAGTTGGGATTATTCCCATTAAAATTTATTTCAGTTTAACCTATTTGATCAACAAGATTCATATAACCTATTGACATATTCTTCTTTATTTATCCATATATCAATGTATCAAGTTGTTAATTCATAAATTCTAGAGGACATATTTCAAAATAAACAGACAAATTTATGTACATGTAATATTAGATTTGAACATATTTATCAAATTCAATTATCATGTTAGTGCACAAATTTACGTACATATGTAAAATTAGAATGAACATACTCCGTATATATTTATGAAATAAACTATTATTTTTAAATATTTTAAGATATGTATTTACAATTTCAAAACTAACAAAATAAAATGAACACATATACAGAACAAAATGATCATATTCATAAAATCATAGGTCACTTATTTTCATTCAAGATACAAAGGGAATTTAAATATTTTTAATTAGGTGAACATACGACTTCTAATAGTTTTTGAACGATTAGTTAAATTAGATGAATATATAAAATATATTTTGGGCAATTTGTCATTTTTTGTTTGATAGATATATTGTTTAGACTACGTGAATGTACCACTCATTGTTTATGACTATGTAATTTAAATTATATGAATATGTAGCTATGTGATAGTATAAAATATTTAGTATTTACTCCGTATTATTTAATTTGAAGATAAATAAAATATAGCGAACATCTCTTTATGCCTAAAAACTTGCCAAAATAAAAATGAAAAAAAGAGTGAAATATTAATAAAAAAAAGTGTGACAAAAAAAAGTGAAATGAAATGAGTTAATTTATTTTTAATCGAATCCACATTTAATTACTCATTATTATAATTATACGTCATTGATGGGAGAATAAAAAGTTAATAATCAGCTTGATTCGGATGAGATATGCTTTTATAATATTGTATCATTAGATATAATATTACTCTAATACTCCATATTATATTATACGGAGTATTCATTATTGCTGCCAAACATTAGCTAGAATTGCAACATCATTAAAGTAGCAAGAAGAGCATCCGACAATAGTCGGTAAACGACAAATTCAGCATAGGTGCAATCTGTGTTATCTCAATATTCAAGCTACAATTTCACCTACAATTTCACCATTGGAGATGAAAATTAAGTTGTAACTTGAAAGCAATTGTAGCTTGCTCAAGCTACAAGCTTAAATAAAAATAATTGAAATAAATTAAAACAAAAAATGGAAAATACATATTCAATTTCACGTGAAAGTTCATCTTCATTAATTTGGGAGGGGGCCTGGCCCCCCCTAACATTTGAAATAAATAGTATTGGTGCACAAATCAAATTGAGTAAACTTGGTGGCTCAGTGGTAACGTGAGTTGTTGAAGTTGCAATGTTTGATGGTCAGGGGTTCGAGCACTCTTTCTATCTTTTATTTATTTTTTTTCTTTTTTTTTTTTTATTTTTTTTATTTTTTGTGTATTTTAAACATAATTACTTAAGTCATTACTCGGGACTATTCAGTTTTTTCCGCAACTTTTGAAAATCAAGCTTGACTACTATTCATCCATATATAATTATTTTTACTTTTCATTTTTAAAAATGAACTTAAAGATTTTTTGGTACTTCAAAAATATGAACCTAAAGATAATATGGAGTAATAACTTTTTATTCATTTTAAAAAGATAAAATCATTATATAAAATTGTCATACACTCACATAAATTTTTTTGATTGGATTTATAAGAGTATAATGTCACTCTAGTTTGTTAACAACAATTACTCCGTAGTATTTATATCAATGATATCAAGGGGTATATGTGTTAGGGACGTGGTAGTCAAATAACTACATACTCTGATAAGTTAACTTTAAAAATTTTTACTCAAAGCGAGATAACTCATTAAAAAAATATTTAGGACTTAATCTTGAAACTTTTGATATATTAAATTTAAGGTCGATTAACAATCATTTACACTTCTTGGCACTTTTAAGCGCGCTGATTTGGCCACTGTTGAAAAGACTAGATTGGGCTATGCTCGACTCTTAGTGGAGGTGCGTGTGGGTCAGCAGTTTCCTGATGCTATCTCTTTCTTGGATGAAAAGGGGAAGTTGGAGACTGTCATGGTTGAATATGAGTGGAAACCAGAGGTGTGTACTGGTTGTAAGGCGGTGGGACACTTGGTGTCCACCTGTAGGAAGATGGGTGATAAACCAAAGCGTGTGTGGCAACCTAAGGTGCAGCCTGTGGCTGTACCATCCGTGGCTCAGCCAGTCAGCTCTCCTGTGGTTGCGGATATTGCTAGGTCTACTGACAAGGTGCTTACGGGTAATGTTGCTGAGAAAGTGGTTATGACAAAAGACAAAGGGAAGGTGGGTGATCCTGTGGTTCCAGTCAGCCCTATTATTCAGATTACGAGGCAAGAGTTTGCTTCACCTGTCTCGTATGCTCAGCTCTTTTAAAGTGTTTGGTGTTGGGGCGTCCTCTTCTTCTGCTCTGGTTCCTCATGGATAACATTGGATGTTGGAATGTTAGGGGTATGAATAAAGCTTCGAAGCATGCTGATATTAGGTCTTTTCTTCATAAGAATAGGATTGGTTTGTGTGGTTTAGTTGAGACTAAAGTTAAAGAGCAAGATTTTGTAGGGGTTCTTAATAAAATTGGGAAACAATGGAAGGGTATTAATAATAATTCATATCATGATGGAGGCCGAATTTGGTGTATTTGGATTCCACAGCTGTTTCATGTTCAAGTGAAGTTCGTTTCTGCTCAACAGCTTACTTGTCTGATCACAGAAATTGGTACAGGGGATCAGTTCCTTGTGAGTATGGTATATGGGTTTAATGCTCCGGATGCTAGAAAGGAATTGTGGAATGAGCTTAAGAATGTGAAGGATACGTGTAACTTACCTTGGCTGCTGTGTGGTGATTTTAATGCTCTGTTGCATTTGAATGAGCGACTGGGTAGTAGTGTATCGTTGGCTGAAGTGGAGGACTTTCGTGATTGTGTTAATTATTGTTCTATTGTTGATATTTCTTCAAAAGGTGCATTCTACACATGGAACAATAAGCAAGCAGGTGTTGACAGAGTCTATTCTAGATTGGATAGATGTTTAATTTCGGATGGCTGGTTGCGGAAGTATCCTAATGCTTATGCTTATTTTCTCAATGAGGGTACGTTTGATCATTCGCCTATGGTGTGCTATAGACGTCCTCAAGTTCAGAATTGCAAGGTGCCTTTTAAGTATTACAATATGTGGGGGGCCGATGTTTCTTTCCTCAATTTGGTGCAAACTAATTGGGTTTCTGATGTTCCTGGTACAAGAATGTTCTCTGTGGTTAAGCGCTTAAAGCAACTGAAGTGTGTTTTGAAAACGCTTAACAGAACCAAATATGCGGATGTTGAGAAGGCGAATGATGTTGCGCAGCAAGCTTTGACTGATATTCAGTGTCAGTTACAGTCTGATCCTCTCAATTCAAATCTTTTAACTGCGGAAACAGCTGCTTTGGATCAAGCTTGGTCGCTCAAGAAGGCACGTTGGTCGTACTTAGTTCAGAAATCGAAAGTTGAATGGTTGAAAGAGGGTGATGAGAATACATTTTTCTTTCATCGTCATATCCAGGAGAGACATATTAGGAACAAGGTTTTTCAAGTCGAGAATATGAATGGTGTTCTGTGCTCTGAGCCTGGTGAGATTGAGGATGCTTTTGTGGAGTATTATGAGTCCTTGTTGGGAAGCAGTAAGGATGTCCAAAGTGTTCATTATCCAATTGTTCAAGCTGGTAACTGTGTAACAGAAGCTCATGCTCATCAGCTGTTACGCCCTGTTACTTCTGAGGAGATAAAAGACTGTATATTCTCCATTCCTGCAAATAAAGCTCCAGGTCCGGATGGTTATAATTCTCAATTCTTTAAGGATGCGTGGAGTGTAGTGGGTGTGGATGTATGCGCAGCTATTAAAGACTTCTTCGCTCATGGTAAGTTGTTGAAACAGCTCAATACTACCATCATTAGTTTGATTCCTAAAGTGCAATGCCCTCGGTCCGTCATGGACTTTCGTCCAATAGCTTGCTGTAATACTATTTACAAGTGTATTGCGAAACTTCTGTGTGCCCGTCTTGGTGGTGTTTTACCTGATATCATCAGCATGAGTCAGGGTGGTTTTATAAAGGAAAGACATATTGCCGAGAATATTTTGATCTGCCAGGATTTAGTGAGATTATATTCACGGAAATCCACTTCTCCCAGGTGCCTGATTAAGATGGATTTGAGGAAGGCGTATGATTCGGTGGAATGGTCTTTTCTGTTTCAAATGTTGGAAGCTTTAGGGTTTCCACACATGTTTATAGGTTGGATCCGGGAATGTGTAACAAGTCCCACTTACACATTGGCTGTCAATGGTAGTTCCTTTGGTTTCTTTAAGGGACGGAGAGGGTTGAGACAAGGAGATCCTTTATCACCTCTTCTGTTCACTATTTGTATGGAGTATTTATCCAGAATTCTTGGTGCTGTTGGTGATCTGGCTGACTTTAATTTTCATCCATTATGTCGGCCTTTGAAGTTGAATCATCTCTTATTTGCAGATGATTTGTTGCTTTTCTGCAAAGGTAATGTGAAATCTGTCATGTTGTTGCTGCGTTCTTTTGCTTCGTTTTCTGTGTCGTCTGGTCTGACCATGAATAGAGCAAAATCTGATATCTACTTCAATGGTATGAAAGTTGCTGACATGGAAGATATTATGCTAGTGTCGGGGTTTAGAAGAGGTCAACTACCTTTTCGATATCTTGGCATACCTATCTCCGCAAAAAAGTTGACTACGAAGGATGGTATGAAGCTGATTGATACGATTACAGCAAGGATAAGGAGCTGGGGGGCTGGACACTTATCTTATTCAGGTAGGCTTGTTCTCACGCAAGCTGTGCTCACCAGTTTACACGTTTATTGGATGTCCATCTTCCTCATTCCTAATGGGATCATCAAAAGAATTGATAGTATTTGTCGGAATTATCTTTGGAATGGATCAGATACCTTTCATCATGCTCCAAATGTTAAATGGGACGATTGCTGCTATTCTAAAGAAGAAGGTGGTTTAGGCATCAGGGAATCCAAAGCTTGGAACAAGGCTATGTTAGGGAAATATATTTGGTGGATTGAGAAAAAACAAGACCATTTATGGGTTAAATGGATTCACCAAGTAAATATGAAAGGTGTGGCTTGGACAGATTATTCTGCCCCTGTCGACTGCGCCTGGTCTTGGAAGAAGATAGTGCATTGTATGGATCTGTTTAAATCAGGTACGACTGCTCCTGTCTTTAATGATGAGTATAATGTTATGGATTCTTATAAGTGGATCCGAGGTGTAAGGGAGAAGGTTTCATGGCGGTATGTTTGTTGGAACCCCATGAATGTACCTCGTTGTGCTTTCATATTTTGGGAGTATAAGCTTGGGCGTCTTAAGACTTATGATAGGTTACGGAGGATGGGATATGTTGGTGATGATACGTGTTTGTTGTGTGATGATGGCCAGGAGACGATTCGGCATCTCTTTCATGACTGTATTTTTGCTCAATTTTGTTGGAAGGAATTATTCAAGGCGCTCAGGGTGCATTTTCCTCCTGCTAATATTGAAGTGTGGTGTCATCGAGGTGCAAAACAGTCCAAACTTGTGCGTTCGGTTGTAGCAGCGTGTGTTGTTGGAATGATATATGGTATTTGGTCTACACGAAACAAGGCGCGTGTTGATCAGGTTGTAGCTTGGCCTATGAGAGTGGTGAAGGGAACGTTGGAGGATGTACTCATGCGATTCAAGGCGCGAAACAAATCACTTTTGTCTTCGCACGATGCTTTATGGATACAAAATTTGTAATCTGTGCGTCTCATGATGTAAAAAGAGAACATGTATATGGGTTTTGATTATTAATATACTTACATTTTCCCAAAAAAAAAAAAACAATCATTTACACTTTTTTTGAGCAAAACAATAATTTACACATTAAAATCGCATAATTGTATATCATTGACTCGTAAAAACATTATATAGAAACATTATATAGTATTGACCGGCCCCCCCACAAAAAAATTTCAAGATCCGCCACTGGTGGGTCCATTCAAGCTACAAGGTGTTGTAGCTTGCCATTGAAACGGTTTGTAGCTGGAAAGTAGAGTTGGTTAAATGTTGACGTGGAAACTCAAATTACAAGACTTTATAGCTCTCCATTGGAGATGCTCTAATGGTTGACATGTTATGCCCGCAAATACATTAAAACTTTTAAAAGTTTCGTGTGCCAAAAAAATAAATATCATACAACTAAAGTTTCAAATTAAACTTTAGGATTTTCTTGTGTGGCAAGATCTCCATCCATTTTTCTTTTATTTTTTTAAATTTATTTAGCTACTCCCTCTATTTCATTCAATAAGCCCCATAGGATATTACACAATTTTTAAGAAAAATAAAAAGTTGAGGGTAATATTGGTAGTTTGGTTGAGTGGGGTCCATTTTAGAGGATAAAGTATGTGGTATTTTGTTAAAATTAATATATTAGTAGGGGTAAAAGTGTTATTTTGATTGTATAAAGTTGTCCTAAATAGTAATGGGGCTAAATGAGTGAAATTTCCGAAAAAGAAAAGTGGGGCTAATTGAGTGAAATAGAGGGAGTATTAATTAACGCCTTTTTCTTCAATAGTAAATTAGTGGATTCAAATGGTCTCTAGATATAAAAGATATCGATCTTGTTTAGAGATAGTTTTGGATAAGAATTACACTACACTTTAGTTTTGTATAAAAAAATGGTATATTTATATGTTCCGTCGGTGAATTAAATGTTAATTTCAAAAAAGTAGTGATCATTTAAACATTTAAATTGAATATTTTAGTAAGATTTACGTCGATGAATTATATGTTAATAAAAAAAATTAAAAACTATCATTGTATGAGAAACGGCTTGGACGACGTCGATGAATCAATGAAGGAGAGGTTTCTATTGCAATAACTAGATTCCTAATACTATATGAGGCGTAGTTGCAATAATTTCTTTTGTTGGCATAACAATATTTATGATTTCAATAGTTTAATCAAGCCAAATAATAAACAAAAATCTATCTTTATTCAATCAAAATTTACCAAAATAATAAAAAATTAATCCACACAATATATTTTAATAAAAAGTTGGAAGCACTATAACATAAAAAAAAACATAAAAATCAACTTAATTGAAAGTTTAACAATTCGTAAATTACTAAAGTATGAATTACCAATTACTGTAAAAATTGAACTCTAATTTGGAGTTAGGGTAAAAAGTTGGTGTTTTGGGATATATTTGAGAATTTGATTAAAATGGATTTTGAGGTTTAGTTTAAACGGTTAAACTTAACAATAAAAAAGAATAAGAAAAAAAAATTAAAAATGTAAATGGGAAGAGTCACGTGTCTCACACATTTAATATCGAAAATTGATGATTTTTCTCCCGGAAATTTACATGTGACAATGTTTAACAAAAAAACTAAAACAACACTCATAAATAGTTTTCATTCAATATAAAATATTTATACAGCAAATGAGGTTGATTTTAGGTGATATCTAACACAAAATTTATACACAAACGAGTATCATCAATTGAACAATTTATTTATTGATTTAGACTTTTAACTATCTTATTGTTTCAAAATTTGAATAATACAATTTTTTAGACCTTTGAGGCTCCAACATAGATTATGAGCACTTAGTTAAAAGAAATAACCTTTTGGGATATAATACTCCGGATATTGTCTTTAAGAGTCCATAACATAGTTGAATAAAATCAATCTGGCAAATTTCCACTAAGTAAGTGGCACGATCTCAATGCACCACAATCTTTGGGTATTATAATGCTTGTACCATGTAATCTTCTATTTTAATTTTTAGGGTCACAATTTAATTATCACCACGATATTGACTACCTTACGATATACTCCCTCCATCCCAATTTAATTGTTCCCTTTTACTAAAATGCTAGATTTAAAAAATTTAGAAAAAAGTCAAAATAATTATTACTTAATTTTCACAATAGTTACCTATAATTTCAATTTTACCCTTAAAATAATATTAGGTGGGAGGGCTTGATATATCAACTTGAGCAAATACATATTCCCACAATAAGGATGACATAAGAATAATTAAATAATTTTTCCAAAGGGAACAAGTAAATTGAGATTTTTCAAAAACCAAAAGGGGACAAGTGAATTAGGATGGAGGAATAATATATACTCCCTACGTTTCAGTGAATTGTTCAAAGTTACTACTTTTTTTTATCCTAAAATAAGTGTCCCATTTTCTATTAAAATTAAATATAAATGAGGACACTTATTTTGGGATGAAGGGAGTACTATTTTAGGGTGTACAGATCATTTATTTACATTTTTAAAAATGATAATTGTTCAGACATGTATTGACGTGGATCCTCTTTTTCTAAACCAATCATATTAACTAGTGAGGTTTTCTTTTAACTTACTTTTATATCAAGTGGAATCTTTTGTATATTTGTAGTATTTTTTTTTTTTAAAATTTGTTCTTACCTCTCTTCTCACCTAGATATATATAATTGTGTATAAAGTAAATGTAAACAACTTACCAAAACAGAGAGAGTAGAAGATTAGAAGAACCTAATATAATCAACTTACCAAAACAGAGAGAGTAGAAGATTAAAAGAACCTAATATAATCAATATAAATATTGTCGAATTCCAAATTTTTGTGTAATGAAAACGATGAATTTAATAAATGATAAATTGATAATGAATAAATTTATCGAAAAAAAATCTTTAAATAATGGAACACGTGTTAATAATTTCACACTAATTCCCTTCAAATTTTTTTTTTTATTGTAAATATGAGTGCTAAAAATAAATAAAAGCGAAATTAACGAGCTTTCTATCGGTATTAAAATTTTGATGGGAATTTTATCATGCTCGCTCGACTTGAATACGAATTCCAAATTTGTTTGATGGAATACCTACCGAGCATCAAGCAACTTATTCATGAATAAATTTAACAAAGTATAAAGACTTTCTTTATAATTTATTTGCACCCGTATATATGTTTTCAGTAGAAAAGACAAAGAGACTAAAAGAGTGTAACAACTAATTAATCCTACTATAGTAGTGTGTTTGGATATGTGGATTTGATTTGAAATTTTGGATTTGATCCAAATAACTTGTTTGGCAAAATACAAGGATTTGGATTTGAACAAAATCCATCCCTACACCAATCTATGCTTAAATTTGGAGATTTCAAATTCATCCTCTACCCCATGTCATTTGCAAATTTCACATTTCACAATTTAAATTTGAAATTAGAATTTTCAAATGAAATGACTATATCCAAACGCTACCTAGCATAATAGGAGTAACATCTAACAACAAATCCTAGGACACTAACATCGTAATAGCATGCTAACATCCAATGTGGCATTGACCTACACAGTAGGTTTATGCTAAATATAAAGGGTAATTGAAGTTATGTTTATATAAAGCACGACTTGTATGTCCTTTTCCAAACTACATTGTGTCAACGAGAATTATAATTATATTCGAAACCAATGAAATCAAAGCTCTAAATTCAGCGTAAAATGGTTGGTAAAAATCCAAAATAAATAAATACTCCCTCCACTTTTTATTTATTAATCCCACATGTAATCTATCTATTCCATTACTTTCAGCTCACCATGTTAGTTTCATTTTATTTTCTGAAAGATAAATTTTTCAATTTTAACTGTGACCGTATATGCATAAAATATAAATAATACAAAGTACTAGTTATACATTAATAAGATATTTACATTTGTTATTAAAATATCTTTTACAAAATTTAATTTTCAACCAAATAACAATGGTATATAGGAAGAAGAGCGCGCGAAGACTGCATAAAGTCAAAGTGAAACTAACATATTGGCACAAAGAGAATATCACTTATAATTTATATATATATTTATTTATTTTTAAAAAGATATAACATTATTAATCATCTAATTTTAGATACTTTGTTATTGGACCATTATAATTCAATTTCCAATCTCTGTGTATTTTTATTCTACAAATTGTAAAGAACATGGCCAATACATTTTTATTTTGATAATACAAGAGTGACATTCATTAAAATCGGTTCATTTTATCCTTTTTCTCATTTTAATTTTTGAAATTGATGATCCCACATATACGAAACTTATAAAGTAATGTATTTACACATGTACCTCAAACAATAATATTAAATTTCTATCTTTCTTTTTTATATTTCTTTTCTTCTTTAAAAAAGTAAATTTTAGTGACACCTAAAGATGACATTATCTAATTTGACGCTATTTATGTAATCGGTTTTGCTGGTCATCGAAATTATCTAATTTATCATTTTGTGTAAAATGAATTTCACAAGTTAATTTTTAAGAATCGAATAAGTAATTGCAAAATTATATATCCAATATAATTTCATAAAAAATTATCCAAGTATTTATCACTTAACCTATTTCTTTTCTTCTTTTGGCTGTGGTAGATGTCTTCACAATGCAATGATCAATCTAAGCTTAAATTGGTGATTTCAAATTCCACCTCCACCCTATGTCATTTGCAAATTTCACATTTTACAATTTAGATTTGAAATGAGAATTTTCAAATGAAATGATTGTTCCCAAACGCTACCAGAGGCGGAGCTAGTAGTTGGCTAGGCAGGCTCAAGCCGGGTAGTATTTCTGATATATAGTTAATGCTGCAGCAATAATACACAATTGCAGTGGTGGCTTGGTGGTAGTAGCTGTCACTAATAAGCTAGGGGATGGAGGTTCGATTCTCCAATAGGTCATTATGGGATTTTTTTTTGTTTGTCCATCCATAACTAATTGAATCAAATTTCTTCTAACTTTTCAATAAATTTATTTCATAAGATCTTCGGACAATCTCCTTATATTTAATTTTCGAAGTCCTCTATTTTTTTTTTCTTACTTAATAACACTATATTTTTTCTATTATAAATAACAATTTTTTCTTTATTGAATGTTACTATATTTATTCTATCTACAATATTTCCTCCATGAACTTGTCTCATTTTATTCTAAATTAAGAAAACAGTAAAAATGAAATGAAATTGTTATTTTTTCTAAAAAACAAAATTTTGTTTGGTTTCAAAAGAACCCTACTATGCTTATCCACATTTGTTCTTGTCTATAAACAACTCTAATTACGCTTGATAAACTTATCAGAATACTTATGTTAAAAATTAATTTCTTAAAAGCAAATTATTATATAAAGTGCGTACACTATAAAATTCAACCCCCTTACTTTTCATTCTGTTTTCGTCCCTGATAACAATGTTTTTTAAATGTAATTTAGTCAAACGATTGCTAAAACTTTTTATGTATGAATATTCTTAAAATTTGAGCCCTGGTTAACTTTGAATCCTGGCTTCGTCCCTGAACGCTACCTTAAGTGAATTTTTAAGAATCGAATAAGTAATTGCATAATTATATATCCAATATAATTTCATAGAAAATTATCCAAGTATTTATCACTTAACCTATTTCTTTTTTATTTTGGCTATGTGGTAGATGTCTTGACAATGCAATGATCATAGATGATGAAGACATGCCCAACAAACAAAGGAATCCATGGAGACTTTGCTCACAAAACCAAGTAGAAGAAGTTAAACTTATTCTTAGATTAATCCCAATTTGGATATGCACATTTGCATATGGAATAATAGTTGCTCAAGTTCATACATTTTTCATCAAACAAGCCCAAACCCTAGACCTATCAATCGGGTCTAATTTCAAAATCCCACCTGCCTCGTTTCAGGTGATCCCAGGAATAACAATCCTAATGTCGGTCCCAATCTATGACAAGATCTTCGTCCCCACGATGAGAAGGGTGACCAACATCCCTTCTGGGATCAACACGCTCCAGAGGATCGGGATTGGGCTGGGCCTGTCGGTCATAACAATCACGGTAGCGGCCCTAGTCGAGACCAAAAGGGTCAATATAGCAACCAAACATGGACTAGTCAATAATCCGAAAGCCATTGTCCCTATGAATGTAGGGTGGTTAGTCCCACAATTTGTGATCATGGGCTTAAGTGATTTTTTCACATATGTGGGTATGCAAGAAATATTTTATGACCAAATGCCGGAAGGTATGAGGAGCGTAGGCTCAGCCTTTACGAATGGCGCCATAGGGATCGGGGCACTGATGAGTAACGCAGTGATATCGCTTGTGCAAGTCATTAGTTCGAGATCGTCTGGTGATATGTGGTTGATTACTAATCTTAATAGGGCTCATCTAAATCATTTTTACTGGGTTTTGGCTGGATTTTGTGCTTTTGATTTGGTGGTCTATGTATTTGTTGCTAAGTGGTTTGTGTGGAAGAAAACTGAAGCTGATCTTTAGTTCAATGCTTCGTTATTCAATGTTGTATTGTCGAACACAATGTTTTCATACGAAACTAATAAAAAGATATGCTGCATATGATATCATTCTCGCATATGGATGAAATGTATATTCCTTTCATTATTATAATCTCGTACAAGTAGAACAAAAATATACGGAGTACTATTAAAAGATGTGTCTTCGCATGGATATAGATTTTCGCGAAAGTGGTAATTAAGCCACGTAAGTATACCTGTCAAACGGGTCGGGCGGGCGGGTTTCGGGTTCGGGTAACTATTATACGGGTAACATACGGGTCGGGTGTATTTCGGGTTCGGGTAGTATACAGGTCGGGTGTACACGGGTTCCAGGTCGGGTTAGGGTCAAAATACGGGTTAATCAACGTCTTTTTATCCATATTTTTTTTTTCTTTTTTTTGTATAACGGATTAATTTTCAGTAAAAAAAAACTACTCTCTTCCTTTGTAGTCAAACTTTACCTGATGCCAAAACACAAATATTAAGATTAGTGAAAATTGTCCCTTGTAACTGTACTTCATTAATCATTACTGACAAGTGAGTGAATTATTAATGTGAAGACTTTGGGTGGTACTGATACGTTTTCACTATTTTCCTCCCATATTTAGAATAAAACCAACTCTAATTTATATATTATTAAAAAATTAATTTTTTTTTTTTTTTTTTTAATTATAAGTTCCAAAACTGAAAACTTATAATAAGTTTATAGATGCGTGTGTGTCTATTAAATCGATATTTATAATATTAGATCCATATATGTAGTTTCCAAGTTGTATATATTCAAATTTAAAATGTTACCTCGAACTACCGACTTAAAAATATATCATTTTCTTTTTCTCATTTTTCTCATTTATTCTCCACATATATTTTGTTTCAAAGTTTAATAATAATGATTCAGATGCCTCAAATTCATAATGTCAAATGTAAGTATGTAACTAACAAACACTATTAAAATGATTGATTTTATAATTATTGAATAATAAAGATTATTATTTAAGTGAAAATTTTCAATTATGAAAAATTTATTAGGTGTGAAATGTTTAAAAATAGTGTGTAGTAGAAATTTTACATGTAAATTGAAACTGATAAAGCCATTTTATATATAGGAACGTAAGTTTTTTTAGTCAACGGGTTAACCCGCTACGGGTCGGGTTTTGACCCATTGTTTTCGGGTCATTTCGGGTTCGGGTAGATTTTGGGTTCGGGTCGAAAAAGGCAGGTTTACTTCGAGTCATTTACAGGTCGGTTTCGGGCGGTTTATCGGGTCAGGTCAGATTTTGACAGCTCTACACGTAAGTTAGATATAAAGTGAAAATAAACCCCTTACACAAAATCTCATGAGAAATTAATATAGTTGGTGAAAAAAAATATAATTTAACTTATTTTAATTTTAATATTGATAATTTAGAACAAAACAACAACAACAACGACAACGTATTTTTGAAACTAATTTAAATATAAGAATTTTTAATAAAAATATAAAAAAACATAAACATTTTTTTACAAAGCATTTTTAGTTTGTAAATGAATGATTATTTTATACGAAGTACTTTATTTAGGCTACTAAGAGTTTTTTTAAACGATTGAACAAAAAATAAATAAAATGTGAACTATACTACTCCGTATAAAACTCCCTCCATTTCATTGAGATAGCCCCATGGGGTGTTTCACAAATTTTAAGAAAGTGAAAAAAGTTGATGGTAGTATTAGTAGTTTGGTTAAATGGGTCTCACTTTTAAAGATAAAGTGTGTGGTGTTTTAGTGAAATGAGTGTAATAGTAGGGATAAAAATGTTAGGGAAATTCTCATCTGTACCCTCGAAAAATTCACTTTTCTCACCTGTACCCCTGCTTTTTACACTTTCTTAGTTGTACCCTGAAGATTTATTATTGAGTCTCAAAAATGACCTAAGTCGTAATTAACGTCAATTAGTTTCGTTAAGTGCCAACGTGACAACGATTAGGCGTGTGATTTGGACTTCTTGTCGTTGATTTTCCCCATTAAAGAATCCATCTTTCATCAAATTGGAGGGAAAAAAATGACAAAGAGTCCACGTAAATTACAACTTAGGTCATGTTTGGGACTCAATAAAGAAGTTTAAGGGTATAATTAAGAAAGTGTAAAAGGCAGGGGTACAGGTGAGAAAACTGAATTCTTCGAGGGTAGATGAGAATTTCCCAAAATGTTATTTTCATAGTTAAAAGCTACCAAACATAGTAATGGGGCTAAATGAATGAAATTACCGAAAAAGGAAAGTGGGGCTAAATGAGTGAAATGAAGGGAGTATAATTTTGGAAATCTTTTTTTATTTAATAATATTTACGGAGTATTACTTTTCCTAATACATTTAAAGAAATTATTCTACTTTTATTTTTCAATTTAAATTATAATTTTTTTGTGTATGAGGTTTTCAATTTCTCATAAGATTTAAAGCAAGGGGTTGATTTTAATTTTTTTTTAATCTAAGTTAAGGGGGCTAATCAATCCAATTGAAACTTAAGGAGGTTAATCTCACGATTAGACAAAGTAATGGGGTTAGATTATTACTTTCTCGTATTACGCTGCAACTTTCATGATTCGATTTTATTGTTAGAATGTGTACGCAGCAGTTCTAACAAAAATGATATATATTATGTGAGGGTAAAATCGACAAGAGTAATCTTTGAGGAGCGTAAAATGATGCTCAAACAACGACCTACAAGGATCTTACTGCAAGACAGTCAACCAAAGACAACGATAAAACCAAAAACCAAACAATAAATCAAGCAAACAAACAAACGATGGGCAGCGATAATAAGTAAATTAAATGCGGAAGCGTAAAATCGCAAATAATACACACGATTTATAAATGGGAAAAATCCCTTTGATGTGAAGGGAAAATCACGGGACTTGTAAGGAGTCTACCCTTTATTTCTCTTCTTATTATGAATAAAATTGAGAGCAATAAATTAAAACCCAAATTAGTCTACAAAGATTTCACAAACCCACCAACAACTTCAACAATAAAAAACTACAATTACTGGCAAAAAAAATAAAAATAAAAAACTACAATCAAGAGACAAAAGTTCAGAAATCACCAAAGGAATTTGAATGGACCGGTCTAAGGTTGAACAGGAGAGGCCGCGATGGTTCATTGATCACATACGTTGCTCAGTCTTGACGTGATAAAAAGGATCCAGAGACTAAAAAGAATATGGGAATGGTGATAATGTTGCCCCAACAGTTACGAAAAGGCTGACAAAATTTCAGCAAAATCAGGCGGTGGGATATCTGCCGATCTCCACTTTTGTTCAAGTTGTCTCTGAAAATCCAAACTCTACAACTCTCTTTTGTGTTTTCTGTTATATGCGTCTGCTCACTAATTTAAGGCAGAATTTTTAACTCTAAAAGTGAGTTTATATACCCACTCCAAAAGCATATAAAATAAGCCCCACATAACCCATAACATTGGATATGAAGTTTTCTACCGGATTTTGTACTCTTCCACTACCATCTATGTTGATTATTTGTTGCATGGGACCACCTCCTTAAATTTACTCCCCCATTCCCGTGAATTATTTCAAAAAGCTGGTGGTTTTATCACTGGCCATAACATTTGGGCCTTCTAACAAACAAAAATAATATAGTACATGGCAACAAAGCCTGATATTCACATCAATTTCGTCTTTATCAAGTTTTTCCATAATATCTCATATTTTAATATTCCTAAAAGACAAAGTCTAACTTGTAAGTGAAACGGTCGCACAATAGTTAAATTTACAATTCATCCCTCTTTTTCACATTTAACGGAAAAATTGACTGGTGTTTGCATTTGTGGTACTTTTGAAAATTATGTTTTAAAAGGTTGAAGTTCTTAAAAAAATTATATTGGGTGAGAGTTTTCAAAAAGTGAGGTATATATTAGGTGGAAGTTATGAAAATTTCATTTTCTTTATTAAAGAGTATGTCTTACAATGTGAGATGGTCTCACTAGACGGACTATGTTATTGTGCTCCATAACTAATTAATAATGTAAAATTCTTTACACAGTTGCACCCTCCACTTTGCCACCCCCCCCACCATGACACCACCACCACAACGCCATCGTGTCCTCAACTAGGTTCATCGAAGTATTTTTAGTCCATTATCATAGCGCTAAAGTGGCTCGAGAGTCGAGACACACAAAGATATTAGGTTAGAATATGAGAACAAGAGAATTGTTTGCCTTCGTATGGAGGTGACGACAACGATTGTTGTTCATTCGCTAGAAATTGAATTGAATTGTTCGTCTGAAATTGAACTTATTAATTGCACAATTGCACCTGATGCCTTTACACTGGAAAACCATTAGCCATCTTACGGAGGTTGTAATAGCCCGGCTTTTCGTGATTTAATTAAACAAGGCGGAAAATTAATTAAGTACTTTATATATATAACAAAACCGGATGTTATCGTATTACAACTCAAAATATATAATCAGAGTTATAGATAAACATGGTCATTAAATTACAATCTCTCGAAATACAAAATAAAATATGCAATCTCCCCATGCTCCTTGGTAATGATCTCGGGGTACCTAAAATGAACCCGTATTAGCGTCTACAATCCTGCACATAACCGTGATTGCTCATTGGCCATCATTAGGCTCATATAAAATGTGCATAATAAATAGTATATCTTATAACGTATATGAATGTTGCAATTAGCAAATAATAACATTTCTCAAGTTACAATTCAAGTTATAATAAGCATGCGATTTAAAGCGATAAAACATATAGGCATGATATTCAGTTGTAAATACAAATAACAGGTAAAATCATATCAATAGTATCACAAGTATTCCACATAATTACGGTGCGATATCAGATCGCAAACTATCAGACAAGTATCAATCACTTCATGCAGACTCGATTCACTTCAGAAATGTGTGGTCTTTAATTTTTAAAGATGTTTCGACTCACTTTCACATAATTCAAAAAACACATATTGCTTACGAGCCTGACCACTGAGTAGGCCTTTGTACTCTAGTCGTTTGCATCTCACTACCATAGTACGGCGACTTACTCGACTCGTAAACCACGCCGAATACTATAGTACTTGCATCTCATCTTCTAGTGTTCGAAATGATTCGAACTTCAGATACAATCCCGTCAAGTGATCTTTACGCAGGGTAGGAATGAATGCTAGCGTCGTGCCCACTAAGAACAAAACGCGGCAAGGAGACAAAATCGCATCATATCGACCCAAATCCATAAAGCCGATATTAAGACCCAAATTCATAAAGTCGCGATGGCCCTGGTAACATTAGCGAAATAGGGGGATCAACCCTAGTCTAATATGCATATTCTAATATTCACTTTAAGAATGGGCTATGTTATTCATAGAGCACCTTAACTTTGAATAAAACGACTACTTCCTAATGCCTGACCCAAAAGAGTTGGCGTATTCATTATCTTGTACGGAGTAGGCAGTACGACTTAAGGCGTAAAGGCATGGGTAGGATGACAACGCATTTAGGCTACCGCTTAACCACACTATTCGGGATGACCAGCGTCAGAGACCGAGATAGTGGTGTCCGTACAAGACTATCTTAAACACCACTTCACTCACGATTGACGTTTTTATAACGGAGGCTCAAGCTTTTGACCCGTTCTTTAACTTACTCATGATTTATTATTTTATTTGATATTTAATATCGCATGTTACTAGACTCTCCTAGTTATATCATCAAACGTTTAAAGTTAGTATTCGGTTTCATATGATCACATAACATGTTCGTTTATTATTTGAAGTGTTGTTGATTATTAACGCTTTTAATTTTCTAAGTTGATACGTTCATTAATATGTCCAAATTTATATAAGTGTTTTTCGAAACACTTTAAGTTATTTACTTATTCATTTTAGTTTTCTATACTTAGGAAAATTTTCAATTATTTACAACATTTCAAATTTTGAAATTTGAAATATCTTTGAATTTTGAGACGTAACTTGTTGAACATGTTTCGTGACTTTTGCACTATTCACGTCTCGGGATTTGAAAAGATAACTTGTTCAACGAGTTACCTCAAATTCTCCTTAAAATAAGTTTTGGGACGTCACTTGTTCAACAAGTTTCGTCCCGGGTACTATTCACCGTCTTTAAATTTGGGACGTTACTTATTTAACAAGTTTCGTCCCGGTTTACTATTCATCGACACTATTCATCTAGGTTACTATTCATCAATCACTATTCATTGGTCACTATTCATCTCAGTCACTATTCATCGGTCACTTTTCACATCGGTCACTATTCACTTCCTAACTTAGTTACTAAGTTTGAAAAATCTAGTTTTAAAGTCGTTAAATTCGGTTTGTAAAAAGTGATAAACGATAATTATTTTAAAATGACACTTAGTTAAATTTAGTCATCTATTTACTAAATTTACCGATTTTCGTTTTTAATAATAGTATCGTGGTTTGTTCATTTAGTCCGTATCGTCCAAGTCCAACAGTCCAATATTATGCATAGGCAGTAGGGCTGAGCAAAATATCTGAATATCCGAAATCCGAAATTTTTGATCCGATATTCGATCCGATTTTTTGGATATCCGATCCGATTTTTAAAAAAATTCGGATATCCGTATCCGAAATTTTCGGATATCGGATATCCATCGGATATTTAGTTTCTAAAATTCGGATATCCGAAAATTATCCGAAAATTTCGGATACGGATATCGGATATCCAACATCCAGTATCCGAAATACTACCTAAATCACATAGAAAACCCTAAAAAAAACCCCTTTCATCCCCAAAACTAACAGCCTCCCTCATTACTCCAAGTCTCCAACCCTTTCATCTCCCTCATTACCACCTCTCTCTCACTTCTTTCATGGAGTTTCATCTCCTCCATTACTCCAACCACAACCTCCATTCACTTGCAACCACCAAGGCGTCCATCGACAACAACCATCACCACCACCTTGCTCCTCCACTCTTTCAAGTGTGTCCCTTTCCTCACTTTGCTCTCCTACCACGGTCACCACCGCCACCTTGCTTGCCGGAGCACCATAGATGATACATGTTATTTATATAGCTTTTATGCCCCCGATATAGTTGCATTTAGCTCGCATTTGCTCGATTACATTATTGATTAGGGAGCTATTTGCTTTATATTGCGATACTGTCGTTCCTCGTTTGTATTTTGCAGGTTTCGGCGGTCCTGAGCTGAAACCTGAGGTCATAGGAGCGTTTACAAGTATCGAGAAGTTAAGACGAGGCTCGAGAGTTGATTCGGAGTCAATACGATGATTTGTGAAGTTAAACCTATAGGTTCAGAGCAAACCTATAGGTTCCGGATACATGAAACAAGGCTTAAAGTTGCTGGAACTTTCTGAGATCCTAAGAACCGCTCGGCATGGAGGTGAACCGATCGGTTCTGCCCCTGAACCGATCGGTTTGTGAACGAACCGCTCGGTTCACTTGGCTTGATTCTCCGGATTTGCGAGGCCTATAAATAGAGTTCGAGTTAGGGTTTTAGTTTTATGCTTTTCATTATTATTTTCAGTTTTACATTAGAAGTTAGTTTTCTCTCTTTTAAACTCTCAAAACTCTTAGCCTAGATTGAATTACTTGCAAGACTCGATCTTTAATTCGATTCAATATTAATCCCAGGTTTAATTTCATTGTTAATCTTTCATTATGTCTTCTTATTATAATTGTTTTGTTTCAATTGCAATTATGTCTAGCTAATTCTTAATTAGGGTTTAGGGTGATTGTGATATTGATTCAGAACATGTTTTAATTGCTTTTATCGATTGAATTGTGCAAGTTGATTTCTTCCTACGCGTTTTATTATCAATTGAATATTAGGGACGCCTTTATTGAATTGAATTTAGGTTGTTTCAGTTTAAGATCGAAAGCCGAATTGAAACTAGACTCACGCGTATTTGATAAGTCGAATTTAGTACGTAGCGAGAGCCCGCTAAGTTTGCTTAAGGTTAAAATTGATTCGAGAGAGTTTTTCCTAAAACCTAATCACTTGCATGATTACAATTGATTGATAATCCCTTTTGAGTTAGTTCTTGAATCGATGTCACATGATCCCGATGCCCTAATCTCCCTCTCATATATTTTCATTACTCTTTCTTTTGCTGTGATTAGTTTAGTTTACACAAATCAATCCCTTTTCACACCCTTTGAGACCGACCTAGTTTGACTAAGCAACCCTTGACTGCTCCTTCTCTCTGTGGATTCGACCCTACTGCCACTAGCTACCTAGTTAGTAGTCTTTAGGTTTATTTTGATAGGTGACCACGACTTTAGCCTCATCAATTTTGGCGCCGTTGCCGGGGAGACGGTTAGCTAGTTAGTGTTTGCTTAGTTTTTGTTAGGTTTTTCTCTCCTGTCTCAAGGAACCTAGTTCCTTGAGACCGTTTCTCATTGTTTTGTGTAGTTGTGTTTATGCGCAGGTCACCCCAGACTCTAGTTCCCTTTGAGCCTGAACCTGAACGAGCACTACACAGGTTACGCAGACAAGCAATTCGAATTATTGATATTGAGGAAGCGTCGCATTCGGAGTCTAGTGCAACGCAATCGTCCTACGAAGAGGACACACCTCCATTATCTCTCCAGTTTCTCCACCGCCAGTGACTATGCCTAAACTTTCTAGTCACTCGGTTCCTAGACCGGAATCCATTCCCAATGGATTCACGATGCCCGCTACGCTGGAGGGCAACTTTGAAATCCGCCCCGCCTTTCTCACTTTGGTGGAGCGGAACCGGTTAGTGGCTATCCCACCGAGGATCTGGTCGACACATGCGGTGTTTACGCACTCATCGCTTCACGATCAAGCGGTAGGGATCACCCGTAACCGGATAAGAAATGTTGTTCCCTTTTTCATTGAAAGACCGAAAGCGCGAGAATGGATCACAGACCTTGATAAGGAGGCCGCGGGTATAGCTGATTGGAATGGCCTAGCTCTTGCGTTCTACTCTAAGTTCTACCCTCCTGAACGCACTAATCAGATGAGAAGCCAAATCCAAGGCTTCAAACAAACGTACGACGAGTCGCTCGCTGAGGCGTGGGACAGGTATAAGAAGCTGATTAGAGACTGTCCTCATCACGGGCTTAGTACTTGGTTGGTGATCATGACCTTCTACAATGGGTTGTATGCGGAGAGCCGGGCTATTCTTGATTCGGCTGCTGAGGGACGTTTTGCTAATAACGTCGATGATGACAAAGCTTGGGGCTTGATAGAGGAGATGGCAGTTCACTCCTCACAGTTTGGGAAGCCGCGAGGGAATTCACGGTCCGCTCATGATGACCGTGATAAGGGGAGTATTTCTGCGCTCACTGGCCAGGTTGTTCTTTGCGCAGACAGATTAGCATGATGCAGGGAGGTGGTTCTTCTGGTGCCCACGTGAATGCTGTTATGGGGCACGATATGGGTTATACTACGGGGTATGCTGCGCCCCAGGAACAGGTTTTTGCATATCAATCCTACAACCAGAACCTGCCGTACCAAGACCAGCCGGGTTACGATCGTTCTCTTTTATCTTATCGTAACCAAAACGTGTTGAACCCAACCACCCAGCCACCACAAAATCAACCCTACATCCCTCCCCACAAGAATTTCCAACCTTCCCCTCCTAACTACCAAAGACCCCCATTTGTCCCACCACCAGTTCAACCTGCTCCTGCTCCTGTTGTTGATTTGGGTGTGAGTGAATTGAAGGCCATGATGCTGCAGATGGCCAAGTCACAAGAGATCATGATGCACGGCCAGATCACGTAAGAGTGAGCAAGCCAAGGATGCGGCGATTAAAATGCTCGAGAATCAGGTGGCGCAGCTCGCCGCTTCACAGGCTTCACGTCAGCAGGGTACTCTACCACCCCAAGGTAATCCTCCTAACCCTCCTCCTGATACAGCATGTGCTATTACGTTGCGCAGTGGTACAGTTTATGATGGACCGAAGCATCCGGAGGACGAGGGAAAGAATGGGGCCAAAAACACGGCCAGGCCGTGTGATCATGGGCCGGCAAAGCGACAGCAGCTTGTGGATGATGCTGTTAAAGACAAGGCGCCGGAGATTCAAATCAGGCTTCCCTTTCCGGGTCGTGTGCGCCCAGCCAATGTGGACCCCCAGCTCGGTAAGTTCTTTGAGATTCTCAAATCTTTGCAGGTAAATCTTCCTTTTATTGATTTGGTTAAGCAAGTTCCTGCATATGCTAAGTTTCTTAAAGAGGTCATATCAAAGAAGCGGTCGATTAACGTGACTGAGACCGTGTCCTTTGTGGGGGAGGGTAGTGCCTTTTTGCAGGGTAGTTTACCCCCGAAGCTGAGTGACCCCGGGACCTTCTCAATCCCTTGCTCTATAGGGAAGTATGTGGTGCAGAATGCCTTGTGCGACTTGGGGGCTAGTGTGAGTGTCATCCCCTACTCCATCTGCAAGAAACTAAATATGACTAAGCTAGGAGTTACCTCTATGACCCTGTAGATGGCCGACCGTAGTGTCCAGCGACCCCTAGGCATCCTTGAGGACGTCCCGGTCAAGATAGGGAAATTTTACATACCCGTTGACTTCGTGGTCCTAGACATTCCCGAGGACCCCCACATCCCGATCATTCTAGGGAGACCTTTCCTGCATACTGCAGGAGCTGTAATCGATGTGGGAAACAAGACCCTGTCGTTCTCGGTGGGAGGTGAGACACTGACCTACACTAAGTCTACCATCCCTCGTGCCCCTATGCAGCCTGAGTCTGTGGCTGCTACTGACCTTGTCCCTCCGTCTCACTCTCCTGGAGACACTTTGGAGGTTGTTTCTTCTGCTGTTTCTTGTGCAGGTCTTACGCAGGTTGGCTACGATCTTGGTTTGGGGGAACGGAAGGTCACGAGGGCGGATGTCTATGATCCTGGCGATGGAGGTAGCAAACCCACAGTTTGCGATGCGCGGCGCACGGAGCTGTTTTGGAGAGCCATTTCGCGACGGAATACCTTGCGTGATGGATTATGCTGCTCTTCCTCGTGGAGATCGAGTTTTGTGGCGAACGGATGCTGTTTCGCCAAGTGAAGCTGTTGCTAGTGGCCAACGTCCTTGGCCCAATTTGACATGATTTGAGCTTGATGACGGTCGTGCGGGACCATTATAAACCAGCGCTTTCCGGGAGGCAACCCGATGATTTTGTAATTTGTTGTACTCTGTTTTGGTTTTGGTTTGCTTTTGACTATGACATTTTAGACTTTTGTTGAGCGCGTGAGGATGAGGGCTTTATAGTTGATTTAGCATGCAAGTACTTGAGGACTCTGCGTCCTTAGTATTTTTGAGACAGGTCTCACTGAAGGCCTTGGCCGGTCCCCTGCTGATTCGGCCTACTTTTTCTCGCGTGCTATTCCGAAGCACTTTATAGCTGGACTGAAATGGACGCATATTCGTGGATCATAAGCCGCACTCCATGCTTCGCTTTGGTTTGGGGGAGCTCCGACTTGATAATGTGAGCTTTCTTACTCCTTTTTCCCTCGTTTCCTTGCTTTTATTTCCCTTCCCCCGTCTTTTATTTGTCCTTCTCTGCTTGTGGTTGTGCTGTTTTCCACATTGAGGACAATGTGTGATTCTGGTTTGGGGGAGGAAAGCTCTTTCGCGCTTATTTCTTTTGCATTTTTCATTTTGTGTGCTTATTATAATATTAAATTTCAAAATTTTGACGTTTCCAAACCTTTTTCGCTTTGAATTGCCAAGTTTGGTGAATTGATTAGTGTCCTTATTTTGATCTTTGGCATCTCCGAGTTGAAAATCCATCGTCGTAGCTTACACTGTATGTTTGTTTCCTATTAATAGTTTGCGAGCCTCAAATGCTAGCCTGCTCGTGTTTGCTTAATTCTTATCGCTTTTCGTTCTTTTACTTTCGATATTGGTATTCTTGCGAGGCATTGGCTTGTGGTATGTTGGAAAGTTGGTTTGCGGAATGATATGGAATGATTGCTAATAATGTTTGGAGCAATGCTTCGATGCTCTCGGAGGGGACTCATTGATTTGGGTAACCATAGTGGCCATGAATTTGGTTGCGACCGAGAGTATGAGCAATGATGTAACCCTTAAGGATTTATGTGTACGCGAGCGCGATTTTTACCGAGTGAACGTCAAGCTAAACGGTATTACATACGAGGGATGCTCCACATTGCGCGAAAAAGAAAAAAAAAAAAAAAGAAAAAAAAAAAAGAAAAAAAATGATATGATGTGGTAAGAAAGGTATGATGGAAAATGGTATGTGCGGATGGCCTTGCTTGAATCCAATTATCGTTAGTTTATTTTTGCGAAAGCGTGAGAAGCGAGTATGATATCTCATATATTTACTCATAATTAGCCCCTGCTTCACGAGCCTTTCTCTGCGTTTCTTGTGCATTTACATGCGTTTCAGCTCCTATTTCTCTCCGATTTGGCACTGCTGCGTTTTTGTGTCCATTTTGCAGGTACACACGCATATTTGGAGTATAGGATGCTTGTTGAGAGGTTTCGTGAAGTTTCATAAAGTTTCGTGAAGATCCGAGTTGGTTTCATGCCGATTCGCCACTCGTCTGAGCCGCGTTTTGACGTTTGAAGGCGTCCCGGGACCATGGGACGGAGCACGGAGCTCAATTATTCACTTTAGACCCCGTCCCTACCCTTTGGGATGATCCACGCCTTGTCCCTAGGCCTTGGGTCAACATACGACAAGTTAGGACCAAGATCAAGGTCAAAGTCAAGTCAAGGTGAACTAAAGCCGACGCAAGGTCAACTTCAAATGGTTATATCTCAAGTTTTAGACCTCCAATGGATGCAAGACCAAGTGGAGATGATAGTTCGTCTCGATAGCTTTCCAACGACAGGTCACACGCTTAATTCCGCTAAGAAACGAGTGAGTTCTGGTGAAAAAGTGAACCCTCCGGATGACCACTGTCCCGGACGGGATGACAATGTCCGGACGGGACCACCCTTGTCCCGGTCGGGACGGCCTGTGACCCCTTGTTGGCTCAAAATACTTCGTCTATTTGAAGGCCTAAACATTATAATTTGGGATCATTCTTTCTCCAGCATTTTTACAACACTTTTAAGTTTATTCTCAAGAAAACTTAGGTTTAAATAATTTGATCTCTTGTACTTTCAATTCCGACTTCGGATTGCTCTAGTTTTATCGTCTATTTGGTTTTTGTTGTCGAATTCATCCTTTGTTTCATCAAATTTCTGATTGGTATTATCAATTTCTTCTCCTATTTTCATTGTGATTTCATTTTATATTGTTTGTAATCATGTCTTCGTCTTTCTCTATTGTTTTTGTTATCATTTCCGCTATGCTTGAGTAGTTCTTATTCTAGGGAAGAAGGGTGAATCATGGGTGCATGCTTGGGATGTTTTTGATGATGTTGTGAGGTAGGTTTTCGCTCGTTTTGATTGTCTCGTTTTGTATGCGTTTGTTGATCCTTTGGCCAAGGATTTGTGGCGTTTGTCACCCTTAAACTTAAGACCGAAAGCCTAGTTTAGGGTAGGACACGAGACCAATCATTAGGACCCTCACTTGTAAGTTGCGAGAGCCCGCATTTGAGACCTAAAGGAGCTTAAGACCGAGAGGCCTAGCTTACCCTTAGCGAGAGCGTTTTCCTACTCATTTCTGTCACCATCCTTTGACCTAGCATTCCCCGTGCCTAACCCGATTCCCTAGACCTTTTTCCTCTAAGTTTTAAACCCTTATTCTCCGCTATAGCTTTAGTAACCTCGACCCTTCGAACCAAGACTAGAATCACTAAAAATAACCAACTTAAGCGACCATCTCCCTGTGGATATCGACCCGACTTACCCTTGCTACCTATTAGAGTGAGTTTGGACTTATTTTTGATTAGGAGACGCGACTAAATCCTATCAAATTTTGGCGCCGCTGCCGGGGAGACGGCTTTTGTTTTCGTTGTTTATTTGGTTCTTTTCTCACTTGTTACTCTCTTGTCTCAAGGAACCTCAATTCCTTGAGGCCGTTACTTATCGTTGCCTCTAGTGTTTTTGTATGCCCAGGCAAACGCGTACGTCTCAAAAAGGTTTGTCAATCGAATTTGACCCGGAACCGGAGCGTACATTTTTGAGGCGCAAGAACTTATTGAAAGACTTGGAGGCTACTTCCTCTTCTACTCCATCACCTAAGGAAGTTCACATTGAACTTGAACCCGAGCCAAAGAAAATGGTGAAGCTTTCCGATCACTCGAGGCCGACCGCGGCTCAAGTTCCAACGGGAAACGCTATGCCAACCATAGCGGCCAACAATTTCGAGGTTAAGCCCGCGTTTATCAATCTCATTGAGCGTACTCAATTCGGTGGGAGTCCCGAGGATCTAACTTGCACATCCAAAATTTCTGCGATTATTGCTCTACGATTAAGCAAGCGGGTGTGACTCAAGATCAAATTCGGAGATGCTCTTCCCGCTTCCCTCCGAGATAAGGCAAAGTTGTGGTTGAATTCTTTAAATCGTGTTGCTCTTGCGATCACCGATTGGAACTCTCTTGTGCTTGCATTCTATCAAAAGTACTTCCCTCCGGAGAAGACCGCCATGCTACGGAGTCAAATCACGAGCTTCCGCCAAAGAGGGGATGAGTCTTTGTTCGATGCGTGGGAGCGATACAAAGACCTCCAACGTCAATGCCCTCATCATGGCATGGACAAATGGTTCATAGTGATGCAATTTTACAACGGTCTTTACAATGAATCACGCCAAGTGCTAGACTCCGCCGCTAATGGGAGGTTCGATAACATCGACGTCGAAGAGGCCATTGATACGATCGAGGCCATGGCTATTCATAACGCACAATATGGTAGCTCCAGGAATGTGCCTAGGATTGGAGGTAAGACCGATGGTGATGTGGTAGCCATGCTTTCCGCAAAAATGGATGCTATGACCGCTATGATTATGAGTCAAATGCAAGCGGGTAGTAGTTCCTCGAGTGCTAGTGGACAAATGGTAGCGGCTTTGCACACTTCTTACGATGTACCTTGCAATACATGTGGCGTTTCCGGTCACACTTCAATGGAATGCCGAGGTATGAACACACAATCTCATCATGTGCATGCTTTACATTCTCAAAACAGCCCCTACTCGAACTATTACAACGAGGGCTACAAGAACCATCCGAATTTGTCTTACAAGAGCCAAAATGTCTTGAATCCACCTCCCCAACAACAAAACTTCAGCCCACAACAACCACAATACCAAAACAGTCCACAAAATTTCAGCTACAACAATGCTCCTCGACCTTATAACCCTCCGGGCTTCAATCGCCCCAATTTTCAACAACAAAATGCCCCACCACCCGTTGTTCCCGCTCCGGTTCCCGATCGAATGGATGCCATGCAAGCCATGATGATGCAAATGGCTAAAAATCAAGAAACAATGATGGCTCAAATGCAAAAGAGCGATCAAGCTAAAGACGCCGCCATCAAGATGCTTGAAACACAAATGGCTCACTTGCTTCTTCAAGTTCTCAACGGAAACCGGGTAACCTTCCATCGCAAGGCACTCAACCTCAAAAACATGAGTCGATCAACGCCATTTCTTTAAGGAGTGGCACGAGCTATGATGGTCCACCCATGCCTACGGTGGTAAGTGAGGTAAACCCTCCTCTTTCTCCTAACGATATGCATGTTTCTAGTGATAGTTTTGCAGGCGCAGGTACGAAGAGCAATGGAGCAAGCACGAGTGGAGCGGGCAAGGGAAATGGGGCAGCCGTGCCCCAAGGAGAACAGGCCGTGGATGGTGGTGGTGTGCAGGTGGCCGAGAACGTGGAGCCCAAGGAAGCGGAGAAAGCTAAGCCTGTCGAGCCGCCAATTCAGATTAAATTACCATTCCCGAGCCGAGTGGTAAAATCTAAGCTCGATAGTCAATTTGGTAAGTTCATGGAGGTCGTCAAGGACTTGAAGGTAACCGTCCCCTTTACTGAACTAGTCACTCAAGTCCCCGCATATGCTAAATTCCTCAAAGACATACTTACTCGTAAACGATCGTTCAGTGAGGTTGAGGCTGTGGCTTTCACTGCCGAGTGTAGTGCACTTTTACAAAACCAGTCTCCTCCTAAATTGAAAGATCCGGGTAGCTTCTCGATCCCTTGCACTATTGGAACTACTTTCATTGATAAAGCCTTGTGTGATTTAGGTGCAAGCGTGAGTGTCATGCCTTACTCGGTGTGCGAGAAGCTCCACATGGGCGAGTTGAAAGTAACTAATATCACTCTTCAGATGGCGGATCGTTCTGTCAAACGCCCACTCGGTGTTTTGGAGGACGTTCCCGTCAAGGTTGGTAAGTTCTTCATTCCCGTCGATTTCATTGTTCTTGACATGGCCGAGGACTCCCAAATTCCAATTATATTGGGTCGGCCTTTCTTGCACACTGCTGGTGCTATCATTGACGTCAAGAACGGAAATTGGCGTTGGATATAGGAGGTGATAAAGTTACTTTCAACCTTTCTAACGCTTTAAAGCGACCCATGTTAGAGGAGACCGTCTTTTCTGCTGACGTTATAGATGATTGCGTGGATGAGTACTTACCGCAAGTCCTCGAGAGGGACCCTCTTGAGGCCGAGCCTTGTTGTGACATGATTGCAGGTACGCTAGGGAGGTTGGATGCGGGTAGAAGTGTAATCAAAGGCGATGTCTTGCGGTGTTCTTCTTTGTTGGCGAATTGATCTTTGGTTTTGGCCGAGATGATGGTGCTGTGGATGATGACGTTGGATACGATGATGAAGAAGACGATGGTAGTGGGGTCGTTTATGACGAGGCCCATGGTTGGTGGTACTTCCCAGTACCTCTTCGCCGCTCGTTTGAAGTGGTTTGGGGGACGATTTCATTTGTATATAAATTGTATGTACTTTGCTTTCTTTTAAGACTTTCTTTGCTCGTTTTTCTCCCTTATTTTACGGGTCCCCGTGTTGATGTGCTTTAGGACACATTGGGGACAATGTGTCGTTCGGTTTGGGGGGAGAAACGCTTTGCTTTCCGCTTTGCTTTATTTTTGCGTTTTCTTTTTCGTTTTTCATTTTTCAAAAATCTGAAAAATCCCAAAAATTACAAAAAAATCAGAAAATTTCACAAAAATACCAAAAATACGTATCCCGTTCCGTTGTTTTGAGCATGTTTTTACCTTTATTCTTTCCCGACATCCCTTCCCTTGTGTGCTTTGAGCTTTGGCATGATTTTTCATTGTTGGATTAGCGCTTTCGGGGATGTTGAGACGTGTTGCAGATGATGGCGTGCTTTTACTGTTGGCTTTATTATTTCATGGACTTGAGCTACTATTTTGTGAGGTTTTTAGCCTCCTGCGGCCGGTACATCTATCCCGGTCCCCGTGCTTTATTGAGAGTAGTTCTCCTTGTGGGGTGCGTAATATCAACGCGCATAAGTGTGGCCCCTATCCCGTGCTTCCCATGATTCTGTCACTTGTTTTTGGTATATGAGGCTTTAGTTGATTGCTTATGATTCACCATGTTCATGCATTGCTTTTATCCTCTCTTATACGATCCCTTTACCCTTTACCCACATGAGTTTGCTAGCTACTTGCCTAAATAGCCTACCCTAGCCTTGCTAGTTACCGCTTTGCTTACTCTTGTGCTTGTCCGATGGGTTGTGATCTTTGTTTTGCTACGACTTGCTGACGTCGTTGGCTTTGAGAGTGATGGTGAATATGAGTCGGGATTGCCGCTTCCCCGACCTTTTAATGAGGTATTTCCGCAACTTGTGAGTGTGCTCTTTTGCTCAAGAAAGAAAAATTCAAACAAAAATCTGAAAAAAATCAAACACAACACAAAAATTCAAAAAGAAGAAGAAAGTGTGTGCACAAAATGAAGAAGTTGTTGTTGTTTTACATGAGCGAGCACTTGAAATTTGTTGCTATTGTTGCGTTGACGTGTAAAGGAGACCGATATGCTGTTTTCGGTCCGGTTTCATGGGAGTTGGGTCCTTTGTTGGTTGGACGAGCACTTGAGTAGTACGAGTGGTTTCTAGTGGCTTAGCTCCACGATTCCATAATCATTTGTTCCACCTTATCACCCTTAACCTCTCTTTGGCCTTTACACCCTCATTTCCTATGTAAGCCCTCATGTTTGGTTCGTTTTTGTGACATTATTGTGTACGGGAATGCGAGATTTGGTCCACATTAGATTGCGGGCGTGCTTCCACTAGTCGAGTAGGTGAGTGTCATCACATATATCGCCCTGTTCATCATGTGTGCTAGAGTGGAAACCGCGAGAGGTCCATGATTTGATTGCTAGAGAGCCTATGTTTAAGCCATGCTATTCATCCTGCGCCGTCTTGTAATTCTCAGCCGTTAGCTTGCTATTTCCTTGCGTCCCATGCTGCTTCGGGATTGATTGCCTTTCGCTTGAGCTACTTGCGGTTTGGCGTTTGTTTGGGAAGTTTTCTTTTGCTCGCCTTGTCCTCTGTTTTCTTTCACGCTTGTTGCTTGAGGACAAGCAACGGTTCGGTTTGGGGGGATTTGATATCTCATATATTTACTCATAATTAGCCCCTGCTTCACGAGCCTTTCTCTGCGTTTCTTGTGCATTTACATGCGTTTCAGCTCCTATTTCTCTCCGATTTGGCACTGCTGCGTTTTTGTGTCCATTTTGCAGGTACACACGCATATTTGGAGTATAGGATGCTTGTTGAGAGGTTTCGTGAAGTTTCATAAAGTTTCGTGAAGATCCGAGTTGGTTTCATGCCGATTCGCTCGCGTACGAGCCGCGTTTTGACGTTTGAAGGCGTCCCGGGACCATGGGACGGAGCACGGAGCTCAATTATTCACTTTAGACCCCGTCCCTACCCTTTGGGATGATCCACGCCTTGTCCCTAGGCCTTGGGTCAACATACGACAAGTTAGGACCAAGATCAAGGTCAAAGTCAAGTCAAGGTGAACTAAAGCCGACGCAAGGTCAACTTCAAATGGTTATATCTCAAGTTTTAGACCTCCAATGGATGCAAGACCAAGTGGAGATGATAGTTCGTCTCGATAGCTTTCCAACGACAGGTCACACGCTTAATTCCGCTAAGAAACGAGTGAGTTACTGGTGAAAAAGCGAACCCTCCGGATGACCCTGTCCCGGACGGGATGACAATGTCCCGGACGGGACCACCCTTGTCCCGGTCGGGACGGCCCTGTGACTCCTCGTTGGCTCAAAATACTTCGTCTATTTGAAGGCCTAAACATTATAATTTCGGATCATTCTTTCTCCAGCATTTTTACAACACTTTTAAGTTTATTCTCAAGAAAACTTAGGTTTAAATAATTTGATCTCTTGTACTTTCAATTCCCGACTCGGATTGCTCTAGTTTTATCGTCTATTTGGTTTTTGTTGTCGAATTCATCCTTTGTTTCATCAAATTTCTGATTGGTATTATCAATTTCTTCTCCTATTTTCATTGTGATTTCATTTTATATTGTTTGTAATCATGTCTTCGTCTTTCTCTATTGTTTTTGTTATCATTTCCGCTATGCTTGAGTAGTTCTTATTCTAGGGAAGAAGGGTGAATCATGGGTGCATGCTTGGGTTGTTTTTGATGATGTTTTGAGTTAGGTTTTCGCTCGTTTTGATTGTCTCGTTTTGTATGCGTTTGTTGATCCTTTGGCCAAGGATTTGTGGCGTTGTCACCCTTAAACTTAAGACCGAAAGCCTAGTTTAGGGTAGGACACGAGACCAATCATTAGGACCCTCACTTGTAAGTTGCGAGAGCCCGCATTTGAGACCTAAAGGAGCTTAAGACCGAGAGGCCTAGCTTACCCTTAGCGAGAGCGTTTTCCTACTCATTTCTGTCACCATCCTTTGACCTAGCATTCCTCGTGCCTAACCCGATTCCCTAGACCTTTTTCCTCTAAGTTTTAAACCCTTATTCTCCGCTATAGCTTTAGTAACCTCGACCCTTCGAACCAAGACTAGAATCACTAAAAATAACCAACTTAAGCGACCATCTCCCTGTGGATATCGACCCGACTTACCCTTGCTACCTATTAGAGTGAGTTTGGACTTATTTTTGATTAGGAGACGCGACTAAATCCTATCAAATTTTGGCGCCGTTGCCGGGGAGACGGCTTTTGTTTTCGTTGTTTATTTGGTTCTTTTCTCACTTGTTACTCTCTTGTCTCAAGGAACCTCAATTCCTTGAGGCCGTATCTGATCGTTGCCTCTAGTGTTTTTGTATGCCCAGGCAAACGCGTACGTCTCAAAAAGGTTTGTCAATCGAATTTGACCCGGAACCGGAGCGTACATTTTTGAGGCGCAAGAACTTATTGAAAGACTTGGAGGCTACTTCCTCTTCTACTCCATCACCTAAGGAAGTTCACATTGAACTTGAACCCGAGCCAAAGAAAATGGTGAAGCTTTCCGATCACTCGAGGCCGACCGCGGCTCAAGTTCCAACGGGAAACGCTATGCCAACCATAGCGGCCAACAATTTCGAGGTTAAGCCCGCGTTTATCAATCTCATTGAGCGTACTCAATTCGGTGGGAGTCCCGGCGAGGATCCTAACTTGCACATCCAAAATTTCTGCGATTATTGCTCTACGATTAAGCAAACGGGTGTGACTCAAGATCAAATTCGGGAGATGCTCTTCCCGTTTTCCCTCCGAGATAAGGCAAAGTTGTGGTTGAATTCTTTAAATCGTGTTGCTCTTGCGATCACCGATTGGAACTCTCTTGTGCTTGCATTCTATCAAAAGTACTTCCCTCCGGAGAAGACCGCCATGCTACGGAGTCAAATCACGAGCTTCCGCCAAAGAGGGGATGAGTCTTTGTTCGATGCGTGGGAGCGATACAAAGACCTCCAACGTCAATGCCCTCATCATGGCATGGACAAATGGTTCATAGTGATGCAATTTTACAACGGTCTTTACAATGAATCACGCCAAGTGCTAGACTCCGCCGCTAATGGGAGGTTCGATAACATCGACGTCGAAGAGGCCATTGATACGATCGAGGCCATGGCTATTCATAACGCACAATATGGTAGCTCCAGGAATGTGCCTAGGATTGGAGGTAAGACCGATGGTGATGTGGTAGCCATGCTTTCCCCAAAAATGGATGCTATGACCGCTATGATTATGAGTCAAATGCAAGCGGGTAGTAGTTCCTCGAGTGCTAGTGGACAAATGGTAGCGGCTTTGCACACTTCTTACGATGTACCTTGCAATACATGTGGCGTTTCCGGTCACACTTCAATGGAATGCCGAGGTATGAACACACAATCTCATCATGTGCATGCTTTACATTCTCAAAACAGCCCCTACTCGAACTATTACAACGAGGGCTACAAGAACCATCCGAATTTGTCTTACAAGAGCCAAAATGTCTTGAATCCACCTCCCCAACAACAAAACTTCAGCCCACAACAACCACAATACCAAAACAGTCCACAAAATTTCAGCTACAACAATGCTCCTCGACCTTATAACCCTCCGGGCTTCAATCGCCCCAATTTTCAACAACAAAATGCCCCACCACCCGTTGTTCCCGCTCCGGTTCCCGATCGAATGGATGCCATGCAAGCCATGATGATGCAAATGGCTAAAAATCAAGAAACAATGATGGCTCAAATGCAAAAGAGCGACCAAGCTAAAGACGCCGCCATCAAGATGCTTGAAACACAAATGGCTCACTTGCTTCTTCAAGTTCTCAACGGAAACCGGGTAACCTTCCATCGCAAGGCACTCAACCTCAAAAACATGAGTCGATCAACGCCATTTCTTTAAGGAGTGGCACGAGCTATGATGGTCCACCCATGCCTACGGTGGTAAGTGAGGTAAACCCTCCTCTTTCTCCTAACGATATGCATGTTTCTAGTGATAGTTTTGCAGGAGCAGGTACGAAGAGCAATGGAGCAAGCACGAGTGGAGCGGGCAAGGAAATGGGGCAGCCGTGTGCTCCGAGGAGAACAGGCCGGGGATGGTGGTGGTGTGCAGGTGGCCGAGAGCGTGGAGCCCAAGGAAGCGGAGAAAGCTAAGCCTGTCGAGCCGCCAATTCAGATTAAATTACCATTCCCGAGCCGAGTGGTAAAATCTAAGCTCGATAGTCAATTTGGTAAGTTCATGGAGGTCGTCAAGGACTTGAAGGTAACCGTCCCCTTTACTGAACTAGTCACTCAAGTCCCCGCATATGCTAAATTCCTCAAAGACATACTTACTCGTAAACGATCGTTCAGTGAGGTTGAGGCGTGGCTTTCACCGCCGAGTGTAGTGCACTTTACAAAACCAGTCTCCTCCTAAATTGAAAGATCCGGTAGCTTCTCGATCCCTTGCACTATTGGAACTACTTTCATTGATAAAGCCTTGTGTGATTTAGGTGCAAGCGTGAGTGTCATGCCTTACTCGGTGTGCGAAGCTCCACATGGGCGAGTTGAAAGTAACTAATATCACTCTTCGGATGGCGGATCGTTACGTCAAACGCCCACTCGGTGTTTTGGAGGGCGTTCGCCAAGGTTGGTAAGTTCTTCATTCCGACGATTTCATTGTTCTTGACATGGCCGAGGACTCCCAAATTCCAATTATATTGGGTCGGCCTTTCTTGCACACTGCTGGTGCTATCATTGGCGTCAAGAACGGGGAATTGGCGGTGGATATAGGAGGGGATAAAGTTACTTTCAACCTTTCTAACGGTTTAAAGCGTCGCATGTTAGAGGAGACCGTCTTTTACGCTGGCGTTATAGATGATTGCGTGGATGAGTACTTACCGCAAGTCCTCGAGAGGGACCCTCTTGAGGCCGTGCTTTGTTGTGACATGATTGCAGGTACGCTAGGGAGGTTGGATGCGGGTAGAAGTGTAATCAAAGACGATGTCTTGCGGTGTTCTTCTTTGTTGGCGAATTGATCTTTGGTTTTGGCCGAGATGATGGTCTTTGTGGATGATGGCGTTGGATACGATGATGAAGAAGACGATGGTAGTGGGGTCGTTTATGGCGAGGCCCATGGTTGGTGGTACTTCAGTACCTCTTTGCGCCCCGTTTGAAGCTGGTTTGGGGGGGACGATTTCATTTGTATATAAATTGTATGTACTTTGCTTTCTTTTAAGACTTTCTTTGCTCGTTTTTCTCCCTTATTTTACGGGTCCCCGTGTTGATGTGCTTTAGGACACATTGGGGACAATGTGTCGTTCGGTTTGGGGGGAGAAACGCTTTGCTTTCCGCTTTGCTTTATTTTTGCGTTTTCTTTTTCGTTTTTCATTTTTCAAAAATCTGAAAAATCCCAAAAATTACAAAAAAATCAGAAAATTTCACAAAAATACCAAAAATACGTATCCCGTTCCGTTGTTTTGAGCATGTTTTTACCTTTATTCTTACTGGACATCCCTTCCGTTGTGTGCTTTGAGCTTTGGCATGATTTTTCATTGTTGGATTAAGCGCTTTGGGGATGTTGAGGCGTGTTCTGCGATGATGGCGTGCTTTTCTTGTTGGCTTTATTATTTCATGGACTTGAGCTACTATTTTGTGAGGTTTTTAGCCTCCTGCGGCAGTACATCTATCCGGTCCCGTGCTTTATTGAGAGTAGTTCTCCTTGTGGGGTGCGTAATATCAACGCCGCATAAGTGTGGCCCCTATCCGTGCTTCCCATGATTCATCACTTGTTTTTGGTATATGAGGCTTTAGTTGATTGCTTATGATTCACCATGTTCATGCATTGCTTTTATCCTCTCTTATACGATCCCTTTACCCTTTACCCACATGAGTTTGCTAGCTACTTGCCTAAATAGCCTACCCTAGCCTTGCTAGTTACCGCTTTGCTTACTCTTGTGCTTGTCCGATGGGTTGTGATCTTTGTTTTGCTACGACTTGCTGACGTCGTTGGCTTTGAGAGTGATGGTGAATATGAGTCGGGATTGCCGCTTCCCCGACCTTTTAATGAGGTATTTCCGCAACTTGTGAGTGTGCTCTTTTGCTCAAGAAAGAAAAATTCAAACAAAAATCTGAAAAAAATCAAACACAACACAAAAATTCAAAAAGAAGAAGAAAGTGTGTGCACAAAATGAAGAAGTTGTTGTTGTTTTACATGAGCGAGCACTTGAAATTTGTTGCTATTGTTGCGTTGACGTGTAAAGGAGACCGATATGCTATTTTCGGTCCGTTTTCATGGGAGTTGGGTCCTTTGTTGGTTGGACGAGCACTTGAGTAGTACGAGTGGTTTCTAGTGGCTTAGCTCCACGATTCCATAATCATTTGTTCCACCTTATCACCCTTAACCTCTCTTTGGCCTTTACACCCTCATTTCCTATGTAAGCCCTCATGTTTGGTTCGTTTTTGTGACATTATTGTGTACGGGAATGCGAGATTTGGTCCACATTAGATTGCGGGCGTGCTTCCACTAGTCGAGTAGGTGAGTGTCATCACATATATCGCCCTGTTCATCATGTGTGCTAGAGTGGAAACCGCGAGAGGTCCATGATTTGATTGCTAGAGAGCCTATGTTTAAGCCATGCTATTCATCCTGCGCCGTCTTGTAATTCTCAGCCGTTAGCTTGCTATTTCCTTGCGTCCCATGCTGCTTCGGGATTGATTGCCTTTCGCTTGAGCTACTTGCGGTTTGGCGTTTGTTTGGGAAGTTTTCTTTTGCTCGCCTTGTCCTCTGTTTTCTTTCACGCTTGTTGCTTGAGGACAAGCAACGGTTCGGTTTGGGGGGATTTGATATCTCATATATTTACTCATAATTAGCCCCTGCTTCACGAGCCTTTCTCTGCGTTTCTTGTGCTTTTACATGCGTTTCAGCTCCTATTTCTCTCCGATTTGGCACTGCTGCGTTTTTGTGTCCATTTTGCAGGTACACACGCATATTTGGAGTATAGGATGCTTGTTGAGAGGTTTCGTGAAGTTTCATAAAGTTTCGTGAAGATCCGAGTTGGTTTCATGCCGATTCGCTCGCGTACGAGCCGCGTTTTGACGTTTGAAGGCGTCCGGGACCATGGGGCCGAGCACGGAGCTCAATTATTCACTTTAGACCCGTCCCTACCTTTTGGGATGACCCCCGCCTTGCCCCTAGGCCTTGGGCCAACATACGACAAGTTAGGACCAAGATCAAGGTCAAAGTCAAGTCAAGGTGAACTAAAGCCGACGCAAGGTCAACTTCAAATGGTTATATCTCAAGTTTTAGACCTCCAATGGATGCAAGACCAAGTGGAGATGATAGTTCGTCTCGATAGCTTTCCAACGGCAGGTTACACGCTTAATTCCGCTAAGAAAGCGAGTGAGTTCTGACGGTGAAAAAGCCGAACCCTCCGGATGACCCTGTCCCGGTCGGGATGACAATGTCCCGGGCGGGTCCACCCTTGTCCCGGTCGGGACGGCCCTGTGACTCCTCGTTGGCGCAAAATACTTCGTCTATTTGAAGGGCTACACATTATAATATCGGATCACTCTTTCTCCAAAGATTTTTACAACACTTTTAAGTTTATTCTCAAGAAAACTTAGGTTTAAATAATTTGATCTCTTGTACTTTCAATTCCCGACTCGGATTGCTCTAGTTTTATCGTCTATTTGGTTTTTGTTGTCGAATTCATCCTTTGTTTCATCAAATTTCTGATTGGTATTATCAATTTCTTCTCCTATTTTCATTGTGATTTCATTTTATATTGTTTGTAATCATGTCTTCGTCTTTCTCTATTGTTTTTGTTATCATTTCCGCTATGCTTGAGTAGTTCTTATTCTAGGGAAGAAGGGTGAATCATGGGTGCATGCTTGGGTTGTTTTTGATGATGTTTTGAGTTAGGTTTTCGCGCTCGTTTTGATTGTCTCGTTTTGTATGCGTTTGTTGATCCTTTGGCCAAGGATTTGTGAGCGTTGTCACCCTTAAACTTAAGACCGAAAGCCTAGTTTAGGGTAGGACACGAGACCAATCATTAGGACCCTCACTTGTAAGTTCTGAGCCCGCATTTGAGACCTAAAGGAGCTTAAGACCGAGAGGCCTAGCTTACCCTTAGCGAGAGCGTTTTCCTACTCATTTCTGTCACCATCCTTTGACCTAGCATTCCCCGTGCCTAACCCGATTCCCTAGACCTTTTTCCTCTAAGTTTTAAACCCTTATTCTCCGCTATAGCTTTAGTAACCTCGACCCTTCGAACCAAGACTAGAATCACTAAAAATAACCAACTTAAGCGACCATCTCCCTGTGGATATCGACCCGACTTACCCTTGCTACCTATTAGAGTGAGTTTGGACTTATTTTTGATTAGGAGACGCGACTAAATCCTATCAGAGTAGTATAATGTGGTGTGAACGGTTGAGACTTGTGCTCTCTATTCTCGGTGAAATAGACTATGGTTGTAAGTTCATGTGTATGGGTCGCCAAATTTGAGATGCGAACGTGATTAATTTGGATGCTTTGATTTTCTCCGACGCTGTTTGCTTGAGGACAAGCAAAGGTTTGGTTTGGGGGAGTTTGATACATGTTATTTATATAGCTTTTATGCCCCCGATATAGTTGCATTTAGCTCGCATTTGCTCGATTACATTATTGATTAGGGAGCTATTTGCTTTATATTGCGATACTGTCGTTCCTCGTTTGTATTTTGCAGGTTTCGGCGGTCCTGAGCTGAAACCTGAGGTCATAGGAGCGTTTACAAGTATCGAGAAGTTAAGACGAGGCTCGAGAGTTGATTCGGAGTCAATACGATGATTTGTGAAGTTAAACCTATAGGTTCAGAGCAAACCTATAGGTTTCGGATACATGAAACAAGGCTTAAAGTTGCTGGAACTTTCTGAGATCCTAAGAACCGCTCGGCATGGAGGTGAACCGATCGGTTCTGCCCCTGAACCGATCGGTTTGTGAACGAACCGCTCGGTTCACTTGGCTTGATTCTCCGGATTTGCGAGGCCTATAAATAGAGTTCGAGTTAGGGTTTTAGTTTTATGCTTTTTATTATTATTTTCAGTTTTACATTAGAAGTTAGTTTTCTCTCTTTTAAACTCTCAAAACTCTTAGCCTAGATTGAATTACTTGCAAGACTCGATCTTTAATTCGATTCAATATTAATCCCAGGTTTAATTTCATTGTTAATCTTTCATTATGTCTTCTTATTATAATTGTTTTGTTTCAATTGCAATTATGTCTAGCTAATTCTTAATTAGGGTTTAGGGTGATTGTGATATTGATTCAGAACATGTTTTAATTGCTTTTATCGATTGAATTGTGCAAGTTGATTTCTTCCTACGCGTTTTATTATCAATTGAATATTAGGGACGCCTTTATTGAATTGAATTTAGGTTGTTTCAGTTTAAGATCGAAAGCCGAATTGAAACTAGACTCACGCGTATTTGATAAGTCGAATTTAGTACGTAGCGAGAGCCCGCTAAGTTTGCTTAAGGTTAAAATTGATTCGAGAGAGCTTTTCCTAAAACCTAATCACTTGCATGATTACAATTGATTGATAATCCCTTTTGAGTTAGTTCTTGAATCGATGTCACATGATCCCGATGCCCTAATCTCCCTCTCATATATTTTCATTACTCTTTCTTTTGCTGTGATTAGTTTAGTTTACACAAATCAATCCCTTTTCACACCCTTTGAGACCGACCTAGTTTGACTAAGCAACCCTTGTGTAACACCCCGTGTTAATTTAAGCTAATTATAATTAGGAAATCAATAATTAAACATCCTCGCTCACTTATTTTCCTAACACATTTTACTACAAGTTATTTTGCACCTAAATTAAAACCGTTTTGAACTACCTTGAATTTGAACTTTATTTTTACATTTTCAAACTCGATAAATCAAACAAAGAATCTACGACAATTTTCTCAACGACAAATTTTGGCACGCAAATCGAGGTCAAACGTTGACTAAATGGCCAAGCCACCTAAATGTGATTAAGTCACCTAATCCTTTCTTAAATATAATTACTCATAATCCAAATCTAATTAAAGTAGCTTAAGCTTAATCATATTGATTATTACTAACAAAACATATAATAATAATATCAAATTACTATTCCACCTTGATTTAACTAACACATTCACTAAAACTCGATATATTGAGTTACACTAAGCCTAAACTGATAAACTTTTTGACGTTTGAGGATAATGATTTAATTCGATAACATTCAACGAAAAAAATATATATTTCGATCAAATAAAATTTTATTTCAAACTTGCGAGGAACCTAATACCCAATTTTTATATTGATTTCGTTTTGAGGTTTATTTTCATTTTTATTTACGATCTTACTTCTAAACATTATTTTAAGACTATATATTTCATTTCGAGACTTTTCACGTACGCGTAAATCGAAAATTTCAAAAACGTAAAAATCGGGACTTGTGTGTTGATGTGGCCGAGATATTTGAGGACCATTGGTCCAACTTTTCTTCTTCCATTTTCTTCCTTACTCTTACACACCATGCCTCCTTTAGTAACATGTCTAATCTCTTACTCACCTATACTAATTCATCATCACTTCTAGCTTATTAAAAATTAAAGTTTAAACAAACTAAATACACAACATAATATAAGACACAATTACTACTACTACACTACTACCACACGACATACATTACACACACACACAACAAACACTTCAACTTATTTTCTCTCTAATAAACTCAACTCAATACTAGTAAGCTTGTTCATGCAACCTCAAGAACACCATCCTTCCATTTCTTCTTATTCTTCCTTTAACTCATTTATTTCTTACTCCTTAAATCATTTAAGCACATAACTAAATTCTTCACTAAATGTTTTAGTAATCACATCCTCCTTATGCTTATATTTATTTAAGAAAATGAATCAAATTAATTTAAAACATAAACATCACCTAAACTAAAAACAATACTACACATAAAATTGTTAGTATAGTTTAGCTAGTTTAAAATAAATTACTAACTTTCTTATTTCATTTTTATGTACTACTCCTAACCAAAGGCGAGGAGCAAGGTGGGGGAGTCGATCTGAGGCAGTATGATCATATCGTAGACCCCGACAACTGTTGATCTTATAGCTCATAAACCTAACTAAGGTGCTTCCCGCACACTTATATGATAAGCGCCTCGAATTTGATTATATGTTATTGTTTTGATGCATGCATGAATTATTTTATCACTTAGTACTTCACATGTTAAATTTAGAAGACAAAAATCGAAAAATAATATTAGTGTAACACACTAAAGCTACACGGCCTAACCCCTATTTTTGGTTTAATTTTTCGTTTTAATTTTTGTAAATTGCATGCTTAAAATACTTGTAATGAAATGAACATGAAAATATAATTAGTTTATGTTTAGGACTTAAAATGAATTTGTTATGAAATTTAAATGTTTTAATGTATTTATGTGTGTTCTTGAATTTTTGTGTATTCTTGTGTTTAAATGATTTTTATTTATGTGTGTTAATATTTGTATATGTTTATCACCCATGTTAAATGCATAAAAGATATAAAGTAAATTAGTTATTGAATTAGAAGTATAAAAATCAAAAATCAAAAAATTATGAACACATATACATATACACGGCTAAATTAAATTACATGGACCAATTTTTAGTTTTAATTTTTCTAAATAACATATTAAGATTAGTTTAGTTAAATTAGACTCGTAGGAAAAATTTGAGGAAATTATAAAAACATATAAAAATTCGACTAATCGATGTTCATATGAAAAGTATTAAAGTTCTTCAAATATTCATGTGTTCTTCATTTGTGTGATTAGTTAGATTCATAAATTTTATAAGTTTTAGTTATTTATTGTTTTTAAGTACTAGTTTAAATCACTTTAGAGTAACTTGAATAAATTAGTATATAAAAACTTTAAGTCAAAAACCGATAAAATTAGAAAACGAAAATAAATTGTGTAAGTATAAGTAGCCACGGTTTAGGGTCTATTTTTGACCTAAAATGAATTTGTCACTTTTTATTTTTATCACTTAAGTAATTAAAATAGTTAAAGTAATGATTTATTAACAAAAACAACAAAAGAAATAAATAGCTAAATAAATAAAGGCTCACGACATTTATGTTATTTTTTTGGTCAAATTTTGGTCAAAATGAATTTATCACTTAGTCACTAAATTTGAATAGTAATTAGGTTTATATATGTTTATGTATTAAATCGTTAATAAAAAGAATTGACTAAACCGATAAAAATAAACGTTACATGTATTAAAATGAATGAAATCGAGTGTTACTACCTATGCTTAAATTTGGATGTGGACATACGGAATATTTAAAATGAACTACGACAACCTCGCTAAAAATGGAAACCGCTAAAAGATTAGTTAAGTATATGACTAAATAAAGCAAGTTTCACTTTTAAAATGTTATTTAAAATCACCAAGTACAAAATGAACTTAACAACTTTGACCCTAGAACTTTGTACTTAGATTATATCGAAGTTTTACTTAGAGGTAATTTTTCAAATCACTAAATACAAAACGAACCTAACGACTTTAAAACTAGAATTTTGTACTTAGAAAATAAAATTTGGTTTTACATCTAAAATCTCCTAAGTATAAAAATTTGTATAAAAGTATAAAAAAAATACTAAGTATAAATAAAATATAATAAAAATACTAAGTATAAGAATACAAGTACGTATAAAAATACGTATAAATACGAAGTATAAGAATACGCATACGTATAAAAATACGTATAAATACGAGGTATAAAAATACGTACAAATACGGAATACGAAAATACGAATACGTACAAATACGAGGAATAGTAAATACGATGAATAGTAAATACGGTGAATAGTAAATACGATGAATAGTAAATACGGTGAATAGTAAAATAATGAATAGTGAAAAATATTTAAAAGTTACTGAGCGCACTCAAAATAAATAATTAAGTTTTTCTATGTGTTCTGTTTTACCTGAAGAACTGCTGTTACTAAAATTTCATTATACAAGTTCGACGTTATATTTATATTACAAGATTGTCATTATTAATATTTGTGAACGAGTGAATGAGAAGTTGAGAAAACGAGTACTTGAATAAAATACTAGGATTGTTCGCCATGTTGCGACTCTTGAAATTCGAAGTTAACGAGGTAGCTGTATATGGGGACTTGGGCTCCCTATCAGGGTTGCCCAGGCGAAATAACGATCTTAAGATCGCTACTCGACCACAGATATACAACCTCAGAGATGGGGCATCCTTGATATCTCCGTGGGCCCATATATTAGTAATTGGAAACGCCAGCCCCATCCGGGGGTACCCGTCTCTGGTGATAGTCGAACTTTTTCGTCGGTGATACCTTTTGAATAGCGAATAAGTATGATCCTCGATAGGTAGTGTATGCATACATTAGACAAGGGATTGAATCGTCCTTATTACCTTAGATATCTTTAGCCTGTCAGTCATGTCCAAGTTATGTTGGCCCTGATCGCTATCGCGCGGATTATGTCTGCATGCTTCCGCCTTACTAACGAAGACTCATCAGTTATCACATGTTGAATGTATTTCCTTGTCTTGTTTGTTTGTTTGATGATTGTCTGAATGACTGAGTTATAAGTGTTGGAATACGATCTATTGAGTATGATTATTTGTGAGCATGTTACGTTATTTGATTGATTTATGCCTATGCTTGGATCATCATGAATTTCTTACGTGTTTAAATTGCTACTTGCTCTAAATTTTACTTATTTATTTTTCATATTGCATGTTGTATTAGAATTGCATGTATCGAAAGAGTGTGCGGGAAAATGATGAGAGTTTAATGCAGGTACCCCGAGACCAACGCTATTGAATACTGGGGAGAGTTTTACCTTCTTTATTTTGTACGCTTGAGAGGATGTAATCAAACTTATACTCTGTTATTCTAAACTCGTACTATGTATTTAGAGTTTTATTACGATTAACAGCTGGTTTTGTAATATATAGACTTAATTAATTTTTCCGCCTTAGTTTAATTAAAGTCACGAAAAACCAGGTTGTTACAGTTGGTATCAGAGCTGTCTTGCGACCGTGAATGACTTAAAGTTATCTCACATAGCGAGACGACACCTGGGCCAGACATTCATATCGTATGTCAGGTTATCTCACATAGCGAGACGACACCTGGGCCAGACATTCATATCGTATGTCAGGCATAGACTTATAGGATTAAATAATAAATTAGGAATCTCTAGATCGCTAAAATAATAACTTAGATCATTTTAAAATGTGAGAAAGGGTAGAACCTTAAGGACCGACAAAATAATAATAAACTAGTTAGACGAGCGATAGAGTCTTATATTATTATAATTCTTTTACTTGCTATTTGCTCTATGGCTAACTCTAGTCTGACAAAGGCCCTTAGGATGTCATCTTTCCGTTCTTTCCGCTGCTATGCACCAAGGCGTCCACCGATGATGCCACTGGGGACGTATATTCATCGCCAATCCCTCGTCATTGAACAACACGTGGAGGATCACGGATTCACGACGAGCCGAATCTACCACACGAGGGGTATCGGATTGAGTCTGACCCTGATCGAGAGCTTTCATCCATATGACGAGTTCTGGACACCTCTGGGTTGGCAACTTTTACTGGACTACGAGTTGTACATGGATCACATGTACCACCCCGATCCACTTCAGAGGGTGATGGAACCACCTGCGTGGATGGAGTACGAGGTGCTCCTCGATGACTTGATGGATCAAGAATATAGACGCGATTATCCACCAATGCCAGACGACGCCATTATACCTCCAATCATATGGGAGAGGGATCTCACCTCTGGGAGACTCTTTAGGGTCGCAAATCATATTTAGGGTCATTCGACTCCAGTTTGTAAAATATTTGTAACCGTATTTTAACCACCCTAAGAACGATCTTAATATCGTCTTCTTTTCCTACGGCTATGGATGTTATATTCGGATGTGACGTTGGTGAACTTATGTATTATATTCCTTTGAAATGTAATATTTTACCCATGTATATATTTATATATATATGGAGACGTTGTGTTACTACCTAGTCATGTGCTTTTCTTAATTCATTAGTTTAAAATTTTACATACATGTTGTACTTCCAAATCTCATTTAAATTACCTTATCTAAATTGATTTCAGATGAGACTACCGTGCGGTAAGAGGTACTCTGAATGGACACCAAAGGAGAAGGCCCGCAAGAAAGCCATCGAGTCCTACGCACGACGTCAACAATTGAAGTCCTGGAAGAGATCACAGGACTCGAGCAATTCGGAAGTCGACTGGAAGACTAGGGCACTTAAGACTCCGTATATGGAACATCGAATTCCTGATCATCTCCGCCGATCCTCAGAACATACCGATGTGATCGAAGCGTTCATGCAGGGAAAACCTGAGACATTTGAGGGAATCAGCGGGACACTCTACCCATGGATCAGGAGTATGAATGCGAGGTTCCTGGAACACTCCGTTAGAGAGGAATGGAAAACCTCCCTAGCAGCTGCGTGCCTTGACGAGGAGGCCAAAGCATGGTGGAGGCGACTACGCTCCCCAGCTATACTTGAGGGTGAGTACTACCTAAGCTGGGAGGATTTCAAACTTGGTTTGAGCGACATGACTTATGCTGTTAAGTATAAGCATAGCTTCGCGGAGGAGGAGCATCGCTACTCAAAATTTGCTTAGGATCTAGGGCTAATCTTTTGTCATTCTCGATCCAATTTCATATCTCTTGAGAATGTATCTAAACTTTTATGTTATTTTGCTGAACTTATATCTAAGTTTTCACCTTAGTTCATTTCATAGAGAATGTATTAGGAGGCTTGTAACTTTTTGATGTAAACCTTTTACATTATCAATGAAATGTCTTTTACCTTGCATTTTATATTATGTCTATCTTTGAACTACTCAAAATTTATACAGCCTTGTCCTTATTTTATTTTATTTTTCAGAATGGCTGCAAACGATATTCACGACAATGACCTCAACCATGAATTCTTAGAAGAAGAGGCGAGAAGAAGAGGCTTCGAAGATGCAATCACAAAAATTGCACAAAATATGCACCAACATCAGGGTGGCGGAAACAACCAGTCCGCATTTGAGAGATTCTCCAAACATCGACCTCAACCGTACTCAGGCTCTGTCAACCCCACAGTCTTGACAGAGTGGATTGAAGAGATGGAGAAGTTGCTAGAACTTAGCAAGACTCCGGCTAACGAGAGAGTGAACGTGGTGGCCTACTACCTCAAGGGAGAGGCCAACAGTTGGTGGCGTTTAATCAGGTCCACCTTTCCCTTAAGAATCTACACCTGGAGTGAATTCAAGACTCTGCTAGAAAACAAGTACTTTGGGGAGGAATTGAAATGGGATAAGGAAGAGGAGTTCAGAAACCTGAGCCAGGGCGATATGTCCCTACAAGCGTACACGGAAAAATACCAGGAACTGTCCAAGTTCGCTCCTAGGATTATAACTAACGAGGAGGAACTTCATGACAGTGCACGTAGAAGCATGACTTACGGCCTGAGGACGAACATGAGCGGGTTCAACTGCAAGAACTTTGCGGAAGCCTACGAAAAGGCAACGTGTATCTGGGCCTCCATCCAAAAAGGAGAAGCTGAGGAGAAAAAGAAGAAGAAGACCTTTACGCCTCCTGTGGCGAGTGCTAGCTTCATTCACAAGCCAATGTTTGGTCGCCCGGGTTTCCAAAATCAAGACAACCGTAATAAAGGCCAGGGCAGACCCTTGTACCATAACCGAAACCCTACCGCATTTGTGGCAAGGAACAACCAACAACCTCCCGGACCTCCGGCTTTCCAGGCAAATCAATGTCGCTTTTGCCGTCAGCCGAATCACCCAGGGAAACGCTGTAATGGAGAACCTGTGGTGTGCTTCCTGTGCAAAGTTGTAGGGCACAAAGCTAATGAATGCCCAAAGAGGGGTACTGGTGCCAAGGCAAACGCGGGACCACCGCCAGCTGTCAGGGTTCAGGGACGCGTGTACGTCCTGACAGAAACTGAAGAAGGGGCGGATGATATTATAGATGTCGACGTCATCACCGGTAAATTTCTGGTTAACTCAGGCTACTGCTTTTATTTTATTCGATACGGGAGCTTCATTATCATTTATATCCTCCAAATTTATCAAACAATCCAAACTCACAAATCCCACACAAATTAAAACTAATATATCACTACCAGATGGTAAAAACATTCTTTGTTCGTCAAAATACAGTAATGTAAAAATCTCAATTCACAACACAGATTTCCTGTCAGACCTTGTATTGTTTGACCTTCCCGAGTTCGATGTAATTCTGGGAATGAACTGGCTAGCTCGTCATAACGCAACATTTAAATGCCACGACCAGAAAATCACTTTGAAAACTAACCAAGGGAAGGAAGTGTCATACCAGAGTTTTAAAAGGAAAGGAGGAGTGAAGTTAGTCTCTGTACTGAAACTTCAGAGCATGGAGAGAAAGGGACACCAGGTGTATTTTTGCAGCATTACTAAAGTCGAGGGCAATCTACGCGTCGAAGACATCCCAATCGTAAATGAATACCCCGATGTTTTCCCAGACGTGTTACCAGGTATGCCTCCTGCACGAGATGTCGAATTCTCGATCGACCTTATACCGGGCACCTCACCTATATCAAAAGCACCATACAGGATGGCTCCTGTCGAACTCCTGGAACTCAAGAAACAGTTGGAGGAGATGATTGAATTGGGATTTATAAGACCGAGTGTTTCACCTTGGGGCGCACCGGTACTCTTTGTAAAGAAGAAGGATGGGAGCATGAGGCTCTGCATCGATTACAGGGAATTGAACAAAGTGACGATCAAGAATCGTTATCCTCTGCCTAGGATAGACGATCTCTTTGACCAGCTCAAGGGAGCAGGAGTTTTCTCCAAGATTGACCTGAGATCAGGATACCATCAGATCGCGGTTCGTAAAGAAGATATACAAAAGACCGCTTTCAGATCAAGGTACGGACATTACGAGTTCAAAGTAATGCCGTTCGGCCTTACCAACGCCCCAGCAGTATTTATGGACCAAATGAACAGGACCTTTCACGAATATCTCGACATCTGCGTTGTCGTGTTCATTGACGACATCCTGATCTATTCCAAGAATAAAGAAGAACACACGGAACACCTGCACATTATCCTGAGCATCTTGAGAGATCATAAATGGTATGCTAAATTTTCAAAGTGTGAATTTTGGCTTGACCAAGTGGCGTTCCTAGGCCACGTAATCTCCAAGGAAGGTGTAATGGTGGATCCAAATTGAAGATTTGTCGAGGAATGGGTAGCACCAAAAACAGTCACTGAAGTCAGAAGCTTCCTAGGATTGGCTGGCTATTATAGGAGGTTTGTTCCTGACTTCTCGAAGGTAGCCCGCCCAATGACCAAACTGCTACAAAAGGAATCAAAGTTCATATGGAGCGACGACTGTGAGAAAGCGTTCCAAGAACTGAAGACAAGGCTTACTACGGCCCCAGTTTTAACCTTGCCAACCGATGGGGATGAATATGAGGTATACAGTGACGCATCACTAAATGGTTTGGGTTGCGTCTTGATGCAACAGGGGAAAGTAATAGCATACGCATCCAGACAACTTAAGGTGCATGAAAGGAATTACCCAATTCACGACCTAGAACTTGCCGCGGTTGTGTTTGCACTAAAGATTTGGCGTCATTATCTCTACTGGTCGACATTAAGTTCTACACTGATCACAAGAGCTTGAAGTATATCTTCACCCAAAGAGATTTGAACATGAGGCAGCGAAGATGGTTAGAACTGATCAAAGATTACAAGATTGAGTTACTATACCACGAGGGAAAAGCTAATGTAGTTGCCGATGCACTGAGTCGTAAGACAATACACACTCTGAACAACATTTGGGAGATACCCTCGGACATTACCCAAGACCTGAAAAGGCTAAGCTTGGATCTGGTACAGTCAGATGACGTTGACCTAAATGCGATGGTGGTAGAACCAGATTTATTCCATGATATACGAGCACTACAGTGGGAAGACCCAGCCTTGTTAGAAATCAGAGAAAAGATTCCATCAGAGGGAACAGAAGGGTTTGAGATCTACACTGATGAAAGTCTACGCTTCAACGGCAGGTGGTGCATACCTAACAATGAGGATTTGAAACGCAAAATTCTTGACGAAGCACACAGCACCCGCTACTCAGTACATCCCGGCTCAGATAAGATGTACAAAGACCTGAAATTGCGCTTCTGGTGGATAAGGATGAAGGCGGAGATAGCCGAATACGTGGCTAGATGTATGATTTGCCAGAAGGTAAAATTTGAACACCAGAGACCAGGAGGACTGCTCCAACCGTTGGAAATTCCTCAAGGGAAGTGGGATTCCATATCCATGGATTTTATCATGGGGTTACCAAGGACAGCAGGTAGCAAGGATGCAATATGGGTTATTGTGGATCGTCTAACTAAAGCGACTCGCCGTTCAGATCAAGGAGACTTGGGGATTGGAAGAAGCGGCCAAAGCTACGAAAAGGAAATAATACGACTCCATGGCGTTCCTCTCGACATCATATCAGCACGGGGGCCTTAAGATTTACATCGCATTTACGGAAGAAATTGCAAGAGGCTTTGGGTAGTAAATTGAAGATGAGTACGGCTTTTCATCCAAAGAATCGACGGTCAGACAGAGCGAACTATCCGGTTCTTTGGAAGACATGTTAAGGGCATGCACGATGGAATTCAACGTGAATCGGGAAAAGAGCTTACCTCGTTGAATTCTCATACAACAATAGCCATCATGCTAGTCTAGGGTGTGCTCCTTTTGAGGCCTTTGTATGGCGAGGAAGTGTCGCGATCCGGTTTGTTGGGACGACGCTAGTGATAACGTGGAGTCTTGGACCCAGGTTATACAGGATCAGATTGAACACATAAAGATTATTCGAGAACGACTACAAGCAGCTCAAGATCGCCAAAAGAAATATGCAAATGAGCACCGTCGACCTATTGAGTTCAACAGGGGAGATAAGGTCTTCTTAAAGGTCTCACCCATGAAAGGGGTAAGACGCTTCGGACTAAAAGGGAAGCTTAGTCCAAAGTACATCGGACCCTACGAAATACTTGAACGAATTGGCGAGGTGGCATACCGACTCGCCTTACCGCCAAACTTATCCAAAGTGCACGATGTATTTCATGTATCTCAACTCAAAAGATACAAAAGCGGCCCGAGTCACATTATTACGCCCGATGTGATCGCCATCGAGCCTAACATGCTTTACTCTGAGAAACCAGTGGAAATTCTCGCCAGAGGGACCAAGTTCTTGCGACGCAAGTCGATACCCTTAGTCAAGGTTCTCTGGAGGGGACAGAAGACTGAACAAGCAACGTGGGAGACCGAGGCGTCGATGAAGGAAAAGTACCCGGAGCTGTTTAGCACAGGTAACCTTAACCACCCAGACTACTTTAAGTTTCGGGGACGAAACTTCTTTAAGGGGGGAGGATTGTAACACCCCGTGTTAATTTAAGCTAATTATAATTAGGAAATCAATAATTAAACATCCTCGCTCACTTATTTTCCTAACACATTTTACTACAAGTTATTTTGCACCTAAATTAAAACCGTTTTGAACTACCTTGAATTTGAACTTTATTTTTACATTTTCAAACTCGATAAATCAAACAAAGAATCTACGACAATTTTCTCAACGACAAATTTTGGCACGCAAATCGAGGTCAAACGTTGACTAAATGGCCAAGCCACCTAAATGTGATTAAGTCACCTAATCCTTTCTTAAATATAACTAGTTTTAACCCCCGTGATACTCACGGTTTTCATTGAATTTCTTGTTTGGATATAATGATGCTAAATAATGGGTTAATCAAAAATTTAAGATTACAATTGAACTTGTTTTATTTGACATTGATTTCATACATGAAATTAACGACAATATTATTGTATGATTACATACTTTTTTTACCCGAACAACACATTATAATCGAAAAATATCTAATAATAAAAAATCAACAAATATGTTAAAAATTAGATATCATAAATAGATTATATAGAAATTGGAATTCCATAATCGTAGGACGGGGTTTGGAATTCTTAGATACAGTCTCATCTTTCGCACTGTAGTCGTTGTCGTTTGTCTTTGCTGAAAAGGTTTTTCGATACCCCACCTATGAAATGGTTTACACTATGAATACTTTCATCAATGTCTTCATGACAAATTGTTAGATATCGACTTTTGTTTTTAATTTAACTTGGAATTGAATGTTCAGATGAAGAAATCCTATGCGAGTAAACCAATTATTCTCTTCATAACCATAATAATTGATCGAGATGATGTTCCTTAATAGGTTGTGTAGAGGTGAAATGGAGAATTCGACAAATTCAAGTGCAAACATCTAGCACAAAGTAACAATCATTTTTGGATTGAAAAAAATTGCATACAAAAAGTCAAAAAGTTAAGCTTGATATACTTAAAGGGAAAGGGGATTTGAAAAGTTTATTGTAAATGCATGGAGTCATAGACTCAACCGTAAGAAAGAATGACATGAATGTTTTGAACGGACGAATATGAAGGTGAAAATGCATTTAAATGGTGGAAACAATGAATGTGAATAAATGAAAATGAGTGTGTAGTGGAAGATCAAATGGATAAGCATATTAAGGTAAAAGCAATTTGACGAAGGTATTACAATGTAATGCCACGTGGAATTTAGAGTATTAATTAGATATTTAAGCTACCCTTTTAATAATATTATATAGATTACTCATAATCCAAATCTAATTAAAGTAGCTTAAGCTTAATCATATTGATTATTACTAACAAAACATATAATAATAATACTCCCTCCTATTCATTTGATTGTTTGCATGAGCCCATTTTTTGTGAGGGAAAAAGTGGGTCCATGCAAACAATTGGATGGATAGGAGGGAGTATCAAATTACTATTCCACCTTGATTTAACTAACACATTCACTAAAACTCGATATATTGAGTTACACTAAGCCTAAACTGATAAACTTTTTGACGTTTGAGGATAATGATTTAATTCGATAACATTCAACGAAAAAAATATATATTTCGATCAAATAAAATTTTATTTCAAACTTGCGAGGAACCTAATACCCAATTTTTATATTGATTTCGTTTTGAGGTTTATTTTCATTTTTATTTACGATCTTACTTCTAAACATTATTTTAAGACTATATATTTCATTTCGAGACTTTTCACGTACGCGTAAATCGAAAATTTCAAAAACGTAAAAATCGGGACTTGTGTGTTGATGTGGCCGAGATATTTGAGGACCATTGGTCCAACTTTTCTTCTTCCATTTTCTTCCTTACTCTTACACACCATGCCTCCTTTAGTAACATGTCTAATCTCTTACTCACCTATACTAATTCATCATCACTTCTAGCTTATTAAAAATTAAAGTTTAAACAAACTAAATACACAACATAATATAAGACACAATTACTACTACTACACTACTACCACACGACATACATTACACACACACACAACAAACACTTCAACTTATTTTCTCTCTAATAAACTCAACTCAATACTAGTAAGCTTGTTCATGCAACCTCAAGAACACCATCCTTCCATTTCTTCTTATTCTTCCTTTAACTCATTTATTTCTTACTCCTTAAATCATTTAAGCACATAACTAAATTCTTCACTAAATGTTTTAGTAATCACATCCTCCTTATGCTTATATTTATTTAAGAAAATGAATCAAATTAATTTAAAACATAAACATCACCTAAACTAAAAACAATACTACACATAAAATTGTTAGTATAGTTTAGCTAGTTTAAAATAAATTACTAACTTTCTTATTTCATTTTTATGTACTACTCCTAACCAAAGACGAGGAGCAAGGTGGAGGAGTCGATCTGAGCCAGTTTGATCATATCGTAGACCCCGACAACTGTTGATCTTATAGCTCATAAACCTAACTAAGGTGCTTCCCGCACACTTATATGATAAGCGCCTCGAATTTGATTATATGTTATTGTTTTGATGCATGCATGAATTATTTTATCACTTAGTACTTCACATGTTAAATTTAGAAGACAAAAATCGAAAAATAATATTAGTGTAACACACTAAAGCTACACGGCCTAACCCCTATTTTTGGTTTAATTTTTCGTTTTAATTTTTGTAAATTGCATGCTTAAAATACTTGTAATGAAATGAACATGAAAATATAATTAGTTTATGTTTAGGACTTAAAATGAATTTGTTATGAAATTTAAATGTTTTAATGTATTTATGTGTGTTCTTGAATTTTTGTGTGTTCTTGAATTTTTGTGTATTCTTGTGTTTAAATGATTTTTATTTATGTGTGTTAATATTTGTATATGTTTATCACCCATGTTAAATGCATAAAAGATATAAAGTAAATTAGTTATTGAATTAGAAGTATAAAAATCAAAAATCAAAAAATTATGAACACATATACATATACACGGCTAAATTAAATTACATGGACCAATTTTTAGTTTTAATTTTTCTAAATAACATATTAAGATTAGTTTAGTTAAATTAGACTCGTAGGAAAAATTTGAGGAAATTATAAAAACATATAAAAATTCGACTAATCGATGTTCATATGAAAAGTATTAAAGTTCTTCAAATATTCATGTGTTCTTCATTTGTGTGATTAGTTAGATTCATAAATTTTATAAGTTTTAGTTATTTATTGTTTTTAAGTACTAGTTTAAATCACTTTAGAGTAACTTGAATAAATTAGTATATAAAAACTTTAAGTCAAAAACCGATAAAATTAGAAAACGAAAATAAATTGTGTAAGTATAAGTAGCCACGGTTTAGGGTCTATTTTTGACCTAAAATGAATTTGTCACTTTTTATTTTTATCACTTAAGTAATTAAAATAGTTAAAGTAATGATTTATTAAGAAAAACAACAAAAGAAATAAATAGCTAAATAAATAAAGGCTCACGACATTTATGTTATTTTTTTGGTCAAATTTTGGTCAAAATGAATTTATCACTTAGTCACTAAATTTGAATAGTAATTAGGTTTATATATGTTTATGTATTAAATCGTCAATAAAAAGAATTGACTAAACCGATAAAAATAAACGTTACATGTATTAAAATGAATGAAATCGAGTGTTACTACCTATGCTTAAATTTGGATGTGGACATACGGAATATTTAAAATGAACTACGACAACCTCGCTAAAAATGGAAACCGCTAAAAGATTAGTTAAGTATATGACTAAATAAAACCGAGTTTCACTTTTAAAATGTTATTTAAAATCACCAAGTACAAAATGAACTTAACAACTTTGACCCTAGAACTTTGTACTTAGATTATATCGAGTTTTACTTCCGAGGTAATTTTTCAAATCACTAAATACAAAACGAACCTAACGACTTTAAAACTAGAATTTTGTACTTAGAAAATAAAATTTGGTTTTACATCTAAAATCTCCTAAGTATAAAAATTTGTATAAAAGTATAAAAAAAATACTAAGTATAAATAAAATATAATAAAAATACTAAGTATAAGAATACAAGTACGTATAAAAATACGTATAAATACGAAGTATAAGAATACGCATACGTATAAAAATACGTATAAATACGAGGTATAAAAATACGTACAAATACGGAATACGAAAATATGAATACGTACAAATACGAGGAATAGTAAATACGATGAATAGTAAATACGGTGAATAGTAAATACGATGAATAGTAAATACGGTGAATAGTAAAATAATGAATAGTGAAAAATATTTAAAAGTTACGAACGGACTCAAAATAAATAATTAAGTTTTTCTATGTGTTCTGTTTTACTCAAGAAGCTACATTACTAAAATTTCATTATACAAGTTCGACGTTATATTTATATTACAAGATTGTCATTATTAATATTTGTGAACGAGTGAATGAGAAGTTGAGAAAACGAGTACTTGAATAAAATACTAGGATTGTTCGCCATGTTGCGACTCTTGAAATTCGAAGTTAACGAGGTAGCTGTATATGGGGACTTGGGCTCCCTATCAGAGTTGCCCAAGGCGAAATAACGATCTTAAGATCGCTACTCGACACGGTATATACAACCTCAGAGATGGGGCGTCCTTGATATCTCCGTGGGCCCATATATTAGTAATTGGAAACGCCAGCCCCATCCGGGGGTACCCGTCTCTGGTGATAGTCGAACTTTTTCGTCGGTGATACCTTTTGAATAGCGAATAAGTATGATCCTCGATAGGTAGTGTATGCATACATTAGACAAGGGATTGAATCGTCCTTATTACCTTAGATATCTTTAGCCTGTCAGTCATGTCCAAGTTATGTTGGCCCTGATCGCTATCGCGCGGATTATGTCTGCATGCTTCCGCCTTACTAACGAAGACTCATCAGTTATCACATGTTGAATGTATTTCCTTGTCTTTTTTGTTTGATGATTGTCTGAATGACTGAGTTATGAGTGTTGGAATACGATCTATTGAGTATGATTATTTGTGAGCATGTTACGTTATTTGATTGATTTATGCCTATGCTTGGATCATCATGAATTTCTTACGTGTTTAAATTGCTACTTGCTCTAAATTTTACTTATTTATTTTTCATATTGCATGTTGTATTAGAATTGCATGTATCGAAAGAGTGTGCGGGAAAATGATGAGAGTTTAATGCAAAAATTTGAGACCAACGCTATTGAATACTGGGGAGAGTTTTACCTTCTTTATTTTGTACGCTTGAGAGGATGTAATCAAACTTATACTCTGTTATTCTAAACTCGTACTATGTATTTAGAGTTTTATTACGATTAACAGCTGGTTTTGTAATATATAGACTTAATTAATTTTTCCGCCTTAGTTTAATTAAAGTCACGAAAAACCAGGTTGTTACACCTTGACTGCTCCTTCTCTCTGTGGATTCGACCCTACTGCCACTAGCTACCTAGTTAGTAGTCTTTAGGTTTATTTTGATAGGTGACCACGACTTTAGCCTCATCAATAGACAAACACCTTGTGACCACAAAAAACCACCACAGAACACCACAAAGAAGTTTGAAAGAACCACCACACAGAACCACCGCCACTCACAGCCCCATCCTCGCGGTCTTACGATCTTCACCGGCGTCCCACAACCAACGTCACATCACTCAACCACCACCCCCGCCACCTCGTTTGCCCGCCGTTCTTTGCTACCACTACGGCCAGATTTACTTTGGCTCACGATAAATAATAATTCGGATATCTGTCGGATATCCGGATATCCGATCCGTAAATTTCGGATATCAAAAATCGGATATCCGAAGTTTTCGGATCGGATATCGGATATCAAAAACCTAGGTTTTCAGATACGGATATCCGATCTGAAACTCCAGTTCGGATCGGATATCCGATCCGTGCTCAGGCCTAATAGGTAGTAGCACACGATTTCATTCATTTTTATAACGGTTACTACTTTTTAATCGGTTTATTATATATCTTTTATAACGAACTCGATTTATACAAAAATTCAATTCTAATAACTATTAAATTTTAGTGCCTTAGTGATATTTTCATTTTGATTAAATTTGGTCCATTTTAAAGGTGAATGTCGTGTGATATGTATATTAACCAAAATTCATTTATTTCTTTTAATTTCTTAATTCTAACTTATTAACTACTAATTAAATTATTTTAACAATAAACTAAAAAGTGATAAAAGATAAATTTAACCCTAATTTAGGCAAGAATGCCGTGGCTAACTTTGATAGTGGTCAAATTTCATTTTTTCTATTTTTATCGGTTTTTAGCTTAAAGTTTTTATATTCTAATTATTCTAATTATACTAAAACGATTTAAACTAAAATGAAAATTTCACTAAATATTTTATTATATTTATGAATAGTGTTTTTACACACTTTAAATTTCTAACTTTTATTTCTTAAAGAATTATAGTTAGTTTAATTTATATAGTTACTAATATAATTACTCGTTAGTAAATTAAAACAATAAATAACAACAAACATAAAATCATTATGAATCAAAAAGTGCAACAACATGAAGAACACATGAAGAACATCAAGAACAACTCAAGAACACATTTACACATTTAACCATTTATAATTTATTTTCCTAAATTAATTTTTATAACATATTAACAACCATTTTAATACAACTTAACATAACATATCATTTACAAAAATTAAAAGTAAAAATTTATCAAAAATAAAGCAAAATGCCGTTGTAGGTACCGGGATTAACACGGAACCACTCGACGTCTTGCTAAGGGCGTAAAGTTAAAAAGATTAAGTACAAAAAACCTTTAAAAACTGTTTTGGAGCCGCCACTAAATTATGAGGGAAATTTAGAACCCGCCTCCGTGTCCTCATGCTCAAAGACACGTCTTAGACTTCAAGGCACGTCGACACCCATCCGTCTAAGGCTATTGTGAAACCAGATTCGGATTCGGGTGAGGGTACTTTTCTAAAGTATAGTTCAAAATAATGTTTTTATGAAAGATCTTTTGGAAAAGCCTATCAAAAGATAGCCTCTACTAGACTTGAGAACAATGCAAAGAATGATACATGAGCCTAAGTAATTCGCTACGTACAAGTGCGATATAAATGTAAAAGAATGCAAAAAGAGATTGTTTAAAACCCTCAGTTAAGCATGCTTAACTTATTAACGAAAACAGTTCAGTTTAATGACGAATTCAATTTAAGTGATTTAGATGCAAGGTGAGGATTTGCTAAATGCATACAATAAAATAAAGTTCAATTGTCCATTGATTTATTTTAAAGAGGTCAGTTGTTTATGCGACTTTGGAAAGGTGTTACGAATAGGGTGTGTATTCGAGGTGCATGGCCGCCTTATGAAAAGCAGACTCGCGTACCAAAGTCGGGGTGAGCCTAATGTAGGCCCTTGCTAGTCTAAGAAGTAAAGAAAGACCTTAATCCATGTTAGGATTAAGACATACCTGTCTCAAGTCAGGAAACCGGCAGCGCTTCGCTCCAAAGGGAAGAATTCAACACTAGGAAAATGAAGAATTCAAAGGTGTTTATGCGTGAGGCTTTGAGAGGTTTGAGTTGTGAATTGAAGGTGTTTTCTGATGTGAAATTGTGTTTATTGTATTCTGAAATTGTGTTCAAATGAATGAATGGAGGGTTGTATTTATAGTCTAGAGCTCGTCAAGAATTAGGAAAGCCAGGGGATAAAACCGGACTTAGGAATCGCAAGGTCCCTTGCGATAGCCTGTGGCAATCGCAAGAACCCTTGCGGCTGCCTGCCCTAATCGCAAGGCCCCTTGCGATTGGTAGGGCGGGCATTATTCTTTTATTCCTTATATTTCTAAATTATATTTTAGGATATACGGTATAATCTTGCTTGAGCTCTAAGTTACGTTGTTGTGGCTGTGTTTTAGGGTTCGACTAGGTTATCTTGGACCTTGGGAAGTGGGCCAGGCATGGGTTTGGGCTCGGTTCTGGGCCCGAGCCCTGAAAATGTAAAAAAGATGTATTTTGTAGTGTTTTGTGAAATAGGACATTCCGTGAGACTATCCTAGGTGTTTGCCAGTCCTAAAATGTGGTTTTAGTGACTGGGCCTAAATTGAGGGATTTAGGAGAATCGAATTGAACCTTGTTAGTGTAAAAGGATCAATTAGACTATGTGTTTTAAAAAAAGGGGTGTGCGCATGCCGATTAGGACCTGAACCTGAGACTAGCTAGACTCTAGACCTAAAGATACTAAGAGTGATGACCCATAAAGAAACCTCATTTGCATTTTAAAACATTTAACTCGAATTCGTCATAGTTAGAACCATTTAAGTTAACATAAAAGCATGCAATAAAAGTCCATTGTTACATCACTGGGTTTTTGGCGGGAGGTATAGATTTGGGTATCTACAGAGCCCCCAGTTTGATTGAGCTTAGGACTAAAGCGAAAGTCAAACTACACGACAACATCCGGACCATTACGGTCTCGATATCGTCAGCGGCGCGAAGTATGTGTCCATGGGTGAGACGGGGACTCCGAACCAGGCTTATCCGGGGAGGGACAAACATGTTTAGGGACATGACGGTCCTTGCATACTTGTAAGGGCGTGCCTGCCTGCTAAATGCCTTTGCGTGCTGTTGCTGTTGCTTGGTCTCGTGAAAGAGCGTAGATGCTTGGTCTCGTATAAGAGTGCAGATGCTTGTGCTTCGTGCTAGCGCTTTTGTTGGTGCTTCGTTCTCATAAAGAGTGCTTATGTCCGCCGGGAATTATCGTCCGAGGAAAATTGTTCATGCTTATGTGTAAACGCAAAGGTTGTGCTTAGTGCTTCAAACTCGTTTAAAGAGTGTGGCGGACTTTAGGTGATGCCTTAACCGAGCGACGTAACGTGAGAAAGCGTCTAAAAGGACTACAAGTGAACCAGGAATCCAGATTAGACCTAAAAACGGGAAAAACACGAAAATGCCCAAGGCTGAAATCGCAAGCGTCCTTGCGAATCAATCCCCAAATCGCAAGCGTCCTTGCGATTAGGGTTTTGGGTTTTTCGTCTTTATAAAACTCGGTTTTGCCGAGTATCATACTTCATTTCCCATTTTACGTTTTTCTCTCTTAAAATCGATTCCTTGCGATTTCAAGACGGTTTTCGCTCGTTTTTCTTGCTTTGCCTCAAAATGGATCAAGGTAATACTCCATTTAACTTGTTTTTATGCATTTTGACGTTGTAAATTGTTAGATCGCTCTTGTAATGTAGAAAAGACGTTTTTAGTGAAAAACCGTCTTTTGTCTTGAAATTTGCCGTTTGATTACTAGAGAACAATACCATTCCCTTGTATTATGCTATTCTTGAATGTTCGTGTGAAAAGTGTAACGTTTGAGACGTTTTCGGACCAATTTCGTGTGAAATGGTCCCGACCCAAAAATCGGACCCGGATTTTCGGTCTCGGAATTGCAATTAAACTTCGCCATAGGTTCCCCTTGACTAGTATAGTATGTGTATGGAGTTAGTTTTTGAAAAATGCTGGTAATCGGCCTTCAAATTGAGGTTTAAAGTCGATTAAAACGGAGAACTTAGGTCAAAATTAGGGGTTTTTGATCGGTAAGTCCAAAATGCAATTAATTGTTCTGGGGTGTAATCGAAGGTTAATGTAGGGTATTGAAACCATCAAGTTGAAATTTTGATGTGCATAGAGCGGCTTTCAGTGAAATTGTGAATTAAGCCTAAAAGGGCCCTGTGAAGGGTGTTCTTGTCATGTTGTTATTTTCGTGGTTTGTGTCTTCGTCTGGCAGCTTGTAAATGTTTATGTTCTTGAAATGTTGCAGATGAGGATTGGTCTGGACCTCCTACGACGAGGGCTCGGGCTCGTCGGAGTACTGGTTCTAGTGTTGAGGAGCCTACTACTCCTGGTGGTACGAGTTTGCGTCGTACGTTTAGTGCGAGGAATCCTTCTCCTGGATCCGTTAACTTTCCGACCCGGAGGGGTCGTGGGCGAGGCGTGGGTGCTCGTGGCCACCATGGTGGTGTGGTTGGCGAGGAGGAGCGAGAGGTAGAGGCCATGGAGGAGGGTGAGTCTTCACAGGCTTCAGGGTCTCATGCTAAGGGCCGCGCGAGTCATGGTCCGCGTGTTGACCGTCCTTTTCCGAAAATTTGGGATGGTCACACCCTGTTGGCGGACCGTGAGCGCCACTTGTCGCACCGGGCCCTTACTGGGCTTGAGGTAGGGTATATGAGGACGTTTTCTGGCATTTCGTCCGTCATTTGGGCATATCGAGAGGTTCTATCTCCCGGGGCGAGGGAGAGGATAGAGAGGTGCGCTTTAGGCCCGTTGGTTGGGCGTTGGATCCAGATCATAGATTCGCGGACTACGGCGAACTTGTGGATCGTTCGTGCGTTCCTTGACCGGTATTGGGATACGACCACGACGTTCCATTTGCCGGGGTTCGAGGCAGGCATTACTTTGTCTGCGTATGCTATCATCACGGGTCTGCCCTTTGGCGACCGTGATATGGACTTCAGTTTGGCGCCGCCTATTGACGACAGCGCGGTGCTTGCGGCCATTGGTGCTGGTTTGGAGGTGCCTTATCAGGGGAAGGCGCCTAATTCTGTTAAGACTAGCTACATCATGGAGTACTTCGAGGGGAAGACTCAGCATGGTCCTGGGGCTTGGAGCGACGAGCAGAACGCTCGTATGTGGCTTTGGTGGTTCGTTAGCTCTGCCTACTTTGGCGAGAAAGGAGAGCGGACCGCTACTTCAGTGCTTATGTATCTTCTGGACTGGAGTGCGATCGGGGCATATGACTGGGTATCCCCGGCCTTGGGTTTGTGCATCCGCTTCTGCATGGATGCTGTGACGCCACGGAAGATGGATGGGGGGTCTAGGATTCCCCTAGTGTCCCCTGGTTTGTTGATGGAGGTACGTTGTTCTTGTTTTCAGTTGATTTGCTCAAAATGTTGTTTACTCGTGCTAACTTGTTTATGTTTCTTGTGTACTGCTGGATCTACAGTCACTTCCCTTTCTTCCTCCCCGAGCCGGCCATTGCTATGGAGAAGAAGTACCCGGCAGTGTGGACTTGGGGTACTTGTAGTCGTTTCGGGTTCGACTGGTCGTACGACTTCGTCCGAGACCAGCTGAACCAGCTGAGAAGTGGTCAGGTATGTATTGAACCCTCTGAATAGCGTGTATTTACATGATTTTGCTTGAAAAGGTGTTTTGACGTGTTTCTTCTTGTTGTAGTTCCGCCCGCGTCCGTGGGAGCAGTACACGGGCGTTCCTGAGGGGTTGTGGGTGCGTTTCCGAGAGCGTGACTCCCAACGGTTGTACTTGGCTACGCCGTATGGGTATGTTCAGTACTTGGGTGAGCGTCTGGCGGTTCAGACGAGGTACCCTGACTTTGTCGTGCCTCTTGATCCACCTAAGGTTCTTTTCAAGACACGAGTCTTGACTCGGCAGCAGAGACAGTTGCATCTTGAGGGGGAGTCGGAGATTCTCCTCCTTCGTCAGCTGGATTACACGCAGTTCGCGTGGGGTAGGCTTGCTAGTGGGCCTATCGAGGTATGTCTTGTTCTTTTGTGTAGAGTAAAAATTTGTGAAAAATTTTCCCTAATTTTCAACAAAATTTTCCTAACTTTGTTGTGTTTCATGTCGTAGGTTCCAGATGCAGACTTGGCGTTCCAGCCCCCAGATTTTCCTACGACTGTGGAGTGGGATAACGCTGGAACACGGGAGACTTGGCACGTGCCCGAGTATCTGCCGGTGATTACGGATGCAGGGATGAATAGTTGGGGAGACAAGGTGAAGAAGGTATGTTTTTGTGTTTTATTTTCCAGATGTATACCTATGTAAGCCCCCAGTTTGACCGAGTTAGTGGTTAACGAAGGGCAAACTTAAGTGTAGATATGTATTTTTTGTTACTCCCCAAGTTTGGCTGTAGTTTAGTGAAACTGTAGTCAAAGTGAAGATATTTGGTTTGAAGGTGCGAGTTTGAGGTTTAGCCCCCGTAGTTTGTCTTAATTGGTAAAATATTAAGGCAAAATGGAGCAGAAGGGCTTTTGTGTATGGGAAAGGTTTGAAATTACCTCCGCAGTTTGACTTAAATTAGTGTATGTTTAAGGCAAAATGGAGTAAAGATTGTTTGAAAATGTCTCGTGCAAGTGGCGAAGGAAGTCCACAAGAAGTTGTGGCGGACAGCTCATCGCTGGAGGATGGCCTGGGCAGAACAGGCGGCTCAGCTTTGTCAGAGTCGGGCGGAGGTGGCTCGGCTTCAGAGAGAGATCGAGGAGCTTCGTCGTCGTCATCCTTAGTTGCTTCATGTCTTGAACTTGATCGTGTAGTCGGCTTTGTTGTATTTCTTCTTGTACCTGCTTAGTTAGTAGCTAGAAAAAATTTGAAAAAGATTCCCAAGTGGGAGACTCTGTTTTGAAAATGCTTTGTTGAAAACGTGTTTAAAAATGTTCATTTTGGATGTTTAAAATTCGAAATGAGCTTTAGACGAATTATGAAATGAAATGTGTTATGATCGGACCAATCATGATTCGTGATGGATCCATGTTTAGTTGTTAAGTAGGTCCGAATTAGGGAGTCCAATTAGGATGTACGTCATAATTGCATGCATGCTAGGATTTGGGAAGTCGAAAACATGAAAACTTTGGGATAAAGCCGTCTCTAGGAATCGCAACATGTGTTGCGAATGGGACGAGTAATCGCAAGGGGTCTTGCGATTGGCACCTCCAATCGCAAGCCGTCTTGCGGCTTGGACTGCCGGTTTTATCGTCGAATTTTCCTAATTCGAGATTTTGTTTTCCTATATAAAGAGGGGAGGTACGCGGTATGATCCTCATTCAATCTCAACTCTTTTCTTTGCTTGTTTTGTATTCTCTTAAATAGCTTAGTATTTTTAAGAATATGTTTTGTATTTTTGAAAGATGGACTATTTTGATGGCCTTTTGAAGCAGTGGACGTCTTCCCTTAGTGACTCGGAGAAGAAGGCGTTGTCTTTGACTGGTGCGGGTGTCTTCATAGGTTTTAGGCATATGCGCGTCGAGGTGGACTTTCTTGACGCTTGTCTTGATTATTGGGATCCTAGGGTGCATGTTTTCAGGTTCCCGGGAGGTGAGATATGTCCGTTGCTAGAGGAATTTTCGGCTATTGCTGGATGGTCTAACCGTACTACCCCAGTAGCGGTTGGGAGTGAGTTTGGCTATAATGGGAGATTGCGACAGTATCTCTCAATGACCAATGCTCATGCAGATGGATTGTTCGAGGGAGGTGTAGTGAACATGCGACGGTTGTGCGAGTGTTACATGAACTTGAGTGACGTGAGCATTTCTGCTCGGTCTAGGGGGAGAGCTCTAGGGTTTTGCTTGCTACACCGGTATTGTTTTGCTGGGTCGATGGAGGATGGTGTACATGGCCATGCAAGGTATGCACGGGTCATGGAGGAGATGGAGCTGGGCCATGATCATTCGGCTTTGATTTTAGCTGAGACTATATTAGGCTTGGACGATCGCCATGCGAATCGTCTAAGCTCGTATCGTGGATGTGCTACGATCCTGCAGATATGGCTGATGGAACGTCTTCGTGTGTTGGCCCCTCCTTGAGGTGAGTTGTATGTTCCTGCCGGGTTGACTACTCGTACTCTTCATTGGGCTATGCCTCGGGAGCGGTCAGTGAACTACTTCCAAGGGTTCGTTCGGGAGAGGACGATAAGGTGGGTCGTGTCGTGGTGGTCCATTCGACACATCACGGCACCGTCGGTTGCGTATGCGGCTAATGGGATAATGTTGTGTGGGTTCGAGCGGGGCGTATGGATCCACCCTCATCGGTTGAGAAGACAGATCGGTCTAGCACAGGTTATTCCTGCGCAGGATACTCGGATATGCGAGTCGGTTATTCTGAATAACCGGATGACTGAGGCTTGGGTGCGAGGATGGTCTGATCGAGTGACTTGGGCTCAACCAGCTGGTTCTGAGACTACTCGTGTCTCGGGCTTCTATCGGAGGTGGTGTATTTCTCTGGATCCTCGGGATAGGGAGAATATGCGGAGGCGCGAACAGACGGGTCCAAGTCCGTCGTTGGCACATGCAGCTGTTCGAGGGAGACGAGACTACAACGACTTGGGAGCGTCTTCATCCAAGCCACTTGGAGAACGACTCGGACCTAAGGTGACCGTGAAGGATCGTCTGGGCGAGAAGGTGGATGATGCTGCTGGAGAGGACACTGTCGAGCCTCCGGGATTCGAGAGGATTGTTCCGAACCCGGTGATTGCTTCAGTTGTTGTTCGTGCAGATGCGGCGAAGGATGAAGATGAAGAGGAGCATCCGAATCGTCGTAGGAAGGACACTTAGACTTAGACCATAGATGTTTTATTCAAAGAATTTTTGTTTATTTATTTAACTGTTCAATGAATAAAATGAGTTTGAAAGCTAGTTTTAAACTCTTTAGTTAAAATGTAAACATTTTCAAAATTCATGACTAAATAAAGAAAGTGTTTGCCTATTGTCTCGTCTCTTTGTTTTGTTTTGTCTATCCTCGACCTTTTTAAGCTTCGGATATATGTTTTTGTTTTAAGTCCACGACCTTTTTAAGCTTTAGACTTATGTTTTGTGTTGACTGTGCTCTCGACTTTTTTAAGCTTTGAGCGTGTCATTTTGTGTGTGCATGGCCCTCGACCTTTTTAAGCTTTGGGCGTGCGTGCAGAGAAGTTTGGTTGCGCTTTGAAAAGCTGCCTACGTATCTATGTTTTACACAGAATCAAACCGGCGTAGTTCGTGATTTTGGTTGAGTCTTTTGTGAGACTGCCTACGTACCCATTTTTGTGGAATCAAACCAAGCGTAGTTCATACGTGCGTTGTGTTGTGTTCGTTATGAAATACATTGCAAAGTTGTGTAGAGCCTAAGGGTAGTATTTCTTAAGCTGATCGAGGTTGGTGGGTAGGTTGAATTCTTCACCGTCGAGATCGGTTAGCTTTGCAGCTCCTCCGGGAAGGATTTCTTTAACCTGGTATGGTCCGGCCCAATTAGGTTTGAATTTCCCTCTTGGATCGATCGGTAGCGGCGCCCTTACCGATTTAAGGACCAAGTCACCCACGTTGATATTGCGTGGTTTGACTCGTTTGTTGTATGCGCGTTGTAATCTTGATTGGTACATGCGAACGGTGCTTAGTGAGTCTAAGCGTCTTTCGTCCAGGAGGATGAGTTGTTCATATCGTTCGCGTGCCCATTCTGCTTCTGGTATGTCTGCTTCCATTAGAATTCGAAGTGACTGCATTTCGATTTCTACAGGTTGTACGGCTTCCATGCCGTAGGTTAGGAAGTAGGGTGTCATCCCTGTTGGTGTGCGTATTGTGGTTCGATATCCCCATAAGGCAAATGGAATCTTGTGTGGCCAATCATGGCATGTGTCAATCATTTTCTTGAGAATGGTGACGACGGTTTTGTTTGCAGCTTCTACCGCGCCGTTGGTTTGGGGTCGGTACGGTGATGATCTATGTCTTTGAATGTTGTACTTAGTGAGGATGGGTTCGACTTCTCTTCGGAAATGTGAGCCTTGATCGCTGATCAGCTCGCGGGGTATACCGTACCTACATATGATATTGTTTTGTATGAAGCGGGCAACCTCCTTGGTGTCAAGCTTACGGTATGACGCGACTTCGACCCATTTTGTGAAATAGTCGATAGCCACGAGGATGAAGCAGTGTCCTTCTGCTCCAACTGGGTGTACTTTGCCTATGACGTCAATTCCCCATGTCGAGAATGGCCATGGAGATGTGAGGCTGTATAAAGGTGAAGGGGGTATGTGTTGCACGTTTGCGAAAATTTGGCAATTGTGGCAGTGTTTGACATATTTCGCGCAGTCGGCTTCCATGGTGGTCCAGTACCATCCTAGCCTAAGGATCTGTTTGCATAGGGCTCGTGCGTTCATGTGAGGTCCGCACTCGCCATCGTGGACTTGAGATATAATCTCTCGCCCTTTGTTGTGATCAACGCACAAGAGTAGTGTACCCTGGGGCGTTTTCTTGAGTAGTTTGTCCACTTCCAGCACGAATTGTGATGCCAGAAGCCGGAGAGCTCTTCTGCCGCGTTTGTCAGTGTTTGGCGGATATTCTCCGTCTCGTTTGAAGTTATTATGGCTTGGTACCAAGGTTCGTTTTGTTCATTCTCGGCTTCGATGTCGCATATGTATGCGGGTTCGCTGCTTCGTTCCACGACGATGGGAATGGTTTGTATTCCCGGGGGGATGTTTAGTAGTGATGCCAGTTTTGATAAGGCGTCTGCGAATTGGTTTTCTTCGCGAGGTAAATGCAAGAATTCTACGCGGTGGAATTTGGCGATAAGTTCTTGAATTTTGCTTTGGTATAGTGCGAGGTTTTCGTTAAGTATCTTCCATGCTCTAGACACTTGGTTGATGATTAGCGAGGAATCTCCATTTACACGTAGGTTCCTTGCGTTTAGTATGAGTGCGGCCTGTAGTCCGTGCAGGCATGCCTCATATTCTGCGGCGTTGTTCGTTACATCAAAGTCCAATTTGATGGAGAGGGGTGTATGTTCACCGTTCGGGGAAATGAGTAGTATTCCTATTCCGTAGCCTCGGTAATTTGATGAACCGTCGAAATATAATTCCCACTGTTCTTCGTTTATGTTGTATATTCCTTCGTCGGGGAATGATGTGGTGTCAATGATGGGTTCTTCGTCGATCGCGTGATCGGCGAGAAAGTCTGAGACCGCTCGTCCTTTGATGGCTTTGAGGGGAACGTAGACAATGTCAAACTCGGCTAGAAGTAGGGTCCATCGTGCCATGCGTCCATTTGGCACTGGTTTCTCGAAAAGGTACTTGACGGGGTCCATTTTTGAGTAGACCTTTGTTTGGTGTGCCAGCATATAGTGACGGAGCTTTTTGGATGCCCATACTAATGCTAAGCAACTTTTCTCGATGGGCGCGTATCGAGTTTCGTAGTCGAGAAACGTTTTGCTGATGTAGTAAATTGGATGTTCTTCGCCGTTGACTTCCTGGGCGAGCATGGCGCCCATTGCAGTTGATGTTGTTGTGAGGTAGAGTGACAAGGGTAGGTCCTTTTGTGGTGGTCTTAGGACTGGGGGGTTGGATAACAACTCCTTAACCTTATCAAATGCTTGTTGACATGCTTCATCCCATTCTACATGGTCAGTTTTCTTCAGTTTCTTGAAGATCGGTTCACATATCATGGTTAGTTTGCTTATGAAGCGGGAGATGTATTGGATTTGACCTAGGAAGCTTCGGATTTCGTCCAGGTTCTTGGGGGGTTGCTTTGCCATAATTGTTTTTATTTTCGAGGGGTCGACCTCGATGCCTCTTTGGCTTACTACATGTCCTAGTAGTTTGCCGGACTTTACTCCAAATGTACATTTTTGGGGATTGAGGCGCATCTTGTATTGGCGGAGACGTGTGAAGAATTTGCGAAGATTTGTGATGTGATCACCTCTTTCTTTGGATTTGACGATCACATCGTCTACATATACTTCTACCTCCTTGTGCGTCATGTCGTGTAGAAGCGTGGTTGCGGTACGCTGGTAAGTTGCACCTGCGCTGATTAAACCAAAAGGCATGACCGTATAGCAGTAAGTGCCCCATGGTGTAATGAATGTTGTCTTGGCCATGTCCTCACGGGCCATCTTGATTTGGTTGTATCCTGCATACCCGTCCATGAAGGATAGAAGGGCGTGATCAGCGGTGTTGTCAACTAGAACGTCTACGTGCGGTAGCGGGAAGTCGTCCTTTGGACTTGCCTTGTTTAGATCGCGAAAGTCGACACATACTCGTATCTTGCCGTTTTTCTTTAGGACTGGGACCATGTTCGAGACCCAATCTGAGTACTCGACGACTTGGATGAAGCCGGTTTGTAATTGTTTCTCGATTTCTTCCTTGACCATAAGGGACCATTCGGGTCGTAGTCTCCTTAGCTTTTGTTTGATAGGTTTGAAACCGGGTTTGATAGGGATGTGGTGTTCGGCTATGCTTCTGTCGATGCCGGGCATGTCCTTATATGACCATGCAAAGACGTCTTTGAACTCGGTTAAGAGTTGGGTAAAGCTTGTGCGCTCGTCCTCACTCAGTGAAGCGCCTAGTTGCAGCTCCCTTGGTTCTTCGGGGGTTCCTATGTTAATGGTTATGGTATCCTCGATGATCGGGTTCTGCGTTGGGGTTTTCATGATGTTTGCAATGTATTTGATTAACGATTGTTCATTCGTTGGTTCATTTTTATCGCATGGATTTATGTGTTGTGTTGTTTTGTTTACTTGTTCATATTTTGTTCGTTGTTTGTTGTTTATTTGTTTGTTTTTAGCTTGAGACGAGACGTAAGCAAACTTATCTGTATTATTCATTAAAGAAGAAGAAATGTTTGACAAACTAGGAGAAGAGCTGGAGCTAGCCTCCGAAAATAAAAAGTCTAAGCTAAAACTAGAGGGTGGGTCGACAGATGACCCGACACTTAGAGAATTGGATCCTAAAAGAATTTCCTCCTCTTCGGGTTCTCCCTTGATTCCGGCCTAGTTGTAGTTCTCCTACATTTCTGCTATGGAGGTGTAGGTAGGTGCAAAGGATCGCCTCCACCTATTGCGTTGATAATCGGGTTGCCGACTTGGTGAGTGGTTCTAAAACATCTGCCTGATTGCGCTGAGGGCTGTCTTCATTGGGTGGTTGAGGGACGGTGAGATAGATTGTTTCATTATCCTAGGCTTGCTTTGGCCAAAGCCAGTCCTTTTCCTCGTCGCTGAATGAGAAGTTACTGGTTTGGTCATCACTTGAATTGGAAGGATTTGGACGATTCGTGGTGAGAGTCGATCCCGTAGTAGTTGTATTATTATCTTTGTTGGACAACCATCCGCCTGTATGGGGTATTTCGAGCCTTCTTTGATCAAGGAGATCCTGAATTGCACGCTTAAGCTTAATACAATGCTCGGTATCATGTCCCTTGCCTCGGTGATATGCACAGAAAGCATTGGGATTCCACGATCTTGATTTCTTGTGGTTGGGCGGTTCGCTAGTGGGCCCGACCGGTTGTAGGCATTTCTTTTCAACTAGTTTCCAGAATGCTTCGGTGTAAGACATGTATAGCGGGTCAAAGCTCGTCCTAGCCTTAGGAGGTGTTGTCTTGATAACGGCGGGAGTATCAGAGTAGCTTTTGGTTGTAGGGATGTAATCCGGCGAGTCGCTGAGATCGTCATAACTGGACATGGCGCAGAATGTAAGGTCCTCCTCCATTTCAGTACCGAACTTAGCGATTTGCTCAAAATTTCGGATGTTCATATCTTTGAAGTAGGACTGACACGAGGGTCGTAGGCTGTTGATGAATGTGTACATAAGTTCGTCTTCGTGTGGGTGGTCTGGAATCTGTGAGAGCAGTTTCCTCCATCGAGCGAGGTAGTAAGTGAAGTCTTCGTTGTCCTTTTGACGTTGGGTCGCGAGAGTGTAGAGGGAGACGTGCTTGTCAGCCTTGTTTTTGGTGCGTTCTTGCAAACGTTCGACTTCAACTTGATGCAAGGCTTTCAAGTCGTCAATATCCTTGGTAAGTTGGTTAATCCGGTTACGGAGCGCTTTTAGTTTGTTTAGCTTGGACATCTTTAAGGCGTTGTTTTGGGTGCGGCGAGTATCCAATTGAAATTCCCTACATTTGCATGGGGTGCATCAGCTACAAGACAGACCCGACTGACACATTCACTTACACGTTCGTTTTAGCTCATTTCGTTTGAAAAAGACTCTTTTAACTTTTGAAAAAGAAGGAAGTTTTCGAAAATAAGCTAGGAGTGTTTTTGAGACGAGGATGCGTGCGCGCAGCTCATCTCGATGTTAAAAGATTTTGCTTTGCATCCATTTAGCCCGAGCGACGGTATGTTGTCATGGGCTAAAGATGGATGCGTAAAAAGGAATCGACTCAAACTAGCTAAGTCAAAGATGTTAAAAGGGATTTGAGCCGTGAGACTCAAAGAATGAAATCCACGAGTTGAGGTTGAAAGCCTTTACTCGGGGTTTTGCTAATTTTGTAAAAGGAAAATTTGAAAAATGTTTATTTCAAAAACTCGCGGTTATTTTGTTTGAAAAGTGTTAGCTTGTTAGTTTGTTAGGTTGATTATTTTTAAAAATTTTAAAGTGACTTTTCGAAAATATGCAAATGAATTTTGAAAAAGACTATATTGTATAGCCTCGCATTCGTATGTATGACTCTTGGTCGTTGGGTCGAGTCTCGTACGCCTCCAACTGATTTGAGTACGCTTTGGCAGGTGCTTTTAGCCCTTCGCCCACACAGTATAACGTGTAGGATACGAAGGAAGCCCTGGGGCGGTCAAATCAGTCTGCTACGGCAAGCCGTGGAGGGGTGAGAGGAAGGTTAGTCCAGTACGTGCCTCGTCGAATGGACAGTGCCTGCGTTTGGAACAACCTCTCAGGGTGTTGGTGTGTGAATCCGACTAGATTCGACTCTAATGAATATGCTTAGCTCATGTATGTTGATTGTTCTCAAGTCGTTCAAGTCTCATTTTTATTTTTAAAAAGAAAAAGCTAATTTTAATTTTAAAAATAGAACCTGTCCCCAGCAGAGTCGCCAACTGTAGGTACCGGGATTAACATGGAACCACTCGACGTCTTGCCAAGGGCGTAAAGTTAAAAAGATTAAGTACAAAATGTAGGTTTATATCGGTATATAAACCTTTAAAATCACAGGATTATAATGAAAAACTTTATAAGATTTTAAGTCATAAAATCAAATTGCATAACAAAGTAATAAGATTCAAGAATTAACCTTCAATCCTAATGAAATTGGCCTAAGAACAATACCAAAATTATGGTATCTCCTAATTGTAACACCCAAGATGAGTCAAGAAATGCCCTTTGATTTGCTAGAAGAATTAGAGGAGAAACTGTTGTCTTTTTTCTCAAGTTTTGTGTTGTGTGCTATGTGAATTATGAATTAGGGTTAGATGAGAATTAGAGTGTCATTCGGTTAAGTAGTGAGGAAGCAAACTCCCTCACCCTAATACACTATCACACGTCCAAACATGGACTAATGGGGTGGATTTTTCCTCCTCATAATTAAAGGCCCAAAATCTAATTAAAAGGTTTAACTAAACTCCTTTAATTAGTTTCTCTAGCTTTTAATATATAATGTAATTATATTATCCTTATATTATAATAAATCATGAATATCTGTATATTTATAATTTGCTAATTTATTATAACTGTTTAAAATTAATTAGCCTACATTATACGCAATAATTAAATATAACCTTTTATATTCAATTTCCGAATTACAGCTAATTCCTCTCATCTAATATCATTTAATCATTATTAAATAATATTCATCATCACATTTGACTAACTCTTAGTCACAATTGACTAACCTTTTAGTCAACAACACTGACTAACCGTTTAGTCATTTAGTAAGGCATCGATATGATCATTTTCTCAAATAATCACATCTCTCAAACACATCCTTTAGGTGTGACTCTTAGGGACCAGTTGATTACCGCCATCTGTATGACAATAACGTCAAACTTATCTAGCAAGCCAACCGTTATCGATAAACGTTAATCAACTGATTAAATACAAAATGTACCCTGTGTACCTTTAGAGATTTATTTATGTTATTGCACTAACTGTGGAGGACACTAGCTCCAACAATCTCCCACTTGTCCGTACAAGTGTATGTGCGATAACCGATTCTCATATCCATAATAAATTTCTCTCACTCAATGTAAACCAATTTGCAAAGTCCGTACTTTCAAAGGTCGTAGTTCACAAGTGATCAGAATCAAGAGTGGTTTCCCCGACTAGAGAGTAACTTAACTGATAAGCGAATCAATATTCGAGCATGGCCATGCATTTTCAGTTACAGCTCCTCGAGTGGCCCTGAGAAAAAAAGTATTATAACTCGATAGAAGTTGGATATTTTCCCTCAACTCGAATCCTGCAGATGTAAGCGCAGCATGAAATGACCCAGTGAAAATCTACTTGGCCTCCTGTTACGGTCGACCGTGAGAAAGAAACCAAAGTCACCCAAAATCTGCCTTAATCTCAAGAGACAGTCGATAGTCAAAAGAATCGACTCTAGGAACACGATGGATGTCCTATCCACGACCAGGCACCTAATGTTCTGAAACATTTAGGACTCCATGTAGTCGTCACGAAAATTGTCCTGCGCGATTTCAGTAAACCCGCATCTGTGATCGATCAGTCAACAGTTTGACTTATGGCTCGTTGAACCCACCATCAATCGACGTCACAAAATGATTGCCAGAGTTATCAGCTCGTGTAGGCGACCACGGACCAAACAAAATATGAAGCAATTCAGTTCACTTTGAGGTGTTCAACGTTGTCTACACAACCCTCATGAAAAACAATATATATAACAAAACGATGATTTTATTTGAAGTTTTAGGAAATTACAAGTGTCAAATCCATACAAACAACTAATACAACTCAGGAACACGCTTCATTCCCATGGAAATAACGTGCCCTTCATGCTTATCATGTCTCAACGGCTTAGTGAGGGGATCTGCTATGTTATCATCCGTAGCAATCTTGTCAATCACTATCTCCTTCTGCTCCACGTAATCTCGGATCATGTGAGCCTTCCTTTGCACGTGCCGAGACTTGTTGCTGGACTTAGGCTCCTTCGCTTGGAAGATGGCACATCTATTGTCGCAATAGATGGTGATCGGGTCATTCGAACTTGGAACTATAGTTAGTCCTTGTAAGAACTGACGCATCCATATAGCTTCCTTCGCAGCCTCTGAAGCAGCATAGTACTCGGACTCAGTCGTTGAATCTGCTATAACTGTTTGTTTGGAGCTTTTCCAGCTGACCGCAGCGCCATTAAGAGTAAAAACGAATCCAGATTGAGATTTCGAGTCATCTCGATCCGTTTGGAAACTAGCATCTGCGTAACCGATTGCGCATAGCTCAGTGTCTCCTCCATAAGTCAATACCCAATCTTTAGTCCTCCGTAGGTACTTAAGAATGTTCTTTACAGCCATCCAGTGTGCTTCACCTGGATTGCCTTGGTATCGGCTCGTCATACTCAATGCATATGCCACGTCCGGACGTGTGCATATCATGGCATACATGATCGATCCTATAGCTGATGCATATGGAATCCGACTCATGCGCTCGACCTCTTCCGATGTCTTTGGTGCTTGAGCTTTACTCAAATGCACTCTAGAGATCATTGGAAGGTTCCCCTTCTTGGAGTTGGTCATGCTGAACCTCTCAAGAATCTTATCTATATAAGACTCCTGACTGAGGGATAACATCCGTCGTGATCTATCTCTATAGATACGGAGCCCCAAAATGCGTTGTGCCTCACCCAGATCTTTCATCTGGAAATGGTTCTTTAACCATACTTTTACCGAAGTTAAGAGAGGTATGTCATTCCCAATCAAGAGTATGTCATCGACGTACAGTATTAGGAAGACAATCTTGCTCCCACTCTACTTGATATATAGGCATGGTTCCTCGACCGATCGAGCGAATCCATTCTCCTTTATCACTTGGTCGAAGCGATGATTCCAACTCCATGAAGCTTGCTTAAGTCCATAGATGGAACGCTTAAGCTTGCAAACTTTCTTAGGATCTTTAGGATCGATGTAACTGTGGGAATATATCTGTGTACATGCCCTTTAAGATCACAGGATTATAATGAAACTTATTCTATATGATTAATAGTTATAAAAGAAATTGCATAATGTGGACAAGGGATTTTGATCCACGCGATGTTTTATTTCAAAAAACATTTTTTAATTTGAAAAGAGTCGCCACTAAATTTTATATGGAATTTAGAAACCAATTTTAGAGAAAATGAGTTCGTATGAGTTTACGTGTTAGGAAGTTTAAAAGAATTTCATTAATTTTAACGCCTAACCCCGCCCGTTACAGAAACGGTCTCTACTAAGTAAAATCATGGCTATTACGAGTACACATGCGGATATGCAAACAGCGTTTTAACCCTAAATAAAATACATCCATTCTATGTCGTTTTAATGCACACATAATTTCGTCGAAGTTATTTAACATGGGTTCATTTACTATTCTAGCAAACAAAGAAAAGGAGCAGAAATACTTACCGACAGCATAAGATAGATTAACAAACGTAAGCGGCAGATGAATAAAAAAAGTAAACAAGCATGACTAGTATATAAACAAATATAAACGACTAACATGAATAATTAAGCCCTGCATACTAATATAATGAAGTAACAGATAATCACAACCATACGTAAAAGACTAAAGAAACCCAATACACCCAAAGGATATACTATCACACACGCACATGATAACAAACAAACACAAATACACATAAGACTGCTAATCAAATACAACTGAACGCATCAACTAATAAACAAGTGTAGCTAAAAAGACGTGCAGGCCGACACAAATCGCAACAGACAAATACGAACAAGTATATAAATAACGTGCAAAAATTAAATACCACTAATAACAACATAAGCAAATAACATGTATGCAACTAGGAATCAAATATTCACACAAGCAAGCACCTGGGATATCAAATACGCATGAACATAGAAAACAACAGAAGTACACCCTGACATAGACATATGTAAGAAAGCCAAAGTACTCAAATCTACACAAATATAGGCGGATATCATAGACAAGTTTAACACGTCATACGAAACCTAGACCATACACACCTATCTGTGGTTTAATTGCACAACCTGAGACTTAACAAACGAAACAAATCCAACGACCAGCAGAACTATTCACGAGTTTATGCGAGTAACGAAACTAAACTACCACATGAATACCAAACGAAGAAACAAGACTACGAAAATTAAATCCAACATGCAAACAGGGATTATGAGTCTAAAAAAGCATCAGGGACCAGACCTTAAACAAACAAAAATAATTAACATGGAACAGGTCTTATTACGGGACGAGCTAAACAAAACCGAGTAAATGACAGTAAGCTATACTACGCAAGGATCAAACGTACATATCAAGTAAAGGACGCGACACCCGCACATACATATTAGTATCAGGCAGAAAATATGAATCCAAAACAGATGATAAACGTGACAACTACGATAGCAAATACCAAAGCGACAGAGAGCGATAGAAAGCGACAGAAAGCGATAAAAAGCGATAAAAAACAATAATTTAAACAAAATAAAGTGAGTATTTTGCACCCTCAACTTACATGTATCGTTGACCAATTCTTTGAGCCGTAATCGATTGTAAGATTTTATCCCAAGGGGCCGTCGTCGACGAAACAATTGCAAAAACCGTAACTTTGAACCAATACTGACAGCGATTTTCAAAAGCTTGTAACTTATTCGTTTCTCAACGAAATTTCGAACCGAAAGATGTTTTGGAATCGTGGTAAAGTGAACTTTAAGATTTTGTAAAGAAATCAGAGCAACTATGGTGTTTTCAACACGAAAAACGAAGCAAAAGAGGTGATAGCAGAATGAAAAGCTGAAAAAAAAACGTGCTCTGTTTTTATACAGCAAATCTCGACTTCTTTGAGGCTTTTTAGGGCTTGTTTGTGACTTAATATTGTGTATGTATGTTGTATAATTCGTGTGTTGAATGCTTGTGGATGGTGTGTATATATAGGGGTAAAAGTAGGGTTTTTCGAAGGTAAAAGAGCAGCTTTGCTCTGTTTTTCTGGGCTGCTGTCTAAGGCACGTTTTAGGGTTTTGTTAGGTGCTTTCTTGAGTGTCAAGGCAAGAGTTTATGGGTAGGATAGTTAGGATACGGGTATGGGTCATGGGTAGGCGAATTGGAGTCGGGTTTGGGCTAATTAAGGGCTGGTTTTTAGGCTGTCAAAACAGGGCACGAAAAAGGGTTTTGGGGCTGCTTTTGGACGAGCTCTTGGGCTGGGTTTTGGTCGTTTTCTGGCCTGATTAGTTGAAGTGGAGAATGGGTAGGGAAAGCCTCAAAATTCGTGTTGAAACGGGCTCAAAATCATTCTTAAAATCGAGCTTAAAACGAGCTTTAAAACTTCTTTGTTAAGAAAAGCGAATTAAATCGAATACGATTTAATAAACTGTTTTAAAAGCGCGAGAAACGACTTTTCAAGTCAAAAAAAGAATTTGTAAAAGCGACTTTTCAAATCGAAATAATTAAAATGATTTTTCAAATCGGAATATTTTATTTTCAATAAAATACATACTTGCGTCAAAAAATAAATTTGACAGGGCCAAATAAATCAAATATCCTTTAAATTAAAAAGCACTGCGTCGACAGCGTCCGGCTTACATCGTAAAACGAACTCAAACAAATGATACGAAAACACGTTGTCCTATCATCATAGGGTATTTGTCGGGTTTTCTATAAATTTCCATATCGACAGATACGGGTATCTACACATAAATAAACATAAGATTAAGAAAACAACCTTTAGTCCTTGCTTAATGGCCTAAGATTGAATATCAAGAAGCTTGATATCTCCTAAAAGTTGCACCCAAGATTGCTTAAGATATGCCCTTAGTTCTTGCTAGAAAACTTTAGAGAGAAGAAAACTGATTTTCTATATTTTGTGTGTGAATTATGATCAATGAATTAGTGAATAAAGATGAGCCAAAACTCCCCTTAAATACACTAGAAATTTCGGCCAACCCATCAATTATGGGGAGTAATTTTTGCTTTCCAAAAACCAATTCCTTGTTAACCAAGGAGTCAAAGAGCAATAAGGCTCTTTCCTAGAGGTTTCCTTTAGCTTTTCAATATAATATAATATTACTAGTGTCATAAATATGATCCACTATAATATATCATTAAATTATTAATATCCTTATATTTATAATTTTCTAATTAATTATAACAGTTTATGATTAATTAGCCTATATTATATTCAATAATTAAATATAACATTTTATATTCAATTTACGAATTACATTTAATTCGTCTTAGCTAATATCATTTAATCCTTATTAAATGGCTGTATCATTATCACACACTTGACTAACATTTTAGTCAAAAACACCGACTAACCTTTTAGTCTTTTTGTAAGGCATCAATATGATTAAATTCTCAAATAATCACATTTCTTAAACACAACCTTTAGGTGTGACTTTTTAGGGACCAGTTGATCACCGCCATCTGTATGACAATAACGTCAAACTTATCTAGCAAGCCAACCGTTATTGATAAACGTTAATCAACTGATTGCATACAAAATGTACCCTGTGTACCTTGAGAGGTTTATTTATGTTATTGCACTAACTGTGGAGGACACTAACTCCAACAATCTCCCACTTGTCCGTACAAGTGTAGGTGCGATAACCGATTCTCATATCCATAATAAATTTCTCACACTCAATGTAAACCAATTTGCAAAGTCCGTACTTTCAAAGGTCGTAGTTCACAAGTGATCAGAATCAAGAGTGGTTTCCCCGACTAGAGAGTAACTTAACTGATAAACGAATCAATATTCGAGCATGGCCATGCATTTTCAGTTACAGCTCCTCGAGTGTCCCTGAGAAAAAAGTATTATAACTCGATAGAAGTTGGATATTTTCCTCAACTCGAATCCTGCAGATGTAAGCGCAGCATGAAATGACCCAGTGAAAATCTACTTAGCCTCCTGTTACGGTCGACCGTGAGAAAGAAACCAAAGTCACCCAAAATCTGCCTTAATCTCAAGAGACAGTCGATAGTCAAAAGAATCGACTCTAGGAACACTATGGATGTCCTATCCACGACCCGGCACCTAATGTTCTGAAACATTTAAGACTCCATGTAGTCGTCACAAAAATTGTCCTGCGCGATTTCAGTATACCCGCATATGTGATCGATCAGTCAACAGTTTGACTTATGGCTCGTTGAACCCACCATCAATCGACGTCACAAAATAATTGCCAGAGTTATCAGCTCATGTAGGCGATTACGGACCAAAACAATATATAAAGCAATTCAGTTCACTTTGAGGTGTTCAACGTTGTCTGTACAACCCTCATGAAAAACAATATATAAGACAAAACGATGATTTTATTAGAAGGTTTATGAAAAATACAAGTGTCTAATCCATACAAACAACTAATACAACTCAGGAACACGCTTAATTCCCATGGAAATAACGTGCCTTTCATGCTTATCTTGTCTCAACGGCTTAGTGAGGGGATCTGCTATGTTATCATCCGTAGCAATCTTGTCAATCACTATCTCCTTCTGCTCCACGTAATCCCGGATCATGTGAGCCTTCCTTTGCACGTGCCGAGACTTGTTGCTGGACTTCGGCTCCTTTGCCTGGAAGATGGCACCACTATTGTCGCAATAGATGGTGATCGGGTCATTCGAACTTGGAACTACAGTTAGTCCTTGTAAGAACTGACGCATCCGTATAGCTTCCTTCGCAGTGACCGGCAAAGATAGTACTCGGACTCAGTTGTGGAATCTGCTATAACTGTTTGTTTGGAGCTTTTCCAGCTGACCGCAGCGCCATTTAGAGTAAAAACGAATCCTGATTGAGACTTTGAGTCATCTCGATCCGTTTGGAAACTAGCGTCTGCGTAACCGATTGCGCATAGCTCAGTGTCTCCTCCATAAGTCAATACCCAATCTTTAGTCCTCCGTAGGTACTTAAGAATGTTCTTTACGGCCATCCAGTGTGCTTCACCTGGATTGCCTTGGTATCGGCTCGTCATACTCAATGCATATGCCACGTCTGGACGTGTGCATATCATGGCATACATGATCTATCCTATAGCTGATGCATATGGAATCCGACTCATGCGCTCGACCTCTTTCGATGCCTTTGGTGCTTGAGCTTTACTCAAGTGCACTCCAGAAATCATTGGAAGGTTCCCCTTCTTGGAGTTGGTCATGCTGAACCTCTCAAGAATCTTATCTATATAAGTCTCCTGACTGAGGGATAACATCCGTCGTGATCTATCTCTATAGATACGGAGCCCCAAAATACGCTGTGCCTCACCCAGATCTTTCATCTGGAAATGGTTCTTTAACCATACTTTTACCGAAGTTAAGAGAGGTATGTCATTCCCAATGAAGAGTATGTCATCGACGTACAGTATTAGGAAGACAATCTTGCTCCCACTCGACTTGATATATAGACATGGTTCCTCGACCGATCGAGTAAATCCATTCTCCTTTATCACTTGGTCGAAGCGATGATTCCAACTCCGTGAAGCTTGCTTAAGTCCATAGATGGAACGCTTAAGCTTGCAAACCTTCTTAGGATTTTCAGGATCTGTGTAACCTTCGGGTTGTACCATGTACAAATCCTCCTCCAAATAACCGTTTAAGAAGGCGGTTTTCACATCCATTTGCCAAATTTCATAGTCATGAAATGCGGCAATCGCTAAGAGAATCCGAATGGAACGAAGCATGACTACGGGTGCAAAGATCTCATCATAGTGCAACCCTTGCACTTGAGTGAAACCCTTTGCCACTAGTCGTGCCTTGTATATATCTGGTTGTCCTTCTACAGATCACTTTATCTTGTAAAGCCATTTGCACTGAAGAGGCCTAGCCTTATCAGGTAAGTCAACCAGATCCCATACATCGTTCTCGTATATAGAGTCCATCTCGGATTGCATGGCTTCTTGCCAAAGCTTTGAGTCAGAACACGTCATGGCACCTTTATAGGTTACGGGTTCGTTATTCTCAAGGTGTAAAACGTCGTCTCTCCCATTCTCCTCAACCATACCGATGTATCTATCTGGAGGAATGGAGAGTCTACCCGACCTTCTAGGTTCCAAGGGAATATTAACCGCAGCAGACGAAGGAGAAATAGTTTCCTCCATTGGTTGCTCGGTTGTTGGTTCAGGAATCTCCGACAGATCGAAGGTTCTATTACTTCTCTTGTTCTCAAGAAACTCTTTCTCTAAGAACTTCGCACTAGCCGCAACAAAAACTCGGTGTTCGGTAGGCGAATAGAAGTAATGACCAAACATTCGTTTTGGATAACCAATAAAGTATGTCTTGACCGATCGCGGGCCGAGCTTATCGTCGTGTCTCCACTTGACATAAGCCTCGCACCCCCAAACCCGAATAAAGGACAAGTTAGGGACCGTTCCCTTCCATAACTCGTATGGAGTCTTGTCAACAGCTTTAGTCGGACTTCGGTTAAGTATAAGAGCAGCTGACAAAAGTGCATAACCCCATAATGAGTCAGGTACAACCGTGTGACTCGTCATGGATCGAACCATATCAAGTAATGTTCGATTCCTGAGTTCGGACACACCATTCAGTTGTGGTGTTCCGGGTGGAGTTAACTGTAGTACTATCCCGCGGTCTTTCAGGTGTTGATCAAACTCAGTTGAAAGATATTCGCCACCACGATCTGAACGTAGTGCTTTTATCTTTCTATCCAGTTGGTTCTCAACCTTATTCTGGAATTCCTTGAACTTGTCGAAGGACTCACTTTTATGCTTCATTAAGTAGACATAACCATATCTACTCAAATCGTCCGTGAAAGTGATAAAATACCTATAGCCATCTCTAGCGTTGATTGACATAGGGCCACACACATCAGTATGTATGAGTCCTAATAGGTCAGCAGCGCGCATTCCAACACTTTTGAAGGAAATTCGAGACATTTTGCCTATAAGACATGATTCACACGTGCCAAAAGTTTCATAGTCAAATGTGGCGATTGTCCCATTATCAATGAGCTTTTTCACGCGTTTCTCATTTATGTGTCCCATACGGCAATGCCATAGATAGGTTTGATCTTTGTCACCAACCTTTGCTTTCTTGTTACTCACATGCATGATTTCTGTGGTTTGATCTAAAACATAAATTCCGTTCATGGAAACAGCTTTACCATAAATCATTTCATTCAAAGAGAAAATACAGCTATTATTCTTTATTAAAAATGAAAATCCTTCTTTATCAAGAACGGATACAGAAATAATGTTTTTCGATAAACTAGGTACATAGTAACAGTTATTCAGAAATAACTCAAATCCACTCGGGAGTTGGATTACATATGTTCCTACTGAAACGGCAGCAACTCTTGCTCCATTCCCCACTCGCAGGTCTACATCACCTCTTGCCAGAGTTTTGATGCTTCTTAGGCCCTGCAAATGATTGCACAGATGAGAACCACAACCAGTATCAAGTACCCAAGTTCCGAAACTTGCATGGTTAATCTCAATCATATGAATAAAAGAAGACATACCAACAGGAACGACGCGACCTGCTTTAATGTCCTCAGCATACACGGGACAGTTACGCCTCCAATGCCCAGACTTTTGGCAATGGTGGCACTCCATGGTCTGCTTCGCTTTTGCCTTGCCTTGTGAGCTACCGCTAGACTCACCAGGCCCACTCTTAGCAACCACTGGCTTCTTGAATTTTGGCTTACCTACAGCTAGGTTAGCCGGAGCCATACCCTTACCCTTCTTGTTGCCAATCATGAGAACATCTTGTTTCATGCTCCCACTCAACTTCTATCACTCTCGCCTGCATGCGAGGAGTGAATGTAGTTCATGCAGACTTTTCTGCATGTCGTTCATGTAATAGTTTGCCCTAAAGAGGGCATACCCATCATGAAGAGAGTGGAGCACTCGATCAATGATGATCTTTTCATCGATCTTGCAACCAAGCTCCTCCAGTTTCTCAACGTTCTCGATCATGGCGAGAAGGTGTGGACCAACCGGTTGGCCCTTCTGGAGTCTAGCTTCAAAGAAACAAGTGGTATACTCGTAACTCTTGATTCTCGGTGCTTTCGAGAATTCTTTGGTTAGGGTGGTGAAAATCTTGTTTGCACCTTGGGTAATGAATCGTCTTTGCAAATTGGATTCCATTGCATAGATGAGTACGTTCTGTATCGCACCCGCCTCCATCATGAAATCATTGTAAAGATAGAGTTCATTTGCTCCTCAGATCAGGAGCTGGTTTAGTCGGCAGTGGCTCAGTCAAGTACTTGAGCTTGCCGTCAGCTATGGCAGCATTCCGTAATGCGGCCTCCCAATCAGAGAAGTTGGACCCATCACTCTTCAGTCGAGTAGACTAATTCATGCTGTCCATAAACATTCTTAGCCATGATTCGCGAGCTAGTGTGGCACTTGGCATTGGTTCGTCAGTACGTACAGCCATTTGTTATAGTAGTTATATCTGTATATAACGTATTCGAAACTGTGAAAAGAAAGAAGAAGAAGAGAGAAGATAAGAAATCATTGTTTTAAAAGATTAAGTCGTAAACCAATAACGTTTTAATGCAATGACTCGTGCACTCATATAATCGACCTCCCTCGAGAATTATATAAATGATCCCAAGACTCAATTTCTTTAAATTGATAAGCCAACCTCTTGGCTAATTCTACTGTTAGAATTCTTGGTCGATAGATTTCAGTAAATCCTATCTATTAGTCCACTATAACTACGAGATATTACTCGAACTATAGTGTTGAGGTAAAATAGGTCAACACATACTACTTACCCAACGTAGAAGGGGTCATGTGGAGAGTTAGGTCCTACATGCCTACCAACGAAGAAGGGGCTCATAGCATGGTTTTCCTATAAAGACTAATCTCAATTTTAGAATAGAGGAAGGTCCCATCATCTCATTTTAATTCATTTTAAGTGAACTAATATCTAGCATTTACGTGAATGATTAATTTGAGGTGATAGCCCTAAACGAGTGACATCCGTATGTCTATGATCTAGGATGCAATTATATGATCCATTTTCATGCATATTAGGTGGTTTGGTTTAGTTTAGGCGGAATATGATGCTACTATCTAACGTGAATGTAATAAAAAACGGTAAAGTAAACGCAAAAAAAATGAAAAACACCTAGTGTGGTCTATCCCTATGAAAATAAAGACAAATACAAATTGAAATCCTCCATGGACCCTAAGCTTGTCTTCATTCTTCATCTTGGGCTTCAAGTGGGAGTCCATCTTGAATCTTCATCTTGAATCTTCTCAAAATTACATTTTAAATTACAAAATAAATCTATTTACATTCTAATTCAAAATATGCCATAAATTAAAAATATTACAAGATGGGAGATTCGAGATCTCAAAATACAACCATAATTATGTTTCCTTCATTACGAAAACATAATTTTCTAAGGCCACACTAGTAAATTACAACCGTTTGTACAAAAATTGATGCGTAAAATAAAACCATTCATTCAAACATTCACAAAAATAAAGCATCAACTAAAACAAGATAAAACAATGCATACGAATTGATTTAAATCCAAACCACCTCTTTTAAATGATTATCATTATGCAACAATTCCTTAATTGTTCAAAATATCTTAATCAAAACAATAATCCAAAATCAATTTATATTATCAGTATAACATAAATTAGATCTCAAAAATATCTTAAACCTTTTTAAAATATTAGGTATCATGATTATTATGAACTGCTTCACAATAACACAAAATATATGAAAAATTTAATTTCCAAAAATCAAATATTTTGGCCTAAAGAAGCAATATAGCCGAAATAATTTTTTTTTTTTTTTTATTAAAATTGTTTCGGCCACTTTAGTAAATAAAAACAAAACAATTTTTTTTTTATTTTTTATTTTTTTTTTAATTTTAGTTCGGCCTTTTGAAAATAAAATTACCAAAAATTAATAATCTAATTCGGCCAAAAGAAGGAGGACAACGAATTAAACAGTTTTAATTCAATTATGCTAATAATTAGATCGATACTAACTCAATTTTAATCCGTATTAAACATTGATTTAAGAGATTCAAAGTAACCTTTTAATTTAAACATCATAAACATATAGATCTAATGATTAACAAACTCATATGTTCATTAACATACAAAAATTTGGTCCTTTTATGTTTTAATTCAATCTGTATTAAATCAAAACCTATACAAAATCATATATTATATTATAGTTTTAACATCTTAAAACATTGATAAATATGAATCAAATAGACCAAAATAAGCCATAACACAAACAAAAACATACGGCCAAAACAATAGATCAATTCGGCCAAAGTGAATTTTGGTTTAAAATTTATACAAAATCGATTTTTTATGAAAACCTTATAAAAATTTCATGTGCCCTAAGGCTCTGATACCACTTGTAGGTTTATATCGGTATATAGACCTTTAAAATCACAGGATTATAATGAAAAACTTTATAAGATTTAAAGTCATAAAATCAAATTGCATAACAAAGTAATAAGATTCAAGAATTAACCTTTAATCCTAATGAAATTGGCCTAAGAACAATACCAAAATTATGGTATCTCCTAATTGTAACACCCAAGATGAGTCAAGAAATGCCCTTTGATTTGCTAGAAGAATTAGAGGAGAAACTGTTTTCTTTTTCCTCAAGTTTGTGTTGTGTGCTATGTGAATTATGAATTAGGGTTATATGAGAATTAGAGTGTCATTCGGTTAAGTAGTGAGGAAGCAAACTCCCTCACCCTAATACACTATCACACGTCCAAACATGGACTAATGGGGTGGATTTTCCTCCTCATAATTAAAGGCCCAAAATCTAATTAAAAGGTTTAACTAAACTCCTTTAATTAGTTTCTCTAGCTTTTAATATATAATGTAATTATAATATCCTTATATTATAATAAATCATGAATATCCGTATATTTATAATTTGCTAATTTATTATAACTGTTTAAAATTAATAAGTCTACATTATACGCAATAATTAAATATAACCTTTTATATTCAATTTCCGAATTACAGCTAATTCCTCTCATCTAATATCATTTAATCATTATTAAATAATATTCATCATCACATTTGACTAACTCTTAGTCACAATTGACTAACCTTTTAGTCAACAACACTGACTAACCGTTTAGTCATTTAGTAAGGCATCGATATGATCATTTTCTCAAATAATCACATCTCTCAAACACATCCTTTAGGTGTGACTCTTAGGGACCAGTTGATTACCGCCATCTGTATGACAATAACGTCAAACTTATCTAGCAAGCCAACCGTTATCGATAAACGTTAATCAACTGATTAAATACAAAATGTACCCTGTGTACCTTTAGAGATTTATTTATGTTATTGCATTAACTGTGGAGGACACTAGCTCCAACACAAAAAACCTATAAAAAATGTTTTGGAGCCGCCACTAAATTATGAGGGAAATTTAGAACCCGCCTCCGTGTCCTCATGCTCAAAGACACGTCTTAGAGTTCAAGGCACGTCGACACCCATCCGTCTAAGGCTATTGTGAAACCAGATTCGGATTCGGGTGAGGGTACTTTTCTAAAGTATAGTTCAAAATAATATTTTTATGAAAGATCTTTTGGAAAAGCCTATCAAAAGATAGCCTCTACTAGACTTGAGAACAATGCAAAGAATGATACATGAGCCTAAGTAATTCGCTACGTACAAGTGCGATATAAATGTAAAAGAATGCAAAAAGAGATTGTTTAAAACCCTCAGTTAAGCATGCTTAACTTATTAACGAAAAATGGGCTCATTTAATGACGAATTCATTTTAAGTGATTTAGATGCAAGGTGAGGATTTGCTAAATGCATACAATAAAATAAAGTTCAATTGTCCATTGATTTATTTTAAAGAGGTCAGTTGTTTATGCGACTTTGGAAAGGTGTTACGAATAGGGTGTGTATTCGAGGTGCATGGCCGCCTTATGAAAAGCAGACTCGCCTACCAAAGTCGGGGTGAGCCTAATGTAGGCCCTTACTAGTCTAAGAAGTAAAGAAAGACCTTAATCCATGTTAGGATTAAGACATACCTGTCTCAAGTCAGGAAACCGGCAGCGCTTCGCTCCAAAGGGAAGAATTCAACACTAGGAAAATGAAGAATTCAAAGGTGTTTATGCGTGAGGCTTTGAGAGGTTTGAGTTGTGAATTGAAGGTGTTTTCTGATGTGAAATTGTGTTTATTGTATTCTGAAATTGTGTTCAAACGAATGAATGGAGGGTTGTATTTATAGTGTAGAGCTTGTCAAGAATTAGGAAAGCCAGGGGATAAAACCGGACTTAGGAATCGCAAGGTCCCTTGCGATAGCCTGTGGCAATCGCAAGAACCCTTGCGGCTGCCTGCCCTAATCGCAAGGCCCCTTGCGATTGGTAGGGCGGGCATTATCCTTTTATTCCGTATATTTCTAAATTATATTTTAGGATATATGGTATAATCTTGCTTGAGCTCTAAGTTACGTTGTTGTGGCTGTGTTTTAGGGTTCGACTAGGTTATCCTGGACCTTGGGAAGTGGGCCAGGCATGGGTTTGGGCTCGGTTCTGGGCCCGAGCCCTGAAAATGTAAAAAGGGTGTATTTTGTAGTGTTTTGTGAAATAGGACATTCCGTGAGACTATCCTAGGTGTTTGCCAGTCCTAAAATGTGGTTTTAGTGACTGGGCCTAAATTGAGGGATTTAGGAGAATCGAATTGAACCTTGTTAGTGTAAAAGGATCAATTAGACTATGTGTTTTAAAAAAAGGGGTACGCGCATGCCGATTAGGACCTGAACCTGAGACGAGCTAGACTCTAGACCTAAAGATACTAAGAGTGATGACCCATAAAGAAACCTCATTTGCATTTTAAAACATTTAACTCGAATTCGTCATAGTTAGAACCATTTAAGTTAACATAAAAGCATGCAATAAAAGTCCATTGTTACATCACTGGGTTTTTGGCGGGAGGTACAGATTTGGGTATCTACAGCCGTGAGCTTCGTAATATGTACATAAATTTTATTTTCGATTTTTCTTTACTTTAAACTCATAGTTAACATTTAACATAATTTTATATATAAACTTATATATATTTAAAACTCATAAAACATAAACAAAACATATAAATAACAATTTAAAGTGTATAATAAAATGGAAACAATATGATGCAAAAATGAAAACATATAAAGTATACTATCATTTTTATTAGTTATTATCATTTTATTACTTATTATCATCTTACTAAACATCAAATAAACATACAAGCACCTAAATCAAAAATATATATATATATTATAATTCATATTTATTATTCATACATAAATATAAGCCTAATTAAATAACGAAAAATTTAGTTTGTGCGGGGGCACCTTAAATTAGAGGTTAATCGTCGGGGATCTAAAATAAATTTTAGATCGGAATGACTTCACTCATATTACCCAAGTTTTCCACTCAAAATAATCCATGGATGTTAGTTTCAAAAGACCCACTAAAGAATTAGGATTACTTAGGAATTATTAGAATAATATTAAAGTTTTTATTTTAGTGTTTTTTGGAAGGAAAATGGAAGAAAATAAATGGGAGAATATGGAGGAAGGGCTACGGCAAATTGAGGAGACAATGAGTTGATTTTTGCTCTTCCAAATTTGTGAGGATAAGTTATAAAAATGTTGATGTTAAGTAATGTATTAATTAAGTAAAGTTTAATTAAAAAGAAAATGAAAACATCATCATCACATTAAACCACTAAAGTCCACACTACTATTTGCTAAGAAATTGTCCCCCCGATATTTTAAAATGTTTTATTTTCGAAAAACGTGTTACGAAATAAATCGGGTAAGAAAAACGGTAAAAGTTAAAGTGTGCGCGTTTGACGATTTTTCGAAATATCTCTACTTTAAAATTTTAAGACTAAAATATTTTATTTACTATTCAAGAAAATATTTAAAAGTTAAGGAACGTCGATAAAATTTTCAAAACAAAAGTTTTCGCTAAAAGTGATTTTAAATGATCGTAAGGTATAAAATTACTATAGAAATTGGATTACACTATTAAATTTTATTTTATTTTAGAAATGAACATTAAAATGATTTTATGAAATATTTGTAAGTGTTGTGTGGAAAAGAAATGGTAGTAACATTGAATTAGTATTGTATTTTTTATGTATGTATTATTATTATGTATAAACATTAAATTTAAACACATAATTAAAAATGATGATGACTAAATTAAAGGTGTAAGTAAAAATGTAGACATGTGTAAGAAAATGGAAGAGGATAAAACTTGGACTTTTGGGTCCAAGTCAAATGGTTCAAGTAAATTTTTCGGGCTCGATTTTCATTTTTGAAATTTTCGATTTGCGCGCTCGCAAAAAGTTTCGAAATAAAAGATATGATCTTAAAATGGTGTTTTGAAATAAAATTGAAAATAAAAATAAAAATAATTTTCGAAAGGGCACTAAAACAAAAATCGAATCTTAATCCTCGAAATTTTGAATAAAATTTTCGTAGGTCGAAATACTTATTTTTTTCGTTGAATGTTATAGATTTAAAGAATTATATTCAACCGTCGAAAAGTTAATTGGTTTACATTAAGGGTTACTTCAAATTTCGATAATTTAGAAAAGAGTTAGTTAAATAGAAATGAAATAGTGATTTGATATTAAAAGTATGTTTTAATAAGAAAACAAAATGATTAAAAATCAAATTTAAAAATCAATATAAATTTGAGATATTAAGTTACTTTAAAAATAATGGAAGAGGATAAGATTACTTAGTCATCACTTTTTTTGATCGGAAACTTTTGTCGTTGATTTATATTTCAAAGCCGAGAAAGTATAAGGGTCCATTTTTATTTTGAAAATAAAAAATGTCCGAAATTGAATTTTATGAATAAAAGGTTTTACTTTTATTTTTATGAATAGTAAACATAACTTAACCTTTTTGAAATTTGAAGGACGATATTAGTTTTGTGTTGATTTTTATAAAATTTTGAATTGTGTTTCTTTTTGAATTCTAAAGATAATACAACATATTTTATTTTTCAAAATTTTTAAATTTGGATTTAAAAAATTTAGTATTATTTGGCGAATAAAATTCAGACGTATTTTTACTATAAGGAAAAAGGATGAATTTAATTTAAGGAATTAAATTTTTCTACAATATTGTGTTAAAATAACACGGGGTGTTACAAACCTACCCCCTTAAGAAAAGTTTCGTACCGAAACTTGAATAGATTGGATAACTGCTCGCAGTTAGACAAGGCAATTAGAGAGGATAACAAGTTTTAACAAGTTTCGGTAACGACATCTTATTTTGGTAGAATAAGACTTTTCAAAATGTTGAATTTTTGTATTATTATAAAGATGTTAGATAGAGTGAGAAGATTGAAGGATATAATCGTTTTATATTTACAAATGGAATATTTTGAATTAATATAGAAATATTGTTTGATTATCATTTCTGAAATCGACTTTAAAGAGATTTTCAAAAAGGTGGGGCCTAGAAGTTTTGTACGGAATTAATTTAAATTAAAATTATACGGGTTTTAAAATAAAACAAATTATAAATTTATTTGAAATTAAATATATAATTTAAAGTTAGTTGAAATAATGATTTTAAATAATTTTAATCAATGATTTTAAACCACCATATTTTGTCCTACCCCCTTAAGAAAATTCTTAAACATATTTATCATGTTCAAGAGAAAAGATAAAACAAATTCATTTTAAAGGTTGAGAATTTAGAAAAGGTATTGATAAGTTCAAAACTTCGAAAATAATCAAATTCGATTGTAAATGAGGTAAAGAATATATGAATTAGGACAAAATAATTTCAAAGATATTTAAAATTACGAAATAAAATTTTAAGGATTAATTGAATAAGATTCAAAGATATTTTAAAGGGAAAACTTGAAAGTTAATTTTAGAAGATAATTACTAATTATAGATTTACGAAAATTTATAAATTTTAAAAGAGATAGTAAATTTAAGAGATTAAAAAAAATTAATAATAAAGTTCTATGGTTTTTTTTTTTTTTTAGAATGAATTAAAAGGAGCTTGCGATATTAAAAAGCAAAAGTGAAGTCATTTTGCGAGATTAAGGAATAGGATTGAAAATTGATTTGAAAAAATCAATTATAAGGAATTATAGATTTCGGAAGTTAGAGTTTAGGAGTTCATAAATTTTTCGAAAGATCAAAATTTTTGAAGAGACGAAATGACGATGTTAGCTAGAGAAGATGATTTGACCAAGTTGTTGTAGAATCCTCGAATGCAATGGAAGTCTTCGATGTCTTGAATGTCCCTTCAAGTTGTACGAGTCTTGAAGTGTCCATTTGTCGCGTTTAAGGTCTTGTCATCATGTATTCGATTAATGGCTTCGATCTTCGAGTATTAATATAATACGCCTTACAATACTTGTTAGTTAGGAATTAGTCATAGAGAGTTAGTCATAGTGTGGATACCCATATCCGTACCCTCCCAACCAAAACCCTGTGACGTAACTCGAACTTTTTATTACGCATGTTTTAACGTTGACTTAAACGGTTCTAAATAATGTCGAATTCATTTTTGAGTCGTTTTGAAATGTTTAATGATTTAGGTCGCTTCACATCGCTTTAAATAAATGTTCTTCTGTCCATTTAGAGTTTAGCCTGGTCCGCGTCCTACTTCGTTTGGCATGAGCTTCGTACTTGCGTTACAATTAGTCCTTTTACATTAACGAGGCCTAATTCAGCATTCCTAAATTTCTAATTTTAGGCCCGGTGGCTAGATCTTCCCTTTAGCCTCCTCTTACACAAAATATAGCCTCACGGGTTACCTTATTTCACAAAATGTCACGAAGTACACCTTTTTCACATTTTCGAGTCTCGGGCCCAGAACCGAGCCCAAACCCACCTTTGGCCCTTACTCCAAAGCCCTCAAACTTCAAAATATCTTAGGAAGCCCTCATACAGCCTTTCTTGACGTGTAAGTCAAGGATTATGCTGTATCTTTTCGAGATATAATCAAACCGGAATTAGGAAAATCAAGCTAAAACCACACCCTCAAACCGCATAGCCTTATGCGGTTTAGGGCCCAAACCGCATAAGCCTATGCGGTTTACTGGGCAAACCGCATAGCCCTATGCGGTTTCCCTGCCTGGTTCTATCCCGAGATTTCCTAATTTCTCCGAGGTTTTTAGTATAAATACCCCCTATACCCGACCTCATAAGGAATTTTTACACACAGAATTCACAGAATACACAGTTCCAAAACTCTCTCAAAGCCTCACGCACTCAAATCCTTGAGTTCAACACACCATCCCGTGTTGAATTCATCCTCCTTTTAAGTTCAAGAAGCGAAGCTCTGCCCAGATCTGAAGCGCCAGGACCAGGTAGGTACCGATCCACTTGGATCAAAGCTTTTTCTTATTTTCTATGGACTAGCAAAGGGGACTACACTGTTAGTGTTCTTATTACTTCGGGTACACCCCATATCCGATGACACGCCAAAGTCGCATAAGCAACCGACCCTTCTAAAATAAACCAATGGACAATTGAACTTTATTTTATTTGCATGCATTTAGCAACCCTTTTCCTTTCGCATTAAAATCAATTTAAAACAATGAATTTGACCTTTAACTGAACCGTTTTCGTTAATAAGTTTAACATGCTAAACTGACGGTTTTAATTAATCTTTTTGCATATGCATTTGCATTCTTTTATAAACTTTATCGTTCTTGTACGTAGCGATAACATTAGCTCAAATATCATTTTCCATGGATTGTTCTAGGTCAGTAGAGGCTATTTTTACATAGGCTTTTCTAAAAGGTTTTCATAAATCATTAATTGAATTAGTCTTTTTCTAAAGTACCCTCACCCCGAATCCATTCTGGTTTCACAAGCCTTAGATCTAAGGGTGTCGGCGTGCTCCAAAATCTTGGACATGTCTTTAGGCTTAGGACATGATAGCATGTTCCTAATTTCCGCGATAATTAGGTGGCGACTCCAAAAAGTTTTAAATGTTTTTCTAAATTAGTCTTTTTAACTTAAAGCGCCCTTAAGCAAGACGCCGAGTTGGGTCCCCCTCGATCGCCGGGTTCCACAGTTTGGCGACTTCACTGGGGACATTTTATTTTTAAAACTTAAAACTAGCTTTTTCTTTTAAAAATAAAGAGGTGAAACTTGAAAGCCTTGAACAATCCATGTATACATATTTGAGCTATGCACATTCGTTTAGAGTCCATTCCTTTTGGAATCTAGGCACCCTTTGCACCCTCGAGAGGTGGTTCCCACATGCAGGCTTGTCCACTTGATAAAGCACATGCCGGACTAGCTTTCCTCTCGCCCCTCCACGGCTTGCCGTAAACGGCTATCTCGACCGCCCCAGTGCTCCCTTCAGAAAACCAATCGCCCCGGCGTAAGGAAATGAAGGGGTTCAAGTATCTGCCAAAGCGTACTCGAGGTAGTTGGAGGTGTACCCGACTGACCCTTTTCACCCTTTTTGAGTCATACGTACAAGTACGAGGCTACGCATGGTCTTTTCAAAAGGAGCATTTGCATTCATATCTTCGAAAACTCACTTAAAACTTTTCAAAGATAAATGAACCTAACACCTAACAAAACTAACGTTTTCTAAACGAAACTATCGCGAATTTTTGAAATAAACTTTTTCAAAACTTCCTTTTCTACGAACAAGCAAAAACCCGAGTAAGGATTGAAACCCAAGCTCGTGAATTTAGTCCTCTAGGTCATACTGCATAGACTCCGCTTTTAACATCCTCGACTCGACTTGCTAATCACTCTCGAGTCGAATCCTTTCTCTTTTACATATTCGAAATCGAGCTCACCTCGGCAAATCGCCGATACTAGTTCGACGGGTGCAAACAAAACTTTTAACATCGAGACAAGATGTGCGCACACATCCTCGCCTCAAAAACTTTCCCTTAGCTAAAACTTTTTAGAAAATCTCCTTTTTCAAGCTTAAAAGGGTCTTTCTAAATGAGGAAATGAGCTAAAAATGAACGCTTCGAATGAACGTGTGTCTAGTGGGTCGAGTCATGTCATTAATATACGAAGTAAAATGCAGGTCTCAGCTGGATACTCGTCATACTAAGAATCACATCGAAGATGTCTAACCTCGACAGATTAAAGGCACTCCGTGACCGTATTAGCCAACTCACCAAAGACATTAGCAACTTGAAGGCCTTGCATCAAGCCGAAGTTGAACGTTTGGAACGACACTCCAAGAACAAGGCCGACAAGCATGCTTCCTTCTACACCCTCGCAACTCAACGCCAAAAGGACAACGAAGACTTCACCCACTACCTTGTCCGATGGAGGAAAATGCTCGCACAGATTCCAAACCCTCCGCACGAAGATGAACTCATGTATACGGTTCTCACCAGCCTGCGGCCCGCATGGCAAAAATACTTTGATTACGGCGACGTCCAGAATTTCGAAGAACTCGTTGAGGTCGGCATTCGAGCCCAAAGCGACTTTACATTTTGTGCCCCGGCCGTCATCAAGTCGACACCCCCTAAGATTGGAACGAGCTTCGACCCTCTGTACATGTCTTACACCGAAGCATTTTGGAAATTATTTGAAAATAGCTACCTACAACCGGTTGGACCTACTAGCGAGCCACCCGAAGACAAGAAGCCCAGGTCTTGGAACCCCCATGCCTTCTGTGCATACCACCGAGGTAAGGGGCACGATACTGAATATTGTCTTAAACTTAAACATGCCATTCAAGATCTCATTGATCGGGGAAGGCTTGAGAAGCCTCATCCAAACGGATGGTCGTCCAACAAAGGCGGCCCAGCCACCATGAACTACCCCAAACCATCCGACTCCAGCGACAATCAGACCAGCAATTTCTCATTCAGCGACGAAGAGAGAGAATGGCTTTGGCCAGAACAAGCTCAAGATAATGAAACAATCTACCTCACCATTCCTCAACCACCTAACGAGAACGGCCCTCAGCACGGTCAGGCAAACGCCTTGGAATCACCTCCTCTAGTAGGCAATCCAATGCCCAACGCCGAGAATAAGGACGGCCCTTCGCATATCCGTACACCTCCAAAACAGAGGTGTAGAAGAACTGCAACCACAGGAGATTCATCAACAAATCCAAAGAGGAGGAAATTGCTTTAGAATCTAATGCTCTTAGTGTCGGGTCATCTGTCGACCCATCTAGCTTAGACTCTAGCTTCAGCTTAGATTTTCTTTTTACGGAGGCTAGCTCCGAGCAATTTTCTGATTTGTCGAATAATTCTTTTCAAATTAATGAAATGAACAAGTTTGCTTACGTCTTGTCTCAAGCTAAAAACAAAGAACAAACTTTTAAAAATCAACAAACAACAAACAAATCCAATAATACAAAAGACACTAACTCATGCGATGAAAATGAACAAACTAAGGAATCATTAAACAAATACATTGCAAACATTGTCTCTCCAAAAACCCAAGACCCAATCATCGAGGAAACCATAACCATAAACGTGGGAACCCCTGAAGAGCCAAGGGAATTACAACTAGGTGCCTCATTAGACGAAGACGAGTGTGCCCAGTTCACACAACTACTAACCGAATTCAAGGATGTATTCGCATGGTCGTACAAGGATATGCCCGGAATCGAGCGAAGCATCGCCGAATATCGCATCCCCATTAAACCCGGTAACAAACCAATCAAACAGAAGCTAAGGAGACTACGTCCCGAATGGTCCCTTATGATAAAGGAGGAAATCGAGAAACAACTACAAGCCGGCTTCATCCAAGTCATCGAGTATCCAGAATGGGTCTCAAACATGGTCCCAGTCTTGAAGAAGAACGGCAAAATTTGAGTGTGCGTCGACTTCCGTGACTTAAACAAAGCTAGTCCCAAAGATGATTTCCCATTACCCCATGTGGACGTCCTAGTCGACAATACCGCCGACCATGCCCTCCTATCCTTCACGGACGGCTACGCAGGTTTTAACCAAATCAAAATGGCCTGCGAAGACATGGCAAAGACGGCCTTCATTACACCGTGGGGCACATACTGCTACACGATCATGCCTTTCGGCCTCATCAATGCCGGTGCGACCTACCAACGTACCGCCGCCACCCTTTTACATGACATGATGCATAAGGAAGTCGAACCCTACGTCGACGATATGATTGTGAAGTCAAGGGAGAGAAGTAGTCATATCACTAACCTCCGCAAGTTCTTCGCGCGCCTACGGCAATACAAAATGCGTCTCATTCCCCAAAAGTGTACCTTTGGAGTGAAATCCGGCAAACTACTAGGACACGTAGTAAGCCAGAGAGGCGTCGAGGTCGATCCCTCGAAAGTCAAGGCAATCCTCGAAATGCAACCCCTAAGAATCTCGACGAAATTCGAAGTTTCCTAGGACAAATCCAACACATCTCCCGTTTCATCAGCAAGCTTATCATGATATGTGAACCAGTTTTCAAGAAACTCAAGAAAACCGACCACGTCGAATGAGATGAAGAATGTCAAAAGGCATTTGACAAGGTCAAAGAATTGTTGTCCAGCCCACCGGTTCGACGGCCACCCCAAAAGGATTTGCCACTATCCTTATACCTTACAACAACCCCTACCGCCATGGGAGCCATGCTCGCCCAAGAAGTCAACGGCGAAGAGCATGCAGTCTACTACATAAGCAAGAAGTTCCTCGATTACGAAACTCGATATTCACCTGTCGAGAAGAGTTGTCTAAAGCCTTAGTATGGTCATCCAAGAAGCTCCGGCACTATATGCTAGCACAACAAACGAAGGTCTACTCCAAAATGGACCCCGTAAAGTACCTATTCGAGAAAGCTGTGCTTAACGGACGAATGACCAGATGGACACTGCTCCTAGCCGAATTCGACCTTAAGTATGTACCCCTTGTAGATACCCGTATCCGTACCCCCAAAAACAAACCCGATGACGAAAAGGACTTTCATGCATGTTTTTAAATAAGACGAAACGGTACAAAAGTGTCTAAAACATTTAAGTCATTTTTAGCGTATTAATTTGAATTTGCATAATCATAAAATGAATGTCATTTTTAGTCATTATAAACACAACACGAGCACAATACAGGAACGTCCTACTAAAAAGACTCACAAAAATAGCCCAACAAGCTACAAAACGGCCCAAACTTACAAAAACGACCCAAAACGCACACTAACGCAACACGCAAAACAGGCCAAAGTACGTCCCGTGTCACATTGTCACAAAATTAGGCTCTATAATACCAAATAATATAGTTCAATATTATTTTATTTCGAGCCAAAACCGAAAAATACGACAAAAACCGAAGCACGAAAATCGAAATTGGACCAAAAACCAATTTGGCCCAAAATATCCAAAAAAAATATAATCATTACCTACAAAATACGTCACATGACCAAAGGCAGTTAAGTAGCCCACCAGAACAAAAATAAAATCGCTCAGAACAAAGGATGATTTCTAATCGCTGCTTACAAAGCGATTATCTTTTCCTCTCTAACCCGCAGCCTTTTGTTTTTCTTACAAATCCCAGCCCCAACAAAATAACAATCGCCTGTACACAAGCAATTTATATTTTGTGCATACATAAACGATCCATTTCCTATAAATACCAACCCTTATATTCATTCCAAAACACCTCTTGATCATCCATAACACATTAACACATATACTACTCAAAAATACAATTACAAAATCCACTCAAAAATACCGTCTTTGCATTTTCGAAAGGTAAACATTTTACCTACGTTTTGGACGTTTGAGGCTCGGACAAAGGGGTTACATTAAACCCAACCCGATATTGGCATTAGCAAAGCCGTATTCGTAATACGGTTGTAGCAATTCGGATTCAGAATCCGTCTAAACGTCGCCAATATCGCATAAATAACGACTCAATATCACTAAAGCAAGCCGACGTCACTTTTATAATTATCATGCATTAAATTACGACTAAAATCACGGATTCGACGCTGAATAGTACCGTTTCATTTAGTCTTTTTAAACATGCAAAACCGAGGGTTTTTCACAAATTCTTAGGGTCAAATACGAGGTCGGAAAATAACGTTTATCGTAATAATTCAGTCAATGAATTATTATTTAACGTACATTTCCTATAGCAAAATGTCGTACCTTTTACGATTTACATTATTTACGCATTTTTGTCGAGTCATACATATTCGCACTTGTACGTAGCGTGGAGACTACTTTTACGTAGGCTTTTTGATTACTGTTTTCAAAATACATTTTGTCAAGACTTTCGAAAAGTAACCTCACTCCGAATCCCTTCTCTGGTTTCAAACCTCAGACGGATAGGTATCGACGCACCTTGAAATCTGAGACACTCGTGTCTTATATTTTAAGACGCGTTGAATAGGTTCCATATTCCTTTAAAATTTGGTGGCGACTTCGAAAATACATTTCAAAAGGATTTTCTACTTTCTTTTTGGTCACAAATTCATGCAATGATCTCGCCCCATTTTTACAAAACCATCGCAATACGCAACTTTTTCCTGCGAGGTGCATGCCGCCACGGCGCCCCCCGCACGGGGGCGAGGTCGGGCGCGCGCAGGGCTTTGATAGGTCCATCTTTTCCCGGCACCTTCAGTTGGCGACTCCGCTGGGGACGAGCATGATTTTTATTATTTTTGAAAACTAGTTTTTCTTTTATTTTAAAAACATAAAGAAGTGAAACTTGAAACTTTGAAAACATTTACGCTTTCGATATTTGGGCAAAATACGTTGAGTCGAATCCTCCTGATTCATAACCGCACCCTTCGAGGGACGGCCCCTAGTAACGCTCGCTTCATAAGTGAGATAACTCTGGACACGTCGATCTCTCACCCCTCCACGATTACAAGTACGGCATCCGTACAAACGATCGTAACCAGTCAAACTCGAACGCTCTAGGACCCGTATTGAATTCACACCTAAGACGTGTGCAATCTTGCGGATAATCCTACCCAAACGTTGCGAGAATGGCCGGAGGGAACCTTACCCTATAAACCAAAAACCTGTGTTTATATGTACAAGTGCGAAGCTATAGTACCCTCACTATAGTCGTCTTTCAAAGCAATTTCATGCAAAAAAACATTTCCTAGGCATTATACATTTAAAATACGTCCATTTTTGAAAATACGTTTTCAAATATTTTTCAAAAGGTCATACTTTTAAAACATACAGTCGGGGTCATTGACCTATAGTCAATTGAACCTGACGAGTGACACGCCGCGACATTCAAAACCGATCGGAAATATTCACTACATTTCCAATCCTTTTCAAAACGTAAATGAATTATGCGACTGACGTATCGTCATAATACATTTATTGCAAAAACAATTCACAAAGCAAAAACCCGAATATGTCAATTCATTTCGGATATTTTAAACGAAATTAACTTTTAGTACATTAGAATTAGCTCTAAGTCGAGTGACTCACTAGTCATCCCGATTTTAACTTGATCTTTTCCTCTCAAAAACCAAAAACGCGGGCTCGTCCAGACGCGAACCCGTTGATTTACACATTTGAATTGAGTGACCTATCGTCATTTTGATTTAATATCCTGAGTCACACATAAAAGGCGAACAAATAATCGCCTTTTACCAAATTTTTACATCCTCAGATCGACTAGCCTATCGCTACTTCGGTTTGATCCTTTTTATCATAATCTAATGATAAACCCTTAGCAACATACCGTTAAACTGGGTTAATCTGATTATGATCATACAAATTTTCTTATCTCGAGATTAGGGACGTGTCAATATGCCTCTACCTCAAAAGCTTCCCGTGTCTTTTTAAAAGCTAAAAACACGAGTCGAGTCGTGCACCCACTTTTTATACCTTTTATTCTTCTTTGGTTGTGAATGCGATTTTTCGTTGAGTCTTTTTCTCCCTTTCTTAGAATCACTAAAGGTTTGAAACTTTGTCAGGTTCACTCATTAAAAAATACTGGATACACGACGGACTAAGGATCGTCATCTAAACCCTCGCCCACCACCAAAGAAGCGCGCTTACAACAGATCAAGACCAAGAATCATCATGGCTTTGCAACACGATGAAGGTTTCGGCCGACCGCCACCACCTCCCCCATAGGTAACTGCCGAGCAGGTTCGACAACTCGGTGACAGAATAGCTAGCCTCACCATGACAATTGACCAAATGGCTATCATGCAAAAATTTGAGGCAGAGAAAAGCGCCATGCGCCTCGCCGAAGAATCCGAACGAAATGCAAAAAGAATTCGAACCATGGAAGAGCGCCTTACGAATTCAAGGGGTTACTCCACACATCAAGAGAATGAGCACATCCTAAAGAACGTCAGATCCATGCTACCCGATAAACTGGCACTCAGTGATCTTCCTATTTTCAAAGGTCACGAAAGCCCACTCGTACACGTCAAGGCTTTCAAAGCTAAAATGGCCATCATGGGCGTCGAACCCCCGGCATGGGCCACATTATTTCCACACTCATTGGACGCACAACCCGGAGCATGGTTCTATGCTTTAGAACCACACAAAACCGGTAGTTTCGAGGACATAACAGTTGCATTCGATCTACAGTACCGGGACAACAACGACATCCAAGTCTCACTACGTACTTTGGAGGTCCTAACTCAGAGGGACAACGAAGGGTTTACCGAGTACCTAACACGCTGGAAGAAGCTCTGTGCTCAAATACCTAACCGCCCAAGGGACACTGATTTAATCACTAAGTTCATCAACAACCTCACCCCTGCATACCAACAACACCTACGGTACGGGAACTTTGACAGCTCGTCAACACTCAGCGTCGTCGGTGAACTCATTGAAGACGACCTCCGCAAAGAAAATAGGAATAAAAGTACGGGTCGCGGATACCAAGGAAGCTCATCTCGAGCCACTGCCAAAGTCGAACCCATACATGCTATCAACGCGATAGACGCTAGAAGCACCGCCGGTCTTTACAACACCGCCAAGGCCTGCCGCGCCTCCGCCGAAAGCATCATACTCAACTGCGGGTCCTAGCTCGTTAAAAGCACGACGAAACTTTGACCCAATATACATGACTTACTCAAAAGCACTACAGCAGCTTGTGAGCCGCAATGTACTTCAACTCATAGGACCTACTAGCGAGCCTCCCCCAGACAAGAAACCAAAGTCATGGGATCAAAACGCATACTGCAAGTTTCACAGAGGAAAAGGGCATGACACCGAGCAATGCTTCCGCCTAAAGAATATAGTCCAAGACTTGATCGACGACAATACTATTGTAAAGCCCATCCCAAGCCCTAAACCTTCAAACCAGCTCAATCCTCTGCATACCCATGCTATATTCGTAGAAACACACCCCGTCATTGACTGCTCTGATCTGATCATCTCAAATGATCACGAAATCAACGGTATCTGGAATACGTCCGACGATGAAGCCGACAATGAGGACATTCGTATGTGCCTCTAAAACGAACCCTTCGAGGAAGAAACTAAACCTCGCCGCCCGCCGAGCAAGTACGGAGAATTACGCCACAAATACCCGATCAGGCTATCAGATAGTGATGACGAAGCAGCTTATTTGACGCGTTCTGGACGCCCATACCAAGCCTCTCTGAAATTACTTGAACCTCAAAACCTCCCGCCAAGATTGACTGCTCAAGAGAAAAACTAGGGAATAATCATAGACGAGGATACGCCACCTACTTCGCCTACCGCAATCACACCCCCAAGCATCACTCCAGCACTCGCAGAAACTACCCCTGCAGCCGCACCTCAAAGCGCATTTCCTGCACCCACACTGCCAGCCAATAATGTACCATTACCCAATACTAATTAATCCTGTGCCCACGCCGCCAACTAATAAGATAGCATCATCAAGCCCTACCCCAGCACCCTTACCTGCACCTGAGGTTGGAGACACACTTCATAAACAACTCAACAAAACAAAGGCAGACATATCAATCTGGCGACAGGATTCATTTGGGGCATCGTGAAGCCCTCTACCAAGCGCTGCAGGTCACCCCAATGACATCAGAAATGTCTCCAGACAAGCTTATTAGCCACATCACACGGGAATGGCCGGCTAATGCCGTCACTTTCTCTAACAAGGATCTCCCTCCCTTCGGGGGTACGCACTACTTCCCACTCTACATAAACGTGGAATGTCACGGCATGACATTACCAGTTGTCCTCATTGACAATGGATCTACAGTCAATGTCCTACCCCTCGAAACGGCCAAAAATTAGGGATTAAGGAAAATGATTTCATTCCATGTACAGACGGCGTCAGGGCATATGACGGGACACGCCGTAGCATAAAGGGAACCATTGACATAACTCCAACCTACAACATGCTATTGGGCAGGCCATGGATCCACGCTACCAAGGCCGTCACCTCAACCCTACATCAAAAGGTCAGGATACCTCTGGATGACGAGATCGTCACCATCGACGCCTCAAACTTTCGAGCCACCCTCAAACAACACAAGACTAACAACAGTACTGCAGAGATAACACTGAAACAACAGATGACATGTGTGGTTTTGACTTCGACTTTGACATCTGCACCATGACCCGTCAAGAAGAGATTACGACCCTTTATGCAAAAGACAACGACACTAAATGGCCCACCATGGGCCTATCCTACGTCCCATGGTCATATGAGGTCTCCCGTGGATGGGAAGCGTACAACGACCGCCAGAAATACCATGACTTTTACATGGAACCATACCACATCTTCCCCAACAACTACTTCGTCAAGGAGGGCACTAGCAAAGTCCCTAAGAACGTATCCTCATACACCATCGCCGGGATCGAGCTTATCTCCGACATCATACGCAACCACAACTTCAACCCCACTGACTTAATCATCCCGTACGAGGAAAAGACGCACGACGGGTGGTCAAAGACTCTCTAGTGGTCCGACGGACAAGGTCGCACTTTCAAAATCACTACTGGACAGGGCTATACCTTCGAGGATTCTGACTCCGAAGAGGAGGAAGACAGCGACCCCCACACTAAGTCTGTCATAAAGTTTAGGCTCCCGCGTCGTCATGTTAAGTCTTATACCCCTACTAAGCCTCCGGGCTATCTCCCGGATGTAGTCAATTTAGCTCAGGAACTAGAGTCATTAAGGTTATCCAAAGCTCCCTCGTCTGAGCTATCTTCAAATGTAACCGCTTTTGATAACAATAATAACATGAAAGTTTTTGGTTACTCTTTGCCTCATCCTCATTTAAAATCTACATATTCTAATGATTGCGATAATTTTAAACAAAATAACATTGCATTATATAGATACATTGCAAGCATTATCTCAAAGCCCGAACAGGACCCCACCATTGAAGACACAACAACCATCAACATAGGCACGCGCAAGGAACCTCGAGAACTACAACTGGGGGCTTCTTTAAGCACAGAAGAAAGAGCCACATACACCAAGCTCCTCACGGAATTCAAGGACGTCTTAGCATGGTCGTACAAAGACATGCCCGACATCGATCGCGAGATAGCTGAACACCGCATCCCAATCAAGCAAGGTAGCAAACCCGTCAAGCAAAAACTCCGACGCATCAAGCCAGAATGGTCTCTCATGGTCAAAGAAGAGATCGAAAAGCAACTACAAGCCGGGTTCATCCGAGTCATCGAATACTCTGACTGGGTCTCCAACATGGTTCCAGTTATGAAGAAAAACGGCAAAATAGGGGTGTGCGCCGACTTTCGGGTCCAAAACAAAGCCTGCCCAAAAGACGATTTCCCACTACCTCACATGGACATTCTAATCGACAATACAGCCGACCACGCCTTATTCTCGTTCATGGATGGGTATGCAGGATACAACCAAATCAAAATGGCAACAGACGACATACCAAAAACGACTTTCGTAACCCCATGGGGAACATACTGCTACACAGTCATGCCATTCGGGCTGATCAACGCCGGCGCTACCTACCAACGCACTGCTACCACCTTGCTTCACGACATGATGCATAAGGTGGTTGAGGTATACGTCGACGACATGATTGTAAAGTCAAAAGAAAGGGATAACCACATCACAAACCTTCGAAAATTCTTCACCCGAATTAGGCAATACCAAATGCGATTAAACCCGCAGAAATGCACCTTCGGGGTCACGTCAGGCAAGTTGCTTGGCCACATAGTAAGCCAGCGCGGGATCGAAATAGACCCGACCAAAATCAAAGCGATAATGAGCATGAAGACGCCGAGCAACATCGACGAAATAAGGAGTTTCTTGGGACAAGTCCAATATGTAACACCCCGACTTTTCCCTTTTTTTTTTAAATAATTCATTTGGTTAAATTCGTATTTCATTTCTTTTAATTATTGAGTTAGCTCGAGGTTGTTTTACGTTTATCATACACTTGGGTTGTATTGTTGTTTATGTTGATTATGTTGAAATATGACTGGGGAGCACCTAGTTACTCCCCACTGATTGTGGCTGTTACTTTCTTTGTGGCAGGTTCGCGCGGGTTCGGGTTTTGAAGTGTGAGAAGCCGTGAGGATTGACCCCGTGGTTAACTTTTGTTGAGGAACTTGGATTAGACTTGTTGATTTAGACTTTCTCATTTTTCATACCTATATTTCATTTGGATTGTAAGGGGTATTTACTCCCCGTTTGCTAGGCCTTAAGGCCTACTCTTTTGTCGTTTGTTTGTCTAGTGAGTGACGACTCGGATTACACGGTGTTTCCGCCACCGTGGTTTTCATTTTTATTTACATTTTCTCTTTAAAATCCTTTTATTTCTTTATTTTATTTTATTGGAAAATCCGGGTTGTTACAGTTGGTATCAGAGCGAATACGCTCCCAACTCTCTTAGGTGAGTGAGTAGGATTTGACTTAGAACACCGAGTGAGAGCGTTGGGTAGACACACTAGGGGGTTTGCGTTGTTTATGCGTTTGAGTAGTTTCTTGAAGTGGCATGCTTAGTAAAATACCGCTATCACCTATGCTTTTGTGTTGCAGATGACCAGAAACGGAGGAGGAGCCAACAACAACTTGCAACGCATCCGCAAACTCAAGGATGCTATAGTGATATTTGTGCCTTTATCTCATTCACTTCCGCTATGTTGATCGAGAAAGCTTAGCTCACTTCCTCTAATTTCGTGGATACTCTTATTACTCTTCCACGAGAAAACACTGTTCCATGTTAATTCCTATTCTTGGGTGTCCCTACTTCTTTTGGGGAGATCCGTCCTTGCTGCTTACCTTGTGCGTACTAGTGGTCTGAGTGTACGCTTGTCTTGGAGGTGCGTGTGGTTTGGTGGAGTCGACCTAGGCTAGGAGAGCTATCCTTTCGTTGTTGGGGTGAGTAGAGTTAGTCGTCCTTAGAATAGGAATCGTTAGGAGTAGTCTTTTTCTCATTTGTTTTGGGTGTCGTTTTGTTCTCAAGTTTCGAGGACGAAACTTCTTTTTAGGTGGTGAGATTGTAACACCCTGACTTTTCCCTTTTTTTTTAAATAATTCATTTGGTTAAATTCGTATTTCATTTCTTTTAATTTTGTTATTTTTGGCTCGTGGAATAAGCGAAACCGTAGTCAGAACTTAAAAACGGAGTAATTAACTTAGAAACGGTGTAATTACCTCATACGGACTCCGATTCAGGTGATTCAAAAGGCTAAACTGCGTATTTTTCCGACGCCGTCGCAACTGCCAAACTTTCAGGAGTCAGTTTGAACCGCTCTCCCATGGGCCGAGCCGAACCCTCAACTCGGGTAGAGTTTTAGGGCTTTCTTGGGTTTGCTTCTTGCTCAAGACATTATAATATTTCATTCCCTCCTTACCCTAGCTCCCAAATCAGTTTTGCATCTTCCTAATCTCATCCCTAATCTCATCCTCATTCATCCCTCATAATTCTCCCACAAAAACTCTCTCAAAACTCATCAAACTCCATTGTTGATCATCTTTTCTTTCTTCTCTTTAGCCCTAAACCTTCCCTAGTCTATTCCCTCGGTATATGATCTCTTTTAGTTCTTTTATTTTTCTGATTTTGTATTATTTTATGTGTGTTTATGTTGTGTATTCATTGCTTGTTTGATTTGGCTTGATTATGCAAAGGAGAAGGAGATCTAGAAGAAGGTGATACCATTCTTGTGGAGGAGGAAGAGGATTAGCAAGGTTTTGATCTCAACTAAGGTGACTAGGTGTAGCCTTAGTGATATTTTGACTCGTGTGAGACCATATGATTGATTGAGGATGATTTGATTGTTGTTATGTATGTAAAGCTATGAACTTTGGGTTGATTGTGCTATGAAATCATGTTCTTTGGTCTTATTTGTGTTGGTCTCACACTAATATGTCATATGGAATGGTTTAGGGTGATTGTTATATTGAATTTGGGTTATGTTGTTATTAAGTTGATTTAAAGATGATAATTTTGGGAATTATAATGGTTTATTATGACTACTCTTGAGTTCTTATGATTATTACTCCGTATTTAACATGTTGATTATGGTTAGTGTTGAGAATGGTTATAAAAGGGTTGGTTATGCTGTTAAAGAGTTTATGATGGAGGTTGAGATGACTTTGAGCTAAAGGATGATTGTGTTGGCATTGTTATTGAATTGAATTGTTTGTATGCTTGAGTTGAGTGTGCGTACGGGTACTGTTCTGGCACGTACGTGAGGAGTTACAACGTCTTTTGTAGGACGGTGCCGCCTGTCGTGGGTTCTCATCCATTTTGTAGTGGCTCTGAGACTATGGTTATCGAAAGTCCTTTTGTAGGGGCGCCACTCTTTTGTAGGGGTGGTTATTGTATGTCCACACTCTTTTGTAGGGGTGTGCTTGGCCAAGTTTAGACTATTGTTCGAGGCATTTTGTAGTAGGGGTGAGCACGGATCGGATATCCGAGCCAAACTGATAGTTCGGATCGGATATCCAAACTCGAAATTTCTAAATTTTAATATCCATATCCGATCCAAATATTTCGGATATCCAATATTCGGATATCCAAGATATTTCGGATCAGAGGCGGATATCCATTCGGATATCAATTCGGATATCCATATAGCGCCATTGCAGAAACAAAAATGTTGATTTATCGTTAAATTTATCGTTACACTCGTTCATTCTTCCCTTTTTATTCCTCTTAAATTTGATAATGAACTTTTAAGTATGATTGTATTAATAGCAACACATATCATATTATATTGTTTATATATATTATTAGTTTTTTGCATTTTACATTTAGCTAAATAAAAAATTATATATTTGAATTAGTACATTATATTTAAAGATACGGAAAAAATTGAAAATTGTAGTATAGGACATTGGATGCTATGAAAATTACAACTATATTTAATAAAATTCAATTTTTAGTAACCAATAAAAAAGAAATATATAAAATAATCATAATATCACGACAATTTTCGGATATTTTTCGGATATCGGATATCCAAAATTTCAAAACTAAATATCCAACGGATATCCAATATCCAAAACTTTCGGATTCGGATATCCAAAATTTTTAAAAATTCGGATCGGATATCCAAAAAATCGGATCGAATATCGGATCACATTTTTCGGATTTCGGATATTCGGATATTTTGCTCAGCCCTATTTTGTAGTGCCACCATAGGGCCAGGATCTTTTGTAGGGTCCGGGGTGTTTTGTAGCGCCTAGTACTCCGTGCTTACTTTTGCGATTGATTGTTGATTGTTGTTATTGCTTGTCACTTTGTTGATGACGGGTTGAACTTGGATTACTTGAGTTGAGCTTGATTAACTATATTGAACTAATTATATTTGGGGTTGTATGATTTGTAAGATGGTTGGTTGTTTATTTTGATTATAGGTCACAGGTCGAGTTAGTTAATTATTGAGTTAGCTCGAGGTTGTTTTACGTTTATCATACACTTGGGTTGTATTGTTGTTTATGTTGATTATGTTGAAATATGACTGGGGAGCACCTAGTTACTCCCCACTGATTGTGGCTGTTACTTTCTTTGTGGCAGGTTCGCGCGGGTTCGGGTTTTGAAGTGTGAGAAGCCGTGAGGATTGACCCCGTGGTTAACTTTTGTTGAGGAACTTGGATTAGACTTGTTGATTTAGACTTTCTCATTTTTCATACCTATATTTCATTTGGATTGTAAGGGGTATTTACTCCCCGTTTGCTAGGCCTTAAGGTCTACTCTTTTGTCGTTTGTTTGTCTAGTGAGTGACGACTCGGATTACACGGTGTTTCCGCCACCGTGGTTTTCATTTTTATTTACATTTTGTCTTTAAAATGCTTTTATTTCTTTATTTTATTTTATTGGAAAATCCGGGTTGTTACACAATATATCTCCCGATTTATCAGCAAACTCACCATGATTTGCGAGCCAATCTTCAAAAAGCTAATGAAAAAAGAGCATACGAAATGGGACGACGACTGTCAACAAGCATTCGACAAAGTCAAAAGCCTGCTTACAAATCCACCCGTTCTGGTACCTCCACAAAAGGACTTACCACTATCGCTATACTTAACGACTACGCCAAACGCTATGGGTGCCATGCTCGCCTAGGAGGTTGACAACGAAGAACGAGCCATTTACTACATTAGCAAAAAGTTCCACGACTACGAAACTCAGTATGAACCAGTTGAGAAAAGCTGCCTCTCACTGGTCTGGGAAACCAAAAAGCTCAGACACTACCTACTCACTAGCACAACAAGAGTATACTCCTTAATGGACCCTCTCAAATACCTATTTGAAAAACCGGTCCTAAACGGGCGCATAGCCAAGTGGACTCTGCTTCTCGCTGAGTACGAGCTCAAGTACCTCCCTCTGAAAGTAATCAAGGGAAGAGCAGTTTCGGATTTCCTCGCAGAAAATGTTATCGTCGAACAACCCATGATCGATACAATGTCATTTCCTGACGATGGGATCTTCGCCGTAGAAAAGAAATACTGGCAACTATACTTTGACGGAGCATCAAACTACCGCGGCTACGGAGTAGGAATACTCCTAATATCCCCAAAAGGCGACCATACACCACTCTCGATCAGGCTCGACTTTAGCGTCACAAACAACGCCGCAGAATACGAAGCCTGCATTTACGGCCTACAAGCAGCAATCGCCCTCAAAATAAAGAACCTTCGCGCGCATGGAGATTCATTCCTCATCTTAAATCAGGTAACAGGAGCATGGAAAATCATGAGCGAAACCCTCACTAAATACCAAGCAAAATTACAAAAACTCCTAACCAACTTCGACTGCGTCGAATTTTATCACCTCCCAAGGGAAGAAAACCAATTTGCCGACGCACTGTCAAAACTCTCATCCCTCCTGAACATGCCACCAACCATGAAGTTACTACCCATCATCGTTGAAAGACGTGACGAACCAGCCTACATTCACACCATCGACATAGACGAAGCCGAGCAAACAGAGCCTTGGTATCAAGCCATAATCAACTACAAAACAAACAGCACTTACCCACCCGACACCGATAAACGTGGCCATAGAGCCATTAGACTCCTATCATCCCAGTACGTACTAGAAATGGGACAATTACTCAATAAGACACCACAAGGCATGCTGCTCATATGTGTCGACTACAAAAAAGGACAAGATATCATCACGCAGGTTCACGACGGCGAACGCGGCCCCCACATGAACGCTCGAGCACTCTGCAAACAAATTCTACGGCTAGGATGGTATTGGACAACCATGGAAGCAGACTGCATCCAATACGTCAAGCACTGTCACAACTGCCAAATTTTTAGCAACATGCAACACGTACCCCCTTCACCGCTATACAGCCTAACCTCGCCCTGGCCCTTTTCAACTTGGGGCATCGACGTAATAGGAAAAGTCCACCCCATCGGAGCAGGAGGTCACTGTTTCGTACTAGTGGCAATCGACTACTTTACAAAATGGGTAGAAGCAGCATCTTTTCGCACCCTTGGCTCCAAAGAAGTCGCCAAGCTCATACAGACAAACATCATATGCCGATATGGCATACCCCATGAGTTCATCAGCGATCAAGGCTCGCACTTTCAGGGCGAGACGGAAGCTATACTCACAAAATATAACTTACAGCATCACAAATCCTCGCTCTATCGACCCCAAACCAATGGAGCCGTTGAAGCAGCAAACAAAACAGTCGTCACTATACTCGAAAAGATGATCGACAGTTGCAAAGACTGGCCCAACAAGATACCATATGCACTACGGGGGTACCGTACTACCATTCGCACACCTACAGGCATGACCCCTTATTTCCTCACGTACGGCATGGAAGCTGTCCAACCAGTAGAAATAGAAATACAATCACTACGCATACTAATGGAAAGTAGCATCCCAGAAGCAGAATGGGCCCGTGAACGCTACGAACAACTCATTCTCTTAGACGAACGCCGACTTCATTCCCTGAGCACCGTACGAATGTACCAAGCACGATTACAACGAGCATTCAACAAACGAGTCAAGCCACGAAACATAAAAGTGGGTGATCTCGTACTAAAGTCAGTCCGAGCACCACTTCCAGTCGACCCACGAGGAAAGTTCAAGCCTAACTGGGCTGGACCCTACCTCGTCAAGGAAATCTACACAGGCGGAGCAGTCAAACTAACCGCCTTGGATGGGCAAGAGTTTAACCTCGCAACTAACCTTGACCAACTCAAGAAGTACTATCCCTAAAAACGTCTTGCAATGTATCTATAAAATACAAATTTCCTAAAAAACGCAATCATATGGACCGGCATGTCCTTAAACATGTACCATGGGCCAACATGCCCTTAAACGTGCACTCTCTCTACAAAAATCAAAAGCATTTTCATGGGCCGACATGCCCCTAAACGTGCATTCTCAAACACAACTCATGGGTCGGCATGCCCTTAAACGTGCACATTCACATCAAAAAAGCAAACACAACTCATGGGCCGGTATGCCCCTAAACGTACATTTCCGAACTATGCCGGTTTGATTCCATTTTCCATGGATACGTAGGCAGCTTTGCAAAAAGTACAACCGATATTCAACACAAAAATGACGCGTCCAAAGCTTAAAAAAGTCAAGGACATAGTCACCACAAAACTCGCCTCATAACCTAAAGGGTTAAAAAAAAAATTAAAAAAAAGGGCGATATTCAACACAAAACGACACTTCTAAAGCTTAAAAAAGCCAAGGATATAGTCATCACAAAAACGTTCCACCACCCAAAGGGTAGGAGGACCAACATTCAACAAAACATGACAAACCCAAAGCTTAAAAAAGTCGAGGGAATAGTCAATACAAAACTTCCTAAAAACAAAAACCGTGTTTACACTCTAAACTTTAAAAAAAAGGATTAGAGCCAAGGAATTTCACACAAAATAATAAGCAAAATGAGGCAAAGTCGTAAACAAAAACCTGAGTTTTATTGATCTTAAAAGGAACGATTACATTTTGGATTTCTAAGACAAGAGCATAACTACGGCATTACAAATATACTACAATATATTACAATACCTATACAGATCCCGGCATGTACATCGGGTTTAGGATAGACGATATAATACAAACACAACATAATACAACATAATATGAACATAGTACAAATACAAAACAAACACACTTAAGCTACACCAGAATATCATCATCAAAGCAGACTCCGAATTCTTCAGCTGAATGGGGAAACACCAACCCTCAACCCCTACGGCGATCCCCAACATTACCGTGACGACCTGGAGCACCCGGCCCTGGTACGCGCCGACGGCCGAACACACACTCCGCCGCTGAGAGAGGCACTGAGCTCGAAGCGTCACCCCCACCACTGTGCGGATCGGGTCATAGGCGGACGTCGGCGGAGGCTCGTTAAGCTCTATGGCACGGAGACGAGCCCTTTCATAAGCGCTTTGAGCAACGGTCCATTTAACATAGGCCCTTGATACCCGGATCGTCCCAGGAGTACCAGCCACAAGCCACTTAGGGCGCAAGACCCAACCACCTGCCCACTCGTCAGTCACCTGGTTATTTAAAATAACCATGTACTGTACCTTAGTGTCCTGGCCAGGGATGAACTGCGCACACTCTATCTGTCGCCTCACTCGCAGAGGATGGATATAAACACCCACCTCAAACCCACACAGTCCATCACCTATGGCGCTCCCCGTTACGTCAATTACTCCCCACCATGGTACCGACCAACGGATAGCAGCTGATCTCACAAACTCGGGGAAATAGTCATTAGGACGGCTATTTGGAACTAACCACCGCATATAACGGTTAGTAATGCCTCCTGCGACATACTCGCCATCAAAGCCAAAGTCGTTCAACACATTCAGACGCTCCATCAACCACACTTGAAGAATCACGGGACATCCTCTATACGCGTGCTCCCTATTACATGCCCGGTCATCCAAGCCAAGGATCGTCTCTGCCAGGATCACGGCAGAAGGATTGCAACCCAACTCCATCTGCTGAACGACGGCAATTAAACGCGGATCGCCTAACGCTCCCTCGTGCATCGAGTCTGGGAACATGTAGCGGTGTACCAGGCAAAAGGCCAACGCCCTTTTCCTAGCCACAGCAGAAATGGTCTCGTTCTCGCGATCCATAAAATGCTAGCACAGACGATGAAGGTTAACGCGACTCCCGACAAACAGCTCCTCTACCTCATCACGGGTCAACTGGAGGTAGTTCTGTACTTGCCTCTTATAGCCAAGCTCATGCCTGACGCATACAGGCAGGCTAATACGCACCCACCCGCCAATAGCCCCAAACTCCTCAACTAAGGGGCAAACCTCTCCGCAAGCAAAACGGAACACATGCAGGCTCGGGTCCCAATGCTCAAGGCAAGCATCCAGGAACTCGTACTCCATTCGAACCTGACTTAACCCACAAAACACGCCAACGCCACAATCCTTCAAGTTCCTCTTTTCTATACCCGACAAGGACGCACACCAACGACGCAAGTTCCCTTCGAAATTCTCCATATTTCGACAAACGTTCCGTAAATATTTTGAATATTCTTGGAATATCGAGAATGGGAAGATGAAAGGATGAGTATTTTGAACTAACCTACCCCTCCTTTTATAGCCGAGATTTGCAAAACAAAGTACAAAAACAAAACATAAACGCTAGTGAACAAGCGATTAAAAAGAAATCAAACAAAAACCACAAAATAAAATCTTAATCGCCTGTAAACAGGCGATTAAAATGTTATTCGCCTGTTTACAGGCGATTTTAAACTTATTTTCTGACAAGTTTATTCGATTTCTTACACTCTTACACACCTACACCCTACCCTTTTAACTTATTACCCCTAATAACCGTTTTACCGACCTCATGGTCGACTCTTACGGTCCCGTCGCGTCGTCTCGTTTTGCGTAGTCGACTCCCGTCTTTCGTATTTTTCGTATTCACAAAACACGATAATCGCACAAAAATTAAACACTACACAAAACACGACTTTCGCATTCACAAATTTTCGTCTCAAAACGTCGTTTTCAAGCTCACATTTTTACAATGTCAAAAGCGTCTTTTTACGAGTCTAAAATATTTTCTGAATTACATTTTTCAAACACTTTGCATTCTTATTTATTTTCACTCTAAACGAGTCAGTCTCAATCGAGACGCATATATATGTTTTTACGACTAACGACATTTTGCAGGTACACTTGGCAAGCAAATACGCAAGGATTTTAGACCCGGCTACAACACAAACATGCATTTTTTTTTTTTTTTTTTGCAACAAGACAAAATATCCAAGACCTAGAATGCCACATGCAAAATCAATGACTATAATCAAAGTCGAAACACATTTTGTGCCCATAAACACCCACAAGTCCAAATCCTAAATACATAAACAACCAACGTACAAAATCCCAAAATACAAACCTATACATATAACACGTCCAAACAAACAACCGTATATACAAGTCCTGATACACATGTACGAATTCTCAACAAAAACAAAATACAAAACCGACAAGTCCAAGCCTACTGCGACTGGTCACGACACTCTAAGGCAGCACGCAAGGAATCGATCTCGGCACGATAACCAGCCACCTCCTGCTCACGCTCAGCTCCTAGCTCCGCTCGGACCCTCGCCAACTCCTCTGCATGCGCAGCCTCCAGCTCGTCCCGCGCCCTCGCTCCCTCCTCAGCCTTGACCCTGGCTAAGTCTCGTCGAGCGTCAGACGCCTCTGTCTGACCCCTACAGGCCTCTACCACCTTCTCGTTCACAACCGCCCGCCATCAACCTCCTGTGCACGTCGGCCGTCACCTACACGAAACAAAAATTACAATTAACTTTCAAACCTGGGGGCTATAATCAAAAGCCATTTCAACAAAGTTTGACTACAAATTTCCTCCTAAAATCTAACTCAAACTGGGGGCTATAATCAAAAGCGACTTCAAACAGAGTTTGAATAATGATTTTCCACTAAAAATCTAATTCAAACTGGGGGCTATACTACATAATACTCCACGATAAACAAAAACAAAAGAATACCTTCTTCACGCGCGGGTCCTAACTCTCCAGGCCCGCATCGGCTACAACAGACAGGCACGCCGGTAACACGATCGAATGCAGGCAGCCCTCATGCTCAACCAGCAAACTCTCGACGAAAGGAGGAGGCTGGAATTCAAGGTCAGGGTCGCGTCGCTACAAAACAAAAACAGGGTAAATTTTTGCTTTTTGAAACCAAAACACATAAGCAAAAAAGGAACAACGAAGCATACCTCGATCGCATCAGCAAGGGCATGCTGTGCCCACGTGACGTAATCCTCAGCCGGCCGCAGCAGGGAGTCGGACTCACTCTCGTGATACACGTCACGACGCTCGTTAGCGTCGGGCGTCTCCACAAACAAAACCAAGGGCGGAGGCACAGGTACGATAATGCCGCCGCGACCCGTCTGCGCAGACAGGCGCTCACCCAAGCTCTAGTACGAGCCAAACTGAGTCGCAATGTACAGCCGTCGTCCGTCCAGGGGAGCAAAGCGGGCTGCAATCGACGGAGGAACGTCGGCAAAGTTCCTCCAAGGGTCGCGAACGAACTACAAAACAAAATCAAGTCATAACTACAAAAACAAACACAAACCCAAACACAAGCTACAAAAGACCAAAATACAAAAAAAAAACGCTTTTACCTTATCCATGGTCATCCCGTTGAAGAGCACACGAGCCGCGTCGTAGCTCAGGCCAATACCCTTCCGATTCGCCTTTGCGTACGCTTGGAAAGCCGGGTATGTAGCCGTCACCTGGAACGTGTTCGGGAGCAGAGAGGGGAAGTGAGCATAGCACCAAGCCTGCAAGCAATCAGAATACACGTTACAAAAGAAGAGCAGAAACGAAACAACAAAACATTACAAAGTCTACCTTACCTCCATCAGGAGACCAGGGCCCACAAGCGACGGCTACGAATCGCCGTCGATCTCGTCAGGACGCAGCGCGTCCCTCAGATATCGGATCAACAGCCCCAGAGCAGGGGTGACCCAGTCAAGATCACCTAGACGCATCATATCCGACATCGCCATCAGCACAGCCGTCGAAGCTCGCTCCCCCTTATCGCCAAAATGGGTGGCCGTCAGGAACCACCACAGCCACAGCGGGCCCTCTGCTCAGCGCTCGCTCGAGTAGACCCCTTCTTCTTCTTCCCCTTGAAGAAGTCGTCAATCCATACAGTCCGGGGCTGAAAGGTGTGCTCCTCACCCGCGCCGCACCTAACCCCGTCGCCAATCAACCGCACGACGCTACGGTTAGCGATCGAGGGCGCCACGCCCTACCAATCACGCCGCTCATGAGGCAGTCCCGAGACGACCGCCAGTGAAGAAAGGGTAACACCAACCTCGTACCTAGGCATGTGGAAGGTGTTGGTCGTATCCCAAAACCTATCCAACAACGCCCGGAGCACAGCAAGGCGCGAGTTCACCCGCTTAGCCCGCACCTCTCTCCATTTCTCCACCAACGGACCAAAAGCCGTCCCAAGCACTATGCGCCGCTCCTCCTCCGTGAGCCTCTTGTCAAAGGCATCGAACACCGTCCGGAACCCAGAGAAAGTCCTCATCGTACCCAACGGGAAGCCGACTTTCACTCGAGTCGACAAATGCTCTAATGGGCTCCAAACCAGACTCACGCCGTCCCAATCCTTGGCAACCTGCGACCACAAGGGCGGACCCTGGGGATAAGCAGGCCTCATGCCCAGCTCGTCAACCATCCCCATAAACACCTCCTTCGCTACCTCCGTCATCCCCCTCGGCCTCAGCCTCATCCTCAACCTGATCCTGAGCCTGGCCCTGAACCTGACCCTCGGCCTCAGGCTCGGCACGTAGCGATAGCTGCGGCGGCGGCGTCGGCCCGATAGCGGCCCGGCCATGACCTAGCGGCGGCCTCGGTAGCGATCTCGTCACGACCTGCTCCTCGTCACTCGATGACCCCTCTGACTCAGAAGGATCCTCGTAACGGCTCCCCGGACCCCGAGGACGACAACGCCTAGGTCTATCCTCCACAGGGTCTCCCTTGCTCCAACCTCCTCAAAAACGCCGGCGACCTCAGCCTGGTCCTGACTACCACCCTCATCAATAGCACGAGCTCGACGTCGTGGCCTGCCGCTACCCTCAGCACTACTAGAAGCCTCGCCAACCTTTTATACATGTCATTTATATAGCTTTTATGCCCCCGTTATTGTTGCATTTAGCTCGCATTTGCTTGACTTCATTGTTATTTTAGTAGCTATTTGCTTTATACTGCGATACTGTTGTTCCTCGTGTGTACTTTGCAGGTTTTGGCGGTCCTGAGCTAAAACCTGAGGTTATTGGAGCATTTACGAGTATCGTGACGTCAAGACGAGGCCCGAGAGTCGATTCGGAGTCAATATGATGATGTGTGACGTCAAACCTATAGGTTCAGAGCGAAACCTATAGGTTCAGGATGCGTGAACAAGAGTTAAAGTTGCTGGAAAAGTCTGAGCCCCTTAGAACCGATCGGTTTTGCCTGAACCGATCGGTTTGCCTCTCTGAACCGATCGGTTCTGCCCCGAACCGATCGGTTTTGTCCCCTGTTTCACGAGTTTTTCGAAGGCCTATAAATATAAGTCGAGTTAGGGTTTTATCTTTATGCTTTTCATTATAATTTCAGCTTTAGAATTAGAATAGCCTTCTCTCCTTTAAACTCTTATAAAACTCTTAGTTTAGATTGAATTTATTTAGCAAGTCTCGATCTTTTGCATTACAATTCAAGAATTACTCCAGGTTTATTTTCAGTTTTTATCATCTCTAGTTTAGTTTGAGGATTTGATTTCATTGTAACCGCTTGCATTTCTATTTATTTCAAGGTTTGATTTCAATTGTTTTTGATTCATTATGTTTTATTATTGTTATTGTATTGCTTTGAATTCATCCCCAATCATGCATAGCTAATCCCATCCTAGGGTTTTATGGGGATCGATGATTGATTCTTAGGCTTAATTTCTGATTTTGGTTATCTTTTGGTTGCTTGTTGTTAATCTAATCTCATGCCCTAATTCCTCACTCAATTGAACAAAGGCCACGATCGATTGTGTTGACCTAGGAAGCCTAAACCTAAGATCGAAAGCCGGGTTAAGGTGAGCCTTGTGTGAGAGTTAGTAGAGCGAAGCTAATACGTAGCGAGAGCCCGTTAGTTGAGCTTTAGGGTTGACTATGATCCGAGAGGACTTGTCCTAACCCATTAACACAAACCATCATTAGTATCCTTATTCAGTGGCAACCTTAGTTGAAATCATCGTGAACCTGTGACCCTAGATTTCTCCCTTATCATCTTTTGAGCCTTTGATTTTAGTCCACCCTTAGTTCATAGTTCAAACCCAATCCTTTTTCATACTTTGAGATTGACCTTTCTTAGCTGAGCATCTCTTTGACTACACCATCTCCCTGTGGATTCGACCCTGCTTACCACTAGCTTCTGTTAGTTGTTTGTCTAGGTTTATTTTGATTAGGCGTGACGACTTTAGCCTCATCAACCTTGCGCTTCGGCCTCGGGTTCCTCCGGGCCTCACCTCGGCCTCTACCACGGCCTCCTCCAGAAGCCACAGGCGTCCCTGCAGCAGCGCCACGTCCGCGCCCCCGTAGAGACCCCGCAGCAACACCTCGGCCTCTCCTACGGTCTCCGCCAGGAGCTGCAGACGTCTCCACAGCAGCGCCACGACCACGACCCTGTGAAGACTCTGAGACGGCACCCCGACCTCGTCCTCGACCACCAACAGAAGGCTCTAAAGCAGCTCCGCGTCTGCCAGCGGAGGACCACGACGGCTCGGCAGCAGCTCCACTACCGCTAGCGCCAGCAGAAGACCCTGGCTGCTCAATAGCAACTCCCTCACGTGCGTCTCTATTTGAAAAACCAGCAATCCCCTCGCGCGCGTCACTAGCTGAAAAAGCGGGAGACTCCGTAGCAGCACTGCACCGAACTCCGCTAGCAAAAGGCCCAGACGACTCGCAGACACCCCCTGCGCCAGTGGTGGCAAAGACGGTGTCACCCTCTCGCGGGATCTGGTTGAGGGCAAGAGACTCTACTCCCTCGATTCTGGCACGACCAGCATCAGCAGGAGGCTCTACTCTCTCGATTCTGGCACAACTAGCACCAGCAGAAGGCTCGGACGACGCACTAACAGCGTCGGCACCACTAGCAGAAAAGGCAGGAGACTCCACAGCAGCACCCTGAAACTCACTCCCGGGCGTCGGGGGAGCTCCTGGTGTCTGCGGAGGAAAAGCCCTCAGCAGGTCTGACTGAGACGGACCGTCAGAAACCTCCAAAGGCGCGGGCATACCCGAAGTAGGGGTACGCTCGTCCCTCGGAACGGTAAAGTCAACACCAGCCAGGACCTGATCCATGGAACTGGAAGTAGGTACAGAAAACGCAGGATCACCTGCACAAAATTCAAAAGGCATACTCAGACAACGGCAACAGCAAATCATTTAGGAAAGCAGAAGCACGCAAAAATGACAGAAAGCAAACTAGAGGCCAATTATCTACAGATAAGGCCAAAACGGAGCAGAAGCACAGAAAAGCATATTTCATGACATCCATACGATGTATACGTCCTACACAGCGAATTCGAGAGCAAGCATCCACAGAAGCAGCAGAGAATTAGCCAAAACAGCAGAAAGCAGGCCTTTTAAACCTAAAAATGACAGAAATGACGAAAACGCTACAGGAAGCCAGAAATTCAAATTTTCTGAGACCGACCCAACCCATAAATCACAATAAGCACGTACAAAAATTTTCATGTGAAAATAACGTCCCGAACACCTCGACTGAATAGCTTTTACAAAACGCTTACAAACTACAAAAACAGCCTTTTCTTGACCATAACTCAGCCAAAAAGCCCCAACTTCCAACAAAACAACCCCCTAGTCAACACATACGACATACATTACGATATACTTAGCCCTTGAGGCACGAAAAGTGAGGAAAAATGGTTTTTATAAACCTAGCCTTAACTACAAAAAAACACCCCAAAACACCTCCAAACCATACATTCCCCACAAAACAAGACCAAATATATACCATGCTAGCCATAACAACACAATACAGAGAGTTCGGGCAAGTTTCGGAACCGAAAATTTCGACCAAAATTTCGGCCCCTACACAAAATCACACGAAAATCACGGTTTTTCGAGCCATTTTTCGCATACAAAGCCACCCAAACCTCCGCACTAGCATACTACAAAATTTTCAAAACAACCAAGCCGATCGGGATCGTTTTAAGCAGCGAAAACAGAGCAAAACCCCGACTAAACCCCCCTTTTACACGGTTTTCACCCAAACGAACCGCTTTTCGCGCACATTTCAACAAAACGAACTCACCCACGCATTATACGACTTATGGGTAAGCTACACTGAAGTTTTGAGCCAGTTTCGAGGCGGTTTCAAAAATGACCAAAATACCCCTCACATACAAAACGCACGAAAATCGAAGCAACAAGTCGGGTTTTCACATACAATCAACAATGGCAGCAACATAGACCTCATACGGCTCCCAAACATCAATTTCAAGTAAAGACGAGGGCTAAATTCGAATCAAACCGATAATTTCAACCTAAACCCTAGAAAACGGTTCTTCGAGCTAAAACCGACTCAAACAGACTTCAAAACACGAAAAACCATGTGAGTTGAGTACGTACCTTGGTCCATAACGAATTGTAGGAGTCGGAACAGAAGGATTTGGTCTAGAAAATCGCCGGATTGAAATTTTGGTGATTTCGATTTTGTTTTTTATTTTTGAAACGAAATAACCTTCTCTCTCCTTCACCCGTGGTTTTAAGCAGAGTCACCAAACAAAACTTAAATCGCCTGTAAACAGGCGATTTAATTTTTAATCGCCTGTTTACATGCGATTTTATTTTTATTTATGGGTTTCAGTTTTTGTTTTGGGCTGTTTACTCGGCCCAATATACCTTCCACCCCATTTCAAACACGATTTCAACTCGAAAACAAAACACGTCACCTCTTTTACGAGTCGCCCACAAAAACACGTCACCTCTTTTACGAGTCGCCCACAAAAACGCGTAACCTCTTTTACGAGACGTCCATAAAAATACAAGCCATTTTTATAAACCAAACTCAAAAACGCGTAACCTCTTTCACGAGACGTCCATAAAAATACAAGCCATTTTTATAAACCGCCCACAAAAACACGTCACCTCTTTTACGAGTCGCCCACAAAAACACGTCGCCTCTTTTACGAGTCGCCCACAAAAACACGTCACCTCACGTCACCTCTTTTACGAGTCGCCCACAAAAACACGTCACCTCTTTTACGAGACGTCCATAAAAATACAAGCCATTTTTATAAACCAAACACAAAAAACGCGTAACCTCTTTTACGAGACGTCCATAAAAATACAAGCCATTTTTATAAACCAAACACAAAAACGCGTAACCTCTTTTACGAGACGTCCATAAAAATACAAGCCATTTTTATAAACAAAACACAAAAACGCGTAACCTCTTTCACGAGACGTCCATAAAAATACAAACCATTTTTATAAACCATTCACAAAAACGCGTAACGTCTTTCACGAGACGTCCATCAAAATACTAACCATTTTTATAAACCATTCACAAAAACGCGTAACCTCTTTCACGAGACGTTCACAAAAACACTAACGACCAGCGAGAAGCAAAGCACCAGCAGGAAGCACTCAAGCCACACGCAGGCTGACACGCCCTTAAACATGTAGGACCGTCATGTCCTTAAAAACATGTCGTCCCTCCCCGCATTTCCCGGCACTAAGTCCTCGTCTCTCCCCTGAGACACATGCTTAGCGCCGCCAGGTAGTATCGAGACTGTGATGGTCCAGATACTATCTTCTAAGTTTGACTAACGCTTTGTCCAAGCTCAGCCAAACTGGGGGCTCTGTAGATACCCGTATCCGTACCCCCCAAAAACAAACCCGATGACGAAAAGGACTTTCATGCATGTTTTTAAATAAGACGAAACGGTACAAAAGTGTTTAAAACATTTTAGTCATTTTTAGCGTATTAATTTGAATTTGCATAATCATAAAATGAATGTCATTTTTAGTCATTATAAACACAACACGAGCACAATACAGGAACGTCCTACTAAAACGTCTCACAAAAATAGCCCAACAAGCTACAAAACGGCCCAAACTTACAGAAACGACCCAAAACGCACACTAACGCAACACGCAAAACGGGCCAAAGTACATCTCGTGTCACATTTTCACAAAATTAGGCTCTATAATACCGCAAAATAATATAGTTCTATATTATTTTATTTCGAGCCAAAACCAAAAAACACGACAAAAACCGAAGCGCGAAAATCGAAATTGGACCAAAAACCAATTTGGCCCAAAATATCCAAATAAAACATCATCATTACCTACAAAATACGTCACATGACCAAAGGCGGTTAAGTAGCCCACCAGAACAAAAATAAAATCGCCGGTTTAACAGGCGATTTAATTTTTAATCGCCTGTTCACAGGCGATTATCTTTTCCTCTCTAACCCGCAACCTTTTGTTTTTCTTACAAATCCCAGCCTAAACAAAATAACAATCGCCTGTACACAGGCGGTTTATATTTTGTGCATACATAAACGATCCATTTCCTATAAATACCAACCCTTATATTCATTCCAAAACACCTCTTGATCATCAATAACACATTAACACATATACTACTAAAAAATACACTTACAAAATCCACTCAAAAATACCGTCTTTGCATTTTCGAAAGGTAAACATTTTACCTACGTTTTGGACGTTTGAGACTCGGACAAAGGGGTTACATTAACCCCAACCCGATATTGGCATTAGCGAAGCCGTATTCGTAATACGGTTGTAGCAATTCGGATTCAGAATCCGTCTAAACCTCGCCAATATCGCATAAATAACGACTCAATATCACTAAAGCAAACCGACGTCACTTTTATAATTATGCAAATTCTCATTCATGCATTAAATTACGACTAAAATCACGGATTCGACGCTAAATAGTACCGTTTCATTTAGTCTTTTTAAACATGCAAAACCGAGGGTTTTTCACAAATTCTTAGGGTCAAATACGAAGTCGGAAAATAACGTTCATCTAAATTATTCAGTCAATGAATTATTATTTAATGTACATTTCCTATAGCAAAATGTCGTAGCTTTAACGATTTACATTATTTACTCATTTTTATCGAGTCATACATATTCGCACTTGTACGTTGCGTGACTTTTAGCTCAAATATCGAAATTAAGCAAATGTTTTCAAATTAGTAGAGACTACTTTTACGTAGGCTTTTTGATTACTGTTTTCAAAATACATTTTGTCAAGACTTTCAAAAAGTAACCTCACTCCGAATCCCTTCTCTGGTTTCAAACCTCAGACGGATAGGTATCGACGCACCTTGAAATCTGAGACACTCGTGTCTTATATTTTAAGACGCGTTGAATAGGTTCCAAATTCCTTTAAAATTTGGTGGCGACTCCGAAAATGCATTTCAAAAGGATTTTCTACTTTCTTTTTAGTCACAAATTCATGCAATGATCTCCCCCCATTTTTACAAAACCATCGCAATACGCAACTTTTTCCTGCGAGGCGCATTCCGCCCCGACGCCCCCCGCACGGGGGCGAGGTCGGGCGCACGCAGGGCGTCGATAGGTCCATCTTTTCCCGGTACCTTCAACCCCTCAAGGCAATCAAGGGACGGGCAGTCTCCAATTTTCTAGCAGAAAATGCAATCGTCGAAGAACCAATCATCGACACAACATCCCTTCCAGACGACGGAATTTACAACATCGATTAAGAACAATGGGAATTACACTTCAATGGTTCATCCAACTACCGAGGATGTGGAGTAGGAATACTTCTCATATCCCCAAATGGCGAACACACACCCTTGTCCATCAAGCTAGACTTCGACGTAACCAACAACGCCGCCGAATACGAAACATGCTTGCACGGTCTCCAAGCAGCGCTTGTATTAAATGCCCGCAACGTACGGGTCTACGGGGACTCCTCCCTTATCATTAACCAAGTTTCCGGGGCGTGGAAAATACTCAATGAAAATCTAGCACTATACTCAATGAAAATCTATCACGTGGAATTTATACATCTCCCACGTGAAGAAAACCAGTTCGCCGACGCGTTATCCAAAATGGCGTCACTAATCAACATACCCCCGGGAACGGAAAGGTTACCCATTGTCGTGGAAAGACGAAATGAACCCGCACACATTTGTGATATCGAATCCGAGGAAGAGCAGACCGACCCTTGGTACCAAGCTATCATCAACTATAAAACAAACGGCGAATACCCACCAGACACCGAAAAACGTGCTAAACGAGCCCTACGCCTATTATCGTCACAATTCGTGATGGAAATGGGCAAACTACTCAAGAAGTCACCTCAAGGTACACTACTCTTGTGTATCGACTACAAAAAGGGGCAAGAAATTATGTCCCAAGTACACGATGGCGAGTGCGGACCCCACATGAACGCACGAGCCATGTGCAAACAAATCATAAGGCTAGGATGGTATTGGACCACCATGGAAGCCGACTGTGCCAAGTATGTCAAACACTGCCACAATTGCCAAATCTTTGCAAACGTGCAACACATACCTCCTTCACCCCTATACAGCCTAACCTCGCCATGGCCATTCTCAACGTGGGAAATCGACATCATCGGCAAAGTTCAACCCGTAGGAGCAGGAGGACACTGCTTTATCCTCGTGGCTATCGACTATTTCACCAAATGGGTTGAAGCCGCGTCATATCGTAAGCTGGGCATAAAAGAAGTTGCAAAGTTCATACAGAACAACATCATTTGTCGCTACGGCATACCCCATGAGTTCATAAGTGACAAAGGCACGCATTTTCGAGGGGAGGTCGAACCGCTTCTTCTCAAGTACAAGATACAACGCCATAAACCATCACCCTATCGACCACAATCCAACGGCGCAGTCGAGGCAGCAAACAAAACCGTCGTATCAATCCTTAAAAAGATGATTGACACCTGCCACGACTGGCCCAACAAAATCCCATTCGCGTTATGGGGATATCGCACCACTATTCGCACTCCCACGGGTATGACGCCTTATTTCCTAACCTACGGGATGGAAGCCGTCCAGCCTGTAGAAATCGAGATGCAGACCCTTCGAATTCTCATGGAAGGCGACATTCCTGAAGCCGAATGGGCACGTGAACGATATGAACAACTCATCCTTTTAGACGAAAGACGCTTACATTCACTAAGTACAGTCCAAATGTACCAATCTCGCCTACAACGCGCCTATAACAAACGGGTCAAGCCACGAAATATCAAAGTGGGTGACCTTGTACTCAAATCAGTCCGAGCACCATTACCAGTCGACCCAAGAGAGAAATTCAAACCCAATTGGGCCGGACCGTACTTGGTCAAGGATATCCTTCCCGGAGGAGCTGTGAGGTTAACCGACCTCGACGGCCAGGAATTCAGCTTACCAACTAATCTTGATCAACTCAAGAAGTACTATCCTTAGACAAAATTGCAATGTATTTCACCAAAAGACTAAACTCACTCTCGCATGGGTGAACTACGCCCGGTTTGTTTCCACGCACTGTGGATACGTAGGCAGCTTTGCAAAGAGCTCAACCGAATCACACGAACTACGCCGGTTTGATTCTGTAATAAAACACAGATACGTAGGTAGCTTTTCAAAGCACAACCGAACCTCTTTAAATACGCCCAAAGCTTAAAAAGGTCGAGGGCGTTGCACTCACAAAATGACACGCTCAAAGCTTAAAAAGGTCGAGAGCACAGTCAACACAAAAATCTTTGCCCAAAGGTTAAAAAGGTCGAGGACTTAAGACAAAACAAATCAAACAAACGAGTCCAAAGCTTAAAAAGGTCGAGGATTTAAGACAAAATACAAATGTTCGAAGCTTAAAAAGGTCGAGAACATTTCAAAACAAACATAAAAGAAGGCAACGAGACAAGACAAAGGCAAATGAATTCTATTTTATTACTTTAACTTAGAATTTTTCACAATTTAGAAATGAGTTAGGAACAAGCCTCCTTAAACCTTTATTCGAAAATAAAAACATGTATTTTATTGAATAAAGAAAATTTCTAAGCATAGAGCAGACTACTCGGTCTTCTTTTGCCGCTTCGGATCAGTCTCTTCACCTTCAAGGGACCGGTCCGCAACAATCTTTGAACAAATCACACGAACGCCCTTCTCAAATCCTGGGGGCTTGATGGGACCCTCGTCCTGCTCGACTGGGGGCTCCTCGATCCTAGGCCCTAGATGATCCCTAACCGTCACCTTCAGTCCAAGCCTCTCCCGCGCCGGCCTCGAAGTAGAAGCATCCAAATCAGGAGTAAGATCACCATAGTCCCTCCTTCCGCGCACCACTTCATGCGCCAAAGAGGGCCTTGGCCCATTCTTCTCCCTCCTTCTCTGATTTTCCCGCCCCCGAGGATCATTCGAGAGATACCATCGCTTATAGAAATCCGAGATACGAGTAGACTCTATATGCGACGTCACAGCCCAAGTGACACGATCCGACCAACCCCAGGTCCAAGCATCCACCATTTGGTTGTTTAGTACAACAACCCCTCCTACCCGAGTATCCTGCTCGGGAATGGTTTGAGCAAGCCCGATTTGCCTCTTCAAACGAAAAGGATGAATCCATACTCCCCGCTCGAACCCACACAACATCAACCCATGAGCCGCGTTCGCCACGGACGGCACCGTAACCGCCGTAATATGCCACCATGGAACGAACCAACGGATCGTACTCTCCTTCACAAACCCCCGGAAGTAGTTGAGTGAACGCTCCCGAGGACCAACCCATTCTGTCTTCCGTGACGTAGTCCCCGCCGCCTTAAAAACTCCGTCAAGGGGAAGAGCAACATATACACTTAGCCTCTCCATAAGCCAAACATGGAGAATCCTAGCGCAACCTCGGTACGAGCTCAGACGATTGACGCAACGGTCGTCTATACCCAGTATGGTTTCCGCCAAGATTAATGCGGAAGGGTCATGCCCTCGCTCCATCTCTTCTACAACACGAGCATACCTCGCGTTGCCGAACACCCCGTCCGGCATTGAACCCGCAAAAGCATAACGGTGAATTAGGCAAAAGGCAAGGGCCCTTTGCCTAGAGCGGTCCGAAATACTAGTATCGGCCCGGTTCATGTATCGTTGACACAAAAGTAACATATTCACCTTACCTCCCTCGAACAAACCCGCAGCATGAGCATTCGACATCTCAAGGAAGTTTCGCAGCATCCCGTTGAAGCAAAGCTCACTCCGTACCACCGCAGGAGTAGTACGTTTCGACCATCGAGCTATGGTCGTGAATTCCTCCATCAAAGGACACACCTCTCCCCCAGGAAACCGAAAGACGCGCAAGCTAGGATCCCAGTAGTCCAAGCATGCATCCAGGAAGTCCAACTCGACCCTCATTTGGCGAAAGACAATAAAGACACCCGCGCCGTCATCATAGATCGCCATCTTCGTCGCCGGACTTAGTGAAGAAGTCCACCTCTTCAAAAGAGCATCAAAATGCTCAACCATTTTATTTTTTTTTAATACAAAAACTTTTGTAAATATACTTAATATTATTTATGAGAGCAAAACTTGTAATAAAAGAGAAAATAAAAGAAGTGATTTGAATGAGGATTATGGCACGCACCCCCCCTCCTTATATAGGAAAACATATCCGAAATTTGGAAACACAGCGTCACCAGCCAGGAAGGGAAACCGCAACACCCTATGCGGTTTGCCACCCAAACCGCATAGGCCTATGCGGTTTGCCACCCAAACCGCATAGGCCTATGCGGTTTCACCCACAAACCGCATAGGGCATTGCGGTTTCTGGGGCTGTTTTTCCCTTACAATTTCCTAATTTCGTCTTTCCTAAAACACGACATCCAATATTCCGACGATTACTTTGTTGTTCCCCATGCAGCAACATTATATTTCGTTTTAGCAAACACGTTTCATACCGCGAGTCAAATCGTTACATTTCAAACATTCATTTAGGCTCATTTCGACTTTTTAAAATGAACATTTTACAAAATCATTTTCTAACAAACTATTTCAATCCTAAACATCCCACTCGGGAATCATCTCGTTTTCAAACCAAGCCTACTAACACTACAGGTTTACGACGAACGAGATGAAGAACAAGTTCAAGCTACACAGATATGTAAGGAAGGGTTCATACAATCCTTATTACACAAATTCACTAAGGATGACGTCGACGATACTCGTCGAATTCACGCCAAATCTGAGCCGTTTCAGCACGACTCTGACACAACTGAGCTGCCCGCTCAGCCATCGTCAACCTGTTAGCTGTCCTCCACAGCTTCTTGTGTACATCCTTGGCCACCTGCAATGAACAATGGAATGATCAAATTTTCTCCATTTTGCCTTAATTTTACTCAAATTAAGACAAACCTAGGGGGGAAATTCCAAAAATAAGACATTCTTTTCTCCACTTTGCCTTAATTTCACTCAAATTAAGTCAAACTTAGAGGGGAAATTCCAAAAACAAGACATCCTTTTCTCCACTTTGCCTTAATTTCACCCAAATTAAGACAAACTTAGGGGGGAAATTCCAAAACCAACCGCAGTCTACCCCACTTTGCCTTAATTTCAATCGAATTAAGACAAACTCGAAGGGGTAAATCAAAGCCAGCCATCTCACTTGTTTGATCATCGTTATATTCCATTCCTCGATCAAACTGGGGGCTCACACATATACCAAAAAAAAAAGAGGACCCATACCTTCTTCACCTTGCCTTGTTTGTCCATGCCCGTCGGTGATCACCAAGAAGTACGACAAAGACCGCATAAAGTGCGACGGACGCCTGAGTCATCCCACTCAACTGTAGTCGGGAAATCGCTAGGCTGCTCCGCCATCTCAGGATCGAACAGCTGCAAAACAATAGAAATATACACACGTCAGGGGAATTTTCGCAAAAATTTACCCTACGCATTTTCAAAACCAAGACGAATTTACCTCAACCGGCCCACAAGCAAGTCGAGACCAAGCGAACTGGACGTAGTCTTCCCCAGGACAAAGAAGACTCCCAGACTCTCCCTCTCCGTACAGCGTCACACGCTGCTGTGCAGGAACTCCCCTCTCGAAAAGGACCCTCAGCGGGTCCCTAGGCACTACCGGAGCTGGCTAACCTGCCCGGTAGACCAGACGCTCTCCAAGATACCAAACCGGTCCGTATGGCGTCGCCAAGTACAGACGTTGGGTATCACGCTCTGCAAACCGTGCCCCAATACTCTCAGGAACGCCCGCGTACTGACCCCACGGGCACGGTACAAACTGCAAAAGAAACAAACATCCCTAAAACATAAGTACAATCATTTTAAGTACATTCTATTTAGAATGGTTCAAACACAAACCTGTCCAAACTCCATAACGTTCAGGCGCACCCGAACGTCATCGTACGACCAGTTGAAGGCCGCACGGTTGCAGGTGCCCCAAATACGCACCGCCGGGTACGCTCTCACAATCTTCCTGGCATGCTCAGGCAGCAGGAAGGGGAAATTGTAGGTTTATATCGGTATATTGACCTTTAAAATCACAGGATTATAATGAAAAACTTTATAAGATTTATGGTCAAAAATTGAAATTGCATAACATAATAAAGAGATTTAGAATTAACCTTTTAATCCTTGTAAATCGGCCTAAGAACAATACCAAAACTATGGTATCTCCTAATTGAAACACTCAAGATGTATGTGAGATATGCCCTTAGAGAATTGCTAGAGAATTGTAGAGAAGAAAACTGGTTTTCTCTCAAATTTTGAGTGTTGTGAATGATGAATGAATTAGGGTAGAATTATAATAGAATTAGGAAAGACTAATATACTCTCCTATATCCAATATGGCCGGCCACTTTTGATGTATTTGGGGAGATATAGTTCTCCTCAAATACTTCACTTGTTGACCAAGAAAACGTATCTAGACTATGATGTATCTGGACACTTTTCTTTTGGTCATTTTAGCTTTTTATATAATGCGTTATATTCCTAGTGTCATCTGTATGGACCGACTATAATATATTATAAATATCCTTATATTCATAATTTGCTGATTAATTATAACAGTTTATATTTAATTAGCTTGCATTATACACAATAATCAAATATAACATTTTATATTCAATTCACGAATTACATTTAATTCGTCTCAGCTAATATTATTTAATCTGTATTAAATAGCCGTACCACCATTACACTGACTAACATTTTAGTCAGTAACATCATCACACTTGACTAACATTTTAGTCACATTTGACTATCCTTTTAGTCAACAACACTGACTAACCGTTTAGTCATTAAGTAAGGCATCAATATAATCATTTTCTCAAATAATCACATCTCTCAAACACATCCTTTAGGTGTGACTCTTAGGGACCAGTTGATCACCGCCATCTGTATGACAATAACGTCAAACTTATCTAGCAAGCCAACCGTTATCGATAAACGTTAATCAACTGATTAAATACAAAATGTACCCTGTGTACCTTTAGAGATTTATTTATGTTATTGCACTAACTGTGGAGGACACTAACTCCAACAATCTCCCACAAGTCCGTACAAGTGTAGGTGCGATAACCAATTCTCATATCCATAATAAATTTCTCCCACTCAATGTAAACCAATTTGTAAAGTCTGTACTTTCAAAGGTCGTAGTTCACAAGTGATCAGAATCAAGAGTGGTTTCCCCGACTAGAGAGTAACTTAACTGATAAACGAATCAATATTCGAGCATGGCCATGCATTTTCAGTTACAGCTCCTCGAGTGGCCCTGAGAAAAAGTATTATAACTCGATAGAAGTTGGATATTTCCCTCAACTCGAATCCTGCAGATGTAAGCGCAGCATGAAATGACCCAGTGAAAATCTACTTGGCCTCCTGTTACGGTCGACCGTGAGAAAGAAACCAAAGTCACCCAAAATCTGCCTTAATCTCAAGAGACAGTCGATAGTCAAAAGAATCGACTCTAGGAACACTATGGATGTCCTATCCACGACCCGGCACCTAATGTTCTGAAACATTTAGGACTCCATGTAGTCGTCACAAAATTGTCCTGCGATTTCAGTAAACCCGCATCTGCGGATCGATCACCAACGCTTGACTTATGGCTCGTTGAACCCACCATCAATCGACGTCACAAAATGATTGCCTGAGTTATCAGCTCGTGTAGGCGATCACGGACCAAAACAAAATATATAGCAATTCAGTTCACTTTGAGGTGTTCAATGTTGTCTGTACAACCCTCATGAAAAACAATATATAAAACAAAACGATGATTTTATTAGAAGTTTTAGGAAAAACAAGTGTCAAATCCATACAAACAGCTAATACAACTCAGGAACACGCTTAATTCCCATGGATTTAACGTGCCCTTCATGCTTATCTTGTCTCAACGGCTTAGTGAGAGGATCTGCTATGTTATCATCCGTAGCAATCTTGTCAATCACTATCTCCTTCTGCTCCACGTAATCTCGTATCATGTGAGCCTTCCTTTGCACGTGCCGAGACTTGTTCTTTGGACTTCGACTCGCCGGCTTGGAAGATGGCACCACTATTGTCACAATAGATGGTGATCGGGTCATTCGAACTAGGAACTACTGTTAGTCCTTGTAAGAACTGACGCATCCATATGGCTTCCTTTGCAGCCTCTGAAGCAGCATAGTACTCGGACTCAGTCGTGGAATCTGCTATAACTGTTTGTTTGGAGCTTTTCCAGCTGACCGCAGCGCCATTTAGAGTAAAAACGAATCCAGATTGAGATTTCGAGTCATCTCGATCCGTTTGGAAACTAGCATCTGCGTGCAGATTCAGCGCATAGCTCAGTGTCTCCTCCATAAGTCAATACCCAATCTTTAGTCCTCCGTAGGTACTTAAGAATGTTCTTTACGGCCATCCAGTGTGCTTCACCTGGATTGCCTTGGTATCGGATCGTCATACACAATGCATATGCCACGTCCGGACGTGTGCATATCATGGCATACATGATCGATCCTATAGCTGATGCATATGGAATCCGACTCATGCGCTCGACCTCTTCCGATGTCTTTGGTGCTTGAGCTTTACTCAAGTGCACTCCAGAGATCATTGGAGGGTTCCCCTTCTTGGAGTTGGTCATGCTGAACCTCTCAAGAATCTTATCTATATAAGACTCCTGACTGAGGGATAACATCCGTCGTGATCTATCTCTATAGATACGGAGCCCCAAAATTCGCTGTGCCTCACCCAGATCCTTCATCTGGAAATGGTTCTTTTAACCATACTTTTACCGAAGTTAAGAGAGGTTTGTCATTCCCAATCAAGAGTATGTCATCTACATACAGTATTAGGAAGACAATCTTCCTCCCACTCGACTTGATATATAGGCATGGTTCCTCGACCGATCGAGTGAATCCATTCTCCTTTATCACTTAGTCGAAGCGATGATTCCAACTCCGTGAAGCTTGCTTAAGTCCATAGATGGAACGCTTAAGCTTGCAAACCTTCTTCGGAATTTCAGGATCAGTGTAACCTTCGGGTTGTACCATGTACAACTCCTCCTCCAAATAACCGTTTAAGAAGGCGGTTTTCACATCCATTTGCCAAATTTCATAGTCATGAAATGCGGCAATCGCTAAGAGAATCCGAATGGAACGAAGCATGACTACGGGTGCAAAGATCTCATCATAGTGCAACCCTTGCACTTGAGTGAAACCCTTTGCCACTAGTCGTGCCTTGTATATGTCTGGTTGTCCTTCTACAGATCGCTTTCTCTTGTAAAGCCATTTGCACTGAAGAGGCCTAGCCTTATCATGTAAGTCAACCAGATCCCATACATCGTTCTCGTACATAGAGTCCATCTCGGATTGCATGACTTCTTGCCATAGCTTTGAGTCAGAACACGTCATGGCACCTTTATAGGTTACGGGTTTGTTACTCTCAAGGAGTAAAACGTCGTCTCTCCCATTCTCCTCAACCATACCGATGTATCTATCTGGAGGAATGGAGAGTCTACCCGACCTTCTGGGTTCCAAGGGAACATTTGTTGGGGTTAGTGTCCTCCACAGTTAGTGCAATAACATAAATAAATCTCTAAAGGTACACAGGGTACATTTTGTATTTAATCAGTTGATTAACGTTTATCGATAACGGTTGGCTTGCTAGATAAGTTTGACGTTATTGTCATACAGATGGCGGTGATCAACTGGTCCCTAAGAGTCACACCTAAAGGATGTGTTTGAGAGATGTGATTATTTGAGAAAATAATCATATCGATGCCTTATTTAATGACTAAAAGGTTAGTCAGTGTTGTTGACTAAAAGGTTAGTCAAATGTGACTAAAAGGTTAGTCCAATATGACTAAGAGGTTAGTCAAATGTGATAATGAATGTTATTTAATAATGATTAAATAATATTAGATGAGAGGAATTAGCTGTATTTTGGAAATTGAATATAAAAGGTTATATTTAATTATTACGTATAATGTAAGCTAATTAATTTTAATCAGTTATAATAAATTAGCAAATTATAAATATATGGATATTTATGATTAATTATAATATAAGGATATTATAAATTACATTATACATTAAAAGCTAAATAAGACTAATTAATGGGTTAAACTTTTAATTAGTTTTTGGGCTTGAAAATTTAGAAGTGGGAGAGCCCACTTCACCTCTATTTGGACGTGTGAAGTAGTAGGGTAGAGGGAGTTGTTTTTCTTCCTCCCTACTTAATCTAATCACATCCTAATTCTCTCCCTAATTTATTCACTTATTCTACAACACAAAATCTCAAGAAAAGAAAATTAGTTTTCTCTCTTATTTTCTAGCAATTAAAAGGCATATCAAGAACACATCTTGGGTGAGATAATTAGGAGATACCATACTTTTGGTATTGATCTTAGGCCAATTCTTAAGGATTAAAAGGTTAATTCTTATTCTTTTATTATGTTATGCAATTTCAATTTATGACCATAAATCTTATAAAGTTTTTCATTATAATCCTGTGGATTTTAAGGTCTATATACGGATATAAACCTACAAGTGGTATCAAAGCCTTAGGGCATATGAATTTTTATAAGGTTTTCATAAAAATCGATTTTGTGTAAATTTTAATCAATTTTGATGTTTGGCCGAATTGATTTTAAAAGGGCCGTATGTTGTTCATGTATGTGCCGTATGTTTTGCTTAATTTTTGGCTTAATTTGGTCTATTTGATTCATATTTATCAATGTTTTAAGTTGTTAAAACTATAATATATGATTTTGTATAGGTTTTGATTTAATACTGATTGAATTAAAACTTAAAAGGACCAAATTTGTGTATATTGATGAACATATAATGTTGTTGATCATTAGAACTACTAATTTAAGATGTTTAATCTAAAAAGTTATTTTGATTATCTTAAGTCAATGTTTAATACGGATTAAAATTGAGTAAGTATCGATCTAATCATTAACGTAATCGAATTAAAACGGTTTAATTCATTGATTCATTTGCATGGCCGAATTAAAATTTTTTTTTAGGTAAATTTTTTTTAAAAAAAAATTGGCCGAAAGTAGTTTATTTTTTAAAAAAAAAAAAAATATATATATATATTTAAATCGGCTTGTGTATTGTTTTGGCCGGATTTTTGGTTTGTTTTGGCCAAAAGTTTTTCAATTTTTGGAAATTTTATTTTTTGTCATATTTGTTATAACGATAACATATATATGTTTAGTTATTATGAAAAGGTTCATAATATTTGATACCATATATTTTTTAAAAAGGTTTAAAATATTTGTGACCTAATTTATGTTATACTGATAATATAAATTTTGGATTATTGTTTGATTAAGATATTATGAACAATTAAGGAATTGTTGTATAATGATAATCATTTAAAAAGGGTGGTTTGGATTTAATCAATTTGTATGCATTGATTTTATTATGTTTAGTTGATGCTATTTATATATGTTTGTGAATGAATGTTTGAATGGATGGTTTATTTTACGCATTATTTTTGTACAAACGGTTGTAATTTACTAGTGTGGCCTTAGAAGATTATGTTTTCGTAATGAAGGAAACATAATTTTGGTTGTATTTTGAGATCTCGAATCTCCCATTTTGTAATATTATTAATTTTGGCATATTTTGAATTAGAATGTAAATAGGTTTATTTTTGTAATTCAAAAATGTAATTTTGAGAAGATTCAAGATGAAGATTCAAGATGGACTCCCACTTAAAGCCCAAGATGAAGAATGAAGACAGCTTTAGGGTCCATGGATGGATTCCAATTTGTATATGTCTTTATTTTCATAGGGATAGGCCACACTAGGTGTTTTCGTTTTTGCCTTTTTCCTTTTACCATTTTCATTGCATTCACGTTAGTTAGTAGCATCATATTCCGCCTAAACTAAACCAAACCATCTAATATGCATGAAAATGGATCATTTAGTTGCATTTCTATCATGGACATACGGATGTCATTCGTTTAGGGCTATCACCTCAAATTAATCATTCACGTAAATGCTAGATGTTTGTTCACTTAAAATGAATTAAAATGAGTTGATGGGACCTTCCTCTAAAACTAAAATTGAGATTAGTCTTTATAGGAAAAGCATACTATGAGCCTCTTCTTCGTCGGTAGGCATGTAGGACCTTACTCTCCACATGACCCCTTCTACGTTGGGTAAGTAGTATGCGTTGACCTATTTTACCTCAACACTATAGTTCGAGTAATATCTCGTAGTTATGGTGGACTAATAGATAGGATTTATTGAAATCTATCGACCAAGAATTCTAATAGTAGAATTACCCAAGAGGTTGGCTTATCAATTTAAAGAAATTGAGTCTTGGGATCATTTATATAATTCTTGAGGGAGGTCGATTATATGAGTGCACGAGTCATTGCATTAAAATGTTATTGTTTTTGACTTAAATTTTAAAACTATGATTTCTTATCTTCTCTCTTCTTCTTCTTTATTTTCACAGTTTCGAATACATTATATACAGATATAACTACTGTAACAAATGGCTGTACGTGAAAACGAACCAATGCCAAGTGCCACACTAACTCACGAATCATGGCTTAGGATCTTTATGGGCACCATGAATCAGTCAACTCGACTGAAAAGTGATGGGTCCAATTTTTCTGATTGGGAGGCCGCATTACGGAATGCTGCCATAGCTGACGGTAAGCTCAAGTACTTGACTGAGCCACTACCGACTATACCAGCTCCCGATGCAGGAGCAAATGACCTCTATCTTTACAATGATTTCATGATGAAGGCGGGTGCGTTACAGAACGTACTCATCTATGCAATGGAATCCAATTTGCAAAGAAGGTTCATTACCCAAGGTGCAAACAAGATTTTCACCACCCTTACTAAGGAATTCTCGAAAGCACCGAGAATCAAGAGTTACGAGTATACTACTCGTTTCTTCGAAGCTAGACTCCAAAAGGGCCAACCGGTTGGTCCACACCTTCTCGACATGATCGAGAACGTCGAGAAACTGGAGGAGCTTGGTTGCAAGATCGATGAGAAGATCGTCATTGATCGAGTGCTCCACTCTCTTCATGATGGGTATGACCTCTTTAGGGCAAACTATTACATGAATGACATGCAGAAAAGTCTGCATGAGCTTCACTCACTCGCATGCACTGGAGTGATCTGAAGTTGAGTGGGAGCATGAAACAAGATGTTCTCATGATCGGCAACAAGAAGGGTAAGGGTAAGGCTCCGGCTAACCTAACTGTAGGAAAGCCAAAGTTTAAAAAGCCAGTGATTGCGAAGAGTGGGCCTGGTGAGTCTAGCGGTAGCTCACAAGGCAAGGCAAAAGCAAAGCAAAACATGGAGTGCCACCATTGCCACAAGTCTGGGCATTGGAGGCGAATCGTCCGTGTATCTTTGAGGACACAAAAGCAGGCCACGTCATTCCTGTTGGTATGTCTTCTTTTATTCATATGATTGAGATTAACCATGCAAGTTTCGGAACTTGGGTACTTGATACTGGTTGTGGTTCTCATCTGTGCGAGTGGGGAATGGAGCAAGAGTTGCTGCCGTTTCAGTAGGGACATATGTAATCCAACTCCCAAGTGGATTTGAGTTATTTATGAATAACTGTTACTATGTACCTAGTTTATCTAAAAACATTATTTCTGTATCCGTTCTTGATAAAGAAGGATTTTCATTTTCAATTAAGAATAATAGCTGTATTTTCTCATTGAACGATATGATTTATGGTAAAGCTGTTTCCATGAACGGAATTTATGTTTTAGATCAAACCACAGAAATCATGCATGTGAGTAACAAGAAAGCAAAGGTTGGTGACAAAGATCAAACCTATCTATGGCATTGCCGTATGGGACACATAAATGAGAAACGCGTGAAAAAGCTCATTGATAATGGGACGATCGCCCCATTTGACTATGAAACTTTTGGCACGTGTGAGTCATGTCTTATAGGCAAAATGTCTCGAATTTCCTTCAAAGGTGTTGGAATGCGCGCTGCTGACCTATTAGGACTCATACATACTGATGTGTGTGGACCTATGTCAATCAACGCTAGAGATGGCTATAGGTATTTTATCACTTTCACGGACGATTTGAGTAGATATGGACTTGTCTACTTAATGAAGCATAAAAGTGAGTCCTTTGACAAGTTCAAGGAATTCCAGAATAAGGTTGAGAACCAACTGGATAGAAAGATAAAAGCACTACGTTCAGATTGTGGTGGCGAATATCTTTCAACTGAGTTTGATCGACACCTGAAAGACCGCGGGATAGTATTACAGTTAACTCCACCTGGAACACCACAACTGAATGGTGTGTCCGACCGCAGGAATCGAACATTACTTGATATGGTTCGATCCATGATGAGTCACACGGTAGTACCTGACTCATTGTGGGGCTATGCTCTTTTATCAGCTGCTTTAATACTTAACCGAAGTCCGTCTAAAGCTGTAGACAAGACTCCATACGAGTTATGGAAGGGAACGGTCCCTAACTTGTCCTTTATTCGGGTTTGGGGGTGCGAGGCTTATGTCAAGTGGAGACACGAGGATAAGCTCGGCCCGCGATCGGTCAAGACATACTTTATTGGTTATCCAAAAGGAATGTTTGGTCATTACTTCTATTCGCCTACCGAACACCGAGTTTTTGTTGCGGCTAGTGCGACGTTCTTAGAGAAAGAGTTTCTCGAAGACAAGAGAGGTAATAGAACCTTCGATCTGTCGGAGATTCCTGAACCAACAACCGAGCAACCTATGGAGGAAACTGTTCCTTCTTCGTCTGCTGCGGTCAATATTCCCTTGGAACCCAGAAGGTCGGGTAGACTTTCCATTCCTCCAGATCGATATATCGGTATAGTCGAGGAGAATGGGAGAGACGACGTTTTACTCCTTGAGAGCAACGAACCCGTAACCTATAAAGCTGCCCTGACATGTTCTGACTCAAAGCTTTGGCAAGAAGCCATGCAATCCGAGATGGACTCAGTGTATGAGAACGATGTATGGGATCTGGTTGACTTACCTGATAAGGCTACGCCTCTTCAGTGCAAATGGCTTTACAAGATAAAGCGATCTGTAGAAGGACAACCAGATATATACAAGGCGCGATTAGTGGCAAAGGGTTTCACTCAAGTGCAAGGGTTGCACTATGATGAGATCTTTGCACCCGTAGTCATGCTTCGTTCCTTTCGAATTCTCTTAGCGATTGCCGCATTTCATGACTATGAAATTTGGTAAATGGATGTGAAAACCGCCTTCTTAAACGGTTATTTGGAGGAGGAGTTGTACATGGTACAACCCAAAGGTTTCATCGATCCTAAAGATCCTAAGAAGGTTTGCAAGCTTAAGCGTTCCATTTATGGACTTAAGCAAGCTTCACGGAGTTGGAATCATCGCTTCGACCAAGTGATAAAGGAGAATGGATTCACTCGATCGGTCGAGGAACCATGTCTATATATCAAGTCGAGTGGGAGCAAGACTGTCTTCCTAATACTGTATGTCGATGACATACTTTTGATTGGGAATGATATACCTCTCTTAACTTCGGTAAAAGTTTGGTTACAGAACCATTTCCAGATGAAAGATCTGAGTGAGGCACAACGAATTTTGGAGATCCGTATCTATAGAGATAGATCACGATGGATGTTATCCCTCAGTCAGGAGTCTTATATAGATAAGATTCTTGAGAGATTCAGTACGACCAAGTCGTGTTCCTTATGCTTAGGCAGTAGGATCGATCATGTATGCCATAATATGCTCACGTGCAGACGTGGCATCTGAAATGGGTATTGTCTTATAGAGGTGCTATAAGGCTATCTTGTCGATTCTTGTGAGATGCTAACTTCCACACGAATTGAGATGACTCGATATCTCAGCTTGGATTCGTCTTTACTCTTTATGGCAATCGCGATCACAAGAAACAGCCCAAAATATAGTGTCATAGTAGATTCTACGATCGTGTCCGAGTACTATGCTATTTAGTTGCGAGGAAGTCAGATGGATGCGTCAGTTCTTACAAGGACTAACTGTAGTTCCTAGTTCGAATGACAATATCATCATCTATTATATTAATAGAGGTGCCATCTTCCAGGCTAAAGAGCCTAAAGTCCAGCAACTATTCTAGATATGTACGTCGGTATTTGATAAGCATGAAGGGCACGTTATCTTCATGAGAATTGCACGTGTTACTGGTTATAATAGTACTTGACATGGATCGGATAAATGTATCTTTTTCATATACTATTTATAACATCATCGTTTTGTTTTATATTGTTTTTCATGAGGGTTGTGCAGACAACGTTGAACACCTCAAAGTGAACTGGAAAACATTATATTTGTTTTGGTCCGTAATCGCCTACATGAGCTGATAACTCTGGCGATTATTTTGTGACGTCGATTGATGGTGGGTTCAACGAGCCATAAGTCAAACTGTTGACTGATCGATCACAGATGCGGGTTTACTGAAATCGCGCAGGACAATTTTGTGACGACTACATGGAGTCCTAAATGTTTCAGAACATTAGGTGCCTGGTCGTGGATAGGACATCCATAGTGTTCCTAGAGTCGATTCTTTTGACTATCGACTGTCTCTTGAGATTAAGGCAGATTTTGGGTGACTTTGGTTTCTTTCTCACTACGACCGTAACGAGGAGGCTAAGTAGATTTTCACCGGTCATTTCATGCTGCGCTTACATCCGCAAGATTCGAGTTGAGGAAATATCCAAACTTCTATCGAGTTATAATATTTATTCTCGTGGCCACTCGAGGAGTCAGAATCGAAAATGCATGGCCATGCTCGAATATTGATTCGTTTATCGCTTAAGTTACTCTCTAGTCGGAAACCACTCTTGATCTTGATCGCCATGAACTACGACCTTTGAAAGTACAGACTTTGCAAATTGGTTTACATTGAGTAGGAGAAATTTATTATGGATATGAGAATCGGTTATCGCACCTACACTTGTACGGACAAGTGGGAGATTGTTGGGGTTAGTGTCCTCCACAGTTAGTGCAATAACATAAATAAAGCTCTAAAGGTACACAGGGTACATTTTGTATTTAATCAGTTGATTAACGTTTATCGATAACGGTTGGCTTGCTAGATAAGTTTGACGTTATTGTCATACAGATGGCGGTGATCAACTGGTCCCTAAGAGTCACACCTAAAGGATGTGTTTGAGAGATGTGATTATTTGAGAAAATAATCATATCGATGCCTTATTTAATGACTAAAAGGTTAGTCAGTGTTGTTGACTAAAAGGTTAGTCAAATGTGACTAAAAGTTTAGTCCAATATGACTAAGAGGTTAGTCAAATGTGATAATGAATGTTATTTAATAATGATTAAATAATATTAGATGAGAGGAATTAGCTGTATTTTGAAAATTGAATATAAAAGGTTATATTTAATTATTACGTATAATGTAAGCTAATTAATTTTAATTAGTTATAATAAATTAGCAAATTATAAATATATGGATATTTATGATTAATTATAATATAAGGATATTATAAATTACATTATACATTAAAAGCTAAATAAGACTAATTAATGGGTTAAACTTTAAATAGTTTTTGGGCTTGAAAATTTAGAAGTGGGAGAGCCCACTTCACCTCTATTTGGACGTGTGAAGTAGTAGGGTAGAGGGAGTTGTTTTTCTTCCTCCCTACTTAATCTAATCACATCCTAATTCTCTCCCTAATTTATTCACTTATTCTACAACACAAAATCTCAAGAAAAGAAAATTAGTTTTCTCTCTTATTTTCTAGCAATTAAAAGGCATATCAAGAACACATCTTGGGTGAGATAATTAGGAGATACCATACTTTTGGTATTGATCTTAGGCCAATTCTTAAGGATTAAAAGGTTAATTCTTATTCTTTTATTATGTTATGCAATTTCAATTTATGACCATAAATCTTATAAAGTTTTTCATTATAATCCTGTGGATTTTAAGGTCTATATACGGATATATACCTACAACATTAACCGCAGCAGACGTAGAAGGAACAGTTTCCTCCATTAGTCGCTCGGTTGTTGGTTCTGGAATCTCCGACAGATCGAAGGTTCTATTACTTCTCTTGTCTCCGAGAAACTCTTTCTCTAAGAACTTCGCACTAGCCGCAACAAAAACTCGTTGTTCGGTAAGCGAATATAAGTAATGACCAAACATTCCTTTTGGATAACCAATAAAGTATGTCTTGACCGATCACGGGCCAAGCTTATCCTCGTGTCTCCACTTGACATAAGCCTCGCACCCCCAAACCCGAATAAAGGACAAGTTAGGGACCGTTCCCTTCCATAACTCGTATGGAGTCTTGTCAACAGCTTTAGTCGGACTTCGGTTAAGTATAAGAGCAGCTGACAAAAGAGCATAGCCCCATAATGAGTCAGGTACAACCGTGTGACTCATCATGGATCGAACCATATCAAGTAATGTTCGATTCCGGCGTTCGGACACACCATTCAGTTGTGGTATTCCAGGTGGAGTTAACTGTAATACTATCCCGCGGTCTTTCAGGTGTCGGTCAAAATCAGTTGAAAGATATTCGCCACCACGATCTGAACGTAGTGCATTTATCTTTCTATCCAGTTGGTTCTCAACCTTGTTCTGGAATTCCTTGAACTTGTCGAAGGACTCACTTTTATGCTTCATTAATAGACATAACCATATCTACTCAAATCGTCCGTGAAAGTGATAAAATACCTATAGCCATTTCTAGCGTTGATTGACATAGGTCCACACACATCAGTATGTATGAGTCCTAATAGGTCAGCAGCGCGCATTCCAACACCTTTGAAGGAAATTCGAGACATTTTGCCTATAAGACATGATTCACACGTGCCAAAAGTTTCATAGTCAAATGGGGCAATTGTCCCACTATTAATGAGCTTTTTCACGCGTTTCTCATTTATGTGTCCCATACGGCAATGCCATAGATAGGTTTGATCTTTGTCACCAACCTTTGCTTTCTTGTTACTCACATGCATGATTTCTGTGGTTTGATCTAAAACATAAATTCCGTTCATGGAAACAACTTTACCATAAATCATTTCATTCAAAGAGAAAATACAGCTATTATCCTTTATTAAAAATGAAAATCCTTCTTTATCAAGAACGGATACAGAAATAATGTTTTTCGATAAACTAGGTACATAGTAACAGTTATTCAGAAATAACTCAAATCCACTTGGGAGTTGGATTACTTATGTTCCTACTGAAACGGCAGCAACTCTTGCTCCATTCACCACTCGCAGGTCTACATCACCTCTTGCCAGAGTTTTGATGCTTCTTAGGCCCTGCAAATGATTGCACAGATGAGAACCACAACCAGTATCAAGTACCCAAGTTCCGAAACTTGCATGGTTAATCTCAATCATATGAATAATAGAAGACATACCAACAGGAGCGACGCGGTCTGCTTTAATGTCCTCAGCATACACGGGACAGTTACGCCTCCAATGCCCAGACTTGTGGCAATGGTGGCACTCCATGCTCTGCTTTGCTTTCGCCTTGCCTTGTGAGCTACCACTAGACTCACCAGGCCCACTCTTAGCAACCACTGGCTTCTTGAATTTTGGCTTCCCTACAGTTAGGTTAGCCGGAGCCTTACCTTACCCTTCTTGTTGCCAATCATGAGAACATCTTGTTTCATGCTCCCACTCAACTTCAGATCACTCTCCGTCTGTACGAGGAGTGAATGGAGCTCATGCAGACTTTTCTGCATGTCATTCATGTAATAGTTTGCCCTAAAGAGGGCATACCCATCATGAAGAGAGTGGAGCACACGATCAACGATGATCTTCTCATCGATCCTGCAACCAAGCTCCTCTAGTTTTTCAACATTCTCGATCATGTCGAGAAGGTGTGGACCAACCGGTTGGCCCTTCTGGAGTCTTGCTTCAAAGAAACGAGTGGTGTACTCGTAACTTTTGATTCTCGGAGCTTTCGAGAACTCTTTTGTTAGGGTGGTGAAAATCTTGTTTGCACCTTGGGTAATGAATCGTCTTTGCAAATTGGATTCCATTGCATAGATGAGTACGTTCTGTATCGCACCCGCCCCCATCATGAAATCATTGTAAAGATAGAGTTCATTTGCTCCTGCATCGGGAGCTGGTTTAGTGGGCAGTGGCTCAGTCAAGTACTTGAGCTTGCCGTCAGCTATGGCAGCATTCCGTAATGCGGCCTCCCAATCAGAAAAATTGGACCCATCACTCTTCAGTCGAGTAGACTGATTCATGCTGTCCATGAAAATTCTAAGCCATGATTCGCGTGTTAGTGTGGCACTTGGCATTGGTTCGTCAGTACGTACAGCCATTTGTTATAGTAGTTATATCTGTATATAACGTATTCGAAACTGTGAAAAGAAAGAAGAAGAAGAGAGAAGATAAGAAATCATGGTTTTAAAAGATTAAGTCGTAAAGCAATAACGTTTTAATGCAATGACTCGTGCACTCATATAATCGACCTCCCTCGAGAATTATATAAATGATTGATAGGCTTAGTCGCACTCGCCTAGTCAAAGATAATCCAAACTCACTCTACTAGGTAGCAAGGGTAAGTCGGGTCGAATCCACAGGGAGAAGGTCGCTTATGTTGGTTATTTTGGGTGATTCTAATCTCGGTTCAAGTGATTGGTTGGTTACTAGAGCTAGAGTAAAAGGATAAAGGGTTTAACGATAAGGAAAGAAGTCTAGGAAGTCGGGTTAGGCACGGGGAAGGTTAAGGCAAAGGATGGTGAACGGGTTGAGTAGGTAATCGCACTTGCTAAGGATTTAGCTCGTCCTCTCGGTCTTAAGCTACCTCTAGGTCTCAAAAGCGGGCTCTCGCTACTTACAATTGAGGGTCCTAATGATTGTCTCGCGCCTCTCCTAGAACTAGTTTCTCGATCTTAAGTTCAAGGGTGCTAAAGGTTTGCTAAAACGTGATCAAGGATTCAACAAACACATTCAAGCAAAGACAATCAAAGCAAGAGCAAAAACCTAACTCTAATGATCACCAAATACAACCAAAACCAAAACCCATACTTCACCCTTCTCCCTAGATAATTAAACTACTCACTCATGGCGAATTTAACAACAAAAGCAAATGAAATAACGAAGGACATGATCAAAGATGATAAATAATGAAATAACAATAAAAAGGAAGAAGAGGAATTCAATACCAATCAGAAATTTGATGAAACAAAGGATGAATTCGACAACAAAAACCAAATAAACGATAAAACTAGAGCAATCCGAGTCGGGAATTCAAAGTACAAGAAGGAAAATTATTTTAACCCTATGTTTTCTTGAGGAACTAGTTTAAAGAGTTGAGAATATGCTGTAGAAAATTCGTGCCAAAATATAATCAAATGCTCCTTCAAATAGACGATCTAAAATAAGCACACGAGGAGTCTCATGCCCATCCCGTCCGGGACCATACACATCCCGACCGGGACAGCCTCAACCCGGCCGGGACACCCTTGTCCCGTGCTCTTCAGGCCTTTGCTCAATTTGCACTTGTTTTGTACTTAGTTTATTTTCTTGTTTTTGCTTCTTCTTGTTGTCCCAAGGCCAAGGGATGAGGCTCATGAGTAGGGACGAGTTTTAGGATGATAATTTGAGCTTCAAATCCCGAGCCAAGGTCCCGAGACACCTTCATTGGTTGAAACGAGGCTCGTACGCAAGCGAAACGCGACGAAACCAACTCGAATCAACTCGAAACTTCACGAAACTTTACGAAACTTCACGAAACCTCTCGACAAGCATCCTAAGCTCCAAATATGCGCTTGTACCTGCAAAATGGACATAAAAACGCAAAGGCGGTAATCCGGAGAGAAATAGGAGCTGAAACGCAATCAAAAGCACAGGAATCGCAAAGAAACGCAAGCGACAGGGGGCTATAAGTATGTAAATATATGAGATATCAAACTCCCCCAAACCGAACCGTTGGTTGTCCTCAAGCAACCAAGCGTGACAGAAAATAGAGGACAAAGCGAGCACAAGAGAACTTCCCCAACAAATCACCAAACCGCAAGTAGCATGAGCAAATGGCAATCAATCCCGAATCAACATGGGACGTATGGAAATAGCTAGCTAACGGATGAGAATTACAAGACGGCGCAGAATGAATAGCATGGCTTAAACTTAGGCTCTCCAGCAATCAAATCACGGACCTCTCGCGGTTTCCACTCTACTCAAATGATGAACAAGGCGAAGTATGTAGTGACACTCACCTACTCAACTGGTGGAAGCACGCCCGCAATCTAATGTGGACCAAATCTCGCATTCCCGTACACAACAATGTCACAAAACGAAACAAACATGAGGGCTTACATAGGAAATGAGGGTGTAAAGGCCATAGAGAGGTAAAGGGTGAGAAGGTGGATCAAAAAGTTATGGAATCGTGGAGCTAAGCCACTAGAAACCACTCGTACTACTCAAGTGCTCGTCCAAGCCAACAAAGAACCCAACTCTCATGAAAAACGGACCGAAAGCAGCATATCGGTCTCCTTTACACATCAACGCAACATGACAACAAATTTCAAGTGCTCACTCATGCAACAATAACAACAACTCATCATTTTTTTTTTTTTACGCAAACATTTTTCTTTCTTTGTTTTGATTTTTGTGTTGTGTTTATTTTTTCAGATTTTTGTTTCATTTTTTTTTTCTTGAGCAAAGAGCACACTCACATAAGTGTAGTTGCGGAAAACCTCATCAAAGGTCGGGGAAACAGCAATCCCAACCATATTCACCAACACTCTCAAGGCAAACGACGTCAGCAAGTCGTAGCATGATCACAACCCAAGGACAAGCACAAGAGTAAGCAAAGCGGTCTCTAGCAAGGCTAGGTAGGCTATTTGGCAATGTAGCTAGCAAACTCATGTGTATAAGGGTAAAAGGATCATATATGAGAGGAATAAGACAATGCAAAGACAAGGTGAATCATAAGAAATCAACTAAAGCCTCATATGCGAAAACAAGTGACAAAATCGTGGGAAACACGGGATAGGGGCCACACTTATGCGCGTTAATGTTACGTACCCCACGAGGAGAACTACTCACAATCAAAGCACGGGGACCGGGATAGATGAACCGGCCGCAGGAGGCTAAAAACCTCACAATATAAGTAGCTAAAGTCCGTGAATGATAAAGCCAACAAGTAAAAGCACGCCATCATCTGCAAGCACGTCTAAACATCCCCGAAAGTGCTAATCCAACAATAAAAATCATGCCAAAGCTCAAAGCATACAAGGGAAGGGATGTCGGGAAAGAAAAAGGTAAAAACAAGCTCGCAAACAACGCTCGTGATACGTATTTTTGGTATTTTTTTTGAAATTTTCTGAATTTTTTTGGATTTTTCAGATTTTTCAGATTTTTTTTGGATTTGTGGATTTTTTTGAAAAAGGAAAAACGAAAAAGAAAGCGTAAAAAAAAAAGCAAAGCGTTCCTCCCCCCAAACCGAACGACACATTGTCCCCAATGTGTCCTAAAGCACATCAACCAGGGACCTTAAAAAAAAAGGGAGAAAAACCCGCAAAAGAAAGTCTCAAAAGAAAGCAAAGTACATACAATATATTTACAAGCAAAACGTTCCCCCCAAACCAGTTTCAAACGGGGGGCGCAGCACGGTACGGGAAGTACCACCAACCGTGGGTCTCGTCATAAACGATCCCGCTACCATTGTCCTCATCGTCGTCATATCCATCATCATCAACAGCTCGGCCATCCTTGTCAACAGCAGCTCCGCCACCAATACTCGCAACAGCATGCTTGTCGTCCTTGATGACAGCTCTACCCGCGTCCGTCCTCCCTAGCTCACCTGCACAAGTGTCATGAGAACAAAGCACGGCCTCAAGAGGGTCCCTCTCGAGGACTTGCGGTAAGTACTCATCTACACAATCATCAAGAACATCAACCGCAAAGACATGCTCCTCCAACATTGGGCGTTTCAAAGCGTTTGACAAGTTAAAAGCGATTTTATCACCTCCAACATCCAATGTCAACTTTCCGTTCTTGACGTCAATTATAGCACCTGCAGTGTGCAAGAAATGCCGACCCAAAATAATAGGAATTTGGGAGTCCTCGGCCATGTCAAGAACGACAAAGTCGACAGGGATGAAAATTTTTCCGACCTTGACAGGAACGTCCTCCAAAACACCTAGAGGGCGTTTGACAGAACGATCCGCCATCTGGAGCGTGATATTAGTTACTTTCAACTCGCCCATGTTGAGCTTCTCTATACCGAGTACGGCATGACACTCACACTTGCACCTAAATCACACAAAGCTTTATCAATGAAAGTAGTACCAATAGTGCAAGGGATCGAGAAGCTACCCGGATCTTTCAATTTAGGAGGAGACTGGTTTTGTAAGAGTGCACTGCATTCAGCAGTAAAAGCAACAGTCTCGACCTCATTGGAAGATCGTTTACGGGTGAGTATGTCTTTGAGAAATTTTGCGTAAGCAGGGACCTGCGTGACTAGTTCAGTAAAGGGTATCGTTACCTTAAGGTCCTTGACGACCTCCATAAACTTACCAAATTGCGAGTCAAGTTTAGATTTTACCACTCGGCTTGGGAATGGTAGTTTGATTTGAATCGGCGGCTCGACAGGCTTGCTCTGCGCTTGCTCCTTCTCCTTCCGCACGTGTGAGCTGCCTTGACCCTTCTCGGCTACCTGCACACCACCACCATTCACGGCCCCTCCACCACCTTGGCCCACGGACACTTCTCCATGCCTAGCTCCACTCGCGCTCGCTCCGTGGCTCGTTGTACCTGCAACATCATTACTAGGCACACTAAAATCGTTAGCAAATAGAGAAGGGTCTACCTCACTTACCACCTTGGCGGGTGGAGCATCAAAAGTAGGCATTGGTGGACCCTCATAGCTCGTGCCGCTTCTCAAGGAAATTGCATTAACGGTATCGTGTGGTTGTGACCCTTGCGAAGGAAGATTACCCGGCTTCCGTTGAGGATTAGAAGAAGCAAGTTGAGCCACTTGCGTTTCTAGCATTTTGATGGCGGCGTCCTTCGTTTGATCGCTCTTTTGCATTTGAGCCATCATGGTCTCTTGTGTCTTGGCCATTTGCATCATCATGGCCCTCATTTCATTCATCATTGGGTCACCACTCGAAGACAGAGCAGCTTGTACAGGTGGTGGAGCATTTGGTGGTTGAAAATTGGGGCGATGAAAGCCCGGAGGGTTGTAAGGTCTTTGGTTGTTGTATTGTGGGCTGAAATTTTGTGGAGGATTGTATTGTGGTTGTTGAGGTGGAGGGTTCAAGACATTTTGGCTTTTGTATGACAAATTGGGATGGTTTTTGTAGCCTTCATTGTAGTAGTTCGAGTAGGGGCTGTTTTGAGCTTGAAAAGCATACACATGGTGTAGATTAGGTTGAGAGTTCATACCTCGGCATTCCATGGATGAGTGTCCGGATGCTCCGCATGAGCCATAAGTCGGATCACTAGTGGTATGCATAGCTGCTACCATTTGACCACCCGCATTTGAAGAACTACTACCCGCTTGCATTTGACTCATCATCATAGTGGTCATAACGTCAATCTTAGCCGAAAGCATGGCTACCATGTCTCCATCATTCTTACCTCCAACTCTAGGAACATTTCTAGAGCTCCCGTATTGCGCATTGTGGATAGCGATGGCCTCGATCGTTTCAATGGCCTCCTCCACATCAATATTGTCAAAGCGTCCATTCGCCGCGGAGTCAAGCACTTGGCGTGACTCGTTGTAAAGACCGTTATAAAACTGCATGACAATAAACCATTTATCCATACCGTGGTGAGGGCATTGACGTTGGAGGTCCTTGTACCGCTCCCATGCATCAAAGAGAGACTCGTCTCCCCTTTGGCGGAAGCTCGTGATTTGGCTTCTCAACATTGCGGTCTTCTCCGGAGGGAAGTACTTTTGATAAAATGCCAACACGAGGGAGTTCCAATCCACGATAGCAAGCGCAACACGATTTAAGGAATTCAACCACAACTTCGCCTTGTCTCAGAGGGAAAACGGGAAGAGCATCTCCCGGATTTGATTTTGAGTGACCCCCGTTTGTTTGATCGTAGAGCAATAGTCACAAAAGTTTTGAATGTGAAGGTTGGGGTCTTCACCGGGACTCCCTCCGAATTGACTCCGCTCGATCAAGTTTATGAAGGCGGGTTTCACCTCGAAGTTGTTAGCGGCAATAGTTGGCATAGCATTGCCCCTCGGAACTTGAGCCGCGGTTGGCCTCGAGTGATCAGAAAGCTTCACCATTATCTTAGGAGGTGGAGGCTCGAGTTCAATGTGAGCTTCCTTTGGTGATGGAGTAGAAGAAGAAGTAGCCTCCAAGTCTTTCAATAAGTTCTTGCGCCTCAAAAATGTACGCTCCGGTTCCGGGTCAAACTGAATTGCCAAACCTTTTTGAGACGTACGCGTTTGCCTGGGCATACAAAAACACTAGAGGCAATGATAAGTAGCGGCCTCAAGGAAGCGAGGTTCCTTGAGACAAGAGTAACAAGTGATAAGAGAACCAAATAACAACAAAAAACAAAGCCGTCTCCCCGGCAACGGCGCCAAAATTTGATAGGCTTAGTCGCACTCGCCTAGTCAAAGATAATCCAAACTCACTCTACTAGGTAGCAAGGGTAAGTCGGGTCGAATCCACAGGGAGAAGGTCGCTTATGTTGGTTATTTTGGGTGATTCTAATCTCGGTTCAAGTGATTGGTTGGTTACTAGAGCTAGAGTAAAAGGATAAAGGGTTTAACAATAAGGAAAGAAGTCTAGGAAGTCGGGTTAGGCACGGGGAAGGTTAAGGCAAACGATGGTGAACGGGTTGAGTAGGTAATCGCACTTGCTAAGGATTTAGCTCGTCCTCTCGGTCTTAAGCTACCTCTAGCTCTCAAAAGCGGGCTCTCGCTACTTACAATTGAGGGTCCTAATGATAGTCTCGCGCCTCTCCTAGAACTAGTCTCTCGATCTTAAGTTCAAGGGTGCTAAAGGTTTGCTAAAACGTGATCAAGGATTCAACAAACACATTCAAGCAAAGACAATCAAAGCAAGAGCAAAAACCTAACTCTAATGATCACCAAATACAACCAAAACCAAAACCCATACTTCACCCTTCTCCCTAGATAATTACACTACTCACTCATGGCGAATTTAACAACAAAAGCAAATGAAATAACGAAGGACATGATCAAAGATGATAAATAATGAAATAACAATAAAAAGGAAGAAGAGGAATTCAATACCAATCAGAAATTTGATGAAACAAAGGATGAATTCGATAACAAAAACCAAATAAACGATAAAACTAGAGCAATCCGAGTCGGGAATTCAAAGTACAAGAAGGAAAATTATTTTAACCCTAAGTTTTCTTGAGGAACTAGTTTAAAGAGTTGAGAATATGCTGTAGAAAATTCGTGCCAAAATATAATCAAATGCTCCTTCAAATAGACGATCTAAAATAAGTACACGAGGAGTCTCATGCCCATCCCGTCCGAGACCATACACATCCCGACCGGGACAGCCTCAACCCGACCGGGACACCCTTGTCCCGTGCTCTTCAGGCCTTTGCTCAATTTGCACTTGTTTTGTACTTAGTTTATTTTCTTGTTTTTGCTTCTTCTTGTTGTCCCAAGGCCAAGGGATGAGGCTCATGAGTAGGGACGAGTCTTAGGATGATAATGTGAGCTTCAATTTTCGAGCCAAGGTCCCGAGACACCTTCATTGGTTGAAATGAGGCTCGTACGCAAGCGAAACGCGACGAAACCAACTCGAATCAACTCGAAACTTCACGAAACTTTACGAAACTTCACGAAACCTCTCGACAAGCATCCAAAGCTCCAAATATGCGCTTGTACCTGCAAAATGGACATAAAAATGCAGCAGTGCCAAAACGGAGAGAAATAGGAGCTGAAACGCAATCAAAAGCACAGGAATCGCAAAGAAACGCAAGCGACAGGGGGCTATAAGTATGTAAATATATGAGATATCAATGATCCCAAGACTCAATTTCTTTAAATTGATAAGCCAACCTCTTGGCTAATTCTACTGTTAGAATTCTTGGTCGATAGATTTCAGTAAATCCTATCTATTTGTCCACTATAACTACGAGATATTACTCGAACTATAGTGTTGAGGTAAAATAGGTCAACACATACTACTTACCCAACGTAGAAGGGGTCATGTGGAGAGTAAGGTCCTACATGGCTACCGACGAAGAAGGGGCTCATAGTATGCTTTTCCTATAAAGACTAATCTCAATTTTAGAATTACAGGAAGGTCCCATCATCTCATTTTAATTCATTTTAAGTAAACAAATATCTAGCATTTACGTGAATGATTAATTTGAGGTGATAGCCCTAAACGAATGACATCCGTATGTCGATGAAAAATGCAACTATATGATCCATATTCATGCATATTAGGTGGTTTGGTTTAGTTTAGGCGGAATATGATGCTTCTATCTAACGTGAATGCAATGAAAAACGGTAAAGAAAACGCAAAAGGAAAAAACACCTAGTGTGGCCTATCCCTATAAAAATAAAGACAAATACAAATTGGAATCCTCCATGGACCCTAAGCTTGTCTTCATTTTTCATCTTGGGCTTCAAGTGGGAGTCCATCTTGAATCTTCATCTTGAATCTTCTCAAAAATTACATTTTGAATTACAAAATAAACCTATTTACATTCTAATTCAAAATATGCCATAAATTAAAAATATTACAAGATGAGAGATTCGAGATCTCAAAATACAACCATAATTATGTTTCCTTCATTACGAAAACATAATTTTCTAAGGCCACACTAGTAAATTACAACCGTTTGTACAAAATTAATGCGTAAAATTAAACCATTCATTCAAACATTCATTCACAAAAATAAAGCATCAACTAAAACAAGATTAAAACAATGCATACAATTGATTAAATCCAAACCACCCTTTTTAAATGATTAAAATTATGCAACAATTCCTTAGTTGTTCATAATATCTTTTAATCAAAATATAATCCAAAATTTATATTATCAGTATAATATAAATTAGGTCACAAAATATTTTAAACCTTTTTAAAATATTTGGTATCAAATTTTATGAACTTTTTCATAATAACTTAATATTCATGATCTTTATCACAAATATTACCAAAACATACAATTTCCAAAATTTTGAAAATTTCGGCCAAAATTAAAGAAATTGCCGAATTTATTTTTTTTTTTTATTATTTTTTTTTTTTAAATTAAATTCAATACGGCCAAGAAAAAAAAATTTTAATTTTTTTAATTCGGCCAAAACTAAAAAAAAAAAAAAACAAAATTAAATTGCAAAACCAATAAGATGAATTAAACCTTTTTAATTCGATTATGTTAATGCTTAGATCGATACTAATTCAATTTTAATCCGTATTAAACATTGATTAATAAGACATTCAAAATAACCTTTTAATATAAACATCTTAAACATATAGATCTAAGATTAACAAGATTTATGTTCATTAACATACAAAAATTGGTCCTTTTAAGTTTTAATTCAATCGGTATTAAATCAAAACTAATGCGAATTCATATGAGATAACTTTAACATCTTAAAACATCGATAATATGAATCAAATGGACCAAGATTAGACAAAAAAACCACACGGCCAAACATGAAAACATTCGGCCATCTTATGAAAATGATTAAAATTTATACAAAATCGATTTTATGAAAACCTTATAAAAATTTCATATGCCCTAAGGCTCTGATACCACTTGTAGGTTTATATCGGTATATAGACCTTTAAAATCACAGGATTATAATGAAAAACTTTATAAGATTTAAGGTCATAAATTGAAATTGCATAACATAATAAAGAGATTTAGAATTAACCTTTTAATCCTAGTAAATCGGCCTAAGAACAATACCAAAACTATGGTATCTCCTAATTGAAACACCCAAGATGTATGTGAGATATGCCCTTGAGAATTGCTAGAGAATTGTAGAGAAAAAAACTGGTTTTCTCTCAAATTTTGAGTGTTGTGAATGATGAATGAATTAGGGTAGAATTATAATAGAATTAGGAAAGACTAATATACTCCCCTATATCCAATATGGCCGGCCACTTTTGATGTATTTGGGGAGATATAGTTCTCCTCAAATACTTCACTTGTTGACCAAGAAAACGTATCTAGACTATGATGTATCTGGACACTTTTCTTTTGGTCATTTTAGCTTTTTATATAATGCGTTATATTCCTAGTGTCATCTGTATGGACCGACTATAATATATTATAAATATCCTTATATTCATAATTTGCTAATTAATTATAACAGTTTATATTTAATTAGCTTCCATTATACACAATAATCAAATATAACATTTTATATTCAATTCACGAATTACATTTAATTCGTCTCAGCTAATATTATTTAATCTGTATTAAATAGCCGTACCACCATTACACTGACTAACATTTTAGTCAGTAACATCATCACACGTGACTAACATTTTAGTCACATTTGACTAACCTTTTAGTCAACAACACTGACTAACCGTTTAGTCATTAAGTAAGGCATCAATATGATCATTTTCTCAAATAATCACATCTCTTAAACACATCCTTTAGGTGTAACTCTTAGGGACCAGTTGATCACCGCCATCTGTATGACAATAACGTCAAACTTATCTAGCAAGCCAACCGTTATCGATAAACGTTAATCAACTGATTAAATACAAAATGTACCCTGTGTACCTTTAGAGATTTATTTATGTTATTGCACTAACTGTGGAGGACACTAACTCCAACAGAAATGACTGAAGATCCATGACTGCATACACAAGAAAACGTTACAAAGCCAATCCGAATAAACAATATACATTCAAGATAAACAAAGACAATACGTACCTCCATCACGAATCCCGGCGAGACTAAGGACAGTCTCGACCCTCGCTCCATGACCCGCGGTCTCACCGCGTCCATGCAGAAGCGAATACATAAACCCAAGGACGGCGACACCCAGTCAAGTGTCCCAGTTGCTCCTCAGTCTATGATATGCATGAGGACCGACGTCGCCTCCCGCTCACCCTTATCGCCGAAGTACACGGCGCTAATAAACCACCACAACCACATACGAGCATTCTGCTCGTCACTCCAATCCTGGGGACCCCGCTCCGTCTCCCCCTCGAAGTACTCCAGGATATAGCTCGTCTTAATGATGTAAGGCGGCCTACCCTTGTACTCCACCTCAAGACCACCGCCGATCGCGACAGTCACCACGTCATCCACGATGGACGGCGCAAAACCAAAGCTCATATCACGGTCACCGAACGGCAATCCCGTCATGACCGCATACCCCGACAAAGTAATACCGGCTTCAAAGCCGGGCATGTGATCAACATCAGGTTCGCCGTCAACTTCCGCCTCGCAATCTCCCTCCAGTGCTCAACCAAGGGACCAAAGGCACAGCTAAGCACCCAAGCTTTCGCTCCCTGCGAAAGCTTCTCCTCAAAAGCGCACATGATAGACGAGATACACGAGAAAGTTCTCATCGGACCCTACGCCAATCCCGTCTTCGCCCGGTATGAAATATGCCTCTCCGGAGCCAACAGAAGTTCATGGCTGTCCCAATCCTTGGCGAACGACCTATCCACTCGCGACCCACGTGCCCTAGAACTACTCGCTCTAGGCACAGCCTCAGCCTCCTCAGGCTCCTCCTCCTCAACACCTAACTCAGCCTCTAGCTCGTCTACCAACTCAAGAACGAGCTCATCCTCCGCAACAGGGTCATGCCTCGCACGACCCCTACCTCTACCCCGTGGTGTACCGCGCCTCTTGGGCAAATCACGAGGGTCAGCATCCCTCTCGCTATACGAACGCCTCATACGACTCGTACTGGGGGCTCCCTCAGTCCTCGAACCTGTACTTTTACGAGACGATTTTGATCTCGTAACTTGACCAGAACCTTCTCCTGCGATAAACACAACCAATACATGCAACTTTAACCCATACTCACATATACATAGACATTCACACATGACATTATACGCCCTACAGAGCATTTTTAGGCCTAATTCACAATTAAGCCGAAAACCGTTCTCTAAATATCAAAATCCCAACTTTATGGTTTCTATACGCCATAATAGTTCCCAACAACAACCCATTACAAGCAATTGCATTTTGGTCACCCCGATCAAAAACCCCCAATTTACGAAGAACACTCCTTATTCAATTAAGGAAAATCGTCGAATTGAAAACCTTAGCTCGATATTTTCGCAAAATTATTGAATCTATAGGCTTGCTATACACACTATGGGCATCCTACACCGAAGTTTAATTGAAATTCCGAGTCGGAAAATCCGGGTTCATTTTCGGGTCGGAAACCTAATTTGGACGTTTTTCATACAAAGACGGTCCAAATCATAATCAATTCACACATACATGCGAGTATGGCATAATGCAACATAATGACGTCAATTTCAAGCATTCAAACGGCAAATTTCAAGTAAAAATCGGGTTGTCATCCAAAACCCGTCTTTTCAACATCATTTCTAGCTAAAACTAGCTAATTACAACGACGAATAACGTAAAAACAAGTTAAAAAGAAGCATTACCTGATTCCATAGCAAAGCAACGCAAGAGAAATGATCAAAAACGGTTGAGAAATCGAAATTTGATGTTTTTAAGAGATAGAAACCGAAATAGAGTAGAATGAGCTAAGCTACGGCCTTCTCGAGCTTTATAACAGGTTTTACTGCCATTAAGGCAAACCGCATAAGCTTATGCAGTTTGCACCCCAAACCGCATAAGGCTATGCGGTTTGAACCCGTGGTATTTCTCTGATTTTTCTCGTTTTGGACCTTCTTTTGGATTTCTAATTCATCTTGGCCCAAATACAACTCCAAGTACGTCCCGTGCTTGGGTTAAGGCGTCACCTACAGTCCGCCATACGCGTATATTATGCCTTTAATGTACGGTACAGAAGCAGGAGCACGAACACTTTCCACGAACATTTACATCATTTTTTTTTTCCTCAACGGAAGGCAATCATATGCAATGACAACTACACAAACACTCCTCGATATACATACCTAAACACAAACATTCTACTCCTACTCTACACAAATGCTCCTCGGCGAGTTTTAACACAAGCATTCTGCAAATTACATCTAAACGTAAGCATTACAACATTTACGACATTTCTACGCCTACGCTCCTTTGTGAGATCGACATTTACAACTACATGAACACTCCCACTCAATCACAACTTAGCACATAACTAAAATTAACACTCAATTTCATACTATAGCGAATCATACAAAGTTATTAAATAAACTGAAACGGGAATCATACGTGCCTAATGCATACTAGCTCACTTTTAATAACAAATTAATTAGAATAGAACCAAAATGTTAATACTAGAGATTTTGAGGAAGAATCGAGTCACCTAAATTTGGCTCACGAACAGAGGCCTCCAAATAAAATACAACCCAACTGATTTCCAAGCATAACAATAGCGTCCCGACTCCGAGGAAGAAAATCAAACGTGGACAGAACAGTGAGGAAACAGCAGGCAGAGCTCACAACGGTCTCCATAATTGACAGCGACATTTGATTCACAAAAGACGGGAAAAACGAGAAGTGAGAATCAAGTCGACAATTAAATAAATCGACGGAATAAAATAGGAACTTGAAACGAACTGAACTCGGGAAAAATGAAATAGAAAGGGACTCACGGTGGACCAAGGACAGAGGAGAGGAAGAGCACGGTGGTCGGAGGTTGTAGCTCCGGCGATACTCCGGTAAGCTAGAAAAAAACAGAGGAGAAGTAGGGGAGAGAAAGGAGGGAGCTCGAAGAAGAGCACGGCCATGGTGGCCGTTGATGTTGTCGGCTTCAGCTACGGCGAGATCGTCGTTCTCCGGCAACGACCAAAAAAAACGGAGGATGGTGGTGAGCAGAGGACAAAGAGACGAGGAAGGCGAGTGAGGAGGTGAGAGGCGGCCTGAAGAACTCCGGCGAGCAGGTGGTCCTTCAGGTCTTTGAGGCGGCTCCGGTGGTGGTCGAAGTCGAGGAGTGAGACAGAGAAGGTGATGGAGCACGGTGGTCATGGTGGCCAGACTAAGCAAAGCAGGGGCGTCGAAGGTGGCCGTGACACGCGTGGCTCATGGTGGTGGCTTCCGACGGTGGTTGTTGCTGTGGTAGTCGATGTGGTTGTGTGTTGTTGTTGTCGTTTGTTGTTGAGTTTGTCTTCATTGTTGTTGTCGGTTTATTTTCGTGTTCATTGTTGCTGTTGGTTTGTTGAATTGTTGTGTTCATCGTTGTTGTTGTTGTCGCTTTGATGTTGTTGTTTTGGGTTGATTAATGGAGAGAGTATAATATGAGAAAGAAGGAAGATGAGGTGTGTTGAAGAAGGAAAACAAAATATCTAATAAAATGAGTGGGTGAGGATTGAAGAGTATGTCGACATAAAGGAGAGTATTTGTTCCGATTTATTTGTTCGCACCGTTTTATTTGCTCTTATTTATAAACTCAAATAATTTATAAATTATATTATGTCTAAAATTATTCAGTTTTAAATTTTAATTCCATTATTCGTATTATAAAATTTATAGTTCGAAAATATAAATGTATAAAAGTTGTCAGTTACAAATTGTATTACGGTCTCACATATTTTTAAACGGCTAGTTTATTTGCAAGATACATTTCGTTAAAATATTTTGTTCCACTAATAATAATTTTTAAGATGAAATGCAAATATATCAAGTTTAATAGAAGCAATTGAATCGAAGTTTTAGTTTGACAAGTATTTTGGAAATAAAAATATAATACAAATTAATATAAATATTTAAAGAGTTTTTAACTTCAAAACTATTGTGAAATTTTGTTTGAACGAAATTTTCCAGCCGCGTTTTCTTAACAAAGTAATAAAAGTTAAATTATAAAAATTTTAATTTAATAATTTAGTCAAAGTAATTAATTAGTGTTAATAAAAACACGGGGTGTTACACTTTACAACCGCCACCACTGCTTCATTGCCTTCTTGTACGCCTCGATTTCGATCAGCGACCACGTGACAAATTGGTCGGGTATTATGACATGTGCATGTTCTGATGTTGACATAGTATTGTTAATTTTATTTTGATTAATTTTCGATGGTTGATCAACTTCGCTTCGGCCATCACCGTCCTGGTGTTTCACGAGTTTATTTCGGCTCTTGTTCACTTTTTTTTTTCTTTTTCTGTTTTCTTATTTTATTTTTGTTTTCTCTTTTATTGTTGGTGTCTCACGATTTTGTTTCGGCCCTCAAACACCTTGACGTTAGTTCAATTAGTGTTCCACAAGTTACTGCGGTCAGTGTGCACCATGAGTCACCCTGTGTGACATTCTTCCTATGGCACGATCTCAACCCTACAAGGTACTAGCTTAGATACGGTTAAAGCGTCGACAACGGTCAAATTGATTACTCAATCCATGTGGCACGTCAATTATCTACCAAGATATTTGGAGATGATTGCGTACTACAGTTTGGTGGAGGAACCCTAGGACGCCCTTGGGGCCAAGACACCGTCGTTTAAAAGGATTCCCTTTTTAGTCCAGCCAAAGTGTCCGATAACTATCCCTTTGACTGAGGGGGTATATTAGAAAATATTACTTCCTCCGTTCCACAATGATAGTCCTGTTTCACTTTTAGAAAGTCAAAATTTTAAAACTTTGACCGTAAATAACTTAAAATATGTAAATAATCGTTATACGATAATAAGATATTTACATTTGTTGTCAAAATATCTTTCACAAAATTTAATTTTCAACCAAAAACAATCGTATATAAGCGATGAAAAACATGGTCGAAGAGGAGCGTTGGAGACCGCGTAAAGTCAAAGCGGGACTATCATTGTGGAACGGAGGAAGTATTATATGAGGATAGAATTATAAGAAAATAATTATATTAGTTTGACTATATTATATTAGTTAATATATATTCCTAGAGAATATTTTGGAATATTCTTGGAATATCCTTTCAGTAGGATTACTATATTATATAACCAATTTATCAATAATATCAGTAAGTCTCATGTGAGGATCGAACAAACTCACACTAAATTAACATGAGAACAAAGTACAAATTGAAGTTAAAAAAGTACAAAAACATGAAAAAAAAAAAAAATAATAAAATCACATATAGGGGTACTAAATAAATTCAGTGACAGTTAATTATAAATGAGCGGACTTACATTAACTTATTTTAAGGTCTAACTCACACTAAAATTTGTGCAATATAATACTATTAACACAAATTCATGTGTGAGTCTAGTCTCACAATAAGTTATTGTAAGTCAGCCTCGTTTGTACTCGATTATATGATTTTTGTAACATTTTAGTGATAATTATTATTAATTGTAACTAAAATTTTTAGTACTCTAAAGTGACTTTAGTAAATTTGTTTCATGTTTTTGTACCATTTTAACTACACAATTTGTACTCTGATCTCGCATTAACTTAGTGTAAGACTAGTCTCACAGCAGAATTATTCTACTATTAAAGTCTATATACAATTTTACAGTTAGGAAGAATAGGGACTTCCATTCATATAACCAAGTACTCCTTAATTATTATTTTTTTGGTCATTTATCTACCATTTAAAATTTGTGTTAAAAATTAAATTAAAGAGTGCATTCTTATCAGCTGTATATTGCATATACTCCCCAAAAATTCAATTCAAAAATCAATAAAATATAGGGTTGTGAGAGTCTTATTTATTTTTGAATTTTGAATCAGATTTGTCAGAATTTAAAAAAAAAAAAAAAGTTGATTTTAAGATTACAAAAACCTTCAAAAAAGATCATGATTTCATGACTTCGCTAGAAGATACATAATTATAGATTAATAGGAATCAAATTATTCAAAATTTAAAGGGGATGAACTTAGTTGATCATCCAGCAAAATCATAGAACCCTCGTAATATTTTGTACCCTTCAGCTCATATTTTAGCTAACATACAAGATTTGCATGCCCTAATCTTTATTCCAAGAGTCAAACAAGTTGATCATACAATAATAAAAAGATCATGATAAAATAAAAAATATATACAAATACAAATATGGTCGTAATATGTATAATATAATATCAAATTGCAAAGAAATAAAATCAGAAATTTCGTTGAATCACACCACCTACAAATCAAAATCAAGAGGAAGAAATCATTGAAGATTCAGAATCAAATCCCGGAAATTATTTTATCCAAATTGTCAAGATCTTATACAAGCTTATGTAGTCAACCTTATTATATAATTAAATTAAAGGAGTATATATAAACATATACACACATAATATTCCTTCAAAATTAATAATTCTTATACAAATTAAAAAAAAAAAAAAAAAAAAAAAAAAAAAAAAAAAAACTCTAAATATAAATTATTGTCCTTTTATATAAACAAAGAGTTTACTTTCTTGCTAAGTTATTACGGAGTATAATATAGAGTTTACTTTCTTTCTGACAATGGCGGCAATTCACTCACAATATCATGTTCTTGCGGTTGATGATAGTTTAATTGACCGCAAACTTATTGAAAGACTTCTTACAACTTCTTCTTTTCAAGGTTGGTTTCCTTTTCTTTGTATTTTGGATTATTATTATTATTGTTGTTTTTTTTTTATTTGTCATTCATAAATTTAATTATTTCTAGGCGCATAATATTATAGAATATACATGCGTAATTAATTTGTTTGAATTACAAAAATGATCCATGATTTCATTTTATTTTTACATATTTTAATAAATATGAATATTTATGATACGAAGTAACTTCATTAATACATAATTACATACAATACACTATGGTTCAAAAATTTTAAAAATACTTCAAATTTCTAGATTATTTATAATGAGAATAGCATACGCTTAATCGATCATAATGTAAGACCGTCTCAAAAAAAAAAATTTAAAATTCACATTTAACCATCCATAGTTTGACGAAAAAATTATGAAATACGAGTACTATGTATACTATTTACTGATAAAAAATTATTTTATTGTATGCAGTAACGGTTGTCGATTCAGGAACTAAAGCTTTGGAGTTGTTAGGTGTGCACGAACATGATAATAATGACGAATCAATCGATCAAATATCCCGTGATTATCATCATGTAATATAATTATTTTATTTCAATATATTTTTTCCATGATGTTTACTCATTATTCCAAAGATTTAATTTCTTGAATTAACATAAATATATATGAGTATTAGGATGTGGGCGTCAATTTGATTATAACTGATTATTGCATGCCTGGAATGACCGGCTATGATTTACTCAGGAAAATCAAGGTATTATCGTCATAGAAATTCTTTCCTTTTTGCATGGATTATATTAAAAAAAATTATATCACATTCATATTATTTACTGTTTAAAATAAGTTTTTGAATTATATTGATTGTGATCATGATTCTTTTGGTGACTGAAATCTTTTTAATTTTGATTACTTCTAGGAATCAAAAAATCTAAGAGATATACCCGTCGTAATCATGTCGTCTGAAAATATTCCCGCCAGAATAAACAGGTAATATATAATTTTTTAAATCTTTTGTGAAAACTAAACTACTATATGTATGATACGGAGTATAATTTAAGAAAGAGTTATTTTTTCATAACCGTCACTTTACAGAATACACTTTTTTAAAACTCTCCCCTTTTATAATTTTTTATCAAAAGTCTCAAACTTATATAACCACAATGTTTAAAAAACACTACCAAATTCCCTTTCGGACACTGTAAAATACTAAAATGTGAAGTGAAATTTCGCTCCGCTTATAGCAGACCCTAACTTTTGTTTTTGTGACTCTTAAACTTACAATTTATACGTTAGTCCTTCATAAAATGATTATTTGGTAGCATTTTAAAATATTTTACTCATAAAGGTGAGACATTTGAAAATAAAATTATAAAAGTTAAGAGTAATGAAAAAGTATATCATAAATGGTGTGAAATGTGAAAAAAAAAAAAAAAACTACTTTTTTTTTTGAGTGAATTTAAAAATCCTACTTTGATGGTCTATATATGTTTGAAATTACAGTTGCTTAGAAGGAGGAGCTGAGGAGTATTTGGTAAAACCAGTGCAATTATCAGATGTTGACAAGCTTAAACCTCACTTAATGAAGATTAGAAGCAGTTGTCATCATAAGTCTTTAGATAATTAACTTCGAGAAATGTATTGATTAATAGTTGTTTAACAAATAATCATAGATAGATGATAATGATTATCATGCATCCTTGATTAAAATATTTACTCACTAGTTTAATTTGATTGTACTTTTGACACAAATAATTCACTGAACCAAAAAAAAATAAAAATAAAATCATTCAGGGCCTTTCAAAAATTAATAGTGCAAAGCAGAATATTACAATAGCAAACGTTTTAAGATTAACTTATGTTCTATTTGGAAAAATTAGTTGAAATGGTAGCTAAAATTTAAAATGTTAAAAAGTTAGCTGAAAGTTAAGAAGCTAGTTGAAACTGAAAAAATAACTAAAAATTACTAATTGTTAGTTAGCTGAAAAAATTTTTACGGTTTGGTAAACAACCTGAATAGAAAATTGCTAGAATGTTGTTGTTATTGTTGTTGTTATTATTAAACTAGTGATGCGACCCGTGAACTTCACGGGACGTTCAAAAGTCTTGTTTGAGCTAAAATTTGTGCATCCAATTTCTTTAATCTACTACGAAATTTGTGTATATGTTATTTGTGCTACATAAAATGATAACTAATCGATGCAATGCACAAGTTAATTCGAAACAACGTCTAACAAAATGCCCGGAGATCTAACTTTAGGGCATTAGCAATGGTAGGTTCTTAGCATGGGATTTGTCAAAAAGAACTTTATTTATAAAGTTTTCCCATTGCAAGTTGTCTTGAGTTCTTAAAAATAAGAACTAGGTTCTTCTTTAAGAACCAAGTTCTTCATTTTTTTTTAAATGTAAAATAAATTATAAGAGAAAAAAATTAGTTGAGGATCCACTTAAGAACAATAAAAAAAAGTTCTTCCATTGCATCAAAAAGTTCTTAAATATAAATATTAATAAAAAAATAATTTAGCATGGGAAGAACTTAATATAAAGTTCACCATTGGACTTGCTCTTATTGATAATAGCAAAGTTAAATATGTTCAAATGAATGCAATTTCAACTTCACCCACACGTTTTTCGATAGTTTTGTAATTGGATCGGTGTTATTATCATTCACGAATTCTTCCGCCATTTTTAATGCCTAATCAAAACAAACAATTTTCGCAACACAACAAAAATAATCGTTTGCTTTCGTAAGATACAATTAATCTGGCTGAAAGTGAAAGGCAAAACGAAACCGAACAAATTAAAGTGTTTGGAGTCGTAAGATTAATTTTAACTCCTGGAACACACTTCTCCACAACTCCGTAATTGCAATTTTTGCACCATCCTCTGCAGATTTCCAGTTTTCCACCTTTGCATGCCTTATCAAACCAAATAACATTTCGCGAGACACAATTAAACTAAAATAAAATCAACAAAGAGAGATTTAAAAATTGATGCTTGAGCGAAGGTGTTGAGGAAGTCGACATAAGATCTAAGATTAATGCTTGTACATTAACCAAGCTTTAGCAATTACCATACGTCCATACCCCAGCAGGTAGCTCAGTACAATAACTTGATTTTACTCTTATCTGATTTGGTTGTATGCTCGATTAACTTGTGAGTTTTATCCCTTCCCATGTGATAAGATTAGGCAAAATGATGACGTTTAGGCCAGAAAAAACCAGATTTGCAAACGCAACAAATTGTGTGCAGCAAATTACGTTTCATAATTTACTATGAGCGATGCAATAAAATAAATCAAGAGTTAAGAAAAAATCATTGTTGAACTAAGTTTTCAATGTGAACTAATATAATTATAAATAACATTCATTTGTACTTCGTTTAACCCTCGATCAACATCTCCGAGACAAGTTCATTCCACGAATCAATCAGTCCAAGCATACACCATTGCGAGCATTTGTCCTCGACATTCTTTCCCTTAGTGTAAGGATTGTACGTCCTGTACGCACCATGTTGTCCGTAATGTGTCAATAATACAAGTAATGTGGTGTCGAATAGCCTAAATGAATGCCTTTTCCTCAACTCCCTTTTAACCGCCTCACAAAATACTTACATCTCGACCTTGTAAAATATCATGTCTGAACCTCTGGCTTAATCAAACTCACCTGACCCTTCTTAAACGGTACCTTTCAGTGCAAAATTCACCGTTGTTACACTTCCCATACTCAAACTGGTTCTACGTGTTTGTTAACTTGAAATACTAAACATCTTATAAATGCAGATTACTTGCAAAAATAATCCACTTGAGGCTATTTTGCACTTACATTACACTTACAAGTCAACAACAGAATTTGTGTCCTCTATTATTTTTGGTGTACATCAACCTTTTTGCCCTTCCAGTGTACATCAACCTTTTCCCCAGTTTGTTAAAACTGATAACAGGTAAATGGTTAAATATTAAGTTTAAGTATCATGTAGCAGTAAAATGTAGTGGTGTAGTTGGCAAAAAGTGTGACTATTGTGCAAACAACCAAGGTTCAAACCTTAAGAATCCAACTCGGGTGGCATTACCAGTAATATTAGCATACTGACCTTCAAAATCCAATAATATGATTAAAAGCAACTCGGAAAAAATTACGTCACCTGCTTTTCTAACTGAAATAAAAATATTCATTTCTAACTTAATAAATGTTATAAGAATAATAATTTTATTTCTCGGAGTAAACAAATGCCAGACTTAGATTACAAAGCAGAAGAGGTTTTCTCGGAAATTCCACACAGATTTAGATAATAGCCATATGTCCAACCCAAACAGAAAAGCATAATACTAAAATACTGGAGGAAGGGTAGTTGATAGCTTGAGACGTTTGATCATAGCCTGAAAATTTAGTTTAATAATCAAGTGATGCCATAAACAATAAAGTTTACCTTAGAAAAGAATATATTGATCCCCGTCTCAGCACAAGTTTCACCTCCACCTCCTGGATTTGGCCTTGTTGGGCTAAAAGGAGAAATCCAGAAATGCAAAAACTTTCAATACAAAATGCTAATGTATTCATCCAAACACAGAAAAGAAAATGGTGTTAACACTCAAACTAATCCATTAAGCTGCAATTGACCTTGCGAATGCAGATTGCAATGCTGGAGGGGTTAACTTATGTTTGAGGTTGCTTATTAAACGATCCTTCATGGGTGAAGCAAAAGAATTCCGCTCCACTAGCACGCTACGGTACTCCGTGGCAGATCGTTTTGGGGACCTGATATCCCCGATTTGCCCTGCGAGGAAAAAAAAAAAAAAAGTATGATTTAAAGGTCTGGCAAACATATGTTGCAAACGTCTCATGGTACCAAGAATTACACACTTTCCTTCAACCCAGCTATTAAATACTGTGCATCAGCTTAAGTTGGATGATATAGTTGACCTGAAACATAATGCATTTTAAGGATTTCGGGTATTTAAAAGCGAGCCATCAGTAGGGTGAAGTTTGTATTATGTGATGAGAATCAATCTGAGTTCTTTTAGTCCAAGCAGTGAAATTGGAATTTGAGCAAAGTTAGTTGTCATTCAAATTACATAAATTATGCATACAAAGCGTATGGTTGACATTTGAAGGGATTTCTTCATGCATTGTTCTACCACATTTAAATTTCCTCTTGTCAACCAGTTATAGCTTAACAAAGCAGAAATAGAAAACACAACCCATCACACTGTCCCACTATGGACGAATGGTAGACTTTCTAAGTAATCATCTGCAGCTCATGTCCTCCTATACAAGACGGTCCTAAACAACATATTTATGCAATACCCATACAGCATAAACAAAAATTTCAGCTGGATGTGAAGGGAAAGGGTTCATGTTACCTGCTGCAGTGTCATGCTTTTGAACAGAAGGTAGAGGAGGCAAGCCTCCGCAGGACATATTTGTGTGCACAGCAATAGCATCCAGTGATGGCATGGGCTCAGCAAGCAAGCCAAGACGATTTATTTCAGCAGACAAGGCAGGTTTTGCAATTGTCAAAGAATTGTACATTGAAGATCCCTTTTCCCAAACCATACTCTCCAAAAGTCTTTCTTCCAGGGAATTCAAATGCCTTCTAAGCTCTCTAGGCAATGTATCCTCATGCCTAATGAAACTTTCAATCACCTTGCTCAGGTCAAAAGCTGTAATTCCAGTTTTTTCTAGAACAGCTGGGAACAACATTGTCACTGTCTTATGCATTCGTCAGCAAAGAGGTCAAATTATTTGCATTTAACATTTGGCTCTCTGCAGTACACATAGCTTCCAAGACCCTGTAATATAACTTCAACGCTTCTCTCTGCAGTACACATAGCTTCCAAGACCCTGTAATATAACTTCAACGCTTCTTGCTGCCTTTGTTGTGCCCATATAGAGTCCACCAAAGCAGAATTTGGTAGTTCTCCACTAGTACATCTCTCTCCAAGGACATTATTAGGAAAAATGGCCTCCAGAATAATATGAGCCCTACGAACAACCTCACTACTTACGTTTCTGTCACACGAAATAAGTTACTTTTCTAAATGAACAGACGGCTGTAATGGAAGCGGTGAAATTACAGAGCGAAGCCACTTAAGAGTTGACATTGCAGTGCTAACAGGTGTAGAAGATTGCAAAGGAGTACTGCAACTTGCCCCGTTTGCATGTGGCGCTGGTGATCGAATCGGTGAAAGTGGACTTGTAATCGTTTTCGTTGGAGAGGCCATTGCGTCAAATTTTCTCTACAAAAAAACAGAAGAATTTTATAAACAGACAATACTATAATACTTCGTAAAAATCATACTTGAAGATAGCTTTTTGCTTGATAATGATAGTGGATAACATGACAACTTCAATTTAGATAGCTTTTCATGCAAAATAATACGTAGTGAATATATAAAGACAACTTTCATGTAGATAACAGGACCAACAGAAATAATAGTAGTGAATATATATATAAACAACTTTCATGTAGATAACAAGACCAACAGAAATAGTAACAATATTTTTCATAAAAAAAGCTCCCCCAAACCAACTCTAACAAACAAGGGAGCAAAAAGCTTTCCTGGATGACAGCTTTGCGAGAATCATGGGACAACAGCATGAAATATTATAGAATGATTACTGAATCGTTGTAGTCCACAATCATAATTGCGGTGTTGAGTATGTAGATGCAAACCTTAGTTCCACTTAAACAAACGACACCTCCAGAGAGACTTCCTGAACCCAGTATGCTGTCATCCTCATTAAGAAAGAGTCTTTCATCAATATCACCCTTATTCCAATCTGCAGCGTCATAACGTTATAAGTTAACATTTCACATGAGAATTTACGAGCATTGAAAAAATTATGGTTTCGAGATAACAAAACTAAACATGAAACCTAACAATTGTACCAGTAATCTGTAAATTATTTACTTTGACTTTCGTGGACGCTTTGCTATTCGAAAGGTAATTTTTGTTATTACTCATACTTAATTGTTAACAACTTTGGACAAAAACGCCTCAAGCAATGTCTAATCATCCACGTTAATCAAACAACAAAAATTCCACAAATAACACTACATGAAACCTTCAAAATCCAATTAAAAGAATAAATTAACATGAAAGAAATGTAAAAATCTACCTCTAGATCACCCCTAAACTCCCGCATAACTATCACCATCATCCTCTTTATCATTCAAAATCGGCTGAACTGAAGCGAGAGCATTAAAAGCGGTGACAATTGGGTTTCGCTCCAGGTTTATTTCCTCTTCAATCTCTTCCTGCGGTATTAACTGTTTCTTTAATTAAGAATGTGATCACTCAATTTCTGATAAATCGCTTGAAAAGCTCACAAACAAACAGATAACAGATCAATTGTACCCTTGACCATCAAGTCCAATTGAAGAGTCAAAATTAGAGTAAAACTCACCTCGACATTGCTTGTAGAGTTTGTTGGATTTGGATCGGACTTTGGCAGCGACGACGGCGTTGTGGATTGAAAAGTGAGTTGGGAGATCATTGCAAGACACTTATGATCAACTTTTCGTTGTCATTGCAAATGGAAACTGCTGAGGTACATTATTAGGAGCACACAAATTATTGTGAAATCGGAAATGCTTATACAACTCAAACCGAAAACACATTTCTTTTGTTCAAGCACATGCAATATACTCATTTGATACTTAACCTCAAATTAGAATTTGAGGACAATAAATTCAACGACAACAACCCAAAAACAGCTATAATTGACAACATAATTCCAAAAAATTGAAAAATCCTATATTCATAATTTACATTTTACAAATTTACCATCGTAAGCGTGAAATTGATTAATATTAGACTTGCCTAGTAAAAAGATACATACTTTACCCAATTGATGCCAATTATAAACTATATCATGCATTGCCTAATCAATCAACCAATCATAAACAATCAAAACCCAATAAGCAGATTGGAGTAAAAATTATTGAAGAATATACTTGCATATTGAAATTCTCTTCAACTTTAGTAAACGATGCAGCAAATGCATTAAATCCAACAAGTAAACCTAAAATAAGATCATACCCTTTATAGAAAATTGCATGAAAATGTTCATTATATGGTAATAAACAGAAGTATTATGTGAAAATTTAAATGAACAATTCGTAAAATTATACTCCGTAAGAGATGGGTTAGTAATTACCGTAGTTGTCTAGAAATTTGCCGGATTTCGAGCCATTGATGAAGATGCTGCTGCTGTGACGCTGTCAATTCTTCAATTATCCAAATATTAATTTGTGAAATGAATGAAACAATTGAATTGGGAGTTTAGAATTGATTTCAAAGCAATTGAATGAGGGGCTTTTCATCTTCTTCAAGCTTAGATGTAGGAGGTGAGGCGCACCCGAGCAACTTTGTTTCAAGTCAGACGTGGCAATTTTAGTGACGTGGCAGCATGGAGAGCCTATTTGGGTTGTTTTTTCTGTAAAAGTTTGGAAGATGTTTAACAAAATTATTTCTTTTTAATAGTTTATATAGATAGTTTATATAGATAGATATAGATATAGATATAGATTACTTTTGGCAATGTATTATATTGTCATTTCACGAGTCTCACTCAGCGTAAACAAAACAATAACTGTTACGAGTTACTACTTTTCAGCTTATATCAAAAATGTAAGTTATTAATAAATAATCATAAAAATTGTGTTGAAAGTAGCTATAGAGATAAGTTCTATCAAGGCAAGGGTGTAGGGAAAGACGTTAAGGCGCATTTTAGGCCATTAGATTCACCAAATGAAGGGCTGAGATTAAATCTCAGCGCAAGGGGAGGCCGGCCGGTCACAACCGGCCGACATTTTTTCTTAGAGTTTCAAAATTTCTTGAAGGTTTCAAATTTTTTTGTTAAGGTTTCAAATTTTTTTGTTAAGGTTTCAAATTTTTTTGTTAAAGTTTCAAATCTTACAGTTTCAGTTTTAACGTCTTAATAAATAATCATAAAAATTTTAGGCCATTAGATTCACCAAATTAGTCCCTTATCTTTTTTGAGTCCGTGAGTCCAGTGTAACTCTTAATAACGTTTTTTGACACTGTAATGCTTTGTAAATGTAACTGTAATTTTAACACATACAGTTACATTTACAAAGTATTAAAGTTACAATTACATATAGTTACATTTACAAAGCATTACAGTTTCACAAAACGCTACTAAGAGTTACGTGGACTCACGGACTCAAATTTATTTGTGGACTTAATATAACCTATTATATATATATATATAGAGATAAGATCTTTCAAGCCCTAAGTTTTGGGAAAGTCATTGAGTCCAGACATCCGCTTTGAGATTTTAACACAAAAATTTGAGATTTTAACACAAAAATTTAGAACTGCAAAATTTCAGAATATTTGAGATTTTAACAATGTTAAAATCTCAAATATTCTGAAATTTTGCAGTCTCAAATTTTTGTGTTAAAATCTCAAATTTTTGTGTTAAAATCTCAAAGTTTTATCTGTGACTCAATGACTTTCTCTAATAAGTTGGGCTTAAAAGATCTTATCTCTATATATATATATATATATATATATATATATATATATATATATATATATATATATATATAGGAATAAGATCTGGTAAGAACGGTAAGAACAGTCAAAATACATTATTAATATACATAAGATACATTTTAAATTTAACGTGCGGGTTAGTCATGAATAATAGTTGATACGCATTTTAAAATTTAGAAGGTAAATTGTCATTAAATTGAAGATTTCTTTCAAATTTTAAGGTACATTTTTACTATACTAAAAGTACATTTTAGTTTTGAACTTGAAATGTACCCAAAATTTTTAAATATAACTCTTAATTTTTAAATGTACGTAATATATATTTATAACGTACCTCACAAAATGTACTTTATGTGTTAAACGAATGTATTTTACGTATATTTATAATGTACCTTAACTGTTCTTACCGTTCTTACCAAAGGTAGTGTTCTTACCGGAACTCAACCCTATATAGGAACTCAACCCTATATATATATACAGAGAGGATCACATGAATCCCTTATATTTGGTGCATCCTTTGTACACTCTTAGAGCCCTTGGATCTAATGAAATCAATGGTTGAGATTTCTTTTATTTTTTCTTTTATTTTTTCTTTTTTTCTTTCTTTCTTTTTCTTTTTCTTTATTTTATTTAATTTTTTTTACGTTTTTTTTTGACGATTTTTTTTTTACGATTTTTTAGGACGTTTTTTTTTTTTTTTTTTTATTTTATATATTTTTTTTTTTTTACGATTTTTTTTTTACGATTTTTTTTCGAATTTTTTTTTTTTTTTACGAATTTTTTTTTTTTAAATTCTCTTAGTTTTTCAGTTATTTAATTATTTCATTGTTTTTGTTATTATTATTTTTTTAACGTTTTTTGTTATTTTTTTTAAATTCTTTTAATTTTTCAATTATTTGATTATTTCAATGTTTTTGTTATTTTTTATTATGTTAAGGTAATAACAAATAAACGTTAAAGTAATAATTGACGAATAATTATATAAAATTTTTTTACCATGATTTTGTCAAGTATTATAACTTAAAGTAACATGTACAAGCTATTAGAGTAACAGCTGTTACTCTTTAAAGTAACATTGATTGCACTTTGAAGTAACAATAATATCGTTTTAAGAAAATATATGGATTAATAAATGTTCGTTAAAATAACACGTAGAAGCTATTAGAGTTACAATTGTTACGCTTTAAAGTAACATTGGTTTCACGTCAAAGAAATAGTAACATCGCATCAAGAAAATAGAAGGATTAATAAAATTTTGTTAAAATAAAACGTAAAAGCTATTAGAGTAACAATTGTTACACTTTGAAGTAACATGCACATCGTATCAAAAATACTTAAGTATTAATAAAAATTTGTTAAAATAACACATATAAGCTATTAGAGTAACAGTTGTTATACATTAAAGTAACATTGAATATCGTATCAAGAAAATATATAAAAATTAATAAAAATTTGTTAAAATAACATGTACTCCGTTTAAGTTATTAGAGTAACAGGAATTACATTTTAAAGTAACACTAATTGCACTTCGAAGTAACAGTAATATTTTATCAAGTAATATAAGAATTAAAGGCAAAAAAAAAATAGTAAAAAAAAAAAAAATTATTAGAGTAACATGTGTTACATTTTAAAATAAGTTATTAGAGTAACAGGTGTTACATTATAAAGTAACATTGATTGCACTTTGAAGGAACAATAACATTGTATCAAGTAATATAAGAATTAAAGGCAAAAAAAAATAAAATAAAAAAAAAAAAAAAAAAAAAAAAAGAATAAAAAAAAACTAAAAATATTAGAGTAACATGTGTTACATTTTAAAGTAACACTGATTGCACTTCGAAGTAACAGTAACATTGTATCAAGTAATATAAATTAAAGGCAAAAAAAAAAAAAAAAAAAAAAAGGCGTTAGAAAAAATTAAAAAAAAAATTGTGAGAGAAAAAAAAAGAAAAAGAAAAAAAAGGGAAAAAAAAAATTAACTTAAAAAAGAGGTTGACCAAACAATTTAAGAAAAAAAAAAACATAAATCGAAAAAAAATTTAGAAGGGAGAAAAAAAAATTTAAAAATAAATTAGGAGAGATATCATGTGGTAAGATCTCAACCATTAGATCAAGTAGATCTAAGGGTTGAGGAAGGGATGCATGACTCATCAAATTTGAGGGGATTCATGTGATCCTATTTCTATATACATATATATATATATATATAGACAGAGGCGAGATCCGGTGAGTCCATCTAAATATTTGAGTCCATGAGTCCACATATGAGCCATTAAATCTGAACAAAATGGAGGGCCAAGATTCATCCACGTGAGGATACCGGATCGGGATCCCTTCTCGACGCCCCGCTCGCGCCCGCCCTCGAAAATGTGTCATGGGGCGGAATGCACGGCGCGGGAAAATAATGTGAAAGAGCGGCGCGTAAAAGCACGCTCTGCGGGTCTTGCTCGAGTTGCTATGGGGGATGTCATTGCTTAATTTGTTTAAAGCATTTTAAAGGAATATTGAAAAATCATTTAAAAGCCGTTTTCGGAGTCGCCACCAAATTAGGAGGGAATTTGGACTGCTCAACAAGGTCTTGGACTCGAAGACGCGAATCTTAGAGTTCAAGGTGCGTCGATACCTATCCGTCTAAGGCAATTGTGAAACCAGAGCGGGTTCGGGGTGAGGGTACTCTCCAAAAGTTTGTCAAAATGTTTTATGAAAAACTGTAATTGAAAAGCCTACGTAAAAGTAGCCATTACTAGCTTGAAAACAGTGTATAATTCGATGTTTGAGCAAATGCAAACCGCTACGTACAAGTGCGATATGTGACTCGATAAATATGCGTAAAAGCAAATGTATACGTCAAAGCTATGACGGGTTGCTATAGGAAATGTGCACAAAAACGATAATTCATTGTTTGAATTATCATTTAAATACTATTTTCCAACTCATGTGTATGTAAAAGTTTGTTTAAAACCCTCAGTTTTGCATGCTTTAAGACTAATGAAGACAGTACAAGTTTTGTCGAAATCATGTTTAGTCGTTTAATGCGTAAATGAGAATTTGCATAATGTAAAGTGGCATCCGGTTGTTCATTGGTAATTGTGTCCTTGGTTATGCGATAATGGCGAGGTTGAAGACGGATCAAGTCCGAATCGCTTAACCGTATTGCGAATACGGGTTCGCAATGCCAATACCGGTCGGGTCAGAACCCGTATGAGTTGAGTGTAAGTGAGGAGTAGATAGAGAAGAGAGTGATGATAATTCATCCTTAGAAATGAACGAATAAGGGGTGTATTTATAGGGATTTCGAGCCGCCAAAGTACCAGAACAACCAGAAAATCGCCTGATAACTGGCTATTTAATGGAAAATCGCCAGAATGTCGAGAGGAAGGGAAAATCGCGGAGGTCTGGCGATTTACTAAAATCGCCAAGATTCGCGATTTTCTGTAAATCGCCAAGATTCTCGCGATTTTCACCACTTCGGCGTGTTTTGGCTTGCGTATGCGTATGCGTAGGTGTGTATGGGTGTGCAGGCATTTGTCGAGGTTTGTGTTTGTTTTGTTGACTTTGGTACATCAATTTGATCAAGTTGGTTAATCAACTTGATTCCCTTGGCTCGATTTTCGTGTTTCGTGTTTCGTGTTTGGTTTTTAAATCGTGTTTTCCGATCTTGGCTCGAAATAAAATAATATTGTGATATATTATTTTACGACTTTGTGAGATTTTGTTTCGTAAGAATGTGACCCGGGACGCATTTTGGTCCGTTTCGGGTGCTTGGGCCTTTTTACGTGTTTTGGGCCGTTTTTGTGTGTTTGGGTTGTTTGTGTGAAATGTGTTTAGACGTGAGCTCGGTTTGAGCGTCGGCGCCTCGGGAGGCGTGCTTGGGTGCTTTTGTGGGCTTTTCTTGTGTGGAAAAGGCTTCTTTTTGTGTTGGGTCGGCTAAAATAAAATGACTAAACTAATACTCATTTTACACGACATGCAAATAAATCATTTATGCGTTAAACGACTTAAAATGTTTTCGACAAAATGTACCGTTTTGACATTACGTTAAAAACATGCTTTTTGTAAAAAGTCCATTTCATCACAGGGTTTGTATTGGGGGGGTACGGATACGGGTATCTACAGAGCCCCCAGTTTGACTGAGCTTGGACTAAAGCGCTAGTCAAACTTAATGATAGTATCCGGACCATTACAGTCTCGATACCACCTGGCGGTGCTAAGCATGTGTCTCGAGGGAGAGACGAGGACTTAGTGCCGGGAAATGCGGGGAGGGACGACATGTTTAAGGACATGACGGTCTGCATGTTTCAGAGCTTCTTGGCTGTTGACGTCTGGTGTCTTTGAGCCGTCTGGCGATGTCGGATACTTCTTGTTGGCGTTTGTAGTCTAGCCGAACTTTGTGTCGTCGTGAGATGGTTCTTGATGTTGAATGTTTCGAGATGGCGTTTTGTAGTCTAGCCGAACTTTGTGTCGTGTGAGCGCCGTCAGCGTGCTTGTGCTTATGTATGAGTGCTTGTGTTTTGATATTCTCTCGTAAAGAGTGTAATGCTTGGATGTATTATTTGCAAAAGAGTGCGTGTTTACGTGTTTAACTCGTAAGCGGTATGTGTTTGACTCGTAAAGAGGCTTGTGTATAGTGCTTGACTCGTGAGAGGGCTCGTGTCTGATGTTTGACTCGTAAAAAGTGCGTGTTTAAGGTGTTTGACTCGTGAAAGAGGCTCGTGTTTGGTGTTTGGCTCGTAAAAGAGGCACGTATTTGGTGTTTGACTCGTAAAAGAGGCATGTGTTTAGATTGTTCGACTCGTGAAAGAGGCATGTGCTTATTTTTGACTCGTAAAAGAGGTACGTGTTTGACTCGTAAAAGAGGCTTGTGTATAGTGCTTGACTCGTGAGAGAGGCTCGTGTACGGTGTTTGACTCGTAAAAGAGGTACGTGTTTAAGGTGTTTGACTCGTAAAAGAGGCTCGTGTTTGGTGTTTGGCTCGTAAAAGAGCCATGTGCTTGTGTTTGGGAAATATACGTATTCGACTCGCGAGGAGTATACGTAGTTGTGATTTGTGACCCGCAAAGAGGGTATTTGTTTGAAAAATATACGTATTGACTTCGTGAGGAGTATACGTATTTGTGATTCGTAACTCGTAAAGAGCGTATTTGTTTTGAAAAATATACGTATTCAACTCGTGAGGAGCATACGTATTTTGATTTGTGACTCGTAAAGAGTGTATTTGTTTTGAAGAATATACGTATTGAACTCGTGAGGAGTATACGTATTTTGATTTGTAACTCGTAAAGAGTGTATTTGTTTTGAGGAATATACGTATTGAACTCGTGATGAGCATACGTATTTGTGATTTGTAACTCGTAAAGAGTGTATTTGTTTTGAAGAATATACGTATTGAACTCGTGAGGAGCATACATATTTCGATTTGTAACTCGTAAAGAGTGCATTTGTTTTGAAAAATATACGTATTGAACTCGTGAGGAGTATACGTATTTTGATTTGTAACTCGTAAAGAGTGCATTTGTTTTGAAAGATATACGTATTTAACTCGTGAGGAGCATACGTATTTGTGATTTGTAACTCGTAAAGAGTGTATTTGTTTTGAAGAATATACGTATTGAACTCGTGAGGAGCATACATATTTCGATTTGTAACTCGTAAAGAGTGCATTTGTTTTGAAAAATATACGTATTGAACTCGTGAGGAGTATACGTATTTTGATTTGTAACTCGTAAAGAGTGCATTTGTTTTGAAAAATATACGTATTGAACTTGTGAGGAGTATACGTATTTTGATTTGTAACTCGCAAAGAGTGTATTTGTTTTGACTCGTGAAGAGTGTATATTTGTCTCGACTTTGTCAAAGAGTGTATTTGATTTTGGTTTGTACAGAAGGTATGTGTTTTGATTTGTGAAGAGTATTTTTGTTTTGACTCGTGAAGAGTGTATATTTTTCTTGACTCGTGAAGAGTGTTGTGATTTGACTTGCAAAGAGTATATTGTCTTGACTCGTGGAGAGTGTATTGTCTTGACTTGTAAAGGGTGTTTTCGTCTTGACTCGTAAAGAGTGTATTGTCTTGACTCGTGAAGAGTGTTTTTGTTTTGACTCGTAAAGAGTGTTTTTGTCTTGACTCGTAAAGAGTGTATGTATGTTGACTCGTGAAGAGTATATGTGCTTTGACTTGTGAAGAATGTATATGATTGGCTCATGTTTTTGAACGCTCTTGATTATGCTTTATGTTTGAATGTCTAGTGCTTGATCCTGTTGTCGAGTGTTTGTGTTTATGTCTTGAGATGCGTGCTTTTCGTGTCGGAGTGTTCGGATGTTCTATGATTATGCTAGTGCTTATGTATGTGTTTGTGTATGCATGCTTTTCTGGCTGGTTTTGAAGGTGATGCCTAACCTTTTTTTTTTTTGCATGAGGTGGTTTTAAGGTATTGCTAAAACATTTTTACGTGAGGCAGTTTTAGGTGTTGCAAAACCGTTTTTATGTGAGGCAGTTTGAGGTGTTGCTAAACCGTTTTTGCGTGAGGCAGTTTGAGGTGTTGCTAAACCGTTTTTGCGTGGGGCATTTTGAGGTGTTGCTAAACCGTTTTTTTGCGTGAGGCAATTTGAGGTGTTGCTAAACCGTTTTTGTGTGAGGCAATTTGAGGTGTTGCTAAACCGTTTTTGCGTGAGGCAATTTTGAGGTGTTGCTAAACCGTTTTTGCGTGAGGCGAATTGTTTGTGTTGTAGCGTGATTGTATGTTGCGTTTGTTTATGTTGTGTTGATTTGTGCTATCAGGTGTATAGTTTGTCTTGCTTTCGGGAGAAACTTGAGCTGAACCTAGTTTTGAATTAGCTCTGCTAGTGCTTTTTGTTAGATGTCTTGTCGTGGAGAGAGCTTGTTTCTCGTTTGAACCTCATGTTCGGGATTTGCCTTTTGGTGCTCGCGTTCTGTTGCATTTTAAAGTGCATGTGCTTATTTGTGTCTAATTGTGAAGTGTGCGTAACGAGCTTTGCTGAGGTTTGTTACTATGTTTGTCATGGGTGCTGCAGCTTGTGTTGTTGCTTCGTGCACGTTTGTTAGCGGTGTTATGTATGTGTGAGGTTGTGTATAATCGAACTTGGATGTATGTGTTGCTACATGTGATGTTTGGGACGTGTGATTTGTTGTGGTTGCTTATTGTTTTGTAGGCGTATGTCTGCTTGGGGGTAGTTGTTTGTGTTTTTGTTCTGAGTTTTGTGTTGTAGATCCGCTTGGGATGTATGCTAGGACGCATCCTCATGAGAAGGGAATGCTTTTGTGCGTTATATTTTGAAAGCTCGAATCTTGCTTGTATTTCGTGTGCTTGTATGTGAACAAGGTTATCAGCGGTCTGTGGGATACGCTTGAACCGTGAATGTTCGTGCTGTGTGGAGGGAACTTTGTGGTTTTGCTTCAAAAGTTAGCCCCCAGTTTGATGTGAAAACGTTAGTCAAACTTGTAGTAGCTGCGTGTGTGTCTTTGCTTTTGAATGTAACCCGTGGATTGAGCTGTATTCTTGCTTTTTGATTTTGCTTTTGCGTTTTGTTTTTGCTCGTGTATCGTTTCGTGTTGCAAGGTGTTTTTGATATCTTTTGAGAAAATGTTGTGTCGACTGTGCCCTTGACGAGCGTGTCGTTTTTGTGTTGACTTTGCCTTTGACCCTGATAGGTGTCGGGCGTGTCATTTTGTGTTGAATGTCGGTTGTGTTTTTGTAAGGATACCTGGGTATCTATGCTCATGAAATGAAACCGGTGTGGTCCTGGATGTATTTGAAAGGTTTCCTACCCTGCGCGTGTTTAAGGACATGTCTGTCCGTCTTGTATATTTAAGGACATGTTGGTCCGTCGTATATGTTTAAGGACATGTCGGTCCGTCGTACATGTTTAAGGACATGTCGGTCCGTCGTGCATGTTTAAGGACATGTCGGTCCGTCGTGCAAGCTTCTGTTCAGATGATGATTGCGAGATTTTTTTTTTTTTTTTTTAGAGATGTCTGGTTGCGGGCCTATTAAAATAGGGCTTCTGCTTGTGTGGAGTTTTTGGGATGTTCGTGAGAACATCTTTTTGTTGGCCTATTGAAGTAGGGCTTTTGTTGTTGGGTGTTTGTAATGAAAATTTGTTTGTGGGCCTATCGAGGTAGGGCTTTTGCTGATCTGTTTGTTTGTGGGCCTATCGAGGTAGGGCTTTTGCTTTTGTAGTTGTAGGGTGTTCGTGATGAACATCGGTTTGTTTGTGTGCCTATCGAGGTAGGGCTTTTTGTTTTTTGTTTGTTTAGGGTGTTCGTGAGGAACATTTATTTTGCAGCCCTATCGAGGTAGGGACAAGTTTTGGGATGTTTGCGAGGAACATCTATTTTGCAGGCCTATCGAGGTAGGCATCTTGTTTTTATTTTGGGATGTTTGCGAGGAACATCTATTTTGTAGGCCTATCGAGGTAGGCATCTTGTTTGCAAGTGATCTAAGGTGAGGCGCCAGCCCCCTGTTTTTGTGGGTGAGTAATCGCGTGTCGCGTTTATGGTGCATGGGCTAATTGTTGTTTTTTTTTTTTTTTTTTTGTGGGTGAGTATGTGGTGATGTAGCTTTCCCGCTTATGAAGGGGTTCCTAGCTTAGGTAAATAGGGGTGTCAATTTAGATATCGTAGGTGTGCTTAGTTTGTGAGGATTTTTGTTTTGCCTTCGTTTTGTAGGTGAGAGGAGAATGCGTTCCGTTGTGTTTGTGAAGCTGGAATGGCTGCGGTTGCGTTGGCGGTTGTGGTTGAAGAGGTGTATCTAGTTGGTTTTTGAGTAGGGTGCTTCAGTAGCGCTAGGTAGAGTGTGTCTTGTGCTGTTATGTGTAGTCGTTGCACTTGGCTGCGTTTTGAGCGTCGTGGATGCTTCCTCATGTCATGCTCTTTGTCAATTTTGCCTTTGCATTGTACTGCGGGGTTAGTGCTCAAGAAAAGACTATTTCTGAAATGTATTTTTCAAAAAGAGTCGTTCGAAAATGCAAAGTGTTTTTGAAAATGCTTTTGTTCAAAATGTATTAACCCGAGTGTTGAGTTAATTTTTGAAAAATGCTTTTGAAAATGCTGATGAGCTGTTTGAAGGACGTGCTGCCTCGTGCATGTTTAAGGGCATCTTGGCCGTGATAAGCGTTTTGAAAATCGAAAAGTTTTGAAAGAGGCGGTTTGAATGTCGCCAAATTGTTCTTGATGCCAAAATTGCTTGTTGATTGACAGAGAATCAACTTCGATGTATGAGTCGATGTTTATAGAATGCTTGCGATCTGAAAACTTTGAAAGACCAAGACGAATCGTATGCGTGACTCGAGACTCGACGGTTGCATGAACCTCACATTTGGGAACACGTGTGTTGTTAGAGCCCCCAGTGGTGTTTGCTTGTCTTGATGAGGATCTTTGTTGTTCTGCAAAGCGAGTTAGACTAAAAAGCAGAGTATTACTCCTAGGTCTAGGACAACTTTGTCTCGACGTATTCGTTTTAGATGCCTCGATAAAGGAACGAGTTGGATTTTTGGGTTGTGATTTTAATGTGGACACGTCCTCAGCTTAATGAGCTTTAAACGGAAGAATGTTTTGTGGATTTTTGTAAAGGGTTGGTTGAGCTCGGGTGAGCGGCCTACGTATCCACGATTGTGGAATCAGACCAACGTAGTTCGGGTGCTATATGTCTAAGGGCATGCTGGCCCAGAGTTGTGTTTGCTTTTGTAAAGAGTTTGAAAGTGCATGTTTAGGGGCATGCCGGCCCGTGAATTGTGTTTGTTTTTGTAGAGAATTTGAAAGTGCATGTTTAGGGGCATGCCGGCCTGTAGAATGTATTTGTAAAAGGTGCACGTTTAAGGGCATGCCGGCCCATGAAGTGTGTTATGTGTTTAACCTCGATACATTGCATCCTGAGGGTAGGTTCTCCTTAGTTGATCTAGGCTGCTTGTTGTTTCTGCCGAGTCTTTGATTTGGAAATTCAGAGACTATGCCACTTGTTTGTGGGCTTCAATGCTTCTTGCTTTTTGCCTGCTTCGCCACTTGCTAGAGGGCTTTTTAGGCTTTTTTGCCTTGTCTCTTGCTTCAGAGCTTTGAGACCCCTTTTTTTTTTGCTTTTGCTCTGTTTCTGAGAATATGTCACGCCTTTTGTGGACTGGACTTGTGGTTTGTCTTTGCTAGACCCTACGGTTCGGTGGTCGCTTGTGATCGTATGTCTATCACGCCGGACTCCTCTGACAAGTTCGTTTGCTTATTAGGCACGCGATCGAGTACGCGGAGGGCGGTCCAGGAATACTCGTACTTTTGGTCATGATCAAATTCATGATCACTGTGGAGCTCCAAATTAATGGATCCTCCTCCAAAAGCAGTGGAGTAGTAGATCACAAGTTGACTACCGGACCTTAAGTGTTTAGTCTTCGGAAGGCATTTTGTTTTTGTGTCTTGTATTGTTGTTGTCTTTGACCTTAGTATCCGGTCCAGACCTTCTTCGGATGACTACTCCTAGGATGCAATGTATGTCGGTGCAGAATGAATTTTGTGTAAGAAAAAAGAAGCTGAGTTGTGGGCAAACTTGTTCCTCTATCGATTTGTTAAAATGTCGTACGTCAAAGACTCGATTGTCCTAGACTGATAGAGATTGACTCGATGCTTAAGACTCGACCCGTATTGAAAACATTGCAAGCCGCTTAATGTGGTCCGCGAGACCGTCATTGGTGCCTTGATGGATGCTTTGCTGGATGCTCGAGACGCGCATGTCTCAAATGTGGTTGATGCTTGCGTCGATACTCGGTTCATGTGTACGTAGATTCGACTTTGATCTTGCAAACGTTTTGCCTTCGACAAAAGCGGGACGCTTTGTTGAGCGGAAATGCATGGTCACATTTTGGCTCGATGCAAAAGATGTTTTGAGATTGAATCTGATAAGCCCGTGTTAACGGTGTGTCGTTATGGGCTTGTCGTTGGATTACGATGAAAGCGTGAGTCGATTCGAGTAGCGGACGCTATTGAATCGAGGATGTTTGAAAATGCGATGAAGACGGTCATGTGCGTTTACATGCATTTTGTGTGAAGAAGGGTTAGACTGAAGCGACAATGAGCCACTTGGTCTATCCGTGAAGAAACCGTGGGATGATGCTAGCCCGTTCCCGGGTTGTGTTGTTTCGTGAAAGAGAGATGTTTGGATTAAAATGGCGGTAGGCCATTTGAACTATGAGATTTCGAAAATGCTTATTTCGAAAGAGATGTTAAAAGGCCGTAAGCCGCTTGATTTGCTTTCGAGAAGAGGTCCACGAGAATGGGTTACCACTCTCGGGTTTGAAAATGCTTTGTTACCATGACGGCGAGTCATGTAGCTCATTTATGTTTTGGAAATGTCATAAGAATAAAGTGATTATTCTTGGATGCTTTGAAGAGATTGCTTGTGTGGGTCAAACCATCATGACTATGTGTCATTCGGTTCGAGGGAAGGATTTTTGAAAAATGTAATTTCAAAAATGTGATGAGGATTTCGTGAAAACCATTTGTCGTGTTTTGACAAATTGCTTAGAAGGTGTTTGAGCTCTGAGCGCATTGACACGTTTCTGACTCGATGTTTAAAGAGCTTTTATTGAATCCGATTGGGCCGAGTTAATGGCATGTCGTCGTGGGCCTATCGTAGGATTGCGGTAGAATTGCTTAGAGTGAACCCGTGTTAGCGATAAGCTAGTTGGGTCGAAGATGTTAAGGTGGGATGTGGACAGGTGTGTTTGTCCACGTGCTTTTTGCTTAAGAGGAATCGGGTCGAGATGGTTATGAGCCATTCGAACCAATGAAAAGACTGAGAGATTGGGCTTGGCCATTCTCGGGCTTTGCTTGCTTGTAAAAGATGATGTTTATTGAATCAGGCCGACTTTGAGTCGTTTGGCCCAATGAGATTTGCAAAGTGCCTTATTTGAAAAGTTGAGAAGGCCCGGGGCCGCATAAAGTCCGACAAGAATATTGTGTAATTCTTGGGTTTGGGCTTGTGAAAGTGTTTTGCTAGAAATTGGCATACGATGACCGCGAGTCACGTAGTCTATTGACGTTCTTGTAAGGTCTCGGGGATGTGGTGATTATTCCCGGACGGTTGCAGAGATTTGTGATTGGGTCGAATCGAACTAGGTACAGACTAGTTGACTTGACACGGAAATTTTGAAAAATGTTATTTCAAAATGTGAAGGGCCGCGGGCCGTTTAGAATGAAAAATCTCCAAGAATGCGATGAGATCCTTGGGGTTTTGCTTTATGAAAATGCCTTGAGATAAATAGGTTACGATGGCCAAGGGCCATGTAGTCCATTTGTGCTTTGAAAAGATTCGGGAATGTAGTGATCATTCCCTAGTGACTCGTAAAGAGTGCTTAGTGGGTCAGAGCAAAATAGTGAAAGACTATTTGGTTTGACCCGGGATTTCGAAAAGTGTTTATTTCGAAGTTGAGGGAATTTTGAAACGTGATTATTTCAAAATGCGAAAGTTTTGCTTGTTTTGTAAAACACGGATATTTTCGAAAAGAGCTTATTTCAAAATGAGAGTGTGTTGCTTGTTTTGTAAAAGTGAAAAGATTTTTGAAAAGAGCTTATTTCAAAATGAGAGTGTGTTGCTTGTTTTGTAAAAGTGAAAAGATTTTTGAAAAGAGCTTATTTCAAAAATGAGAGTGTGTTGCTTTAGGAACGATGTTGTGCCTAGGAAGCCTTTTTGAGGTGAGAATGCGTGCGCGCATCTCGTCTCGATGTTAAAACGTGTTTGCTTTGTATCTGTCGAGCCCATGTTAACGGTTCATCGTTGAGGGCTCGAGCCTAGATGCATGGAAAATGATTCGACTTGAGAGCGTTTAGCTAGTTAAGTCGGAGATGCTTAAAATGCGATGAGAACGGTCCTGCACGTTCTGCCGATTTTGTTTTGAAGGTGCTTAGTCGGTGCGACCATAGGTCGTTCAGACTAGATGAAAAAGTCCGCAGGACTGCGCTTGGGCATTCCTGGGTTTGCTTGGTTGTAAAAGTGATCCTTGGGCTGAAATAGCCGAAGAAAAAGCCTGCGGGAGTGCGTTTGGGCGTTCCCGGGCTTTGCTTGGTTGTAAAAGTCTGGGGGAGTGCTTTTGGGCAGTCCCAGGCTTTGCTTGATTGTTAAAATGATGCTTGGGCCTGAAATGGCCGTGGAAAAAGTCCGAGGGAGTGCTTTTGGGCATTCCTGCTTTGCTGGTCAGAAAGTCCGAGGGAGTGCTTTTGGGCATTCCCAGACTTTGCTTGATTGTTAAAATGATGCTTGGGCCTGAAATGGCCGTGGAAAAAGTCCGAGGGAGTGCTTTTGGGCATTCCCGGGCTTTGCTTGGCTGTAAAAGTCCGAGGGAGTGCTTTTGGGCATTCCCAGACTTTGCTTGATTGTTAAAATGATGCTTGGGCCTGAAATGGCCGTGGAAGAAGTCAGAGGGAATGCTTTTGGGCATTCCCGGGCTTTGCTTAGGGATTGCTTTTGGGCATTCCCGTGTTTGCTTAGGGACTGCTTTTGGGCATTCCCGTGTTTGCTTTAGGGACTGCTTTTGGGCATTCCCGTGTTTGCTTAGTTGTAAAAGTATGATTGGGTGAAATGGCCGTGAGCCGATTTGTTTGAAGAACTTTGAAAAATGTTATTTCAAAAGTGCTTAAAACGGGCATGGGTCGTTCGATGTGTCGTGAAACATCATCGAGGACATGTGGTTATCCTCGAGTTTGCTTTGCAGAAAAAGGTTTGTATTAAAAGGACTACGATGACAGGGAGTCATGTAGTCTGCTCATGCTTTTGAAATGTCGACGAGAATTTTATGATTATTCCCGGGTTTTGTTTTGAAAAGATTGTTTGTTTTGGTTAAAAACCAAAATGGTTGTTAGTCGGTTTGCAAAATTTCTGAAAAATGTTTATTTCAAAAATGTGTTGTGAGTATTGTTAAAACAGCTCGTCGTATTTTAACAAAATGTTTGGAAAGCTTTTGAGTTAGAGACGCGTTAACGCATTTCCAATCTCGATGTAAAAGATGCTTTGTGCTTGAATCACGTGGGCCGTATTAACGATGTATGTCGTCGTGGGCTCATCGTTGGATTGCAATAAAATGTTTAGGATCCGACCCGAGATAGCTATAGGCTAGTCGAGTTGGGGATGTTAAAGTGTGTAAAAAAACGGTTTTGATCGTTTTTACGTTTTTTGTGTAAAATGAATTGAGTCGAATGACTGTAGGTCAGTCGATTCAGCGTAAGTGACGTGATTGGGTATGACCATTCCCGAGTTTTGTTTGTTTGTAAGAGATGTTTGTCAAGTCGAAGTGACTAGAGGTCAATCGACTCGACGAGAGTTTTGCGAAAAAGTTTGTAAAAGGCCGTGGCCGTTTGTTTTGAGTAAGTCCCGTAGGAATATGCTGATATTCTCGGGTTTCGCAATGTGAAAATGTTTTGCTATAAATGAATTACAGTGACCGTGAGTCGCGTAATCCGTTTACGTTTTTTGAAAGGCCCTGCGAATGTAGTGATTATTCGCGGGCGTTTTGAAAGACTGTGTTGTCGTGCTAAGCCGAAATGACTATAGGTCAGCCGGCTTATACTAAGGTTTTGAAAAATGTTATTTCAAAAGTTGCAAGAAAAAGAACTGTTCGTCCATTTCTTTTTGAAAATGTAAATGCAATGTTGTAGAGTGCGTATGTATGATGCATTTTGAAAGACGACTATAGTGAGGGTACTATAGCCTCGCATTTGTATGCGATAGACACGGGTTTTGGCTTTCAGGGTAAGGTTCCTTCCGGTCATTCCCGCAACGTTTGTGTAGAGTTATCCGCAAGATCACACACATCGGTGTGGATTCAATACGGTCTAGAGCGCTCGAAGTTTGACTCGCTACGATTCACTTGTACGGATACCATACTTGTGATCGTGGAAGGGTGAAGATCGACGTGTTCAGAGTATACACGCTTAGGAAGCGTGTTCTTACTTGGGGCCGTCCCTCGAAGGGTGTGGTTGTGAATCAGGAGGATTCGACTCAAACGGGTGCATTTGCTCAAACATCGAATTTAAAACTGTTTTCAAGTTTTCAAGTTTCACCTCTTTATGTTTTTAAAATAAAATGAAAAGCTAGTTTTCAAAATAATAAAAAAACATGTTCGTCCCCAGCGGAGTCGCCAACTGAGGATACCGGATCGGGATCCCTTCTCGACGCCCCGCTCGCGCCCGCCCTCGAAAATGTGTCATGGGGCGGAATGCACGGCGCGGGAAAATAATGTGAAAGAGCGGCGCGTAAAAGCGCGCTCTGCGGGTCTTGCTCGAGTTGCTATGGGGGATGTCATTGCTTAATTTGTTTAAAGCATTTTAAAGGAATATTGAAAAATCATTTAAAAGCCGTTTTCGGAGTCGCCACCAAATTAGGAGGGAATTTGGACCGTTCAAGCGTCTTGGACTCAAGACGCGAATCTTAGAGTTCAAGGTGCGTCGATACCTATCCGTCTAAGGCAATTGTGAAACCAGAGCGGGTTCGGGGTGAGGTACTCTCAAAAGTTTGTCAAAATGTTTTATGAAAATCAGAATTGAAAAGCCTACGTAAAAGTAGCCATTACTAGCTTGAAAACAGTGTATAATTCGATGTTTGAGCAAATGCAAACCGCTACGTACAAGTGCGATATGTGACTCGATAAATATGCGTAAAAGCAAATGTATACGTCAAAGCTATGACGGGTTGCTATAGGAAATGTGCACAAAAACGATAATTCATTGTTTGAATTATCATTTAAATACTATTTTCCAACTCATGTGTATGTAAAAGTTTGTTTAAAACCCTCAGTTTTGCATGCTTTAAGACTAATGAAGACAGTACAAGTTTTGTCGAAATCATGTTTAGTCGTTTAATGCGTAAATGAGAATTTGCATAATGTAAAGTGGCATCCGTTTGTTCATTGTTAATTGTGTCGTTGCTTATGCGATATTGGCGAGGTTTAAGACGGATCAGAAGTCCGAATCGCTTCAACCGTATTGCGAATACGGGTTCGCAATGCCAATACCGGGTCGGGTCAGGAACCCGTATGAGTTGAGTGTAAGTGAGGAGTAGATAGAGAAGAGAGTGATGATAATTCATGCTTTGAAATGAACGAATAAGGGGTGTATTTATAGGGATTTCGAGCCGCCAAAGTACCAGAACAACCAGAAAATCGCCTGATAACTGGCTATTTAATGGAAAATCGCTGAATGTCGGAGGAAGGGAAAATCGCCAGAGGTCTGGCGATTTACCTGAAAATCGCCAGTATTCTGGCGATTTTCCTGTAAATCGCCAGTATTCTGGCGATTTTCAGCCCCTTTTCTGACGTGTTTTGGCTTGCGTATGCGTATGCGTAGGTGTGTATGGGTGTGCAGGCTTTTGTCGAGGTTTGTGTTTGTTTTGTTGACTTTGGTACATCAATTTGATCAAGTTGGTTAATCAACTTGATTCCCTTGGCTCGATTTTCGTGTTTCGTGTTTCGTGTTTCGGTTTTTCGTCGTGTTTTCCGATCTTGGCTCGAAATAAAATAATATTGTGATATATTATTTTACGACTTTGTGAGATTTTGTTTCGTAAGAATGTGACCCGGGACGCATTTTGGTCCGTTTCGGGTGCTTGGGCCTTTTTACGTGTTTTGGGCCGTTTTTGTGTGTTTGGGTTGTTTGTGTGAAATGTGTTTAGACGTGAGCTCGGTTTGAGCGTCTGACGCCTCGGGAGGCGTGCTTGGGTGCTTTTGTGGGCTTTTCTTGTGCGGAAAAGGCTTCTTTTTGTGTTGGGTCGGCTAAAATAAAATGACTAAACTAATACTCATTTTACACGACATGCAAATAAATCATTTATGCGTTAAACGACTTAAAATGTTTTCGACAAAATGTACCGTTTTGACATTACGTTAAAAACATGCTTTTTGTAAAAAGTCCATTTCATCACAGGGTTTGTATTGGGGGGGTACGGATACGGGTATCTACACCACGTCACCCCCCCCCAACAAAACCGTCCCAAACGTTCAAAAACTCACCAAAACCCACTAAACTCTTTCTCTCTCTAAAAAATCTCTCAGAAAAACCCTCTAAATTCTTGCGACGCAAATCCGTAAATTCCAGCTAAAAATCTCACTAAATTCGTCAAAATCATCTATATTTTCAACTTCAAAGTAGAATTCAATTGTAACAACCTGACTTTTTAAATAACTTAATTAAACTAGGTGGAATTATTAATAAAGTCTTAATTCTATTACAAGCCGAATAGTCAAGAGTAATACAATCTTAAATGTATTACAAGCCGAGCAATACATCTCTAAATTTAAAAATAGAGTATGCATTACATTGAAACCAACGATACATATATAATTATAAATCCCGTCAAGCTTCGTTGGAAAAATGCTTCGGGGTACCTGCGACTTAAATACGTCAGGACTTTCAACCCGCACACCCTAAGCCACGTAAATCCATAATAACCATATAAAGACTCACATATATTCATGTAATAAAAACATATATAGAACATATACAAAATATTGATAATAAAACAAAAAGTCAAACATTAACGCATAACTCATAATATTTTCATGTATCATATAACTATAAAAATTCAATCAGAACAAACGGATAGTATCATGTGAGTTTATTCAAATAGCACGAGGGATAGACCCTTTTCATAGCAGTTCATCAAATAACAAACAAACTCACGAGTCTTGACTATAGAGCGGCTCGAATACTTTCATATTAAATCACCCATATAATTTTCTATCAAAGTACACTAGTCGCTCAAACTCGTTCACAACATCGAGTACTAACTAGGTTACATTATCCCTACCTAGTGTCCAATGTCATAAGGATAATCAATCATACATCTATTATGAACCAACAGACCAGTAAGGGCGGAGACATGCGAAACCCGACAAAAGCCATAAAGGATTATATCGGTATAAAGTTCATTAAATTCACAGGATTATAATAAAAACTTTATATGATTTATAGTCATAAATTGAAATTGCATAACAAAGTATATAGATTAAGAATTAACCTTTTAAATCCTTGAGATTTGGCCTAAGAACAATACCAAAAGGATGGTATCTCCTAATTATTACACCCAAGATGAGATAAGAACTGCCCCTTTTGATTTGCTAGAAAATTAGAGAAGAAAACTATTTTTCTCTCAAGTTTTGTGTTGTTTAAAGATGATGAATGAATTAGGAGTTCTCCTGAGATTAGGAGGAGTGAATTAGGTTAAGTAGAGAGGAAGAAACCTACCCACTCCAACCTCCTATCACACGTCCAAAACAAGTAATTTTGGGGAGAATATTTTCTCCTCAAAATATGACTTATTGACCAAGAAAATGTATCTAGACAAAATGTATCCAGACTCTTTACTTTTGGTCATCTTAGCTTCTAATACAATGCAATCATATATTACTAGTGTCATCTGCATGGACCGACTATAATATATCATTAAATATAAATATCCTTATATTTATAATTTGCTAATTAATTATAACAGTTTATGTTTAATTAGATTACATTATATACAATAATTAAATATAACATTTTATATTCAATTCACGAATTACATTTAATTCGTCTCAGCTAATATTATTTAATCATTATTAAATAACCGCATCATCATTACACTGACTAACATTTTAGTCAGTATTATCATCACACTGACTAACATTTTAGTCAACAACACTGACTAACCTTTTAGTCATTAAATAAGGCATCGATATGATTATTTTCTCAAATAATCACATCTCTCAAACACATCCTTTAGGTGTGACTCTTAGGGACCAGTTGATCACCGCCATCTGTATGACAATAACGTCAAACTTAACTAGCAAGCCAACCGTTATCGATAAACGTTAATCAACTGATTAAATACAAAATGTACCCTGTGTACCTTTAGAGATTTATGTATGTTATTGCACTAACTGTGGAGGACACTAGCTCCAACAATCTCCCACTTGTCCGTACAAGTGTATGTGCGATAACCGATTCTCATATCCATAATAAATTTCTCCCACTCAATGTAAACCAATTTGCAAAGTCTGTATTCACAAAGGTCGTAGTTCACAAGTGATCAGTATCAAGAGTGGTTTCCCCGACTAGAGAGTAACTCAACTGATAAACGAATCATTATTCGAGCATGGCCATGCATTTTCAGTTACAGCTCCTCGAGTGGCCCAGAGAGAAGTATTATAACTCGATAGAAGTTGGATATTTTCCTCAACTCGAATCCTGCAAATGTAAGCGCAGCAAGAAATGACCCAGTGAAAATCTACTTGGCCTCCTGTTACGGTCGACCGTGAGAAAGAAACCAAAGTCACCCAAAATCTGCCTTAATCTCAAGAGACAGTCGATAGCCAAAAGAATCGACTCTAGGAACACTATGGATGTCCTATCCACGACGCGGCACCTAATGTTAAGAAACATTTAGGACTCCATGTTGTCGTCACAAAAATTGTCCTGCGCGATTTCAGTAAACCCGCATCTGTGATCGATCAGTCAACAGTTTGACTTATGACTCGTTGAACCCACCATCAATCGACGTCACAAAATCAGTGCCTGAGTTATCAGCTCGTGTAGGCGATCATGGACCAAAACAAAATATAAAGCAATTCAGTTCACTTTGAGGTGTTCAACGTTGTCTGTACAACCCTCATGAAAAACAATATATAAAACAAAACGATAATTTTATTAGTAGTTTTAGGAAGAATACACATGTTTAATCCATACAAACAACTAATACAACTCAGGTACACGCTTAATTCCCATGGAAATAACGTGCCCTTCATGCTTATTATATCTCAACGGTTTAGTGAGAGGATCTGCTACGTTATCATCCGTAGCAATCTTGTCAATCACTATCTCCTTCTGCTCCACGTAATCTCGGATCATGTGAGCCTTTCTTTGCACGTGCCGAGACTTGTTGCTGGACTTCGGCTCCTTCGCCTGGAAGATGGCACCACTATTGTCGCAATAGATGGTGATCGGGTCATTCGAACTAGGAACTACAGTTAGTCCTTGTAAGAACTGACGCATCCATATAGCTTCCTTTGCAGCCTCTGAAGCAGCATAGTACTCGGACTCAGTCGTTGAATCTGCTATAACAGTTTGTTTGGAGCTTTTCCAGCTGACCGCAGCGCCATTAAGAGTAAAAACGAATCCAGATTGAGACTTCGAGTCTTCTCGATCCGTTTGGAAACTAGCATCTGTGTAACCGATTGCGCATAGCTCAGTGTTTCCTCCATAAGTCAATACCCAATCTTTAGTCCTCCGTAGGTACTTAAGAATGTTCTTTACAGCCATCCAGTGTGCTTCACCTGGATTGCCTTGGTATCGGCTCGTCATACTCAATGCATATACCACGTCCGGACGTATGCATATCATGGCATACATGATCGATCCTATAGCTGATGCATAAGGAATCCGACTCATGCGCTCGACCTCTTCCGATGTCTTTGGTGCATGAGCTTTACTCAATTGCACTCCAGAGATCATCGGAAGGTTCCTCTTCTTGGAGTTGGTCATGCTGAACCTCTTAAGAATCTTATCTATATAAGACTCCTGACTGAGGGATAACATCCGTCGTGATCTATCTCTATAGATACGGATCCCCAAAATTCGTTGTGCCTCGCCCAGATCTTTCATCTGGAAATGGTTCTTTAACCAAACTTTTACCGTAGTTAAGAGAGGTATGTCATTCCCAATCAAAAGTATGTCATCGACATACAGTATTAGAAAGACAATCTTGCTCCCACTCGACTTGATATATAGACATGGTTCCTAGACTGATCAAGTGAATCCATTCTCTTTTATCACTTGGTCGAAGCGATGATTCCAACTCCGTGAAGCTTGCTTAAGTCTATAGATGGAACGCTTAAGCTTGCAAACCTTCTTAGGATTTTCAAGATCTGTGTAACCTTCGGGTTGCACCATTTAAGAAGGCGTTTTTCACGTCCATTTGCCAAATTTCATAGTCATGAAAGGCGGCAATCACTAAAACAATCCAAATGGAACGAAGCATGACTACGGGTGCAAAAATCTCATCATAGTGCAACCCTTGCACTTGAGTGAAACCTTTTGCCACTAGTCGTGCCTTGTATATATCTGGTTGTCCTTCTACAGATCGCTTTATCTTATAAAGCCATTTGCAGTGAAGAGGCCGAACCTTATCACGTAAGTCAACCAGATCCCATACATTGTTCTCATACATAGAGTCCATCTCGGATTGCATGGCTTCTTGCCATAGCTTTGAGTCAGAACATGTCATGGCACCTTTATAGGTTACGGGTCCGTTACTCTCAAGGAGTAAAATGTCGTCTCTCCCATTCTCCTCGACCATACCGATGTATCTATCTGGAGGAATGGAGAGTCTACCTGACCTCCTGGGGTCCAAGGGAATATTAACCGCAGCAGACGAAGAAGGAGCAGTTTCCTCCATTGGTTGCTCGGTTGTTGGTTCAGGAATCTCCGACAGATCGAAGGTTCTATTACCTCTCTTGTCGTCGAGAAACTCTTTCTCTAAGAACTTTGCACTAGTGTGGATACCCATATCCGTACCCTCCCAGCAAAAACCCTGTGATGTAACACGGACTTTTATTACGCATGCTTTAACGTTGACTTATACGGTTCTAACTAATGTCGAATTCATTTTGAGTCGTTTTAAATGTTAAAATGGTTTAGGTCGCGTCACATCGCACTTAAATAACGTTCATTTTGTCCATTTGGAGTCTAGCTAGGTTCTCGTCCTGCTTCATTTGGCATGAGCTTCGCATTTGCACTACAATTAGCCCCTTCACATTAACAAGGTCTAATTCAGCATTCCTAAATCCCTAAATTTAGGCCCGGTAGCTAAAACCGCTATTTAGCACCCTCTCACACAAAATACAGCTTCACGTCTTAGCTTATTTCACAAATCTATACAAATACACCCTTTTTCATTTTTTCTGTCTCTGCCCAAATCGAGCCTAAACCCAAGCCTTTGGCCCGCACTCCAAAGCCCGAACACCACAAAATATCTCAGAATATCCTAGCTGTTTTCTTGAGCTTCACGCACTAAATTATATCAGATCTTTCAAAGATTTTATGCAACCAAAACTTGGAAACTACACAAAAACCAGACCCTCAAACCGCATAACCCTATGCGGTTTGGGTAGGCAACCGCATAAGGCTATGCGGTTTGCCCAAGCAACCGCATAAGCCTATGCGGTTCCTTGGCCTGTTTTTATCCCCGGTTTCCTAATTTCTCCGAGGTTTTTAGTATATATACACCCCTATACCCTGACCTCGAAAACACAATTTACAATCAGAATACACCTCTCTCTCTCACACAAATCCCCTTTGCATCCACAAAAGCCTCAAGCACTCAAATCCTTGAGTTCAACACACCATCCCGTGTTGAATTCATCCTCCTTTCTAGTTCAAGAAGCGAAGCTCTGCCCAGATCTGAAGCGTCAGGACAAGGTAGGTACCGATCCACTTGGATCAAAGCTTTTTCTTATTTTCTATGGACTAACAAAGGGGTCTACACTTTAGCGCCCCCCCCGGCTTTGGCACCGAGCGGGCTTGCATTCCAAGTCTTCTTATTACTTCGGGTACACTCCATATCCGATGACACGCCAAAGTCGCATAAGCAACCGACCTTATAAAATAAACCAATGGACAATTGAACTTCATTTTATTTGCATGCATCTTACACCCTTTCTGTCTTGCATTAAAATCAACTTAAACAATGAATTCGACCTTTAACTGAACCGTATTCGTTAACAAGTTAAACATGCTAAACTGAGGGTTTTAATCAATCTTTTTGCATCTGCATCTGCATTCTTTTACAAACTTATCGCACTTGTACGTAGCGATAACATTAGCTCAAATATCATCTTACAAGGATTGTTCTAGGTCAGTAGAGGCTATTTTTACATAGGCTTTTCTAAAAGGTTTTCATAAATCATTATTTGAATTAACTCTTTTTCTAAAGTACCCTCACCCCGAATCCAATCTGGTTTCACAAGCCTTAGATCTAGGGGTGTCGGCGTGCTCCAAAATGTAGGACATGTTTTTAACTTAGAACATGGTAGCAAGTTCCTATTTTCCGCGATAAATAGGTGGCGACTCCAAACAGTCTTTAAAGGTTTTTCCAACTTAATCTTTTTTAACTTTAAAATCCGCCCTTAAGCAAGACGCCGAGTTGGGTCCGATCCCGGGTTCCACAGTTTGGCGACTCCGCTGGGGAGATCTTATTTTTAAAACTTAAAACTAGCTTTTTCTTTTTAAAAATAAAGAGGTGAAACTTGAAAGCCTTGGACAATCCTTGTATACATATTTGAGCTATGCACATTCGTTTAGAGTCCATTCCTTTTGGAATCTAGGCACCCTTTACACCCTTGAGAGGTGGTTCCAACACGCAGGCTTGTCCACTCGATAAAGCACGTGCAGGACTAACTTTCCTCTCTCCCCTCCACGGCTTGCCGTAAACGATTATCTCGACCGCCCCAGTTCTCTAGAAAACCTATCGCTGCAGAAGGAAATAGAGGGGTTAAGTATCTGCCAAAGCGTACTCGAGGTAGTTGGAGGTGTACCCGACTGACTCATTTTTCACCCTTTTTGAGTCATACGTACAAGTTCGAGGCCATGCACTCCATGGTCTTTTTCAAAACGAGCATATGCATTCATATCTTCGAAAACTCGCTTAAAACGTTTCAAAGATAAATGAACCTAACATCTAACACCTTTTCAAACAAAACTATCGCGAATTTTTGAAACAAGCTTTTTCAAAACTTCCTTTTTCACTAACAAGCAAAAACCCGAGCAAGGATTAAAACCCGAGCTCGTGGATTTCAATCCCCTAGGTCATACGGCCTAGGTTCTACATTTAACATCCTCGGTTCGACTTGCTAACCGCTCTCGAGCCGAATCCTTCTTCTTTTACACATCCGACTCGAGCTCACCTCGGCAAATCACCGATATCAGTTCGACGGATGCAAAGCAAAACGTTTTAACATCGAGACGAGATGTGCGCACACATCCTCGCCTCAAAAGCTTCCCTTAGCAAAACCTTTTCGAAAACCTCCTTTTTCAAGCTTAAAAGGTCTTTCTAAACAAAGAAATGAGCTAAAATGAATGCCTAAAATGAATGTGAGTCTAGTGAGTCGAGTCGTGTCACTAATGCAAAGTGAAATGCAGGCCTCAGCTGAATACTCACCATGAATCGCATCATCACCCCTTCCTTCAAACGCTCCTCAAAGATGGCTAACCTCAACAAGCTGAAGACCCTCCGTCACCGCATTGATCAGCTCACCAAAAACATTGACAACTTGAAGGCCTTGCATCAGTTCCAAGTTGCACGCTTGGAACAACGCTCCAAGGCCGACAAGCCTGTCTCCCTCCACACTCTCATCACCCAACTCCAAAGGGACGAGGAAGATTTCACCCAATATCTCATTCGTTGGAGAGGATTACTTGCTCGAGTTCCGAATCCTCCGCACGAAGACGAACTCATGTACACATTTCTCGGTAGCCTACGACCCGAGTGGCGAAAACATTTCGATTACGGCGACGCCGAGAATTTCGAAGAACTCATTGAAATTGCCCTCGGAGCCCAAAGCAACCCCACAATCTACGACAATCCGGCAATCTTCCTCGGACCAGCACCCGTCATGGATTGCTCCTACTTGGTCACACCCACCAACAACCAAATCAATGGGGTCTGGTTCAGTGATGACGAAGACGAAGAGTGGCCACCCACTAACAAAACGGTAGCTCAACTCTCGACTACTTCTTCCTCGAATAAAAACAAAAGCAACAAAAAGGGAAAGAAAAAGAAGGGCAAACAGTCCGAAAGCAAAGACCAAAAAGAAAAGGGCGAGCAGTCCGAAAGCAAAGATCAAGAAGAAAAGGGCAAGCAGCCCGAAAAGGTAAATCAAGACGAGGTTTCACACCTCACACGCTCTGGTCGCCCTTATCAAAATATTTTCACAGATGAACATGCCAGAAAAGCAGCTGCAGACGCTGAGATCTCTCCAGACTCAGCTGAACATAGGAATGCATTCATTCGCGCTCTACAAATAGCATGTGCAGACGCTGAGATCTCTCCAGATCAAATGGTCAGCCATGTCACTAGGGATTGGTTACCGGGGGCTATCACCTTCTCAAACGATGATCTCCCCGCATTTGGATCAAACCACAACCTCGCCCTATACATTAGCGTTGAATGTATGAAGAAAACTTTGCCCGTGTCCCTTGTTGATAACGGCTCTGCAGTCAATGTTCTACCATTGGCCACCGCACACCGTCTCCGCTTATCCGACAAAGACTTCACCCCAAGCATGGACGGAGTCAAGGCTTTCGACGGAACCCGACGTCACGTGAAAGGAACCATTTCTCTTCACATACGCACTGGTCCCATAGAAAGAAAAGTCGAATTTCAAGTCATCGACATGACCCCTTCCTATAACATACTCCTAGGGCGACCTTGGATTCACTCCACCAAGGCCGTAACTTCTACTCTACATCAAAAGGTCAAGATCCCTCTTAACGAGGAAGTCATAACCTTGAATGCCTCAAACTTCCGAGCCCTTTTCGATACACCAAAAGAACCCAATTCTGCCGAAATCGTGGCTGAACCCGCAGAAGACTTATGTGGTTTCGACTTCGAAGTTGGCGCCATCACGCGTACACCAATCAAAACCTACACACCCTTCAAAACAACAAACAACAATAGCCTTTGGCTCACCATGGGCCTAGGCTACAAACCCAAGGACGGTGACCAAGAGCGAATGGTCAAAGAAGTCCAAAAACGAAAGTCAACCCACAAGGTTACCCTACGACCTTACATCCTTGACTTAGACGCATACTTCACCTCAGGAGGAAAAGTCGACGGAAATACCTCCCTCCGAGACCTCATCCACACACCCGAAGCCTGCTACTCTAGTGAGGTCGAGCATAATGCACCTCGGACCTCACCGGGCATCAGAAATGAAGAGATCGTCGCCACTATCATGCGTGATCGACGTTTCGACCCTAACCAACTGATAGCCGACGCCACTGATAAAACCCTTAATGGATGGTATAAAACGCTGAAATGGACCGATGCACAAGGCCAACATTTTCAGCTTATCACCGGCGAAGGACCGCTTTTCGACCACATCACCAACCTCAAAAACAAAGAGGCAAGCAACCCAAGCAACTCAAGCACCTCAAACAAGTCGAGCACCCCAAGCAACTCAAGCACCCCAAGCAACTCAAGCAGCTCAAGCAGCTCCTCAAACAGCGAAGACGAAGAAGAAGAAGAAGAAGAAGAAATCCTTTTAACTTCTAATGCTCTAAGTGTCGGGTCACCTGTCGACCTATCTATCCTAGACTCTAGCTTTAGTTTAGACTTTCTTTTTACGGAGGCTAGCTCCAAGCAATTTTCTGAGTTGTCGAATAATTCTTCTCAAAATAATGAAATGAATAAATTTGCTTACACCTTGTCCCAAGCTAAAACAAACAACAAAGCACAAACATCTAACAATCAACAAACAACAAACAAATCAAAAGACACTAACTCATGCGATAAAAATGAACAATCTCTAAACAAATACATTGCAAACATTGTTTCTCCCAAAACACAAGACCCAATCATCGAGGAAACCATAACCATAAACGTGGGAACCCCCGAAGAACCAAGGGAACTACAACTAGGAGCCTCACTAGACGAACACGAGCGCACCCAATTTACACAACTCCTGAGCGAATTCAAGGACGTATTCGCTTGGTCATACAAAGACATGCCCGGCATCGAACGAAGCATCGCCGAGCACCGCATTCCCATCAAACCCGGTTACAAACCCATCAAGCAAAAGCTAAGAAGACTACGTCCCGAATGGTCTCTTATGGTCAAGGAAGAAATCGAGAAACAACTACAAGCCGGTTTCATCCAAGTCATCGAATATCCTGAGTGGGTCTCAAACATGGTCCCAGTCCTGAAAAAGAATGGCAAAATTCGAGTATGCGTTGACTTTCGCGACTTGAACAAAGCTAGTCCTAAAGATGACTTTCCATTACCCCATGTGGACGTTCTAGTCGACAACACCGCCGACCACGCCCTCCTATCCTTCATGGACGGCTACGCAGGCTACAATCAAATCAAAATGTCACTGGAAGACATGGCAAAAACCGCCTTCATTACACCGTGGGGGACATCTTCTTTACGCTATGCCCTTCGGCCTAATCAATGCAGGCGCTACATACCAACGCACCGCTACAACCCTTTTACACGACATGATGCACAAAGAAGTCGAAGTTTACGTCGACGATATGATCGTAAAATCAAAGGAGAGAAGTGGTCACATCACTAACCTCCGCAAGTTCTTCATTCGCCTACGACAATACAAAATGCGCCTCAACCCCCAAAAATGTACTTTTGGAGTCAAATCCGGTAAACTACTAGGACACGTAGTGAGCCAAAGAGGCATCGAGGTCGACCCCTCGAAAGTCAAAGCAATCCTCGAAATGCAACCCCCAAAGAACCTCGACGAGATTCGAAGTTTCTTAGGCCAAATCCAATACATCTCACGCTTCATCAGCAAACTCACCATGATATGTGAACCAGTCTTCAAGAAGCTCAAGAAAACTGACCATGTTGAATGGGATGAGGAATGTCAAAAAGCATTTGACAAGGTCAAAGAACTGCTAACTAACCCGCCGGTTCTACAACCACCCCAAGAAGGTTTACCCTTATCCTTATACCTTACAACAACACCCACCGCCATGGGCGCCATGCTCGCTCAAGAAGTAAACGGCGAAGAACGCGCAATCTATTACATCAGCAAGAAGTTTCTCGATTCACGAACTTCGATACTCACCCGTCGAGAAGAGTTGCCTAGCCTTAGTATGGTCATCCAAAAAACTCCGTCACTATATGCTAGCACACCAAACAAGGGTATATTCCACAATGGACCCCGTAAAGAACCTCTTCGAGAAACTCAGACCTAACGGACGAATGGCCGATGGACGCGTTGCTCTGGCCGACCGACCTTAAGCACGTACCCCTCAAAGCAATTAAGGGACGAGCAGTCTCCGATTTCCTAGCCGAAATGCAATCACCGAGCAACCAATCATAGACACCACATCCCTTCCAGACGATGGGATTTACAACATCGACCAAGAACAATGGGAATTATACTTCGACGGTTCATCCAACTACCGAGGTTGCGGAGTAGGAATACTTCTCATATCCCCGAATGGCGAACACACACCCTTATCCATCAAACTGGACTTCGACGTAACAAACAATGCAGCAGAATACGAAGCATGCTTGCACGGTCTCCAAGCAGCGCTTGTACTCAACGCCCGCAATATAAGAGTCTATGGGGACTCCTCCCTCATAATCAACCAAGTGTCCGGAGCATGGAAGATACTTAACGAAAACCTAGCACTATACCAAAGCAAAATACAAGAACTCATAAACGAATTCTATCACGTAGAATTCATACACCTCCCACGCGAAGAAAACCACCCGGCCGACGCGCTATCCAACCTCGCGTCCCTAATCAACATACCCGCGGGGATGGAAACTCTACCCATTGTCGTGGAAAGACGAAACGAACCCGCATACATCTGTGACATTGAAGCCGAGGAAGAACAAACCGACCCTTGGTACCAAGCAATCATCAACTACAAAACAAATGGTGAATACCCACCAAACACCGACAAACGGGCCAAGCGAGCCCTACGCCTATTATCATCACAATTAGTCTTTGGAAATGGGCAAACTACTCAAAAAGACACCCCAAGGCACACTACTCTTATGTGTCGATCACAAGAAAGGACACGAAATCATGTACCAAGTACACGATGGTGAGTGCGGACCACACATGAACGCACGAGCCATGTGCAAACAAATCATAAGGCTAGGATGGTATTGGACTACCATGGAAGCCGATTGCGCAAAATATGTCAAGCATTGCCATAATTGTCAAATCTTTGCAAACGTACAACACATCCCTCCTTCACCACTATACAGTTTAACCTCGCCATGGCCCTTCTCCACATGGGGCATTGACGTCATTGGCAAAGTACAACCCGTAGGAGCAGGAGGACACTGCTTCATCCTCGTGGCCATCGACTATTTCACCAAATGGGTCGAAGCCGCATCGTACCGCAAGCTAGGCACGAAAGAAGTCGCAAAATTCATACAAAACAACATCATTTGTCGCTATGGCATACCACACGAGTTCATTAGTGACCAAGGCACGCACTTTCAAGGAGAAGTCGAGCCACTTCTTCTCAAATACAAAATACAACGACACAAGTCATCACCCTATCGACCAGCAAACCAACTAGCGCAGTTGAGGCAGCAAACAAAACCGTCGTATCAATCCTTAAAAAGATGATCGACACCTGCCACGACTGGCCCCACAAAATCCCATTTGCATTATGGGGATATCGCACCACAATCCGCACACCCACAGGCATGACACCCTATTTCCTAACCTACGGAATGGAAGCCGTTCAACCCGTAGAAATCGAAATGCAATCCCTTCGAATCCTCATGGAAGCAGACATTCCTGAAGCCGAATGGGCACGCGAACGCTACGAACAACTCATTCTCTTAGACGAAAAACGACTACATTCACTAAGTACAGTCCGAATGTATCAATCTCGCCTGCAACGCGCCTACAACAAACGGGTCAAACCACGAAACATTAAAGTGGGTGACCTAGTACTCAAATCAGTCCGAGCACCATTACCAGTCGACCCAAGGGGGAAATTCAAACCCAATTGGGCCGGACCGTACTTGGTCAAAGACATCCTTCCCGAGGAGCGATCGCTTAATCGACCTTGACGGTCAAGACTTCCGACTACCAACAAATCTTGATCAACTCAAGAAATACTACCCTTAAACAAATTTGCAATGTACTTCACAAAAGGACAAAACTCGCTCTCGCATGAGTGAACTACGCTCGGTTTGATTCCACGCACTGTGGATACGTAGGCAGCTTTGCAAAGAGCTCAACCGAATCACACGAACTACGCCGGTTTGATTCTGTATTCAAAAAGCAGATACGTAGGCAGCTTATCAAAAGCACAACCGAACTTTTTCTAGCACGCATGCCCAAAGCTTAAAAAGGTCAAGGGCGTTGCACTCACAAAATGACACGCTCGAAGCTTAAAAAGGTCAAGAGCACAGTCAACACAAAAACAAAACACAAATCCAAGTCCAAAGCTTAAAAAGGTCGAGGACTTAAGAAAAAACAATTCAAAACAAACAAGTCCAAAGCTTAAAAAGGTCGAGGATTAAAGACAAAATACAAGTGTTCGAAGCTTAAAAAGGTCGAGAACATTTAAAAACGAAACAAAGAAAGCAACGAGACAAGGCAAAAGCAAATAAATTCTATTTTATTACTTTATTTAGAATTCTTCAAAGCTCAGAAAGGAGCTAGGAACAAGCCTCCTTAGCCCTTTATTCAAATCTAAAACATGTATTTAAATAAAGGAATCTTTCTAAGCTAAACAAAACAAACTTCTCAAGTCTTTTTCTGACGCTTCGGGTTGACCTCTTCATCTTCAAGGGGCCGATCCGCCACAACTTTCGACCTAAGGGCGAGAGTAGATCTCTCAAACACAGGGCTCGATCGGATCCTCATCCTGCTCAACTGGGGGCTCCTCGATCCTTGGCCCTAGGCGATCTTTAACGGTCACCTTCGGTCCAAGCCTTTCCCGCGCCGGTCTCGAAGAAGAAGCACCTGCATCAACAACACAAAGATCACCATAGTCCCTCCTTTCGCGCCTCATACGCCAAGGAGGGCCTTGCCCTTTCTTTTCCCTCCTCCTTTGATTCTCGCGTTCCTTAGGATCATTGGAACGATACCACCGCGTATAAGTCCGTAACACGGCTAGACTCTATATGCTCGACACGTAACCATGTAACACGATCCGACCACCCTCGGATCCAAGCATCAATCATCCGTTGTTTAGGACAACAACCCTCCAACTGCGTATCCTGATCGGGATAGTCCGCAAGAGCTTGGATTTGCCTCTTCAAGCGAAGAGGATGAATCCATACACCCCGTTCAAACCCGCACAGCATCAACCCACGAGACGCATTTGCAATAGACGGTGCCGTTACCTCCGTAATACCCCACCACGAAACATACCAACGAATGCTGCTCTCTCTCACAAACCCCCGGTAGTAGTTGAGTGAACGCTCCCGAGGATCAGCCCAATCCATCTTCCGAGACGTCGTCCCCGCCGCCTTGAAGACACTTCCAAGGGGAAGAGCTCTATACACACTCAGCCTCTCCATGAGCCAAACGATGAGGATCCTAGCGCAACCGCATGCGAGCTCAGACGATCGGCCTGCGATGCGTCTAAGCCCGGTATAGTCTCCGCTAGGATCAACGCAAGGATCATGTCCTCGCTTCCATCTCTTCGACAACACGAGCATACCTCGCGTTCCGAACACACCATCCGCATGGACCCGCAAAGCATAACGATGCACCAAACAAAAAGCAAGGGCCCTCCGCCGAGAACGGTCCGAAATACTAGTATCAGCCTTATTCATATATCGTTGACACAACAAAAGCATATTCACCCTACCTCCCTCGAACAAACCTGCAGCATGAGCATTTGTCATCCCAAGGAAGTTTCGCAACATCCCGTTGTAACAAAGCTCACTCCTCACGACCACAGGAGTGGTCCGTTTCGACCATCCAGCAATGGCCGAGAACTCCTCCATCAAAGGGCACACCTCTCCCCCGGGAAACCTAAAAACATGCAAATTAGGATCCCAATAATCCAAACACGAATCAAGGAAGTCTACATCGACTTTCATTTGACGAAAGCCAATAAATACACCCGCACCATCATCATACACCGCCTTCTTCATCCCCGAACTCAAGGAAGACGTCCACCTCTTCAAAAGAGCATCAAAATGTACCTCCATTTTCTTGGACACAAAAACAAAAAAAAACTTTTATAAATATACCTAATATATTTATGAGAGCAAAATCCTAAAGAAAAAGCAAAGAAGAGAAGTGTTTGTGAATGAAGATTATGGCACGCACCCCCTCTCCTTATATAGGAAAACAATGTCCTAAATATGGAAATCTGGCACTATGACCAGGCCAACAAACCGCATGGCTCTATGCGGTTTGCACACCAAACCGCATAAGCCTATGCGGTTTCCCCATGCAACCGCCTAAGCCTATGCGGTGTCAAGGGCTGGCTTTTCTCAAAATTTTCCTAATTAGTCCTTCCTAAAACACTACAACCTACTTTGGCTACGACATTTCTTTCGTTGTTCCCATACACCAACATCACGCTTCACTTTAGCGATTACGATTCTTACCACGAGACACCGCATAACATTTTATGCATTCACACGAGCCCATGTCGCATATAAAATGAACTTTTTGCAAAACATTTTCACAATCTAAAATGAACATCAACGCATCCCACTCGGGAATCATATCATTTCTTCAACCAAGCGCCCCAAACAGATTTACCGACGAAGTTCAAGCTACAACAAGTTCAAAGTTCAAGCTACAACGACATGTACATAAAGGTTCATACAATCTTTACATACACAAATTCACTCGGGGTGACGACGCCGATACTCGTCAAACTCACGCCGAATCTGTGCCGTCTCACTTCGGCTCGACACAATCGAGCTGCTCGCTCCGCCCAAGCCATCCTCCACCTGTTGGCTATACGCCATAGCTTCTTATGCACCTCCTTAGCCACCTGTGAAACACAACACAAACACAGTTCACACTTTTCTCCATTTTGCCTTAATTTCACTCAAATTAAGTCAAACTTAGGGGGGAAATTTCAAAACAAACGCAGCCCACCCCACTTTACCTTAATTTCACCCAAATTAAACCAAACTGGAGGGGATAACACAAAAAACGACTCTCACAAGTTTGATCATCGATATACTTCATACCTCGATCAAACTGGGGGCTTACACACATACATACAATCACACAAGTACATACCTTCTTCACCTTGCTCGTCCAGCTGTCCATGCCCGCGTCAGTAGTCACCGGCAAGTACGTCGGCAAAACAAAGGTACGACGGACGCCCGAGTCGTCATACTCGATGGTAGTAGGGAAGTCGCCAGGCTGCTCTGCCATCTCGGGATCAAACTCCTGCAAAACAGATACAAAACGCACACGTCAGGGAAATTTTTTGCAAAAATTACCTTACGCACCCCCAAACACGGAAGCACACATCCCTCAATAGGCACACAAGCAAGCCGAGACTCAGCAAAATGGGCATAGTCTTCCTCAGGACTGAGGAGGCTCACTGACTCTCCCTCCATACAACGCCACACGATCCTGGCGAAACCCCTCGCTCAAGCAGGACCCTCGGCGGATCCCTAAACCACCGGGTGGCCACCACTGAAAGACCAAGCGCTCTCAAGATACCAAACCGATCCATACGGTCGCTATGTATAGGCGCTGGTCTCTCGTGACCGCAAACCTAGCCCCAATGCCCTCAGAATATCCCTCAGATCGCCCCACTGAACGGCACGAACTACAAACAAAGACAAGACAAACACGCTCACAAATACAGATACGATACAATCATTTTAAGTACACTCTATTTAAAATGGTTCAAGCACAAACCTCATCAAATCGCATTCGGTTGACGATCCCTAACATCATCATACGACCAATTAAACGCAAAGACGGCCAGACGTACCCCAATGCACGCATCGGGTACTCCTCACGATCCACACAAAGATGTGGGAAGCGAGAAAAGGAAAGTGGCTAAGAATCCACGATCGCACACAAGAAACAAAAACATGTTACAAGGACAAAAGACGACAAAAACAAAGCAACAATGCACCTAAGACAAAACAAAATCAATACGCATTTCCATCAAGAAGCCAGCGCGACTAAGGGCGATCGCGACCCTCGATCCATGACTGCGGTCTCACAAAGATCCATGCGGCGAATGCACAAGCCCGAGACGGCGTCACCCGGTCAACGTCCCCAATTGCATTCCAATCCAGAGATGCATAAGGACCGATGTCGATGCCCGCCGCCTCTTGTCGGCCAAGTACACGGCGCTCACAAACCACCACAACCACATACGAGCATTCTGCTCGTCGCTCCACTCCGAGGGGCCATACTCGGTCTTCCCCTCAAAATACTCCAAGATATAGCTTGTCTTGAAGGTATAGGGTGGCGCACCCCCACAAATCACCTCCAAACCACCGCCAACTGCATCAGTCACAACCTCGTCCACAACGGACGGCGCAAACTCAAAATCCATGTCGCGATCCCCAAACGGCAGCCCCGTTATGACCGCGTACTCAGACAAGGTAATGCCGGCCTCAAAGCCGGGCATATGGAACGTCGTCGTGGTGTCCCAATACCTATCCATGAAGGCCCTGATCAACATCAGGTTCGCCGTCTGCTTCTTCCTCGCAATCTCCCTCCAATGGCCAACCAACGGGCCAAAAGCACTACGCAACACCCAAGCTTGCGCCCTCGGCGCAAGCTTCTCCTCAAAAGCACACATCGCGGACGAGACGCCCGAGAAAGTCCTCATCGGGCCCTTGTCCCAACCCATCGTCGCTCGATAGGAAACATGTCTCTCCGGAGCAAGCAGAAGGTTGTGACCATCCCAACCCTTCGCGAAAGCCCTGTTCGCGCGTGACTTTCGCGGCCTAGAGCTACTCGCCCTAGGCGCAACCTCCTCGACCTCCTCGACCTCCTCCTCAGCAACCTCCATCTCAGCTTCCAGCTCATCCACCAGCTCTTGAGCAAGCTCGTCCTCAGGATCACGCACAGGAACATTTCTCCCACGACCCCTACCTCGTGACTGACCACGTCTCGTGGGCAGATCACGAGGGTCAGCTTCCCTCTCACTACGTGTACGCCTTAAGCCGCTCGAGCTGGAGGCCCCCTGAGTGCGATAACTAGCACTCTTACGGGATCTCGATCTCGTAATACGACTAGAACCTTCTCCTGCAACCAAACACAACCAATACATACAGCTTTAATACATGCAAGCATACAACTTGGCATACACATACAAATACACAAATAATATGCACATAATACACATACATTCCCTTAACACATTACACTATACCCCTACGGAGCATTTTTAGGCCTAATTCACAATTAAGCCGAAAACCGTTCTCTACATTTCAAAATTGCAACTTTATGGTTTCTACGCGCCATAATAGTCCCCAACGACAACCCATTACAAGCAATTGCATTTTGGTCACCCCGATCAAAAACCCCCAATTCGCCTTGATTACTCCGTATAACTACGACTTAAGACGGCAATTTGAAAGCCTTAACTCGACTTTTTCGCAAAACTAACGTTATAGGCATGCTATACTCGCTATGGGCATCCTACACCGAAGTTTAATTGAAATTCCGGGTCGGAAAATCCGGGTTCGTTTTCGGGCCCGAAACCTAATTTGGACGTTTTTCACACAAAGACGGTCTAAATCACAATCAATTCACACATACACGTTCACAAGGCACAATGCAACACAATGACGTCAATTTCAAGCATTCAAACGGCAAATTTCAAGCAAAACTCGGGTTTTCATTCAAAACCCGTCTTTTCAACATTTCAAGGCAAAACTAGCTAATTACAACGACAAATAACGTAAAAGCAAGTTGAAATGGAGCATTACCTCGTTCCATAGCAAAGCAACGCAAGAAAAACGAGCAAAAACGGTTGAGAAATCGAAAAATGGTGTTTTTATGAGATAGAAACCGAAAATAAGTGAATGAGCAACAAACACGGTGTAGCTCGTGTTATATAGCCCCAAACTGCCACTAAGGCAAACCGCATAACCTTATGCGGTTTTCCCCATGAACCGCATAAGGCTATGCGGTTCCTACCCCTGGTTTTTCTCGGTTTTTTCTCGTTTTACGTCTACTTTTCGATTCCTAATTCATCCTAGCCCCTATCACTACTAGAAAATGAACCTATTGCAACACATTGTGAGCAACACTCTTTATATTTGGCAAAAATTATTATCTTGGCAACACTTTTTGGAGAAATGATGCATTATCCAATCTATTGCAACATTTTTGGAAAGGTGTTGCTAATTTGGTACAACATGCAACACTTTATAAAAATATGAGTGCATTTTGCAACACTTTTGTTAAATGTTGCGATGTATGAGTGCATTTTGCAACACTTTTGTTAAATGTTGCCGATTTTAGAAACAAAATGTGTTACTTTAGTTAAATGTTGCAATCGTTGAATGATAAGATGAAACGAGACAATTGATAAATAACCGATTAAGTATTACAGATGGTCTCTTTATCAAAGAAATCCATTATCCCAAATAAATGGTGTCTTATATAATAACAAAGAGACCAATTAAGTATTATATATTATAGATAATCTTTTAATCAAAGAAGTCAATCCCCCAAAATGCACTATTAGAAAAAAAGGGAATTAGTTAAACAAATAAAGAACGGTTAAATTGCGTAAGCGTTTTCCAAAATTACAGAAAACGTCTCAAATCCCAACCGATCTCTTATATTAAAAAACTAAATTACAATTATACTAAAATGTCGCCTTCCTTTCACAGTAAAATTTAAATAAATTAAAACAACGCTAGATTTAAATAATGAAATTTTGGTGGTGTAGTTGGTGAGGGTAGTCAATTGATAACATAGAGGTGCAGGGTTCGAATCCCATAGGACACATTGCTTTTATTTTTTGAAGTGTTGCAACTCCTTATCTAAGTGTTGCAAGAAAAAAGTGTTGCATACTAAAAACACATGCAACACTTTTACAAAGTGTTGCTTTTAGTCCAGAATTGTTGCATTAAATGTTGCATTAACCTATCAGAATTCGAGTTTTAAGCAGCACATCTAAAAGTGTTGCGTAATGTATAAGGCAACATTTATAAGACATTTTGCAACATATTTGTGGTGTTGCAATAGCCTAATTTTGTAGTAGTGTATGTAACTTCAAGTACGTCCCGTGCTTGGGTCAAGGCATCGCTTACAACCCGCCATACGCGTATATTAAGCATTTAATGTACGGTACAGAAGCAGAAGCACGAACGCTCTTCACGAGCACTACATCATTTTCTCCACCACAGGAGGCGATCATATGCAACTACAACTACACAGACACTCCTCGGCGAGCCCAAGCACATGCACTCTGCAATATACACCTAACTCCAAGCACAAGTACTCTACAACAAGCACTCTACAGCAAGCATTTAACTACGAGCATAAACGCTCCTCGGCGAGTTTAAGCACAAGCGTCCTACAAAGCACATCCAAGCATGAACCCATGGCACAAGAACACCCTTGCACAAGCACTACAACCTTTACAAATGCACTCCTACAAGACCATACATCCTACGAATGCACTCTTCACGAGGCCATACATCCAGCCCAGATACACTCACACCCTTGCACTTTAGCCCCCACGCATTGCAGCACATGCGCTCTTTCACGAGACCATCCGAAGACGCTACAAGCAGCAGCACTATACGATACCCAACATATACAAGACAACGACATCAACATCAGCAAAGGCATTAGCAACAGCACGACGACGGCACTCTGCAGGCCGGCAGGCCCTTATAGCATGCACGGACCGCCAAGTCCTTAAAATGCGCACGCCCCTCCCCGTTTAGCCCGGTTCGAAGTCCTCGTCTCACCCATGGACACACGCTTCGTTCCGCTGACTGTATCGAGACTGTAATGGTCCGGATATGGTCGTGGAGTTTGACTAGCGCTCTAGTCCGAGCTCAGTCAAACTGGGGGCTCTGTGGATACCCATATCCGTACCCTCCCAGCAAAAACCCTGTGATGTAACACGGACTTTTATTACGCATGCTTTAACGTTGACTTATACGGTTCTAACTAATGTCGAATTCATTTTGAGTCGTTTTAAATGTTAAAATGGTTTAGGTCGCGTCACATCGCACTTAAATAACGTTCATTTTGTCCATTTGGAGTCTAGCTAGGTCCTCGTCCTGCTTCATTTGGCATGAGCTTCGCATTTGCACTACAATTAGCCCCTTCACATTAACAAGGTCTAATTCAGCATTCCTAAATCCCTAAATTTAGGCCCGGTAGCTAAAACCGCTATTTAGCACCCTCTCACACAAAATACAGTTTCACGTCTTAGCTTATTTCACAAATCTATACAAATACACCCTTTTTCATTTTTCCGGGTCTCGGGCCCGAAACCGAGCCCAAACCCAAGCCTTTGGCCCGCACTCCAAAGCCCTGAACACCACAAAATATCTCAGGAATATCCTAGCTGTTTTCTTGAGCTTCACGCACGAAATTATACTGTATCTTTCAAAGATTTTATGCAACCAAAACTTGGAAACTACACAAAAACCAGACCCTCAAACCGCATAACCCTATGCGGTTTGGGTAGGCAACCGCATAAGGCTATGCGGTTTGCCCAAGCAACCGCATAAGCCTATGCGGTTCCTTGGCCTGTTTTTATCCCCGGTTTCCTAATTTCTCCGAGGTTTTTAGTATATATACACCCCTATACCCTGACCTCGAAAACACAATTTACAATCAGAATACACCTCTCTCTCACACAAATCGCCTTTGCATCCACAAAAGCCACAAGCACTCAAATGCTTGAGTTCAACACACGATCCCGTGTTGAATTCATCCTCCTTTCAAGTTCAAGCGAAGCTCTGCCCGATCTGAGCGTCAGGACAAGGTAGGTACCGATCCACTTGGATCAAAGCTTTTTCTTATTTTCTATGGACTAACAAAGGGGTCTACACTTTAGCGCCCCCCCCGGCTTTGGCACCGAGCGGGCTTGCATTCCAAGTCTTCTTATTACTTCGGGTACACTCCATATCCGATGACACGCCAAAGTCGCATAAGCAACCGACCTTATAAAATAAACCAATGGACAATTGGACTTTATTTTATTTGCATGCATCTTGCACCCTTTCTGTTTTGCTTTAAATTCAACTTAAACAATGAATTCGACCTTTAATCAACCGTATTCGGTAACAAGTTACACATGCTAAAGTGAGGGTTTTAATCAATCGTTTTGCATGTGCATCTGCATTCTGATACAAACTTATCGCCCTTGTACGTAGCGATAACATTAGCTCAAATATCATCTTACAAGGATTGTTCTAGGTCGATGAGGCTATTTTTACATAGGCTTTTCTAAAAGGTTTTCATAAATCATTATTTGAATTAACTCTTTTTCTAAAGTACCCTCACCCCGAATCCAATCTGGTTTCACAAGCCTTAGATCTAGGGGTGTCGGCGTGCTCCAAAATCTAGGACATGTTTTTAACTTAGAACATGGTAGCAGGTTCCTATTTTCCGCGATAAATAGGTGGCGACTCCAAACAGTTCTTAAAGGTTTTTCCAACTTAATCTTTTTTAACTTTAAAATCCGCCCTTAAGCAAGACGCCGAGTTGGGTCCGATCCCGGGTTCCACAACTAGCCGCAACAAAAACTCGGAGTTCGGTAGGCGAATAGAAGTAATGACCAAACATTCCTTTTGGATAACCAATAAAGTATGTCTTGACCGATCGCGGGCCGAGCTTATCCTCGTGTCTCCACTTGACATAAGCCTCGCACCCCCAAACCCGAATAAAGGACAAGTTAGGGACTGTTCCCTTCCATAACTCGTATGGAGTCTTGTCAACAGCTTTAGACGGACTTCAGTTAAGTATAAGAGCAGCTGACAAAAGAGCATAGCCCCATAATGAGTCAGGTACAACCGTGTGACTTATCATGGATCGAACCATATCAAGTAATGTTCGATTCCTGCGTTCGGACACACCATTCAGTTCTGGTGTTCCGGGTGGAGTTAACTGTAGTACTATCCTACGGTCTTTCAGGTGTAGATCAAACTCAGTTGAAAGATATTCGCCACCACGATCTGAACGTAGTGCTTTTATCTTTCTATCTAGTTGGTTCTCAAGCTTGTTCTGGAATTCCTTGAACTTGTCGAAGGACTCACTTTTATGCTTCATTAAGTAGACATGTCCATATCTACTCAAATCGTCCGTAAAAGTGATAAAATACCTATAGCCATCTCTAGCGTTGATTGACATAGGTCCATACACATCAGTATATCTATGAGTCCTAAAAGGTCAGCAGCGCGCATTCCAACACCTTTGAAGGAAATTCGAGACATCTTGCCTATGAAACATGATTCACACGTGCCAAAAGTTTCATATTCAAATGGGGCGATTGTCCCATTATCAATGAGCTTTTTCAAGCGTTTCTCATTTATGTGTCCCATACGGCAGTGCCATAGATAAGTTTGATCTTTGTCACCAACCTTTGCTTTTTTGTTACTCACATGCATTATATCTGTGGTTTGATCTAAAACATAAATTCCGTTCATGGAAACTGCTTTACCATAAATCATATCGTTTAAAGAGAAAATACAGCTATTATTCTTTATTGAAAACGAAAATCCGTCTTTATCAAGTACGGATACAGAAATAATGTTTTTGGATAAACTAGGTACATAGTAACAGTTATTCAGAAATAACTCAAATCCGCTAGGGAGTTGGATTACATACGTTCCCACTGAAACGGCAGCAACTCTTGCTCCATTCCCCACTCGCAGGTCCACATCACCTCTTGCTAGAGTTTTGATGTTTCTTAGGCCCTGCAAATGATTGCACAGATGAGAACCACAACCAGTATCAAGTACCCAAGTTCCGAAACTTGCATGGTTAATCTCAATCATATGAATAAAAGAAGACATACCAACAGGAATGACGCGGCCTGCTTTTATGTTCTCAGCATACACGGAACAGTTCCGCCTCCAATGCCCAGACTTGTGGCAATGGTGGCACTCCATGCTTTGCTTCGCTTTTGCCTTGCCTTGTGAGCTACCGCTAGACTCACCAGGCCCACTCTTTGCAACTACTGGCTTCTTAAATTTTGGTTTTCCTACAGTTAGGTTAGCCGGAGCCTTACCCTTACCCTTGCTTTTGTTGCCGATCATGAGAACATCTTGTTTCATGCTCCCACTCAACTTCAGATCACTCTCCGTCTGCACGAGGAGTGAGTGAAGCTCATGCAGACTTTTCTGCATGTCATTCATGTAATAGTTTGCCCTAAAGAGGGCATACCCATCATGAAGGGAGTGGAGCACACGATCAATGATGATCTTCTCATCGATCTTGCAACCAAGCTCCTCCAGTTTCTCGACATTCTCGATCATTTCGAGAAGGTGTGGACCAACCGGTTGGCCCTTCTGGAGTTTCGCTTCAAAGAAGCGAGTGGTATACTCGTAACTCTTGATTCTCGGTGCTTTCGAGAACTCTTTAGTCAGAGTGGTGAAAATCTTGTTTGCACCCTAGGTTATGAATCGTCTTTGCAAATTTGATTCCATTGAATAGATGAGTACGTTCTGTATCGCACCCGCCTCCATCATGAAATCACTATAAGCAATGACTTCATTTGCTCCTGCATCGGGAGCTGGTTTAGTCAGCAGTGGCTCAGTCAAGTACTTGAGCTTACCGTCAGCGATGGCGGCATTCCGTAATGCGGCCTCCCAATCAGAAAAGTTGGACCATCATTCTTCAGTCGAGTTGACTGATTCATGGTGCCCATAAAAATTCTAAGCCATGATTCGCGGTCTAGTGTGGCACTTGGCATTGGGTCGTCAGTACGTCCAGCCATTTGTTTTAGCAGTTATATCTGTATATAACGAATTCGAAACTGTGAAAGAAAAGAAGAAGAGAGGAGATAAGAAAACATCGTTTTAACAGGTTTAAGTCATAAAGCAATAACGATTTAATGCAATGACTCGTGCACTCATATAATCGACCTCCCTCGAGAATTCTATAAGTGATCCCAAGACTCAATTTCTTTAAATTGATAAGCCAACTACTTGACTAATTCTACTGTTAGAATTCTTGGTCGATAGATTTCAGTAAATCCTATCTATTAGTCCATTATAACTACGAGATATTACTCGAACTATAATGTTGAGGTAAAATAGGTCAACACCTACTACTTACCCAACGTAGAAGGGGTCATGTGGAGAGTAAGGTCTTACATGCCTACCGACGAAGAAGGGGCTCATAGCAGCTTTTCCTATAAAGACTAATCTCAATTTTAGAATAGAGGAAGGTCCCATCATCTCATTTTTAATTCATTTTAAGTGAACAAATATCTAGCATTACGTGAATGATTAAATTGAGGTGATAGCCCTAGAACGAGTGACATCCGTATGTCCATGATATATGATGCAACTACATGATCCATCTTCATGCAAATTAGGTGGTTTGGTTTAGGCGGAATATGATGCTACTATCTAACGTGTGAATGCAATGAAAAACGGTAAAAGAAAACGCAAAAAGAAAAAACACCTAGTGTGGCCTATCCTTATGAAAATAAAGACAAAGTACAAATTGGAATCCATCCATGGACCCTAAAGCTTGTCTTCATTCTTCATCTGGGGCTTTAAGTGGGAGTTGGGCCATTTGAGCTCCATCTTGAATCATCATCTTGAAACTTCTCAAAATACATTTTGAATCTATATTAATTATATAAAACAAAAACCATCCTACACAAATTTTCCCTCCAATTTTCCCTCCAACTTTTACATATTTTTATCCCTTTTATTTTATTTTATTTTATCCCTTTTATTTAATTTTATTTTATTTCCTTTTTGAAACTATGTCATATAAGTAAGTCAATATCTTCTATGTACTACGAAGTTTTTTTCTTTTTATCTCTTAAACTATCCATTTTTATTTATTGTATTTTCAATATAACATTTTAAGCGCGTTTAACCATATTATTATGATAAATGATGAATTTTAAGTCAATGTATTGCGATACTTTGATCTGTTTTTGCCACATTATGATATATTTTAAAATAAATTTATAACTACATTTGTGTAAAAAAAATTTAAATGTTCCATTATTCTAATTTTTTTTGTTACAATTTTCAACGTTTCTGTCATTAAAATTTTGATAGTGAATTAGAAAAATTAAAATTAACACTTTTAAACCTATTAAACGGGTTAATTAGAAGACAATTACGGGCCGAATTAATGATTTAACTATTTTCATAATATTTAACTGCTTTAAACAAGTCATATAAGCGGGTTACATGTTAAATAAATACGTGGTCGGGTAAAATACAGTTTGTTGTATTTTGGGTCTAAAAATACATGTTTATTTACATTGCGTTTATATTATTACTACGAAATATTCTTATTTTAATTTAATATTTAATTCAATTACTAAATTTTTCAATTAACTATACATCTCGTGCATATATGCACGGGTATTATGCTAGTTACAAAATAAACCTATTTACATTCTAATTCAAAATATGCCAAAAATAATAAAATTAGAAGAGGGGAGATTCGAGATCTCAAAAATACAACCAACGATTATGTTTCCTTCATTACGAAAACACAATCTTCTAAGGCCACACTAGTAAATTACAACCTTTTGTACAAAATTAATGCGTAAGATAACCATTCTAACATACATTCAAAATAAAGCATCAACTAAAAATTAACCAATGCAAATAATTGATTAAAATCCAAACCACCCTTTTAAATGATTATAATTATTATGCAACAATTCCTTAATTGTTCATAAAAACTAATCAAACCATAATCCAAAAATAATTTATATTATCAGTATAACATAAATTAGATCACAATGAATATTTTAAACCTCTTTAAAATATTTGGTATCAAATATTATGAACTTTTTCACAATATCTTAATATTTATTATCTTTATAACAAATATTCAAATTTCCAAAAAAAACAAAATAATTTCGGCCAACAATAAATTCAAACCGAAAAATAATTTATTTTTTTTTTTTATTAAATGGTTTCGGCCAAAATAAAAAAACAACTACAAAATTTTAATTCGGTCCTTTAAAATTGAATTAAACAGTTTTAATTCGATTATGCTAATAATTAGATCGATACTAACTCAATTTTAATCCGTATTAAACATTGATTTAATGATTAACAAACTAATGATTATAGATCTTAAAATTAAACATCTTAAAATTATAGATCTAATGATTAACAAACTAATATGTTCATTAACATACAAAATTTGGTCATTTTACGTTTTAATTCAATCGGTATTAAATCAAAACTTATACAAATTCATATGTAATAGATTTAACATCTTAAAACATCTATAATTATGAATCAAACGGACTAAAACAAACCAAAAATTTGTTAAAACCACACGGCACACACATCAAACAATTCGGCCTAAATAAAAAAATTGTGCCGTGCCATATCAAATTGTTTCAAAAATTATACAAAATCGATTTTATGAAAACCATATAAAAATTCATAAGCCCTAAGGCTCTGATACCACTTGAAGGATTATATCGGTATATAGTCCATTAAATTCACAGGATTATAATGAAAACTTTATATGATTTATAGTCATAAATTGAAATTGCATAACAAAGTATATAGATTAAGAATTAACCTTTTAAATCCTTGAGATTTGGCCTAAGAACAATACCAAAAGGATGGTATCTCCTAATTATTACACCCAAGATGAGATGAGAAATGTCCCTTTTGATTTGCTAGAAAATTAGGGAAGAAAACTATTTTTCTCTCAAGTTTTGTGTTGTTTAAAGATGATGAATGAATTAGGAGTTCTCCTGAGATTAGAAGGAGTGAATTAGGTTAAGTAGAGAGGAAGAAACCTACCCACTCCAACATCCTATCACACGTCCAAAACAAGTAATTTTGGGGAGAATATTTTCTCCACAAAATATGACTTATTGACCAAGAAAAATGTATCTAGACAAAATGTATCTAGACTCTTTTCTTTTGGTCATCTTAGCTTCTAATATAATGCAATCATATATTACTAGTGTCATCTGCATGGACCGACTATAATATATCATTAAATAAAAATATCCTTATATTTATAATTTGCTAATTAATTATAACAGTTTATGTTTAATTAGCTTACATTATATACAATAATTAAATATAACATTTTATATTCAATTCACGAATTACATTTAATTCGGCTCAGCTAATATTATTTAATCATTATTAAATAACCGTATCATCATTACACTGACTAACATTTTAGTCAGTATCATCATCACACTGACTAACATTTTAGTCAACAACACTGACTAACCTTTTAGTCATTAAATAAGGCATCGATATGATTATTTTCTCAAATAATCACATCTCTCAAACACATCCTTTAGGTGTGACTCTTAGGGACCAGTTGATCACCGTCATCTGTATGACAATAACGTCAAACTTATCTAGCCAGCCAACCGTTATCGATAAACGTTAATCAACTGATTAAATACAAAATGTACCCTGTGCACCTTTAGAGATTTATGTATGTTATTGCACTAACTGTGGAGGACACTAGCTCCAACAAGCCAGTCCCGCGCGATAGCTACGTGCCGGAAGCATTCAACAGACTTTAATATGAGCTAAAGATATCCAGTAGGTAATAAGGAGGATCAGTCCCTTGCCATTTTGTATGCATACGTGTGACTATTACAATACGACAGATCCCCGGATGGGATGGTCTTTCCAATTACCTCGTATGGGCCCGCAGACATATCACTGATGCCCATCCCTGGGTTGTATATGCAACGTTAAATAACGACTAGGAGAGTCATTAGATCACCTCGCCAAATCTGAAGAGAGGTCGAGTCCCCATACGTGACTACCTTACACAACCCTGATCCTATAGCCTTCAACATGACGGACACCCGAGTAACTAAAACTTAATTCATTTTCTCCAATTATTTGTTCTTTATAACTCGTGACAATTCTTCCTAAATACATATCAGCGTCTACTTGTAAAATTAGATCTAATGTAATGCAATTTTTTAAGTTAACACTCATCATGTAACTTAAACTTTGCACTTGAGTGGAGGGTATTTTATTTTGTCCGTTAATATGATGATTTAGTTTTAGTTGATTATTATTTTATTTATTCTCTTCTCGCTACTAATTTAAATATTATTTCGTGACTTCTTTTATTTTTATTTTTTTCGTCCAAATTTTATATGTTTTTTCGTCCATCTTATTATTATTATTTCGCTACCAACTTTAATGTTATTTAGTGACTTTTTATTTGTGGTCCCTTTTAATTCACTGGTAGAAAAACCATCATTTGCGGCTCCAAAAAGTAGGCTATATGAGGCGTTTTTGGTGTAGCAGCAAATGAGGAGGCCGCAAATAAGAACTTTATTTGCGGCTCCTATGAAACGCCGCATATAAATACCTTATTTGCTGCGTTTTTGTAAAAAACTCCGCAAATAGAGTTTTTATTTGCAACCATTTTTTAAGAAAAAGATGCCGCAAATAGATTATTCTTTTTATTAAAAAAAAATATAACCAGGTGTTTTTTAGTAGGAAATCATAAACTATAATTTTAAACAATTTTTTTTGATATATATATATAAATAAAACATTATATTCATATATGGTTTAAAATAATACAAATGTTGAAAAAGAAAATTAAATCTACAACTTACACCCGTATGTTTTGACTACATACTATAGAGACATACGCTAGAGAATGTGACAAATGACATAACGTGATAAAACTACATAATTCTCTTAGGTGGCGACAATGAAGAGTTTTACCAAAGCTCAAGCCATACAAGGCCATCAAAGCTGATGATAACAATCCTCACTGAATATCCAAACAGCAACATCGTTGGTGGCTTTCTTCTTTGCTTTGGTAGTTTGAGCCATATTTCTTTAGCTTTTCGGATCATTTCTTGTATAAGCACTGTCAATTCTGTAACTTAATATCTACAAACATTGAAATCACATGAATAATTTAATAAAGTATTAAATCAAATAGCAAAAAGTGACATGAACGACTTCACACACGAGATATTAATGTGAAATCCTCCATACAACTAGACCTGTCAAAATTCGACCCGACCCGAAAAACCGACCCGACCCGACCCTTTTTTTAGGGTCAAGACCTGTAAAATTTGACCAGTGACCCGAAATGACCCGAACCCGAAATGACCCGTTAATTTAGGGTCAAGACCCACTTGACCAGATTCGGCAGATGGGTCAAGTGTGATTTCGTGTAACAAGACTTTTTGAACCTACAAAATTAATATTTCATGAAAAAAAAAAAATTAATATTAATAATTATTACAACCTCAATATTATAAGTTGAAATATCAAAATGATGATGAAAATTATGATTGAAATATTATGAATATATTTATAAATAGACTATTTTAATTTTATAAATTACAAGAATGAATATATATCAACTTTAGTACTCCGTATTACATATGTACAATAAAATATGTACATAATGTAAAGTAACAATAAAAGAATTTTTTTAATTAAAAAAAATAATAAATAAAAAGGCGCGAAAAACGTATTTTTGTCCCGAAAACCGAATTCAGTATTTGAGCCGAACCCAGTATTGACCCGACCAGTATTTTGACCCAGGCAGTATAACTCGAACCCTAGGGCAGGCAGATTCGACCGTTTGTGGTCTACATACAACACCTGAACATGTCATAAAATGGTAGAGATATTAGTGAAAAATTTGGAAATAATAGTGAAAAATTTGTATATCATGAGAGTAAAAAGGGACAAATTTGGAAATAATAGTGAAAAAAGTATATAACGAGAGTAAAACCCGTATATGGAAAATCAATACCCTTTCTAATTTGTAAAAATATGAGTAATAGATTAATTGAAAAATATTATAATAATTTAATTTAAACTCCAATGTTAGTGTACATCTACAATAATGAGAAAAATTCTAAAAAAATAGTTAAAATATACAACTTTTATTTTTGTGAATTTTGCATGTAAAATTTATGGCCCAATAAATAACATTTATTTTTTATTAGAAAATAATATGAAAAATAAAAAAGTAAAATAAGCAGGTAGTGAATTTAGAATAAATATATTATAAATAAAACTAAAAATAACTATTAAAATATTATTTGCGGCGTTTGTTTGCCAAAACGCCTCAAATATGCTATTTGCGGTGTTTTTTAAAAAAAACGCCGCAAATAAGTAGATTGCTCATAAAAAAAAAACAAAACAAAAAACAAAAACAAAAAACTCTATTTGCTGCTATTTGCCAAAAACTCCTCAAATGATAAGCCGCAAATCAATGTTTTTTTACAAGTGATTCTTAACTTATTTTAGTGACTTGTTAAAATATGAGACTTTTCTTAAGTAACAAATTTTGAGAGTCCAACTTAGTAGTTTCAAATTTTTATTTATAGGTCTTAAAATATTCGGTATTAGTGATAAAATAATCTTTTTTGTTGTGATAGTTAATTTTTGTTCTAAATCACATTTTTATACTTAGCCTACTTTTTAGTGTACAACTTTTGTAACTTGTTACTCATGCTTATTATTTTACACTTATATTAATAGGGTTTTTCCCATTTGTACCCTCGTACTTTTCACTTTTCCCACTTGTACCCCTGTGTTTGGTGTATTCCCAGCTGTATCCTTAAACTTCTAAAATTAGTCCCAACCGTAACCAAACTTGAATAATCCGTTAAATTTAGCCTTTAGTTTTGTTTTATATGAATTTTCACCCTTTTTATTTAGTTTTTTCTTTAATCTTTTCACATTAAACACCTTCGTTCATTATATTGGAGGGTAGAGTAGGGTATTTAATGCGAAAAGATGCAGGAAAAAACTGAAAAAACAAGGTTGAAAGTTTATATGAAACATAAGTAACGGCTAAATTTAACGGTTTACACTAGTTTGGTTACGGTTGGGACTATGTTTATAAGTTTAAGGGTACAACTGGGAATACGCCAAACACAGGGGTACAAGTTTTATAGCAACTTACTTTATATTTTATTTTTATACTTTTTTCATGGTGACTTATTTTATACATTATTTTTATACTTTTATTTTTATACTTTTTATTATAACTTATTTTGTACTTTTATTCTCATACATTTTTTTTATTATTATTATTTCAAGTTATTTTTACGCTTTATCTATAACACCCCGTGTTTTTGTAACACAATTTTATAAAAGAATTTAATTCCTTAAATTAAATTCATCCTTTTTCATTTCATTAAAAATGCGACTGAATTTTTTTCGCCAAATAATACTAAATTTCCTAAGTACAAATATAAAAATTTTGAAAAATAAAGTATGTTTAATTATATTCAGAATTTAAAAAGAAACACAATTCAAAATTTTATAAAAAATCAACATTTACAATACACTACAAGTTTTCTCGCACCTAAACTAAAACCATTTTGATACACTTCGAATTTGAACTTTATTCTTTCATATTCGAACTCGATAAATCAAATGATGAATCGACGACAAATTTCTCAACGACAAATTTTGGCACGCAAATCGAGGTCAAACTTTGACTAAATGACCAAGCCACCTAATTTTGATTAAGTCACCTAATCTTTTCTTAAATATACTTACTCATAATCCAAATCTAATTAAAGTAGTTTAAGCTTAATCATTTTGATTATTACTAACAAAACATTTTATATTATTATCAAATTACTATTTCACTTTGATTTAACTACCACTTTTACTAATAATCGAAATAATGAGTCTCACTAAGCCTAAACTGATAAACTTTTTGACGTTTGAGTAAAATGATTTAATTCGATAACATCCAACGAAAAAAATATATATTTCGATCGAATAAGATTTTATTTCAAAGTTACGAGGGACTAGTACCCAATTTTTCTTTTGATTTCGTTTTGAGGTTTAGTTTCATTTTTATTTTCGATCTTGTTTCAAAACATTATTTTAAGACTATATATTTCATTTCAAGACTTTTCGCGTGCGCGTAAATCGAAAATTTCAAAAACGTAAAAATCGGGTCTTGTTTTGTGAGGTGGCCGAGATATTTGCCAAGGGTCAAGGTGATCCTCTTCCAATTTTTCTTCTACTTTAGCACCTTGTCTAATCTCTTACTCACCTATACTAATTCATCATCATTTCTAACTTATTAAAAATTAAAGTTTAAACAAACTAAATACACTACATAATACAAAACTTACAACTACACTACACTACTACTACTACACGGTTCTACATACACACAAACACCAAATATTTTCTAAGTCTTATTTCTCTCTAAATAAACTCAACTCAACATACTAGTAAGCTTGTTCATGCAACCTCAAGAACACCATACTTCCATTTCTTCTTATTCTTCCTTTAACTCATTTATTTCTTACTCTTTAATTCATTTAAGCACATAACTAAATCCTTCACTAATTATTTTAGTAATCACATCCTCCTTATGCTTATATTATTTAAGAAAATGAATCAAATTAATTAAAATACAAACATCACCTAAACATAAAATACTACAACACTTTAAATTTTAGTTTAACTAGTTTAGTGTTATAATAAATTACTAACTTGCTTATTTTATTTTTATGTACCAATCCTAATCAAAGACGAGGAGCAAGGTGGAGGTGTCGATTTGAGCCAATTCGATCATATCATAGACCCCGACAACTGCTAGGAGCATTTCATTAACCTAACCTAAGGTGCTTCTCGCACACTTATGTGATAAGCGCCTCGTAACTGATTTTATGTTATTTTCCTAAGTGATGTTATAATTATATATATGATGTTGTATGTCACATAATTATCATATGTTAAATTAGGAGACAAAAATCGAAAAATAACATTAGTGTAACATATATAATCTACACGGCCTAACCCTAATTTTTCGTTTTAATTTTTGTAAATTGCATGCTTAAAATACTTGTTATAAGATGAACATGAAAATATAATTAGTTTATGTTTAGGACTTAAAATGAATTTGTTATGAAATTTAAATGTTTTAAATTGTTTATATGTTCTTGAAGTATTATTGTTATTTTTGTATGAAATGATTTGACTATATGTGTTAGTGTTTTGTATATGAATTGCACCTTAGTTAAATACATAAATGATATAAGGTAAATTAGTTGTTGAATTAGAAGTATAAAAATCAAAAATAAAACTTTGGACACATGTATACATATACACGGCCAACTTGAAATAAATGGACCAATTTTTAGTTTTAATTTTTCTAAATAACATATTATGATTAGTTTAGTTAAATTAGACTTGTATGGAAAATTTGAGAAAATTATATAAACATATAAAAATTTGACTAATTAATGTTCATATGAAAAATATTAGAGTTCTTCATATATTCAAGTGTTCTTCATTTATGTAACTAGTTTGATTCATAATCTAATTAAAGTTTTACTTAAATGTTGTTTTAATCCACTAGTGAATAAATACAATACTAATTATACAAATTAAATAAGCTAAATCTTTATAATGAAACAGTTAGAAAATTAAAGTGAGTAAAATCACTATTCATAATTGAAATAAAATAATTAGTGAAAATCGTAAACTAGTTAAATCGCTTTAGTATAATTTAAATGATTAGTATATAAAAACTTTAAGTCAAAAACCGATAAAATTAGAAAACGAAAATAAATGGCTAAGTATAGAAGGCCACGGCCTTAGCTATGTTTTTGGACCAAAATTGATTTTGTCACTTTTTATTTTTATCACTTAAGTAATTTAATTAGTTAAAGTAACGAATTATTAATAAAAACAAAAAAAGAAATAAATAGCTATATATAAAATGAGCCACGGTTTTACCATTAAAATTGGACCAATTTTAATCAAAATGAATTTGTCACTTAGTCACTAAAATTGATTAGTAATTAGGATTATATTAGATTGTTTAAATAAATCGTTAATAAAAAGAATCAACGAAACCGATTAAAATAAACATTACACGTATTAAAATGAACCATCTCGAATGTTACTACCTATGCTTAAATTTGGATGTGGACATACGGACTATTTAAAATGAACTACGACAACCTCACTAAAAATGAAAACCGCTAAAATCTTAGTTAAGTATACGACTAAATTTAACCGAGTTTTACTTTTGAAATGTTATTTAAAATGACCAAGTACAAAATGAACTTAACAACTTTGAAACTAAAATTTTGTACTTAAGTTTAAATCGAGTTTTACATTTAAAATAAATTCTCAAATCACTAAATACAAAACGAACCTAACGACTTTGAAATTAGAATTCTATACTTAGGAAATAAACTTGATTTTGTACCTAAATAAAATATCTTAAGGTATAAAAATACTAAGTATAAAAATATAATAATAAATACTAAGTATAAGGAAATATACTAAGTATCAGAATACATGTACGTATAAAATACGAATAAAATACGAAGTATAAAAATACGCATACGTATAAAGATACGTACAAATACGAAATACTAAAATACGAATACATATAAAAATACGGTGAATAGTAAATACAATGAATAGTAAATACGATGAATAGTAAAATAATGAATAGTGAAAATATTTAAATTTTACGAATGGACTCAAAATAAATATTTAAGTCTTTCTATGTTTTCTGCTTATCTGAAGAATTGCTAGAACTAAAATTTCATTATACAAAGTTAGACGATATATTTAAGTTACAGAATTGTCACCTATTATGAATGAACGAGGAAATAAGAATTTGAGAAATGAACTACTTGAATAAAATACTTGGATTGTTCGCCATGTTCCGACTCTTGAAATTCGAAGTTAATGAGGTAGCTGTCTATGGGGACTTGGGCTCCCTCCCAGAGTTGCCCAAGGCTTATAACGATCTTAAGATTGCTACTCGGCACGGTATATACAACCTCAGGGATGGGGCAACATTGATATTTCCGTGGGCCCATAGATGGTAATTGGAAACTCCAAATTTCACCCGAGGGTACCCGCCTAAGGTGATAGTCGTATTTTTAAATCGGTGATACCTTTTGAATAAGCGAATACGTATGATCCTCGATTAGATGGTGTATGCATACATTAGACAAGGATTTGGTCATCCTTATTACCTTAGGTATCCTTAGCCTGGTCGGCCATGTCCAAGTTATGTTGGCCCTGGCTATTATTGCGCGGACGTCTAGTATGTCGACCATGTCCAAGTTATGTTGACCACATCTACTATAGCGCGTTTTACGTCTGCATGCTTCCGCCTTACTAACGAAGACTCATTTGTTATCACATGTTGAATGCATTTCCTTGTTTGTTTGATGATTGTCTGAATGACTTGGTTATGAGTATTGGAATACGATTTATTGAGTATGATTACTTGTGAGCGTGGTACGTTATTTGATTGAATTCTACTCATGTTTGAATCATCATAAATTCCTTACGTGTTTTATTTGCTACTTGCTCTTCATTTCTACTTATTTATTGTTTATACCGCATATTGTTTTAAAATTGCATGTGTCGAAAGAGTGTGCGAGAAAATGATGAGAGTTTAATGCAGGTACCCCGAGACTACCGCTTTTGAATGCCGGGGATGGTTTACCTTTATTTTGTACTCCTTTTGAGAGAATGTAATCGAACAACTCTGGTTATCTTAAACTCATATTATGTATATGGAGTTTGTAATACGATAACAGCTGGTTTTGTAATATATAGACTTAATTAATTTTCCGCCTTAGTTTAATTAAGGTCACGAAAAACCAGGTTGTTACAGTTGGTATCAAAGCTATCTTGCGACCGTGAATGACTTAAAGTTATCTCACATAGCGAGACGACACCTGGGCCAGACATTCATATCGTATGTCAGGCATAGACTTATAGGATCAAATAATAAATTAGAAAATCCTAGATCGCTAAAATAAATAACCTAGATCACTTTAAAGTGTGAGGATGGGTAGAAACTTTAGGAACCGACCATAGGCTAAGATCTTTTTAAAATAAAAGAACTACTATCCTAAAATAAAATACACTAACTATCGTATGCTTGCTACTTGCTGATGTGACTGACTAAAACTAACAACTATCCTCGGAGATAAAAAAAAAAAAAAAAAAAAAATCGAAATAATAAACTTGATTCTTAGGAAGTGAAACGCTGAAGGCGAACCAGGCTATACGAAGTAAAGACATCTACTAAATCCTTAACCTATTTCACTTATGAAATTCTTAAACCTTTTTAATCCTATTTTTGTTCGATCAAAAATTTATATATTTCCTTAATAACCATTTTACCTTCGTTCAAACAATATTTTTGTTGTTGTTTGACTCCTTTCCTTAAAATCCCTTGTAGATGTCATCAACCCAAGAATTCACCAAATATGCGAGACTAAGGAATCATCGTTCGATCAATCGAAGCAAAGTGCTCTCCGTGCGGCAAAGATTCCCTGTGCTTCCTACTACTCCTGGACTTGGGCGAGGTACCCCTGTCAGAGTTGCGGCCTTCAGGAAATTCTATGAAAACCCTCCGCGCAAATTTGCAGGAGACCGCGACACTTGCGTGAGCTGGATACATGAGCTGGAGGCGAAGTTCGTTGAGGCAGAAGTCCACGAAGAGTGGAAGGTGCGCCTAGCCGAGAAGTTTCTTAGGGGCGAAGCTTGCCATTGGTGGTTTACTGTACATCACCTGTCTACAGTTCGAGGAGGAAAGTTTCACGAGTGGAACTTCTTCAAATGCTCCCTCAGACTTGCATGCCGTGCCATTGCTCAGGGACATACTTTTGATGATGAGGAGGAGGTCAGCGATGCGGAGTCTTCAAACGGGCTCTAGAGCCTTTTAGCCTTATGAACTACTAGTATGGATAACATTTTGTAAAATCTCTAGATTTTAACTACCTAACCTCAGTGATTCTGTATGACACTATTAGGAGTCGTTATCCCTACCTGCTACTTTCGGTTATCTTTCTAGGAAATGTATTAGATGCACTTCGCTACTCTAAGTTGATGTAACCAACTTTTATCTTGTATTCTATAATATGTCTCTTTTGGGAACTACTCAATTTCATACAGTTTAATATTTTCAGAATGGCTGCAAACGGTATTCCAGACAATGACCTTAATCAACAATTCCTCGAAGAGGAGGCAAGGAGAAGAGGTTTTGAGGACGCAATCATAAAGATTGCTCAGAATACCCACCAATATCAGGGTGGCGGTAATAACCAATCCGCGTTTGAGAGGTTCTCAAAACATAGACCTCAAACGTACTCAGGCTCCGTTAACCCTACCGTCTTGACTGAATGGATTGAGGAGATGGAGAAGCTACTAGAACTTAGCAAGACTCCGGCTAACGAGAGGGTGAACGTAGTAGCGTATTACCTGAAAGGGGAAGCCAACAGTTGGTGGCGTTTGATCAAATCCACCTTTCCCTTGAGGATCTACAACTGGACCGAGTTCAAGACCCTGTTGGAGAACAAGTACTTTGGGGAGAAATTGAAATGGGAAAAGGAGGAGGAATTTAGGAACCTGAGCCAGGGTGATATGTCGCTTCAGGCATACACCGAGAAATATCAGGAGCTGTCCAAGTTCGCTCCCAGGATAATAACGAACGAGGAAGAACTTGCGACTCGTTACGTAAGAGGCATGGCAAACAGCCTGAGGATAAACATGAGCGGGTTCAACTGCAAGAACTTTGCCGAGGCCTACGAGAAGGCAACAAGCATCTGGGCTCCTATCCAAAAAGGAGAAATGGAAGAAAAAAAGAAGAAGAAAATCTTTACGCCTCCTGTGGCAAGTGCTAGTTTCATCCACAAACCACTCTTTGGTCACACGGGTTATCAGAATCAAGATAATCGCAATAGGAACCATAACAGACCCCATTACCCTAACCGTAACCCCACCCCAAACGTAGCGAGGAACAACCAACAACTTCTCGGGAATCCGCCTTTCCAAGCAAACCCCGCTTTCACGGCAATTAATCACCCGGAAGCGTTGCGACGGAAAACCAAGAGTGTGTTTCTTCTCAGAATGAAGTAGGACACAAGTCTAACGAATGCCCAAAGAAGGGCATCATTGTTAAGGCAAATGCAGGCCATTGCATGATAAAGGTTCAGGGACGTGTGTATGTCCTGACCGAGTCTGAAGAGGGTGCTGAGGATGTTATCGATGTCGACGTCATCACCGGTAAATTTCTAATTAACCCCGTACCAACACTTATTTTATTCGAATCGGGAGTTTCATTACCTTATTATTTCCTCCCAAAATTTATCAAACAATCCATCATACAAATTTTCTTTACGACCTCCTATATTTAAAATTCTTATCAATCTCTTAATATATACCTCAAAAAAATTGTTTTCATACGTCCTCTATAAAAATACCTCTGAAAATTTATTGCTTATTCCGTAAAATCTTTGTAAGATAATTTGAAATACTTTTGAAACTTCATGGTTCAAATTTTTCATTCCTTTATTTCTGAAATCTTTGAAATTGTTTCATTTCTACTATTTCCTCTATTTTAGAAATATATATATACAAAATTTTACATATAAATTAAACGTCATCCATTATTATAAATTTCAATCTTAACCGAAATATGATTTTAACATCTCCGTTTCATCTATTAACATTATAATAACAATTTTAGGAAAATGAGCTATATCAACAAGGTTATCCATAATCTCCTAAACATTTTATTTAATCATTCAACGATAACCTATATTTCCTTAATTTTATTAAAGCTCATATTCTCCTTATGATCACTACGACTTTTGTCCATTTTCCCTAATTGCCGTTCTTTTCCCTAAAAGCTATGTATCTTGATTTAGTGGTCATTAAAAGTAACAATAATAATATTTGGTATATACGTTTAAAACTTCTTAAGGGGGTAGGACTATAATTTGACTATATTTAAGTCCTACTAAAATCTGAAATTTCTTATTTTCAAACTATTTTATGGTTAACATGTATTCTCAGAACTAAATAAGTTATTTTTATTCTTAAAACGCTTATTATTTTAATTTCATTTAATTCCGTACAAAACTTCTAGGCCCTACCTTTTTGTGAATCTCTTTCGCATCATTTTCGAAAATAACATTCTAGTAACATCTCCATATTTCTTTAAAAATCTCATTTATAAATCAAACGCGATTTTGTTCTCCAATATTTTCACTCTATCCGACGTTTCTATATTAATTAGAAAACTCAAACTTTTTAAAAAGGTCTTATTCCAACAAAACTAAATATTATTATCCAAATGCGAAAAATCTCAATATTCTCTCTAACTGCCTTGTTCAACCTCGAGCAGTTATCCACTTTATCCAAGTTTCGGGGACGAAACTTTTCTTAAGGGGGTAGGATTGTAACACTCCGTGTTTTTGTAACACAATTTTATAAAAGAATTTAATTCCTTAAATTAAATTCATCCTTTTTCATTTCATTAAAAATGCGACTGAATTTTTTTCGCCAAATAATACTAAATTTCCTAAGTACAAATATAAAAATTTTGAAAAATAAAGTATGTTTTATTATATTCAGAATTTAAAAAGAAACACAATTCAAAATTTTATAAAAAAAAATCAACATTTACAATACACTACAAGTTTTCTCGCACCTAAACTAAAACCATTTTGATACACTTCGAATTTGAACTTTATTCTTTCATATTCGAACTCGATAAATCAAATGATGAATCGACGACAAATTTCTCAACGACAAATTTTGGCACGCAAATCGAGGTCAAACTTTGACTAAATGACCAAGCCACCTAATTTTGATTAAGTCACCTAATCTTTTCTTAAATATACTTACTCATAATCCAAATCTAATTAAAGTAGTTTAAGCTTAATCATTTTGATTATTACTAACAAAACATTTTATATTATTATCAAATTACTATTTCACTTTGATTTAACTACCACTTTCACTAATAATCGAAATAATGAGTCTCACTAAGCCTAAACTGATAAACTTTTTGACGTTTGAGTAAAATGATTTAATTCGATAACATCCAACGAAAAAAATATATATTTCGATCGAATAAGATTTTATTTCAAAGTTACGAGGGACTAGTACCCAATTTTTCTTTTGATTTCGTTTTGAGGTTTAGTTTCATTTTTATTTTCGATCTTGTTTCAAAACATTATTTTAAGACTATATATTTCATTTCGAGACTTTTCGCGTGCGCGTAAATCGAAAATTTCAAAAACGTAAAAATCGGGTCTTGTTTTGTGAGGTGGCCGAGATATTTGCCAAGGGTCAAGGTGATCCTCTTCCAATTTTTCTTCTACTTTAGCACCTTGTCTAATCTCTTACTCACCTATACTAATTCATCATCACTTCTAACTTATTAAAAATTAAAGTTTAAACAAACTAAATACACTACATAATACAAAACTTACAACTACACTACACTACTACTACTACACGGTTCTACATACACACAAACACCAAATATTTTCTAAGTCTTATTTCTCTCTAAATAAACTCAACTCAACATACTAGTAAGCTTGTTCATGCAACCTCAAGAACACCATACTTCCATTTCTTCTTATTCTTCCTTTAACTCATTTATTTCTTACTCTTTAAATCATTTAAGCACATAACTAAATCCTTCACTAATTATTTTAGTAATCACATCCTCCTTATGCTTATATTATTTAAGAAAATGAATCAAATTAATTAAAATACAAACATCACCTAAACATAAAATACTACAACACTTTAAATTTTAGTTTAACTAGTTTAGTGTTAGAATAAATTACTAACTTGCTTATTTTATTTTTATGTACCAATCCTAATCAAAGACGAGGAGCAAGGTGGAGGTGTCGATTTGAGCCAATTCGATCATATCATAGACCCCGACAACTGCTAGGAGCATTTCATTAACCTAACCTAAGGTGCTTCTCGCACACTTATGTGATAAGCGCCAGAATCGATTTTATGTTATTTTCCTAAGTGATGTTATAATTATATATATGATGTTGTATGTCACATAATTATCATATGTTAAATTAGGAGACAAAAATCGAAAAATAACATTAGTGTAACATATATAATCTACACTACCTAACCCTAATTTTTCGCTTTAATTTTTGTAAATTGCATGCTTAAGATACTTGATATAAGATGAACATGAAAATATAATTAGTTTATGTTTAGGACTTAAAATGAATTTGTTATGAAATTTAAATGTTTTAAATTGTTTATATGTTCTTGAAGTATTATTGTTATTTTTGTATGAAATGATTTGACTATATGTGTTAGTGTTTTGTATATGAATTGCACCTTAGTTAAATACATAAATGATATAAGGTAAATTAGTTGTTGAATTAGAAGTATAAAAATCAAAAATAAAACTTTGGACACATGTATACATATACACACGTCCAACTTGAAATAAATGGACCAATTTTTAGTTTTAATTTTTCTAAATAACATATTATGATTAGTTTAGTTAAATTAGACTTGTATGGAAAATTTGAGAAAATTATATAAACATATAAAAATTTGACTAATTAATGTTCATATGAAAATATTAGAGTTCTTCATATATTCAAGTGTTCTTCATTTATGTAACTAGTTTGATTCATAATCTAATTAAAGTTTTACTTAAATGTTGTTTTAATCCACTAGTGAATAAATACAATACTAATTATACAAATTAAATAAGCTAAATCTTTATAATGAAACAGTTAGAAAATTAAAGTGAGTAAAATCACTATTCATAATTGAAATAAAATAATTAGTGAAAATCGTAAACTAGTTAAATCGCTTTAGTATAATTTAAATGATTAGTATATAAAAACTTTAAGTCAAAAACCGATAAAATTAGAAAACGAAAATAAATGGCTAAGTATAGAAGGCCACGGCCTTAGCTATGTTTTTGGACCAAAATTGATTTTGTCACTTTTTATTTTTATCACTTAAGTAATTTAATTAGTTAAAGTAACGAATTATTAATAAAAACAAAAAAAGAAATAAATAGCTATATATAAAATGAGCCACGGTTTTACCATTAAAATTGGACCAATTTTAATCAAAATGAATTTGTCACTTAGTCACTAAAATTGATTAGTAATTAGGATTATATTAGATTGTTTAAATAAATCGTTAATAAAAAGAATCAACGAAACCGATTAAAATAAACATTACACATATTAAAATGAACCATCTCGAATGTTACTACCTATGCTTAAATTTGGATGTGGACATACGGACTATTTAAAATGAACTACGACAACCTCACTAAAAATGGAAACCGCTAAAATCTTAGTTAAGTATACGACTAAATTTAACCGAGTTTTACTTTTGAAATGTTATTTAAAATGACCAAGTACAAAATGAACTTAACAACTTTGAAACTAAAATTTTGTACTTAAGTTTAAATCGAGTTTTACATTTAAAATAAATTCTCAAATCACTAAATACAAAACGAACCTAACGACTTTGAAATTAGAATTCTATACTTAGGAAATAAACTTGATTTTGTACCTAAATAAAATATCTTAAGGTATAAAAATACTAAGTATAAAAATATAATAATAAATACTAACTATAAGGAAATATACTAAGTATAAGAATACATGTACGTATAAAATACGAATAAAATACGAAGTATAAAAATACGCATACGTATAAAGATACGTACAAATACGAAATACTAAAATACGAATACATATAAAAATACGGTGAATAGTAAATACGATGAATAGTAAATACGATAAATAGTAAATACGATGAATAGTAAATACGATGAATAGTAAAATAATGAATAGTGAAAATATTTAAATTTTACGAATGGACTCAAAATAAATATTTAAGTCTTTCTATGTTTTCTGCTTATCTGAAGAATTGCTAGAACTAAAATTTCATTATACAAAGTTAGACGATATATTTAAGTTACAGAATTGTCACCTATTATGAATGAACGAGGAAATAAGAATTTGAGAAATGAACTACTTGAATAAAATACTTGGATTGTTCGCCATGTTCCGACTCTTGAAATTCGAAGTTAATGAGGTAGCTGTCTATGGGGACTTGGGCTCCCTCCCAGAGTTGCCCAAGGCTTATAACGATCTTAAGATTGCTATTCTAAGACTCAGATATACAACCTCAGGGATGGGGCAACATTGATATTTCCGTGGGCCCATAGATGGTAATTGGAAACTCCAGCCCCACCCGGGGGTACCCGTCTAAGGTGATAGTCGTATTTTTCGTCGGTGATACCTTTTGAATAGCGAATACGTATGATCCTCGATTAGATGGTGTATGCATACATTAGACAAGGATTTGGCTGTCCTTATTACCTTAGGTATCCTTAGCCTGTCAGCCATGTCCAAGTTATGTTGGCCCTGTCGGCTATTGCGCGGACGTCTAGTATGTCAGCCATGTCCAAGTTATGTTGGCCCTGTCTACTATAGCGCGTTTTACGTCTGCATGCTTCCGCCTTACTAACGAAGACTCATTTGTTATCACATGTTGAATGCATTTCCTTGTTTGTTTGATGATTGTCTGAATGACTTGGTTATGAGTATTGGAATACGATTTATTGAGTATGATTACTTGTGAGCGTGGTACGTTATTTGATTGAATTCTACTCATGTTTGAATCATCATAAATTCCTTACGTGTTTTATTTGCTACTTGCTCTTCATTTCTACTTATTTATTGTTTATACCGCATATTGTTTTAAAATTGCATGTGTCGAATGAGTGTGCGAGAAAATGATGAGAGTTTAATGCAGGTACCCCGAGACTACCGCTTTTGAATGCCGGGGATGGTTTACCTTTATTTTGTACTCCTTTTGAGAGAATGTAATCGAACAACTCTGGTTATCTTAAACTCATATTATGTATATGGAGTTTGTAATACGATAACAGCTGGTTTTGTAATATATAGACTTAATTAATTTTCCGCCTTAGTTTAATTAAGGTCACGAAAATCAGGTTGTTACATTATCCTTATACTTTGTATTGCAACTTATTTTTGTACTTACCCTTTTATTTTTGTATTTGTTCACTAATTCTTATTTTTATACTTAGTCTTTTATTTTCCTTAAATGTATTTTCTAAATAATTTCGTGGAATGAAAAATGAAAATTTTATTTTAGAGTGTAAGGGCCGAATTACTATACATTATTTGGTCCATTTTTATTCATCATTTTAATTGTATAATCTACCTAAAGTAATCTCCCTAAACTTAACCTTACAATAAGGAGATTTTAATATACGAAATTTTTCTGCCGCGTTTTACTGACAAAGGAACAAAAATAGAAATATAAAACTTTTTAAATTTTGAATTTATTTAAAAATAATTATTTATATTAAACTAACACGAAGTGCTACATCAATAACTAAAATACGATAATATCGTTGAATTTGACCCTTCAATCAATAGGTAAACTCTTTTTTTATGTTGAATTCAATCTTAGTAATTCTTTTTTAATCGATTTCATTCATGTTGTTTGATATGTGGTATTTTGCTGCTACGCTGAAATTCATGTTAATTTCGTTTGCAATTAACGAATGCATGTTGAATTAGAACGGTATTATATGATTATTTGAAAAATATCGACAAATTGGATGATTGATAAGTGGTATTTTGCTGTTCTTGTTTTAAGGTTTTAAAGTTGCTAATAATAGATGATTTCAATCTTTTCTTTGAAATTTATTAGCAAAACTTGACTGTTTAGTCTTATGTAATAGGGGTTCATCGAAAATTTTTATATTCAATTGCAAAATAAGGGTTTGTATATGTTTAAATGACGAAAATTATACGTTTATAGTTATTAAATCGTCAATACCAAGCGTTTGCATTTTTAATTGTGAAATAATCATATCACATTATAGATTTGATTTTGTTTGAGATTGTATTTGACGAATTGATTTTTTCTGCTCTATAAAGTCTGTATTCCTGCTATATGTTTCCTCTGATATTGTTATTGGACACCTCTGATATTGTTATTGAACTGGTATTGTATGATGTGGTATTTAGCTGATAAGAAAGCTGGTATTTTTTTTTTGGTAAAATGTGAGCATTTCAATAATTACTTTCAAAGGATTACATCAATTAGGAACACTTTAATCAACATACAAACTAACATAACATCAATTACACCATTGATCAATTAAATGAAGCCAATCGACATTCTGCCCTCTTAACCATTCCTCCTTGATGACCCAAATTCTCCTCTTCACCTGCTGCTTGATACGTTGCACCACAATCTCTAGTCGATGTAAAACCATCTCCAACCGACAGCGATTCCTCTCCTCCCATATACAATATTTAGTAGCCAACAATATCATATTACACATACGTACCTGCTGACTTCCATGACCAAGCAAACTGAAGCACTGCTGAACACCTTCCAAGACCAATCTGCTGTAATCACATTGAAAAAACAGGTGTTCATGTGTCTCATCTAGCTGCTCACAGAGCACACATAATCTGGAACTACACACTCCAATTCGACAGAGATGATCCCTTGTATTTAGAGACCTGTGCATGATTAGCCATCCACATCAACATAACCAGCCTTCATCCTCTCCTTAACCCGACAAATATTTCTCCAATTCCAATTAGCATCTTGCACAGGTGTATAATCAAACCAATTCTCACCTTTCAAGTACACATGGTCTATCCATAGAACCCACAATCTATCAGCTTTCCTATGTATCCAATCCACTAACTTACCAACCATTGCCATATTCCAAATACCTGCCTGCTTCACATTCAAACCCCCTTCATCCTTCCTGTTGCACACTTTATCCCACGCCACTAGAGGCACTCGATGGTATTCTGTGCCTCCATCCCAAAGGAAGTTCCGACAAATAGCCACAATACGATGAATGACGGCCTGTGGTATCAAAAAAATAGAGGCCCAATAACAATGCACTGTGTTCAAAACAGAATTGATAAGAGACAGTCTTCCAGCATAACTCATCTTCCTAGCTCCAAGATTCCTTACCCTTGCCACCACTTTCTCAACCAACAGTCGACAATCAGAGCTCGTAAGGCATCCAGGCTGAATAGGAATGCCCAAATATCTAAATGGCAGCTCCCCTTCAGTAAAACCTGAAACTTGTAAAATCTCAGCTCTAATATTCTCATTCACACCACCAAAAACAACTTTAGTTTTGCTAGAATTCGCAGTCAGCCCTGAAGCACCAGAAAATGTCGAGAAGGCTCTCAATATTAACATCATTGATTGAACATCACCTTTGGAGAACATTAAAAGGTCATCTGCAAATAATAGATGAGTCAATTTCAATCCCTTGCACAGAGGATGGAATCGAAAGGGCCATTTCTGCACTGCATATTCCAACACTCTTGACAAATATTCCATGCACAAGGTAAACAGCAAGGGGGATAGAGGATCCCTTTGTCTGATACCCCTCTTTCCCTTAAAGAAACCAAAGATCATCCCATTCAAACTCAAAGAGTGAGAAGGTGATGTAATACATTTCATTAGAAGCTCCTTGAAAGGAGCCGGTATCATTAGTGCTTCCAACATATCCTCAATAAAGCACCACTCTATAGAGTCATAGGCTTTTTGAAGATCCATCTTAATCAGACAACGAGGACTGACGTTCTCTCTATGGTATAGCCTCACCAAATCCTGGCATATCAAAATATTCTCAAGGATACTTCTGTCTTTAATGAAGGCACCCTGGTTCCTACTGATTATATCAGGGAGAACCAATGCCAATCTATTACAAATGAGCTTTGAAATAGTCTTGTAAATCACATTGCAACAAGCAATGGGCCGAAAATGCTTCACATTGGTAGGTCTGTCAATCTTTGGAATTAGAGTAATTGTCGTAGCATTAATCTGCTCCAAAAGCTGACCAGTCTCAAACACATTGATAATTTATGTTTGTGTAATTTAACTGCTCTGGTTCATGGTATTGACTGCTCTGGTTCATGGTATTTTTTATATTGTTTTTTCCAATTGTCGTGACAATGTGTTATATATTGTTACAGATATAAAGTAGATAAATAATGCCGAAGACAATGGGTTTAGAAGAAAATTTGAAGAAAAGTCGTGCGAAGAGGTAAGCAACTAATGATGACACTCAACAACCGTTTACAAAGAAGTCAAAGGTTGCTAGTAAAAAAAAAAGTAGCAAAAAAATATCATACAACCAAGTGTAGGCCTAAGAACTTGGTTGAGCTGATTAAAGTGTTGAATGATGAACAAAAGGATGCTGTGAGAAACATTGGGTTTGGTGGTCTATTAGAACTCAAATTGACTAAGATACCACAAGGTATTATTGAATTGATAATAGACGCATTTGATTACGCCAGCCATATGTTTCAAACAAAAAAGTGGGATTTCCTACCGACAAAACACGATGTTCACGACATCTTCAAACTTCCCAGAGATAGTGTAGCTGTGACCCTTGCGAAAACAAGATACACTGACGATGAAACTGACAACCAGTTGAAAAATGCGTGGAGTGTAACACCCCGTGTTATTTTAACACAAATTTATCCATTTTCCGTATAATAAAAATGTGACTAAATTTTTTCGTCAAATAATACTATATTTCTTATGTTCAGATTTAAAATTTTTGAAAAATAAAATAAAATATATTATCCTTAGAATTCAAAGAGAAACACATTTCAAATTTTTATGAAAATCAACCACGAGACTAATACCGCCTTTCAAATTTCAAAAAGGGTTAAGTCAAGTTCACTATTCATAAAAATAAAAGTAAAACCTTTTATTCATAAAATTCAATTTCGAACATTTTTAATTTTCGAATAAAAATGGAGCCTTATACTTTTCCCGTCTTTGAAATTCAAATCAACGGTTCCAAACACGCAAACCAAGATGAAGTGAGTTGAGGAAGACTCTACTTTGTGTCTTTCCAACATAATGATTTTTCATAATTATGTTTACTCTTTTAAAAATAAAGTTTAATCTTTATTAATTCAATTATCAAATTCCTCAATATTTGTCCATTAACTTTTTTTATCTTTCTCGAGTTTCTTTTCTCTTTAAATAATTTCGAAATACAATATGTTCCAACTATTTAGTTTAATAAACCTTTATCAAATTTGAAAACAAATAATTTTCATTAACTATTTCGGTTTTATAAATCATTATCATATTTCTTATTATAATAAAATTTTAATAAAATACCCCTACCTTTATACTTATGAATATTTCATAAAATCATTTTTTAAATTCATATCTAAAATAAAATAAAATTGAATAGTATAATTCAATTTCTATACCATTAAAACATTAATTACATCGTACGATCATTTAAAATCGCTTTTAGCTAAAACTTTCGTTTTGAAAAGTTTATCGACTTTCCTTCACCTTTAAATATTTTCTGAAGTAATAAATAAAATATTTTAATCTTAAAATTATAAAATAATTACACCTTACGAACTACGCCGGTTTGATTTTGTACAATACACGGATACGTAGGCAGCTTGCAAAAGCACAACCGAACTTTTCAAAATGAACTGCCCAAAACTTAAAAAGGTCGAGGGCACAGTCAACATAAATTTACAAGGTCCAAAGCTTAAAAAGGTCGAGGATTTTTCACAAAATAAAACAAAGGCGTCCGAAGCATAAAATGGTCGAGGACAACTTAAGCAAAATCACAAAAACAAAAGAGACAAGACAAAAGCAAATGCGTTCTTTATTTTATTCACTAATTTAGAAATGTTTAAAATTTAGATTTGAGTTTGAAACAAGCTTTCAAACCCTTTTATTCAAGAAACAAAGCTAGAACATTTCAATGAATAAAGGAAAATTACATTGATACTAAACTAAGTACTATCCTTGCGCCTCTTCGAGTTTATGTCCTCCACCTCAGTAGGCGGATCCATAGCAATCACAACTGAAGCAACAACCGGAGCCGGAGCATTCCTCTCAAAACGTGGGGGCTCAACCAGGTCTTCCTCGGCAACTGGTGGCCCCACCGGTTTCTTCTCCTTGACGACTTGAGGCTCCTCCGTCCTTTTCCTTAGGCGATCCTTCACGGTCACTCTAAACCCAAGCCTCTCACGAACTGGCTTGGATGTAGACGCTCCTGAGCTCGAACCGACGAGATCCCCATAGGCTCTTTTTCCTCGCACCGCCGCATGAGATAAAGAGGGCCTCGGACCGGTCTTTTCTCTTCTCCTTAGATTCTCCCGCTCTCGAGAATCTTTGGACACACACCATCACTTGTAGAAGTCCGACATGCGCGTGGTTTTCTGCTCGGACGGCATAGGCCATGTAACACGGTCCGACCATCTTCTAACCCAAGCATCGATAATTTGGTTGTTCAAAACAACCACCTCTCGAACACGAGTATCCTGCGCCGGGATTATTTGAGCTTGACCGATTTGCCTTCTCACACGAAGAGGGGTAGATCCATACGCCTCGCTCAAAGCCACACAACATAACAAACACCATTGGCCGCATTCGTGACCGACAGCGCCGTGATAGCTGAGATAGACCACCACGGCACCACCTACCTGATGGTCCTCTCCCTCACAAACCCCCGGAAGTAGTTCAATGAATGCTCCCGAGGTATAACCCATGAGCACGAACGGGTCATTACCCCCGTCGGCCTATAAACACCATCGAACCCGAGTGGAGCTAAAATTTGCAAACACTCCGTAAGCCACACCTGCAATATCCTAGCACAACCACGGTACGGGCTCAGTCGATTAGCACGACGGTCATCCAAGCCTAGTATAGTTTCTGCTAGGATCAAAGCAGAAGAATCATGGCCTAGCTCCATTTCCTCCACTACCCGCGCGTAGCGAGCATTTCCGAATACTCCATCCGGAATAGTCCCCGCAAAAGCATAGCGGTGAACCAAACAAAATGTGAGAGCTCTCCTTCTAGAGCGGTCTGAAACGCTAGTGCCAACACGATTCATGAATCGTTGACACAAGCGAAGCAGGTTACTTGACCACCCTCGAAAAAGCCATCGACATGAGCAACCGACATGGAGAGATAATTACGCAATCTCCCATTAAAGCAAAATTCATTCCTCACCACCACAAGAGTTGTGCGCCTTAACCATCCAGCGATGGCCGAAAATTCCTCTAGTAACGGGCAGATTTCGCCTCCCGGGAACCGAAATACATGCAAATTCGGGTCCCAATAATCAAGGCACGCGTCGAGAAAATCCATCTCGACACGAAGCTGCCTTAGGCCTATAAACACACCCGCACCATCGTCATAAAAAGCCTTCTTCTCCGCGGGACGAAACGAAGAAGTCCACCTCTTCAAAAGAGAATCAAATTGCTTCATCGATTTTCTCAAAGAAAATTAAATTCTTGTGAACATTCCCAAATATTTATGTAAACAATAAGCAAAGAAGAGTAGAGAAACGCTCACCCAAGTACCAGTACAACCCATACGATGTCGCCAAGTACAAGCGCTGGGCGTCACGCTCCCTGAAACGAGCCCAGATCTCGTCTGGAACACCTCTGTACTACTGTGGATACCCATATCCGTACCCTCCCAAACAAAACCCTGTGATGTATCACGGACTTTTATTACGCATGCTTAACGTTGACTTAAACGGTTCTAACTAATGTCGAATTCATTTTGAGTCGTTTTAAATGTTAAAATGATTTAGGTCGCTTCACATCACACTTATATAACGTTCATTTTGTCCATTTGGAGTCTAGCTAGGTCCTTGTCCTGCTTCATTTGGCATGAGCTTCGCATTTGCACTACAATTAGTCCTTTTACATTAACAAGGTCTAATGCAGCATTCCTAAATTCCTAAATTTAGGCCCGGTAGCTAAAACCGCTATTTAGCCCCCTCTTACACAAAATACGGCTTCACGTCTTACCTTATTTCACAAAAACTATGCAAATACACCCTTTTCATTTTTCCGGGTCTCGGGCCCGAAACCGAGCCCAAACCCAGCCTTTGGCCCGCACTCCAAAGCCCTAAGCATCACAAAATATCTCAGAAATATCCTAGGGGTTTTCTTGAGCTTCACGTTCGAGATTATCTCGTAATCTTTCAAAGATACACTTCAACCGAAACTAGGAAACTACACAAAAACCCGACCCTCGAACCGCATAAGCTTATGCGGTTTGGGGGGGAAACCGCATAAGCCTATGCGGTTTTCCCAGGCAACCGCATAAGGCTATGCGGTTCCTAGGCCTGTTTTTATCCCCGATTTCCTAATTTCTCCGAGGTTTTTAGTATATATACAGCCCTATACCTCGACCTCAGATCATACTTTGAGATCACAATTTCACACACAATTCACAACACACAAATCCTCTTTCACAAAAAGCCTCAAGCACTCAAATCCTTGAGTTCAACACACCATCCCGTGTTGAATTCATCCTCCTTTTAAGTTCAAGAAGCGAAGCTCTGCCCAGATCTGAAGCGTCAGGACAAGGTAGGTACCGATCCACTTGGATAAAAGCTTTTTCTTATTTTCTATGGACTAACAAAGGGGTCTACACTTTAGCGCCGGCTTTGGCACCCAGTACGCTTGCAATCCAAGTGTTCTATTTACTTGGTACACTCCATATCCGATGACACGCCAAAGTCGCATAAGAATCGACCTTATAAAATAAACCAATGGACAATTGAACTTTATTTTATTTGCATGCATCTTGCACCTTCTTATTTTGCATTTAAATCAACTTAAACAATGAATTCGACCTTTAACTGAACCGTATTCGTTAACAAGTTAAACATGCTAAACTGAGGGTTTTAATCAATCTTTTTGCATCTACATCTGCATTCTTTTACAAACTTATCGCACTTGTACGTAGCGATAACATTAGCTCAATTATCATCTTACATGGATTGTTCTAGGTCAGTAGAGGCTATTTTTACATAGGCTTTTCTAAAAGGTTTTCATAAATCATTATTTGAATTAACTCTTTTTCTAAAGTACCCTCACCCCGAATCCAATCTGGTTTCACAAGCCTTAGATCTAGGGGTGTCGGCGTGCTCCAAAATCTAGGACATGTTTTTAACTTAGAACATGGTAGCAGGTTCCTAATTTCCGCGATAATTAGGTGGCGACTCCATAACAGTTCTTAAAGGTTTTCCAACTTAATCTTTTTTAACTTTAAAATCCGCCCTTAAGCAAGACGCCGAGTTGGGTCCCCCGAACGCGGTTCCCGGGTTCCACAGTTTGGCGACTCCGCTGGGGATATCTTATTTTTAAAACCAAAAACTAGCTTTTTCTTTTTAAAAATAAAGAGGTGAAACTTGAAAGCCTTGAACAATCCTTGTAAACATATTTGAGCTATTGTGGAACCCGGGATCGGACCCAACTCGGCGTCTTGCTTAAGGGCGGATTTTAAAGTTAAAAAAGATTAAGTTGGAAAAACCTTTAAGAACTGTTATGGAGTCGTGATGAGTCGTGTTTAGTATAGGTTAGCAGGGGCATTTTAGGCTTAGTTTAGGATGTTTTCGGGTGATCAAGTGAAGGTTTGTCGTTCTTGGAATGGTTTGGATGTTATCGTGGAATTGTGGCGTTTTGTCATGTTTTGAAGTTAGCTAAGGTGATCACAAGACACGAGGAAACAAGGAAGAAGCTTGGGCAAGGTTTTGTTGCAGCAGATAACAGCAGAAGAGCAGGAAAATGGTCAGAATAGCAACCCGCGAGCAACCCGCGAGCAGTCCGCGAGCAGCCCGCGAGCAACCCGCGACCTGACCGCGAGCTACCTGTTTTCGTGGGCTTTCTTTTCCCGCTTTATTTTGTTGGGCTTGAAAGGAAACGTCAGAAGAAAGCTTAGCTGAAGGGTTTCCTTATAACAAGGATTACCATTCATTTTCATAGTCACTTTTTTCACATTATCATCCACTTCTCTTCACTTTCATTTTGCTTAGCTTAGAATTTAGATCTAGTTTTAGTTTTCTTTGTTTCGGAAACTTGGGGGATTGAAGATCGAACTCATTCCTTTTGTAACCGTCGGTATGAGTAACTAATCTCCCATTTCTCGGTTTAAGTAATTGAAACGGTTGGTTTTAATTGTGAGTTTGAAAGTTCTAGTCTTTGTTTTGATTATTGATTATTGCTCGGTTTTGATTTATACTTGCGTGATTGATTTGTGATTGCTAGGTGTACAACTAGTCGTCTGATTCTTTGCGTAATTGTTAGTTTTGTTAATTGAACGGGATACGTTGATTAGCTTAACACTAGTAACAACTAGGTTTGATAATTGAACGGGATACGTTGATTTTTATTCCTAGGAGCGATTTTCATAACATCTAAAGTACAACTGGATTGTATGTGCTATTTGTTCCTTATCGATTCTCTTGTCGTTAAAGCTGCTAATTGATTAAATCTTGAACGGGATACGTTAAGGTTGTCTTTTGGTTAGGGTTAGTTAAGAACGGGATACGTTTTAATTAGCTAAACATAAGGAGAATTAGAATTGTATGATTCACGATAAGGTAGTCAAGAGTATAAACTAGAACCGGATAACCGTGATCGATTAACTCTAAACCGTGGATTTTATCTTGAACCGAGATCCTTTTTATATCCTTTATTCCATTCCTTTTTACTCTCTGCGTTTGCTTTAATTTGCTAGTTTATTTGCTTTCGTAATTCATCTCCAAAACCCCCCTTTTGGTTACTTGTTACTCTGTTTTGCATTATAACTACGCTTAGCTTGAATTCAGTTAACCTTATTCCCTGTGGTTCGACCCCTTACTTCCGCTTTACTATTTGTTTAGTATTAGGAATTAAGTGTTATAAATTGTTAATTTGCGGCATACGACTTTGGACCGTCAAATTTTGGCGCCGTTGCCGGGGAATTCTAGGCATTTAATTGTTTTCATTGTTTAGTGTAGTTGTATGCATAATACTCGTTCTACTAACCTGAACCTCGAGCCTTTTGACTCAGAGATTGAAAGAACACTTTTCAGGTTTAGGAGGAACGCAAGTGGTCAAGTCGTCGCCGTGCAGGATCCCGAGGTAGACGTACCTGAATACGCCTCGGACATTTCAGATATTTCAGACGAAAGCGACGAGATGGCCGCTCAAACCATTAAGCAACTTACAGCTCCGGACCTTCGACAACAACCTTTATGTATCACCATCCCACCTCTCGAGGCTGGTGTTAACTTTGAGTTGAAGTCCGGGCTCATTCATTTGCTACCTACATTCCATGGGTTGAACGGCGAGGATCCGAACAAGCATTTGTCGGATTTTCACATTGTCTGTTCCAGCATGAAACCTGCTGGAGTTACTGATGAGCAACTGAAGCTCAGGGCCTTCCCGTTCTCACTGAAGGACGCTGCGAGGGATTGGCTCTATTTTCTACCCACGGGTAGCATTGACACGTGGGTCAAGATGAAGAAGGCGTTTCTAGAGAAGTACTTTCCCGCCTCTCGTTCTTCACAATTGAAGAAAGAGATAAGTAACGCCGAACAACGAGACGGTGAAAGTATGTATGAGTATTGGGAGCGTTTCAAGAAGCTCTGTGGCACTTGTCCTTATCACGGGTACAAGGATCATGATCTCGTGATGTATTTCACGGGTGGTTTAAGCAAGGATGATGCTCGTATGCTCCATGCCGCTAGTGGAGGAGGTATTGCTAATAAAAACCCGGATGATGCGATGGCATTGATCACCGAGCTTGCTGAGAGCTCACGAGACTTTGACAGAAAGACCCCACGACGAGGGGTTAATGCCGTTGGTTCAAGTCATGCTTTGCTTGAGGAGAAGGTTGATAGCTTGGCGAATCTAGTCAAGGACTTGGTCATAGGTAAGAAATCGGTGATGGCTTGTGGTATTTGCTCTGCTGAGTCGCACAATAGTGAGAGTTGCCCACAAATGAGGGAGGAGACGCCTTATGAAGAGGTGAATGCTGCGGGATATATGGAGCCAAGCCAAAAGAAATGGGACCCTTATTCCAACACTTTCAATGCGGGATGGAAGGCTAACCCAGCCTTCCGATGGGGAAATACGCAAGGAAATCCCTCTCACGTTCAAGGTAATCCCTCTCATGTTCAAGGTAATCCCTCTCATGTTCAAGGTAATCCGTCATATGCGCAAGGGTACCACGGCGGTCCACCACGAGGACAATACATGAATCGTCCTCAAAATCCACCCCCGAACTCACACGCACAAGCCCCACCGAGTCCGCAAATGTCTACTGATGAGATGATTCGTGCTTTGGTAGCTAATCAAAGCAACTTTCAAGCTAGCGTGGCTCAGAATCAATTGGAGACTAAAAATAGCATTAAGAATTTAGAAACTCAAATTGGGCAAATGGCCACTGCTGTTAGTCGTTTAGAAGCTAGAGACTCAAATGTGTTACCAAGTCAAACTATACCTCCTAGAGAAAATGTGAGTGCCGTTTCATTGAGGAACGGGAGACAGTTAGAGGAGGTTGAAAAGACAAAGAAGCAGAAGATAGTGAATGATGCGGCGGGTAGCGAAGAGTTGGAAATTGAGGCCGAGGAAGATGCGGGTAAGATGAATGAAGGTCCATTGCCGGTGTATGAACCGGAAGTTCCTTTTCCCAATGCTCTTAAGTCCACACGGAAGCTCGAGAAGGATAGTGACATCTACGAGACATTTCGTCACTGCGAGGTAAACATTCCACTTTTTAAATTGCTCAAATCGGTACCTCGTTATGCTAAGTTTCTGAAGGAGATTTGTACCCTTAAGAGGAAGAAGAGTGAACCTAAGGGTAAGGGGCCTAAGGGTAAAGTGAGTGAATATGTTTCTGCATTGTTTCAGAAGACATTACCCCCTAAATGTAGTCACCCCGGGATGTTCTCTATTCCTTGCACTATTGAAGACCTTAGGTTTGGAGAGGCCATGCTAGATCTAGGGGCATCCATTAATGTCATCCCCTATTCCGTGTATCAACGCCTTAAGCTTGGACCTCTTAAGAAGACTGGCGTGGTGGTGCAGTTAGCCGATAGGTCAAGTGTATATCCTAAAGGGGTAGTAGAGAATGTCATGGTTCATGTGGATAAGTTGGTCTTCCCTGCCGACTTTTATGTTTTAGACATGCAAAGTGAGGTGAACGCTATCCCTGTGCTGTTAGGGAGACCATTCTTGAAAACTGCAGGGACTAAAATTGATGTTTCTAAGGGGTCCCTCACTATGGAGTTTGATGGAGTGGTAGTTCGTTTTGAGATTAATAAACCATCTTCACATTCACCTGCAGTTCATTCATTGTGCATTATAGACACGTCTACTAACCGTTCATTATCTAGATGCCGGGAGCCCCCACTTCCGAGCAAGGTGTCTAACATTTTGCAGGAATCTCCTACAGAGCAAAGAGTTGTCCTCTTATGGGATCGACGTGAGGATGCGGAGGCATCCAAGGACAAACCTAAAGCTTGGTTTGACAAGTTGATCAATCGGAAGGGGTCCGGTAGAAGAGCATTAATTGTCCATGTCAAGTCTTGCGGTTCCTGTACTCGTACTACTACTTGTAAAGTAGGGTAAACTAGGCTCGTATCCTTTCGTCGAGCGAACGACGTTAAACAACAGCGCTATCGGGGAGGCAACCCTTGATTTACTGTTTTTTTTTATTTACGCATTCTTAGTTTAGTTTAATTCGTCAATGGGTGCTCGTAACTCTTGTTCGTGTTTCAGGAATTTGAGCTCCAGAACTAACGACCCGCAGCCCTTGTAATCTTGTGTTGTTTGAAATGCATTACGAGATTGAGCTTGGCGACAGCTTGTTTTGATTATGGTTTGGGATACCGTCTTGCTTATGACGGTGACATCAAGTTGAGGGAGTTCATTGTTGTGAGCTCGAGCTTGAGCATTACGGAGTATGAGCTTCGCTGGATGAAAAATCGTGAGGAACATATGGTAGTTCCGTGAGTTCACTCCCATATTTTGTGTCCTTCCGTTAATCACATCGAGGACAATGTGACCATCAAGTGTGGGGGAGTAAGTCATTGTGATTTGTATACTTGTGCCTTTTGTTTCATTTCAATTCAAAAAAAAAAAAAAAAAAAAAAAAAAAAAAAAAAAAAAAAAAAAAAAGTGGGGGTCAGCAGTGCATGAGGACCAGCGTGACGCCATGGGCAGCGTGGCGTAGTTTTTTGTTTTAATATGCTCCTTCCTCCTCTTTTCATTCATTCTACTTCATAAAATCAAAAAAAAAAAAAAAAAAAAAAGAGACAAAGAGAAGGGAAGAGAAGAACGACGAGCAACCCCACCACCAACTGCACCACCACCTGCGCCGTCATCTGCACCACCACCATTTCCGGCTCTCTCTCGCCGGAGCTCCGTTCAAAACCCCTAATTTCCAAAATTAGGGTTTTGTTTTTCTTTTGATTTGGGCTCAATTTTGGGTGTTTTTGGATCGATTTTGGCGTCTTTTCCCTACTTCATGTAAGTTTGCCTCGATTTTTCACACATAATTGCTTGGATGAGTGCATTTGGTGTGATTTCAGTTTAACCTAGCCCTCAATTCGTGGTAACCCTCTTCTCTTCGATTCCACTCTTTGATTTTGTTCGTTTTGAGTTAGCATTGTGCTTCAAGTGTGTTTAAAGGCGATGGGATTGCTTGTTGTGGTTGCATTTGTGCTTTGACCACTTCTTGAGTTACTTGGGTGGTTAAACGGTGGTTTTGTTTTGGTTTGGTTGGTTTTGCTTACATTCTTTGTTGGGTTGTGCGGTTGCGCTTGTTGGCTAAGTCGTTTTTGGAACGCTTGTGGTTGATTTGGATTTTGGATTTGTGAGCCACTGCGTCAATTCTGGTTCGATTTGGTTCGATTTTTGGGCGCCGATTTGTTGATCACGGGTGCTTGCGTGCACTTGTTTTGGTTTTTTGTGTCGCTATTTGAGTGTTGTCCTGTGACTTTGTGATATTGTGGTTGAAGCCTCTGGGAATTGTGGTTGCGTTGTGCTCGTTGTGTATTGATTCTGCGTCGAATGGGTAAAACACGAGGTAAGAAAGCCGCTCCCAAGGATACTACGGCCGCGCCTCGGGCCTCGACATCCTCTTCCCGACCTCCTAAGCGGGGCCGTTCTGCCATTGATTTCATGGGATGTGAATTGAGCTCGGAGGAGCAAGTAATTTGGAAGCGGCTTACCATGCCTAAGCGTGACATTCTTGTCACGAAATTCTTTCATAAGCCGACCTTGGTAAAGCTTGGTTTGTTGGAGGCTGTGGAGGGACTCCTTACGCGCGCAGGGCTCCCGCATTTTGTTGACAGACATGCTCTCACGTATAAGCGTCTTACTTTAGAGTTTCTCTCCACCTTGCTCTCTCCTGTTGATGATAATCCTCAAGTCATTTCCTTTCGTCTGCTCAACCGGGAGTATAGGATGTCGTATGCGGCGCTAGCAGAGGTGTTTGGGGTCGAGTTCCGCGAGGATATGCTTGTCGGGGAGGAACTTGAGCCCCGGGCGTTGTCTGAATTTTGGAGTACTATCACGGACCGCCCCATTCGAACTGCTCGGAAAAGCCCACTCGCATCCCTCATCCCGTCTTCGTTTGATTTCTGTGTCCTATCTATGGGATTTTTGGGGAAGGGTGAATCTACTCATATCCAACGCGCGGGGCTACAATTGCTTTACGATATGAACCCCGAGGACCCTGCTACTGTTGATTGGATATTCAAGTTTTTGAACAGTTGTGCGGAGACTCGCCGTGTAACGACAGGGAAGATTGCTTTAGGGGGAATGATCACCTTGATCGCTCTTAATCAAGGTGTAAATTTGAGCGCCGAGGAGCCGGTTCCAGGGTCGGCACAGCTTACTCTCCCTGTCTTGCGCACTATGCGCACTGTCGTCCCAACTGCGAGGGGTGACGCTTATGTTTACCTGCTCGGGACCTCGGAAAAGGTCCCCTACCTTCGCCTTCCCCGCCCTGAGAGGCAGGCTATTCCGATTGGCCCCACGAAGCGTCACTTATATATACCGCCGGATCCCCCTGAGATGGTGCGCATAGCTACTGCTGCTGCTGCGTCAGCTGATGATGAGGAAGAAGCTGCGGAAGAGGAGCAGGGCGCTCCTGAAGAGGGTGAACCGAGTCAGCCTCGAGCCTCCATGAGTGACCAATACTGGAGAGCCACTATGGAGGACAACATGGAGGAGCTGCGTGATGAGATGGGCTTTATTCGTGACCAGAACCTTGAGGCGTTGGCGCTGCAACGCTCGTTTGGTGACATGTACACACAGCTGCATCCCGAGGTATATCATCCCCCTCCTCAAGCCGTTTATGATGAGATTGCGCAGCGCAATCAAGCGAGAGCAGCTCGTGCTGAGGAGCGTGTTCGCCGGTCCCGAAGTCGCTCGTGCTTCAGCGCGTGCTTCGGGTCCCCTTCTACTTAGTTCGGTATGCTTTCTCTCCTCCTTTTTCTTTGTATGTCCTGTCTCACAATGAGGACATTGTTCGGTTTAAGCGTGGGGGAGGGAACTCATCCGTATTGTATATATTTGTGTGCTTTTCTATTTACTTTTGTTTATGTGTGAAAAAAAAAAAAAAAAAAAAAAAAAAAAAAAAAAAAACAGAAAAAATGAAAAAAGAAATAAAGTGAATCCCGCTAGGTGAAAACCCGAAAGGGCGCCTAGGCAAAATTGGGATATGTGGCCGAGGGCGGAGTGAAACCGCAAGGGCGGCACTCCGAGTAAAATGAAGAATCGAGATGCGTGTCACGAGCGTAGAAGTGAGGAAATAAGCTAGAGTGAAACCCGCAAGGGCGGACACTCTAGGCAAAATGAGAGATTTAGGAAAAATAAAACGTTCTAATACTTCCAATTTTACCGGCGTGGCGACATAAGAAGGGTGACACAGAAGGACGGAAGGGTAGGATAGTGGCTACGGTGTGAAGTAATCGCGGTGCACGGAGTAGTAGGCACCTCTCTTGCGATTAGGTTTGACTTATTTCCGGAGTAGAGGCGTATAGGAGCTTGCTTGTGTGGGGTTGTTTGTGTGTGTGACATACGTCTTTTGTCACAGGAGAACGTTAGTAGCACAAGTAAGCCGGGCTAGGATGGAGAAATAAGGGGCGTAGCTGGGTTTCTGTCATCATTCTTACATGTTTGTCGTTAGGTCGATGGGTATGCATTTCCTAGATTTCGCTGATTTTTGTTGTTATAATGCGAATTGAGCGAAAATGGCTATTACTCAAGCCATTCGAGGGAGTTAGAGGTTGTAGTTTTTGAGTGCGACTTACTTTGATTTGGATCCACCACGTTTCTTGAGAGCTAGTGTAGGTTTGGAGTGGATGGCGTTCGTTGAGTTTACTCGAGGACGAGCAAAAGCTTAAGCGTGGGGGAGTTTGATGAGTCGTGTTTAGTATAGGTTAGCAGGGGCATTTTAGGCTTAGTTTAGGATGTTTTCGGGTGATCAAGTGAAGGTTTGTCGTTCTTGGAATGGTTTGGATGTTATCGTGGAATTGTGGCGTTTTGTCATGTTTTGAAGTTAGCTAAGGTGATCACAAGACACGAGGAAACAAGGAAGAAGCTTGGGCAAGGTTTTGTTGCAGCAGATAACAGCAGAAGAGCAGGAAAATGGTCAGAATAGCAACCCGCGAGCAGTCCGCGAGCAGCCCGCGAGCAACCCGCGACCTGACCGCGAGCTACCTGTTTTCGTGGGCTTTCTTTTCCCGCTTTATTTTGTGGGCTTGAAAGGAAACGTCAGAAGAAAGCTTAGCTGAAGGGTTTCCTTATAACAAGGATTACCATTCATTTTCATAGTCACTTTTTTCACATTATCATCCACTTCTCTTCACTTTCATTTTGCTTAGCTTAGAATTTAGATCTAGTTTTAGTTTTCTTTGTTTCGGAAACTTGGGGGATTGAAGATCGAACTCATTCCTTTTGTAACCGTCGGTATGAGTAACTAATCTCCCATTTCTCGGTTTAAGTAATTGAAACGGTTGGTTTTAATTGTGAGTTTGAAAGTTCTAGTCTTTGTTTTGATTATTGATTATTGCTCGGTTTTGATTTATACTTGCGTGATTGATTTGTGATTGCTAGGTGTACAACTAGTCGTCTGATTCTTTGCGTAATTGTTAGTTTTGTTAATTGAACGGGATACGTTGATTAGCTTAACACTAGTAACAACTAGGTTTGATAATTGAACGGGATACGTTGATTTTTATTCCTAGGAGCGATTTTCATAACATCTAAAGTACAACTGGATTGTATGTGCTATTTGTTCCTTATCGATTCTCTTGTCGTTAAAGCTGCTAATTGATTAAATCTTGAACGGGATACGTTAAGGTTGTCTTTTGGTTAGGGTTAGTTAAGAACGGGATACGTTTTAATTAGCTAAACATAAGGAGAATTAGAATTGTATGATTCACGATAAGGTAGTCAAGAGTATAAACTAGAACCGGATAACCGTGATCGATTAACTCTAAACCGTGGATTTTATCTTGAACCGAGATCCTTTTTATATCCTTTATTCCATTCCTTTTTACTCTCTGCGTTTGCTTTAATTTGCTAGTTTATTTGCTTTCGTAATTCATCTCCAAAACCCCCCTTTTGGTTACTTGTTACTCTGTTACTCTGTTTTGCATTATAACTACGCTTAGCTTGAATTCAGTTAACCTTATTCCCTGTGGTTTGACCCCTTACTTCCGCTTTACTATTTGTTTAGTATTAGGAATTAAGTGTTATAAATTGTTAATTTGCGGCATACGACTTTGGACCGTCAAGTCGCCACCTATTTATCGCGGAAAATAGGAACCTGCTACCATGTTCTAAGCTAAAAACATGTTCTTAGATTTTGGAGCACGCCGACACCCCTAGATCTAAGGCTTGTGAAACCAGATTGGATTCGGGGTGAGGGTACTTTAGAAAAAGAGTTAATTCAAATAATGATTTATGAAAACCTTTTAGAAAAGCCTATGTAAAAATAGCCTCTACTGACCTAGAACAATCCTTGTAAGATGATATTTGAGCTAATGTTATCGCTACGTACAAGTGCGATAAGTTTGTAAAAGAATGCAGATGCAGATGCAAAAAGATTGATTAAAACCCTCAGTTTAGCATGTTTAACTTGTTAACGAAACAGTTCGATTAAAGGTCGAGTTCATTGTGTGAGTTGATTTTAATGCAAGATAGAGAGGGTGCAAGATGCATGCAAATAAAATGAAGTTCAATTGTCCATTGGTTTATTTTATAAGGTCGGTGGCTTATGCGTCTTTGGCGTGTCATCGGATATGGAGTGTACCAAGTAATAAGAACACTTGGAAGGCAAAGCGCCAAAGCTCGGGTGCCAAAGCGCTAAAGTGTAGACCCCTTTGTTAGTCCATAGAAAATAAGAAAAAGCTTTGATCCAAGTGGATCGGTACCTACCTTGTCCTGATGCTTCAGATCTGGGCAGAGCTTCGCTTCTTGAACTAGAAAGGAGGATGAATTCAACACGGGATGGTGTGTTGAACTCAAGGATTTGAGTGCTTGAGGCTTTGTGGGTGTTTAGAAGTGTGTAAGATGTGAAATCTGATGATAAATTGTGTTTTGTGAGAGAGAGAGAGATGTATTCTGATTGCAAATTGTGATTTCGAGGTCGGGGTATAGGGCTCTATATATACTAAAAACCTCGGAGAAATTAGGAAAGCAGGGAGTAAAAACAAGCCGAGGAACCGCATAGGCTTATGCGGTTGCCAGGGCAAACCGCATAAGCTTATGCGGTTTCCCCTCCAAACCGCATAAGGTCAAGGCGGTTTGGAGGTGTGTTCTGTGCCTAATTTCCTAGTTTTGCTTGACGAAATCTTTGAAAGATTACGTGATAATTTGGACGTGTGGCTCAAGAAAACAGCTAGGATAATCCCGAGATATTTTGTGGTGTTCGTGGCTTTGGAGTGCGGCCAAAGGCTTGGGTTTTGGGCTCAGTTTGGGCCGAGACCGAAAAATGAAAAAGGGTGTATTTGCATAGATTTGTGAGATAAGCTAAGACGTGAAGCTGTATTTTGTGTAAGAGGGGGCTAAATAGCGGTTTTAGCTACCGGGCCTAAATTTAGGGATATAGGAATGCTGAATTAGACCTTGTTAATGTAAAAGGGCCAATTGTAGTGCAAATGCGAAGCTCATGCCAAATGAAGCAGGACGAGGACCTAGCTAGACTCCAAATGGACAAAATGAACGTTATTTAAGTGTGATGTGATGCGACCTAAACATTTTAACATTTAAAAACGACTCAAAATGAATTCGACATTAGTTAGAACCGTATAAGTCAACGTTAAAGCATGCGTAATAAAAGTCCGTGTTACATCACAGGGTTTTGTGCGGGAGGGTACGGATATGGGTATCCACAGAGCCCCCAGTTTGACTGAGCTCGGACTAGAGCGCTAGTCAAACTCCACGACCATATCCGGACCATTACAGTCTCGATATGATCAGCGGAACGAAGCATGTGTCCATGGGTGAGACGAGGACTTCGAACCGGGCTATGCGGGGAGGGGCGTACGCATTTTAAGGACTTGGCGGTCCATGCATATTATAAGGGCCTGCCGGCCTGCCGGATGTCTTCGCCGTGCTTGTTGCTAATGCCTTTGCTGATGTTGATGTCGTCGTCTTGTATATGTTGGGTATCGTATAGTGCTGCTGCTTGTAGCGTCTTCGTATGGTCTCGTGAAAGAGCGCATGTGCTGCAATGCGTGGGGGCTAAAGTGCAAGGGTGTGAGTGTATCTGGGCTGGATGTATGACCTCGTGAAGAGTGCGTTCGTAGGATGTATGGTCTTGTAGGAGTGCATTTGTAAAGGTTGTAATGCTTGTGCTTGAACTCGCCGAGGAGCGTCTATGTAGAGTGAAATGCTTGGAGTTAGGTGTATATTGCGGAGTGCTTGTGCTTGGGCTCGCCGAGGAGTGTCTATGTAGTCGTAGTTGCATATGGTTGCCTTCCGTTGAGGAGAAAATGATGTAATGCTCGTAAAGAGCGTTCGTGCTTCTGCTTCTGTGCCGTATATTAAATGCTTAATATACGCGTATGGCGGGCTGTAGGCGACGCCTTGACCCAAGCACGGGACGTACTTGGAGTTGCATTAGAGCTAGGATGAATTAGGAATCAAAAAGTAGGCGTAAAACGAGAAAAATCCGAGAAAAACCAGGGGCAGGAACCGCATAGACTTATGCGGTTCATGGGGCAAACCGCATAAGGTTATGCGGTTTCCCCTGTTGGCTGTAGGGGGTTATAAAGGCACGAGAGCACCGTAAGTTTGCCATTATACTTCATTTCGGTTTTCATACTCTAAAAACACCAATTTTCGATTTCTCAACCGTTTTTGATCATTTTTCTTGCGTTGCCTTGCTATGGAACGAGGTAATGCTCCATTTTAACTTGCTTTTACGTTAGTTGTCGTTGTAATTAGGTAGTTTTGCCTTGAAATGTTGAAAAGACGGGTTTTGAATGAAAACCCGAGTTTTGCTCGAAATTTGCCGTTTGAATGCTTGAAATTGACGTCATTGTGTTGCATTATGCCATGTGAACGTGTATGTGTGAATTGATTGTGATTTAGACCGTCTTTGTGTGAAAAACGTCCAAATTAGGTTTCGGGCCCGAAAACGAACCCGGATTTTCCGACCCGGAATTTCAATTAAACTTCGGTGTAGGATGCCCATAGCGAGTATAGCATGCCTATAACGTTAGTTTTGCGAAAAATTCGAGTTAAGGCTTTCAAATCGCCGTCTTAAGTCGTAGTTATACGGAGTAACTAAGGCGAATTGGGGGTTTTTGATCGGAGTGACCGAAATACAATTGCTTGTAATGGGTTGTTGTTGGGGACTATTATGGCGCGTAGAAACCATAAAGTTGTGATTTTGAAATGCAGAGAACGGTTTTCGGCTTAATTATGAATTAGGCCTAAAAATGCTCTGTAGGGCGTATAGTGCAATGTGTTAAGGGAATGTATATGTATTATGTGTGTATTATTTGTGTGTATTTGTGTGTATTTGTGTGTATGTGTATGCCAAGTTGTATGCTTGCATGTATTATAGTTGTATGTAATGGTTGTGTTTGGTTGCAGGGGAAGGTTCTAGTCGTATTACGAGATCGAGATCTCGCAAGAGTGCTAGCTCGAGGACTGAGGGAGCCTCTAGCTCGAGCGGCTTAAGGCGTACTCGTAGTGAGAGGGAAGCTGACCCTCGTGATCTGCCCACGAGACGTGGTCAGTCACGAGGTAGGGGCCGTGGGAGAAATGTTCCTGTGCGTGATCCTGAGGACGAGCTTGCTCAAGAGCTGGTGGATGAGCTGGAAGCCGAGATGGAGGTTGCTGAGGAGGAGGTTGAGGAGGTCGCGCCTAGGGCGAGTAGCTCTAGTCCGCGAAAGTCACGCGCGAACAGGGCTTTCGCGAAGGGTTGGGATGGCCACAACCTTCTGCTTGCTCCGGAGAGACATGTTTCCTATCGAGCGACGATGGGTTGGGATAAGGGCCCGATGAGGACTTTCTCGGGCGTCTCGTCCGCAATGTGTGCTTTTGAGGAGAGGCTCCCGCCGAGGGCGCAAGCTTGGGTGTTGCGTAGTGCTTTGGCCCGCTGGTTGGCCATTGGAGGGAGATTGCGAGGAAGAAGCAGGCGAACTGATCCGATCGTGGCCTTCTTGGATAGGTATTGGGACACCAAGACGACGTTCTATATGCCTGGCTTTGAGGCCGGCATTACCTTGTCTGAGTACGCGGTCATAACGGGGCTGCCGTTTGGGGATCGCGACATGGATTTTGAGTTTGCGCCGTCCGTTGTGGACGAGGTTGTGACTGCCGCGGTTGGCGGTGGTTTGGAGGTGATTTGTGAGGGTGCGCCCCCCTATACCTTGAAGACGAGCTATATCTTGGAGTACTTTGAGGGGAAGACCGAGTATGGCCCCTCGGAGTGGAGCGACGAGCAGAATGCTCGTATGTGGTTGTGGTGGTTTGTGGCCGCGTGTACTTGGCGACAAGGGTGAGCGGGCATCGACATCACCTTATGCACCTCCTGGATTGGAATGCAATTGGGACGTTTGGTGGGTGACGCCGCCTCTGGTTTGTGCATTCGTTTACGCATGGATCTTTGTGAGACCGCGGGTCATGGATCGGGGGTCGCGACTGTCCTTAGTCGCGCCTGGCTTCTTGATGGAGGTGCGTATTGATTTTGTTTTTGTCTTAGGTGCATTGTTGTTCATTTTTGTTGTCTTTTGTCCTTGTAACATGTTTTTGTTTCTTGTGTGCAGTCGTGGATTCTTAGCCACTTTCCTTTTCTGCTTCCCCCACATGCTGTGCGGATCGTGAGGGAGTACCCGGCGGTACGTACTTGGGGTACGTGTAACCGTGCTGCATTTAATTGGTCGTATGATGATGTTAGGGATCGTCTGAACCGAATGCGATTTGATGAGGTTTGTGCTTGAACCATTTTAAATAGAGTGTACTTAAAATGATTGTATTGTATCTGTATTTGTGAGCGTGTTTGTCTTGTCTTTGTTTGTAGTTCGTGCCATTCCCGTGGGGCCAGTACAGGGATATTCCTGAGGGCATTGGGGCTAGGTTTGCGGTCACGAGACCCAGCGCCTATACATAGCGACGCCGTATGGATCGGTTTGGTACCTTGGAGAGCGTTTGGTCTTTCAGGCAGGGTGGCCAGCTCCGGTGGTGCCTAAGGATCCGCCGAGGGTCCTGTTTGAGCGAGGGGTTTCTGCTCAGGATCGTGTAGCGTTGTATGGAGAGGGAGAGTCAGTGAGCCTCCTCTGTCCTGGGGAAGACTATGCCCATTTTGCTCAGTCTCGGCTTGCTTGTGGGCCGATTGAGGTATGTGTGCTTCGGTGCGTAGGGGTGCGTAAGGTAATTTTTGCGAAAAATTTCCCTGACGTGTGCGTTTTGTATTTGTTTTGCAGGAGTTTGATCCCGAGATGGCAGAGCAGCCTGATGACTTCCCTACTACTATCGAGTATGATGACTCGGGCGTCCGTCGTACCTTTGTTTTGCCGACGTACTTGCCGGTGACTACTGACGCGGGCATGGACAGCTGGACGAGCAAGGTGAAGAAGGTATGTACTTGTGTGATTGTATGTATGTGTATAAGCCCCCAGTTTGATCGAGGTATGAAGTATATCGATGATCAAACTTGTGAGAGTCGTTTTTTGTGTTATCCCCTTCAGTTTGGTTTAATTTGGGTGAAATTAAGGTAAAGTGGGGTGGACTGCGTTTGTTTTGAAATTTCCCCCCTAAGTTTGACTTAATTTGAGTGAAATTAAGGCAAAATGGAGAAAAGTGTGAACTGTGTTTGTGTTGTGTTTCACAGGTGGCTAAAGAGGCGCATAAGAAGCTATGGCGTATAGCCAACAGTGGAGAGGATGGCTTGGTGGCAGACAACTCGATGTCGAGCCGAGCCGAGACGGCTCAGATTCGGCGTGAGTTCGATTTAGTATCGGCCGTCACCCCGAGTGAATTTGTGTATTTAAAGATTGTATGAACCTTTATGTACATGTCGTTGTAGCTTGAACTTTGAACTTTGTTGTTGTAGCTTGAACTTCGTCGGTGAACCTGTTTGGTGGGCTTGGTTGAAGAAATGATATGATTCCCGAGTGGGATGCGTTGATGTTCATTTTAGATTGTGAAAATGTTTTGCAAAAAGTTCATTTTAAATGCGAAATGAGCTCGTATGAATGCGAAAAATGTTATGCGTTGACTCGTGGTAAGAATCGGAATTGCTAAAGTGAAGCGTGATGTTGATGTATGGGGAACAACGAAAGAATGTCGTAGCCCAAAGTAGGTTGTAGTGTTTTAGGAAAGACGAAATTAGAAAAATTTTGAGAAAAACCAGCCCCTGAAACCGCATAGGCTTATGCGGTTGCAAGGGAAAACCGCATAGGCTTATGCGGTTTGGTGTGCAAACCGCATAGAGCCATGCGGTTTGTTGGCTTTAGCTGCTATATTTGTATTTCCATATTTCGGATATTGTTTTCCTATATAAGGAGAGGGGGTGCGTGCCATAATCTTCATTCACAATCACTTCTCTTCTTTGTGCTTTTGCTTTAGGATTTTGCTCTCATAAATATATTAGGTATATTTATAAAAGTTTTTTTTTGTTTTTGTGTCCAAGAAAATGGAGGAGCATTTTGATGCTCTTTTGAAGAGGTGGACGTCTTCCTTGAGTTCGGCAATGAAGAAGGCGGTGTATGATGACGGTGCGGGTGTATTTATTGGCTTTCGTCAAATGAAAGTCGATGTAGACTTCCTTGATTCGTGCTTAGATTATTGGGATCCTAGCTTGCATGTTTTTAGGTTTCCCGGGGGAGAGGTGTGCCCTTTGATGGAGGAGTTCTCGGCCATTCTTTGGATGGTCGAAAGCGGACTACTCTGTGGTCGTGAGGAGTGAGCTTTGTTACAACGGGATGTTGCGAAACTTCCTTGGGATGACAAACGCCATGCCGCAGGTTTGTTTGAGGAGGCAAGGTAAACATGCTTCTGTTGTGTCAACGATATATGAATAAGGCTGATACTAGTATTTCGGACCGCTCGAGGCGGAGGGCCCTTGCTTTTTGTTTGGTTCATCGCTATGCTTTTGCAGGGTCCATGCCAGGCGGGGTGTTCGGAACGCGAGGTATGCTCGTGTTGTCGAAGAGATGGAGAGGACATGATCCTTCGCGTTGATCCTAGCGGAGACTATCTTTGGGCTTAGACGACCGTTATGCTAATCGTCTGAGCTCGTACAGGGGTTGCGCTAGGATTCTCAACGTTTGGCTCATGGAGAGGCTGAGTGTGTATAGAGCTCTTCCCCTTGGAAGTGTCTTCAAGGCGGCGGGGACGACGTCTCGGAAGATGGATCGCTAACCTCCAGCGCTCACTCAACTACTACCGGGGGTTTGTGAGGGAGAGCAGCATTCGTTGGTATGTTTCGTGGTGGGGTATTACGGAGGTAACGGCGCCGTCGGTGGCGAATGCGGCTCGCGGGTTGATGTTGTGCGGTTTTGAACGGGGTGTATGGATTCATCCTCTTCGCTTGAAGAGGCTAATCGGGCTTGCGCAGACTATTCCGGATCAGGATACGCAGGTTGGAGGGGTTGTTGTCCTAAACAACCAGATGATTGATGCTTGGATCCGAGGGTGGTCGGATCGTGTTACTTGGGCTGTGCCGGAGCATATAGAGTCTAGCCGTGTTACGGACTTCTATACATGGTGGTACCGTTCCAATGATCCTAAGGAGCGTGAGAATCAAAGGAGGAGGGAAAAGAATGGGCCAAGGCCCTCCTTGGCGTATGAGGCGGTGCGCGAAAGGAGGGACTATGGTGATCTTTGTACTGTTGGTGCGGGTGTTTCCTCTTCGAGACCGGCGCGGGAAAGGCTTGGACCGAAGGTGACCGTTAAAGATCGCCTAGGGCCGAGGATCGAGGAGCCCCCAGTTGAGCAGTATGAGGATCCGATCGAGCCCCCAGGTTTTGAGAGATCTACTCCTGTCCTTAGGTCGAAAGTTGTGGCGGATCGGCCTCTTGAAGATGAAGAGGTCAACCCGAAGCGTCAGAAAAAGACTTGAGTTTGTTTTGTTTAGTTTAGAAAGATTCCTTTATTTAAATACATGTTTTAGATTTGAATAAAGGGCTAAGGAGGCTTGTTCCTAGCTCCTTTCTAAATTGCGGAAAATTCTAAATAAAGTAATAAAATAGAATTGATTTGCTTTTGCCTTGTCTCGTTGTTTTCTTTGTTTTGTTTTCAAATGTTCTCGACCTTTTTAAGCTTCGAACACTTGTATTTTGTCTCAAATCCTCGACCTTTTTAAGCTTTGGACTTGTGCGCTTTGAATTGTTTTGTCTTAAATCCTCGACCTTTTTAAGCTTTGGATTCGCCTGTTTGATTTGTTCCGTCTTTAAGTCCTCGACCTTTTTAAGCTTTGGATTCGCCTGTTTGATTTGTTCCGTCTTTAAGTCCTCGACCTTTTTAAGCTTTGGACTTGGATTCGTGTTTTGTTTTGTGTTGACTGTGCTCTCGACTTTTTTAAGCTTTGAGCGTGTCTTTTTGTGAGTGCAACGCCCTTGACCTTTTTAAGCTTTGGGCATGCGTGCTAGAAAAAGTTCGGTTGTACTTTTGATAAGCTGCCTACGTATCTGCTTTTTGAATACAGAATCAAACCGGCGTAGTTCGTGTGATTCGGTTGAGCTCTTTGCAAAGCTGCCTACGTATCCACAGTGCGTGGAATCAAACCGAGCGTAGTTCACTCATGCGAGAGCGAGTTTTGTCCTTTTTGTGAAGTACATTGCAAATGTGTTTAAGGGTAGTATTTCTTGAGTTGATCAAGATTTGTTGGTAGTCGGAAGTCTTGACCGTCAAGGTCAGTTAATTTCACGGCTCCTCCGGGAAGGATTTCCTTGACCAAGTACGGTCCGGCCCAATTGGGTTTGAATTTCCCCCTTGGGTCGACTGGTAATGGTGCTCGGACGGATTTGAGTACTAGGTCACCCACTTTAATGTTTCGTGGTTTGACCCGTTTGTTGTAGGCGCGTTGTAGGCGAGATTGATACATTCGGACTGTACTTAGTGAATGTAGTCGTCTTTCGTCTAAGAGAATGAGTTGTTCGTAGCGTTCGCGTGCCCATTCGGCTTCAGGAATGTCTGCTTCCATGAGGATTCGAAGGGATTGCATTTCGATTTCTACGGGTTGAACGGCTTCCATTCCGTAGGTTAGGAAATAGGGTGTCATGCCTGTGGGTGTGCGGATTGTGGTGCGATATCCCCATAATGCAAATGGGATTTTGTGGGGCCAGTCGTGGCAGGTGTCGATCATCTTTTTAAGGATTGATACGACGGTTTTGTTTGCTGCCTCAACTGCGCCGTTGGTTTGCGGTCGATAGGGTGATGACTTGTGTCGTTGTATTTTGTATTTGAGAAGAAGTGGCTCGACTTCTCCTTGAAAGTGCGTGCCTTGGTCACTAATGAACTCGTGTGGTATGCCATAGCGACAAATGATGTTGTTTTGTATGAATTTTGCGACTTCTTTTGTGCCTAGCTTGCGGTACGATGCGGCTTCGACCCATTTGGTGAAATAGTCGATGGCCACGAGGATGAAGCAGTGTCCTCCTGCTCCTACGGGCTGTACTTTGCCAATGACGTCAATGCCCCATGTGGAGAAAGGCCATGGCGAGGTTAAACTGTACAGTGGTGAAGGAGGGATGTGTTGTACGTTCGCGAAGATTTGGCAATTATGGCAATGTTTGACATATTTTGCGCAGTCGGCTTCCATGGTAGTCCAATACCATCCTAGCCTTATGATTTGTTTGCACATGGCTCGTGCGTTCATGTGTGGTCCGCACTCGCCATCGTGTACTTGGGACATGATTTCGTGTCCTTTTTTGTGGTCGACGCACAAGAGGAGTGTACCTTGAGGCGTCTTTTTGAGTAATTTGCCCATTTCCAGCACGAATTGTGATGATAATAGGCGTAGGGCTCGCTTGGCCCGTTTGTCGGTGTTTGGCGGGTATTCGCCGTTTGTTTTGTAGTTGATGATTGCTTGGTACCAAGGGTCGGTTTGTTCTTCCTCGGTTTCGATGTCACAGATGTATGCGGGTTCGTTTCGTCTTTCCACGACAATGGGTAGAGTTTCCATCCCCGGGGGTATGTTGATCAGTGACGCGAGTTTGGATAACGCGTCGGCGAATTGGTTTTCTTCGCGTGGGAGGTGTATGAATTCTACGTGGTAGAATTCGTTTATGAGTTCTTGTATTTTGCTTTGGTATAGTGCCAGGTTTTCATTAAGTATCTTCCATGCTCCGGATACTTGGTTGATTATGAGGGAGGAGTCCCCATAGACTCTTATATTGCGGGCGTTGAGTACAAGCGCTGCTTGGAGACCGTGCAAGCATGCTTCGTATTCTGCTGCGTTGTTTGTTACGTCGAAGTCCAGTTTGATTGATAAAGGTGTGTGTTCGCCATTCGGGGATATGAGAAGTATTCCTACTCCGCAACCTCGATAGTTGGATGAACCATCGAAGTATAATTCCCATTGTTCTTGGTCGATGTTGTAAATCCCGTCGTCTGGAAGGGATGTGGTGTCTATGATTGGTTGCTCGGTGATTGCATTTTCGGCTAGAAAATCGGAGACTGCTCGTCCCTTAATTGCTTTGAGGGGTACATACTTAAAGTCGAATTGGCCAGAGCAATGTCCATCCGCCATTCGTCCGTTAGTACATGTGTTTCTCGAAGAGGTATTTTACGGGATCCATTGTGGAATATACCCTTGTTTGATGTGCTAGCATATAGTGACGGAGTTTTTTGGATGACCATACTAAAGCTAGACAACTCTTCTCGACGGGTGAGTATCGAGTTTCGTAATCGAGAAATTTCTTGCTGATGTAATAGATTACGTGTTCTTCGCCGTTTATTTCTTGAGCGAGCATGGCGCCCATGGCGGTGGGTGTTGTTGTAAGGTATAAGGATAAGGGTAAACCTTCTTGGGGTGGTTGTAGAACCGGCGGGTTAGTTAGCAGTTCTTTGACCTTGTCAAATGCTTTTTGACATTCCTCGTCCCATTCAACGTGGTCGGTTTTCTTGAGCTTCTTGAAAACTGGTTCACATATCATGGTGAGTTTGCTGATGAAGCGTGAGATGTATTGGATTTGGCCTAAGAAACTTCGAATCTCGTCGAGATTCTTCGGGGGTTGCATTTCGAGGATTGCTTTGACTTTCGAGGGGTCGACCTCGATGCCTCTTTGGCTCACTACGTGTCCTAGTAGTTTGCCGGATTTAACTCCAAAAGTACATTTTTGGGGGTTGAGGCGCATTTTGTATTGTCGTAGGCGAGTGAAGAATTTGCGGAGGTTGGTGATATGATCGCTCCTTTCCTTTGATTTTACGATCATATCGTCGACGTAAACTTCGACTTCTTTGTGCATCATGTCGTGTAAAAGGGTTGTAGCGGTGCGTTGGTATGTAGCGCCAGCATTGATTAGGCCGAAGGGCATAACTGTGTAGCAGTATGTCCCCCACGGTGTAATGAAGGCCGTCTTTGCCATGTCTTCCAGTGACATTTTGATTTGATTGTAGCCTGCGTGAGTCAGCCCATGAAGGATAGGAGGGCGTGATCGGCGGTGTTGTCGACTAGGACGTCCACATGGGGTAATGGAAAGTCATCTTTGGGACTAGCTTTGTTCAAGTCGCGAAAGTCAACGCATACTCGAATTTTGCCATTCTTTTTCAGGACTGGGACCATGTTTGAGACCCACTCAGGATACTCGATGACTTGGATGAAACCGGCTTGTAGTTGTTTTTCGATTTCTTCCTTGACCATAAGGGACCATTCGGGACGTAGTCTTCTTAGCTTTTGTTTGATGGGTTTGTAACCGGGTTTGATGGGGATGCGGTGCTCGGCGGTGCTTCGTTCGATGCCGGGCATGTCTTTGTATGACCAAGCGAATACGTCCTTGAATTCGCTTAGGAGTTGTGTAAATTGGGTGCGCTCGTGTTCGTCTAGTGAGGCTCCTAGTTGTAGTTCCCTTGGTTCTTCGGGGGTTCCCACGTTTATGGTTATGGTTTCCTCGATGATAGGGTCCTGTGTTTTGGGAGAGACAATGTTTGCAATGTATTTGTTTAATGATTCACTTTCGCATGAGTTAGTGTCTTTTGATTTGTTTGTTGTTTGTTGATTGTTAGATGTTTGTGCTTTGTTGTTTGTTTTAGCTTGAGACAAGGCGTAAGCAAATTTATTCATTTCATTATTTTGAGAAGAATTATTCGACAACTCAGAAAATTGCTTGGAGCTAGCCTCCGTAAAAAGAAAGTTTAAACTAAAGCTAGAGTCTAGGATAGATGGGTCGACAGGTGACCCGACACTTAGAGCATTAGAAGTTAAAAGAATTTCTTCTTCTTCTTCTTCTTCTTCGTCTTCGCTGTTTGAGGAGCTGCTTGAGCTGCTTGAGTTGCTTGAGGTGCTTGAGTTGTTTGGGGTGCTTGAGTTGCTTGGGGTGCTTGCCTCTTTGTTTTTGAGGTTGGTGATGTGGTCGAAAAGTGGTCCTTCACCGGTGATAAGCTGGAAGTGATGACCTTGTGCGTCAGTCCATTTCAGCGTTTTATACCATCCATTAAGGGTTTTATTAGTGGCGTCGGCTATCAGTTGGTTAGGGTCGAAACGTCGATCACGCATGATAGTGGCGACGATCTCTTCATTTTTGATGCTCGGTGGGGTCCGAGGTGCATTATGCTCGACCTCACTAGAGTAGCAGGCTTCGGATGTGTGGATGAGGTCTCGAAGGGAGGTATTTCCGTCAACTTTTCCTCCTAGGGTGAAATATGCGTCTAAGTCAAGGATGTAAGGTCGTAGGGTAACCTTGTGGGTTGACTTTCGTTTTTGGACTTCTTTGACCATTCGCTCTTGGTCACCGTCCTTGGGTTTGTAGCCTAGGCCCATGGTGAGCCAAAGGCTATTGTTGTTTGTTGTCTTGAAGGGTTTGTAGGTTTTGATTGGTGTACGCGTGATGGCGCCAACTTCGAAGTCGAAACCACATAAGTCTTCTGCGGGTTCAGCCACAATTTCGGCGGAATTGGGCTCTTTTGGTGTATCGAAAAGGGCTCGGAAGTTTGAGGCATTCAAGGTTATGACTTCCTCGTTGAGAGGGATCTTAACCTTTTGATGTAGAGTAGAAGTTACGGCCTTGGTGGAGTGAATCCATGGTCGTCCCAGGAGTATGTTATAGGAAGGGGTCATGTCGATGACTTGAAACTCGACTTTTCTTTCTATGGGACCAGTGCGTATGTGAAGAGAAATGGTTCCTTTCACGTGACGTCGGGTTCGCCGAAAGCTTTGACTCAGCCCATGCTTGGGGTGAAGTCTTTGTCGGATAGGCGGAGACGGTGTGCGGTGGCCAATGGTAAAACATTGACCGCAGAGTCAAGTATCAACAAGGGACACGGCAAAGTTTTCTTCATACATTCAACGCTGATGTATAGGGCGAGGTTGTGGTTTGATCCAAATGCGGGGAGATCGTCGTTTGAGAAGGTGATAGCCCCCGGTAACCAATCCCTAGTGACATGGCTGACCATTTGATCTGGGGAGATCTCAGCGTCTGCGCATGCTATTTGTAGAGCGGATGAATGCATTCCTATGTTCACCGAGTCTCGTAAAGGGCCCAGATTGAAACATCGGCTTTGTGCGAGTGAGTTGCTTTTGAAGCACTTCACTCGTGTTTGGTGGTGGGATTCTTTGTGGATGTAGAGGGTGTGCTTGTGGAAGGAGCGTCTTCCTGGAGTACGGCCTTGCCTTTCTCAGCCGCAGTTGCTTTTTGGGCGTATTCGTCAGTGAAAATATTTTGATAAGGACGACCGGAGCGTGTGAGGTGTGAAACCTCGTCTTGGTTTTCCTTCTCGGGCTGCTTGCCCTTTTCTTCTTGATCTTTACTTTCGGACTGCTCCCCCTTTTCTTTTTGATCTTTGCTTTCGGACTGCTTGCCCTTCTTTTTCTTTCCCTTCTTGTTGCTTTTGTTTTTATTCGAGGAAGGAGTAGTCGAGAGTTGGGCTACCGTCTTGTTAGTGGGCGGCCACTCTTCGTCTTCGTCATCACTGAACCAGACCCCATTGATTTGGTTGTTGGTGGGTGTGACCAAGTAGGAGCAATCCATGACGGGTGCTGATCCGAGGAAGATTGCCGGATTGTCATAGATTGTGGGGTTGCTTTGGGCTCCGAGGGCAATTTCAATGAGTTCTTCGAAATTCTCGGCGTCGCCGTAATCAAAATGTTTTCGCCACTCGGGTCGTAGGCTACCGAGAAATGTGTACATGAGTTCATCTTCGTGCGGAGGATCCGGAACCCGAGCAAGTAATCCTCTCCAACGGACGAGATATTGGGTAAAATCTTCTTCGTCCTTTTGGAGTTGGTTGACGAGAGTGTGGAGGGAGACAGGCTTGTCGGCCTTGGAGCGTTGTTCCAAACGTGCAACTTCGAATTGATGCAAGGCCTTCAAGTTGTCAATGTTTTTGGTGAGCTGATCAATGCGGTGACGGAGGGTTTTCAGCTTGTTGAGGTTAGCCATCTTTGAGGAGCGTTTGAAGGAAGGGGTGATGATGCGATTCATGGTGAGTAGTCAGCTGAGGCCTGCATTTCACTTTGCATTAGTGACACGACTCGACCCACTAGACTCACATTCATTTTAGGCATTCATTTTAGCTCATTTCTTTGTTTAGAAAGACCTTTTATGTTTGAAAAGAGGAGGTTTTCGAAAAAGGTTTTGCTAGAGGAAGCTTTTGAGGCGAGGATGCGTGCGCGCGCCTCGTCTCGATGTTAAAACGTTTTGCTTTGCATCCGTCGAACTGATATCGGTGATTTGCCGAGGTGAGCTCGAGTCGGATGTGTAAAAGAAGAAGGATTCGGCTCGAGAGTGATTAGCAAGTCGAACCGAGGATGTTAAATGTAGAACCTAGGCCGTATGACCTAGGGGATTGAAATCCTCGAGCTTGGGCTTTAATCCTTGCTCGGGTTTTTGCTTGTTAGTGAAAAAGGGAAGTTTTGAAAAAGCTTGTTTCAAAAATTCGCGATAGTTTTGTTTGAAAAGTATTAGTTTCTTAGATGTTAGGTTCATTTATCTTTGAAACGTTTAAGCGAGTTTTCGAAGATATGAATGCAAATGCTCGTTTTGAAAAAGGACCATGGAGTGCATGGCCTCGAACTTGTATGTATGACTCAAAAAGGGTGAAAAATGAGTCAGTCGGGTACACCTCCAACTACCTCGAGTACGCTTTGGCAGATACTTAACCCCTCTATTTCCTTACGCCGGAGCGATAGGTTTTCTAGAGGGAGCACTGGGGCGGTCGAGATAATCGTTTACGGCAAGCCGTGGAGGGGAGAGAGGAAAGTTAGTCCTGCACGTGCTTTATCGAGTGGACAAGCCTGCGTGTTGGAACCACCTCTCAAGGGTGTAAAGGGTGCCTAGATTCCAAAAGGAATGGACTCTAAACGAATGTGCATAGCTCAAATATGTATACTTGGATTGTTCAAGGCTTTCAAGTTTCACCTCTTTATTTTTAAAAAGAAAAAGCTAGTTTTAAGTTTTAAAAAATAAGATCTCCCAATGAGTCGCCAAACTGTGGAACCCGGATCGGACCCAACCTCGCCTTGCTTAAGGCGGATTTTAAAGTTAAAAAGATTAAGTTGGAAAAACCTTTAAGAATCACATGGAGTCGCCACCTATTTATCGCGGAAAATAGGAACTCGCTACCATGTTCTAAGCTAAAAACATGTTCTTAGATTTTGGAGCACGCCGACACCCCTAGATCTAAGGCTTGTGAAACCAGTTGGATTCAAGTGAGGTACTTTAGAAAAAGAGTTAATTCAAATAATGATTTATGAAAACCTTTTAGAAAAGCCTATGTAAAAATAGCCTCTCTTGACCTAGAACAATCCTTGTAAGATGATATTTGAGCTAATGTTATCGCTACGCATAAGTGCGATAAGTTTGTAAAAGAATGCAGATGCAGATGCAAAAGATTGATTAAAACCCTCGCTTTAGCATGTTTAACTTGTTAACGAAACGGTTCGATTAAAGGTCGAATTCATTGTTTAAGTTGATTTTAATGCAAGATGAAAGGGTGCAAGATGCATGCAAATAAAATAAAGTTCAATTGTCCATTGGTTTATTTTATAAGGTCGGTTGCTTATGCGACTTTGGCGTGTCATCGGATATGGAGTGTGCAAGTAATAAGAACACTTGGAAGGCAAGCGCTCGGGTGCCAAAGCCGGCGCTAAAGTGTAGACCCCTTTGTTAGTCCATAGAAAATAAGAAAAAGCTTTGATCCAAGTGGATCGGTACCTACCTTGTCCTGATGCTTCAGATCTGGGCAGAGCTTCGCTTCTTGAACTAGAAAGGAGGATGAATTCAACACGGGATGGTGTGTTGAACTCAAGGATTTGAGTGCTTGAGGCTTTGTGGGTGTTTAGAAGTGTGTAAGATGTGAAATCTGATGATAAATTGTGTTTTGTGAGAGAGAGAGATGTATTCTGATTGCAAATTGTGATTTCGAGGTCGGGGTATAGGGCTCTATATATACTAAAAACCTCGGAGAAATTAGGAAAGCAGGGAGTAAAAACAAGCCGAGGAACCGCATAGGCTTATGCGGTTGCCAGGGCAAACCGCATAAGCTTATGCGGTTTCCCCTCCAAACCGCATAAGGCTGTGCGGTTTGGAGGTGTGGTTCTAGGCCTAATTTCCTAGTTTCGGTTTGACGAAATCTTTGAAAGATTACGTGATAATTTGGACGTGTGGCTCAAGAAAACAGCTAGGATAATCCTGAGATATTTTGTGGTGTTCAGGGCTTTGGAGTGCGGGCCAAAGGCTTGGGTTTGGGCTCGGTTTCGGGCCCGAGACCCGGAAAAATGAAAAAGGGTGTATTTGCATAGATTTGTGAGATAAGCTAAGACGTGAAGCTGTATTTTGTGTAAGAGGGGGCTAAATAGCGGTTTTAGCTACCGGGCCTAAATTTAGGGATTTAGGAATGCTGAATTAGACCTTGTTAATGTAAAAGGGCCAATTGTAGTGCAAATGCGAAGCTCATGCCAAATGAAGCAGGACGAGGACCTAGCTAGACTCCAAATGGACAAAATGAACGTTATTTAAGTGTGATGTGATGCGACCTAAACATTTTAACATTTAAAAACGACTCAAAATGAATTCGACATTAGTTAGAACCGTATAAGTCAACGTTAAAGCATGCGTAATAAAAGTCCGTGTTACATCACAGGGTTTTGTGCGGGAGGGTACGGATATGGGTATCCACAGCTATGCACATTCGTTTAGAGTCCATTCCTTTTGGAATCTAGGCACCCTTTGCACCCTCGAGAGGTGGTTCCCACATGCAGGCTTGTCCACTCGATAAAGCACATGCCGGACTAACTTTCCTCTCGCCCCTCCACGGCTGTCAGAACGGCTATCTCGACCGCCCCAAAGGTGCTCCTTCAGAAACCCGTCGCCTTGCCAGAAGGAAATGAAGGGGTTAAGTATCTGCCAAAGCGTACTCGAGGTAGTTGGAGGTGTACCCGACTGACTCATTTTTCACCCTTTTTGAGTCATACGTACAAGTTCGAGGCTATGCACTCCATGGTCTTTTTCAAAACAAGCATTTGCATTCATATCTTCGAAAACTCGCTTAAACTTTTCAAAGATAAACGAACCTAACATCTAACAAACTAACACTTTTCAAACAAAACTCTCGCGAATTTTTGAAATAAACTTTTTCAAAATTTCCTTTTTCACTAACAAGCAAAAACCCGAGCAAGGAATAAAACCCGAGCTCGCGGATTTCAATCCTCTAGGTCACACGGCCTAGACTCTGTTTTAACATCCTCGACTCGACTTGCGCGAGTCGAATCCTTCTCTTTTTACACATCCGACTTGAGCTCACCTCGGCAAATCACCGATATCAGTTCGACGGATGCAAAACAAAATCTTTTAACATCGAGACGAGATGTGCGCACGCATCCTTGCCTCAAAAGCTTCCCTTAGCAAAACCTTTTCGAAAATCTCCTTTTTCAAGCTTAAAAGGTCTTTCAAAACAACGAAATGAGCTAAAATGAATGCCTAGAATGAATGTGAGTCTAGTGGGTCGAGTCGTGTCGCTAATATGCAAAGTGAAATGCAGGCTTCAGCTGGATACTCGTCGTACTAAGAACCGCCTAGTAATCCCATACAAGAAACGAACCTACACCCGCAAAATGGCCGGCAATGACGAAGTTACCGCACTCCGTGACCAAGTCACAAAGCTGACCGCGGACCTTGAGAGACTTTTGGCCACCCACACCACCGAAGTGGAACGCATGGAAGCCAAGATCAAGGAAGAGGCCGATAGGCACGCCAAGAAACTCCAAGCCATGGAGGAAAGGCTCTACGTCTCGAGCACTTACTCCATCCACAAGGAGAATGAAAACGTGCCTACTAGCATCAAGGACGAGCTCCCTAACAAGCTCGCCCTTAGTGACCTTCCTGTCTTCCAAGGACATGAGAGCCCGATCATCCACATCCGAGCTTTCAAGTCCCAAATGGCCATCAAAGGGGTCGACACTAAGCATTGGCTAACTCTCTTCCCGCACTCTCTAGCAAAGAAGCGCTCAAGACATGGTTCTACTCACTGACCCACAACGGGTCCCCACCTTCAAGAACTCACAATCGAAGTTCGACCGACAAAGATCGAGACAATGAAGACACTCAAGTCTCAATTCGCACCTTAGAAGTCCTATCTCAAAAGGACAATGAAGGCTTTACCGACTATCTTACTCGTTGGAAGAAGCCGAAAGACAAATCCCCAACCGCCCTCGCGAGGACGAGCTCGTCATCAAGTTCATAAATAACTCGCGACCCGTATCAATTTTACATGAGGTACAAAGAACATTCGTAACTTCAAAGAACTAACTAAGGTCGGCACTCAAATCGAAGATGACCTTAGGATCGCACCATGGCTAAATACACCGGCCATGCATATCGTGGAGCTCCTCTAAGTCCTCCCGCGGCCAAGAACGATTTAAAATCGCATCTGCTCGGTAACCTTGATGATGATACCCTTGGCGCTTTCGCAACTACCTTCTCGCCGCCTCCTAAGGCCAAGAGAAACTTCGACCCTCTCTTTATGTCTTACTCCAAGGCATTCCAAAGGTTGGTCGAGATGAACTACCTACAACCGATCGGGGCTACTAGCGAGCCGCCCGAAGACAAGAAGCCTAAATCTTGGAACCCCAACGCCTTCTCAGGCATACCACCGAGGCAAGGGGCATGACACCAGAACTGCTTTAGGCTCAAGAACGCTATCCAAGATCCGATCGATCAAGGAAAGCTCAGCAAACCATCTCAACCCACCAAGCCTTCAAACAACGAAAACCCGCTTGGAAACCATGCAATCTTCGTGGGGTCAATCCCTATACTAGACTGTTCCTACCTAATCACACCCTCCGACGACCAAGTCAACGCAGTCTACTCGTCTGACGACGAAGACGACGAATACTGGCTACCCACTGACGAAGTGATAAGTCACATCAATCAACTTGCAAAAGACATCGATCACCTAAAAGCTCTACATCGCACCGCAGCCGAACGTTTGGAACGTCGCGTCCAAAAAGAACTTAGCAACCCAGTCTCGCTCGACACCTTCGAAGCTTTTCGTCAGAAAGACAACGAAGGCTTCGTCAAACATCTTACACAGTGGAGGAAATTACTTTCCCGAGTGCCCGATCACCCACACAAAGATGAACTCATATCCACTTTCCTTTTCAGTTTACGACCTGCCTGGCGATACTACTTTCACTTCTGCCACGCTCAGAACTTCGAACATCTCATCGAAATTGGCACTCGCATCGAAAAGGATCTCACATCTAGCTATGAGGATCCCACCTACCGAAACACCCTTCGAGGACGCACTCTTAAAGGGCAAAGAATACACAACTCGCATGGCTCCGCAAGGAACTTTGACAAACTCTATATCCCCTACGCTGTGGCATTACAAAAACTAATCGAAAAGGACTACCTCACACCCATCGGACCTATTAACGAGCTACCCATGAAGAAGAAATCGAAATCATGGGATCCCAACGCCTTCTGTGCATACCACCGGGGCGTGGGACATAGCACTGAGAGTTGTCTCAAACTCAAACATGCCATCCAAGATCTAATCGATCAAGGAAGGATCAAGAAACCTCGGAGGAAAACCACACCTTCCTCCAGCAACGACGCAATTTACATCACAACTCAAGCAACTCAAGCAACTCAAGCAGCTCAAGCAGCTCCAGCGGCACAGAAGACGATGAAGAAGAAGAAGAAATTCTTTTAGATTCTAATGCTCTTAGTGTCGGGTCATCTGTCGACCCATCTATCCTAGACTCTAGCTTTAGTTTAGATTTTCTCTTTACGGAGGCTAGCTCCAAGCAATTTTCTGATTTGTCGAATAATTCTCTTCAAAATAATGAAATGAATAAATTTGCTTACGCCTTGTCTCAAGCTAAAACAAATAACAAAATACAAACAAACAAAAATCAACAAGCAACAAACAACACACAAAATACAAAAGACACTAACTCATGCGAAGACGAACAAACAAATCAATCATTAAACAAATACATTGCAAACATTGTACACCCAAAAACACAAGACCCTATCATCGAGGAAACCATAACCATAAACGTGGGAACCCCCGAAGAACCAAGGGAACTACAACTAGGTGCCTCACTAGACGAACATGAACGCACCCTTTTCACACAACTCCTGAGCGAATTCAAGGACGTATTCGCTTGGTCATACAAAGACATGCCCGGAATCGAACGAAGTATCGCCGAGCACCGCATCCCCATTAAACCTGGTTACAAACCCATCAAACAAAAGCTAAGAAGACTACGTCCCGAATGGTCACTTATGGTCAAGGAAGAAATCGAAAAACAACTACAAGCCGGTTTCATCCAAGTCATCGAGTATCCTGAATGGGTCTCAAACATGGTCCCACCCTGAAAAGAATGGCAAAATTCGAGTATGCGTTGACTTTCGCGACTTGAACAAAGCTAGTCCCAAAGATGACTTTCCATTACCCCATGTGGACGTCCTAGTCGACAACACCGCCGATCACGCCCTCCTATCCTTCATGGACGGCTACGCAGGTTAGAACCAAATCAAAATGTCACTCGAAGACATGGCAAAGACGGCCTTCATTACACCGTGGGGACATATCACATACGCCATGCCCTTCGCCTAATCAATCTTTGGCGCAACATACCAACGCACCGCTACAACCCTTTTACACGACATGATGCACAAAGAAGTCGAAGTCTACGTCGACGATATGATCGTGAAGTCAAAGGAGAGAAGTGGTCATATCACTAACCTCCGCAAGTTCTCCACTCGCCTACGACAATACAAAATGCGCCTGAACCCCCAAAAATGTACTTTTGGAGTTAAATCCGGTAAACTACTAGGACATGTAGTGAGCCAAAGAGGCATCGAGGTCGACCCCTCGAAAGTCAAAGCAATTCTCCAAATGCAACCCCCGAAGAACCTCGACGAAATTCGAAGTTTCTTGGGCCAAATCCAATACATCTCGCGCTTCATTATCAAACTCACCATGATATGTGAACCAGTTTTCAAGAAACTCAAGAAAACCGACCACGTTGAATGGGACGAAGAATGTCAAAAAGCATTTGACAAGGTCAAGGAATTGCTAACTAACCCACCAGTTCTACGACCACCCCAAGCGGATCTACCGCTATCCTTATACCTTACAACAACATCTACCGCCATGGGCGCCATGCTCGCTCAAGAAATAAACGGCGAAGAACATGCAATCTATTACATCAGCAAGAAATTTCTCGATTACGAAACTCGATATTCACCCGTCGAGAAGAGTTGTCTAGCTTTAGTATGGTCATCCAAGAAACTCCGTCACTATATGCTAGCACACCAAACAAGGGTCTATTCCACAATGGATCCCGTAAAGTACCTTTTCGAGAAACCTGTGCTTAACGGACGAATGGCTAGATGGACATTGCTCCTAGCCGAATTCGATCTTAAGTACGTACCCCTCAAAGCAATCAAGGAACGAGCAGTCTCCGATTTTCTAGCCGAAAATGCAATCGACGAAGAACCAATCATCGATACAACATCCCTTCCAGACGATGGGATCTACAACATCAACCAAGAACAATGGGAGTTATACTTCGATGGCTCCTCAAACTATCGAGGATGTGGAGTAGGAATACTTCTCATATCCCCGAATGGCGAACACACCCCCTTATCCATCAAACTAGATTTCGACGTAACAAACAACGCCGCAGAATACGAAGCATGCTTGCACGGTCTCCAAGCAGCGCTTGTACTCAACGCCCGCAATATAAGAGTCTATGGGGACTCCTCCCTCATAATCAACCAAGTATCCGGAGCATGGAAGATACTTAATGAAAACCTGGCATTATACCAAAACAAAATACAAGAGCTCATAAACGAATTCTATCACGTAGAATTCATACACCTCCCTCGCGAAGAAAACCAATTCGCCGACGCGTTATCCAAACTCGCGTCACAAATCAACATACCCCCGGGAATGGAAACGCTCCCCATGGTCGTGGAACGACGGAACGAACCCGCCTACATCTGTGACATTGAAACCGAGGAAGAACAAACAGACCCTTGGTACCAAGCAATCATCAACTACAAAACAAACGGTGAATACCCACCAAACATTGACAAACGAGCCAAGCGCGCCCTACGCCTGTTATCCTCACAATTCGTGATGGAAATAGGCAAACTACTCAAAAAGACACCCCAAGGCACACTACTCTTGTGTGTCGATCACAAGAAGGGACACGATATCATGTCCCAAGTACACGATGGCGAGTGCGGACCACACATGAACGCACGAGCCATGTGCAAACAAATCATAAGGCTAGGATGGTACTGGACAACCATGGAAGCCGATCACAATAAAGTATGTCAAACATTGCCATAATTGCCAAATCTTTGCAAACATACAACACATCCCTCCTTCACCACTATACAGTTTAACCTCGCCATGGCCTTTCTCCACATGGGGGATTGACGTCATTGGCAAAGTACAACCCGTGGGAGCAGGAGGACACTGCTTCATCCTCTTGGCCATCGACTATTTCACCAAATGGGTCGAAACCGCATCATACCGTACGCTAGGAACAAAGGAAGTTGCGAAATTCATACAAAACAACATCATTTGTCGCTACGGCATGCCCCACGAATTCATAAGTGACCAAGGCACACACTTCCAAGGAGAGGTGGAACCACTCCTCCTCAAATACAAGATACAACGACACAAGTCATCACCCTACCGACCACAAACTAACGGCGCGGTCGAGGCAGCAAACAAAACCGTCGTATCAATCCTCAAAAAGATGATCGACACCTGCCACGACTGGCCCAATAAAATCCCATTTGCATTATGGGGATACCGCACAACCATCCGCACACCCACAGGCATGACACCCTATTTCCTAACCTACGGGATGGAAGCCGTCCAACCTGTAGAAATCGAGATGCAATCCCTTCGAATTCTCATGGAAGCATATTCCTGGCCGAATGGGCACGCGAACGATATGAACAACTCATCCTCTTAGACGAAAGACGGTTACATTCACTAAGCACACCAATGTATCAATCTCGCCTACAACGCGCCTACAACAAACGGGTCAAGCCACGAAACATCAAAGTGGGTGACCTAGTACTCAAATCAGTCCGAGCACCATTACCCGTCGACCCAAGAGGGAAATTCAAACCCAATTGGGCCGGACCGTACTTGGTCAAGGAAATCCTTCCCGGAGGAGCCGTGAAACTAACTGACCTTGACGGTCAGGACTTCCGCTTACCAACGAATCTTGATCAACTCAAGAAATACTACCCTTAAACGCAAACACTTTTGCAATACATTTCAAAACAAAACTCACTCTCGCATGGGTGAACTACGCTCGGTTTGATTCCACGCACTGTGGATACGTAGGCAGCTTTGCAAAGGGCTCAACCGAATCACACGAACTACGCCGGTTTGATTCTGTATTTTAAAAAGCAGATACGTAGGCAGCTTATCAAAAGCACAACCGAACTTTTTAGCACGCACGCCCAAAGCTTAAAAAGGTCAAGGGCGTTGCACTCACAAAAAGACACGCTCAAAGCTTAAAAAAGTCGAGAGCATAGTCAACACAAAACAAAACAAAGATCCAAGTCCAAAGCTTAAAAAGGTCGAGGACTTAAGAACAAAACAAATCAAACAAAGATCTAAGTCCAAAGCTTAAAAAGGTCGAGGATTTTAAGACAAAGTATGAATGTTCGAAGCTTAAAAAGGTCGAGAACATTCAAAAACAAGCAAAAGAAAGCAACGAGACAAGGCAAAAGCAACTTAATTCTATTTTATTACTTTATTTAGAATTTTTCGTAATTTAGAAATGAGCTAGGAACAAGTCTCCTTAGCCCTTTATTTGAATCTAAAAACATGTATTTAAATAAAGGAAATTTTCTAAACAAAACAAAGCAAACTACTCAAGTCATCTTCTGACGCTTCGGATTAGCCTCTTCATCTTCAAGGGGCCGCTCCGCCACAATCTTCGAACTCAAAGACAGGACAGATCCCTCAAAACCTGGGGGCTCGATCGGATCCTCGTCCTGCTCGACTGGGGGCTCCTCGATCCTTGACCCTAGACGATCCCTAACGGTCACCTTCGGTCCAAGCCTCTCCCGCGCCGGTCTCGAAGAAGAAGCATCTGCACTAGCCGTACAAAGATCACCATAGTCCCTCCTTTCGCGCACCACCTCATACGCCAAGGAGGGCCTTGGCCCATTCTTTTCCCTCCTCCTTTGATTCTCCCGTTCTTGAGGATCATTGGAGCGATACCACCGTGTATAGAAGTCGATGAATACGACTAGACTCTATATGCTCCGGACACTGACCAGGTAACACGGTCCGACCATCCCTGATCCAAGCATCAATCATTTGGTTGTTCAAAGACAACAACCCTCCAACCTCGAGTATCCCGCCAGGTATGGTCCGAGCAAGCCCGACCGCTTCTTCAAGCGAAGAGGATGAATCCACACTCCTCGCTCAAACCCACACAACATCAACCCACGAGAAGCATTCGCAATGCATTCGGCCAGAATCGCCGTGAATACCCCACCATGACACGTACCAACGAATGGAGCTCTCTTTAACGAACCACCTGTAGTAGTTTAGCTTAACGCCTCCCAGAAGGTCACCACTCCATCTTTCGCGACGCCGCGGGTCAGCAGCCTGAAAACACTCCCAAGGGGGAGAGCTTTATACACACTTAGCCTCTCCATGAGCCAAACGTTGAGAATCCTAGCGCAACCCCCGCATTTGAGCTTAGACGATTAGCACAACTGGCCGCCTAAACCCAAAGATGGTCTCCGCTAAGATCAACGCAGTAAGGATCATATCCCTCTCCATCTCTTCGACAACACGAGCATACCTCGCATTTCCGAACACTCCATCCGCATGGACCCCGCAAAGCATACCGATGAACTAAACAAAAGCAAGGGCCCTCCGCCTGTAACTGGTCCGAAATACTAGTATCAACCTTATTCATATATCGTTGACACAAGAGAAGCATGTTTACCTTGCCTCCCTCAAACAAACCTGCAGCATGAGCATTCGTCATCCCAAGGAAGTTTCGCAACATCCCATTATAGCAAAGCTCACTCCTCACAACCACAGGAGTAGTCCGTTTCGACCATCCAGCAATGGCCGAGAACTCCTCCATCAAAGGACACACCTCTCCCCCGGGAAACCTAAACACGTGCAAACTCGGATCCCAATAATCTAAGCACACATCAAGGAAGTCTAGATCGACTTTCATTTGACGAAAGCCAATAAATACACCCGCACCATCATCATACACCGCCTTCTTCATCGCCGGACTTAGTGAAGAAGTCCACCTCTTCAAAAGAGCATCAAAATGCTCCTCCATTTTTTTGAATACAAAAACTTTTATAAATATACCTAATATATTTATGAGAGAAAAAACTTGTATTAAGAGAGAAGAAGAGAAGTGTTTGTGAATGAGAATTGTAGCACGCACCCCCCCTCCTTATATACAAAACATCTTCCGGAATATGGAAACTCAGCATTAAAAGCCAAGCCGTCAAGCCGCATAGCCTTATGCGGTTTGCCTACCAAACCGCATAAGCTTATGCGGTTTGGACCTCGAACCGCATAAGGCTATGCGGTTCAAGAGGCCGGTTTTCTCGCAATTTTCCTAATTCCGTCTTTCCTAAAACACTACGACCTACTTTGAACTACGACATTCTTTTGTGGTTCCCCATACACCAGCATCACACTTCACTTTAGCAAATACGATTCATACCACGAGTCAACACAAACATTTTCAACATTCATGCAAGCTCATTTCGCATTTAAAATGAACTTTTCACAAAAACATTTTCACAATCTAAAATCAACATCAAACGCATCCCACTCAGGAATCATATCATTTTTCAAGTAAGCGTACCAAACAGGTTTACCGACGACAATCAAGTTCCAAGCTACAACGATCAAGTTCAAAATTCACGCTACAACGACATGTACATAAAGGTTCATACAATCTTTATTACACAAATTCACTCGGGATGACGACGACGATACTCGTCAAACTCACGCCGACCGAGCTGCCTCACCGGCTCGACACAACCGAGCAAATTTCGCCAAATTTCAAGCCATCCTCCACCTGTTGGCTATCCGCCATAGCTTCTTATGCGCCTCTTTAGCCACCTGTTGATACACAACACAAAAACACTTCACATTTCTCTCCATTTTGCCTTAAATTTCACTCAAATTAAGCCAAACTCGAGGGGGTAACACAAAAACACGCATCTCACTAGTTTGATCATCGCTATATTTCATACCTCGATCAAACTGGGGGCTCACTCACATATACAACAAAGATACATACCTACTTCACCCTGCCTGGCCCAAATTGCCCATGCCCGTCGCTGGTCACCACAGTACGTCAAGAAGTGAAAGTACGACACACACCGACTCGTCATACTCAATCTGGTAGGAAGTCACCAGGTCGCCCGCCATCTCCTGATCAAATTCCTACAAACAATTCAAAACGCACACGTCCAGGGAAATTTTTCGCAAAATTACCTTACGCACCTCAAAAGAAGCAAGCATACCTCAATCGCCCACACGCAAGTCGAGACTCGAAGAATCGGCCATAGTCTTCCCCAGACGAGAAGACTCACCGACTCTCCTTCCCCGTCTACGCCACCCGATCCTCGGCAGAAACCCTCGCTCAAACAGACCCTCTACGGATCTCAGCACCACCGAGTCGCCACCCCGCTCGAAAGACCAAACGCTCTCCAAGGTACCAAACTGCCCACACGGCCGCCAGTACAAAGCGCTGGTCTCTCGTGATCGCAAACCTAGCGCCAATGCCCTCAGGAATATCCCGGTACTGGCCCCACGGGAACGGCACGAACTACAAACAAAGACAAGACAAATACTCATAAATACAAATACAATACAATCATTTTAAGTACACTCTATTTAAAATGGTTCAAGCACAAACCTCATCAAACCGCATCCGGTTCAGACGGTCCCGAACCTCGTCATACGACTCGATTAACGCAAAGACGGCCAGACGTGCCCCAAGTATCGCATCACGGGTACTCCTTCACGATCCTCACAGCGTGCGGGGGAAGCAGAAAAGGAAAATGGCTAAGAATCCATGACTGCACACACGAGAAACAAAAACACGTTACAAACACATTACAAAGGCAAAGGCGACAAAGACAAAGACAAAGAAAACAAACAACAATGCACCCAAAACAAAAAACAGGATCAACACGTACCTCCATCAAGAATCCAGGTGAGACTAAGGACAGTCTCGACCCTCGATCCATGACCCGCGGTCTCACGGCATCCATACAGAAACGAATGCACAAACCCAAAGATGGCGTCACCCAGTCGAACGTCCCAATTGCATTCCACTCCAGGAGATGCATAAGGACCGATGTCGACGCCCGCTCGCCTTTATCGCTGAAGTACACGGCACTGACAAACCACCACAACCACATACGAGCATTCTGCTCGTCACTCCACTCCGAGGGGCCATACTCGGTCTTCCCCTCAAAGTACTCCAAGATATAGCTCGTCTTGAAAGTATAAGGTGGAGCACCCTCGCAAATCACCTCCAAACCACCGCCGATCGCATCGGTCACAACCTCGTCCACAACGGACGGCGCAAACTCAAAGCTCATGTCACGGTCCCCGAATCGGCACTGGTTATGACCGCATACTCGCACAAGGTAATACCGCCTCAAAGCCGCATATGGAACGCCGTCGTGGTGTCCCAATACTGCCTAGGAAGGCCCCGATCAAGATCGTGTTCGCCGTCTGTTTCTTCCTTGCAATCTCCCTCCAATGGCCGACCAACGGGCCAAAAGCACTACGCAGCACCCAAGCCTGCGCTCCAGGCGCAAGCTTCTCCTCAAAAACACACATTACGGACGACACGCCCGAGAAAGTCCTCATCGGACCTTTCTGCCAACCCATCGTCGCTCGATAGGAAACGTGTCTCTCCGGGGCAAGTAGAAGGTTATGGCCATCCCAGCCTTTAGCGAACGCCCTGTTCGCACGTGATTTTCGCGGCCTAGAGCTACTCGCTCTAGGCGCAACCTCCACAGCCTCCTCAGTAACATCCATCTCAGCCTCCAGCTCGTCCACAAACTCCTGAGCAAACGCATCCGCCTCCTCCTCCTCAGAATCAGGCATAGGGACATGCCTCCCACGACCCATACCTCGTGACTGCCCACGTCTTGTAGACAAATCGCGAGGGTCGGCTTCCCTCTCGCTACGTGTACGCCTCAAACCACTCGAGCTAGAGGCTCCCTCGGTCCTCGAGCTAGCACTCCTACGGGATTTCGACCTCGTAACACGACTAGAATCCTCTCCTGCAACCAAACACAACCAATACATACAGCTATAATGTAGGTTTATATCCGTATATAGACCATTAAATTCACAGGATTATAATGAAAACTTTTATAAGATTTAAAGTCATAAAATAAATTTGCATAACAAAGTATAAAGAATCAAGAATTAACCTTTTAATCCTTGTAAATTTGGCCTAAGAACAATACCAATAATATGGTATCTCCTAATTGTAACACCCAAGATCGTCTGAGATATACCCTTTTAGATTTGCTAGAAAATTAGAGAGAAAAGAACAATTTCTTTTTCCCAAGTTTTTGTGTTGTTGTATGAGATGAATAATGAATTAGGGTTGATGAGTTTAGGAGAGTGATTAGGTTAAGTAGAGAAGAAAAAATCAATCTCACCATAACCCTACATCACACGTCCAAATTAAAATAGGAGTGGACTTATCCACTTCTAAATTTCAAGCCCAATTTTAATTAAAAGGTTTAACCCAACTTGTTTAATTGGCTTTTAATATATAATGTAATTATAATATCCTTATATTATATTAAATCATAAATATCCTTATATTTACAATTTACTAATTAATTATAACTGATTAAAATTAATTAGCCTACATTATACATAATAACTAAATATAACCGTTTATATTCAGTTTCCGAATTACAGCTAATTCCTCTCATCTAATGTCATTTAATCTTTATTAAATAATATTCATTATCATATTTGACTAACCTCTTAGTCAAATTCGACTAACTGTTTAGTCGACAACACTGACTAACCATTTAGTCATTAAATAAGGTATCGATATGATCATTTTCTCAAATGATCACATCTCTCAAACACATCCTTTAGGTGTGACTCTTAGGGACCAGTTGATCACCGCCATCTGTATGACAATAACGTCAAACTTATCTAGCAAGCCAACCGTTATTGATAAACGTTAATCAACTGATTAAATACAAAATGTACCCTGTGTACCTTTTGAGATTTATTTATGTTATTGCCCTAACTGTGGAGGACACTAACCCCAACAATCTCCCACTTGTCCGTACAAGTGTAGGTGCGACAACCGATTCTCATATCCATAATAAATTTCTCCCACTCAATGTAAACCAATTTGCAAAGTCCGTACTTTCAAAGGTCGTAGTTCACAAGCGATCAGTATCAAGAGTGTTTTCCCCGACTAGAGAGTAACTTAACTGATAAACGAATCAATATTCGAGCATGGCCATGCATTTTCAGTTACAGCTCCTCGAGTGGCCATGAGAATAAATATTATAACTCGATAGAAGTTTGGATATTTCCCTCAACTCGAATCCTGCAGATGTAAGCGCAGCATGAAATGACCCAGTGAAAATCTGCTTGGCCTCCTGTTACGGTCGACCGTGAGAAAGAAACCAAAGTCACCCAAAATCTGCCTTAATCTCAAGAGACAGTCGATAGTCAAAAGAATCGACTCTAGGAACACTATGGATGTCCTATCCACGACCAGGCACCTAATGTTCTGAAACATTTAGGACTCCATGTAGTCGTCACAAAATTGTCCTGCGCGATTTCAGTAAACCCAAGATCTGCGGATCGATCACCAACGCTTGACTTATGGCTCGTTGAACCCACCATCAATCGACGTCACAAAATGATTGCCAGAGTTATCAGCTCGTGTAGGCGACCACGGACCAAAACAAAATATATAGCAATTCAGTTCACTTTGAGGTGTTCAACGTTGTCTGCACAACCCTCATGAAAAACAATATATATAACAAAACGATGATTTTATGTCCTCAGCATACACTGGACAGTTACGCCTCCAATGCCCAGACTTGTGGCAATGGTGGCACTCCATGCTCTGCTTAGCTTTTGCCTTGCCTTGTACGAGGAGTGAATGCAGTTCATGCAGACTTTTCTGCATGTCATTCATGTAATAGTTTGCCCTAAAGAGGGCATACCCATCATGAAGAGAGTGAAGCACTCGATCAATGATGATCTTCTCATCGATCGTGCAACCAAGCTCCTCCACTTCTCAACGCTCTCGATCATGGCGAAGGTGTGGACCAACCGGTTGGCCCTTTGGAGTCTAGCTTCAAAGAAACGAGTAGTATACTCAGAACTCTTAATTCTCTGAGCTTTCGAGAATTCCTTAGTAAGCGGTGGTGAAAATCTTGTTTGCACTGGGTAATGAATCGTCTTTGCAAATTGGATTCCATTGCATAGATGAGCACGCCCGTGAACGCACCCGCCTCCATCATGAAATCATTATAAGCTACGACTTCATCTCCTCCTCAGATCGGAGCTGGTTCACGGCATTGGCTCGGCCAAGTACTTGAGCTTGCCGTCACTATGGCGGCATTCCGTAATGCGCCTCCCAATCAAGAAATTGGACCCATCATTCTTCAGTCGAGTGGACTGATTCATGCTGTCCATAAAAATTCTCAGCCATGATTCACGTTCAAGTGTGACACTCGGCATTGGTCCTTCAATACGAACAGTCATTTGTTATAGTAGTTATATCTGTATATAACGTATTCGAAACTGTGAAAAGAAAGAAGAAGAAGAGAGAAGATAAGAAATCATTGTTTTAAAGATTTAAGTCAAAACAATAACATTTTAATGCAACGACTTATGCACTCATATAATTGACCTCCCTCGAGAATTATATAAGCGATCCCAAGACTCAATTTCTTTAAATTGATAAGCTAACTGCTTAGCTAATTCTACTGTTAGAATTCTAGGTCGATAGATTTCAGTAAATCCTATCTATTAGTCCACCATACCTTCGAGATATTACTCGAACCATAATGTTGAGATAAACTAAGTCGACAGCCACTACTTACCCAACGTAGAAGGGGTCATATTATGCCTACCGACGAAGAAGGGATTCATAGTGGTACGACTCATAAAGACTAATTCTCAATTTCAGTTTTAGAGGAAGATCCCATGAACTCATTTTAATTCATTTTAAGTGAACTAATATCTAGCATTATCGTGAATGATTAAATTGAGGTGATAGCCCTAAACAAGTGACATCCGTATGTCTATAATCTAGGATGCAACTATATGATCCATTTTCATGCGTATTAGGTGGTTTGGTTTAGTTTAGGCGGAATATGATGCTACTATCTAATGTGAATGCAATAAAACGGTAAAGGAAAGGAAACGCAAAAACGAAAAACACCTAGTGTGGCCTATCCCTATGAAAATAAAACAAAGTGGAATCCATCCATGGACCCTAAAGTCGCCTTCATTCTTCATCTTGAGGCTTCAGTGGGAGCCCATCTTGAATCTTCATCTTGAATCTTCTTAAAATTACATTTTTAAATTACAAAATAAACCTATTTACATTCTAATTCAAAAATGCCAAAATTAAAATATTACAAGATTGGAGATTCGAGATCTCAAAAATACAATCAATAATTATGTTTTCTTTCATTACGAAAACATAATTTTTTAAGGCCACACTAGTAAATTACAACCGTTTGTACAATTATTAATGCGTAAAATTAAACCATTCAAACCATTCAATCACAAAAAGAGCATCAACTAAACAAAATAAAAACAATGCATACGAATTGATTTTAATCCAAACCACCTCTTTTAAATGATTAAAATTATGCAACAATTCCTTAATTGTTCATAATATCTTATAATCAAAACAATAATCCAAAAGAAATAATTTATATTATCAGTATAACATAAATTAGATCTCAAAAATATCTTAAACTTTTTTAAAATATTAGGTATCATATTTATTATGAACTGCTTCACAACAAAAACAAAAATATATTTTTATAATATCACAAAATTTGGTAAAATCAATAATTTCCAAAAATAAAATTACCAAAAAAGATTTCGGCCAACAAAAATAAAAATAAAATCCGAAATTTTTTTTTATTAAAATTATATTCGGCCAAAATAACAAAAACTTACCAAAATATAATTTAATTTAATTTAAATCGGCCAAACATTAAAATTTGAATTAAACTGTTTTAATTCAATTATGCTTATGATTAGATCGATCCTAACTCAATTTTAATCCGTATTAAACATTGACTTAAGAGATTCAATTTAACTTTTTAAATTAAACAACTTAAAACTGATAGATCTAATGAATAGCAAACAATATGTTCATTAACATACAAGAATTGATCCTTTTAAGTTTTAATTTAATCGGTATTAAATCAAAATTAGTGCAAATTCATATGAGATAATTTTAACGTCTTAAAACATCGATAATTATGAATTAAACGGACCCAAAAAAAATAAGAACACACGGCCAAATCAATTAAATAATACGGCCAAGTCAATTAAATAACACGGCCAAAATGCAAAATTGATCAAAATTAACAAACATACAAATATGGCCAAGAACAAAATTGTTCATTAACAACATGATGCACATACTTCCAAAAACAAATTGATCATTATCAACAAGATACACATACGGCCAAAATACACAATTGATCAAATTGAACAAACATACGGCCATGGTATCAAATTTGATTAAAATTTATACAAAAACGATTTTTATGAAAACCTTATAAAAATTTCATATGCCCTAAGTCTCTGATACCACTTGTAGGTTTATATCCGTATATAGACCATTAAATTCACAGGATTATAATGAAAACTTTTATAAGATTTAAAGTCATAAAATAAATTTGCATAACAAAGTATAAAGAATCAAGAATTAACCTTTTAATCCTTGTAAATTTGGCCTAAGAACAATACCAATAATATGGTATCTCCTAATTGTAACACCCAAGATCGTCTGAGATATACCCTTTTAGATTTGCTAGAAAATTAGAGAGAAAAGAACAATTTCTTTTTCCCAAGTTTTTGTGTTGTTGTATGAGATGAATAATGAATTAGGGTTGATGAGTTTAGGAGAGTGATTAGGTTAAGTAGAGAAGAAAAAAATCAATCTCACCATAACCCTACATCACACGTCCAAATTAAAATAGGAGTGGACTTATCCACTTCTAAATTTCAAGCCCAATTTTAATTAAAAGGTTTAACCCAACTTGTTTAATTGGCTTTTAATATATAATGTAATTATAATATCCTTATATTATATTAAATCATAAATATCCTTATATTTACAATTTACTAATTAATTATAACTGATTAAAATTAATTAGCCTACATTATACATAATAACTAAATATAACCGTTTATATTCAGTTTCCGAATTACAGCTAATTCCTCTCATCTAATGTCATTTAATCTTTATTAAATAATATTCATTATCATATTTGACTAACCTCTTAGTCAAATTCGACTAACTGTTTAGTCGACAACACTGACTAACCATTTAGTCATTAAATAAGGTATCGATATGATCATTTTCTCAAATGATCACATCTCTCAAACACATCCTTTAGGTGTGACTCTTAGGGACCAGTTGATCACCGCCATCTGTATGACAATAACGTCAAACTTATCTAGCAAGCCAACCGTTATTGATAAACGTTAATCAACTGATTAAATACAAAATGTACCCTGTGTACCTTTAGAGATTTATTTATGTTATTGCCCTAACTGTGGAGGACACTAACCCCAACAATCTCCCACTTGTCCGTACAAGTGTAGGTGCGATAACCGATTCTCATATCCATAATAAATTTCTCCCACTCAATGTAAACCAATTTGCAAAGTCTGTACTTTCAAAGGTCGTAGTTCTAAGCGATCAATATCAAGAGTGTTTTCCCCGACTAGAGAGTAACTTAACTGATAAACGAATCAATATTCGAGCATGGCCATGCATTTTCAGTTACAGCTCCTCGAGTGGCCATGAGAATAAATATTATAACTCGATAGAAGTTTGGATATTTCCCTCAACTCGAATCCTGCAGATGTAAGCGCAGCATGAAATGACCCAGTGAAAATCTGCTTGGCCTCCTGTTACGGTCGACCGTGAGAAAGAAACCAAAGTCACCCAAAATCTGCCTTAATCTCAAGAGACAGTCGATAGTCAAAAGAATCGACTCTAGGAACACTATGGATGTCCTATCCACGACCAGGCACCTAATGTTCTGAAACATTTAGGACTCCATGTAGTCGTCACAAAATTGTCCTGCGCGATTTCAGTAAACCCGCATCTGTGATCGATCAGTCAACAGTTTGACTTATGGCTCGTTGAACCCACTATCAATCGACGTCACAAAATGATTGCCAGAGTTATCAGCTCGTGTAGGCGACCACGGACCAAAACAAAAATATATAGCAATTCAGTTCACTTTGAGGTGTTCAACGTTGTCTGCACAACCCTCATGAAAAACAATATATATAACAAAACGATGATTTTATGTCCTCAGCATACACTGGACAGTTACGCCTCCAATGCCCAGACTTGTGGCAATGGTGGCACTCCATGCTCTGCTTAGCTTTTGCCTTGCCTTGTACGAGGAGTGAATGCAGTTCATGCAGACTTTTCTGCATGTCATTCATGTAATAGTTTGCCCTAAAGAGGGCATACCCATCATGAAGAGAGTGAAGCACTCGATCAATGATGATCTTCTCATCGATCGTGCAACCAAGCTCCTCCAATTTCTCAACGTTCTCGATCATGGCGAGAAGGTGTGGACCAACCGGTTGGCCCTTTTGGAGTCTAGCTTCAAAGAAACGAGTAGTATACTCGTAACTCTTAATTCTCGGAGCTTTCGAGAATTCCTTAGTAAGGGTGGTGAAAATCTTGTTTGCACCCTGGGTAATGAATCGTCTTTGCAAATTGGATTCCATTGCATAGATGAGCACGTTCCGTAACGCACCCGCCTCCATCATGAAATCATTATAAGCTACGACTTCATCTCCTCCTGCATCGGGAGTGGTTCTACGGCATTGGCTCGATCAAGTACTTGAGCTTGCCGTCGGCTATGGCGGCATTCCGTAATGCGGCCTCCCAATCGAAATTGGACCCATCATTCTTCAATCAGTGGGTGATTCATGCTTTCATCCATAAAAATTCTCACCATGATTCACGTTCAAGTGTGACACTCGGCATTGGTCCTTCAATACGAATGACCATTTGTTATAGTAGTTATATCCGTATATAACGATTGAAACTGTGAAAAGAAAGAAGAAGAAGAGAAGATAAGAAATCATTGTTTTAAAGATTTAAGTCAAAACAATAACATTTTAATGCAACGACTTATGCACTCATATAATTGACCTCCCTCGAGAATTATATAAGCGATCCCAAGACTCAATTTCTTTAAATTGATAAGCTAACTGCTTAGCTAATTCTACTGTTAGAATTCTTGGTCGATAGATTTCAGTAAATCCTATCTATTAGTCCACCATACCTTCGAGATATTACTCGAACCATAATGTTGAGATAAACTAAGTCGACAGCCACTACTTACCCAACGTAGAAGGGGTCATATTATGCCTACCGACGAAGAAGGGATTCATAGTGGTACGACTCATAAAGACTAATTCTCAATTTCAGTTTTAGAGGAAGATCCCATGAACTCATTAAATACAAAATGAACTCATCTAGCAAGCCAACCGTTATTGATAAACGTTAATCAACTGATTAAATACAAAATGTACCCTGTGTACCTTTAGAGATTTATTTATGTTATTGCCCTAACTGTGGAGGACACTAACCCCAACATATAATACACGCAAGCATACAACTTGGCATACACATGCACAAATACACAAATAATACACACATACATCCCTTAACACATTGCATTATACACTTCACGGAGCATTTTTAGGCCTAATTCATAATTAAGCCGAAAACCGTTCTCTACACCTCAAAATTACAACTTTATGGTTTCTACGCGCCATAATAGCCCCCAACAATAACCCATTACAAGCAATTGCATTTTGGTCACTCCGATCAAAAACCCCCAATTCGCCTTAATTACTCCGTATAACTACGACTTAAGACGGTGATTTGAAAGCCCTAACTCGACTTTTTCGCAAAACTAACGCTATAGGCATGCTATACTCGCTATGGGCATCCTACACCGAAGTTTAATTGAAATTCCGGGTCGGAAAATCCGGGTTCGTTTTCGGGCCCGAAACCTAATTTGGACGTTTTTCACACAAAGACGGTCTAAATCACAATCAATTCACACATACACGTTCACATGGCATAATGCAACACAATGGCGACAATTTCAAGCATTCAAACGGCAAATTTCAAGCAAAACTCGGGTTTTCATTCAAAACCCGTCTTTTCAACATTTCAAGGCAAAACTAGCTAATTACAACAACAAATAACGTAACAGCAAGTTAAAATGGAGCATTACCTCGTTCCATAGCAAGGCAATGCAAGAAAAATGAGCAAAATCGGTTGAGAAATCAAAAAATGACGTTTTTAGAGTGAAGAAACCAAAATGATATAATGAGGCATGCTCACGGTTGAATTCGTGCTTTATACAGCCCCTACTGCCACTAAGGCAAACCGCATAACCTTATGCGGTTTGCCCCGTGAACCGCATAAGGCTATGCGGTTACAGCCCCTGGTTTTTCTCGGTTTTTTCTCGATTTACGCCTACTTTTCGATTCCTAATTCATCCTAGCTCTAAAGCAACTCCAAGTACGTCCTGTGCTTGGGTTAAGGCGTCACCTACAGTCCGCCATACGCGTATGTTAAGCATTTAATGTACGGTACAGAAGCAGAAGCACGAACGCTCTTCACGAGCATTACATCTTTTTTTTTTCTCCTCAGCGGAAGGCAATCATATGCAACCACGACTGCATAGACACTCCTCGGCGAGCCCAAGCACAAGCACTCTGCAGTATACACCTAACTCCAAGCACTTCACCCTACATAGACGCTCCTCGGCGAGTTCAAGCATTACACGGGCGCTCTTTCACGAGACCTACACCTACACCCCTACTCAATTATACACCTCACGCATACCCAAACATCTTACAAAGTACACATGCAATACGAAGACATTACAAGCAGCAATGCCAGGCATCTGACGATACCAAGCATATACAAAGGCACCAACAAACGACAACAAGCACGACAAAGACATCCAGCAGGCCGGCAGGCCCTTATAGCATGCACGGACCGCCAAGTCCTTAAAATGCGCACACCCCTCCCCGTTTAGCCCGGTTCGAAGTCCTCGTCTCACCCATGGATACATGCTTCGTTCCGCTGACTGTATCGAGACTGTAATGGTCCGGATATGGTCGTGGAGTTTGACTAGCGCTCTAGTCCGAGCTCAGTCAAACTGGGGGCTCTGTGGATACCCATATCCGTACCCTCCCAAACAAAACCCTGTGATGTATCACGGACTTTTATTACGCATGCTTAACGTTGACTTAAACGGTTCTAACTAATGTCGAATTCATTTTGAGTCGTTTTAAATGTTAAAATGATTTAGGTCGCTTCACATCACACTTATATAACGTTCATTTTGTCCATTTGGAGTCTAGCTAGGTCCTTGTCCTGCTTCATTTGGCATGAGCTTCGCATTTGCACTACAATTAGTCCTTTTACATTAACAAGGTCTAATGCAGCATTCCTAAATTCCTAAATTTAGGCCCGGTAGCTAAAACCTCTATTTAGCCCCCTCTTACACAAAATACGGCTTCACGTCTTACCTTATTTCACAAAAACTATGCAAATACACCCTTTTCATTTTTCCGGGTCTCGGGCCCGAAACCGAGCCCAAACCCAGCCTTTGGCCCGCACTCCAAAGCCCTAAGCATCACAAAATATCTCAGAAATATCCTAGGGGTTTTCTTGAGCTTCACGTTCGAGATTATCTCGTAATCTTTCAAAGATACAATTCAACCGAAACTAGGAAACTACACAAAAACCCGACCCTCGAACCGCATAAGCTTATGCGGTTTGGGGGGGAAACCGCATAAGCCTATGCGGTTTTCCCAGGCAACCGCATAAGGCTATGCGGTTCCTAGGCCTGTTTTTATCCCCGATTTCCTAATTTCTCCGAGGTTTTTAGTATATATACAGCCCTATACCTCGACCTCAGATCATACTTTGAGATCACAATTTCACACACAATTCACAACACACAAATCCTCTTTCACAAAAAGCCTCAAGCACTCAAATCCTTGAGTTCAACACACCATCCCGTGTTGAATTCATCCTCCTTTTAAGTTCAAGCGAAGCTCTGCCCGGATCTGAGCGTCGGGACAAGGTAGTGCCGATCCACTTGGATCAAAGCTTTTTCTTATTTTCTATGGACTAACAAAGGGTTCTACACTTTAGCGCCCCGGCTTTGGCACCCAGCGCGCTTGCAATCCAAGTGTTCTATTTACTTCGGGTACACTCCATATCCGATGACATGCCAAAGTCGCATAAGCAACCGACCTTATAAAATAAACTAATGGACAATTGAACTTTATTTTATTTGCATGCATCTTGCACCTTCTTATTTTGCATTTAAATCAACTTAAACAATGAATTCGACCTTTAACTGAACCGTATTCGTTAACAAGTTAAACATGCTAAACTGAGGGTTTTAATCAATCTTTTTGCATCTGCATCTGCATTCTTTTACAAACTTATCGCACTTGTACGTAGCGATAACATTAGCTCAATTATCATCTTACATGGATTGTTCTAGGTCAGTAGAGGCTATTTTTACATAGGCTTTTCTAAAAGGTTTTCATAAATCATTATTTGAATTAACTCTTTTTCTAAAGTACCCTCACCCCGAATCCAATCTGGTTTCACAAGCCTTAGATCTAGGGGTGTCGGCGTGCTCCAAAATCTAGGACATGTTTTTAACTTAGAACATGGTAGCAGGTTCCTAATTTCCGCGATAATTAGGTGGCGACTCCATAACAGTTCTTAAAGGTTTTCCAACTTAATCTTTTTTAACTTTAAAATCCGCCCTTAAGCAAGACGCCGAGTTGGGTCCCCCGAACGCGGTTCCCGGGTTCCACAACTACTCCGACGGACGTAGGACGAACTACACGATCACAAATAGCATTTTTCACAATCACAATCATTCGAATACACGCTATTCAAGAATGATTCGAGACATACCTGTGAAACCATCAACCGATTCTGCTGCTCCCTAACCTCATCAAACGACCAGTCGAACATCAGACATATGCAGGTACCCCAAGTAAGCACCGCGAGGTACCTCCGCTCTATCGACGCCGCGTGCGGAGGGAGCAAGAAAGGGAAGTGGCTAAAGATCCAACACTGCACATGCAAGGACACATTTTAAGCATAAAACGCACATGTTTAGCAACAGGAAGCAAACCAAAGCAAAATCAAAGCAAAGCAAAGATAATTTACCTCCATCAGCAACCCAGGAGAGACTAACGACGCTCTCGACCCACGATCAATGGTCCTCGGTCTCACCGAGTCAATGCAAAACTTGATGCACAAACCCAAGGCCGGAGAAACCCAGTCGTAAGCCCCCATCGTGCTCCAGTCGATGAGGTGAAGGAGAACCGAGGTGGCAGCACGCTCGCCCTTCTCCCCGAAGTAGACGGCACTCACAAACCACCAAAGCCACATATGAGCATTCTGCTCGTGGCTCTACTTCTCAAGGCCATTCTAACACTTGCCCTCGAAGTACTCGATAATGTAACTCGTCTTTTTCGACGAAGGCGCCTTCGGCCTCCCTCGAGGTACCTCTACACCGCCACCAATTGCTCGCAACACCATCTCATCAGCAATCGTCGGTGGTGTAGTGTGGAAGTCCATATCACTGTCACCGTAGGGAAAGCCCGTGATCACAGCATACCACAACAGAGTGATACCGACCTCAAAGCCCGATATGTGGAACGTGGTCTTCGTGTCCCAATAATGATCGAGGAACGCACAAATTAGCCTCAAGTTCGCCAAGTTCTTCTCGTCCGCAATCCTTTGCCACTGCTCCACCAACGGCCTAAAGGCACAACACTGAATCAGCGCCCTTGCCTCAGAAGACAACTTCTCCTTATACACCCACATCGCCGAAGACACGCCCGAGAAGGTCCTCATCGAACCTCGCTCCAATCATAGCGTTGCTCGGTAAGAAATATGACGCTCAAGCGCCAACAGTAGGTTGTGACCGTCCCAACCCTTTGCAAAGGATCGGTCCACACGAGGCTTACGACTCCCGTGAGCCCTAGCGCCGCGAGGCCCAACAGCAGCACCAGTCTCCTCAGCCCTAGACTCGGACTCAACCTCAACCTCAGCATCGACCTCCCCCTCCTCCGCCTAAGCAGCGCGGAGATGACCTTCAAGACCAGCGCCCCGCTCACTCGCAGTGCGCCGTAAACGACGTTCACTCTCAGGTCCCTTGCTCCTGGACCCTGTGCTCCTACGAGCCCTAAAAGGCCCAGCTCCTGTGGCCATCGACGAGCTCTATCCTGCAAAAACATTCAACAAACATATACATTTCCAACACACCTAAACGAGTACAAAGACAGCAAAGCGCCCAAAGAGCTTCCTATAGAGCCTCTTTCAGGCCTAATTCACAATTATGCAAAAAACCGCTCTACAAGCATAAAATTTTCAACTTGATGGTTTTTATACGCTATATTAACCTCAAACAGCACCCCTTTACAAGCAATTGTATTTTGGACACTCCAAGCAAAAACCCCCAATTTGGCCTAATTACTCCGTATAACTACGACTTAAGACGTCGATTTGGAGGCCAAATCCTTACATTTTTCAAAAATTAAAGCTAGATACATGCTATAATAGCTATAAGGAACCCATGCTGAAGTTTAATTGCAAATCCAGGTCCGAAAATGCGGGTTCAATTTTTGGGCCAGGACCCTAATTTTGACAAAAGTCGACAAAACACGTCCCGAATCACACACATTTCACACATACATGCAAGCATAGCATAATACAAAGGAATGGCATCATTTCCTTGCAAGCAAACGACAAATTTCAAGTACAAAAGCGGTTTTTCACAAAAATCGTTTATTTAACATTTATAGCAAAAACTAGCTAAATACAACATCAAAATGCAAAAAAAACAAGATGAAATGGACCATTACCTTGTTCTATAGCAAGGCAACGCAAAAGAAATGATCGAAATCGGTTGAGAAATCGCAAAGTAGTGTTTTTAAGAGAGAAAAACCGTATAATGCATATATGGCTTCTCCTCAGCTGATTTTCAGGTTTAAATACAACATTTTGCCCAGCATAGTAACCGCAAGGACCATTGCGGTTTGCTTCCCTAATTGAATTAATATCACTAATTGATTGTTCTTAGGCTAGTAGTGGTTATTTTCAAAATAGGCTTTTCTAAAAGGTTTTCATAAAACAAATTGAATTAATCTTTAGAAGGGTACCCTCACCCCAAATTCGAATCTGGTTTCACAATAGCCTTAGACGGATGGGTGTCCACGTGCCCTGAACTCTAAGACGTGTCTTAGAGCTCAAGACACGTAGGTGGGTTCCAAATTACCGCATAATTTGATGGCGACTCCAAAGCAGTTTTAAATGTTTTTCTAACTTAATCTTGTTAACTTAAGCACCTCCTCCTTATTCGCCAAAACACCTTAAGCAAGACGTCGAGTGGTCTCCGCACCCCGGGTTCTACATATAGCGTCTTATGCAATTCAGTTAGTCGGTGTGATCTTTATTTTCGTAGTTGGCCATTCATTTCCTAACACTTTCGATTGCTCAGGATTGTTTAAGTTGCGTATGAAAAAGTGACTATAGCATGTTCTAGCTTTAATTCATTGTTTCACATCCTTTGTATATGTTTGTATGTGTGTGTGTTAGTTAGTTAGTCAATTGACTTGCTCGAGGACGAGCAAGAGTTTGACTTAGGGGAGTTTGATAGCTGTTATTTTAATATGTATTTATTCCGTCCCAAGCTGCTTTTTATCGTCAAGATGTACCTTACGGAGCCATTTGTTCTCACATTCCGTCCTAGTGGCGTTTTTGGTGTTTTTCCGTATTTTTTCAGTAATTTCTATATTTTCTGTGCGTTTGATTTTGAAAAGATAAAGATGACGAAATTCCAAAAGTTGAAATGAATATCAAGCTCCGGACCCAAAGCTAGACGAGTTATTTAGGTCAAAAATGCTAAGTGTAAAAGAAGTTAGGCCAAAAGATAAAAGATAAGAGCCCAAGAACGAAGGTCCGGTCGACCAGATCAGCAGGCTAGTTTGACCAGATCGACAGCCGGTCGACCGGCCTGACTGGCTAGATTTATGAGTAGCTAAGTCATAATCAAGGGTTTTAGGGGGATCGATGTTTTGATTGTGTAGTTATAATCGGATGACTACTATTTGCTTTTAATTATTGCTAACCATAATTGCATGCTTTAATTACGTTTGATGATTGATCGTCGGCCGCGGTTAGTTAATCAGCATAGGAAATCTGTACCTAAGATCGAAAGCCTGGTTTAAGGTTAGACTCGCTTACAATTGGGTAAGGTAGACTAATAAGTTGCGAAAACCCTATAGTTAAACCTTAGGGTTGATTAATATCTGAGAGGATTAGTCATTCACATAGCATAATTAATTGTCAGTTTGCATGATTCCTTACTTGCTACATTTTCTGTCGTCATGAACCCGTAACCCTAGAAATTTCCTTATTATTAACTAAAACTCTTTAGTCATAGTCTTAGTCTTAACTTTAGTCTTAACCTTAGTTTTAATTATTTTTATAAACCTCCGTAGTAATCTAGAAACCTTCAAGTTCAGTAGGATCTAGTCTTGTCTTTGTGGATACGATACCCTACTTACCACTAGCTACCAGTTCGTAGTTTTGTAGGATTATTTTTTACTAGATGATACGACTTTAGTCTGTCAGGAGGTGCCCTTAGGAACGTTGTTATTAGAATCGCGATTCGATCCTACAATTTTACGACTTTATGATCCAAAAATGCTTAATCGATTCTGGTTTTATGATCTCAATCGTCATGGTAGAATCCGACGATCCTGTTTATCTGAACTTCTTAAGAGGTAGGATCATAATACGATCCTACGATTCGATTTAATTATAATCAAAAAAGTTTTCAATTATTATATAATCCAAATTCTGACTAAGTTTAAAAAAAAAATATACTAATAAAGAATATAAACGATATAAATTATGATATTTTAAAGCAAAATACCTATAAAAAATTGTTTATGATCTTAAAATATACTCCCTCCATTCAACTCCACACTACCACTTTCTTTTTTTTGCAAAAAATGAATGTTAGATTTCAATTATGTACTCGTAACGTAAAGACGAATCAAACAAGATCCCACATGAATATATTTTCATTTATATATCGAGAGATATTTGAAATTAAATGGTTAATGATGAATAGTGGTAAAAATAGAAAGTGTTGGGTGGAGTTAAATGGAGGGAGTATATTTTTACCTAATAAAAAGATAAATTTACTTAGTTTGTAGGATCGTACGATCCTACCAATTCGATCCTACGTGCCCTATCGATTCAAAGTAGAATCCCGATCCTAACAACATTGCTTAGGAATCTGCGTAACCTTCAATTTAGAGTGATCCGCTAATATCGACATCGTCGGAGGCTGTGCTTTAAGTAGTAGAACTGTCAGTTCTTTGGCTAAGTATTCCTCGTTAACAACTTCTAACCCAGTAATGCTAGATGTTTCTTATAGCTCGCTGAAAATCTTTCGGGACCTGCGAAGAGTTCTTTTGGGTTCAGGATCCTAATTCCTGGTGGGATTCCCACCAGGTAAACACTAAAAGAAACCAGATGAGATATGGTCATAAGGGAGATAAGGTTCCTTGAGACAAAATAGTAACCTAGAATAACAAGTAAAAGCAGAAAATAAAACTGTCTCCACATCAACGGCGCTGTTGAGGTCTCTTCCCATATGTGTGTGAGGGGCATTGTCCCACATCAGTAGAATTATAGTGAATGGACTAGCTTATAAGTAAGTGGGCTACTCCTTTCATCACCAATTGGTTTTGGGATGGAAGCTCACTTGCTTGTGAGCCGGTCTTGTGCACTTCACTTGCTTGGGATGGTTCAGCTTTGGACCACAAGGTGTGGTGTGGTGACAATGCTCGGGATGACGCGGAGTAGCGTCGTGATTGCGGAGTAGCACCACCGTTGGACTCTTTCCCTTGGTTGACTAGAGATGCAGAGTAGCATCGTGTGGAGTAGCATGGTCGGCCCGACACGGTGTAGATACCCGTATCCGTACCCCCCAAAAGCAACCCGATGATGAAAATGGAATTTTATGCATGTTTTTATAAATAGACGAAACGGTACAAAGTGTCTAAAACATTTTAGTCGTTTTTAACGTATTTATTTGAGTTTGCATATTTCGTAAAACGAGCATTAGTTTTGTCGCCTATTTTAAGCTAAAATACGACACGATTATTTCTCTCAAAAGCAACCCACAAAAGCAACCCACAAAAAGCAACCCACAAAAACGACCTCACAAAAATAACCCGCAAACCGCAAATTACACACCCAAAACGAGTCAACACGACTCTCGGGTCACATTTTCGTAAAACCAAATTTTACGATATTACAAAATAATACAACACGAAACAATCGTATTTCGAGCCAAAATCGAAAAACATGACAAAAACCGAAACACGAGACACGAAAACACAAAACTTGGCCCAAAACGCAAAGCCTCGATCCATTGGACCAAAGCATGAGTCACCTTTTGGACCATAGCTTGTTCCTCGACCAAAATGACAGCCCAAATTAATCAAATACGTCACACAAAAAAGCGGCCCAAAACACAACCCAAAACAAGTCGTAAGTGAACAAACGACTTGAAGACAAGTCGCCTGTCAACAGACGACTTGTTTTCAAGTCGTTTGTTGACTTACGACTTGTATCTGCTTCTGGGCCTTGCTGCTTGCTTTTGTACGAGCCCAATCTACCCTTGCCTATATATACCTACACACGCACAACCCAAACAATAACGTACAACAACACAACAAATCACAAACGCCTAGCTTTTTCTAAAAAAACGTCTTTGCGTTTTAAGGTAAACATTTTACCTTCGGACTAGACTTTTTAGATTCGGACAAGGGTTACCTTAACCCAACTCAATATTGGTTTAACGAACCCGTATTCGCAATACGGTTGTAGTAATTCGGATTCCTAATCCGTCTAAACCCCGCCAATATTGCATAAACAAACGACACACTTTCACTAAAGCAAACCGACGTCACATTTTACATTATGCAAATTCTCATGTATGCATTAAATTACGACTAAAACACGGATTCGGCATTAATTTACCGTTTCAACTAGTCTTTTAAACATGCAAAACTGAGGGTTTTCAAAATACTAGAATAACGTTTTATAATAATTCAAATCAATGAATTATTATTTTACGTATATTTCCTATAGCAAAACGTCATAACTTTGACGACTCACATGCATTACTTTGCATTTTTATCGAGTTATATTCGCACTTGTACGTAGCGTTTTACCTGCTCAAACATCGAAATTAAGCACTTGTTTTCAAATTAGTAGAGACTACTTTACGTAGGCTTTTCAATTTCAGTTTTTCACAAAACACTTTGATAAAACTTTTGAAAAGTAACCTTGCCCCGAATCCACTCTAGTTTCACAATAACCTTAGGAGGATAGGTATCGACGCGCCTTGAATTCTAAGACTCGCGTCTTATAATTTAAGACGCGTTGAAAAGGTTCCAAATTCGTTTAAATATTTGGTGGCGACTCCAAAAAAACAATTTCAAAACGATTTTCAAGTATTCAAGCAATGATATCCCCCATAGCAAACTCGCACATTTTACATTGCACATACGCAATTTTTCTCGCGTAGCGCCTTGCTCCTATTCGAGCGGGTTCGCGCGAGGCGTCGAGATGGGTCCCGATCCAGGTACCTTCAGTTGGCGACTCCGCTGGGGACGAGCTGTTTTTATTTTTAAGAAAAATAAACTTTTTCTTTTACTTTAAAAACACAAGCGGCAAAACTTGAAAATTTGAAAACAATTACGCTTTCGATGTTTGAGCAAATGATACGTTCGAGTCAAATCCTCCGGGATTTCCGAGCCTTGCACCCTCGAGAATCGGCCCCTAATAGCGTTCGCTTCATAAGCGAGACTATTCAGGACAAACCGAGTTCTCACCCCCTCACGATTACAAGTACGGCATCCGTACAAACGATCGTAACAGTCAAACTTGGACGCTCTAGGACCCGTATTGAATTCACACTTAAACGTGTGCAATCTTGCGGATAACCCTACACAAACGTTGCGGGAATGACCGAAGGGAACCTTACCCAAAAGCCAAAAACCCCGTGTCTATACGTACAAATGCGAAACTATAGTACCCTCACTATAGTCGTCTTTCAAACAAATTCATGCAAAATCATTTCAAAGCATCATGCATTCAAAAACGTCTCTTGAAAATACATTTTCAAACGTCTTTCAAAAAAGCATGCTTTCAAAAGCATTAACGTCAAGTTCATTGACCCATAGTCAAATGAACCAGACAAACAACACGCCGCTACATTCAAAATCGCTCAGAAATAATCACTACATTTCCGAGCCTTTACAAAACATAAACGAGTCATACGACTGACGTATCGTCATAATTCGTTTATTGCAAAACATTTCACAAAGCAAAACCCGAAAATGACAATTCATTTCGGATATTTCACTAAAACAACCACTTTTAAACTACACATTTTACACTATGCATTTGAAACAACCCTAGGCCGAATGACTCCCTAGTCATCTCGACTTAAACAAACATCTTTGCAAAAACAAAACACGGGATCGTTCAGACGCGAACCCGTCGCTTTACACGTCAAATCAGCTGATTTATCGTCATTTTGATTTGACTTCCTTTATCACACGTAAAAGGCAAGCAGCATTTGCTTTTTACTCGTTTTAATGTCCTCAAATCGAGTAGCCTATCGCTATTTCGTTTTGACTCCTTTTCATATCACAATCTAACGAAAAGCCCCTCAGCAACATATTGCTAACCTGGGCTAATCAGATGTGGTCATACGAAATCTTTTTACATCGAGACTAGAGATATGTTGACCTATCTCTACCTCAAAAGCCTCCTGTGTCTTTTCAGCTAAAAAATACGAGTCGAGTCCTGCACATTTCTTTATACACTTTATTTGGGTTGCAAATGCGAGATTGAGTCTTTTCTTTCATTTTCGAGTCACTAAAGTCTGAAACTTTGCAGGTTTACCCACTAAAAGCCCCGGATACACGGCTCATAAAAGCAATATGGATCCCCGTTTCAACCCTGTGAACAACGAAGCTGCCCCTCCGCAACCACTTGTAACCGCTGAACACATCCAGCTGCTCAATGACAAGATCACCAATCTCACGTCTCAGCTCGAACTCTTGGCTGTTATGCAAAAGTTCGAAACCGAAAAGAGCGCTAGACTCCTCGCCAAGGCGTCTACTCAACATGCTGAAAGAATTCAATTCTTGGAAGACAAAATGCGCAAAGACAAGCCGGCCAAAACTACAGGCCGCGGTCACCAAGGCAAAGACAACTCGAATCACGTGCAAAGCTAAACCGGTCGACCTTTGTTAGCTCGCAAGCATTAGCGGCATCGCCTGTGTTCATAACACAGCCTACGCTCGCTACACCCAAATCAGCATCTGCTAGGTCATCCTCGTCAAAACAACGACGAAGCTTTGACCCTCTTTACATGAGCTACTCTAAGGCATTGAAGAGGCTCGTAAAGAGGAACCTTCTGCGGCTTCCCAGCCCCGCCAGCATACCACCTAAAAACAAGAAAACAAAGTCATGGAACCAAAACGCCTACTGTAAATTCCACAGGGGGAATGGACATGACACCGAGGACTGCTTCAGTCTAAAGAATACAATCCAAGACATGATCGACAACAAGACGATCGACAAACCAAACGCTGCTCCTAAGCTATCAGGCCAGCACAACACACTCTATGCTCGTACCATCTTCGTGGGGACGCATCCCATTCTCAACTGCTCTCATCCGGTTCCTACAGATGACCATGAAGTCAATGTCGTTTACGACATTACCAACGACTACGACGACAGCCCCAGGCGCTTTCGCAAAACCAAAACTAAAACAAAAACGAAAGCAAAGCATGCAGACGAGAAAAGGGTCTTCGTGCAGATCCCTTATCAATATCCCATCAGACCAGCCAATAGCAACGGTGAGGTTTCATACCCCCGACGCAGGTACAAGGCTCCTTTGAAGCCACTAGAACCACCAGGGTTCCCTTCAAAACTCAAAAACAAAAACAAGGGCAAAGGCATACTCACGGATACTCCTTCACCCAGCACAACTGTGCACGGAATCAAGGATACGCCTCCTAAGCAATTCCCCAAAACAAAATCAAGCACTTCGATATGGCAACTCTTGCAGGACTCGCCAGGGCATCGCAAGGCCCTTCAACAAGCCCTACAAGTCACTCCAATCGCAACAAAGACTTCTCCGGCACAACTTGTCAGCCACATCACCCGGATCAAGCACGGGTGCTACAACTTTCTCTGACGCGGACCTGCCGCCCTTTGGAGATAGGCACAATCTAGCACTCTACATAAACGCAGATTGTCGTGGCATGACACTACCCGTTACCCTCGTCGATAACGGCTCTGCAATGAACATTCTGCCTTTAGCAACCGCCATCAAACTAGGACTAAGGGAGAGTGATTTCACCCCTCCGTCGGCAGCATAAAAGCATACGACGGTACATGTCGCGGCATAAAGGGTACCATCTCATTATCCGTCGTGACAGAATATGTCGTGACAGAAACCGAATTCCAGGTCATGGACATTCCCCTGGCATACAACATGTTGTTGGGAAGACCCTGGATTCACGATACCCGAGCTATCACATCAACTCTGCACCAGAAGGTTAAACTACCTCAGGACGGTGAAATCATCACCATCAAGGCCTCGAACTTCCGAGCCAAGTTTCGACGACTAAAGTCTAAAGAAAGCACCAACGAATCCACCGATGACGCAGGTGGTCTCATTTCAAGCATCTACGCCTAGGGTTTAGGGTCCCACGTCATCATGACGCCAGGTCTTCTAAGCCAACCAGGACGCGCAACTACATTCCTAAATAATAGACCTAGTTTAGGATATTAGAGTTTGTAGGGTTGTCCTAAACTCTATAGTCTGAGCAATTTTCAAAATGTAATGGCTTTTAACAACATTAATGACAAGAATGTTTTCGGTTACACTTTGCCTCGTTTTGCCTCTTTACTTTTGCACGTTCTCTCTTGCACATTCTAACGTTTGCGATGACATTAAACAAAACAACATTGCATCATATAAATACATTGCAGGCACTGTTTCTAGACCCAAGCAGTCTTCCGTCCCTGAACGTATAACAACCATCAATACCGAAACACCCCAGGAACCCAGAGAATTACCACTGTGGCCTTCCCCAAGCACAGACAAACATATGCACCCACCAACCTACTTACAAAAATCAAACAACACTCCCATATGGTCTCACAAAGACACACCCGTCTTTGACCAAAAACCACACCTAAGCAAAAGTCGGGCATCAAGCCCGCCAAACAAAAGCCACAACGCATAATCCAAGCCAACAAAAACGCTAACTGGATATCAAACACAATCCCAGCCGCGAAGAAAAACGGCAAAATCCCAGTGTACACTAATTCCTCATGACCTAAGCAAAGCATGCCCAAGTAACAACCTTTTACACATCGGCATACTCGTCGATAACACCACAGTAAACACAATTACTAAAGACTCCACAATCAGTCAGGTGTCCAACCACCACGATCATAATACAGGGATACTCCTACTAATCACAAAAGACAACCACGCACCCATCGCTGCCAAGGTTTCAAAGCATACGAAGCACATGTCTACGACCTACAAGGATCCCTACTAAACAAACCCCCCACACACCCAGATATCGCCTTGCGGGCGCAAACAACAAGAACAAACCAAAGATATACTCATGCCGGGGGCTGAGCACGATACCCTGGTATCAAACCCTTCCCAACTACAAAACAACCGACACCCATGAAACGTTCTACAATGTGTTTATAAGGTGCAAAAAGACAAAATGTTAAAAATCACAACTATCGGACCGTCATGTCCTTAAACATGTACCACGGGCCGGCATGCCCTTAAACGTGCACTCTCCCACGAAAAAGCAAAAGCATTTCTCTCGGCCGGCATGCCCCTAAACATGCACCTTCAAACTCTCTACAAAAAAAGCAAACACAGCTCATGGGCCGGCATGCCCCTAAACATGCACCTTCAAACTCTCTACAAAAAAGCAAACACAGCTCATGGGCCGGCATGCCCCAAAACGTGCACATTCAACACAAAATGCAACTCTGAACTACGCTTGCCGATTCCACTCACGTATATCGTGGCGACTTTCAAAAGCGCGACCACCATTCAACACAAAACGACGCGTTCAACGCTTAAAAAAGCTGAGAACATAGTCAACACAAAACACCCGATGCGCCCAAAGCTTAAAAAGGTCGAGGGCACATCCGGCACAAAACCTCCGTCTGAAAACCCAAAAGGGTTTAAAAGACGACATTCAACACAAAAATGACACATCCGCTTAAAAGGTCAAAGACACAAATAACACAAATGCAAGATCATGATCCAAAGCTTAAAAAAGTCGAGGATTAAACTCTTTTCATAAAACAGCAAACGAGGCAAACGTAAACGAAAACGTCCATTTCATTAACGATAGTCAAAAGTAGTTACATTTTGGATTTTCTGTCTCTAGAGCAAAAGACAAAACTACAACGTCTAACGTCTCTTTAGGTCTTAGGAATAACGAAGCAAACTACACGACAGCACCATCAACAGTTAAGGTTGACAGCAAACCACGACAGGGTTCCTTCGGCACCATTTTCATCAACGGCACGAATTTCCTCGATTTCCCGGATCACAAGCGGAGACGACAACTGTTCGACACCAAAACACCAGACACCAGCCTCTCAGACAACGAACCGCCCGACCTCAAACCCTCGCCATTACGGCAATTACACCCCTTTTCTCGCGTCACAAACACCTCCTCTTACTCAAAAGAACGCAGCCGTGTATCACATCACCTCGTTTTACATCCCAACTTTACGTTTTTTTGTTTTTCACATTCAAAAAACCCGTCATCCTCAAACACACTTTCAGATCCATGCAAATTATAATTCTCGCGTTTTGCAACTCATATTTCAAAAAGCACAATTTTTACATTGCGTTTTCATCAAAACACTTTTTGCAAATTGCATACATCATTTTGTTAAAACACGTTTTACGCATGTTTTCACATAAAGCACGATGCATTTTCTTGAAACAACATTGTCATGCATTTCGAAAACCGTAATCTCAATCGAGGTTCGCGTTTTCGCACAACTAACATTACATTGCAGGTCTCAAAGTACAGCCGCAAGCAAGGTCAGCCAACGACCACATCCACCTGACGACGTCCATTCAACGATGCTAACGCAAGCCATCTCCTATGCACCTCAGCCATCACCGACAAAGCGAAAGATCAGCACGCTGCGGGCTAAAATCAAAAGCAGCTACAACAAGTTTGACTAACGGTTTACTCTAAAACCTAAGTCAAACTGGGGGCTAAAATCAAAAGCAGCTACAACAAGTTTGACTAACGTTTTACACTAAAACCTAAGTCAAACTGGGGGCTAAAATCAAAAGCAGCTACAACAAGTTTGACTAACGGTTTACACTAAAACCTAAGTCAAACTGGGGGCTAAAATCAAAAGCAGCTACAACAAGTTTGCCTAACGGTTTACACTAAAACCTAAGTCAAACTGGGGGCTAAAATCAAAAGCAGCTACAATAAGTTTGACTAACGGTTTACACTAAAACCTAAGTCAAACTGGGGGCTAAAATCAAAAGCAGCTACAACAAGTTTGACTAACGGTTTACTCTAAAACCTAAGTCAAACTGGGGGCTAAAATCAAAAGCAGCTACAACAAGTTTGACTAACGTTTTACACTAAAACCTAAGTCAAACTGGGAGCTAAAATCAAAAGCAGCTACAACAAGTTTGACTAACGGTTTACACTAAAACCTAAGTCAAACTGGGGGCTAAAATCAAAAGCAGCTACAACAAGTTTGCCTAACGGTTTACACTAAAACCTAAGTCAAACTGGGGGCTAAAATCAAAAGCAGCTACAATAAGTTTGACTAACGGTTTACACTAAAACCTAAGTCAAACTGGGGGCTAAAATCAAAAGCAGCTACAGCGAGTTTGACTAACGTTTTACACTAAAACCTAAGTCAAACTGGGGGCTACACCATATAATAACCAGTCATAATACAGATTCACAAAAATCAGGATCAATTTTTGCTTTTTTCGCAAAAGTCACAAAAATCAGGATCAAGTTTTGCTTTTTCCGCAAAAGTCAAACAACCAAACACCTACACTCTTTTACGAGTCAAACAAAAACACCAAACCTCTTTACGAGTCCAACAAAAACACCTACACTCTTTTACGAGTCCCACAAAAACACCCAAACCTCTTTTACGAGTCTCACAAGAACACCCTACACTCTTTTACGAGTCTCACAAAAACACCTACACTCTTTTACGAGTCACAAAAACACCTAAACCTCTTTTACGAGTCCCACAAAAGCACCAAGCCTCTTTTACGAGTCAAGTAAAGCACTAAACGTCTCTTACGAGTCACACAAAGCATCAAGCCTCTTTTACGAGTCAAGCAAAGCACCAAGTCTCTTTACGAGCCCAACAAAAGCACCGAGCCTCTTTACGAGCCCAACAAAAGCACCAAGCCTCTTCACGAGTCCAACAAAAGCACCGAGCCTCTTCTACGAGTCAAATACATGAACACACGGCCTCTTACACAAGTCGTACACTTGTTACGAGAATAACATAGAAGTACAAGCACCAGATCAAGCACGCAGCAAGCATTCAACACACAAAGTTCGGCAAGACTACAAAACGCCGCCAAGAATCATTCAACATCAGCAAACGCCTCAAGCAAAGCACCAGCAAGTAGCACAAGCACTCGCACACAAGTACAAGCAAAGCACCATCCAGAAGCATCCAAGCAACACGCAGGCTGGCATGCCCCTAAATATGCAGGACCGTCATGTCCTTAAACATGTACCCATCGTCCCTCCTCAAGATTTCCAAGACTAAGTCCTCGTCTCTCCCCGAGACACATACTTAGCGCCGCCAGGTAGTATCGAGACTGTAGTGGTCCGGATACTATCTTTCTAAGTTTGACTAGCGCTTTAGTCCAAGCTCAGTCAAATTGGGGGCTCTGTAGATACCCGTATCCGTACCCCCCAAAAGCAACCCGATGATGAAAATGGAATTTTATGCATGTTTTTATAAATAGACGAAACGGTACAAAGTGTCTAATACATTTTAGTCGTTTTTAACGTATTTATTTGAGTTTGCATATTTCGTAAAACGAGCATTAGTTTTGTCGCCTATTTTAAGCTAAAATACGACACGATTATTTCACTCAAAAGCAACCCACAAAAGCAACCCACAAAAAGCAACCCACAAAAACGACCTCACAAAAATAACCCGCAAACCGCAAATTACACACCCAAAACGAGTCAACACGACTCTCGGGTCACATTTTCGTAAAACCAAATTTTACGATATTACAAAATAATACAACACGAAACAATCGTATTTCGAGCCAAAATCGAAAAACACGACAAAAACCGAAACACGAGACACGAAAACACAAAACTTGGCCCAAAACGCAAAGCCTCGATCCATTGGACCAAAGCATGAGTCACCTTTTGGACCATAGCTTGTTCCTCGACCAAAATGACAGCCCAAATCAATCAAATACGTCACACAAAAAAGCGGCCCAAAACACAACCCAAAACAAGTCGTAAGTGAACAAACGACTTGAAGACAAGTCGCCTGTCAACAGACGACTTGTTTTCAAGTCGCCTGTCAACAGACGACTTGTTTTCAAGTCGTTTGTTGACTTACGACTTGTATCTGCTTCTGGGCCTTGCTGCTTGCTTTTGTACGAGCCCAATCTACCCTTGCCTATATATACCTACACACGCACAACCCAAACAATAACGTACAACAACACAACAAATCACAAACGCCTAGCTTTTTCTAAAAAAACGTCTTTGCGTTTTATGGTAAACATTTTACCTTCGGACTAGACTTTTTAGATTCGGACAAGGGTTACCTTAACCCAACTCAATATTGGTTTAACGAACCCGTATTCGCAATACGGTTGTAGTAATTCGGATTCCTAATCCGTCTAAACCCCGCCAATATTGCATAAACAAACGACACACTTTCACTAAAGCAAACCGACGTCACATTTTACATTATGCAAATTCTCATGTATGCATTAAATTACGACTAAAACACGGATTCGGCATTAATTTACCGTTTCAACTAGTCTTTTAAACATGCAAAACTGAGGGTTTTCAAAATACTAGAATAACGTTTTATAATAATTCAAATCAATGAATTATTATTTTACGTATATTTCCTATAGCAAAACGTCATAACTTTGACGACTCACATGCATTACTTTGCATTTTTATCGAGTTATATTCGCACTTGTACATAGCGTTTTACCTGCTCAAACATCGAAATTAAGCACTTGTTTTCAAATTAGTAGAGACTACTTTACGTAGGCTTTTCAATTTCAGTTTTTCACAAAACACTTTGATAAAACTTTTGAAAAGTAACCTTGCCCCGAATCCACTCTGGTTTCACAATAACCTTAGGAGGATAGGTATCGACGCGCCTTGAATTCTAAGACTCGCGTCTTATAATTTAAGACGCGTTGAAAAGGTTCCAAATTCGTTTAAATATTTGGTGGCGACTCCAAAAAAACAATTTCAAAACGATTTTCAAGTATTCAAGCAATGATATCCCCCATAGCAAACTCGCACATTTTACATTGCACATACGCAATTTTTCTCGCGTAGCGCCTTGCTCCTATTCGAGCGGGCTCGCGCGAGGCGTCGAGATGGGTCCCGATCCAGGTACCTTCAGTTGGCGACTCCGCTGGGGACGAGCTGTTTTTATTTTTAAGAAAAATAAACTTTTTCTTTTACTTTAAAAACACAAGCGGCAAAACTTGAAAATTTAAAAACAATTACGCTTTCGATGTTTGAGCAAATGATACGTTCGAGTCAAATCCTCCGGGATTTCCGAGCCTTGCACCCTCGAGAATCGGCCCCTAATAGCGTTCGCTTCATAAGCGAGACTATTCAGGACAAACCGAGTTCTCACCCCCTCACGACATAAGTACGGCATCCGCATAAACGATCGTAAATAACCAAACTTGGACGCTCTAGGACCCAGATTGAATTCACACTTAAACGTGTGCAATCTTGCGGATAACCCTACACAAACGTTATGGAATGACCGAAGGAACCTTACCCAAAAGCCAATAACCCCGTGTCTATACGTACAAATGCGAAGCTATAGTACCCTCACTATAGTCGTTTTTCAAACAAATTCCTGCAAAAACATTTCAAAGCATCATGCATTCAAAAACGTATCTTGAAAAAACATTTTCAAACGTCTTTCAAAAGCATGCTTTCAAAGCATTAACGCCAAGTTCATTGACCCATAGTCAAATGAACTGCATAAACAACACGCCGCTACATTCAAAATCGCACGGAAATAATCACTACATTTCCGAACTTTACAAAACGTAAACGAGTTATACGACTGACGTATCGTCATAATTCGTTTATCGCAAAACATTTCACAAAGCAAAACCCGAAAATGACAATCCATTTCGGATATTTCACTAAAACAACCACTTTTAAACTACACATTTTACACTATGCATTTGAAACAACCCTAGGCCGAATGACTCCCTAGTCATCTCGACTTAAACAAACATCTTTGCAAAAACAAAACACGGGATCGGTCAGGCGCGAACCCGTCGCTTTACACGCCAAATCACCGATTTATCGTCATTTTGATTTGCCTTCCTTTATCACACGTAAAAGGCAAGCAGCATTTGCTTTTTACTCGTTTTAATGTCCTCAAATCGAGTAGCCTATCGCTATTTCGTTTTGACTCCTTTTCATATCACAATCTAACGAAAAGCCCCTCAGCAACATATTGCTAACCTGGGCTAATCAGATGTGGTCATACGAAATCTTTTTACATCGAGACTAGAGATATGTTGACCTATCTCTACCTCAAAAGCCTCCTGTGTCTTTTCAGCTAAAAAATACGAGTCGAGTCCTGCACATTTCTTTATACACTTTATTTGGGTTGCAAATGCGAGATTGAGTCTTTTCTTTCATTTTCGAGTCACTAAAGTCTGAAACTTTGCAGGTTTACCCACTAAAAGCCCCGGATACACGGCTCATAAAAGCAATATGGATCCCCGTTTCAACCCTGTGAACAACGAAGCTGCCCCTCCGCAACCACTTGTAACCGCTGAACACATCCAGCTGCTCAATGACAAGATCACCAATCTCACGTCTCAGCTCGAACTCTTGGCTGTTATGCAAAAGTTCGAAACCGAAAAGAGCGCTAGACTCCTCGCCAAGGCGTCTACTCAACATGCTGAAAGAATTCAATTCTTGGAAGACAAAATGCGCAAAGACAGCCGGCCAAAACTACAGTCATGGCCACCAAGGCAAAGATAACTCGAACCATTGCAAAAGCTAAACCAACAAGATCATAGCTCAAGAAGCATTAAGCGGCATCGCCAGTGTTCATAACACAGCCTACGCTCGCTACACCCAAATCAGCATCTGCTAGGTCATCCTCGTCAAAACAACGACGAAGCTTTGACCCTCTTTACATGAGCTACTCTAAGGCATTGAAGAGGCTCGTAAAGAGGAACCTTCTGCGGCTTCCCAGCCCCGCCAGCATACCACCTAAAAACAAGAAAACAAAGTCATGGAACCAAAACGCCTACTGTAAATTCCACAGGGGGAATGGACATGACACCGAGGACTGCTTCAGTCTAAAGAATACAATCCAAGACATGATCGACAACAAGACGATCGACAAACCAAACGCTGCTCCTAAGCTATCAGGCCAGCACAACACACTCTATGCTCGTACCATCTTCGTGGGGACGCATCCCATTCTCAACTGCTCTCATCCGGTTCCTACAGATGACCATGAAGTCAATGTCGTTTACAACATTACCAACGACTACGACGACAGCCCCAGGCGCTTTCGCAAAACCAAAACTAAAACAAAAACGAAAGCAAAGCATGCAGACGAGAAAAGGGTCTTCGTGCAGATCTCTTATCAATATCCCATCAGACCAGCCAATAGCAACGGTGAGGTTTCATACCTCCGACGCAGGTACAAGGCTCCTTTGAAGCCACTAGAACCACCAGGGTTCCCTTCAAAACTCAAAAACAAAAACAAGGGCAAAGGCATACTCACGGATACTCCTTCACCCAGCACAACTGTGCACGGAATCAAGGATACGCCTCCTAAGCAACTCCCCAAAACAAAATCAAGCACTTCGATATGGCAACTCTTGCAGGACTCGCCAGGGCATCGCAAGGCCCTTCAACAAGCCCTACAAGTCACTCCAATCGCAACAAAGACTTCTCCGGTACAACTTGTCAGCCACATCACCCGGGACTGGCTACCGGGTGCTACAACTTTCTCTGACGCGGACCTGCCGCCCTTTGGAGATAGGCACAATATAGCACTCTACATAAACGCAGATTGTCGTGGCATGACACTACCCGTTGCCCTCGTCGATAACGGCTCTGCAATGAACATTCTGCCTTTAGCAACCGCCATCAAACTAGGACTAAGGGAGAGTGATTTCACCCCTCCGCTTCAAAGATAAAAGCATACGACGGTACATGTCGCGGCATAAAGGGTATCATCTCATTATCCGTCGTGACAGAATATGTCGTGACAGAAACCGAATTCAAGGTCATGGACATTCCCCCGGCATACAACATGTTGCTGGGCAGACCCTGGATTCACGATACCCGAGCTATCACATCAACTCTGTACCAGAAGGTTAAACTACCTCAGGACGGTGAAATCATCACCATCAAGGCCTCGAACTTCCGAGCCAAGTTTCGACGACTAAAGTCTAAAGAAAGCACCAACGAATCCACCGATGACGCAGGTGGTCTCATTTCAAGCATCTACGCCTAGGGTTTAGGGTCCCACGTCATCATGACGCCAGGTCTTCTAAGCCAACCAGGACGCGCAACTACATTCCTAAATAATAGACCTAGTTTAGGATATTAGAGTTTGTAGGGTTGTCCTAAGCTCTATAGTCTGAGCAATTTTCAAAATGTAACGGCTTTTAACAACATTAATGACAAGAATGTTTTCGGTTACACTTTGCCTCGTTTTGCCTCTTTACTTTTGCACGTTCTCTCTTGCACATTCTAACGTTTGCGATGACATTAAACAAAACAACATTGCATCATATAAATACATTGCAGGTACTGTTTCTAGACCCAAGCAGCCTTCCGTCCCTGAACGTATAACAACCATCAATACCGAAACACCCCAGGAACCCAGAGAATTACCACTATGGCCTTCCCCAAGCACAGACAAACATATGCACCCACCAAGCTACTTACAAAAATCAAACAACACTCCCATATGGTCTCACAAAGACACACCCGTCTTTGACCAAAAACCACACCTAAGCAAAAGCCGGGCATCAAGCCCGCCAAACAAAAGCCACAACGCATAATCCAAGCCAACAAAAACGCTAACTGGATATCAAACACAATCCCAGCCGCGAAGAAAAACGGCAAAATCCCAGTGTACACTAATTCCCGTAACCTAAGCAAAGCATGCCCAAGTAACAACCTTTTACACATCGGCATACTCGTCGATAACACCACAGTAAACACAATTACTAAAGACTCCACAATCAGTCAGGTGTCCAACCACCACGATCATAATACAGGGATACTCCTACTAATCACAAAAGACAACCACGCACCCATCGCTGCCAAGGTTTCAAAGCATACGAAGCACATGTCTACGACCTACAAGGATCCCTACTAAACAACCCCCCCACACCCAGATACTGCCCACTGGCGCAAAACAGCGCAACAAACCAGCATATACTCATGCCGGGGGCTGAGCACGATACCCTGGTATCAAACCCTTCCCAACTACAAAACAACCGACACCCATGAAACGTTCTACAATGTGTTTATAAGGTGCAAAAAGACAAAATGTTAAAAATCGCAACTATCGGACCGTCATGTCCTTAAACATGTACCACGGGCCGGCATGCCCTTAAACGTGCACTCTCCCACGAAAAAGCAAAAGCATTTCTCTCGGCCGGCATGCCCCTAAACATGCACCTTCAAACTCTCTACAAAAAAGCAAACACAGCTCATGGGCCGGCATGCCCCTAAACATGCACCTTCAAACTCTCTACAAAAAAGCAAACACAGCTCATGGGCCGGCATGCCCCAAAACGTGCACATTCAACACAAAATGCAACTCTGAACTACGTCGGTCTGATTCCACTCACGTGTATACGTAGGCAGCTTTGCGAAAAGCGCGACCACCATTCAACACAAAACGACGCGTTCAACGCTTAAAAAAGCTGAGAACATAGTCAACACAAAACACCCGACGCGCCCAAAGCTTAAAAAGGTCGAGGGCACATCCGGCACAAAACCTCCGTCTGAAAACCCAAAAGGGTTTAAAAGACGACATTCAACACAAAAATGACACATCTGAAGCTTAAAAAGGTCAAAGACACAGTCAACACAAATGCAAGATCATGATCCAAAGCTTAAAAAAGTCGAGGATTAAACTCTTTTCATAAAACAGCAAACGAGGCAAACGTAAACGAAAACGTCCATTTCATTAACGATAGTCAAAAGTAGTTACATTTTGGATTTTCTGTCTCTAGAGCAAAAGACAAAACTACAACGTCTAACGTCTCTTTAGGTCTTAGGAATAACGAAGCAAACTACACGACAGCACCATCAACAGTTAAGGTTGACAGCAAACCACGACAGGGTTCCTTCGGCACCATTTTCATCAACGGCACGAATTTCCTCGATTTCCCGGATCACAAGCGGAGACGACAACTGTTCGACACCAAAACACCAGACACCAGCCTCTCAGACAACGAACCGCCCGACCTCAAACCCTCGCCATTACGGCAATTACACCCCTTTTCTCGCGTCACAAACACCTCCTCTTACTCAAAAGAACGCAGCCGTGTATCACATCACCTCGTTTTACATCCCAACTTTACGTTTTTTTGTTTTTCACATTCAAAAATCCCGTCATCCTCAAACACACTTTCAGATCCACGCAAATTATAATTCTCGCATTTTGCAACTCATATTTCAAAAAGCACAATTTTTACATTGCGTTTTCATCAAAACACTTTTTGCAAATTGCATACATCATTTTGTTAAAACACGTTTTACTCATGTTTTCACATAAAGCACGATGCATTTTCTTGAAACAACATTGTCATGCATTTCGAAAACCGTAATCTCAATCGAGGTTCGCGTTTTCGCACAACTAACATTACATTGCAGGTCTCAGAAATGCGGTATAAGCAAGGTCAGCCAACGACCCCATCCACCTGACGGCGTCCATTCAACGACGCTAACGCAAGCCATCTCCTATGCACCTCAGCCGTCGCCTGCAAAGCAAAAGATCAGCACGCTGGGGGCTAAAATCAAAAGCAACTACAGCAAGTTTGACTAACGGTTTACTCCAAAACCTAAGTCAAACTGGGGGCTAAAATCAGAAGCAGCTACAACGAGTTTGACTAACGTTTCATGCTGAAACTCAAGTCAAACTGGGGGCTAAAATCAGGAGCAGCTACAACGAGTTTGACTAACGGTTTACACTAAAACCTAAGTCAAACTGGGGGCTAAAATCAAGCGTTTACAACAAGTTTGCCTAACGGTTTACACTAAAACCTAAGTCAAACTGGGGGCTAAAATCAAAAGCAGCTACAATAAGTTTGACTAACGGTTTACACTAAAACCTAAGTCAAACTGGGGGCTAAAATCAAAAGCAGCTACAACAAGTTTGACTAACGGTTTACTCTAAAACCTAAGTCAAACTGGGGGCTAAAATCAAAAGCAGCTACAGCGAGTTTGACTAACGTTTTACACTAAAACCTAAGTCAAACTGGGGGCTACACCATATAATAACCAGTCATAATACAGATTCACAAAAATCAGGATCAATTTTTGCTTTTTTCGCAAAAGTCACAAAAATCAGGATCAAGTTTTGCTTTTTCCGCAAAAGTCAAACAACCAAACACCTACACTCTTTTACGAGTCAAACAAAAACACCAAACCTCTTTACGAGTCCAACAAAAACACCTACACTCTTTTACGAGTCCCACAAAAACACCCAAACCTCTTTTACGAGTCTCACAAGAACACCCTACACTCTTTTACGAGTCTCACAAAAACACCTACACTCTTTTACGAGTCACAAAAACACCTAAACCTCTTTTACGAGTCCCACAAAAGCACCAAGCCTCTTTTACGAGTCAAGTAAAGCACTAAACGTCTCTTACGAGTCACACAAAGCATCAAGCCTCTTTTACGAGTCAAGCAAAGCACCAAGTCTCTTTACGAGCCCAACAAAAGCACCGAGCCTCTTTACGAGCCCAACAAAAGCACCAAGCCTCTTCACGAGTCCAACAAAAGCACCGAGCCTCTTCTACGAGTCAAATACATGAACACACGGCCTCTTACACAAGTCGTACACTTGTTACGAGAATAACATAGAAGTACAAGCACCAGATCAAGCACGCAGCAAGCATTCAACACACAAAGTTCGGCAAGACTACAAAACGCCGCCAAGAATCATTCAACATCAGCAAACGCCTCAAGCAAAGCACCAGCAAGTAGCACAAGCACTCGCACACAAGTACAAGCAAAGCACCATCCAGAAGCATCCAAGCAACACGCAGGCTGGCATGCCCCTAAATATGCAGGACCGTCATGTCCTTAAACATGTACCCATCGTCCCTCCCCGCATTTCCCGGCACTAAGTCCTCGTCTCTCCCCGAGACACATACTTAGCGCCGCCAGGTAGTATCGAGACTGTAGTGGTCCGGATACTATCTTTCTAAGTTTGACTAGCGCTTTAGTCCAAGCTCAGTCAAATTGGGGGCTCTGTAGATACCCATATCCGTACCCCCCAAAAGCAACCCGATGATGAAAATGGAATTTTATGCATGTTTTTATAAATAGACGAAACGGTACAAAGTGTCTAAAACATTTTAGTCGTTTTTAACGTATTTATTTGAGTTTGCATATTTCGTAAAACGAGCATTAGTTTTGTCGCCTATTTTAAGCTAAAATACGACACGATTATTTCACTCAAAAGCAACCCACAAAAGCAACCCACAAAAAGCAACCCACAAAAACGACCTCACAAAAATAACCCGCAAACCGCAAATTACACACCCAAAACGAGTCAACACGACTCTCGGGTCACATTTTCGTAAAACCAAATTTTACGATATTACAAAATAATACAACACGAAACAATCGTATTTCGAGCCAAAATCGAAAAACACGACAAAAACCGAAACACGAGACACGAAAACACAAAACTTGGCCCAAAACGCAAAGCCTCGATCCATTGGACCAAAGCATGAGTCACCTTTTGGACCATAGCTTGTTCCTCGACCAAAATGACAGCCCAAATCAATCAAATACGTCACACAAAAAAGCGGCCCAAAACACAACCCAAAACAAGTCGTAAGTGAACAAACGACTTGAAGACAAGTCGCCTGTCAACAGACGACTTGTTTTCAAGTCGCCTGTCAACAGACGACTTGTTTTCAAGTCGTTTGTTGACTTACGACTTGTATCTGCTTCTGGGCCTTGCTGCTTGCTTTTGTACGAGCCCAATCTACCCTTGCCTATATATACCTACACACGCACAACCCAAACAATAACGTACAACAACACAACAAATCACAAACGCCTAGCTTTTTCTAAAAAAACGTCTTTGCGTTTTAAGGTATACATTTTACCTTCGGACTAGACTTTTTAGATTCGGACAAGGGTTACCTTAACCCAACTCAATATTGGTTTAACGAACCCGTATTCGCAATACGGTTGTAGTAATTCGGATTCCTAATCCGTCTAAACCCCGCCAATATTGCATAAACAAACGACACACTTTCACTAAAGCAAACCGACGTCACATTTTACATGATGCAAATTCTCATGTATGCATTAAATTACGACTAAAATACGGATTCGACATTAATTTGTACCGTTTCAACTAGTCTTTTAAACATGCAAAACTGAAGGTTTTCAAAATACTAGAATAACGTTTTATAATAATTCAAATCAATGAATTATTATTTTACGTATATTTCCTATAGCAAAACGTCATAACTTTGACGACTCACATGCATTACTTTGCATTTTTATCGAGTTATATTCGCACTTGTACGTAGCGTTTTACCTGCTCAAACATCGAAATTAAGCACTTGTTTTCAAATTAGTAGAGACTACTTTACGTAGGCTTTTCAATTTCAGTTTTTCACAAAACACTTTGATAAAACTTTTGAAAAGTAACCTTGCCCCGAATCCACTCTGGTTTCACAATAACCTTAGGAGGATAGGTATCGACGCGCCTTGAATTCTAAGACTCGCGTCTTATAATTTAAGACGCGTTGAAAAGGTTCCAAATTCCTTTAAATATTTGGTGGCGACACCAAAAAAACAATTTCAAAATGATTTTCAAGTATTCAAGCAATGATATCCCCCATAACAAACTCGCACATTTTACATTGCACATACGCAATTTTTCTCGCGTAGCGCCTTGCTCCTATTCGAGCGGGTTCGCGCGAGGCGTCGAGATGGGTCCCGATCCAGGTACCTTCACACGGGGTTGTGTCAGGTGCGGAGTAGCGCCTAGTGAGGGGATTTTTGGCATACACACATGTGAAATGGGGAGATTGTTGAAGTCTATTTCCATATGTGTGTGAGGGGCATTGTCCCATATCGGTAGAATTATAGTGAAGGGATTAACTTATAAGTAAGTAGGCTACTTTTCTCATCACCAATTGGTTTTGAGATGGAACCTCACTTGCTTGTAAGTCGGTCTCGTGCACCTAATTCTATTAGCCCGCTGCGAAGGACTCAATTGGCGCCAAAATTTGTCATGCTAAAGTCATATCTAATACACTTAAAATCTAAATCATTGACTAAGAGATTGACTTTGTATTTTCTCACCTTATTTCCTACTCTATTTGCATGCCACGTAGGACAAACTCCCTCTTTTGTTTCCACGTCACCTCTTTTGTTTCAACCAAAAAACCCGCGGTTTCGTTATTTTTTTTATTTAGGCCGTTCCTTAGGGAGGTAGACGAAGAGTCATTGGCTTTGCTCCATCCTTTGCCACAATTATTAAGTCCCCCGGTTATGCCCACAATCAATTCCTACAACCTAATTGATTATTCTGCCTCTCAATTAGTCCGTAAATCTTCACTCTTTTCATCTTGAATCAACTACCAAATTTTTGTCCTTTCATCCCTCAACCTTCAACCATGGTTAGTTATCTCTTATATCTTTCATTTTCCCTAAGTTTTTGTTTTTGGTACTCGTCTTATTATTCATCGTTTAAATTATTTGCTTGCAATCATTCATCGTATATTGTGCTACGATTTGATTTCAATTGAATTTATAACATGGGTATTGAATGATTTGTTGAAATGGTGGTCTGGATTAATTTTATTATAATCAAATTTGTGATTTAATCTAACAATATATGGTTGACTTCATTTTTGTTTAGGATTTTGTTTTTCCAAGATAATTTTGTATGAATTCTGGGATTGGATTATCATTTGGTGAAGGTGGAGTGTGATTTAGGGATTTTGAATTGATTGTGTATATAATTCTTTGAGAAATGTCATTCGCTTCACCTATGATGATGGACTTCAACTTCGTGGTGGTTTGTGCGTCGTAACTTGATGGTTCACTAATGTACATGGTTGTTATTGCTTTGCAAAAATTATAATCCCGTAACTCCTATTCGTTTGGTCATGTATATTCTTTAGATATTCATGGAGAAATACTTCTTCCATTCCATCTAAATGTATACATTTTTACTTCTTGGTGACAATTATCTTAATAAAATGTATACAATAATGGAGGAAGTAATATTTACATAGCTTTTATGTTTTGTAGGTTTTCGTGAAGACACAAAAAAGTAATGCCTATTTCAAGCGTTTTCGAGTGAAATTAAAGAAACAAAGTGGTAAAATACAACGCTGCAATTTAAGTAGGTGGACGGAGTAGTTAATTAATCTATTTATAGCACTTAGTTTCTATGTTAAGCCTTAACCAAGCTGCAGATCAACAAGGATATTGTTTCTCAAATCATATCTGCAACAAGAACTGGTGATCCTGTTCTTGCGGCTGCTTAGACTCATGAACTCATATGCTACGGTATTTAAGTTGGACTGTCAAACTATGTTGTTATTTTCTTTACTACACTACCTTAATGTTGCTTAAATTGATAATATTTTGGTTTTACTAGGAGTTATTAATATTTGAAACGTCATGTCATCATGGGAGCATATTGTGCTGGACTTATACTCGCCCGAAAGGTTTTGAAGATGTTTGAGCTTGGAGATGGACAACGAAAATGACGTAACTCGAAGTATCAATCATTGGCAGTCAAAAAACCAATCATCCAATCTTCTAATTAATCATTTATTAAAAATTTAAATAGATAAGTTTTATGGTATAAGTTCATTTTCAAAGCATCAATTATAGCAGTACGATATAAGTAATTTGAGAACAACCGGACAAGATGGAAGGGACGTACAATATTGTCTTAATTTTGTTATGTTTCTTGAGAGGTTAAACTTGGACTACAGTATGATATTTACCTACATTTACCTGAGTCAAATTTCAGCCACAGTTAGTTATATGTGATTGTTTCATGCAAATGTTTAGAAATAAGTTTGCCAAATGCTCACACTCGTTTGGTCTTCCATAGAAAAACTAGAAATGTAGTGTGCAAATAGATAAACTCAGATTTGTGACTCACAACAAGTATATTTTCCAAAACTTTAAAGCATAAATCATAGTCCCTTCATTTAATTAAAAATGACCGTACTCAACTGCTATACTTGTAGGTAAGTTTACCCTGCGTTGAATCGAGAAAATTAGCAAATTAAACTAAAAATGTGTTGTGACTGTTGACTTTACTGCGCTGCACACCTGTCGCCGCGAGTTGTTGTCATTGCACATTGCTACCCTGCGTGTTGTTGTCTCTATGCGTTGTTATTGTTGCTGTTGTCACTGTGTGTTCTGCTAAAACTGCGTTAAAGTCGAGAATTTAGAGCGGTACCTTCTCTCTTGTATAGAATAGAGTTTGATCAGCAAATTTTCTCAGTATCACTAGCACCTAAGAATCAACTTGCGACCTCTTTATCTCGATCGATTAGAGTTAAGAGAATATCGTCTGTTCATGTAGTCGCCAAATACAGGAAATCACCACGCTTGACTCCGAGACGACTATTTGTGGACGATGATGCAACAAAAATTACAACAAAGATTGAAACCACGGTACATGAAGAGGTTCCTAAAAGACTCTGGCACTAGTAAAGAGCACGTTGAAGACAAGACCATTTACTTAGGTGTCCTTCATTATCAATCCACTTAGTCGCATCGCACTACACTTACAACTAGGCCTTCTCCGGACGTCATACCGAGAGTTTTCTGTGCATGTCTTTAGTTTATTTTGTCTGTGAAGAATTGATGTGTTTCCATATATATTATTGTAATAACATGTACTGTTTTTGATTCGGGGTGCAAGTGTTCAAGTATTAAACGTCAAATGAATACCTAGAAAGCTGATTTCGAGGATCATTTATGCTTGGAAGAAGTTGGAGAGGTTGAAGACACCCTTCTTTATATAACTGTCAAGAGTGTTTGAATCATCAACAACGTGAGACATATTCACAACGGAAGGAACCCGGATGACGGGTTCTCGGTTTATGCAAGCGGAAGTATTTTCTAAAAGCAAGAGTTGAAATACATGTATGAGACTCATACCTCTAACCCAAACAATTGATGATATTATAGTATTTTTTTTATATTGGTATACGGATTAAATTATGTTGAAATTTTGTACTCCGGTAGGAATTAGTTTTACACAAATTGCAATCAATTGGAAAAGTGACGAACCGTGTATACAATTCAAGGTAATAGTCCAATGTAATACTATTGCTTATATATAATTCATAGTTTATTACGTTACAAGTGCATGTTCATTATTATAAACCAAAGCCATCAAAGGGTATCAAGCAAAATTTATTTTTTAAAAATACATTATACATGAATACTATAAATCCAAACTAAAGCTGAAACGGGAATTCGAGATGCCCCGTGAATACCACGGGTTGCATCACTAGTTATCTAATAAAAAATAATCCTTCAAGACTACTAACTAGTAGATAATGATAAGCAGGTATCGAATCCACAAAAAGAAGGCTAGATTCTACTGAACTCTCAGGTTTTAAGGTTACTACGGAGTTTTATAAGATAAAATATAAGACTAAACTAAGAATAATTAAAACTAGACTAAGGCTAAATATAATCTAAAGCTAAGACTTAAAGGTTTAAGTTAATAACAAGGAAAATTCTAGGGTTCTGGGTTCACGACGATAGAAACGTAACAAGCTAGGAATTATGCAAATTGATAGTTAATTATGCTATGGAAACGACTAATCCTCTCAGATGACAATTTACCCTAAGGTTCTACTAATGAGCTCTCGCAACTTATTAGTATACGTTACCAAGTTACAATTAAGTCTAATTAAAAACCAAGTTTCTGATCTTACGTTTAGATTTCCTAATTCGATTAATTAATTGCAGTCAACGATCAATCAAACCTAATTAAAGCATACAATAATGGCTAACAATAATTAAAAGCAAATAGCAATCATGTAATTATAATTGCGCAATCATAACATCGATCCCCCTGAAACCCTAGATTGAAGTTTAGCTACTCATGATTTTGGGGAAGACAATACTATAAATTATCTATAAGCTAAACATGATACTAACTAAATTAAACTACAAATAATGAAAGAGAAATAATTTCTGAAAACAAAATTAAACATGATACTAACATGATACGAATTCTTCAAAATTAAATTGCTAAGTTCCAAGGTTCTAATTAATAATATAATACAATAAGTTTCTAAAACTTTTTTTCATAGAGCTTTGTTTGGGGGTACGGATATAGGTATCCACATATATATACACAGTAACGGCAAGGATTTTCAAGAGTTTTAATTTGGGAAGAAAATAAAATATTGAGAACGGTAATGGTAGGAAAGTTTATCCACGTTTGACGCAATATTTGCTAGTGTATAAGGATTTTTTTTAACTATCTTTGTATGTGGATTGGGGCCTTCTTTTAGGGGCCTTGTGCTCGAGCACGGGCCGTACACTCATAGGGTCGGGCTTGATAATAATAAGTAATTGTAACACTGACTCTAACAGTTAGAATAATCAGTATAATGAAAATATTTTTAAATTGGCAAAAAAAAAAAAAAAGTAGAGTTAATTTTCTGGTGAACATTAAATGTAAGATGTTGTGAAATAATAATAATAGAGGGAATAGAGATAAGAGAGATATGTAGAGATGTGTGTTATTCATTCTCAGTGAGGGTTGTATATATAGTACATAGGTAATGAGGGTTTCATCCAAACCCTAGTTGTATAAGATAACAAATAGGCTTTAGGCCCGATGGACATCCACACTAATACATTATTCATAACACTCCCCCTTGGATGTCCATTACTAAAGAACGTGCCTCATTAAAACCTTCCTAGAAAAACCACATGGGAAAAACACTAACGAAGGAAAAAGAGTACAACATTCTCGAAACACGCATAAACGATAAGCTGCCTCGTTAAAACCTTTCCATGGAAAACCCAGTGGGACAAAACCATGGTTAAGGAAAAAGAGTACAACACGTGTCTACTCCCCCTGACGATTGCATCTGTTGCTTGACTTGTCTTCACATGTATTCCATGATAAAAACTTTCTTAGCTTCAAATAAGAGTTTTCGTAGTAGATAAATTTTGAAGCAATTAGAATCTTGATGAAATAAACCTTGGTCACCATGTTTCCTTTCAAAACTCGCAATATGCAGATGACCGTAATGTCTTCGATAATATTTCGATTTTCTTGCTTAAGGATAATTCTTTTCCTACCATTCATAGGCATACGTGCAATTCGCTATAACACTTGTCGTCCAAACAAAGTGATAATCACAAATATCGCCAATTTGTGTGTTGACCTGCTGCCTCATTAAAAACCTCGCTAGGAAAACCCTTTGGGACAAAAACCTAGTCGAAGGGAAAGAGAAGTGCAACAACCATTCATACTTTATTGAATAATTTTATCTCTTCAGGAGATACCTTTTTAGAATTAGTATAAGAATATAAAATCCACAATAAGTATTTGAAGTAGATCGATCACACGGATTAATAATCCCATCATGAATCGAATTTATCCCTCCAATATTATGGTTCTTCCAAACCATGAATTCCTTTACTGTTGTAACCATTAAAAACATTTCACAGTCTCAAACTTCAGGTTGAGACAACAAGGAATGAATTTCAACTCTTCAAGAGTTTCAGAGTTCCTCTATATGAATTCAAACCATAGAATTCAATTATACTACTCCGTAGTATTAACTTGATGCGCCCTATAACCGCAATCATTATAGAGATTCATGAGTTTCCCGAAAATTCAATTGATCCGTCATTACCAATTTCACGATCATTGTCAATCTTAGGAGCATATATCTCTTTACACGGAGTTACCAATCTTAGGAGCATATATCTCTTTACAAACATTTGTATAGAAATACAACATTGACAATCGTGTGCATGCATATGTTATGAACTAAAAATTAAGATATATATCCTCTAATGTATGCAATAATGTAGTATCGAAACTAAAATGTATATGCAAATGACTAACTTATTCTTTAAATGCATATGATGACTCGATAATGCAAACTGTACAGTTGTCGAACCAATTACCATTATTTTTAATGGACTTCACGTCCTTTGATAGATTTCAAGTCTATGAGCTCTTTTCAAACAATATATCATGTCGACAAACAAAATGGACTTATATATTAGATGCCCATCATCTAGTCCATTAGATCACGCGCGCAAATGCAAATGCATATCGGTTCTTTACACGTATCGATGCCATTTATCGTCTCGTTATATAATCAGTACTGATTGATGATATCTGAATATATGTGGTACCATCATTCCATTCACTTTTCAATATAGGTCATCTATTGTCATTCAGATATCTATGTCACTTCCAGGACATCCCAATTTATATAGATGTACCAACTGCTTATTCTTGCCACCAAAATATGTAAACCGATATGACTTTCATGCTACACCCCGTGTGTAGATGTTGTTCAATTTGGCAAGAATTTTAATGTTCATTACAAATACTTTTCATGGCTAATCTATAGCTCGATACGCCTTAGACCAGGTCATACATGTCTATAGTCAAATCATAAATTTCAATGAATGAACATACCGCATTTCGATAAGGTGATCGAGCCGGTATACTTTAGTACATCCTCATAACCAAATGAGTTCCATCATTTTCATTTTTACGGACCTCTATTTGATGTACATTATATTTCAAATAAATCACTGAACTTTTGGTTCAGTTGAGGATCAAAAACCAATTGTCCGTTTTTACCAGCTTTCCTTATCATCCTCCCCCTAAGGTGGTAAAACTATCAATACCGGATAGATTTAATGGGCAACCGATCACTATAACCACCTTATATAACATCACATATCCTTTTTATGCCATAATCATAAATTTATTCAAAGGATAGAAGATGGGAGTCGAATCGTATTATGCAGTTGACATAAGTGCTGAATTATAATGCCCAATTTAGGAGATCAAAAACTTTATGTCATAATTAAACTGTGATAATCTCCGATCATATGAATTACTCGTATGTGACTAAATGTCACTTAATATGTTTTAATCCATACTTGAACATTTAATTTCGAGTAATATATTCAGATCTCCAATATAATATCAATATACTCAATCTCAATGTACAGTCTTGCCATTAAAACCATTTATGATACATGAAAGAGTTTCAGCACTTTATTATTTTACCTTTAAGATAAACTCCACGTTTATCAATACGGGTATAATTAGAACCCGGATGGCCTTTATCGTCACATCTTAAGTATTTCATGTCAACATTTCTTTGTCAAAACCGTGACAAATTTTCACAAAATTGGCTACGACCCATTTAATTCGCTTATTAAATACCAAACTTGTTGAAATTATAGTGATAAACTTCCAGTTAGTAATAATTCATCGTGTAATTTTTAACATTTGGCCAAATAAATCTATGATGTGACTTAAGACACTAACCAATGTGTCTAATTTATATTGGCAAGACTTATATGTCTCAATATTCCTTTTGTAAATATATCACATTACTCGTTTTGAGTACCAGATAAATCAGAACTGATTATTAGGATAATCTCAGCTCTTTTTAGTTAATTTATCCATCCTTCCAGTGAATGTAGCGATTGCAATGATTTTTTTAGTGATTATTCCCTCACAATATATATTGATCACATATCGCTTGCATTTATCCCACACCATTGTTGGTGGACATATGAAATATCAAACAAGATCATAGATCTTTGTGAATGTTTAGGACTAGCCACTGAGTCCCTCAACCACATAAAGTGATATAATATTTATCCATTTCAATTCATATGTAATGTCATATTCACTTCGGGGAATAATGACGACCATTTGTCAATCAAAAACATTCACATTTTCTCGATCTACTAAGAGATCAATTTAAATTCAGATAATTGTGGAACCCTTTTGTTTTCACAATGTATCGTCCCTAAGACAATATTATTTGCATATGAGAAAGAGTATGATTTTTTTTTTTCTCCCATTTCTCAAATTGCATATCTCGCATAATGAGATTGACGCGCCTTTCGTGTTATGTATCATTTTAATATACAATTTAGGCTCAAAACACCATGACATTAGGCTCAATTAAAGCCACATATTAGATTTAAGAAAACCACATTACTCATCCTCAGAAGAGGTTTCATTAATTCAATTTCGAATTTTAGCAATTCATAAATTACACAAGTGGAACTCCGGCCACTGACATTTACATGTGGACTTCCGGCCACTAATTTTACTTGTGAACTTCTAGCCACGAACAATATTATGTGATTTGAACAGTATTTTTCAAACTTTGAACTTCAGGCCAAAGTCTTACTCCACAGGATAAATATTTGGAACTTCAGGTCCAAATTTATATATGTCATACTTTAAGCCTAAAACTCTTGATCACTCATGTCAAGAGTTTTAATAGTGATATCATGGCAAATTTATTTGCTCATTCATGGGATCTCCGGCCCAAAATTGTATTTAAATTAATTGTATTTCAAATAAAAATAGTCCATATGACTAAATTAAATAACACTCATGGGATCTCCGGCCCAAAAATTATATGAACATATCATATATAGTCGGCATGACTAATTTGTGCTTTAAGCATTGTTCATCATCCCACTTCCAGGGGAGAGAATTTTAAAGTTTATTTGCTCAATTTATGACCAACCTCGAGGTCATATTATCCTTAGCCACTTCTGGTGGAAGGACAATTTTAGTTAATTGCATTTCGCTTTTGACCATAACCGCGGTCAAACTCTCAACCACTCCCGGTGAGAGAAAATATTAGATTAACATTCTAACTTTGACAAAAATGACCTTATCCTTGGTTACATGCTCAACCACCCTCTGTGAGAGAAATAGTTTTAACCAAACTTATTAGATCATCTCCGCGACCATATTCTCAACTACTACAAGTAGGAGAAGAGATTTACACCGAAATCAAATTTGCAACCGTCTCCGCGGCCACATCCTCACACGTCCCGTACGTGGGGGAAAATATTAAATTATAAGTCATATCTCGATAATGACTGTCTCCATGGTCACATACTCAACCACGTCCCGTACGTGGGAAAAGAATATTAAATTCACTTTCCGAAATATAATTGTCCATGTATATAACCTCATAATTTTTCAATCAATATGTTCAAAATATAATTTGACATTATATTATTGGCAATATGATAATTATAGCATAATAATAATCAATGCATTATAGTAACAAAATATTATGACAATTGACAATAACTCATCATATCAAAATACATACATATGTATTCAAGAAAATCATAAATAACGGCATAATGACCTTGTATGCACAAAAGTAATTATTAATACTTCCTCCATTCCGTTTGATTGTATACGTTTGGTTTTTTGACACTATTCACGAGTGAGGATAATGGTCGATATAATTTTTAACATATAAAATAAAACATAATCATGTGGGATCTTGTTTTAATTGTCTTTTCGAATACATTATTAATATCAAATTTTTATAATTTTTTGAAATACGTAACTAAAGATATGAACAAAAGAAAACGTGTTCATTTGATACAAAACAAAAGATATGAACAAAACAAAAGAAAACACGTATCAGATATTGTTGCTCATACCAATAACAAATTTGTCACATATATATGCTATTACTCCATAATTCAAAAACATAAAAATTTTAACAGAATCATTCAAAACTGGTTTATGATAGGATGAGTGGCAACATATTACGCGGAAAAACGTACCACAAATACGGAGTATTAATAACACCTTAAACAACATCACTCATGATATTCTATATAAAACGATACACGATAATCACTCGGAAAATGAGGCACGATGTTAAATTATTAAATCATTAACTAAAGATATAACCCAAAAACTAGATCAATATATACGGTCATAGTTACCACGACACGTCAGATTGCTGACGTGTCGCGTGTCGACACGACTCGTCGGCCGACACGACTCATGACACGTGTCTGATACGTAAGGGGCAAACACGACACGGACACACCAGAGCAAGATGACAAAAGTAAAAGGAAACTTACCTTGTTTGTTGAGTTGGCTGAAATACAGAGGTAAAAAGAAGGAAGAAGAAGATGAGGGAGAGGGGCACGTTTTCCATTGTTAATAATGACAGCTACTCAATGAAATCTTTAGGGTTTTAAGGGTGAAAATAAAAAATTCATTTTATTAGTAATAGTGTTGGACAGCTGTTACTGACCCTACTTTTATTTTTATTTTTTACTTTTCTACTTTTGATTACTCCATATAACCCTTCAATTTCCCAAATTTAATCCTTTAACTAAGCCAAAGTTTCATAACTAATTTGAAAATATTTTAAATTTTTTTCAATAATACGTGTCGTGTCCGTGTCTAAAATGATGGTCAAGACACCTCATTGACCGTGTCGCCGTGTCTAGAATATTTCTCATTGACGTGTCCGACACTCCGACATGTGTCCGACACGACACCGTGTCGCCGTGTCTATGTAACTACGTATACGGTATATACAAGCTTCTTAAATCAAATAAGCACAAACCATCTCAATATATTAATAATGTCAAAGTAAACGCAATCATCCAAGATAAGTAAAATAATACGGAGTAATACACCAACAGCAATTAGAAGCACCAAAAGAATGAGTTAATCTTCTAAATTTATCATGATTGATGGACCACGTCTAATTAGATTTAGCAACACAAAAATTCAATTGTTCATTGACCACTATTTAATCATTCTATTAGTGAAGTCGTGAGTTATTAAACAATGACGAGAGTACATTAAACACCATACCTTAATTTGCGGAATAATAAATTTGATCGAATAAGATCTAATATGAACCTCCAGATTATTAGATCTAAATAATGAATTAATTTGCCCAGTTACGTAAGAGTCTCGTGCTGATAACGTGTTGTGAAATAATAAGAGAGGGAATAGAGAGAAGAGAGATATGTAGAGATGTGTGTTATTCATCCTCAGTAAGGGTTGTATATATAGTACATAGGTAATGAGGGTTTCATCCAAACCCTAGTTGTATAAGATAACAAATAGGCTTTAGGCCCAATGGACATCCACAGTAATACATTATTCATAACATAAGAACAATTGTATCAATAGTTTTTGTTTGAATTTGTCACAGAAAACTTTATTTATAAAATTTGTTACATTATAAAGTTTGTTCTTAAACTTAGGAAGTCAATTCCAAAATAACAACTCAATTCTTATCATTGAAATTTGTGACACATTTAAAACAATTTGTATTTACATTCAACAAGTTGTTGGAAGCAAAAGGTCTCCCTTAAGACAGGTCGACCGATCTTGAGTTAAGACTAGTCAAATATGACATGTGTTCGCCTATTAAGTTTTTTTTTTTTTTTTTTTTTTTGAAATTCTAAAATTTTGTCAAGACCCAAATTTATTTATTTTTAAAAAACTATACTCAAAAAGCGGAAAATACATGTAAAAGGAAACTCCAAAATGGTTACAAAATCGACAAAAATAATAACAAATTATATTAGAGTGGTCACATATTGTCAAAACATAGAAATCATAAAAATCTTAAGGTTGTAAATGGATTATGTTTGGATTATAAATTTATCAATGAATTGTTATCAATATTTTTGACCTCAAAAATGCAAAAAACAAATATGTTAATATTTCAGTGTAATATGTTATCATTTAATGTTAACCTATTTTCAAATTATTCAAAAGTATAAGTACAGTAACCGAAACATATCCTACAATTATGGTAATATATTGCAAAAATATTATAACTAATTTTTGTTCTCTATATTTGACAATATGTCACAAATATAAATTAATATGTAACCATTTTTGTCTACTTTATTACCATTTTGAAGTATACGTTTTTCTTTTGATTTTCCGCTTTTTAACAAAAGTTTTCGAAAAAAAAATTGGGTCTTGAAAAAAAAAATTGATAAAAAAAAAGCCAATATGGTTATGACCCGACCCGTCTTAATTTTAAGACGAGAATAGTGGTTTTAAATGAGAATTTGTGTGTTGGAAAATGTTATTTAAGAACTTTATCAAACAATTTTTCATTATGGACAAAAAGTTCTTAATCTTGGGTATGATGTACTCCCTCCATCAACTATTAGGGTGTGTTTGGATTTGCAAAATAGGAGGGAAGTGAGGAAAGGGGAAGGAAGGTGAGGGAATGTGATGTGGTGATGTTTGAATACCATTTTTCCTTTAAATCTTGCCTATTTTGGAGAGATTTCTATTAGGCTTTGAGGGAAAATGAATCCCTCCAAATCCCTCCATTTTATTTCCTTCCTTTCATATTTTGTATCCAAACAAAAGAAATTTATTCCTTCCATTTCTCTCTCCTTCATTTCCCTCCAATTCCGTCAATCCAAACACACTCTTAAAGTTCCTACTTTTCTTTTTTTATCCATCCATATTTAACGTTGTTGCCCCATTTCTATGAATAATCTATGATTATTATTAATTATGACCTCACAATTTTTCTCAACTTTCATGTTCCACCCCATATCTCACATTACTCTTAAATTTTATCCCACTCCACCCATGAACTTTAAATTTGGATGGAGGGAGCAATATGACATGGCTAGTATGAATTTCATTTTGAATTCTTCTATTAGTAATGCCTTAAGAAGAGTACTTCACAATTTCACATATCACACCTAAGTTCTGCACAAATCAACAGCATTAAAATACAACGCCTACTCTACAATCAGCAAAATTAAAACAATTTGGAATAGAAGGGACGTGAATAGTCTAGAAAATAAGACATACTGCAACAGATCTAGCTCTACATAAGGCTGTGAAGCTTGTCCGATTTGAGGTGGTATCAACCACACTTATAGCATAACAACCGCATTCACTGAAACCAAACATTATCGACCAATTATGGGATCAAGATTAAAAATGATCCCCAAAATACGAGGGACAAATAACACTGAGACCACCAATTGAGTGATGCAGCAGAATGGAATGATCATCGCCATTTCAAGATGTACAAATACGCAGATTCGTGAGTCATCACCGACTTATACACATGAATATCATCCCATATTGGAAGCGCCTACTCTGATATATATATGTACAATTCCTACTTCTAAGTACGAAAACAATAAGAGTGGCCTACGGAATAGAAAAGGAGAAGAAAGAGCACACTTGTGTGTGCAAAAATGAGACGGAGAAACATATTCCACAGGAAAATCAATACTAACCGATTTCCATGCATCTTTGCTGTTCCTCTAGAACGGAGTTTTTCCTGAAGCTTCAATCTCAGTTAGATACAGATGTAATTTCTCTACGTTAATGCGGTATGCCATCCTTTTCAACGCCTATACCAGCTTTGTCAACCATGGGGACATCGTAATGTTGATACACTCGATCGCGGTTAGTAGCCCACCATTGCTCTGCTTCTTTTTCACTAAATCGCTTCCGGCTGCATTACAACAAAGGAGAATACCATCAAGCCTCAGAAGCCACATTCTTATTAATACCCCCTTGGACATTTCTTTACCCGTAGACCTAAAAACAAAAGCATCAAAATTTCCGACACTTGACAAAAAAAGGTCATATCATACCTGAAGCGTACACGTTTGAGATCTTTGATTCCACCAGGTAATGAGACAAGAGTAATGTAAACACCAGGTTCATCTTGCTCCACCCATTCAGATCCACAATTACTGTCAACGTCGCTTATTTTGGTCTTGTTCCTGGTTGGGGTGTCTAAATGACCTACTTTAGTTGTGTCACTGCTAACGGGAGAACTCTGCCCATTTGAGATATTAATGCCGTTTGACCCGTTCAAACCTAATTCGTGGACAGACACAGGACTGCTAAGTCGTTCCTTTGCATTAGAAGCATCACTTGAAGGACTAAGCACAGGGGAACCTGGGACATTGGCCCTGCTGTTTTTTACTGCTCCAAGCGGCAACCTTTCAGCCATCTCCTTCAACTAGCAACAGAGTAACTCATAAGAATACTCACAGAGTCTCAGAGAAATGCGTTTAGCTACATGCAGAATATACATTTCACATCTGACCAAACAAAACATTAAAAACTACGGTAACAAAGTCGCACACTACTATTCAATCATCGAGGAGCTTAATTTATGAGACACTTGCTAGGCTCCATCAGAAAATATGTAAATGCTGTACCACCTCATAGACATGGGGATTCTGGCTATATGGTAAATACATGATTTCTATTTTATATATGAAGAGGAAAAATAGAAGAAATGACATTGCTCAAGGTGCTACAGAGCTAACGCATTACAATGGCAAGGGTAATTTTAGCTACCCTAAGCCACAACCCAAAAAAAAAAAAAAAAAAAAAAGGAAAAAAAAAAAAAAAAACATAATCCGATACACATGAACAGGTACTATATGAAGCGGACAGTATACATCACCAAATTGTTAAGCATCACCAGCCAATGAGTAACACAATCTCACTTAAATATCATCAGATGCAAAACAAATAGCATGCAGAGATATGCACTACTTATAGGTTTAACTGTTTAAGCATTAGAATAGAAGATGTTGGTTATTACTTGAGCAGTAAGTGACTTGATCACCTCCTTAGCTGCTTTGCATTTAGCAGTTTCTTCCCCTGCTACTGCAATTGCTTCTTTCAGTTGTTTTGATGTCTTCTCTAGTTCAACTTCTTGAAGTTGTGTTTTACGCGTAAGTTCTCCAACCTATATATAAATATCATGAACTTAGAAGCTCATTCAAAGTACCAAACTAAACCAATTCCAACTAATTGAGATACACAATACCAAAAAGGATGACAAAACTCATTAGTAATTTATGATTAATATAGAACTTTATGGGTTATGCGGAAACTGCCTCGCCTCTTTCTGCTTTCAACATAAAGGTTGCATATATCAACCTACAGCATTTACCTTGTCGGCTTGTCCTGTGCTAAGACGTATTTAATAGCTATTTATTACGAGTTCTAGATGAATAAAGGCAGGTTTTGGAGCAGTTTTGAGAACTTTATTGATAAATGCCAAGTTTTTTTTAGACCTTTATTGATAAAATGCCGAGTTGCATACCAACAAGTTACTAATAGGTTTTCATACAAGTGATTGTTGAGTCTGAACATAATACCAACAATAGCCAAATCATGCAATCATAGGTCCAAGAATAGAAACCAAAACACCCCAGAAGGAAGGAGTCGGACTCTTTCTTTCATATATAAAGAGTTTATAGGGTTTTAGAACAATCATCCAAAAAAAACTTTGAAATCAAAAATTGTATATAAGTTGGTGTATTGATATTAAATGGAGAGCTACTCTATCCACTACTTCGTGTTATCTTTCAGTCTTCTTAATTTCTTTGTAAGCTATTATCTCTTGGATTGATCATCCTTGTTTATATTCATTCAAATTTATGCTATTGCTGTTCATTAGTGGGGTATTACTTTATGATATTACTTTTTGTGATATGCCTTCTCTACATTGAAATGGATATTATGGATGTGTGGATTAGGCTAGGGATTCACATAAAGTGCTCAAGAATCAACTGCAATTTAATTAAATTTATTAGCATACCTGAGCTCTGAGTTTCAACACCTCTTCACGGAGGTGATTATTAGTGCTGTTACCATCATCCACTACATTGCTTGGCGAAGTGAGTCCTTTCAAAGTTGCACCAGGTGTCACAGCTCGAGGTGGGCTAGAACGTCTTGATGTAGGTGAAGTTGCTCGAGATACTATTCGTGACCCAGGAAGAGAAGCGGAAAAGAATTTCTTCGACGATCCAAATGCTGAATTCCCATATTTGGAAGTGTTAAATGTACCCCATTGAGTAAATCCATTTGGAAAGGGAGTGACACGGCTGCTGTTAAATTCGGACTTCTTGTTCCGTTTGGAAGACACACTTTCAGTGTCTTTAAAAGTATCCGTAATAGAAATCTTTCCATAATCACCTTCAGTATTTTGGTTGGATCGCTGATTCATACTTCCTCTTCTACTCAATGAAGTCTGAGAAGATGAATTATCATCTGTGGATTTTCTCAGTTTGTTGTAGCAATTATCACATACTCGATAAGGTTTATTGGGATTGGGGGCCATTGAAGCCTTAAGAGACTTCCTGCTGCTGCATGGATGACAAAACACAAGGCCACAATTATAACAGTTGTGTCTTTTTCTCTTGAAATTGAAAGCAAGACGGCACCCAGAGCACAAAGACTGATCAGCCCTAGATACCCACTTATGAAGACAAATAGCTGCAGTAAAGTTTGTACCACATGATATGCTTTTGACTTGTTTATCTTTTAACGCTTCAACTAGAGTGGGGCAATTTTTGTCATCTGTGTCCCCATGACCTAATCTGCCATTCGCACCCTTTCCCCAAGTATAAACTTCTGTTTGGGAGGTTAAAACAGCAACGTGATAAGCCCCGCATGAGATCTCCTCAACAAAACTGTTAGCAAGTCTTCCCTCTACTCGTACAGGTAGCTTCCCATCAATTTGAGGATTTCCCAGTTGACCATAAACAGGGCTACCCATTGTGTAGACCTGCCCAGTGGTTGTAAGCGCAACCGTCAAACTATGGCCGCAAACGACTTGACAAAAATTAGGCTCGACAAGCGCAGCCACACATGTGGGAACAAGCCTTGCTTCCTTGTCCCCGTGCCCAAGACGGCCCTTATCCCCATCCCCCCAAGTGAAAAGTTTTCCAGAAGAGCAATTGCTTGCACTTGAAGAACCCACCATAACTTCAACTACGGCGGCCGTATGCCACACACCACAAGCAGCTCGCACTGTTCGCAACCCCTTAAGAGACTCAACCTCCCTTGGGACTGAGGAACTTTTCCGATCTCCATGGCCAAGAACACCGAACGTCCCATCACCAAAAGTGAACAGCTGTCCAGCTGAAGATACAACAGCTGTATGCCATGGTCCACATGAAATCCACGCAACATGTATTCCCTCCAAGGGACCAATTAGCCTCTTGGGAATCCAATAACCCATTTCATCACCTTGTCCAGGGAGGCCAAAACTGTACTTTTTGCCCCCCCAAATGTACAAATCACCAGAAAGTGATACTGCACAGGAATGATTTTCTCCACAGGCCACAAGTTCAATATTTATATTCTTCAGAGCATCCAAAAGCTTAGGATGTGATACATCAGAATCCACACCATGACCAAGTCTGCCTCCTGAATCCTCCCCCCACGTAAAAACCTCCCCTTGTTTTGTCACTAGAGCAGCATGTTTTCCACCGCAAGCTATATTCTGAACATCAAGAAGAACTGCAGAGTCCAATGTTTTCGGCTTATATGAGTCCAACTTAGCACCTGCAGAACTTCCAAGCTTATAGGCCCCACCACCAAGGATGGCCTCCCCTGTGCCTTCTCCCCAGATATAAACATCACCTAGAGCATCACCATCATCATGGCCAGACCCATGGCTGGATGAGCTAACTGCACTTGACAGACTAACGCGGAATGTGTCAACACCAGCACCTCTGCTGCGCCCATTAAGGACATCAAAACCTCCAGCGGAAAAAGATTGAACTGAAGTAGTTGAACCTTGCGGGACAAAACTTTTGGAAGGCATCGTATACAGATTTACATCTAATAGTGCCTTCTCCAAGCCAATTTTATGAGGACTTTCAAAGGGAGTATAAATGGGATCTGCACCATCCTGCTCAGCCAAAAAAAAAAAAAAAAAAAAAAAAAAAATTGTACTGATTCTCTCATAAACACCAAAAAAAGGGCAGACAAAGCCAACTAGATGATCATAAAAGAGATACGAGAAAATATCACCTTCAGCAAACTATCACAACTGCCAAACGGAGAACTTAAAGGAGAGCTAAGTTGAGTCTGAGCTTTAGGACTACTAGCTTCTGATGATACTCCACTTCTTGGATCTGTTCTTCCTCTTTGATGATAGCGTGATATTAATGCTTTTAGGCCGGTGAACCAGACCTCAGCTTTATCCTTATCCTTACAAATCTGGAGACAATATGAAAATAATCAAAGAAGACATTTTATAAATTATAAGGAGTAACATTTAACATACAGGGGTAAAAGAGAGACTATTCTCAGTATAAAGGGACAACAAATATGATATGAGAAATGGTTTTGTAATCTCAGGTGATGGGAGTTAGTGCCGGTTTGCAGACGTATAAATATTAAGCAGACAGTGATGCTGTTCATGAAATTTCAACACACAAAATACTACAACAATCTGCCAGGGAAGGCTAAAGCATTCAAGAGGCCGTAAAGCAAATCGGAAATATTAGGTCCACTGATATTGATAATGTGCTTTTGGCATCAGCCACCGGTAAAAATATTGTTGCTCTTTAAATGAGTCAAAATCTACAATAATGTTTGCAACATGGATCCAGTAATTATGCGGTTATGCCTAGTTCCTGAGTGCATGATAACTATTGATCATGTTAGGAAAAGTTCAGAATTTTCAGCAGTGGACAACATTGCAGAAATTTAAACATTTCAAGGGAGGTTACTGAAGACGATGGATATAACAGGCAGTGATTCTGTCCTGTATGGTGAGCAATAAAAAGTATCATAAAATATTGGCTTACCAAATCTAGCGAACGGTTATTGTATATGAGAGAAAATGATTGGTATTCCTTCTCTGGCTGTGGGCATCTTTGGAATATAGGCTGCAATTATATAGTTACCATCATTAACAGCTCAAACTTGAATAACAGCAAGGGTGAAACATATCACAATGAAGCACAATCAAGATAAGCTCAAATAGAATATTAAAGTAATATTAGACTGAGGAGTTGAGGATCGATAGCCTTGTATACATAGCGTCAAGAACATTAAAGCACGGGAAACAGAAACTTACTGTGCGTTGTCCAGGAATAATCCTAGAAACATGACCAAGCCTCAAGTGTTTTTCCTCATTCCCTGAGTACCATAGAAGAAGAGATTCATCCTGAAATTTGGAATATATATTCAAGTAGAGAACAATGGTGGTAGATTCTTCTATTCAAATAATGTAACACAACATAGAAATTACAGACAGTTTCTACACATACAAGGAAGGAATTAGTAAGTCAAATAGTACTTTGTATTAGGTATTGATCACCAATCACACTTCCATAATCTTCAAAGAGGATTATACAGTAAATTCCTTGTCAAATACATCCAATAAGAATAATGATCTTTACATCAAACACCAAAAAGAGGATAAATATTGAACAAAAAGTATGTTCACAACTAACAACAATTCTTCATCTCTTTAAAAAAAGCTAGTGTCAGAAAAATAAAGACCACATAATTTGGCAAATGTCAAAACAATTTTCAGCATTAAGGTTTGAGGCTTCCATAAACAAAGCTTAAAAACAGCTATAACAACAAAAGCTGAAGCATGAATCAAGCGGAAAAGGCAGCACCGTAGCCTAACGGAGATGGCTTATCTTTTCTAATATATCATATAAGGTAACATAGAACATTGAAATCAATCAACATGCCTTGTACGGCTTGGAAAAAAAATAGAAATAACTGGATTACAACTGGAAGAAAGACAACTGAAAAAATTGCTGATAAGAATCTAAGATACTATATTAGCGACAAATTTGATGCTTCAACATCACTGTAGTGCCTTTATTAGATATCCAATGTTAGCAAAAGTAAGGACACCAACATCTCCAAATGATAAAAGAAACCATAACTCAGCGCTTGGAGCAGATCTGACAAGATTATGAGTTCAGATGCTTTTATTACAGAATAACGCAACATGTAATGGTCAAATGAATCTAGTAACTGAATGATACAGAAGTGGTAATATAAGACAAGCTTATTCACACTAATGAAGAAACTTACATTAGACAATCTGAATGGACAGAACTTTGGCTTCCCTCTACGACCATATTTCAGCAAATTTGTCCCCTTCTTCAGAGCAGTAATAGCCTGTGAATTAAACAAAAATAGGTTGAATGTGAGCTTTACATGAACATGCCCACAAACATACACAAGCACTAAAAAAGCCCTCCCTGTATAGCATATGACAAAAGGTGGAGAAAAGAGGTCGCTGTCTGAGCTAATCAACTTATCAATCACAGCCTTTGGATGTGGCACGAAAAAAAATTAAAAAATTAAACCTTACTATAAGACAAATGACAGTAAATCGGTATATTGACTGACAGGGAAAATCTTAAGGAAACAACAAAACAAAGAAAGATAAACGAAAAGGTACTGATTTCATCTTGAGAAAGAAGTATTCCCACCATTCAAATTCATATGACGTATTTCACTTTTTAACAATATTCACTCATCTTCAGAATCTTCGATATTTCTAGCAATGTAGGAGTATTAGATATTACATAGTCATGCGGGGTTTTATTAAATTTCTCTTCATTAGTGCAGCCGGACTATCATCTTTTTCTAATTTTTTATAATATATTAGCTATAAATAATATTGTCAGAAAATGAGCATCGTCAAGCATGTAAAAGGGATGTATGTTTGAATGGAGGGAGTATAAGGTAGTTGTGTCCCTATAGCTTCTTTTACACATAGTCTACTTGCCTCTTTCTAGACTTTGGTTCCATGATAATGCAAGAATGGTTTCGATTCTTCTTGCCAAAACCACCTGCTTAGCTTAGGGCAGGCCAATAACAACATAGTAAAATGCTTAGGTATTAATGATCATAGAATTGGTCAGACAATAACAGGAATGGGAGCTAACTCTTACCTAATGGAAGTGAGGAGATCTGGAGGAGTAATCGCTCTATCTATAATAAAATAGTAATACTTACAATCAATCAAGCTCAAGTGTGAAGATATCAAATCGAAACCCCATGGTTTTCACTGTCTTAATAAGAGAATTTTACGGTGAAAAGCCACCTCATCCTACAACAATACCGACATACTAAAGCATAGTGTTGTACGATTCCTGACAAATATGTGACGGTGAAAATGCAAACTTCATCTAACAGATTACCATTTTCCCGTTATAAGATTATCAGAGTCCAGGGTTCTAATACCAGCATAAACTCCAGACTACGATAGCCGCAGATAAAACATCGATAGCACTAAGACAGTAACTATTTGAGAACAGCTAAAGCTGACAGAATAGGAGTTCCAACTTCGAAATTCAAATCAACTCTGAACACCAATTACAACAGATAATCCACAAAAATCAAACCAAAGTCTGCCAATGTGAGTAATAGCTGATGAGGGTGACATACAGAAACCAAAAATAATACCACATATTTGCTACATTTTACAATACCACCAAACATGCCACACGTATATAATATGTGGACGAAAATTTAGCAAAGTTATCATAGGGTCTCTAGAGAATATACCTAACATTGAATTTCTTTACCTTACTACAGAGTACAAAGCACTATATAGTATATAGTACTCCAGCCACTCTTCTATAAGACCGTCTTTTTCTATGAGACGGGCCCAAAAGAGAAAATCCTACTTCAATCAAGTTAGTTTTAAATCAACATGGGAAGTTATTAAGTTAAATCTTGGGTTATTGTTTTTTTGGGCCCGTCTTATACCATAACTCATACAACAATTTGTCATAGTACTCTGTGTACATAACACACCAAAAACAAGTACGAAAACCATGAGACGATCCAATATAAATTAGTGTAAAATAAATTTTACATTTTGGAATTATCGGGGTACAAAAAAACATTACGCAAAATATTGAATAATTGATAAAATACAATTACATCGTTCACGATAATGGACGGTCACGATAAAGATAATTACATTGGAAGACTTATAGAAATCATATAAATGATTATAATAAAAACACGAGTGATATCATCGTAGAGTAACCTATTTTAAGACCGTTTCATACAAGAATTAGTACACCGTAAGTTTCATAAGCTCATGAACTCGGCCACAGTTAAATGACAAAACCACATAATCAATGCTAAAATTGCTGAATCTACTCAATTTCATAAGCTCATGAACTCGGCATCTTGTACTATCCGACTCAAAGATAACCAACATAAAACTTTGGTACGACACATCGTTCAGCAGTTTCCAAATCTGACAAATCCGATTATCAACTTCCAATTCTCAGATACCTTGAAAAGAAGTAGTCCACAAAATAAACAAAGCACGACAACACGTGTATGATACGATGAATAACACTGAATATTCAGCAACATTAGCATATCCACTCAGCAGAAATATACTAACAAACATTTAATTCTGCTGATTTTCAGTAACTTACGACCAAAAACAATACATTCTATATACGAAATATACGAATTCAGCATTTCCGATATTATTAATCGCAAAAGTGCAGCACTGATTTCAATGCATGTCCACTGCACATAACATGATTACAAAAGTGCATTTCGCCTGGGTGCTCAACTAGTAATATACTCCGTAATTAATTCGTAGAAAAACATTATTTGATTCAAAAACAAAACGCAAAAAGAAATTAAAATTAAAAAAAAAAAAAAAAAAAAAAAAAAAAAAAAAACAATGAAATTTACCAATTCAATGTCTCTTTCCACAGGACCAACTCTAGAAGGATCAGAATTCATCGCCGCGGAATTTGAAAACAATTCACCTGACAATGAGTCCCTCTGAAATCGATTTTTCTTCCATTAATTTTCCGCGAAAAAAAAAAAATTACTGAACTGAACAAGAACAGCCCACTGAGCTGAAGATTCAACGATTCAGCTGGAAAAATCAAACTAAACTAGTTTAATAAGACTAAAGAAAGTGGTGAACAACGTTAATCGGGAGAAAAAGTTGAAGAATTAGGGTTTGAATTAAATTGATTTAAAATCAAAATTAGGGTTTATGAGGTAAAATTGTGAGAGTCAAAATGAAGAAATTTCCGGTGATTAGTAATTAATACGAAGTACTCCGTATGAAGAATAAGATTTTAGAAAACAAATTACGGAGTACTCCGTGTATAATATGAGGATGAAAATTTGTCGATTTGGTAAAGCGAAATAAGTGGTGAAAAGTGCAGTAGTAGTGTGATTTAGTCCAAAGTTTCACTCTACTTCACTATTTCTTGTCCATTCTTTTTACATACTAGTTGTTGGACTGCCCTCAATGCGAGTTTTCTTCTTGGGTTAAATTGTTGTATTGTTTCGTTTTTTTTTTTAAGTGATCTTTACTCTGTCGTTAAATTCTTTGGTTGTCATTTTTTTTTTCTTCGTTGATTATTGTTGGAATTCATTTTGGTTGTACAATATATAACTCGTTAATGATGTGTAAACTCTTGGAGTCTTGGTTTGTCATATCTATATATAATATTAAAAGACAATCCTCATAAGTTTGCTCGTGAAAAACACTCAAAAACATACACTAATAACGCCCTCATTCCGCCACGTCATCTATTGTGCTCCACGTCATAATTGTCTACCCGGCTCAAATTTCGCTCCAACTTCTTTCATCTTCCTCGTCCTTTTGTCGTTCACATAATAACAAACATTAATAACGAATTAAATATAAAGACAAATAGTAATAATAATAATAATAATAACAATAATAATAATAATAATAATAATAATAATAATAACAACAACAACAACAACAACAACAACAACAACAACAACAACAACAACAACAACAACAACAACAACAACAACACCACTAATAATAACAAGAAATAAATAATAATAAAAAAAATTAATAATAACAAGGAAAATAAGAATTTTAATTAAAAAAAAAAACTTAAACAAATACCCGAAAAAAAAAACCAACTGAAACACTAATATATTGATTGTGCTCTAATATATTGTCACGTTGGACAATTAACGAAATTACATACGTAAAGTGTCACATCTGATGCAGATTAAATGAGATAGAGAATACAAAGAGACATGAAATTCATTGATAGCATGTTCATATATGTTCAAAGAAAGTTCAACAAAATAACGGAGTAGTTACATTTATTCATGCCAAAACTGTTTTACTCGAGTAAGTCTTGTGATAGATGATTTTTTTTTTAGACTAGAGTCAAATAAGTGTCACTAAATACTCAATAGTGATTACCATACACCTAAATGCGGGTGAAAAAAAATAGTCTAAAAAAACCGTCATTTTTAAGACAAAGTGCGCTTACTCATATTTCCAACATCACTCTTACAATAGTTAAATTTTAATCATAAGAACTTTGTCGCACGCATGAGATGGTTTTACGCAAAACTTACTCAACATATTAAATTAACTATTTTGAACCAAATAATTAATAATATAAGAAACCAAAAGACATGAACTATTACTTTATAACATCCATGCATTATTTCTCTTATTTTATAAGTTAGAAATTTCAAATGTCATGTATTCAAGCTCATTAATTCTCATGCTTTTATATTTAAATACTCCGTATTATTTGTTTATCATTTATACTTTTGGTTTTTTTGTCTAGACTTATTTTATGATAAATTATTAACTTTTTATTTATATGTGCAGGAGTATATATAAAATTTAGAAGAATGGGGATGACAATGAGGTAATGTCGTTTTGTTATTTTTTTTTATTGAAAAAAAAATGAAAGCATATTAGAATAAGAGCTTGATTATTTTATTTTTTGTATGTTTTATGTTTTACTACTTTTATTAACTTGATATATTAAATTATACTTCATAGGATTTTAGAATATTGGTGATATATTTTTTTTATCAATTAAATATTCTTAATTAACTACCTTTCTTTATATGTGCAGAAGTCATTGTAGAAATCGTAAAAGCAAGAACGATTAACGAGGTAAAGTTATTTTGTTAATTCTTTCTTTAAACAAATATGAAAGTATATTAGAAATAGAGATCCATTATTTGGTTTTTTTGGTTTTATGATTTGTTACTTTTATTAACTTTATATATTACAATGATACTTGAGAGGTTTTAAAATATTTGTGATATATTTTTTTATCAGTTAAATATTAATTAACTACCTTTCTTTATATGTGTAGGGCTAATTGTAGAACTCACTAAAATGAGAATTAATTCTCATGCTTCATATCTAAAATATTTTTTTTGGTTTCTAATTTCATATTTGTTATTTATATTGTCATGTATTTACTTTATCATTCAATCTCAACTATGTCTTTTATATGCGCGAAAGTGGTAATCGAACCCCTTTACTTTGTCTAATCGTGAGATTAAGCCCCTTAAGTTTTAATTGGAGTAATTAGACCCCTTAAGTTAGATAATCGGTGAAATTAACCCATTTTCTCAATATCTCATGATAAATTGTATTTATCATATCATATGTGCAACATACAAATATCTAAATTAATAAATAATTATGTCTAGATAAAAAAAAATATAGTATAAGTAATTTTAATTAGAAAATTAATAATTTAGATTAAACTAAAATAAGTAAATTAACAAAATATATATATTTAAAACTAATCTAGACCTAAATTTTTTGAAAAGATACTAAAAAAAGCCTTTTGCTTTATAAAACTTTTTATTTTGTAAATAATGAGATTAATTTTATCTTTTTATTTCGTAAATTTATTTCGTAAAATTTTTCAAAAGATACTAAAAAAAAATATTGTCATTATTTTTAATTTAATTAACTTTCTTATAACTAAAATGTAAGTCATCATCTAAAAATAATTTATTTTTTCCCTTAATTTCATTTTTATTTATTTTGTTTTAACAAATTAATTAAAATAAAAGAACCAAAACATAAGAATCATTCATTCACAAAATTAATGCATTAATTTAGTTGGTATGAGAATTAAAAATTTTCAAAGGTTATGAAAAAATAAAATCATTATTTCTCATCCCTTTATTTTTAAATGTTTTTGCGTTATTAATTTCATATTTTTATTTTGTTTCTAAAATTTATATTAAGTTACAATAGTAACTATTTATTTTATATGTGTTCAGAACTATTCTCGAAATTATAAAGTTTGAGGATGATTATTATGAAATAAGTTATAAATTAACTTTTATTAAATTAATCTAAACATATTCGAAGTTGATGAACGAAAACAACTTACAGTAAGTATTCTAACATACATACTTAATATAAATATCAATTAAGCTTGATGTATAAAAATGAACGTGTACTTTTTAAAATGTGAAAAGTGCTCGATGAATTTCTCAAAAAAATTTGAAAACTTTTTCGGAATCATTTTAGTATTATATAAAAAAGAAATGTAACCACCATTATAAGTGACTATAAAAAAATGTATCTTCTATTCGAATGTACCCAATATGTTTGATCTTTATTCTTAACTAATATTGCAACAACTCGGTTTTTCGTGACTTAATTAAACTAAGGCGGAAATATTAATTAAGTATTTTGTATTACAAAACCAGCTGTAATCGTCTTACAACTCAAAATACATAATCAGGGTTATAGATAAACATGGTTATTAATTTACCATCTCTCAAAATGCAAAGGAAGACCTTCAATCCCCTGGTATTCATCGTCAATTAACCTCAAAGTACCTATGTATAATCCGTAAGACTCGATTTCATCTCGCACACGCTAAGCCTTATAAACCCATAACAATAAACATATATGTAGTAGCATTATCATATACATGTGTAATAAAGTTTGTATATTCTTGGAGTAAAAAGGGTAAAGTGGGAAAAAAGAATGAAAAGAGTATATAACTTGAGTAAAATCCGTATATGAAAAATCAATTACGAAAAAGGAAATTAAAGCACAAAGTAAACAACTTGAAATGCCACAAATCAACATTAACTCAACAGTCAACAACATTTCCTTAAAATTCACTTTTGTTCTCGGCCAAAGTCTTAAGTGGTCTATGAGCTAACGAAACTGTGAAATTTGACAATATAGCAGAGAAATACGGAATCAAACCACATCAATTTAGACAATGCATAACATTGATTGAAATTAAGAAATCTCAAATTAAAACTTTAAGGCAGACATTAAATATAAAAGAACTAAAAACTATAAAGGCAGACATCAAATATAAGAGGACTAAAAGACTAAAAGTGTTAAACCTACAAATTAATCAACCACAATAGGTTGGAAATGCACATCACAAATTCAGATTAGGAAAATCACAACCTCAAGTTGGGTACTTAAAGAATGAGAGTTAAATCATACACATCGTGTCATATGCTTATATATGAAAATACAAAACAAATGATAATAGAAGATCTCTATGGACATCCACACCACAAATCCAAACTATAACAAATAAAAAACAATTCTAACAGAACACAAACCTTATTTAACCAAACAAAGGATATCATTGTGACAACAACGGTAATACAACAACCACACCGGCAAAATAGTTGTAAGCTTGCATCACATTGACCTAAGCGTTTCAACTAATTGTAATGCACAACTAATTGTAATTCATCAAATTGATTATCTATTGCCAATATTGGTTATCTCGACAAATAGTTAAAAACTTGCATCATAGTGACTTAAGCGTTACGAAGTCCTTCAAACCAACCGAATGCTTAATGTACAGGTGCTCAACCGTTTTAGGATAGTAATACAAAAGTAATCGAGTGATTCCCTTACGTTTGTGCTTTACGCAAATAGTATAAGGGAAGTTGAGATGGTGAGTTTGGCATACTACTAAATTTACTCCGTAATTCATTTGTTTTACTTTTTCTTTTGAAAACATTAAAACATGAGTGACTTTATTACATAATGACATGGCATCATAGTTTGTAAAATTAGCTTAGTTGGCGCACTAATATGAAGCCTCCAAATAATAGTTTAGTCGTTTCAGTGATTTCACACATATAAAGTATCTAAGGAATACATGATTATTAAAACGTAAAACATTTCAAATCATATTTTAAGCATAACTCATAGCAATTTCATATAATGTAAACACCATGATATATAAAACTTGATACATTTCGATCGTATTGCATTAATCATGATCTATTCAATAAACACATACGTGTGAACAAACATGCAATATCTTATATCTCATATAGCACGAGGGATAGTCGACCCTTCTCATATCAAAACAATTATACGTGACTATGACCAACCTTCTACATCACCAAATAATTAATGTGCAGGTGCAAAGCAACTACTGTCAACATACGCCACAAAGGTGTACTTCAACTTAAACATACCCGAGCCAAACCAAGTCATGGAGAGGTCAAAACAACCCAAAATGAAATTAACCACCTTCTAACAACCACAGTACTTCAACCAACTAATAAAATCGTCAAATTTACAGGGATGACATACAAAGAGAAGTCAAGATAATTGGCCGCAAGCAAACTGACCAACATGATGAACTCGAGGCGAAAAAAATAGCCGAACACAAAACAAACCTCAACTACAACAACCCCCTTCAGAAAAACCTAACATGGAAAAATATAACAGGACAAACAATACCTATACCGCGGGACAATAACAGAAGTACGAATAGATGTGGACTAGCTATATGTATCATGCCAAGAGTGCAAAGCCGATTAGACGAAGAAGGCTATTGCCGACAATGTATCAAAAAGATAGCAGACCCAATTCAAAGATAAGTACAACAACCCGAGAAAAACACACCTAATAAAAAAAAAGGGAAAAACCGGACTTACTAAACCAAAATGCCAATACAGGTACAAGCTCATGGTCGCCATATCAGATGAAACAGAAACAACAACCGTTATGCTATTCAACAAAGAAGTAGAAAAAGTCGTCACTAAACCCATCGAAAGACTCCTAGCATAGCAATGAATGAGGAGGTAAGATACCTACACACTATTGATATGGAAACTACCGAAATTATAACAAACAAAACTAACTAACTAGCAACCTAACTGTAGGAGGACGGAAAAGAACAATGTACCGAATACTACAAGGTTGTATCGGCAAACAATATACCTTCAAAGTTAAGGTAGGAGTCAACAAGTACAAAAACGAAAAAGAGTTGAAAGTCCAAAAAACAATGAAATAACACAAACAAGACGACGTAACACACAACACGAACATCACCCAAGAACAGGTAAAAACACACACAAAACCACATAATGTAAAAATAACTAACCAAAAAAACATACAAACGCAGGAAAGCATCAAAGAAAGTCAAAACGCAGAACAAGAAAAGACTCGTCAACACCAAAAAAAAAATAACCAACATCATCATATGGCACTAGAAAAAACAAGTACGTAACCATCAAATCAGGACAAAAACCAGTATAAAAACAAACATTAACAACAAATAAATCCAGGCAAAAAAGGACGATACAAGCGATGAATACAAAGAAACACAGAAGAAATGACAAACAAAGCGCTACAAAGGAGACACAGCAACCAAGTGAAGGAAACCCACAAAATATGAAAACAACAAAGAAAAACTACAAATGAAACGATGGGTAACTGGGAAACAACTCACATTAAAAAGGACACAGTAGTAACATTCCTCCAAATTTTTAGGACACAATATTAGTTTCTTTTCATTTAATAAAACATGTCTTCAATACATAAAAAGTTTCGTAATTGTCCTTAGGAGTAAAAGTCCATGAAATTTGAGCGCTAACTCTCGCTCATCTTAGCCTCAAAGGCGCAGTTGTACCTTTGCGGAGAATTTATGATTTCATTAATTGTCTGATTGTGTAGTACATAGTATGTAATATGCGGTCGACATAATATGTAACATTTTCGATGTTTTTCGCCTAGAACTCATATTACGTCTATTCATTTAAGAGATTATTTTGAAATTTTAGATGAAAATTAATAATTATTAGTGACTATTATATTTACATGCACAAACACAGTTTGACAACCCACAACAAATACATCTTAAAATGTGAGCGACTCGCTCCGTGGATTCCACGGGGCACACCACTAGTTTACTTCAAAAAGGAAAACAAGGTGGCGTAACGTAGAAATGGCACAATTTAAAGAAGTTGGTTATAGTATTCATCCACAACTAACACATTTTTAATACTAAAACATACCGGGATAATGTCACATCCATTTAGCGGTGTAACGAGCGCATGCATCGTCTCCGTTATCCTCTTACCTTTCATCAGCATTTTAATACTCTTACTTGTCCTCCTATTTCTAGTATAATTTTCTCTTTTTCTCTTCTTCTTGTTACCCTTTCCCTCGTATTTGTCCTATGACATCGGATCCTCCTTTTCCCTCCATCTTTTCTCATTTGTCTTTTCTCCCCTTTCATATTCCTCGTCTTCTTCAATTTTCTTTATTCTTTATAGCCTTTTGTCAGTATATATCTTATCTTCTCCACACACTTCCGTCCACCCCACCTCTTCCTCCTCCTCTTCCTCTGCTTCCCCTCAATAATACTCATTTCTAACCTTAATCCCCATTCTTTTTATGGTCGTCATCATCCCTCCTTCCGGTTACTACTCCACTCATGTTAGCTTTATTTATTCTAGTTCTTTTTCTTGTATATCCGTCCTCTCCTCATCCATTATTTTTCGTCCTCTTTCTCCTCATCAAGCCTTCCCCTCCCCACTGATAATTTCGTCTTGATTTATCATTCATCTCCGGTTTTCCTAACTATATTGATACTTATTTTCCCTATCTTGATTATGCTCCTCCTCCTCCACCTTTCTTCCTTCCCCTCATACTCCCCCTCCCCCAAAATCCCCTTATCATTCTCTTTTACCTCATCCTCTCCTCCCTCTTTTTGACTACGAACTCATTTCCCTTTCATTTCTTCTCCACATCTTCTAACCTACCCATTGTAGTACTAACTCTACTCGATCTGCATATTCCCCCTTTATCCCTACATTTCTTCTATCTCTTGAATTAACAAATATATTGTAGCATGTTGTATTTAATAATGGTCCATACCATCTCCCCTTATCCACCCCACTCCCCCTCCTTATTTTTTTCACGGATTATTTTTTTCACAGATTGTTTTGTTAGAAGTTGTCATCTTTAGCTTTTTTAAAGTTTTATGATTTTGTAGTGTCTTTGTAATTTTCATGGATATTAGTACAAACCCAAATGTTGTACTTCCTCTGTCTCAGTCATTTATATACATTTCTCTAAAATCTCCATCACAAAAAAAGTCAAACTGTAAACAAATCACTGAAACAGAGGGAGTAATAAATTTGGATATGTCATATGATTTTATTATTTTGATGGATTGTGACTGTGTTACCATCTCGCTTTATTTTTTACATACAATAGTGAAATTCGCAAGACTCGAGAGCTTGTTCAATTCGGCCATAATAGTTGCTGGTGTGAAGCAGCTAAATAACTTATTGATAAATGTGGCCATTTCCTTTCATCTTCAAGCTCTTTATTTATTAATTTCCTCTTGTTTCTCTTATTGCTCCCTACATACCATTTCCTTTTTCGATATCCTTCATTATCTAATTTTTTAACTCTTAAATTAACACAAACTTCTCCTCCTTATCTTTCCTTACTCTTCATTCTGCCGTCAATCCCCTTTGTTTTTCTCTTTCAGTATATTTTTCGTCATTTCCTCTACTCTTACTTTTTTTCCTATTTCTCGATTAGTCATCTCTTACTAATTTCTCCAACTTCCTATTTTACTATCACATCTCCTTCGCCTTATTATTCATTACTCTTGTAATACTCCTTTTACTTTTCTTCATCATCTGTCTATTTTTTTCGTTCCTCTCATATATTATTCTTATAGTCACCATTCCTAATGTTTTATTTTTTTACATATTTGTCCGCCTCCGCTCGTGTTACTCATATTTTCACGATTCCATATCCTCCTCCTTCTCCTCCTCCTCCTCCTCCTTTTCCTCCTCATATTTTTCTCTACTAGTTGTTGGACCGCGCGCTCCCCCAATGCGGTGTTTTTGTGTTTGGTTTTTGCGAGTGTGGTATCTTTAGTAGTTTCTGGTGTTCAGAAGGGTTTCGTGAAATTTTAGTGACATCGTGCATGCGACTCATATTTTCTTTGGACACTATAGAGAAACAAGAAGTACTTGGAAATGGATTGGCCCCCAGAATGCGAATTGATGGTAATGTGAAGATGGTAAAGTAGCGGTCAATTTATGGAAATGAGAAGGTTTCATTGTTTGTTCAATAGCTGAGGCAGCTTTACTTCTGAAGTAGTTGAAGCATATATTACACTAATGTCTAGCAGAGCATATGAATTTTTGTGAATGCACTTAATAGACGTAAGAAAACGTTACTGACAATGCATAAAGTGCGTTGATGCAGCTTCACTTCTTAAGTAGTCGAAGCGTAAACTACACTAACGTGTAGCAGACTATACAAAATGTTGCGACTGCACTGATACACGTACGAAAACGCGGCCGATAATGCGAGAAGCGCCTACTTAAACGGCTAAATAGCAGAACTATTGGTCAAAACAAATAGGCCTCGCTACACTGCAGTTAGTTGTGCTCGGTTGAAACTTGATAGAGTGGGGGCATAACAAAAGCTGAACATATTTTACATGACTGGAAGTTTGGGCTGATCTATTCATTCGTTGTTGTTGTTTTGTTGTTGGTTTCAGCGAACGTAGCAAGTAGATTATCTGGTACCTCGAAGAATGCAGGGGTACTTGTACCTGTAGTTTGTCTGTGGACATCTGACTGTGTGCAGTATCTCCTTTTCTTCGGTGGAGGTGGATGTTTTAGAGTTGTAGTCACTATCTGCTGTGCATCATCTGTAGGAGTTGAGTAGCCACTTGGCAATTCTACAATTCCGTATTCTCCGTGGTCGTTGAATGGAAGGATTACCTCCCTTGCAGCCAGGTATAGCTTATTAGCAGTTTCTTTGAGGTTATCTTTCGTACCCGTTGCAGTCCTGTCGTAGTTTGCATCTATAATCTGCAGTTTATAGATTGGAATTAGAAAAATAATAACTTTGCGAGCTAATCGGTTTGCTGCTGCTTGTCTGCTTTTACATGTTGGGCCGAAAATGTATTCAGTCTGTTGTAACTTCTTAGAGGTGGGCAAGATTATCCATGCTAGGAAATGGCCTTCTGAAGTTTGAACAGTGTCAATTGGTTCGACAGTTAGTTCAATTGTTTGTAGTATACGATACATTGTATCAATGTAGTCGATAGTGATTGGATTCATTGTTTTTTTTTCGTGAATGCTTTCAGCAATTGTATCCCAAGCCTTTTCCATTCGTTCATGTTGTAGTTCTGTTTCGAAGCGCCTTAGTGTGCGGAGAGCGGCGCAGGTTTTTACAGTTCCTTTTCTAGTTGTTATGTCCTGAATTGTTAGCTGGTATTTGCTGGTGAGGTCGACGACTGCGAGCTCTACAACCTGTTCACACGAATGAATTACGTCGCCAGCTTGGCTGCCTACATAGACAGCTGAAAGATCTGCTGTGCCGTCTGAGATGAACACAGCTGTTGTGTTTGAAGTTTCATCAACCAAACGGTACGTGGGCGCTGGGAAAGCTAAGGCGTTGGTAATTTTTAGAAGAAGTGGACAAAACCGGATAGCTATTTTGATAGTTTCTTCTTCACTTGCCTGACATTGTTATTGTTATATGGTTAGTAAGTATAGCAATACATGTATAACATAGCGTTTATTTGTATGACAAAATTAAAGCAAAGTGATGGAAACATTAGGGATGGAAGTGTGTAGTAGATTGTATTTGGAAATGTCTGTTAGATTGTTACAGTATATATGTCACGACTGAATCTTGTTCGGAATGCAATTTGATATGAATGCAAACTAAATTTACCTGTTCATGAAGTGTTGGGTTTTGCTGTGTCATTTTTGGGTTTCCACTGTGTTGAATATGTGGAAAAGTGAGATGAGTTTCTAATAAGCGATGGTACGTACTTGGTGTGTGTAGGAGGGGTGTTAGTTTGGCTTTTTGAATTTAGGAATATGGAGTTTTAGTTTGGGGCTTTATTTATAAGGTCAGTTTCTGAGTTGTTGGACTGTAGGAGGGGTTGACTTTGTGTCTTTGTGGGTGTACTTTTGGAAAGGGATTGTGCAATATATTATGGGGACATTGTCTTGACTGGCTGTTTCTTGGGCTGAAGGCTATTTTTTGGCTGTGGTGTGATTGTGGCGATGTTGATTGGGTATTTTTCGTTGCAAATTTTTGCTCGTATCGGTGAAAATGTATTAAGGCAACGAAGTGTGGACATATCCCGCGGCAAATAATTTCGCAAAGTTGAAGTGAAAGGGTGTTTTTATTTTTTCTAAGAACAAATCTAGATAGTGAGTGGGACAGATTTTAGAGGTATGGCCATTACAGTGTTCTGTGATATTTTGTCAGACTATGAAGTTGACTTTGTAGTTCGTGAAACGTGGGCATGGGTTGGGACTGAATGATTCATAATTTACTCATTGTCATTGTGTGTTGCAGTGACCAATTGTGCTGTGTGTTTAAGAAGTTTTTTTTTTGGATGGTAGTGAATAGTGCCTTGCGAATAGCTAGATAAATTGTGCCTAAGTCATTGGCAGACCACCCCATTTTCTTGTCTTGCACTAATCAGTTTGTTAATTCCTTGAGCAGATTACGTAGAGATGGAGGCGATACTTTGTCCCAAAATTTACGACAACTACAAAGTCATGTGTGATGAGTATGTAGCACAGAACAAGGCACGGATAAGTGTATCAGTCGCGCGTTTCTTAAATGGTAATACGCCAGGACCTGATGTAATGGATGAGCTGAAAGACCGGTCAGTTCATCCGGCACTACAAAGCATTGATATAGTGCAGCATATATTTGGCAAAGTAGGGAAAGAAGGTCGGAAGAACATGGTGGAGACTTGTAAAAAGTGGGCGAAGTGGTTTCTAATAAGCGGGCCTCATTCTGAGAACGAATATCCTGCCCAACTAAGGCGGCGTGAACACGCTCTTTCTGTCAGTCGTTTTGAAGGGGATGTTAGAGTCGATACTTTCTGTTACTGTCATGAAGCCGCAACTGTGGAAGAAGTGGAGGTAATTCATGCTGAGAACAGTTTTCCTCGCATAGGTGAGGTAACCGAGCCAGGTTATATGGTTGATCTAAGAGTACATCCACGTTACCTTGAGTATGTTATCGAACACATGATTGATGCATCCAGCGATGATGAGTCCTAAATAAGTATCAATGTTTTGTGGTTGGAATTTTGTAAGATATGGTTATTGAAGCATATTTAAGCCGCATTTACTATCAAGACGTCTCTGAAGATTTACGTGATTATTAAGATGTATTGGAACGTGTTTTGTAGTTGATGTTTAAATCTTCAGTGCTGAAGCCGGCGCTATTATTTTGGGTTTGAGAAGTTTTGAATTTATGTATCTGTAAGGTGGTATTGGATGTGTGGAGCTGTAAACTACTGTCTCTGTAGAGTTTTGTAGTTTTTTTTCCAGCTGACTTTTGCTTTAATTTCTGTGTAAATGTATTTGTGAACTTAGGAAGTGACTTAAATATTAGTCTCTGCAAAATTAGTGCTGTTATTTTTTCATCCATTAGGCACGAACACTTTCGAGGCAAAATGTATTCATTGAACTAAAGAAAACATACAGTGACTACCAATCTCGGCGTGATTAGTAGTTTTACATTGAACGGGGAATTCAACGGCTAATTCATTTGAAACATGGACTGTCTCCGTGCACAGCCATAGTATTGTTGCCACTCTTTTCTCATGAACGTTTTTTGATGTTTGGTGTCCCGTTTTTTTAATTGTTGTTGAGTTGAGCTGCGAGCCCGTCAAACCATAATGGTTGCATGCCAAATGTAACGTAGTGGATGCTTTCTATTTCAGTTTGTGTTTGTGCTTCGTGGCAGTAGCAGTACTGTTGCACCAACGTCGTTCCTGATATTTTGGCAATGGAGAATGGCAGTTCGACTTTGGTTAGTGTAGATTCGTACTCTAAGGAAGCTCGGTGTCCTGTTAGAAGAAACCATGCAGCCCACTCTTTGCACACTTCTACCATGTTTTTCCTTGTGTTGTTATCTGCAAAACGGAATATATTTGAAATTATTGGATAGCTGTGTAGCTCTCCCGGGTACTTGCCAATAAGTAATTCTTCAGCTGTTTGTGTGTTTGCTGCATCTAGGTATTTAAGCTTACTGACAATCCTTTCCTTTTCTGTTTTGCTGTAATCGTTGCACATAGAGTTGAAATTGTTTACATACATTTTGCATCTTGTCGTACGATCCATCTTTGTATTTGTTGGTTTGTTTGTGAGGTGAAGTCGTTCTTTGTTGGTCTTCATTGTATATAATATATATAGAGAGTAGAAGAGAGTGGTAATTATTCATGCTTGTTGTATGGAGCGTAATTGACAGTGTTTCTGTTTTCTGTTCTGTGATTTGACTTTGCCTTGCCAGTGTTAGCATGGTTATGTGTAATTCATGAGTGGAAATCAGTAAGTTGTCTAACGCACGCTGTCAGGAAATTTGTGGAAGTTAGTGAGAGTAATATCTGTGAGTGTAAGAAGATTTGGGAGGAGTAAGTTGAAGAGTAGGATGTCAGCAGACAAGTAAGGTAGAGTGTAGGGATAGTCAAGGAGGAGGAAGTGTGCGGAAAGGTTGTGGCAGAGGAGCAATAAGTTTTGAATTAAATATTTTTTTGTATCTTGTTGAAATGAGTTGAGGTGAAAGTGTCATGGTGTACTGCTTTTACAGGTCAGAGGAGCCGGAGAAGTTATGCGTGGAAGTCAGCAAAAGTTTTTTAGAAGAAGTCTGAGAACAGGCTTTGACACAGTTGTTATAGTTGGAATTTGCTAGTCCTGGTGTAACTAATTTGGAACCTATAATGCAAACGTTTGGTTGGCAAGTACTGTTGTGGAGGTTTGATGGTCTGTTTAGATGTGGTTGTTGATTTTGGTGGTACAGAGCCTGAGATCTGAAATTTAGTTCACGTTTGTGGTTGTACGTTTAGTTAGCGTTAATCGGCAACGTATAAGCTGAAATGAAAGGCAGGTGATTGTATGTAGCCAATTTAGGTATAATGAGACGTCGTTATACTGCGTGATTTTAAAACAATTTGAAGTTAGATTTGCAGCATTTAGTGTTGCCTGTGACTCTTGTCGAGCGTGAATTATGTTTCTCAGCAGCGGTGTTCGAGTCGGTGTTATTCAGCATACTGGAGTGTGCGTTAGTGTATCTTTGCTGTCGCGTTTTGGGTGGATGGTTTTGCTTGAGTTTTCTGGCGAGGACTAATATTTGCGTGGGAATTTGTATTGGTAGTTGTTTAAATCCCATGCAGTTGCATTATAGGAAAGTTGTGTTGCTTTTGTGGCTGTTATTGTTATACGCTGTCAAATGGTCGACTGAACATATTTTGCGGTTCAAGTGTGTTTAATTTGTTCCGTGTTTTCAAGGGGGAATTAGAATGTTCAGTGATTGTCATTGTCATGAAGCCGTAATGGTTGAAGAAGTGGAGACTATTCATACTGCAAATAAAGGGGCTCATATCTGTACGGTGGATGAACCAGAGTATGGTTTTGACATGCTACACTTCGTATAGCTTACAACACGCAGTATCTCATTTGTCGTAGTCATAGGTACTTACACGAGAAAATTAGATTGGGGGCTAACAAAGAGACTGTTGCGTTCAAATGGTATTAATAACGATGAAAGATAGGGTGCATTTGGCCGTTTAAGTTGTTTTTATATAGTCTTAAATTAGGCTATAAAATGGCCCATTGATGATTTCTGCCATTGATGAGATATAAAATGGCCCATCGATGATTTGTGCCATTGATGACTTGTTGAGATCTGGTTGCTGATTTTTCTGTTATACAGCGTGAAATATCATATTTGCTTCACGTTTGTGGTTGTACTTTGAGTTAGCGTCAATTGGCAATATAGAAGTTGTAATGAAATGTAGCTGATTGTTCGGAGGCAATTTAGTCTCAGTGAGATGCTGTTGTACTGGATGTTTGACAAACAATTTGAAGTTAGATTCGCAACATATTTTTTTGCCTGCGATGAGTGTGCAGCGGGAGTTATGTCTGTCAGCAGCGGTGTTCGAGTAGTTGTTCTTCAGCATATTGGAGTGTGTAATAGCGGTGTTTTGCTATACCCTGTGAAATACTTCTTCGTTTAGGGTGGCTGGCGTTGCCCGAGTTTTCCGGGCAATGATTATTAGCTGTTTGGGAATTTGTATTGGTAGTTGTCGTAACCCTATTCATTTTCAGTATAGGAAAGCTGTGTCATTTTCGTGGTTGTTATTGCTATAGCTTGGAAACGTTTTGGCTGAACTTTTGTTTGGTGTTTCGAGTGGGCTTATTTTGTTCTGTGTTTTTAAGGGCCAGTTAAAGTGGGCAGGTGTCGTGATTGTCATGAAGCCGTAGTTGTTGTAAAAGCGGATGTCATTCATATGACAAATAAATGGCCCATTCATGGTTTGTGGTACTGCTGAGGTATAAAATAGGCTGAGGCCCATTAATGAGAATTCCATTTCAAAAATACAAGATCTATTGTCGGTAGGCTCTATTGAAAATATCTAGTTGACCCCCAAAAAAAAACGGAGTACTTATTATATAATGAGATGGTTTAACAGCTTGAAAGGGTATAGTATTGTCAAAAAAAATGTAACCTTTTGTTCAGGTTTTTTACTACTGTTTGTTTGATGTTTATTAGGAAAAAGGTTTATTCATACTTCTTCCATTTAAAACGAAATTGCACATATGTTGTATGCATAAGTTTTAAGAATACTATTTACAATATTAAAAGAACAATTAGTGGAGAGTAAATTTTAATATTTAATGTTAATTGTGCTGAAAATGTGGTTGGTAGTAATATAATAGTAATATTTGTACAACTTAAAAAGAAAATGTACAATTTGGATTTGAATGGACCGAAAAAGAATAAGTGTAAATTTGAGTTAACTGGAAGAAGTATTCGATGTTTGTAAGTTCAAATATGTTATGATAATATATTACTTCTTCTATTCCATTTGATTCTAACCCTTTTTTTTTTTCGGAAATTCCAATTAATTTTATACATTTTTATTTTGGACCGTACTTTATTAGACTAAAAGACCAATATATCCTTCATTAATAGCTCACCCAACCCACTTGCAAACAATAAATTAGGGGTAGTTTGGTAATTTAATTGTCTATTCCATTTGTTTTTTTTCTACCTTAATTACCGTGTTTTGGTCAAATGTATAGAATTAAATGGAATGGAGGAAGTATTAATACATATTTTTTTTTTGGGGAATTTCCAATCAATTTTATAAGTTTGTGGATAAAGATAGTTGAATGGAACGATATTTTTTGGTTTTTTGAAAAATGTTATATTTCTTGTATTTGATAACTAATAAGTAATAAATACTAACTTTCCATTTATTTTGATGCTCCCACTTTTTCGAATAATTGTTTTATTCGGGATCTTTTTTGGTATTTTGTATTTTTTTTTGAAAAATGTTGTGTTTTTTTTTTTTTTATTTTGGTGTTTATATAATTGAATTTTATTAAGGTTTTTTTTTTTTTTTGTGAAAGTATTGTGGAATGTAGTTTAAAGTTAAATGTAATTTAAATTAGCAGCAGAATTAGTAAATACTTGTACCAACAATTTCCATGTGTGCTATCCTCTACCCTTCACTGAAAGTAAAATGGGAGGCGTTGCTTTTTATGGGAACTTGGGACTTGTGATTTATTGTGGCCACATTTTTGGCTGAGAAGTCTTTTCGTTGTCTGTTTGCATTTTGCAGTTGTTGGCTTTCGTGTTTTCTTTGCGAACAGTTGAGCTGTGGAGGAAAGCCGAGTCCCTTTTTTTGGGGGTCAGCTTGTCATGTGGGTGGTTTGAATGGTTTGTCACAATTAATGGATGGTCTTATTTGCGCGTACTGTTTTTAGTTAGGCATTTGTTGTGGTAGAACCAATTACGATTTACAAATTCTCATATAAAACGGGTAACCCGTTTTAAGTTTAAAACGGGTCAAATAGTTAGAATACGACCAAATTTTACAGTGTAGGAAAAAGTAGAGTGTTTTGTGTTATGTGTACAAGTGGATGAGTGTTTGACCCGTTCTAACCTTAAAACGGATGACCCGTTTAAGAGAGACTTATTGATTACGATTTGTGGTTCGAGAGTAAAGTGCATGTATAGATCATCAATCTATCGATCGCGGTTACCTGGAGTTCGCACATAGGGTAATTGAGTTTGCTGATTTTTATATGGAATTAGAATTTGTTTTATGTTTTATTTATGTAAATGGTTGTTGTTTTTTTTTTTTTTAAAAAAAGTATTCTACATACGCTGTTGACGATATTTAGCTTAATGTATTTGTGCAAATTGTTTTGGAGCTAAAGCACAATGTTTTATTACGACTACTACTACTTGTTGAAATTGCAATAGAGAAAGCTACCACACGATTTTACTTCTAAATTAAACAACTTTTGCTGGAAATATTTATTGTCCAAACTAACATCGACCGTGTCATCAATCTTTGCTACTTCACTTTTTTTTTTTTTCCCCGAGATCAATAAAAAGTAGCTCCGCGGTTACAGCTGTCCTCAGACGAAGGCGATGAAGGACCTAGACTTTCTCGATATTCGCAGTAAATATCAATCAACTGTAATTCTTGTCTAGGAATTAAGACTCTTTCAGTTCCGCCTAAACCGCAAAGTTCCATTATGAAGCTCCATTGAAGAAATTTTTGTAGGCGGGTGAATAGTTCGATGACATCTTCCTTGAATGTTGTTAATTCTTCACTTTTTTGTCTTACATCCTCTAAAATGGTAAAAGAAATAGTTTATTACACATGGTAAATAGTATTAGTAAGAAATAGAATTCGAGCTAATTGATACCTGGTGACGCGACATTGCTGAGTATTGGGTAGGTTATCGGGGTGACTCGATTATGTTCAACTGCAGCTGTTGTACGTAGCATAGGTGGTGTGTTAATCAAATTAGTAGTGGTGGGCGGAACAAGTATTGTGTTCAAGCGATCGATTAATGTACGTGTTTCAGAAATTATTTTATCAATGTGAAATTGATAATGCCTAACTTTTTCTATATTGGACATTTTTGGAGGCATTTTTTCCCCTTTTTTTTTGTTTTGTTTAGATTTAGATTTTAGATTAGAAGAGGATTGGGAAAGAGGTGAACGGAATGAATGGGTAAGTATGCTATTTATAAGGGGCTAGATATTTTCAAATTGGAAGAATAGAGTTTCTACTTAAGTTGTCTTTGTGTTTCTGGTGATATGACTTTTGTAAAACAATACAGAAGTTTTCAGCGAAATAATGTACGTATAAGCGGACACTGTAGTCTTGAGTCAATGCATGTGCCGTTCATTTTCAGCGAAAATATGTACTTCCTCTCATTTTTTTCGATCTTTTCATTCGATTAAAATAATACATTTATTTAATCAATAAGTGGGAAGATTAAAAGAAATGGGAGGCAGTATTATGTTGTGTGTGCAATAGTATATCAGTTTGACGTTACCTTTATGCTTTGCTAAGTAGCTTTCTTTACTAAATTGTTATATAGTCATTCCTTTAAAATCCCAATTACTACTTTATTTTTACACATTTGTCGATGCGACGTTTGTGGATTTAGATTCCGGAAAAGTTTGAAGCCCATGCAGTAGGTAATGCTAGTACAGATATTTTACATCGCAAAATGCCTGACTTTAGGTCTTTTAATCTTTAGTAATCTAGTATTTTTTAAGACATAGAAGGTACATAACAACATTTTGAGAATTTGTTAATAGAGACATTAGTTAAGTCTTCTAATTAGACAGCCGAAAAGAAGACCAAAGTGACTATATAGCTGGTTCACTGAACAGCTTCTACTTCAATTAAACTTCATGTAAGCGAAGCGGGCAGCAAAGAGCCTTATGGTGCGATACACGTTTCTGGTATCAGCGTTTGTGCGTGCGAAGGCTTCTTCAATCCATTCTCCCGGAACGGAGCAGGTCACGTATTGGTCTGCTCTGTCGGCGAATTCGTCGATGTCTTCGGGAGTCGCCATCCAGCCAAATGGTTGTCGGGTTAATACAAGCATTTCCCACTCCATTTTACCACGTCTTGCGCTGTCGAAATGAATATGTAGTTGCATCGCTGCCTTAAAATCTTCGGCGGTGTCGCCGAAAATAAGAATAGCATGACCCCTTTCCCCGCTTTCGCTGCCACTGATAGCACCTTCTGAACTTCGATGTCCAATTTGTTCAGAATATGGCGCCCTAAAGCTGTATAGCTTTTGCTTTCGGTGGGTGGTAGATTCTTCACAATTACGCTGTATGGCTGTAGGTAGTGATTCGTGGAGTGGCCGTCACTGCCCAAGTCGTCGGTTAGTTCTGAGTTATTAGAAGTCATGGATGAGTGAGACATATTTGTAGTGCTGGGCTGTTACCAGAAGACATAATTGCTGCACTGTTAGATTGCACAACTCATTGATTTGTATTGTTCTTTTAACGGCTTGTTAGAACAGCAACATTATCCTAACAATGGTGACAAACCCAGAAAAACAGAGAAACCCTAGAATCGGAAATCAAAAGAGGGTAAACGAAAAGATAGTGTTCGAGAGAGAGAGAGAGCTATAAAATTTTGAAGAAGTAATTTTGTATTGATGAATGCAGTGATTCTAACGATGAATATAACAAGCATTTATAGCGAACAATCGCAAGCAGGTGAGAAGAAAAGCAGAGTCTATAAACCCTAATTCAACCAACTTATTCTAATAAACTTAACCACCTTTTCCTCCTTATAACTACCTTAATACAACCATTTCCAACACGGTTTCGCCTCCTTTTGCGGCTTTAAATTTTAAAAAACAGTAGCTGGGGAAGGTGTAGTTGTATTTGTTTTTACTTTGTTACACACGCAAAATATAGACAAAATATAGTTTAGCAGTTTGCATGGCAGAAAATACTGATCTGAAACTCAACGAAGTTACCAAACCAGTCGATCCTTCCCACATAAAATAGAGTGCAGTTGGAAATCTACACCTAATGTACAAGGAAGAGAACATACCTGCGAAGTTGTTATGTTTTGGTGTTTTTTGGGTTTGGTTTAGACAACCACGGGGTGCTTCTTTTGAAGGTTGGTGAGTGCAGGGAATGTGAATGGTTTGTGTATAAATTTGGGTTGGTATTTATGTGGTGTTTTCTTGAGGGGCACACGTTTGTGTGCATTTGTGCTGGTATTTTGTTTGCCTTTAAAGTGAGTATCAGTATAGTATTAATATTAGTATGAGTATTACTGAAAATATGGTCGAAGTGGAGCATTGGAGAGGGCGTAATGTGTAAGCGGTAGTACAAATGTAGAATTTAGTGAGCACTTTAGGCAGTAAACATATGTGAAATTGTGTATTAAGAAGGTAGCATTTGACATCGTCAAATTAATCATTTAATTAATTGTGCTACTTTTAAACTTAATAGTGTTAGCTAATAAAGCATCTTCAGTGGTGTCCGAAAATAAACCTCCCCAAAAACTGTTGTGTTTTTTACCGTAGTTGTAACTAAATTAATTTGGACCTTAAGTTTGCAAATGTTTTTGTCTTGAACATTGGACGATTTTAAACTTATCAATGCGATATTTTTTAAATGTATTCAACTTTGCTTTGGCATGTACATCTGTTATGGTTAAGCTTTTATGTTATTGTCGTGTGTTTGTGCAAAGGATACTGAAGCAATATTTGAGTCAAGGTTTAAGTCGATAAATTATTTATGTATGCAACTCATTGTATTAGTGTGTCAAGGTTGCTTTGGAAATGGTTGTTGGACGAGAACATGATGATTTTGATATACTAAAGTTAGATAGAATCTATTTATCTCGAAAAACTGCCGGGTGTACATTTTTTAAAGAAATTGCTGCTTTAATATTTAAATTATCAGATGTTGAGAAAATTTCTTTTGGCATGTCCATTTGCTATGGCTCAGGTCTTATGTTATGGTCGTGTGTTTGAGCAAAGGATAACGAAACTTGTAACCAACGAATAATACGGCCAACTAATCTCTATTGATTAATCGAAGCAATATTTGAGTCAATGTTGGAATAAATTGGACTTTTATATACTTCCCAAAAATGATACGGAGTATGTCGTCATATTTAATATGGAGTATGTGGTCATATTTAATATGGAGTAGAATAGCATTTACATGTAATTATAGTATTACGGTTGTGGCTCCACAAGTTGGATGCGCAAACTACAAAGGGATTAGATGTCCGCATCCTTAGCCACGCCATTTGAGCGTTTGTTAACCAAAAGAGTTTTCCTTTTTGGTTTCATAACTATAGAATAACTCAAACAATAAATAGATAATTATTTCATTAATTGAATATCAAAATACTTACTACTGCTATCAGGCTTTTTTTTGTCGTCATACTTGGAAGTTTGCTTGTACAGAATCATGGCTCCGTGCTTGTTCTACTTAATTTACACAAAAAGTTAAATGTACCGCCCATCTATTACATGAAGTCCGCCTTGTGTTCAAAAAGTTGCCAAGACAGATTTAATCTGCAAACGATGTCCGTTTTTTTTGGGGCAAGTGACCGTTTCTTTTTATGGGAAGTCACGGTACTTCAAGCGCGGTGCAAATAGTCGTACAACCCGGTACATGTCTTTTGTGTTGGGTGATTTGGGGTCGAATGCCTCTTCGATCCAGTTTTCTGGTGTCGTAAATGGGACGAAGTGCTTTTTGTAACGACCCATCAATGGAATATCATTCTTGTCAGCTAACCAACCGTATGGTTGGCTTTCATGATCATCTTTTTCCCAATCCATTGCTCCGCGGTATGCATCATCAAAAGCTGAATGTAGCTTCACTGCTTGAACGAAATGAGCCCGGGTCCGTCCAAATACTAAAACAGCATATCCTTCTGACTGTCCTTCTTTGTATGCCGTCAATACTCCTTTTATGTCAAAATCGAGTTTCTTGTTTAGGTGATCTCCTAAAGGTCTGTATCCATTAGATTTAGGCTTTGGTAGGTTTCTAATGACAAAGGCGAAAGGCCTAAGGTATGTTTGAAGATACTCGTCGCTAGAATCAGTGGTTGTTGGAGTGGAGTTTGATCCGACGGAACTTTGAATTGAGCTCGACATTTTTGCGATGTCCTGCAAAATGAAGTAAGAAGAAGCTGATCAGGGGTATGTCAATTTATTGAGTCAGTCAACAGTCATAATATTTTATAATTTCTTCTATGCTGTGAAATACGTTACATGTAAAATTTCATATATAGTAACAAAGTTCTAATGTTAAAGATAGGCTATTATAAACGTCGAGGAAGAAGTACAATCTGATATAAACATCACCACTGTTTAATTTGTTCATATTCTAAAATTTGATCTACCGTTTCAAGTGTTTTCTATTTTTGGGGCGGTAATATTGTTTTTTAATGTCAAATTTACCTTTTCAGGTGTTTTCGAGCAAATGTCGAAAAAGTCTATTTACTACTACATATAAGTCAGTGTGTTGTGTCTAAATCACCGTATTATATACATTCTAGCAGCTATTTTATCTTACGGCGTATTAACTATTCCATGGAATTTTGTCTGAACATTTAACTGCTAAGAAAACGACAAGTAAAAAAGAACAAACAATTGGAAAGGTCTTATTGACATGGCAAGCATCAATTTTTATTTGATTATGCTAACAATTATTAATTAAGTACTATCACTACAACAATTAAAGACCCAAAACCTATGTATATCAGCGACATGTCATAAATTATTTACATTCTCTTCAAGCTTTAAAATTTATCAATGCATGCAATTAAAACAGCCTTTGATTTATTCTCGGTACTAATTTTTAAGTGGGTGAAATGATGATCGATAAGTGCTTTGCACCTTCTGCCAGACACATGCAATCTGGAAGATCTACTATGATTGTGTTATTGTATATATTCATGTGCAAGAAAATTCAGGTAAGTATTTCTAACTCATCTGTACAATTGTAAATACAAATCATTCAGTATAGCTACGGAGGAGATTAGAAGAAGTCATACCTTCAAATGTATGTTATGTCGATGTGATGAAAATGGTAGCTGGAAGTGAGAAAGGAGTTGCTAGTGGGAGGGATAAATGTGTGGTAGTGTTTTTTTTTGATGTTGGTATTTGTTGTATTTCAGAGTTTCTTTGGGGGGTCTACCTCTTTGTATTTGGAGTTAGTATTATACTCCGTATGTCAGCTATTAATAATTCGTTTGATTTCGTTTCTGTTTTTCTGTTACTTGTGTGGGAGGAAGGCAAAAGTCCTTTAATGTACAATCGTTTTAATTGTTGAATTTTTACTGTAAAAGGTAGCAAATAATAATAGTTTGGTAAATTTCTTTCAGTTGTTTAGAATTGTTTTTTTTTTTTTTTGGAAAAAGATATCAAACTGACAGGTGTAGCAATTTCCCATTTATTATAAAGTTTTGGTGATTTATTTGTTTGTTTTGGATGTAAAAATAATAATGTCCTAGAACACAAAAAATGTGATTTTATATTTAAATAATCACTGTGATTTTATATTTAAATAATGATTTGTAACTGGTTTTGTTAAATCCAATTAATTAATTACTATGATTTTATATTTAAATATGTTGGAGTGAGAACTAATAGTTATAGGATGGTAGAAAAAGTGATGGGTATAGTTTTAATTTGGCGAGTTATTTGTGTGGTAGGAAGGCAAGTAATAATTGATTGTAGGAAGTGTGTGTGGCAGCGTCCAAATGATTGTACATTAAAGGACGAATCAAGTACTATGTCCAAGGGCAGCTACAGTATGGACGAATATTGAACGCAATCCGCAATTAATTAGAAACAAGCAGTATAGCACTTTTTTTTCGTGGAAAAAATTGCACTCTAATATTCCCTATTTTAGTTAAAAATGTTATTGTCTTTATCAGTTCGCTCTGCTGAAGTGTTATTTAAAGAACATTTTTCAGATAATTTAATTGTTGTTGGTCTTGTAAAAAGTGGGAACACGAATAATTGTTATTGTTTTTACCATCCCGCTTTGTTGAATTAGTGGGTTTAAGGTTGTAGCTGGAATATGTTTTAGGGTTGGGAGGGTATGTATGTATGTATGTATGTATGTATGTATATATGTATGTATGCATGTATGTTTGTCAATGTGTGTGTGTATGTATGTATTTGTATTTCTGTTTGTGCTGTATTTGTAATTTAATTTACGAGGGATTTTGTTTTGGCATTTGAAAAATGAATGCATTTAAGTTTGCTGTACAGTGATTAATAGTCATTTGTATATATTTCAGTGAAGTTGTTTTTAAAGATAGTATTTAGAAGTAAATTCGAATTTTTCTAAAACAACTAATATCTAAGAAAAACGTCATGTTTGAAAGAAGACAACAGAGCAGAGCATGGGAACCAGCTAACCAAAGAATGGTGGAGATTGATAGGAAGCATTTGGACGGTGAGGCTGAGAGACTCAACTGTACATCTACAGTTCGACAAAACATATAAATTTTGTGTTTTTTAGGCAGTATTGCTACTCAGTATAAGTTTTTGTTAGCTCTGGGTTTAGAAAAGTGTAATTTTTTAAACAATTCAAACATTTTTTTGTGGCAATCATATTAGAAATTTCGATAAGTACTTTTTCGAATGTAGAGTGCAGTTTATTTACGTCAATGGTATTAGGGAAAAAACTCCGTAATAAGAAGTTAGGTTTAGTGATAGCCGTATTTTGAAGACTGTAATTGCATGTTTGTATTCTCGAGCCGTGTGAACTAAAGTGCCGTTCCTAGTTCTACGTAATCATGACCTTTTTGGTTTTCAGTTTTTTGGGTTTGCACGCAATATGGGTGCTGTCATTATCCATTTAAAAGTCAAGTTAAGCTAGAAAGGAAATCCGTCCAAGTAGATTGTGGGTTATTCCCACCTCTTTTTTTCACATTAAATAGTACCCTGTTCTCTTTTTCGTAATTTTTTGTGGTGGTTTCTGTTTCCAAATGCTTGTGGTCATATATATAGCCTGCTCACGTTCGCCTTTTTTGTGCGCTTATTTTTTGTCCCAAACATATATTCCCACAAGTCATATTTCCCTGGGGTTTTTTTTGGGGTTCTACTTTATTTTGGACCTTTTTTTTAAAGCTTCAATAATACTCCGTATTATTATCGCTTATATGATTATTCCTTGTTTTGTGCTTTTTAGAACTATATATATTGAATTCTGCAACTATATTTTGGGTTTGTTTTTTTTTTTTTTGGTTGGGGCAAATCTGGCTTACTATTTACGCTTGATAATCGAGAGGATATATTGTTAATTTAATTGTTAACTATATTAGAACTTTAACCAAACACTAAGCAGTGCACTGCACTGAAGAACAAAGTAACTGAAGAGCACGTTTGAAAATCTGCACGGCAAATAATTCGCACACTATATGTGTTTGGCAATGTTTATGGACATGCCTTCTGAGTTAACGTGAATGGCTTTTTCGCATTTAGTTTGTTTGTGTAATTAGGTATTCCTTTTTTTTTTGGGGGCAGTCATTAGTTTGAGTTTATTTCTTCGGATGATTTTCGATACATCATAGATTTCAACTTATTTATAACATTGAGTAACAAAATACCACAGTCGATAAGTAGTCTTGGCAAGCCATAGCGACTTAGAATAAGAGTTAGGCGTCTTTGCATTTGGAGAATCATTTTTTTACAGCCAAAGTTTCTTCCTTCTCACAAAATACAGATCTACTTCATTGGCTTACAAAAGGTTCAACACCTACGCAACGATATATTTACATCCCCAAAAAGATTTCAAAAGATCTTTTTTTGTTTTAGGCGGAAGTTTTGATTCGATAGATAATTCTTACCACTTCATTTACTTCAAAATGATACCTTCATCTTTTGTTTGTCTTGGTGGCAAAATAACACAGTCAGTTTTTTTCTTAGGCTTCACTTGCTGACATTGTTTGTCTTCACTTCCATTTGTGTGCCCTTCTCCATCTTCACCTGCAACAATTTGGGCATCGTTGTTTTGGGAAGATTTACAGTTTGCTGGGTCTCACTGGACCTAGCCTGTTGCTGGGCTGTCTGTCGGTCGCTAGGGGTTGTCTTTCTGCTCGTAGGCTTTGGATTTTTCGTGGGAGGTAACTCAACACGCATTTCTGTTGCCAGTAGTGCCGCACTTTCACTGACGATAGAGTTTGTTCTTGGCTGAATAACAGCAGTGTCAGCTTCACTTGGCTGGCTTTTAGGTCTGCCTTCAGATGCAAGTAGTTGTGTTTCGCTGAATTCGTTGTCCACCAACTGAGAAGTGGCACCATTTTTAGCTACGCTTTCTGGGCTTGTGTGGCTCACAGTTGTTTTTCCTTTGTCAGGTACTGCTGTAGGCGCCTGCACTGCTTTCAATACCCACTGCAGTACATTGTTCCTTGCTAAGGTGGCTTTTGGGCCCACCTGTATGACATGGTTCTTCTGCCTCAATTGAGCAGCAATTTTTTCAAATGCGTCTTTGTCATTCTGTAAAAATACAATAAATGTTTGTAGATTTGTTACGTGGAAACAATCTGTAACTGGGCCGCCTGTATGTATAGCGATTAGTAGCTCACCATTTGTTTTATCCGGAAAAGTTCTTTTGCCTTAGTCTCCAGAAGTAATTCAGCATGAGTAGCAAAAGCTGTTATAGCCAGTGTTCCCGTCTTGTCAGACACATTGCAGTTGAACGTGATCCTTCATAAACAATGTTCAGGTTACGCAAACGTAATGTGTACTCCAGCATACCCGATATTAGTTTTGTTCTTACGTTGGTTTTAAAATCAAATACCTGGGAGAAGCAATACTATCGATATTTGAACAGCTTAAACAATCATGCTGCTCTCCTAAAGCGGCATCTGTTCTTTTCCCGCACTTTGAACAACCTATGTATACGTACATATCCTTCAAGTCAGGTTCATCGATTGATACTTCTAGCCAGTGGCGCTCATCCTGTAAAGTGCTATTTAACTGCAGGGCAGTAAATTTGTTAGGCAGTAGGATTTCATTGATATAAATGGAATTGTTCCTTGAGCCAGGGGATTCTGCATTACCTTCTTATGCAGCAAGATTGAAATTTGTTGTGTTGATGTTGGTGCTTCAATTTCTTTTACAGATGAAATTCGAGAGTGCATTTTGCGGAGGGCTTCTTTATTCTGGTATGCCCTGCAGAGCAACATGTTTAGTTGTCAATGCATATACAAATTCAGGAATCTAAAATTGACTATAGGCTAACTTGCTGGAATTTTCCAAGTGTAAGTAACTACGCTACCAATTCTGCAGTTTGGTTACAGCAGTTCCTACAGGTGAGTGCAGAAAGGTTGTTGACATTGTTGTTGTCAGTGAAAATCCTGCATTTGTTAAAAATCAGGGTGTAGTTGTAAGCATGGTGTTGGAAGAAGTGTTTAGTGTGTACATCTGTTTAAGTTTACATTAATAGTAAAAGAGTATCATGAGACACCTCTATACGAAGATACTTTAAGTGCGGTGAAGGCTATAACTTTTGGTGTGGTCATGAAGTCAACCAATTGGTCGCAATCCGTCGTTGCCAAATCATTCCAGGCTGAGATGGTCACAGGTTGCTGGCTGCTGCTTGTAAGCCGTTTCCAAAAGCAAGTAGTTAGTACATGGTATTTTATTCATTTGGTCGTATGTACTATTGCAACAATGTAATTATTTGCATCATGTGAATTCGTTACTTACCAATCATCCATAATAAATATATCGCGAACTAAAGTTTCTCTATTTTCAGACTTTTTGAATGACCGGGGCTGTGCTTCGACGAATACTACGAACCCAAGGATATCTGCTTTTTAAGAATTCACAGTTTGCATTAATGGCAAATTGTAGGTGACAATGTAATGTACACGTGGCTGCAATAATAATGATTTCTACGCGTACCATATTTTTCATCTGTAGACGCTGTTTTAGGAACCTGAGATATTGTTTTATACTCTGGAGCTGTGTCTTTATCTGGCCGTTCAAGCGGCTGGATAATTGTTTCGTTCCCAAAAGTCATCTGGTAATCCAAGTCATCTTTGTCGCGCTTCCACTGTGGATCACAGCGCCTAATAGGAGCGTTTGCAATGTCATAAGTCCCATTGTATACGAACGCGTCCTTGTAGCTGTCAATTTGTTCTCCAAATAGGGCACCACGCATACGATTGCCCTGCGTCAAGTTCGATGTGTTTATCAGTCTACAACATCTACTTACTGTAATATTAAGTAATGCAATACTCTCTATTAATTAATGGTTGAATTGTATTGTTTTTGGTCCTACTAACAATTGTATTTTTTGGGGAGATATATTACGAAATGTACCTTGTCGTCTTCAATGACTAAGCTCTGGTAAAGTGTACCCTTTGTTGGGGATTTTTTGGGACGGGCTTTTTCAATAACTCTAACTTTGACTTTGTAAGCCTTAGCTGTGTTATCAAGCTCGTCTAGAAAAACTCTTTTTTGTTTCATGATTTCGGCGGCTGACAGTCACTACAAGATGTAGTAAAAAACAGGTTACACGAGCGATTTAAATCTAAAAATTGGTATTTGTAACAAATTGTCGTTGCGAAGACTAATTTGATACATATTAATTATTGTGGCCTGAGAACAAAGATCTTGTTACTTTAAAATCCAGTAGAAAGTTTTCGATTGCCACGCATTTTTTAATTGACTGATTTCTACAGCCTACTACGTTGTACAGATTATAGATACCCAATCGTAGATGTAATAAATGGCATTGCTGTACGTATATATGCATATTTAATGTGTCTTTGTAGCACGTGTAGGTGTAAAAGATGAAAAGCACAGATATTTACCTTTATTATTCGTTTCTTGTGTAGATTGTTTGTGGATTTTGCATTTGGATTTGATTTGGATGTTGTACTCCTGCCTCTGTAATTGATTTTGGGTTGGATATGGTATGCCTTTTTTGGGGTTTCTTGGGTTTTGTGGATGTGGATGTGGAGGTGGCTGATGGTATGTGTTGTGGTATTTATTGTGAACTAATGCCACAAATACATGTTTTTTTTTAGGGTGAGTGGGCCAACTTTTTGTTATGGTGTATGGTAATTTAATTCGGACTAAGTTTCTAACTACTGCTAGTTTTGGGCTGGGCCATCACTCTTTTGTTTTCGTGAAGCAAACATTTCGTAGCTATTGTAGTTGCAGCTGTAGTTAAACTTGTAACTATTAGTTGAGGGAAATGTCGTTTCTGAAATATCTTAAATTTGTTTGGAATTGAAAGTCTGTATTTTCTGTATTACATTACATTCGATAAGGCACATGCTGCAGGGAAAATATATACGCAAGAGAACTGTATACGTTTTTCAAAACAACAGACTTAATATTAATACTGCATTTTTTAAAATGAATCAAAATAAATTGTCTATGACTGTAATTCTTCTCATAGGTTATCACGAATTTTAACAACTACCATGATTTAGAATCTTAACCCTTCACCCTTAACTCTCTACTATTAAATCTTAGCTCTCCCCCTTTAATCTTTTACTCTTAAATATTAACCCTAAACCTTTAACTCGCATCCAATAACATTTAACAATTGACCCGTAATACTTGACTTTTACCCCCTAACCGTTATCTCTTCACCCTTAATCCCTACTCTCTAGCGCTTAACGGTTAATCTTGACCACTTTACTCTTAACAATTAATCCATAACTCTCGTTTTAATAGAACCAGTGGCTGTTGGAACCTGAATATGTCTCAGCATTCGTTTCTTGGAATTTCCTTCTATTATGAAATGCTTCAATTTTTTAAATGCTATTTGCTTCATGGCATTGTCAATACGCATCGACTATAATGTTGTGTTTCATTCTTGTACCGTAATTTAGCGCTTCCAAACGGTTAAGGGTAGCAGGATATTCACAGGTTGTTTGAGGTCCAGCAAGTAAGAACCATGCTGCCTTGTCAAATTTCTATTACCAATGTTGCCGTCAACCAGCACAGGATGCAGGCTTCGGTTCTTTGAAATGTCCAGCCATTGGGGTATTTGCGTTAAGTTATTGAGGAACCTAGACAACTGATGTTTGGTTCTTATTTCGTTATCACCTATTTTATTACACATGTGCTCTCCCATAGTTTGTTTATTTCCAGCAGAAATTTAAAGCTGAGGTCAATTAAGAAAATGTGAGGCAGAGAAGGTTGTAAGTTTATAGCAGGTGTGTTTAAGTTGTTAGCAATCTACACTTACAGGGGTCGGCCTAACAAGCAAATTCTGTCCAGTTAGAATGGGACGATATTTCCCAGAAATGAAGCAAACACAATGAGCTGACTGTGTCCATAACTTTGATAAGACAGGACAAGCATACAAATCTGTTCAGCAGAAGATTAACTCTTTAACAACAGTTAAAACTTTGACCATTAATTCACGCTACTGGTGCCGTATTCGTAATACGGTTGTAGCAATTCGGATTCATAATCCGTCTAAACCCCGCCAATATCGCATAAATAAACGACTCATTATCACTAAAGCAAACCGACGTCACTTTTATAATTATGCAAGTCCTCATTCATGCATTAAATAACGACTAGAATCACGGATCCAACACTAAATTGTACCGTTTCATAGAGTCTTTTAGCATGTCAAAACTGAGGGTTTTTCACAAATTCTAATACGAGGTCGGAAAATAACGTCTATAGTAATAATTTAGTCAATAAATTATTATTTAACGTACATTTCCTATAGCAATATGTCATTATTTTGACAATTTACATTATTTATGCATTTTAATCGAGTCATGTTTATTCGCACTTGTACGTAGCGTGACTTTTAGCCCAAATATCGAAATTAAGCAAATGTTTTCAAACTAGTAGAGACTACTCTTATGTAGGCTTTTTGATTACGGTTTTCAAAACTTATTTTGTCAAAACTTTCGAAAAGTAACCTCACTCCGAACCCCTTCTCTGGTTTCAAACCTCAGATAGATAGGTATCGACGCACCTTGAAATCTGAGACACTCGTGTCTTGTATTTCAAGACGCGTTGAATAGGTTCCAAATTCCTTTAATATTTGGTGGCGACTCCGAAAACACACTTTCAAAAAGGATTTTCTACTTTTCTTTTTGGTCACAAATTCATGCAATGATCTCCCCCATTTTTCTCAAAACTTCGCACCCTTTCCTGCGAGGCGCATTCCGCTTCCCGGCGCCCCCGCACGGGGCGAGGACGGGCGCGCGCAGGGCGTCGATAGGACTATCGCTTTATCCCGGTACCTTCAGTTATCTTCATGTATTCAAAATGTGTAGAAGGGTTCAATGCTAAGTCACACCCTAATACTCGAATATTTGGAATGTGTAATTTCATTAAGTGGGAATTCAATCTTCGTGACATTTCCATTTATGCATAAATTGGTATGTTTGTTAGCTATTTTAAATTTGAATTACGCTTAAATGGGGGAGGATTGTTGGTAATTTAAGTGTAATTACCGGTTCATTTAGCGTAACTCGTTTTTGGTTCAAAGATGGGTAAATTCGTTATAATATAATGTGAGTTTAGGGAAGTACGGAGTGTACGCTTACATAATTATTTACGAGTTTACGGTATAGTCTTTCCTTTTGAATGACTATGACGGGATTAAATGTGTCGGAAACTTTGAAGAGTCACAACTCTTCAAGACAAAGTATCCCTATACAACCTTATTTCTATTTAAATAGGATTGAGATTAGGAGAAGAAAAAAAACACACAGAAAATCAATCTCTCTTCTCCTGCATCATTGAACGTATAACATTATACACATAAAATATTTCTGAATTACATCTCTGTTTTTCGTGCCAAATTCAGAGAACACCGTCTTATCTCAATAGGAAATTCGGTACAACCCTGGCACTAATATAGGGTCGAATTGTTCTATTAGGAAAGCGAAAGTCGATTCGGTGTGGTTTGATTATTGTCAATTCTATTCGTGGATACCCTAATTCTAACAACTTCTTTTCGAATTTAGCTCAGAAATTAATGAGTAGCATCTGAGGTAATCAATATTTAAATAAATTATTTTTAATGTAGATGATAACTTGGTGATAAATATTAAAGTATGAAGAATTAGAATTATGTATTACCTAGAAGATGACTTTGATGTTGATGCCATGCTAATTAAGTCTTGACACTTCGAGTAAACTTCTTTTGCAATAGGCGTCACGGAGTATTTTGTTAGATGCTTGTAACTTAGATCCTCTCTTCTTTTATAGATGTCTCATGCATGTATTTAAGAAAATTGCAAAATATTTTTTATGGAAACAAAGAACATGGTAATAATATGATCAAGTAGCTAAAATATTTCTTTTCTCATCGATTTAAAAAACATGGTAATAATAATCAAATAATTTTTCTTATAGAAACTATGATAATAATAATAATTAATTTCTTTGGTTTATTTCAAATAATTTTTCTTATAGAAACTATGATAATAATAATTAATTTCTTTGGTTTATTTACTATAATTTACACATGGTGACTTAATAACACTATGGAAACAAAAAACATGGTAATAATAATTTATGATAATAATAATTTATGATAATAACATGTAATTTCTTATAGAAACTATGATAATAATAATTACATGGTAATAATAATTTATAATAATAATAATAATAATAATAATAATAATAATAATAATAATAATAATAATAATAATAATAATAATAATAATAATAATAATAATAATAATAATAATAAAATAATTTCTTAAACATCAACTTTTAACGTGGGCGCTCGAAAAAACTCTCTTTTATATATATAACAAGTGGTGGTATATAATTGCCTAGATGAGGTACCATTGGTTTATGGACGTCTATGGAGGGAATTTGCATGTAAATTTTGACATTAAAGTTGAAAATCGTAGTGTTACTTAACTTTAGCCTTTGTAAAGGATATGTTGCTAGGAAATTAATCTACGAATTCTCTTTTATGTTTTGATCATTTTTACTCATATTTGAGGTAATAACGGTTTCTAATTGACTAAGTTTATAGTCAAGAGTATAATCTGATCATGACAATCGGTGTTAGAAATGACACAAGACATTTGTTATCACAAATAGGGTGATTTTGATTGTTTTGTGAGATCTCAATTCTAGTTGATCAATTGTGCGCACAAGGATCAATTAGGGACTTGTTATAAAGTCGGTTGGCGAGATGAGAAGAAAATCCAACAAATCTTTAGTGATTGGATACCCAATTCCCTCTAATACAACGTTAGAGGTCAATTCAATGTGGAAGGCCAATTATTAAACGATTGAAGCACACAAGTTTATTTATCCCTAAGGTGTGTGCTTAGACTTGCATGTTGTAAGGTTGAAGTTTATCTTCTTAATTGATCTTTTGAAAAAGTGTGTTTGCAAGGACACGATAAAAAGAATCAACCTATGTGAACATGAAGTATAGCCGCTTCAAAGGAGTTTGGGTTTAACTCCTGAAATGGTCATGAATAGATATGGGACACTAGGCTGTAAATAAGTGTCGGTTCGTAATTTTGGAAGTAAACTTAATTTATGTGTGAGTTATCTTCATGTATTCAAAATGTGTAGAAGGGTTCAATGCTAAGTCACACCCTAATACTCGAATATTTGGAATGTGTAATTTCAGTAAGTGGGAATTCTTTCTTCGTGACATTTCCATTTATGCATAAATTGGTATGTTTGTTAGCTATTTTAAATTTGAATTACGCTTAAATGGGGGAGGATTGTTGGTAATTTAAGTGTAATTACCGGTTCATTTAGCGTAACTCGTTTTTGGTTCAAAGATGGGTAAATTCGTTATAATATAATGTGAGTTTAGGGAAGTACGGAGTGTACGCTTACATAATTATTTACGAGTTTACGGTATAGTCTTTCCTTTTGAATGACTATGACGGGATTAAATGTGTCAAACTTTGAAGAGTCACAACTCTTCAAAACAAAGTATCCCTATACAACCTTATTTCTATTTAAATAGGATTGAGATTAGGAGAAGAAAAAAACACACGTAAAATCAATCTCTCTTCTCCTGCATCATGGATCGTCTAACATTCTACACAAAAAATACTTCTGAATTACATCTCTGTTTCTTGTGCCAGAAATCAGAGGACACCGTCTTATCTCAATAGGAAATTCGGTACAACCCTGGCACTGATATAGGGTCGAATTGTTCTATTAGGAAGCGAAAGTCGATTCGGTGTGGTTTGATTATTGTCAATTCTATTCGTGGATACCCTAATTCTAACAACTTCTTTTAATTTAGCTCAGAAATTAATGAGTAGCATCTGAGGTAATCAATATTTAAATAAATTATTTTTAATGTAGATGATAACTTGGTGATAAATATTAAAGTATGAAGAATTAGAATTATGTATTACTTAGAAGATGACTTTGATGTTGATGCCATGCTAATTAAGTCTTGACACTTCGAGTAAACTTCTTTTGCAATAGCTGATACGGAGTATTTTGTTAGATGCTTGTAACTTAGATCCTCTCTTCTTTTATAGATGTCTCATGCATGTATTTAAGAAAATTGCAAAATATTTTTTATGGAAACAAAGAACATGGTAATAATATGATCAAGTAGCTAAAATATTTCTTTTCTCATCGATTTAAAAAACATGGTAATAATAATCAAATAATTTTTCTTATAGAAACTATGATAATAATAATAATTAATTTCTTTGGTTTATTTCAAATAATTTTTCTTATAGAAACTATGATAATAATAATTAATTTCTTTGGTTTATTTACTATAATTTACACATGGTGACTTAATAACACTATGGAAACAAAAAACATGGTAATAATAATTTATGATAATAATAATTTATGATAATAACATGTAATTTCTTATAGAAACTATGATAATAATAATTACATGGTAATAATAATAATAATAATAATAATAATAATAATAATAATAATAATAATAATAATAATAATAATAATAATAATAATAATAATAATAATAATAATAATAATAATAAAATAATTTCTTAAACATCAACTTTTAACGTGGGCGCTCGAAAAAACTCTCTTTTATATACTTCCTCCATTCCAATAGGTTCTTTACGTTTGCTTTATGCACGTACATCAATACTCGTTTTCTTTTGTTCATATCTTTGGTTTCGTATTCTTGAAAATTTTAAAATTTTGATATTAATAATGTGCTCGATAAGACAATTAAAACAAGATCACACATGACTATTTTTTATTTTGTATTTTAGAAGTTATATCGAAAATTCTACACACTTATGAATAGTGTCAAAAAAGTGAAACGTAAAGAACCTATTGGAATGGAGGAAGTATATAACAAGTGGTGGTATATAATTGCCTAGATGAGGTACCATTGGTTTATGGACGTCTATGGAGGGAATTTGCATGTAAATTTTGACATTAAAGTTGAAAATCGTAGTGTTAATTAACTTTAGCCCGTAAAGGATATGTTGCTAGGAAATTAATCTACGAATTCTCTTTTATGTTTTGATCATTTTTACTCATATTTGAGGTAATAACGGTTTCTAATTGACTAAGTTTATAGTCAAGAGTATAATTTAGATCATGACACCGGGTGTTAGAAATGACACAGTACATTTGTTATCACAAATAGGGTGATTTTGATTGTTTTGTGAGATCTCAATTCTAGTTGATCAATTGTGCGCACAAGGATCAATTAGGGACTTGTTATAAAGTCGGTTGGCGAGATGAGAAGAAAATCCGAACAAATCTTTAGTGATTGGATACCCAATTCCCCTCTAATACAACGTTAGAGGCTGAATTCAATGTGGAAGGCCAATTATTAAACGATTGAAGCACACAAGTTTATTTATCCCTAAGGTGTGTGCTTAGACTTGCATGTTGTAAGGTTGAAGTTTATCTTCTTAATTGATCTTTTGAAAAAGTGTGTTTGCAAGGACACGATAAAAAGAATCAACCTATGTGAACATGAAGTATAGCCGCTTCAAAGGAGTTTGGGTTTAACTCCTGAAATGGTCATGAATAGATATGGGACACTAGGCTGTAAATAAGTGTCGGTTCGTAATTTTGGAAGTAAACTTAATTTATGTGTGAGTTATCTTCATGTATTCAAAATGTGTAGAAGGGTTCAATGCTAAGTCACACCCTAATACTCGAATATTTGGAATGTGTAATTTCATTAAGTGGGAATTCAATCTTCGTGACATTTCCATTTATGCATAAATTGGTATGTTTGTTAGCTATTTTAAATTTGAATTACGCTTAAATGGGGGAGGATTGTTGGTAATTTAAGTGTAATTACCGGTTCATTTAGCGTAACTCGTTTTTGGTTCAAAGATGGGTAAATTCGTTATAATATAATGTGAGTTTAGGGAAGTACGGAGTGTACGCTTACATAATTATTTACGAGTTTACGGTATAGTCTTTCCTTTTGAATGACTATGACGGGATTAAATGTGTCGGAAACTTTGAAGAGTCACAACTCTTCAAGACAAAGTATCCCTATACAACCTTATTTCTATTTAAATAGGATTGAGATTAGGAGAAGAAAAAAAACACACAGAAAATCAATCTCTCTTCTCCTGCATTATTGAACGTATAACATTATACACATAAAATATTTCTGAATTACATCTCTGTTTTTCGTGCCAAATTCAGAGGACACCGTCTTATCTCAATAGGAAATTCGGTACAACCCTGGCACTAATATAGGGTCGAATTGTTCTATTAGGAAAGCGAAAGTCGATTCGGTGTGGTTTGATTATTGTCAATTCTATTCGTGGATACCCTAATTCTAACAACTTCTTTTCGAATTTAGCTCAGAAATTAATGAGTAGCATCTGAGGTAATCAATATTTAAATAAATTATTTTTAATGTAGATGATAACTTGGTGATAAATATTAAAGTATGAAGAATTAGAATTATGTATTACCTAGAAGATGACTTTGATGTTGATGCCATGCTAATTAAGTCTTGACACTTCGAGTAAACTTCTTTTGCAATAGCTGATACGGAGTATTTTGTTAGATGCTTGTAACTTAGATCCTCTCTTCTTTTATAGATGTCTCATGCATGTATTTAAGAAAATTGCAAAATATTTTTTATGGAAACAAAGAACATGGTAATAATATGATCAAGTAGCTAAAATATTTCTTTTCTCATCGATTTAAAAAACATGGTAATAATAATCAAATAATTTTTCTTATAGAAACTATGATAATAATAATAATTAATTTCTTTGGTTTATTTCAAATAATTTTTCTTATAGAAACTATGATAATAATAATTAATTTCTTTGGTTTATTTACTATAATTTACACATGGTGACTTAATAACACTATGGAAACAAAAAACATGGTAATAATAATTTATGATAATAATAATTTATGATAATAACATGTAATTTCTTATAGAAACTATGATAATAATAATTACATGGTAATAATAATTTATAATAATAATAATAATAATAATAATAATAATAATAATAATAATAATAATAATAATAATAATAATAATAATAATAATAATAATAAAATAATTTCTTAAACATCAACTTTTAACGTGGGCGCTCGAAAAAACTCTCTTTTATATATATAACAAGTGGTGGTATATAATTGCCTAGATGAGGTACCATTGGTTTATGGACGTCTATGGAGGGAATTTGCATGTAAATTTTGACATTAAAGTTGAAAATCGTAGTGTTAATTAACTTTAGCCTGTAAAAGGATATGTTGCTAGGAAATTAATCTACGAATTCTCTTTTATGTTTTGATCATTTTTACTCATATTTGAGGTAATAACGGTTTCTAATTGACTAAGTTTATAGTCAAGAGTATAACGGTGATTGCGACACCGGGGTGTTAGAAATGACACAGTACATTTGTTATCACAAATAGGGTGATTTTGATTGTTTTGTGAGATCTCAATTCTAGTTGATCAATTGTGCGCACAAGGATCAATTAGGGACTTGTTATAAAGTCGGTTGGCGAGATGAGAAGAAAATCCGAACAAATCTTTAGTGATTGGATACCCAATTCCCCTCTAATACAACGTTAGAGGCTGAATTCAATGTGGAAGGCCAATTATTAAACGATTGAAGCACACAAGTTTATTTATCCCTAAGGTGTGTGCTTAGACTTGCATGTTGTAAGGTTGAAGTTTATCTTCTTAATTGATCTTTTGAAAAAGTGTGTTTGCAAGGACACGATAAAAAGAATCAACCTATGTGAACATGAAGTATAGCCGCTTCAAAGGAGTTTGGGTTTAACTCCTGAAATGGTCATGAATAGATATGGGACACTAGGCTGTAAATAAGTGTCGGTTCGTAATTTTGGAAGTAAACTTAATTTATGTGTGAGTTATCTTCATGTATTCAAAATGTGTAGAAGGGTTCAATGCTAAGTCACACCCTAATACTCGAATATTTGGAATGTGTAATTTCAGTAAGTGGGAATTCTTTCTTCGTGACATTTCCATTTATGCATAAATTGGTATGTTTGTTAGCTATTTTAAATTTGAATTACGCTTAAATGGGGGAGGATTGTTGGTAATTTAAGTGTAATTACCGGTTCATTTAGCGTAACTCGTTTTTGGTTCAAAGATGGGTAAATTCGTTATAATATAATGTGAGTTTAGGGAAGTACGGAGTGTACGCTTACATAATTATTTACGAGTTTACGGTATAGTCTTTCCTTTTGAATGACTATGACGGGATTAAATGTGTCGGAAACTTTGAAGAGTCACAACTCTTCAAAACAAAGTATCCCTATACAACCTTATTTCTATTTAAATAGGATTGAGATTAGGAGAAGAAAAAAAACACACAGAAAATCAATCTCTCTTCTCCTGCATCATTGAACGTATAACATTATACACATAAAATATTTCTGAATTACATCTCTGTTTTTCGTGCCAAATTCAGAGGACACCGTCTTATCTCAATAGGAAATTCGGTACAACCCTGGCACTAATATAGGGTCGAATTGTTCTATTAGGAAAGCGAAAGTCGATTCGGTGTGGTTTGATTATTGTCAATTCTATTCGTGGATACCCTAATTCTAACAACTTCTTTTCGAATTTAGCTCAAAAATTAATGAGTAGCATCTGAGGTAATCAATATTTAAATAAATTATTTTTAATGTAGATGATAACTTGGTGATAAATATTAAAGTATGAAGAATTAGAATTATGTATTACCTAGAAGATGACTTTGATGTTGATGCCATGCTAATTAAGTCTTGCCACTTGAGTAAACTTCTTTTGCAATAGGCGTCTGAGTATTTTGTTAGATGCTTGTAACTTAGATCCTCTCTTCTTTTATAGATGTCTCATGCATGTATTTAAGAAAATTGCAAAATATTTTTTATGGAAACAAAGAACATGGTAATAATATGATCAAGTAGCTAAAATATTTCTTTTCTCATCGATTTAAAAAACATGGTAATAATAATCAAATAATTTTTCTTATAGAAACTATGATAATAATAATAATTAATTTCTTTGGTTTATTTCAAATAATTTTTCTTATAGAAACTATGATAATAATAATTAATTTCTTTGGTTTATTTACTATAATTTACACATGGTGACTTAATAACACTATGGAAACAAAAAACATGGTAATAATAATTTATGATAATAATAATTTATGATAATAACATGTAATTTCTTATAGAAACTATGATAATAATAATTACATGGTAATAATAATTTATAATAATAATAATAATAATAATAATAATAATAATAATAATAATAATAATAATAATAATAATAATAATAATAATAAAATAATAATAATAATAATAAAATAATTTCTTAAACATCAACTTTTAACGTGGGCGCTCGAAAAAACTCTCTTTTATATACTTCCTCCATTCCAATAGGTTCTTTACGTTTGCTTTATGCACGTACATCAATACTCGTTTTCTTTTGTTCATATCTTTGGTTTCGTATTCTTGAAAATTTTAAAATTTTGATATTAATAATGTGCTCGATAAGACAATTAAAACAAGATCACACATGACTATTTTTTATTTTGTATTTTAGAAGTTATATCGAAAATTCTACACACTTATGAATAGTGTCAAAAAAGTGAAACGTAAAGAACCTATTGGAATGGAGGAAGTATATAACAAGTGGTGGTATATAATTGCCTAGATGAGGTACCATTGGTTTATGGACGTCTATGGAGGGAATTTGCATGTAAATTTTGACATTAAAGTTGAAAATCGTAGTGTTAATTAACTTTAGCCTGTAAAAGGATATGTTGCTAGGAAATTAATCTACGAATTCTCTTTTATGTTTTGATCATTTTTACTCATATTTGAGGTAATAACGGTTTCTAATTGACTAAGTTTATAGTCAAGAGTATAACGGTGATTGCGACACCGGGGTGTTAGAAATGACACAGTACATTTGTTATCACAAATAGGGTGATTTTGATTGTTTTGTGAGATCTCAATTCTAGTTGATCAATTGTGCGCACAAGGATCAATTAGGGACTTGTTATAAAGTCGGTTGGCGAGATGAGAAGAAAATCCGAACAAATCTTTAGTGATTGGATACCCAATTCCCCTCTAATACAACGTTAGAGGCTGAATTCAATGTGGAAGGCCAATTATTAAACGATTGAAGCACACAAGTTTATTTATCCCTAAGGTGTGTGCTTAGACTTGCATGTTGTAAGGTTGAAGTTTATCTTCTTAATTGATCTTTTGAAAAAGTGTGTTTGCAAGGACACGATAAAAGAATCAACCTATGTGAACATGAAGTATAGCCGCTTCAAAGGAGTTTGGGTTTAACTCCTGAAATGGTCATGAATAGATATGGGACACTAGGCTGTAAATAAGTGTCGGTTCGTAATTTTGGAAGTAAACTTAATTTATGTGTGAGTTATCTTCATGTATTCAAAATGTGTAGAAGGGTTCAATGCTAAGTCACACCCTAATACTCGAATATTTGGAATGTGTAATTTCATTAAGTGGGAATTCAATCTTCGTGACATTTCCATTTATGCATAAATTGGTATGTTTGTTAGCTATTTTAAATTTGAATTACGCTTAAATGGGGGAGGATTGTTGGTAATTTAAGTGTAATTACCGGTTCATTTAGCGTAACTCGTTTTTGGTTCAAAGATGGGTAAATTCGTTATAATATAATGTGAGTTTAGGGAAGTACGGAGTGTACGCTTACATAATTATTTACGAGTTTACGGTATAGTCTTTCCTTTTGAATGACTATGACGGGATTAAATGTGTCGGAAACTTTGAAGAGTCACAACTCTTCAAAACAAAGTATCCCTATACAACCTTATTTCTATTTAAATAGGATTGAGATTAGGAGAAGAAAAAAAACACACAGAAAATCAATCTTTCTCCTCGCATCATTGAGCGTATAACATTATACACATAAAATATTTCAATTACATCTCTGCTTTTTAGTACAAATTCAGAGGACACCGCCTTATCTCAATAGGAAATTCTGTGACAACCCTGGCACTAATATAGGGTCGAATTGTTCTATTAGGAAAGCGAAAGTCGATTCGGTGTGGTTTGATTATTGTCAATTCTATTCGTGGATACCCTAATTCTAACAACTTCTTTTCGAATTTAGCTTAGAAATTAATGAGTAGCATCTGAGGTAATCAATATTTAAATAAATTATTTTTAATGTAGATGATAACTAGGTGATAAATATTAAAGTATGAAGAATTAGAATTATGTATTACCTAGAAGATGACTTTGATGTTGATGCCATGCTAATTAAGTCTTGACACTTCGAGTAAACTTCTTTTGCAATAGCTGATACGGAGTATTTTGTTAGATGCTTGTAACTTAGATCCTCTCTTCTTTTATAGATGTCTCATGCATGTATTTAAGGAAATTGCAAAATATTTTTTATGGAAACAAAGAACATGGTAATAATATGATCAAGTAGCTAAAATATTTCTTTTCTCATCGATTTAAAAAACATGGTAATAATAATCAAATAATTTTTCTTATAGAAACTATGATAATAATAATAATTAATTTCTTTGGTTTATTTCAAATAATTTTTCTTATAGAAACTATAATAATAATAATTAATTTCTTTGGTTTATTTACTATAATTTACACATGGTGACTTAATAACACTATGGAAACAAAAAACATGGTAATAATAATTTATGATAATAATAATTTATGATAATAACATGTAATTTCTTATAGAAACTATGATAATAATAATTACATGGTAATAATAATTTATGATAATAATAATAATAATAATAATAATAATAATAATAATAATAATAATAATAATAATAATAATAATAATAATAATAATAATAATAATAATAATAATAATAATAATAAAATAATTTCTTAAACATCAACTTTTAACGTGGGCGCTCGAAAAAACTCTGTTTTATATATATATACTAGGTGAAATGCCCGTGCGATGCACGGGTAACTTTATTAATTCTCATACAATAACAATAAATATTAGATAAAATATATTTGTGCGAAGAGTCTAAAACTAAAAAGGCGATAATAATATCGAGTGAAAATAAAATGACGTGTCTATTAAAAACATATATAAATATGTGTGTACTTATTTTGAAATCTAAGACTATAGTTTAATCATTTACACAAACACTTATAAGATTATAGTTTTTTTTTTAATCTATAATAGTAGCTATTTAATTTTAAGTAGAAGATGGTACAAAAAAAAAAAAAAAAAAAAAAAAAAACTTTACATAAGAGATGGAGTTTATATTATCTTTTCAAGTCTATGTCATCATCACACTTTTAATAAAATTATTTATGGAGTATATTCTTAGATTGATCTCCTTAAAAATAATAAGTTTTGCAATTTTAAAATCTTAATATTACATCTAAACAATTACTCCGTAATTGTTTGCCTATGATTTACCAATTATAATCTAAAAAGATATTGGACTATGTAGGTAATCTAGGCATTATAATACTCCGTAATACACATTTCTTATAATTAGAACCTGTTCTTTCGGACTTTTGAGCTAAATCAATCAAATCGAAATAATCGCATCGAATCGAATCAAATGAGTGAATCGAATCAATTGAATGGTGAACTGTGTTGAAATTAATAATATAGATGGTGACCCATCGAATCAGGCCAGAATGGAGTGAATCCCAGGCCCAGGCCCAGAAGTGGTGAAGCCCAGGCGAAAATGAAGGCTGAATAAATTTGGAAAAGAACAGGTCCTTAGAGGGATTTGTCTCCATATAATTAAATAAAGAACAATACAAATGAAAGGGAAAACATGGTAATTAGATTATGTTTAAATGATTATTACTTCGGCGATAAATAGATACATAGTTGCTTGTGATAGGGGCTTGAACATAACTCCCCTATAATTTAAAAATATTAGGGTTTACTAATAAAAACATTAATTTAAATATTAAACTTCGATAATTTTATTCATAGTAATAGAATTTAATCATGAGAAAGATATTATCTCTTTGTCAATAAGTACCATATCCTTAAACACCAAACTATTCTTATTTCTAAAGTTCAGTACTTCCCATAATCTTGATACACACACTTTGATCTTCCACTCGTTTTTAGTTGAATTTAATTACCTAAAAATTATCAAATGCGTCATAATTAAATAAGGAATTTATGTGTCATATATTATTTATTTCCAAATTATTACTTTTTTTTTCCTCAATTTTAATTATTTAGTTTTTCTTTTTATAAATGGAGTTTTTTTATTGGATGAAATACCTTGATATTTACACTCATTTAATAGCATTTTTCGATACAAAACTATTGATGTTAATTTTATATTATTTTGACAAATACATTTATAAAAACATAAAAATTAAAGACTTGCCTAAAAATTATCCAATATACCATAATTAAATAAAAAAATTCTCTCTCATATGTTATTTCCAATTACTGTTTTTTTTTTCTCTATTTAAATTAATTAATCTACGGAGTATTTTATAAGTGTTATTTTCTTATTGGCTAAATTTTCCTTGAATTAAGCTAGTTATTATATGTCATATAATTATTTATTTCCAAATTATTTTTGTTCTTGATTTAATTATTTAAATTATTTATAATTGATTTTTTTTATTGGACGAAATACCTTAATATTTATACTCATTTGATAGCATTTTTCGATACGAAACTGATGATGTTAATTTTATATTATTTTGAAAAATGTATTTTATTAAAAAGAAAAAGAAAAGGCTTGACTAAAAATTATCTTATGTATCATAATTAAATAAGAAAATTATATGTTCCATATAATTATTAATTTCCAAATTACTATTGTTTTTAATTTAAATTATTTAATCTATCTTTTAGGTGCAATTTTATTATTGGCTAAAATTCCTTGAATTAAGGAGAGCACTCGAAAAAACCCTCTTTTATATATATATAGAGCGATTGATTCAAAAAAAAAAATTAACAGATTATTTTTTAAATTATTCAATAGTTCCCAAAAAATATGGAAATATCTTATCATACACTAAGAAATATCCTAACATAAATAAACTGGAGTATATTTTTACATTAACCTTTTCTTATATAAAAATATTGAGCCGGTAGACCTTTTTTTTAAAAAAAAACAAAAAACAAAAAACCTATTCTACTATACGTGATTGTAATTCGCCACTTTCGCCTAAAGTCCTGCCGTTTTCTTCCTAATTCCTCCTCTTCGCCTCATTCCGTTCCTTTCATTGTTAAAAAAATACTCGTACGGAGTACAAATCACCCTTCTGGCCAATAAAATAAAAAAACGAATTACACTCCTAATTTCGTGATTAAGCCGTTAATCATAACGCTAATTACGTGATTAGCCTACGATAATTTCCACGGTGATTCTCCCTTCAATTTCCCTAATTTCCTAAACCTAATTGGATTTCTCAATTTCACACCTCCATTGATTACATGGACAAGAAGAAGAAGAAGAACGACCACAACAACGATGGTGTCAACGATGCTAATTACTTATCTGATTATAAATTATGCGGTTTTCTCACCACCGTCTTCCGCCTCAACAGCGGTGGCGATGACGGCATTGTGGTGCCGGAATTCGGCACCACCGTGAATTTGTTCTCCGGCGAACGGTTTCTCTCTCCTCTCCGTCAGAACACCGCCGTAATGCCGCCGCAGCCGCCGCCAAAGAAGAATAACTCGGCGAAAAAAAGCTCGAAAAAGAGCGGCGTCGCTGCTGCTGCGGCGGTTGTTAGTGGTGGTGCGCCTAGTGTGATTCAACAAATTAGGACTTTGATTAATCAGAAGTGTTTGAAAATCGTCGCCACTGTAGTTGGAGTTTCAGACGGCGGTGATGACGTCGGCGTTCGTGTGGTTGTTTTGGTGGATGTTTATCTTCCCGAGGCTGTGTGGTTGAATAATTGGCAGTTTCCGCGGTCGTGCACCACCGCTGCTTCTCTCTTTCGCCATTTGAGGTATGAATGTCATTGTAACTTCTCCGACATTGCAACTTATGTTATTACTGTCTTTGTTTATAGCTTGTTAAAATTTTGCATGGAGTAACTCAACCTGTCTTTTGTAGAATTGTGTTTGACATGACTTTGTTAGCTTTACTTGTTAAATCGGTCTATGCGAGTGTTTTTGGTGATGTTTTTTTGTATTCAAATGATCCATCCATGATGAATGTATGGCAATTGAATAGCTAGACGTCCAATCTTTTCTTTGGTACTCCGTATTTCGTTGTTTATAGGGGTGGCGAAAGCAGGAATTCTTAGTGAAATTTGGTATTAGATTTCTAGTTAGTTAGTTGCCCATTTGCCTGTCCGATACACGGGTCTTAACTGTGGTTATAAGCAATTAAAATGGCAAACATGATGAGTATGAGCTTTGCTTGATAAGCACGAGCTTCTGACAGAATTCAGGATCTTAAGAATCACGTCAAAACAACTGCTGGTAACTTGATACCATTTCCAGGATTGAAAATCATATTTTGTAGTTCATATAGCCAAGTAATATGTTGCTCCATTTGATAATTGGATGCACATACAAAGTATGTTCTTAATTAACTGATTAAGCCTCTTTACGTCCTTGTTAATTGTTAGTAAGGCTGTTGAGCTGATTATGTGCTTACAACAAAAGTTATTTAGCGATGTTATCCTTGTGTGGCTTCAATATGACGTGTGGGCTTATTTTATAGGTGCAATTGGGAGGAGAGGGATTTGATTCTCAAGGATGGATATTTTAAGAATGGAGTTGAAGATCAGAGTTTGTCAAATTTACCCGACTGTCATGTTTTCGGCTGTAAGCAGCACTCTAATATTATCGATTCTTCTAAAAGAAAGGGATTCGAGCTTCATGAGATCTTCAAGAGCTTACCAAGCTTGACTTTCCAAGTGAAGTCTGCTACTTCAGCAATCTTACCTGATTCGATGGCCACCGGATCCGGAATTTGGGACATGACTGATGATGTATTGTTCAAGATTTTGTCTGCTTTATGCCCAGCGGATCTGCAGCGTGTTTCTCTTACATGTCATCACCTCAGATTCTTAACAGCGTCGATTGTGCCATCTATAAAGCTCAAGTTGTTTCCTCATCAGAAGGCAGCTGTTGAGTGGATGCTGCAGCGTGAGCGAAATGTTGCTAGCTTGAATCATCCTACGTATTCAGAGTTCTCGACTAGAGATGGTGTCTCTTTCTACGTTAACACTATCTCTGGCGAACTAGTCAGCGGTTCGGTCCCAACAATTACGGATTTTCATGGTGGATTTTTCTGCGATGAACCGGGGCTCGGTAAAACTATCACGGCTCTTTCACTTATTTTGAAGACCAAAGGAGCATTGGCAAAGCCTCCTAAAGGAGCCGAAATCATTTGGTGCAAAGATGATGATGATCAGAAATGTGGATTTTATGAGTGTATTGGCAGTAGGTTCTCGTCTTCTGGTATTCTTTTCTCTGGACAGAAAAGTGAGAATGAGAATCAGAGAAGGGGACTCTTTTCTCCTGATGAACTGGTTCCTGAGGATCTTTTAACTCCAAAGAGGCGCAAACTGTCGACCCCTAGTTGCCAAGATGTCTCATTAGTGCGTTCTTGTCCAGAAAGACTAAGTGCGGCATCACCTGATCTAATTCTATCTGCTCCGGCGACATCTGTAGCTCGTTGCTCGAGAAGCTTAAATAGCGTTAAGAAAAATCTTCTTGATAGAATGGAAAGTACATCTGGATATGCTAAAGTTACCAAGAAGGGAAAGCATTCAGTTAAACGGAAACATGCTTCAGACAATGTGAGTACTGTTGATGTCGATTATGGCACTTCAAGTGAATGTCTAGGTGCTACTAAGAGACAAAAGATTGATGTAGATATTCAGCATGTCGAGGATTGGGTCAACTGTGATTACTGTGGAAAGTGGAGGAGAGTTCCTGCTGATAGTGTCCCTGACCCGGAAGCACTATGGTTTTGTAGTCTGAACCCTAATCCTGATTATCGGGATTGTAATGCTCCTGAAGAGACCTCTTACCAACCTCTTACTTTCTTGAATGGATTTTGCAGCAAAGATTCTTCAGGTGCACTGCCTCAAAATGTGACGTTTTTTGTTAGTGTCCTAAAGGACCATTATGCATTACTCAAATGTCAGACAAAGAAAGCTTTGCGTTGGCTTGCTCGACTTTCGCCTCTCAGTCTCTCTCTCTTGGAGAAAGATGGTTTGGTCCGTCCTGGTCAGTTGACAACCAAAGAAGCTAATAGCTATCATAGATTATTCGAAGGGTTTGGCCTTGTTAAGAAGAAAGTAAACGGCACTGTCCGTTGGTTTTATCCCAAATCCCTAGAAAATCTAGTATTCGATCTCCCTGCTCTTAGATTGGCCCTCTGCGAGCCATTAGACTCATACCGGATGTATTTATCAAGAGCAACTCTCATCGTTGTCCCATCGAATTTGGTTGATCACTGGAGAACACAAATCGAGAAGCATGTGGGATCAGGGCAATTGCAAGTATACTTCTGGACCGATGGTAAGAAGCCTTCTGTGCACAGCCTAGCTTGGGACTATGATGTTGTTATTACGACGTTTAGTCGACTCAGTGCAGAGTGGAATCCTCCTAAGATCAGTCCCTTGCTTCAAGTCCACTGGATGAGGGTCGTGCTGGATGAGGGTCACACTCTTGGGTCAAGCATGCACTTGACAAATAAAATGCAGATGGCAGTGACCTTGTCTGCATCAAACCGTTGGATATTAACCGGAACCCCAACTCCCAATACTCCTAGTAGTCAGGTTTCTCATCTACAACCCATGCTTAAATTTCTTCGCGATGAAGTATATGGTGAGAGTCATAAGAACTGGGAAGCAGGCGTCCTGAAGCCCTTTGAAGGAGAGATGGAGGATGGGAAACAGCGTTTATTGGCATTACTAAAGAGGTGTATGATTAGTGCACGAAAATCCGACTTACACTGCATTCCTCCTTGTATCAAGAAAACTACTTATGTTCCATTTACAGAGGAACATGCAAAAACTTATAACGAACTGGTTGAGACTGTTCGGCGTAACATTTTATTGGCCGACTGGAAAGATCCTTCTCATGTCGAAAGCTTACTGAACTTCAAGCAGTGGAAATTCAGAGCCGCGACTGTTAAAAATGTAAGGCTTTCTTGCTGCGTGGCTGGGCACATTAAAGTAGTAGCAGCTGGTCACGATATTCAGGAAACAATGGACGATTTAGTTCAGCATGGTCTGGAACCCCTTTCTCAGGATTATCAACTTATAAAGTATAACCTCTCTTATGGCAGTAACTGTCAAATGTATGTCCATATTTCGCAGTACATCACAGTGATTTTTACTTTTTAGTATACACCCTGGTTCTTGATGGTTATTATACATGTTATTTTCTTGGCGCAGATGTAAAGAATGGTGCCGTCTACCAATTGTTACACCATGTAGGCACCTCTTATGCCTTGATTGCGTTGATCTGGACAAAGAAAGCTGTCCAGTTTCTGGGTGTGGTTTTAAATATGAGATGCAGAGCCCTGAGATATTAACACGACCAGAAAACCCAAACCCAAAGTGGCCTGTGCCAAAAGATCTTATTGAGCTACAGCCATCATATAAGCAGGTAGGTTTTAGAGTTATCGAAGATCTTGTTTGATGGTTCTTTCAATTTGAACGTCTTTGATGATTTATTATTCGCTGAGCAGGATAGCTGGGATCCAGATTGGCAATCTACTTCAAGCAGTAAAGTTGCATTCCTTGTTCAGAGGCTGAAAGAAATTGAGTCTGATAGCAGGCAAAAAGCTTGCTCTACAAGCAAGGGATATTGTTCGGAAATGTCATATGACATTGTTTCTTCTCAAGAACCATTTGCTGATACAAATGGCGATTCTTCTGAAGTTTCTGCGGAAAAAGTGTTGGTATTTTCTCAGTTTCTCGAGCACATACATGTCATTGAGCAACAGGTATATGTTGAACCTCGTGCATGTTTATTTTCATTTTCAGTGGATAACTCAAAATGACTAATTTACCTCATTTGATTGTCAGCTCTCTATTGCAGGTATTAAGTTTACAAGAATGTATAGCCCTATGAATGCCATTAACAAGGTACTTGTTTCTGACATTCTCCTTTGCATCTATTGGTCTCTTCTGTCATTTTGATTACCGATGTTTTTTGTCCAATTTACTTGTTGAAAGTCTCGAGACTTGAATTTTGGCTCATCAAGTACCATGTGGTGACTAATTACTACTCCCTCCATTCAACTCCATTCTGTGCACTTTCCTTTTTAGGCAATTCAATTCCATCTTGTGCATTACTATTTTGGGTCATATATTAACACTACTAAACTAACCTACCCATCCACTTGCAAGCTTATTTATTTGTTAATTGTAATCAACTACCCATCCACTTGCAAGCTTACCCACTTGTCTTACTAATTTAAGATTTTTAATTCATTAAAGCACTCACTTAACCTACTAATTTGCATGACATCACCCCTCCTAAAATCTTGTGCATTGACATCATGCACAAGATGGAGTTGAATGGAGGGAGTATAACCCAAACAAATTACTTTAACCCGGAAACTAGGCATTACCCACTTTCATAAGTGTGATCTTTATGAATACTCTTGTGCTATCCAAATCTATACGAAAGGCAAAGTTAATACAACATGGTAAAAGTGATAAAAAAAAGGTTGAAAAATAAAAAATTGCGAACAAATGAACGTGTTATATAACCTTTTCAAGTTGTTTTGGTTCATTTTACATCTCTTCTATATCAACTCCAGTATTTTTTCTTAGCCAAGTCCAATCATGCACATGATAACACATCCCCTTGTTTTAACAAAGTAAAATTTCGAAGTTTGAATCACAAACGGGACTTAGAACTAGAATAAAATGAATTTGGGGCTACTTAAAATCCTTTGATTAGTTTTAGAGTTCGACACAATTGTGTCTATATTTTTCCCACACTAACACTATTGGGCTACTTACATTAATGTACCTCTTCACTGGAAAATATTGCTAAGTGTCGTTAAGGCGCTCAATGAGCCAAGTAGTAGTTTTTTCTGAATAAATTAAATTAATGTTTATACTTTCTGTGTGTTCAGAAGAAGTCCCTCAACATCTTTCAGCGAGATCCAAGTTGTATGGTTCTTGTGATGGATGGAACTGCTGCATTAGGTCTAGATTTGAGCTTCGTCAACTATGTATTCTTGATGGAGCCAATCTGGGATAGAAGGTAAACCATTGTTGTTGGAGCTTTTTGGCTAAGAATTTGTATCAGAACTTTTGATTTGGGTTCTTTCTTATGGCTATCGAAGTTAGAGCTAATTTTGTGTTGCTTTGTCTATGGAGTCTGTTTTGATTTATAATGTCTAGAAGCTCCATTTAGGTTTGTAAACTTACTTGTGAGAACATAGAAGAATTAAAACACGGGTTCATGTGCTAGTGTCATACCCAAACCAGAGTGACAGTCTTTCGGACATGTGTATGCAGGAGTTATATAAACTGTCTGGTGTTTGTAATTTATGCGGTGTTTCTAGGTGCAAGCCTATGTTAAACAACCTTTAACTAAGAATTTTTGATATTATTTGGAGTGGGAGTTTTGGAATTCTTTGCATTAGTATACCGAGTGTATTGACAGAATCTTCTAGATAGCAAACGTGTTATTCGGAGTATCATATATATGATGACTAGTATCCTTCAGCCGTCTTCCCTCTTACTGCAAATCACATTCTCTTTTCATCTAGACCCTTATAGTGAATGATTAGACTCAAGCAGGCTCATGTCAAAACGGAAAACCTAGAAAGTCAACTACTTTTAAAATGTTGTGGAACGAAGCCAATAGCTTATACCTACAATACCTACCTATTTATGTCTGATGGAGGTTTAGTCATGTACTAGTACAAGTTTAGCAATGTCATTTGGACTGTTACTCTGCAATGTCATTTTAATAGAGGCAGGCTTGATTTTGAATTGTACAGCTTTGGTATTTCACGGGTTGGTATCGCTTATGCCTCCTTAATCTGATATTACAGTATGGAAGAGCAGGTGATTAGTCGTGCTCATCGAATGGGTGCTGTTCGTCCTATTCATGTGGAAACCTTAGCAATGAGTGATACTATCGAAGAGCAAATGCTGAAATTCTTGCAGGTTATTATTTCTATTATTTTCTTTTCATATACATGCACTTCTTAATTTGAAACTTGAGGGGGTTTTCAAAAACTTTCTTGAATTCTTGTCTGAAATCTACCTGCTGCACCATTTTGTAGAATGACGATGAGTGTAGACGATTGTTGAAGGAAGAACATGAATCTGGTCATCACGAGGGAGCTAGAGCAAACAAGTCGTTACATGATTTTGCTGAAAATTATTATCTAACTCGTCTAAGCATGGTGCGATCGAAACCTGTAGAGGTGAGTTCATACAGCAGAACTTTATGTGATTCGTCATCTTGTTAAATTCTTACGTTAGTTGAAGTATGCTTTATGTGATTTGTTATCTTTAGTGCTTGCTGATTTTGCTACCACCTTAAAATACATTTGCATATGTGTGAGTTTTCTGCTGTAGAGGATTTGAGTACGACATACGGTATACTATGGTGATCCCTGTATTTCTCTCGATGTCCCCTTTTCACATTTTTCTTGTCACTAAACGTGTTTAATGAGGCTTCTTTTATATATAATGGAGGAACAATTATTTTGAAGACACATAGCATTAAAAATTCATGTGATGGGGACAGTTCTATGACTCTATAAAAACAAGAGGCGCCATTTCGTTCGCTTAACTTACAAAATTTATGGCATTATAGGTGTTTGTTTCTGTTGAATATCTCACGGCTTCAAAACTTGTTTCGTCTCCAAGTTTTGTAAATTGCGTTTCATATATATTTGTTGTGTATCGTCTTCTTTCTACATAAGTGCTGCATGTGATCTGTTTCACTTCTTATAGTGAAAGCAATTGTTTTCAGCCGTTTGTCTAACGTGTGCTATTCCATCGATGGCTAGGTATGATGCTGCCTCAAGCACCTGTACATTTTCGCCGGAAATCTTATGCTTCCTCAGATATAGGTGATTTGAGGAAATGACTTTTTGATTAATAAAAATTTTAAGTGAAGATCTTTATTAGGCATTTTAGTGAAGATTGGTGCATATCCAGTTATAGTGTACATCGGGGTCGAATAAATATGTTCTGGGTTTTTGGCAGTTTATTTATTTTTTGGAGTTGTTAAATGCCTATATTAGGTATTTTGATGTAGGTAAATATATATATTTTTTAAAAAGTGTCCTTAGCAATCTAACCTCTTGTTTGATCGACAAATCAACTTTCTCATCCAAAGGACTTGAAGCTTTAACAGAAACAAAAGTTAATTTGGAAGAATTATCATGTATTTTGGATCATCGGATGACCTATGCTTCAAAGACGACGGTAAAATGACTGTCTGTTACTGTTTTATCTGTGAATCTGTCTCATATTAATCAATCTTACACTGAGTAGTACTTAGAGCTGTTAAAATCTTATGCGAAACCGACCTATAAATGACATAGAGTGAACTCGCCTTTTCTTTTTTTGGGTGTTTAATTGTACCAGATTTTTTCTCAATTGTACTATAAAAGACTTTATTACCCTTCTCATTTTCTCCTCTCATATTTTAAAAATTAAAAACTCTCTCTCCTCTCCTCATACGAAAAGGCTACTAAAACCCACCGGGTAAGGGCCTGTTCTCCTCATCTTAAGTTTTTCTCTGGTTCAGAAAACTTCAGAAAATTTCAGATAACTTAAGAAAACTTTAAAACTTGATTACTTGCATAACTTTAAAACTTCAGAGTTCTAAATAAATAAATTACCTAATAATAATAATAATACCTAAGTTATATATAACATTAATGTTATTAATAATAGTGATAATAATATTATTAAGAATAATAATTATAATAATATTGATAATAATTTGAATAAAAATAAGACCAATTCAAAACCATTTTATAGCAAATCATAAATTAAAATTAGTTCAAATTAAATATATAGACCGTTAATAAAATTTTCATAAATACTTATCAAATATTAATGAAAATAAATGTTAAAATTTATTATTATTATTATTATTATTATTATTATTATTATTATTATTATTATTATTATTATTATTATTATTATTATTATTATTATTATTATTATTATTATTATTATTATTATTATTATTTCAAAAAAATTCAGAAAACTTCAGAAAACTTCAGATAACTTCAGACAACTTCAGAAAACTTCAGATTACTTCAGAAAACTTCAGATAACTTCAGAAAACTTCAGAAAACTTAAGATTGGTTCAGAAAACCTCAGACGAAGAGAACAAGCCCTAACAAGGTTTCATTACCCATCCAATCAATGTTGTCCACGTGGCGTATGCAATTTAGGAATTCGTTCAACAGGAGGAGTGTCATGCGTGTGTCATTCGTTCAACAGGAGGTCGGGAGGAGTATATTGTTCTAATTAGATTTTTACCCTATTTATTAGGAATTTTTTCTTTATTTTATTAATTGAGTTAATTTAATTTTGTTAATTAGTATAATTAATTAAATTAATTTTGTTAATTAGTATAATTATTTTTATTTTGTTAATAAGATTACTACTACGAATGAATAATTGAAAACCAATTTTAAATACGTACATGTAACAAAAGGCCGCGAACTGCTCCCTGAATTCTAAATCCATGTCAACTTTAGGCTCCGCCGGTGGTTGGGAGCCCTCTCCTTCGTTGTTTCCATTAAATAATACAATACCTTGTTGACTTGTTCTAACAAATTAGCACCATTTTCATTGTAAACAACAAATTCAGTTTTATTCTCGTCGACGATTTCATTCTCACCTTCTTCATTAAAATACTCGTTCAAATCAAAATTTAGCATTTTTTTTAACATAAATTCAGAAAATTAATCAAACGTTACACTTTGTTTTTTGAAATTAATAAAAAGATTGTTTATTTACAAGAATTTTTTAGTATTTAACCTATTATTTTTAATAAAAAGGTAATTGTTTTGAACTAAAACGTAATTTTTTTTAAAAAAAAATATAATATCCTGTTAATTAAGAAGGATTTTTAAAAGTATAATCTTTTTGAAAATATTTGATTTTATACAATCAACTTCCATTAAATAAAATCATTTTGCAAAATTTTTTGGTTTATACAATCTTTTTAAAATTGTTAATTAAGGATGATTTTTTTTTTCGGAAATTGTGTATTTAACTTTATACATATCTTTAAAAGATAAAAAACAAATCAATTAACAAAAAAAAAAAAAAAAATTAAACTAAGAAGTATATAATTAAAGAAAAAAAATATTTACACTTGACTAAATTATGGAAACAATTAATTTAGAAAAAAAATAAAATAAACATGAACAAAATAATGAAACAAATAATTAAGGAATTAATATATTAACAAAGATAAATAATAATAATAATAATAATAATAATAATAATAATAATAATAATAATAATAATAATAATAATAATAATAATAATGGCGTTTCATAAAAAATAAAAATAAAATAAAAAATAAAATAAAATAAAAAATTGCGAGATTTGTCAATTGAGAAAATATAGGAAACAATGACGATATATTGGTGTACGTATAACAAGTTAACAACTTGTGATTGATTAAAAAAAAAAAAAATTACTAATTATAATTCCACATGTTCATTTGCTATTGGAAGGGTATAAATCCATTGTTACCCTAAGGGTAACACCATCATCTTCCCTCTTCATATTCAATCTCACCCCCTTAACTTGGACCAAAAGTTCCAATCATAATACACACCCCAGCCTTACCATCGTGCACCACCCACCAGCACCACCTACCGTGGCCCACCCTCTCCCTGTGCCCCCACCACCTGTCGCCCGCCCAGGCCCATGCCCAACAAAATCGTAGTTCCTGCCCCCACCACCTGCCCGACCACCCAGATACGCTGACCACCACCGCCCCATTGCCCCGACACGCAGTTAGGGTTATTTATTTATCGGCAACTCTCCTATGAGACCGTCTCACCATAGGTTATGGTGAGACGAGTCCAATAATAAAGCCCAATAACAAAAAAAAAAAAATATGAAAAAAAAAAAAAAAAAAAAAAAAAAAAACTGATGCTACACATGGGGCAAAAAAAAAAAAAACACCTACATTGTGGAAAACTTATTAGATTTTTTTTTTTTTTTTTTTATGTTTAAATAATGAATGATGATATTAAATACGGAGTAACATATATTAATGTTACATTTTACAAATTTTTGTTTAATTATTGTTTCGAGTATAAAGTTAAGAACTAAATACCAAAACTAAATACAAATGGTTACAAGTCGAATGTAGATTACAAATTAAATAAACTAAGCCCTGAACGGTCCTTAGCTCTCGGCTGTCCTCTCCCTTCCTCTCGCCCTGAAATCACGTAACAAACCTAGCCCCGGGGCCTTCCGGGTGATGGCCTTCCGACGCTCAAGTCAGTTATGAAAACAAATGAACTTAGAGAGAGGAAAGAGAGAGAAAAATCTTTTTGTGTAGTGTTTTGTGTTGTGTGTGTGAATAGTCTTTTTCTAGGGTTTTGGCTCCTATTTATACTCATTCTTGGCTTGTCTTTTTGCGAGGTCATGCCGTACAGTACGGACCCGGGTGGGCCATATCTGCCCCGGACCCGGGTGGACCACTGGGTCCCTTGATACATGGAATGCCCCCGGTCCATAATCCTCCCGGCCCTATGTTGCCGGGTCCGGTAGATACCTCCCCCAACAACTGCCCCCATACAGGGGAAGCCTCGGGCTTGACCTGTTGTGGATACCCATATCCGTACCCTCCCAAACAAAACCCTGTGATGTATCACGGACTTTTATTACGCATGTTTAACGTTGACTTAAACGGTTCTAACTAATGTCGAATTCATTTTGAGTCGTTTTAAATGTTAAAATGATTTAGGTCGCTTTACATCGCTTTAAATAAACGTTCATTTTGTCCATTTGGAGTCTAGCTAGGTCCTTGTCCTGCTTCATTTGGCATGAGCTTCGCATTTGCACTACAATTAGTCCTTTTACATTAACAAGGTCTAATTCAGCATTCCTAAATTCCTAAATTTAGGCCCGGTAGCTAAAACCGCTATTTAGCCCCCTCTTACACAAAATACGGCTTCACGTCTTACCTTATTTCACAAAACTATGCAAATACACCCTTTTTCATTTTTCTGTCTCTGCCCAAACCGAAGCCTAAACCCACCTTTGGCCCACACTCCAAAGCCCTAAGCATCACAAAATATCTCAGAAATATCCTAGGGGTTTTCTTGAGCTTCACGTTTGAGATTATCTCGAAATCTTTCAAAGATACAATTCAACCGAAACTAGGAAACTACACAAAAACCCGACCCTCGAACCGCATAAGCTTATGCGGTTTGGGTAGGCAACCGCATAAGCCTATGCGGTTTGCCCAGGCAACCGCATAAGGCTATGCGGTTTCTAGGCCTGTTTTTATCCCCGATTTCCTAAATTCTCCGAGGTTTCTAGTATATATACACCCATATACCCTCGACCAGAACACACAATTCTCACAGCAATTCACAACCAGAATACATCTTTTACACCCCAAATTCTCATCTTACACCCTTTCACATCCACAAAAGCCTCAAGCACTCAAATCCTTGAGTTCAACACACCATCCCGTGTTGAATTCATCCTCCTTTTAAGTTCAAGAAGCTTAAGCTCGCCAGATCTGAGCGTCGGGACAAGGTAGGTACCGATCCACTTGGATCAAAACTTTTTCTTATTTTCTATGGACTAACAAAGGGGTCTACACTTTAGCGCCCCGCCTTGGCACCCAAATACGCTTGCAATCCAAGTGTTCTATTTACTTCGGGTACACTCCATATCCGATGACACGCCAAAGTCGCATAAGCAACCGACCCTTATAAAATAAACCAATGGACAATTGAACTTTATTTTATTTGCATGCATCTTGCACCCTTCTTATTTTGCATTAAAATCAACTTAAACAATGAATTCGACCTTTAACTGAACCGTATTCGTTAACAAGTTAAACATGCTAAACTGAGGGTTTTTAATCAATGATTGAGCATCTGCATCACCATTCTTTTACAAACATATCGGACTTGTACGTAGCGAAAACATTAGCGCAAATATCATCTAATTTGGATTGTTCAAGGTCAGTAGAGGCTATTTTTACATAGGCTTTTCTAAAAGGTTTTCATAAATCATTATTTGAATTAACTCTTTTTCTAAAGTACCTCACCCCTAATCCAACTGGTTTCACAAGCCTTAGATCTAGGGGTGTCGGCGTGCTCCAAAATCTAGGACATGTTTTTAACTTAGAACATGGTAGCAGGTTCCTAATTTCCGCGATAATTAGGTGGCGACTCCATAACAGTTCTTAAAGGTTTTTCCAACTTAATCATTTTTAACTTTAAAATCCGCCCTTAAGCAAGACGCCGAGTTGGGTCCCCCGAACGCGGTTCCCGGGTTCCACAGTTTGGCGACTCCGCTGGGGAGATCTTATTTTTAAAACTTAAAACTAGCTTTTTCTTTTTAAAAATAAAGAGGTGAAACTTGAAAGCCTTGAACAATCCAAGTATACATATTTGAGCCATGCACATTCGTTTAGAGTCCATTCCTTTTGGAATCTAGGCACCCTTTGCACCCTCGAGAGGTGGTTCCCACATGCAGGCTTGTCCACTCGATAAAGCACATGCCGGACTAGCTTTCCTCTCACCCCTCCACGGCTTGCCGTAAACGGCTATCTCGACCGCCCCAGTGCTCCCTTCAGAAAACCTATCGCCCCGGCGTAAGGAAATGAAGGGGTTAAGTATCTGCCAAAGCGTACTCGAGGTAGTTGGAGGTGTACCCGACTGACTCATTTTTCACCCTTCTTGAGTCATACGTACAAGTTCGAGGCTATGCACTCCATGGTCTTTTTCAAAACGAGCATTTGCATTCATATCTTCGAAAACTCGCTTAAACTTTTCAAAGATAAACGAACCTAACATCTAACAAACTAACACTTTTCAAACAAAACTCTCGCGAATTTTTGAAATAAACCTTTTCAAAATTTCCTTTTTCACTAACAAGCAAAAACCCGAGTAAGGAATAAAACCCGAGCTCGTGGATTTCGATCCTCTAGGTCACACGGCCTAGACTCTGTTTTAACATCCTCGACTCGACTTGCGCGAGTCGAATCCTTCTTTGTTTACACATCCGACTCGAGCTCACCTCGGCAAATCACCGATATCAGTTCAACGGATGCAAAACAAAATCTTTTAACATCGAGACGAGATGTGCGCTCGCATCCTCCCCTCAAAAGCTTCCCTTAGCAAAACCTTTTCGAAAATCTCCTTTTTCAAGCTTAAAAGGTCTTTCAAAACAACGAAATGAGCTAAAATGAATGTCTAAAATGAATGTGAGTCTAGTGGGTCGAGTCGTGTCGCTAATATGCAAAGTGAAATGCAGGCCTCAGCTGGATACTCGTCGTACTAAGACCCGCCTAGTAATCCCATACAAGAAACGAACCTACACCCGTCAAATGGCCGGCAATGACGAAGTTACCGCACTCCGTGAACAAGTCACAAAGCTGACCGCTGACCTTGAGAGACTTTTGACCACCCACACCACCGAAGTGGAACGCATGGAAACCAAGATCAAGGAAGAGGCCGATAGGCACGCCAAGAAACTCCAAGCCATGGAGGAAAGGCTCTACGTCTCGAGCACCTACTCCATCCACAAGGAGAATGAAAACGTGCCTACTAGCATCAAGGACGAGCTCCCTAACAAGCTCGCCCTTAGTGACCTTCCTGTCTTCCAAGGACATGAGAGCCCGATCATCCACATCCGAGCTTTCAAGTCCCAAATGGCCATCAAAGGGGTCGACGCTAAGCATTGGCTAACTCTCTTCCCGCACTCTCTAGCAAAGATTGCCCAAGACATGGTTCTACTCACTGACCCACAACGGGTCCCCACCTTCAAGAACTCACAATCGAAGTTCGACCGACAAAGATCGAGACAATGAAGACACTCAAGTCTCAATTCGCACCTTAGAAGTCCTATCTCAAAAGGACAATGAAGGCTTTACCGACTATCTTACTCGTTGGAAGAAGCCGAAGACAAATCCCCAACCGCCCCCGCGAGGACGAGCTCGTACCGAAGTTCATAAATAACCTGCGACCCGTGTATCAATTTTACATGAGGTACAGCAACATTCAGAACTTCAAAGAACTAACTAAGGTTGACACTCAAATCGAAGATGACCTTAGGACTGGCACCATGGCTAAATACACCGGCCATGCATATCAGGGGAGCTCCTCTAAGTCCTCCCGCGCGGTCAAAAGCATTTAAAATCGTCTGCTCGGTAACCTTGATGATGACACCCTTGACGCTTTCGCAACTACCTTCTCGCCGCCTCCTAAGGCCAAGAGAAACTTCGACCCTCTCTTTATGTCTTACTCCAAGGCATTTCAAAGGTTGGTCGAGAAGAACTACCTACAACCGATCGGGCCTACTAGCGAGCCGCCCGAAGACAAGAAGCCTAAATCTTGGAACCCCAATGCCTTCTGTGCATACCACCGAGGCAAGGGGCATGACACCGAGAATCGCTTTTAGGCTCAAGAACGCTATCCAAGATCTAATCGATCAAGGAAAGCTCAGCAAACCATCTCAACCCACCAAGCCTTCAAACAACGAAAACCCGCTTGGAAACCATGCAATCTTCGTGGGGTCAATCCCTATACTAGATTGTTCCTACCTAATCACACCCTCCGACGATCAAGTCAACGCAGTCTACTGGTCTGACGACGAAGACGACGAGTACTGGCTACCCACTGACGAAGTGATAAGTCACATCAATCAACTTGCAAAAGACATCGATCACCTAAAAGCTCTACATCGCACCGCAGTCGAACGTTTGGAACGTCGCGTCCAAAAAGAACTTAGCAACCCAGTCTCGCTCGACACCCTCGGCTTTTAAGTCAGAAAGACAACGAAGGCTTCGTCAAACATCTTACACAATGGAGGAAATTACTTTCCCGAGTGCCCGATCACCCACACGAAGATGAACTCATATCCACTTTCCTCTTCAGCTTACGACCTGCCTGGCGATACTACTTTCACTTCTGCCACGCTCAGAACTTCGAACATCTCATCGAAATTGGCATTCACATCGAAAAGGATCTCACATCTAGCTATGAGGATCCCACCTACCGAAACACCCTTCAAGAACGCACTCTTAAAGGGCGAAGAATACACAACTCGCGTGACTCCGCAAGGAACTTTGACAAACTCTATATGCCCTACGCTGTGGCATTACAAAAACTAATCGAAAAGGACTACCTCACACCCATCGGACCTATTAACGAGCCACCCATGAAGAAGAAATCGAAATCATGGGATCCCAACGCCTTCTGTGCATACCACCGGGGCATGGGGCATAGCACTGAGAGTTGTCTCAAACTCAAACATGCCATCCAAGATCTTATCGATCAAGGAAGGATCAAGAAACCTCGGAGGAAAACCACACCTTCCTCCAGCAACGACGCAGTTTACATCACAACTCAAGCAACTCAAGCAACTCAAGCAGCTCAAGCAGCTCCAGCGGCACAGAAGACGATGAAGAAGAAGAAGAAATTCTTTTAGATTCTAATCCTCTTAGTGTCGGGTCATCTGTCGACCCATCTATCCTAGACTCTAGCTTTAGTTTAGATTTTCTCTTTACGGAGGCTAGCTCCAAGCAATTTTCTGATTTATCGAATAATTCTCTTCAAAATAATGAAATGAATAAATTTGCTTACGTCTTGTCTCAAGCTAAAACAAATAACAAAATACAAACAAACAAAAATCAACAAGCAACAAACAACACACAAAATACAAAAGACACTAACTCATGCGAAAATGAACAAACAAATCAATCATTAAACAAATACATTGCAAACATTGTGCACCCAAAAACACAAGACCCTATCATCGAGGAAACCATAACCATAAACGTGGGAACCCCCGAAGAACCAAGGGAACTACAACTGGGAGCCTCACTAGACGAACACGAACGCACCCTTTTCACACAACTCCTAAGCGAATTCAAGGACGTATTCGCTTGGTCATACAAAGACATGCCCGGAATCGAACGAAGCATCGCCGAACACCGCATCCCCATTAAACCCGGTTACAAACCCATCAAACAAAAGCTAAGAAGACTACGTCCCGAATGGTCACTTATGGTCAAGGAAGAAATCGAAAAACAACTACAAGCCGGTTTCATCCAAGTCATCGAGTATCCTGAATGGGTCTCAAACATGGTCCCAGTCCTGAAAAAGAATGGCAAAATTCGAGTATGCGTTGACTTTCGCGACTTGAACAAAGCTAGTCCCAAAGATGACTTTCCATTACCCCATGTGGACGTCCTAGTCGACAACACCGCCGATCACGCTCTCCTATCCTTCATGGACTGGCCACGCAGCTCTGATCAAATCAAAATGTCACTCGAAGACATGGCAAAGATGGCCTTCATTACACCGTGGGGGACATACTGCTACACAGTCATGCCCTTCGGCCTAATCAATGCTGGCGCAACATACCAATGCACCGCTACAACCCTTTTACACCACATGATGCACAAAGAAGTCGAAGTCTACGTCGACGATATGATCGTGAAGTCAAAGGAGAGAAGTGGTCACATCACTAACCTCCGCAAGTTCTTCACTCGCCTACGACAATACAAAATGCGCCTCAACCCCCAAAAATGTATTTTTGGAGTTAAATCCGGTAAACTACTAGGACACGTAGTGAGCCAAAGAGGCATTGAGGTCGACCCCTCGAAAGTCAAAGCAATCCTTGAAATGCGACCCCCGGAGAACCTCGACGAAATTCGAAGTTTCTTGGGCCAAATTCAATACATCTCGCGCTTCATCAGCAAACTCACCATGATATGTGAACCAGTTTTCAAGAAACTCAAGAAAATCGACCACGTTGAATGGGACGAAGAATGTCAAAAAGCATTCGACAAGGTCAAGGAATTTCTAACTAACCCACCTGTTCTACGACCACCCCAAGCGGATCTACCGCTATCCTTATACCTTACAACCACATCTACCGCCATGGGCGCCATGCTCGCTCAAGAAATAAACGGCGAAGAACATGCAATCTATTATATCAGCAAGAAATTTCTCGATTACGAAACTCGATATTCACCCGTCGAGAAGAGTTGTCTAGCTTTAGTATGGTCATCCAAGAAACTCCGTCACTATATGCTAGCGCACCAGACAAGGGTCTATTCCAAAATGGACCCCGTAAAGTACCTTTTCGAGAAACCTGTGCTTAACGGACGAATGGCCAGATGGACATTGCTCCTGGCGGTCGATCTTAAGTACGCACTCTCAAAGCAATCAAGGGACGAGCAGTCTCCGATTTCCTAGCCGAAAATGCAATCAACAAACAACCAATCATCGACACAACATCCCTTCCAGACGATGGGATTTACAACATCAACCAAGAACAATGGGAGTTATATTTCGATGGCTCCTCCAACTATCGAGGATGTGGGGTAGGAATACTTCTCATATCCCCAAATGGCGAACACACACCCTTATCAATCAAGCTAGATTTCGACGTAACAAACAACGCCGCAGAATACGAAGCATGCTTGCACGGTCTCCAAGCAGCGCTTGTACTCAACGCCCGCAATATAAGAGTCTATGGGGACTCCTCCCTCATAATCAACCAGGTATCCGGAGCATGGAAGATACTTAATGAAAACCTAGCACTATACCAAAACAAAATACAAGAGCTCATAAACGAATTCTATCACGTAGAATTCATACACCTCCCACGCGAAGAAAACCAATTCGCCGACGCGTTATCCAAACTCGCGTCACTAATCAACATACCCCCGGGAATGAAAACGCTCCCCATTGTCGTGGAACGACGGAATGAACCCGCTTACATCTGTGACATTGAAACCGAGGAAGAACAAACCGACCCTTGGTACCAAGCAATCATCAACTACAAAACAAACGGTGAATACCCACCAAACATTGACAAACGAGCCAAGCGCGCCCTACGCCTGTTATCATCACAATTCGTGATGGAAATGGGCAAACTACTCAAAAAGACACCCCAAGGCACACTACTCCTGTGTGTCGATCACAAAAAGGGACACGAGATTATGTCCCAAGTACACGATGGCGAGTGCGGGCCACACATGAACGCACGAGACATGTGCAAACAAATCATAAGGCTAGGATGGTACTGGACAACCATGGAAGCCGACTGCGCAAAATATGTCAAACATTGCCATAATTGCCAAATCTTTGCAAACGTACAACACATCCCTCCTTCACCACTATACAGTTTAACCTCGCCATGGCCTTTCTCCACATGGGGGATTGACGTCATTGGCAAAGTACAACCCGTGGGAGCAGGAGGACACTGCTTCATCCTCGTGGCCATCGACTATTTCACCAAATGGGTCGAAGCCGCATCATACCGTACGCTAGGCACAAAGGAGGTTGCGAAATTCATACAAAACAACATCATTTGTCGCTACGGCATACCCCACGAATTCATAAGTGACCAAGGCACACACTTCCAAGGAGAGGTGGAACCGCTCCTCCTCAAATACAAGATACAACGACACAAGTCATCACCCTACCGACCACAAACTAACGGCGCGGTCGAGGCAGCAAACAAAACCGTCGTATCAATCCTCAAAAAGATGATCAACACCTGCCACAACTGGCCCAACAAAATCCCATTTGCATTATGGGGATACCGCACAACAATCCGCACACCCACAGGCATGACACCCTATTTCCTAACCTAAGGGATGGAAGCCGTTCAACCTGTAGAAATCGAAATGCAATCCCTTCGAATTCTCATGGAAACAGACATTCCTGAGGCCGAATGGGCACGCGAACGATACGAACAACTCATCCTGTTAGACGAAAGACGGTTACATTCACTAAGTACAGTCCGAATGTATCAATCTCGCCTACAACGCGCCTACAACAAACGGGTCAAGCCACGAAACATCAAAGTGGGTGACCTAGTACTCAAATCAGTCCGAGCACCATTACCAGTCGACCCAAGAGGGAAATTCAAACCCAATTGGGCCGGACCGTACTTGGTCAAAGAAATCCTTCCCGGAGGAGCCGTGAAACTAACTGACCTTGACTGGTCGGGACTTAGACACAACAAATCTTGATCAACTCAAGAAATACTACCCTTAAACACAAACACTTTTGCAATATATTTCAAAAACAAAACTCACTCGCATGGGTGAACTACGCTCGGTTTGATTCCACGACTTTGTGGATACGTGAGCGACTTTACAAAGAGCTCAACCGAATCACACGAACTACGCCGGTTTGATTCTGTATTTAAAAAGCGGATACGTAGGCAGCTTATCAAAAGCACAACCGAACTTTTTAGCACGCATGCCCAAAGCTTAAAAAGGTCAAGGGCGTTGCACTCACAAAAAGACACGCTCAAAGCTTAAAAAGGTCAAGAGCACAGTCAACACAAAACAAAACAAAAATCCAAGTCCAAAGCTTAAAAAGGTCGAGGACTTAAAGACGGAACAAGTCAAACAAACAAATCCAAAGCTTAAAAAGGTCGAGGATTTTAAGACAAAGTATGAATGTTCAAAGCTTAAAAAGGTCGAGAACATTTAAAACAAACAAAAGAAAGCAACGAGACAAGGCAGAAGCAGATTAATTCTATCTTATTACTTTATTTAGAATTTTTCGTAATTTAGAAATGAGCTAGGAACAAGTCTCCTTAGCCCTTTATTTGAATCTAAAAACATGTATTTAAATAAAGGAAATTTTCTAAACAAAACAAAGCAAACTACTCAAGTCATCTTCTGACGCTTCGGATTAGCCTCTTCATCTTCAAGGGGCCGCCTGATCTTGAACTTCGGCCGCGAGGACAGATCTCTCAAAACCTGGGCTCGACGGATCCTCGTCTGCTTTCATTGGGGGCTCCTCGATCCTTGACCCTAGACGATCCCTAACTGGTCACCTTCGGTCCAAGCCTCTCCGCCACGGTCTCGAAGAAGAAGCATCTGCACTAGCCGCACAAAGATCACCATAGTCCCTCCTTTCGCGCACCACCTCATACGCCAAGGAGGGCCTTGGCCCATTCTTTTCCCTCCTCCTTTGATTCTCCCGTTCCTGAGGATCATTGGAACGATACCACCGTGTATAGAAGTCGGTAACACGACTAGACTCTATATGCTCCGGAACAGCCCAAGTAACACGGTCCGACCATCCTCGGATCCAAGCATCAATCATTTGGTTGTTTAGCACAACAACCCCTCCAACCTGAGTATCTAGCTCAGGTATGGTCTGAGCAAGCCCGATTTGCCTCTTCAAGCGAAGAGGATGAATCCACACTCCTCGTTCAAACCCACACAACATCAACCCACGAGCCGCATTCGCAACAGACGGCGCCGTAACCGCCGTAATACCCCACCAAGACACGTACCAACGAATGGAGCTCTCTTTGACAAACCCCCGGTAGTAGTTTAGCGAACGCTCCCGAAGGTCAGCCCACTCCATCTTTCGCGACGTCGTGGCCGCAGCCTTGAAAACACTCCCAAGGGGAAGAGCCTTATACACACTAAGCCTCTCCATGAGCCAAACGTTGAGAATCCTAGCGCAACCCCTGTACGAGCTCAGACGATTAACACAACGGTCGTCTAAACCCAGTATGGTCTCCGCTAAGATCAACGCAGAAGGATCATATCCCATTTCCATCTCTTCGACAACACGAGCATACCTCGCGTTTCCGAACACTCCATCTGGCATGGACCCCGCAAAAGCATACCGATGAACCAAACAAAAAGCAAGGGCCCTCCGCCTAGAACGGTCCGAAATACTAGATAATCAGCTTTATTCATGTATCGCTGACACAAAAGAAGCAAGTTTACCTTGCCTCCCTCAAACAAACCTGCAGCATGAGCATTCGTCATCCCAAGGAAGTTTCGCAACATCCCGTTGTAGCAAAGCTCACCCCTTACAACCACAGGAGTAGTCCGTTTCGACCACCCCGCAATGGCCGAGAACTCCTCCATCAAAGGACACACCTCTCCCCCGGGAAACCTAAACACGTGCAAACTAGGATCCCAATAATCTAAGCACACATCAAGGAAGTCTCGATCGACTTTCATTTGGCGAAAGCCAATAAAAACACCCGCACCATCATCATACACCGCCTTCTTCATTGCCGAGCTTAGGGAATAAGTCCACCTCTTCAAAAGAGCATCAAAATGCTCCACCATTTTTCTTGAATACAAAAAAAAACTTTTATAAATATACCTAATATATTTATGAGGGCAAAAATCTAAAGCAAAAGAAAAGAAGAGAAGTGTTTGTGAGTGAAGATTATGGCACGCACCCCCTCTCCTTATATAGGAAAACAATGTCCGAAATATGGAAATACAGCGCTACCAGACAGACCAGAAAACCGCATGGCTCTATGCGGTTTGCAACCCAAACCGCATAAGCTTATGCGGTTTAGCCCACGAACCGCATAAACCTATGCGGTTTCAGGGGCTGGTTTTTCTCAACGTTTCCTAATTTCGTCTTTCCTAAAACACCACAAACTACACCACCCTACGACATCCTCTTGTTGTTCCCCACACCGCAGCATTACACTTCACTTTAGCATATACGATTCATACCACGAGTCAACACAAACATTTTCGACATTCATGCAGGCTCATTTCGCATTTAAAATGGACTTTTCACAAAAACATTTTCACAATCTAAAATCAAACATCAAATGCATCCCACTCGGGAATCATATCATTTTTCAAACAAGCCTACCAAACAGGTTTATCGACGACAATCAAGTTCAAGCTACAACAAGTTCAAAGTTCAAGCTACAACGACATGTACATAAAGGTTCATACAATCTTTATTACACAAATTCACTCGGGATGACGACGACGATACTCGTCAAACTCACGCCGAATCTGAGCTGCCGTCTCGGCCGGCTCGACACGGTGGCGGCTGCTCTGCCCAAGCCATCCTCCACCTGTTGGCTATCCGCCATAGCTTCTTATGCGCCTCCTTAGCCACCTGTGACACACAACACAAAAACACTTCACATTTCTCTCCATTTTGCCTTAATTTCACTCAAATCAAGTCAAACTTAGGGGGGAAATTTCAAATTAACAGCGCTCATCTCCATTTTGCCTTAATTTCACTCAAATTAAGCCAAACTAGAGGGGGTAACACAAAAACACGCATCTCACTAGTTTGATTTTCGCCATGTTTCATACCTCGATCAAACTGGGGGCTCACTCACATATACAACGACAAAGATACATACCTTCTTCACCCCGCTCGGTCTACCGCCCATGCCCGCGTCAGTGGTCACCGGCAAGTACGTCGGCAAAGTGAAGGTACGACGGACACCCGACTCGTCGTACTCAACGGTGGTAGGAAAGTCACCAGGCTGCTCCGCCATCTCGGGATCAAATTCCTACAAAACAAGTTCAAAACGCACACGTCAAAGAAATTTTTCGCAAGAATTACCTTACGCACCCTCAACAGCAGCAAACATACCTCAATCGGCCCACAAGCAAGCCGAGACTCCGCAAAATGGCTGTGGTCTTCCCCAGGACAGAGAAGACTCACCGACTCTCCTTCCCCGTACAATGCCACCCGATCCTGAGTGGAAACTCTCGCCAATAGGACCTCTACGGGTCCCTAGGCACCACGGGAGTTGGCCACCCTGCCTGAAAGGCCATGCGCTCCCCAAGATACCAAACCGGCCCGTACGGCGTCGCCAAATCTGACGCTGGTCTCTCAGATCGCAAATCCGCGCCTAATGCTCCTCCGGAATGCCCGTGATCCGCCCCACTGAACGGCACGAACTACAAAAACAAAAACAAACACTCACAAATACAATCATTTTAAGTACACGCCATTTAAAATGGTTCAAGCACAAACCTGATCAAACTGCATCTGGTTCAGAAGCACCCGAACCTCGTCATACGACCCGATTAAACGCGACGCGGTTGCCAGACGTGCCCCAATGCGTCTGCACGGATACTCCTTCACGATCGTCAGAGCATGCGGGGGGAGCAGAAAAGGAAAATGGCTAAGAATCCATGACTGCACACACAAGAAACAAAAACACGTTACAAAGGCAAAAACGACAAAGACAACGAAAACAAACAACAATGCACCCGAAACAAAAATGTAATTAACACGCACTCTCCATCAAGAATCCAGCGAGACTAAGGCGGTCTCGACCCTGGAACCATGACCCGCGGTCCCACGGCATCCATGCAGAAACGAATGCACAAACCCAAAGACGGCGTCACCCAGTCGAACGTCCCAATTGCATTCCAATCCAGGAGATGCATAAGGACCGAGGTCGACGCCCGCTCGCCTTTATCGCCGGGCACACTACAACGACGAACCACCACACCACATACGAGCATTACGCTCGTCACTCCACTCAGGGGCCATACTCGGTCTTCCCCTCAAAGTACTCCAGATATAGCTGCGTCTTGAAAGTATAAGGTGGAGCACCCTCACAAATCACCTCCAAACCACCGCCGATCGTGATCACCACAACCTCGTCCACAACGGACGGCGCAAACTCAAAGCTCATGTCACGGTCCCCGAACGGCAGCCCCGTTATGACCGCATACTCAGACAAGGTAATACCGGCCTCAAAGCCGGGCATATGGAACGTCGTCGTGGTGTCCCAATACCTGTCCAGGAAGGCCCGATCGGACGTCAGGTTCGCCGTCTGCTTCTTCTTTGCAATCTCCCCCCAATGGCCGACCAACGGGCCAAAAGCCCTACGCAGCACCCAAGCCTGCGCTCCAGGCGCAAGCTTCTCCTCAAAAACACACATTACGGACGACACGCCCGAGAAAGTCCTCATCGAACCTTTCTGCCAACCCATCGCCGTGCTCGATAGGAAAGCGTGTCTCTCGGCAAGTAGAAGGTTATGGCCATCCCGACCCTTAGCGAGCATACTGTTCGCGCGTGATTTCGCGGCCTAGAGCTACTCGCTCTAGGCGCAACCTCCACACCTCCTCAAGAACATCCATCTCACCTCCACTCGTCCCACAAACTCCCGAGCAAACGCATCCGCCTCCTCCTCAGATCGTGCACAGGGACATGCCTCCCACGACCTACTGCGTGATCGCCCACGTCTCGTGGACAAATCACGAGGGTCGGCTTCCCTCTCGCTACGTGTACGCCTCAAACCACTCGAACTAGAGGCTCCCTCGGTCCTCGAGCTAGCACTCCTACGGGATTTCGACCTCGTAACACGACTAGAATCTTCCCCTGCAACCAAACACAACCAATACATACAGCTATAATACATGCAAGCATACAACTTGGCATACACATACACAAATACACAAATAATACACACATAATACATACACAAACACCCAAAACACATCGCATTATACGCTCTACAGAGCATTTTTAGGCCTAATTCACAATTAAGCCGAAAACCGTTCTCTACACTTCAAAATTGCAACTTTATGGTTTCTACACGCCATAATAGCCCCCAACAACAACCCATTACAAGCAATTGCATTTTGGTCACTCCGATCAAAAACCCCCAATTCGCCTTAATTACTCCGTATAACTACGACTTAAGACGGCGATTTGAAAGCCCTAACTCGACTTTTTCGCAAAACTAACGCTATAGGCATGCTATACTCGCTATGGGCATCCTACATGTTTAATTGAAATTCCGGGTCGGAAAATCCGGGTTCGTTTTCGGGCCCGAAACCTAATTTGGACGTTTTTCACACAAAGACGGTCTAAATCACAATCAATTCACACATACACGTTCGCATGGCATAATGCAACACAATGACGTCAATTTCAAGCATTCAAACGGCAAATCTCAAGCAAAACTCGGGTTTTCATTCAAAACTCGTCTTTTCAACATTTCAAGGCAAAACTAGCTAATTACAACGACAAATAATGTAAAAGCAAGTTAAAATGAAGCAATACCTCGTTCCATAGCAAGGCAACGCAAGAAAAATGAGCAAAAACGGTTGAGAAATCGAAAAATGACGTTTTTATGAGATGAAAATCGAAAAGAGTATAATGAAGCTTAGCCACGGTTTGCTCGAGCCTTATATAGCCCCTACAGCCAACAGGGGAAACCGCATAGGCTTATGCGGTTTGTCCCCTGAACCGCATAAGCTTATGCGGTTCCTGCCCTTGGCTTTTTTCGGTTTTTTCTCGTTTTACGCCTACTTTTTGATTCCTAATTCATCCCAGCTCTAATGCAACTCCAAGTACGTCCCATGCTTGGGTCAAGGCGTCACCTACAGTCCGCCATACGCGTATATTAAGCATTTAATGTACGGCATGTATGTATACACTAACGCTCTTTACGAGCATTACATCATTTTCTCCTCAACGGAAGGCAATCATGTGCAACCACAACTACATAGACACTCCTCGGCGAGCCCAAGCACAAGCACTCTGCAATATACACCTAACTCCAAGCATTTCACTCTACATAGACACTCCCCGGCGAGTTCAAGCATTACATGGACGCTCTTTCACGAGACCTACACCTACATCTACATAAGCACCCCTACTCAATTATACACCTCACGCATACCCAAACATCTTACAAAGTACACATGCAATACGAAGACATTACAAGCACCAGCACCAGGCATCCGATGATACCAAGCATATACAAAGACATCAACAACGACAAGCACGATGAAGACATTCAGCAGGCCGGCAGGCCCTTATAGCATGCACGGACCGCCAAGTCCTTAAAATGCGCACGCCCCTCCCCGTTTAGCCCGGTTCGAAGTCCTCGTCTCACCCATGGACACATGCTTCGTTCCGCTGACTATATCGAGACTGTAATGGTCCGGATATGGTCGTGGAGTTTGACTAGCGCTCTAGTCCGAGCTCAGTCAAACTGGGGGCTCTGTGGATACCCATATCCGTACCCTCCCAAACAAAACCCTGTGATGTATCACGGACTTTTATTACGCATGTTTAACGTTGACTTAAACGGTTCTAACTAATGTCGAATTCATTTTGAGTCGTTTTAAATGTTAAAATGATTTAGGTCGCTTTACATCGCTTTAAATAAACGTTCATTTTGTCCATTTGGAGTCTAGCTAGGTCCTTGTCCTGCTTCATTTGGCATGAGCCAGATTTGCACTACAATTAGTCCTTTTACATTAACAAGGTCTAATTCAGCATTCCTAAATTCCTAAATTTAGGCCCGGTAGCTAAAACCGCTATTTAGCCCCCTCTTACACAAAATACGGCTTCACGTCTTACCTTATTTCACAAAAACTATGCAAATACACCCTTCTCATTTTTTTTTGGTCTCTAAACTGAAGCCAAACCCAGCCTTTGGCCCGCACTCCAAAGCCCTAAGCATCACAAAATATCTCAGAAATATCCTAGGGGTTTTCTTGAGCTTCACGTTTGAGATTATCTCGAAATCTTTCAAAGATACAATTCAACCGAAACTAGGAAACTACACAAAAACCCGACCCTCGAACCGCATAAGCTTATGCGGTTTCTAGGCCTGTTTTTATCCCCGATTTCCTAAATTCTCCGAGGTTTCTAGTATATATACACCCATATACCCTCGACCAGAACACACAATTCTCACAGCAATTCACAACCAGAATACATCTTTTACACCCCAAATTCTCATCTTACACCCTTTCACATCCACAAAAGCCTCAAGCACTCAAATCCTTGAGTTCAACACACCATCCCGTGTTGAATTCATCATCCTTTTAAGTTCAAGAAGCGAAGCTCTGCCCAGATCTGAAGCGTCAGGACAAGGTAGGTACCGATCCACTTGGATCAAAGCTTTTTCTTATTTTCTATGGACTAACAAAGGGGTCTACACTTTAGCGCCCCGCCTTGGCACCCAGTAGCTTGCAATCCAAGTGTTCTATTTACATTGGGTACACTCCATATCCGATGACACGCCAAAGTCGCATAAGCAACCGACCCTTATAAAATAAACCAATGGACAATTGAACTTTATTTTATTTGCATGCATCTTGCACCTTCTTATTTTGCATTAAAATCAACTTAAACAATGAATTCGACCTTTAACTGAACCGTATTCGTTAACAAGTTAAACATGCTAAACTGAGGGTTTTTAATCAATCTTTTTGCATCTGCATCTGCATTCTTTTACAAACTTATCGCACTTGTACGTAGCGATAACATTAGCTCAAATATCATCTTATTTGGATTGTTCTAGGTCAGTAGAGGCTATTTTTACATAGGCTTTTCTAAAAGGTTTTCATAAATCATTATTTGAATTAACTCTTTTTCTAAAGTACCCTCACCCCGAATCCAATCTGGTTTCACAAGCCTTAGATCTAGGGGTGTCGGCGTGCTCCAAAATCTAGGACATGTTTTTAACTTAGAACATGGTAGCAGGTTCCTAATTTCCGCGATAATTAGGTGGCAGCTCCATAACAGTTCTTAAAGGTTTTTCCAACTTAATCTTTTTTAACTTTAAAATCCGCCCTTAAGCAAGACGCCGAGTTGGGTCCCCCGAACGCGGTTCCCGGGTTCCACACCTGTATGTCCTGATTCCCCTCGGCCGATCACCTTTCCTCTCGGCTTGGATGTGTTGGCCCTTCCTGCTTCCTCGCTTCCTGTCTTCATCTCACCATCCTCTCGTTAGAAAGTAGTGTGTTGGATACGCTTTTGATTCTTGGCGCAATTTTTGAATTCCAAACCCCAAGGAGGCGACATTTCACCTCCCTCGGCTGACACGTGTCGTACAACGGGTGGAAGTGTACTGTTCACGCCTTTCTCTATAAATACCCCTCAATTTGCTTCATTTCTCCCTTTACTCACCTCGAAAATGCTCTAAACTTTCACAAAAATTCATTAGGTTTCATCAAATCTTGCTTATATTTTGCCCTTGCTTCGTCTAATCACTGCTGACATCCTTGTTCGTGCTGTTTTAAGAGGTAATCTTCGCGTTTGTTTCTTGATTTCATAAATTTCTTAATTTAGTAGAGAACGATGAGCGCCTCAGCCGATTCGTCTTCTAGAACCGCTTCGGATTACAATGTGGTGACTGACTCAGAGGTGGAGCCTGAGATCGAGGATCTTACTATAGGCCGGGAGGGGGAAACTGATGTGGAGGCCCAGGCTGGAACCTCTCAGGCTGGACCCTCTCAGGCCGGGCCTTCTCAGGCCGGGCCTTCGCATGTACGGATTTTGGAGCCTGCGGTGTTCCAGATTCCCATGGACACTAGGATTCACATAGGTTATAGGGACTTTTTGAATGAGCGTAACTGTCCTGCGCTGGCGGCTGAACATTATCACCTACCCAAAGGCTGGGAATTCGTCGTGCCGAGGAGGCATCAACATGTAGTTCAGCCTCCGGACCTTCATACGGCCGTGTACATGAAAAACCTGGAACATGGGCTTCGGTTTCCTCTCCACCCCTTTATCGAAGAAGTGCTTACCCGGGCTAACATAGCCATGTGTCAGATGACACCGTTTGGTATGAGGATCATAGTTGCCTTCGCCTGGACGTGTTTGTATCTGGGCTTTCCTCTCACGATAAATCTTTTCCGCCGTCTCCATCACTTCCGGCCCTGTACCAACAGGTCGACGAAGGGGTGGTGGCCCTTAGTCACCGAGACGGGTTATCTGACTCACTTTCCAGTCATTACATCGATGAAAGGGTGGAATGAGAGGTGGTTTTTCCTCAAATCTCCTGTTCCTTTCAGCCATCCTCGTTGCTTTCACAACGATGTGAGAGGCCGTCTAGAGACCCGGGAGGAATGGGTCCCGGGGAGCATCCTTCCCTGGAAGAAAGTCCCACTGACCAAGGAGGAATCGGATGCCGCGGCCTATTTTAAGGCCTACAAAGTGGGGAAAGAACTATACCCAAAGAATTGGCTTCCTCCGGCAGATACGATTTCTGAAGACAAATTTCTGAGCGTGGTTGGCCTGGTCCCGGCCCTTCCAGCAGGTATGCGAGGGCCGGGTGGCCGAGCACCTAACGTCATAGCCGTCTTTACTTATGTTTACTTTGCTTTCCCTTTCCTTCCTGTTCTGATTCATTTTCGCCTTTTGTAGGTTCCCTGGGCTATCTGACTCCGGGAGATTTGGCGTCCATCGGCCTAGATAAGGAGAATCGCCCGCTTGAACAGCCAACTGCCGTAGACTTGAAACGACATAAACCTACGCTTAAGGAGTTGGTGAAGGATATGCAGGGTGACATTCCTGACAGACCGATGGGAAGGAAACGTAAAGCGTTCAAGCCGACCCGGGAACAGCAAGCTGAGCAAAGGGCTCAACCGGCGAGGTCTGTTTCGTCCCCTCGCCCCGGCCCTGAGGGGCTTGTGGTTGAGTCTGCACCCGAAGGTCCCCTTCCCAGCCCTCCGAGGGAGGTCAGGGTATCTCAGCCTCCCCCTGCCACGGAGGTTGAGATAATTGAATCCGAGTCCCCGCACTCGGAAGATGCCAGGCCCTTCAAAAAGCACAAGCAGGTCAGTTCCGCACTCTCCTGGGGAAGTTTATCTGAGGGGCGCCCCCTAGATGTCCCTTCAGACGGTCTTTCTTCTGTTTTTCCCATCAGTGAGCAGGACATTTATGACCTGTTGTCTTTCTCCATCCAGGGCTCTTCTCACGGGGCCAGGGCTGCCACTCAGAGCAAGGTTTTGTTGGAGTAAGTGTCCTCCACAATAGTGCGATTACTTAATAAATCTCAATTAAGGAATACGTGGGGATAATCCTAGATTATTGTCAATTGATTAACGTAAATCAATAACGGTTGGCTGACTAGAGTTTGACGTTATTGTCGTGAGAGCGGCGGTAATCAATTGATCCCTTTAAGTCACACCTATAGGAACATACTCCAAATATTAAAGCTAATTAATTGTATGAGATACGATTAGATTAGTGACTTGATATTTTGACTAACGGTTAGTCAATGTATTAATTTAGAGAGAAATCGAGTTGTGAACTCGGATGATTTAATTTTATCGAGATAAAATTATTAGAGGAGATGGGAATTAGTGATTAAATGTTAATTCACTAATTGTGTATATTTTACTAATGAGATTAGTAAAAGTACATTTTAATATATGTGTAAGTGTACATATATATTAAGGAAGAGTTTAATTAATTTACACTTTATTATATTAGATAATTAAGTGATAAATTATTACAATTTGTGGGACAAATATTATAAAACAAATAAGACCCTCTTGAGGCCCATTTGGACCGTCCAAGAGAAGGGGGAAGCTTCCCCTTGTCTTATTTTGTTTTGTTTGCTTGTTAGTTATTTTTGCATGTGTAAGATCATCATTAGCATGCACAAGTTTTATCTAAACAAGAAGAAAACTCTTCCTCTCTCCCTTGCTCCTTGAGGCCGGCCAAGTAGTGTGTACTTGTGCTCCTCTTTCTTGTTAAATACAAGCACTTGATGAGAGAAAATCATTCATTCATTTTCTCTCCTTCTCTCACTTTTCTCTCTAAAAACCTTATACTTATATTATTCCACATATTACTAAGAGTTAGTAATAACAATAATATTACATATTATCAAGTCATACTAAGAGATTTCTAGTCCAAAATCTTTAGTATTTTTGGAGTGTTCTTGGGTGCATCTTTTAGGAGGTTTCCTACTTTGGAAACTCAGGTTTTTGGAGGATCATCCTAAATCTTAAGCTCAAGAAACAAAACTAAAAAGGAGTTCTAGTTTTGTGCCCAACATTTCCCTTTGAGAAAGGTATAATATTTCTAAACTTGTAACAAAGTAAATTTGTACTACATAGATCTTGCTAAATCAAATTAGAGTAATTTGATTTACACTAATATTTGATTAGTGATTGGGATGAGATCCCTACAAGTGGTATCAGAGCAAAGGCTTGTAGTTACAAATTTATTTTGTTGTTTTTGGAGTTTTATATATTTATTGAGAATAAATATGATAAAATCCGAAAATGGTGTTAAAAGTTGTTTTAACACGATATTTTTATTGCATGCATAGTTTCTGGTCTCATAAAGTTACTGGTAAAATTTTGTAATTTTTGAAATTTTTTTCCTAATTAAAATGATTTTTATACAAAACCGAGTCAAAAAATGAGTTTTTGGCTAAAATAATTACTATAAATAGTTATAGTTGGAATCTAGTCACGAAATGTTTACACAGTGATATTTCATATTTATACTTTCTGCATGTAAATTTTCAAAGTCATATTTTGAGTTTTGAATATTTATTCATATTTTTGTTTAAAATCGGAATGATATGCTTTTTATGTCCAAAAATATAGTTAACGTTGTTTTCTGGATATGAAATTTATACCAATATTTTTATACATTATGAGGATGCTCTCGTATAAATTTGGGATTTTTCCTCACTGTTTTAGACGTTTTATTGATTTTATGAGATAAAATCGATGAAATCGTATGTTATTTTATATAAAATAATTCGTAAATATTTTCTGACCAAACTTTTCTTTTCTGATATTTTGGAAGTGTTCCAGAATATACAAAATTTTGTCAAAATGAAAATGGTTTTATTTTATTTTATTTTGATTTTATAAAGCTTTATTCATAAATAGTTATGATTAAAGCTAGAACTAATTAGCAAATGACCAAGTTTATGAACTAAAATCACTATGAATTAGTGAAAACTAATTTTGAGTGTTCTAAATCAGTTTAGAAGTTTTAGTTCAAGCTTAAAAGGTGTTTTAAGCATTATTGATTAATATAAGATTAATCGATTAAAAATGAGATCGGTTTGAAACGAATTAATGCGATTATTGTTTAAGGCGATTTTGGCATGTTTTTATTTATAAGCTTTACATTATGCAAGTTTGGATGAATGTTTATTATTGAATGAATGTTTGTTCTTACTTGTATGGCCATAGTTTGTTATATTTTTACCGATATTTCCCGTAATGAAAGGGAATATCGTGTGGTTTGTAATTAAATGCGATCTCGTATCGCCGGTTTGTAATTTTTAATAGTTTATTTCATTTACAAATGTATAATAGGATTGCTATGTATTCATTTGTAATTCATTCTTGTAACTATTTGTAATCCGAAGACCGGCGATGGAGATCGACATGGAGCCTTAGAAGAGTTCTAAAGCTTGCAACTTTGCAAGGAGGAGCTTGGATGAAGTCCTTATGAAGAGGGACCAAAGGAGTTGGTTTCCAATTTGTAACTCCTTGTATTTTTAATTACTTTTAGGTGGTCATACTAGGTTTATGCTTGTTTTCTCATGCTTGGTTGTTTGCTTATTTTCCGCACACATGCCAAAATCGCCATGCATGCCACGATATCCCACTATGATTGTCGTTTTTAGGTCGCCATTCTTAAATTTGTTCACTTATAAAGAATCTTATGACTAAAATCGACAAGATCACCCACATTTTTATCAAATGAATTGAGTTTAAGCCTTTCCAAATATAGCAACTATGTACCCATGTTCGTGAGGACCTCCGCAACGTGGAACCTTGTTACCATGGGTAAGTAGTGGGAGGAAGTCCCATGCTAATTTGGTTTGGACTCAACCAAATAAGAGTTATTTGGGGCTAATGGATGCATTTTATTGAAAATCATCAACCAAGCATTCTAGTGTAGAATTAGTCAAGTGTTGACTTATCGTTTTTATATAAAAGGAAACATGAGATGTCTAATTTTATATGAAAAACGAGTCTTGGAATCGTTTATATAATTTCGTGGGAGATCATTATATAAATGAACATTTGTCTTAAAATGAGTTTTAGCAAATGTTATTAATGAACAATGAATGCTTATATATTTCCTCATATTTGTTGTAGAATCGTTTATTTCAAATCGCAATGGCATCATCATCATCAACTCCCGCGCCCATTTTGGGCAAAGATTCATGGTTGCGAACCGTGATGGATAAGTGTATCCTCAAGGATGACGGTAGCAACTTTGTCGAATGGGATTCGACAATGAGGGGCGCCGCTACATCCGACAATGTGCTCAAACACCTTACCGATCCACACCCCGCCGAACCCACATCTCGATCCGGGGCGGCACGAGCCGCCTATGATGAGCATGTGAAAGTGGACAATGACGTGAAAAACGTCTTGATTTGGTCCATGGCACCCACTCTCAAACTCCGATTTGTCACACAAAAGAGTGCATATGAGATATTCACTCGAGTGACAACCATGTTCTCCAAAGCACCGCAAATAAGGCTTTATGAAGCCGCGGTACGGTTTTTCGATGCAAAGCTTGAGAGGAACCAAAAAGTTGGTCCTCATGTGCTCAAAATGATTGAGCAAATAGACACTCTTGAGCGTCAAGAGTGTGCTATACCCAAAGCTCTTGCGATTAACCGCATTCTTCACTCTCTTCCTAATAAGTTTGCTCATTTTCGAGTAAACTATAACATGAACAACATGGATAAGAGTTACCATGAACTTCATGCTCTCTTGGTCCAAGCCGAGAGGGATATGGAAGTGAATGAGGTGGAGAGGAAAGATGTTCTCTCCATGAAAATGAAGAACATGTCTCTTGGAGTTAAGAAGGGGAAGGTGGCTAAGAAAACGCCATCCGTCAAAGGCAAGGGTAAGGGCAAGGCTATTGTGGAAGGTGTTCCACATAAGCCTAAGCCCAAGATCAACAAAGGAAAACCTCTCAATGACACTTGCAAGTATTGCAATGAAGTGGGTCATTGGAAACGCAATTGTCCCAAGTACAAGAAGGACTTGAAAGATGGATGTGCGACATCCAAAGGTATTCTTCCTTCTAATCTCTATATGATAGACATCAATCATGCTTGCATTTCTACATGGGTATTGGATACCGGATGTGGATCTCACCTTTGTAATCATTTGCAGGGGATGAGAAACGTGCGAGCTCTAGCCAAGGGTGATGTAGATCTCCGCATGGGCAATGGAGCTAGAGTAGCGGCCGTTTCCGTGGGAACTTTTGTACTCGCTCTTGCTAGTGGATTAGAGTTGCTTTTGAATAACTGTTATTTTGTACCAACTCTAACTAAAAACAATATCTCCGTCTCCGTGTTAGATGCGGAAGGCTTTTGTTTTATGATTAAGAACAACCGTTGTACTTTTTTGTTTAATGAAATGGTTTATGGTGAAACTATTTCAATTGGAGGTATTTATGTTTTAAATGATGTTAATGATATTTATCATGTCGAGAACAAGAGGCTCAAAACGAATGAATCAAACAAATCCTACCTTTGGCATTGTCGTTTAGGTCACATAAACGACAAACGCATAAAGAGACTTGTTGCGACCAAGGTTCTCAAACCTTTTGATTACGAATCATATGGTACATGCGAATCTTGCCTCTTAGGCAAGATGACTCGTCAACCCTTTAGTGGTAAAGGGACACGAGCAAGTGAGGTTTTAGGACTCATACATACCGATGTGTGTGGTCCATTAAACATCACCGCTAGAGGAGGATATCATTACTTCATTACTTTTACCGATGACTTAAGTAGTTATGGTTATGTCTACTTAATAAGGCATAAAAGTGATGCTTTTGAGAAATTTAAAGAATTTCAAAATGAGGTTGAGAACCAATTAAACAAAAGGATAAAAGCACTACGATCGGATCGTGGTGGCGAATATCTAAGTAATGAGTTTGATTCACATCTTAAGAATTGTGGTATAATATCACAATGGACTCCTCCGGGCACACCACAATTGAATGGTGTTGCAGAAAGGAGAAACCGAATTTTGCTTGACATGGTTCGGTCTATGATGAGTCAAACTGAGCTTCCTGGATCTTTTTGGGGCTTTGCATTGTTATCTGCTGTTTTCTCACTAAATCGAAGTCCGACTAAAGCGGCCAATAAGACTCCATATGAGATATGGACGGGAACGGTTCCTTATTTGTCATTCATGAAAATTTGGGGATGTAAGACATTCGTCAAGAATAAAACTGACGATAAACTCGCTCCAAGGTCTGACAAATGTCTATTTGTAGGTTATCCTAAGGAAACCTGTGGTTATTACTTCTACAACCCTCACGAGAACAAAGTGTTTGTGGCTCGTGATGCTGTTTTTCTAGAAAATGAATTTATTTCTAAAGAATAGAGTGGGAGAAAATTTGAACTTGATGAAGTTCAAGAGCCACAAATCGAGACGGAAAATGAGGAAATTGTTCCCTCGTCTTCTGACACGGTTATAATCCCTAGGAGGTCAGGAAGAATTAGTCATCAACCTGACCGCTACCTCGATAACATCGAGGAGGAGGGTGATTTGTTGTTATTCGAAAGCAACGAACCCTCAACCTACAAGGCGGCTATAAGTAGCCCCAACTCCGAACAATGGCTTGAGGCCATGAAATTCGAAATGGATTCTATGTACGAGAACCAAGTTTGGGACTTGGTAGATTTACCTGAAGGAGTGAGACCCCTTCAGTGTAAATGGATATTCAAAATCAAACTCGGCATAGATAAACATATAGATGTTTACAAAGCTAGATTGGTGGCAAAGGGCTTTTCACAAGTCCAAGGTATTCATTATGATGAAAGCTTTGCACCGGTTGCAATGCTTCGATCCATAAGGATAATCTTAGCGGTTGTCGCATTTCATGACTATGAAATATGGCAAATGGATGTAAAAACCGCCTTCTTGAATGGGATTCTAGAAGAGGAAGTGTTTATGACACAACCTGAAAGTTTTATAGATATATCTAACCCTAAGAAAGTATGCAAGCTTAAAAGATCCATTTATGGTCTTAAGCAAGCATCGAGGAGTTGGAATCACAGATTCGATCATGTTATCAAACAACATGGATTCGCTCGAAGTGCCGAGGAACCTTCTTTGTACATGAAGTTTAGTGGGAGCAAGGTGACTTTCCTTGTTTTGTATGTGGATGACATACTACTGATTGGAAATGATATTCCAAGTCTGAACTCGGTAAAGGTGGAATTGGGAAACCATTTCCAAATGAAGGACTTGGGAGAGGCACAACGCATCTTGGGTATCCGGATTTATAGAGATAGATCAAAAAGGATACTAGCATTAAGTCAAGAAACTTATATTGATAAGATTCTTGACAGGTTCAATATGAAAGACTCCAAGAGAGGCTTTCTTCCGATGAGTGTAGGAATAACATTGATGAAGTCTCAATGTCCTACGACTCCTGCGGAAATTGAACGCATGAAATTGATCCCTTATGCTTCCGCTGTAGGATCAATCATGTATGCTATGATGTGTACTCGTCCCGATGTCGCCTTCGCTTTGAGCATGACGAGCCGGTATCAAGCTAATCCTGGTGAGAATTACTGGATAGCTGTGAAGAACATCCTTAAGTACTTGAGAAGAACTAAGGATTCGTTTCTAGTGTTTGGAGGAGAACTTGAGCTACGTGTAAAGGGTTACACGGATGCAAGTTTCCAAACCGATGGGGATGATTTGAAATCCCAATCCGGCTATGTCTTTATGTTGAATGGAGGAGCTGTTTGTTGGAAGAGCTTCAAACAGAGTGTCACTGCGGATTCTACAACGGAAGCTGAATATTTGGCGGCATCTGAAGCTGCTAAAGAAGCTGTGTGGATTCGGCAATTCTTGGATGGACTAAGAGTAGTCCCTAGTGCCATGGATCCTGTCACTGTTTATTGTGATAACAGTGGGGCTATTTTCCAAGCAAAGGAGCCCAAGTCTAGTAACAAGTCTAGACACGTTTTGAGGAAATACCACGTTATTAGAGATAATGTGGAAAGGAAGGAAATAGATATTTGTAAGGTTGGGACAGACGATAATATCGCTGATCCTTCAACCAAGCCTCTTTCGAGAGCTAAGCATGACGCACACACCGCCTCCATGGGGTTGCGGCGTATGCCTGATTTCCTTTAGTTTCGTAATATGTAATTGAACGATGTATCTTATTACATATATGAAAATAACATTCATTGCTTTTATATTAAGTCATTATGAATGCATACTTTGTTTATCCGAATATTTGTGTGACAACTTTGAACGTATTCAAGTGAACGGTATAAACTTAGCATTTGGTCCGTAGTCTCTCATATGAGGTGACGTCTCGGAGAGACTAGATTGCAAGTCGATCGACGGTGGGTTCAACACCATAGGGTCATATGTGATGACTGATCGTTTGCATAGACAGACTGTGAAAACACTCTGTCGGGCAGTGACGCTTATAAAATTCCTTTTCAATGAGATTGAAACCTGGTCGTGGTGGGAATTTCTATAGTATTCCTTTGAGTCGATTCTTTGACTAAAAAACTGATTGTCTGAGTCGGTGCAGTTTCCGAGTGACTTTCATTTTTGTCCTAAACCATGCCGTGAAAGGGGGTTATAAGGGCATTTGGGGTCATGGTGATCTGCATCATACAGTACAATCGAGTGGAAGGAAAATGTCCACCCTTGTCGGAGTAAAACATCTTTGGGCCACTCAAGGAGTAGTCGCTGAAAATGCGTGGCCACGCTCGGTAAGAATCTACGGTAGATTCCCGGTCAGACAGCTACTCTCCATATCGAGGAAACCACTCATGATATAAATATCTCAGGATGCAAGTACGACCTGTAAGACACCTTGCATTGAGTAGGAGATGTGAAACGGACATGAGAATTGGTAATGCACAACTTGTCTCGGACAAGTGGGAGATTGTTGGAGTATGTGTCCTCCACAATAGTGCGATTACTTAATAAATCCCAATTAAGGAATACGTGGGGATAATCCTAGATTATTGTCAATTGATTAACGTAAATCAATAACGGTTGGCTGACTAGAGTTTGACGTTATTGTCGTGAGAACGGCGGTAATCAATTGATCCCTTTAAGTCACACCTATAGGAACATACTCCAAATATTTAAGCTAAATTAATTGTATGAGATACGATTAAATTAGTAACTTGATAAATCGACTAACGGTTAGTCAGTGTATTAATTTAGAGAGAGATCGAGTTGTGAACTCGGATGGTTTAATTTTATATCGATAAAATTATTAGAGGAGATGAGAATTAGTGATTAAATGTTAATTCACTAATTGTGTATATTTTACTAATGAGGTACATTTTAATATATGTGTAAGTGTACATATATATTAAGGAAGAGTTTAATTAATTTACACTTTATTATATTAGATAATTAAGTGATAAATTATTACAATTTGTGGGACAAATATTATAAAACAAATAAGACCCTCTTGAGGCCCATTTGGACCGTCCAAGAGAAGGGGGAAGCTTCCCCTTGTCTAATTTTGTTTTGTTTGCTTGTTAGTTATTTTTGCATGTGTAAGATCATCATTAGCATGCACAAGTTTTATCTAAACAAGAAGAAAACTCTTCCTCTCTCCCTTGCTCCTTGAGGCCGGCCAAGTAGTGTGTTGTACACACTACTTGTGCTCCTTTTTCTTGTTAAATACAAGCACTTGATGAGAGAAAATCATTCATTCATTTTATCTCCTTCTCTCACTTTTCTCTCTAAAAACCTTATACTTATATTATTCCACATATTACTAAGAGTTAGTAATAATAATAATATTACATATTATCAAGTCATACTAAGAGATTTCTAGTCCAAAATCTTTAGTATTTTTGGAGTGTTCTTGGGTGCATCTTTTAGGAGGTTTCCTACTTTGGAAACTCGGGTTTTTGGAGGATCATCCTAAATCTTAAGCTCAAGAAACAAAACTAGAAAGGAGTTCTAGTTTTGTGCCCAACATTTCCCTTTGAGAAAGGTATAATATTTCTAAACTTGGAACAAAGTGAATTTGTACTACATAGATCTTGCTAAATCAAATTAGAGTAATTTGATTTACACTAATATTTGATTAGTGATTGGGATGAGATCCCTACAGGTTTCTGTCGCCGTTCCGGGTGTGGGAGCTTCGGGTACGGGTGGAGCAATGGGGCACCCAGCGGGTTTCGTTGAAGAGACCCCACCTATTGCTGGGGGCCTAGCTATAAGGGCCGTTGAGCTGGCGATGGAACTCCGCCGCTCCCTGGATACTTTCTCTGCATTTGCTCAGACACCATGAGCGAGCTCGGCCGCTTATGGCGGCGGCCTCCACTGAGGCCAACAAAGAGATGAAAGAAGCGGCTGCCCGTCTGAAGAAATCCATCAAGGCCCGCGAACGGGAAACCGCCGCCCTGAAGGCCGAGGTGCAGACCCTTCTGGGCAAACTGAAGGAGAAGGAATCCCAACTGGAGGACCTCTCCAAGGAGAAAGAGAGCCTTGCTCTCCAATATTCCGAGCTCTTCCAAGCTCGTGACGCCGCCGTCGCCCGGGCAGAAGCGGTTGAGGCTGAGAAGGCAGCCGGGCAGGCCAAGACTGCCCGCCTCGAGCTCGAAATAGAGCGGATGAAGGTGGCCCACCAGGAAGACCTTATCCGGGTCCGCGCCGATTCCTTCTACGACGGGGTTGATTATGGGTCCCTAGAGACTAAAGGATTTATTGACAAGGTCGACCCAAATTTCAACTTCGCTCGTTTGGCCGAGCTGGAGGAGGCCAGGGACCGGGAGAAGGAGGCCGGGAAGAAAGCGGGTCCGCAGACAGGGGGTGCCACGGCCGGCGGTGACGCCGGTTGTTAGGAATTCGGGCTGCTGTCTTCCGAATCCTCATGCTCGGGATGATCTGCTGGGTCTCCCTTTAGCCTACATTTTGCTTGTTTTCTTTTTATTTCAGCAACCCACTAGTCTGCAGTAGGCGGGCCTTTTGTGGTAGACGGCCGCCGTCTCTGGTAGGTCTTTTAGTTGTACTTTTTTCTTTCTATTTGCATCAGCCTGCTCCCTGCCCGGTCTGTGGGTCCAGAGGCAACAACTCTGTAACATACTCTTTTTTATTTCAAGCGTTCCTACTTTCATCATCGTTGTCTTGTTTTTTCATACTTAGCTCACTTTATTTCGCTTTCACTCGTATTATTTTTGTCCGGGGCCGAACGATTATTGTTGTCGTGCCCTTTTATTTGTACTTAGCCAAATTATGGACTTTTTCTTTGTATGTTATCTATCCCGGGACCGCGTGTTTACTTAGCGTCCGGTGATTGTGATTATTCCCGCGTACATTTATGCTCATGCCCCCTATTGCCGGGTAATCTTACTTAGGTTATTTGGTGAATTGAACGCGTGTTTCACGGGTCTTTCGCGTTCATGATCCGTGGGCGGGTGTTATGTTCACGGGAGATCTGTTTTCACCTTCTCGGCTCTTTTGCATAAGGGCACCCTCATCCGGGCCCGACGACCACGGATGCGCATTGTGCAAGGCCATACGTAGGGCGCGAGCCGCCCAGGCCCCGGGCCATGGACTCTCATTGCGCGATGTACGACCATATGTAGGCATGGGAGGTCCGCAGCCGCCACCGGCAACAAGGCCGGCATCAGACACTGCGGTGAGAGCAGCCTAGGCACGTGGGCCATCATAGACATCCCAGCTCTTTTGCATAAAGGCACCCTCATCCGGGCCCGACGACCACGGATGAGCATTGTGCAAGGCCATACGTAGGGCGCGAGCCGCCCAGGCCCCGGGCCATGGACTCTCATTGCGCGATGTTCGACCGTACGTAGGCATGGGAGCCTGCCAGGCGGGTGCCTGGGAGGTCTTACTCTTCTCCGTACGTATTGTTGCTTGAAGACATGGCACATATCCTCGTACCCACAGATGGAACCGGTTGGAAGGTTACGGAACCATGTCTATGCAAGTCCCGTTAGGGTCGTGGGAAAGACTTTGCACCAAACATAGTCCGTAGGGTCGTACATCATCATGTGGCTTTCGTAGGCCGCCAGATGTTCTTCCGGGTCCGTCTTCCCATCATATTGTATCGTTGGAATCTTCATCTTGGGTGGCAAAGGGTACTCTAGCACCGACGGGGCTAGGGGCGATTTTACTGAGACCTTACCCAGCGATTTGTTCTCCTTGGGTTTGTTGCGCCTGGGCCTCTCGGTGCGTGGAACCTCGGGCTTGGACACCTCCTCAACTGAAGGTGATGACTGGGACGTGGAGTAGGCATGCTCCGATTCTTTCCATGAACTGTCATTGCTTGACACCTCGTTCTCCTCGTGGAAAAGGTTTCTGGGCGTCACGGACGGGACGGGATCGCTTTTTGGAGGAGATTCTTGCTAGCTTGGCTCGGGTGGCGGGTTTCCGGTAGGTGATTTCTTCCTCAACTTTTCAAGGAAGGCACTCATCATCCTTTTCTCCTCTGGAGTCAAGGGCGTTTGTAGCTCGGTCTCCAGAGGAGTTCCGCCTGCACCTCCCCCCGGGGAGGAGGTTCCCTCGACTGTTTTCTTCGGCTCTGGTGGTGGATTTGACATGGCTTTTTGTAAGATTTTTTTTGTAAGAATATCCCCACAGACGGCGCCAATTGTCTCGGGTATAAAGTTAAGAACTAAATACCAAAACTAAATACAAATGGTTACAAGTCGAATGTAGATTACAAATTAAATAAACTAAGCCCTGAACGGTCCTTAGCTCTCGGCTGTCCTCTCCCTTCCTCTCGCCCTGAAATCACGTAACAAACCTAGCTCCGGGGCCTTCCGGGTGATGGCCTTCCGACGCTCAAGTCAGTTATGAAAACAAATGAACTTAGAGAGAGGAAAGAGAGAGAAAAACCTTTTTGTGTAGTGTTTTGTGTTGTGTGTGTGAATAGTCTTTTTCTAGGGTTTTGGCTCCTATTTATACTCATTCTTGGCTTGTCTTTTTGCGAGGTCATGCCGTACAGTACGGACCCGGGTGGGCCATATCTGCCCCGGACCCGGGTGGACCACTGGGTCCCTTGATACATGGGATGCCCCCGGTCCATAATCCTCCCGGCCCTATGTTGCCGGGTCCGGTAGATACCTCCCCCAACAATTATTGTGTAAAACATTAGTTTTTTTTTTTATATTGACTAAAGTATTTCAAGTTAAAATGCAAGGTTTTCAAGTTAAAATAGGAGGTTATAAACCTAAAATATTAAGATTCGAATTTGTAGCCAATGTAGGATTCGAACCTACATCTTGTGCGTCGCACACACTCTACCATTGAGCTAATTGACTAATTTTTATTACTCCGTATCAAGAATGTTACTTTAGTAACAATTGTTTAAAAAAACCTTTAAAGTTATAAAAAATACACACATTATATAACGCTCGAATAATATTTCATATAATGCATATGTATCAAAATTTAAATAATGAGTATTATACTTAAAACACAATGTTCCAAGCTTAAAGTCATAGGTTTGTACTCCAAACTAATTAATTTCAAATGTAAAATACAAAGTTATGAACTTAAATCTTTGGTATTATACGTAAAACACAAGGTTCGAAACTTATAAATTATAAACACAAGATTATTCTTAATTCTAAACTAAAAATGGTTTCAAACTTAAAATTATAGGTTTCAAAACAAATTATACTATAGTCGGTATAAAATTAAAATTACAGGTTTCAAACTTAAAAAACATGATTCTAAATTTAAAATCACTGGTATAATAACAACATCATAGGCTCTCAATTATAGTCAAAAATTTTCAACCTAAAATCATAGGTTGTCAAATTAAAATCATATCATACATTAATAATCAACAAAAACTCATAAACCCTAAAAAAACCTTATTTTGAGATCATTGTCACCATTTTTCGTTCATCAAACATTACTAGTAAGTTATAAACACACCAAAACACAAAAGATATCATCTAAAATTAGCAAATTTAACCGAAAAAAAAATCAAAATTAACATCAAACAATATTAAAACCAAAAATATGACTATACTGCTACGGAGTACAATTTAACAAGCTAAAAAATATGAGATTAAAAATAAACTAAAAACAAGGTAAGATTACAAACCGGGATTATTTTAATGACAATAGAATTTAAATAATTTTGATTTTGGAATTTTTTAGGGTTTAATATTGGAGTAGAAGGAAGAAGAAGAAGAAGAAGAAAGCAACTAACAAGAAAAATGAAACTGACGTCAAAGCTGCCTACACTTCCTATATTTTTTTTTTATTTTTTATTTTTAAATGGGCTTAGGGTGTTAAATGGGTCTGTCTCACCTTAAGTTATGGTGAGACAGTCTTATAGAACAATTAGTGTTTATTTATTTATAGTAGTGGTGATGGTAGTAGTGGTGGTGGTAGTTGTCGTAGTAGTAGTGGTGGTGGTAGTGGTCGTAGTAGTAGTGGTGACGGTGGTAGTGGTCGTAGTAGTAGTGGTGGTCATGGTAGTGGTAGTAGTCGCAGTAGTCGTAGTAGTGGTGGTGGTCGTGGTAGTAGCTGTAGTAGTGGTAGTGGTGGTGGTGGTGATAGTAGTAGTAGTAGTAGTAGTAGTAGTAGCTGTTGCAGCAGCAGTAGTAGTAGTAGCAGCAGTAGCAGCAACAGCAGTAGTTACATAATTTGAGTCAGACCTCAATTCTTTAGTTACCTTAGGCAAATGTCGACTTAGTAGCAATTCACTCTCAATCGCCTTCGATGCTCCTGCATCATGATAACTCGATGATCTAATGTGAATTAGTGCTACTACATGTAAAACCGCATGTCCCCATGATGACACATGCAATTTAGACCTCATAAGCATTGGTCTCGCAAACAGTTGAATGCGCTTTATTAATGATTTCGCAAGACCATTTTGCGTGTGAACATATGTCGCCGGATGTTCAACACTTATCCCAATAAACATACAATAATCATCAAAATTTTGTGAACTAAATTCACTGGTGTTGTCAAGACGAATAGTCTTAATGGGATAGTCTGGAAAGTGGGCTCTTAACCTTATCAATTGAGCCAATAACCTTGCAAAAGCTAAGTTGCGAGTCGATAACATTGTTACATGTGACCGACCATCTTGTTGATGCGTCAATTAAGACCATAAATACCGAAATGGTCCACTATGTGGATGTATAGGTCCACACATATCACCATGTATTCTTTCTAGAAATGTGAGGGATTCATTTCATATTTTAGACAATGAATGTCTAATAATTAATTTGTCATGTAAGCAAGCAGCACATACAAAATCATTGGATTGAAAAATACTTCGATTCTTCACTGAATGTCCACATGAGTTCTCAATGATTTTCGCATCTTCAACGATCCGGGATGTCCCAACCGGTCGTGCCAAACAATAAACTTTGTTTTATCCGTAAATTTCTGGTTTACCAAAGTATATGATTCAATTGTACCAATTTTTGTATAGTACAGACCAGAAGACAATGTCGTCAATTTCTCCAATATTCGTTAATTGTTCAACTGAACAAGTAATGTAGAGGTACTCCGTTCCTCTTTCATTTGCGGTCTCAATATGATTTCCATTCCGGCGGATGTCATTAAATCTCAATAAATTTCTTTGAGACCATGTAGAATATAAAGTCTCACTAATTTCAATATTTGTTCCTTGAGGCAATAGAACATTAGCTCTAACAGAGCTTTCAATTAGATTTGTACTACCCGCAATAGTACGTACATTTGTCTTATACTCCTTTAAGCATGAGAAATATTTTTTATCTCTAAGGATTGTGTGCGTAATAGCACTATCCGCAAGGCATACATCTCCATGTGTAGCATCCATAATTTTCATAAACAAATTGTATATAAAATAAGATGCATGCTAATTAAAGTGATAATTATTAATTCAAATCAAACATAAAAAATAAGTGTTCATAAAGCATGCCTCAAAATACCAAAATCAAACAAATTTAAGAATGTTCCAATGTTCAAAGACAATTATTAGCAAATTAAAATTAACAAATTCCAAAACTATAAAATGTCTAATGTGTAGCAATTATAATAATTTAATTTGGTGGATGCACATTTCCATCGCCAATTAAGTCATCAATCCGTTCGTCGGGATCCGCAAAGAAATCTGAGACATCCAGATATCCCCCATAATTAAGTGGCTGATCTCCGGCTGCAAAATTTGTCTCTATTTCTCCTTGCTCAACAGTGAAATTTGCCTACTTTCCTTCCTTGGTTACCACGAAGGGACTGCTGATAGCGATCCACAATATGACCAGGCTCGCTACCGACCTGAGCCTAATGGCCTTTATCACCACAATGGTGACACATGGTTCCCATGTCACGCGAACCACCTCGCGGACCATCCATTGGACCATCTTTACGTTCTTGCTTACGATGAGCATTAGAACGTTTGAATTTTCTACCTTTACCACCTCGATGATTTACGCGGGGATAGGCAAGTCCCTGTCCACGTCCATGGTCACAAACTCCTGTGTGACCTTTATTTTTATCATCATATTTTATCACATTCGCTTACGGGAATGGATCAGTGTTCTGTTCAGCCACTAATAAACAAGAAATGAGTTCAAAATATTTTTTAAAATCCCTCTGACGATATTGCTGCGACAAAAGCAATTATAAACCATGAAAGGATTAGTATGTCTTTTCCAACATATCTACGTCAGATATTTTTTTTCTCCACATAAAGCCAATTGTGAAATAATTCTGAACATGGCTGAATTATATTCACTAACAGATTTATAATCTTGCAATTTCAGATGGATCAAATTATGTCTAGTAGTCGGGAGGGTCACATTTTGGTAATGGTCATACCTTTTCTTTAGTTGATTCCATGTGATCAAAGGATCTTTCACAGTCAAAAACTCCATTTTGAGATCCTCACAAATATGATGACGGAGGAAGATCATGGGTTTGGCCTTATTTTAGGCAGATGTCGTATTGCCTTCTTTAATAGTGTCGGTAGACCCATTAGCTTCTAAGTGCATTTCCACATCCAACATCCATGTCATAAAATGTTTTCCTTCAACATTCAAGGCCACAAAATCGAGTTTTGCAAGATTCGACATGATTAACTTTATAAAAGAATTTCATAAAATTAGTATTATTATAATAATAGAATACTACAAAAACAATTATAAGCATACATTGTTGATGTAAATAAAATACTACGAAGTAAGAGTTAATGGAAAAACACACATACTAATTAAGAAAATCTACGAAGTAGAAGAGAAAAAAAAATGATTGAATTAAAACTAACACAATGATTGACATATAAATTTACGGTGCACAAAGTCATAAATAGGAGTATCAAAGTATGTAATCTATTACTACATGATAACATATAGAAGCAACACATATAGAGATGACAAACATTGGCAAAACTTTTACAAGCAAAAAAAAAAATGACACCAAAACATGCAGACGTATGATACAACTATACAATAAGAAAATATCATATAACAATTATGAATAAAGAGAAAGACATCAAATATAGGAAATAAAGTCAGACGAAGACTGTTGGTAATTTAAGTGTAATTACCGGTTCATTTAGCGTGACTCAGAATTGGTTCATAGATGGGTAAATTCAATATAATACAATGTAAGTTTGGGAAGTACGGAGTGTACGCTTATATATAATTATTTGCGAGTTTACAGTATAGTCTTTCATTTTGAATGACTATGACGGGATTAACTGTGTCGGAATTATTGAAGAATCACATCTCTTCATTGACAATGTTTCCCTTTATAATACAACTTCTAATTAAATAGAAGTAGGATATTAGAAGATGGAACACACAGACAAACAAACTGATCTTCTGCATCAATGAACGCATAACAAAATACACATAAAAAACTACTGAATTACATATCTTTGTTCTCTTGTGCCAGAAAACAGAGGACACCGTCTTATCTCAATAGGAAATTCGGTATAACCCTGGCACTGGTATAGGGTCGAATTGTTCTATTTGGAAAGCATAAGTCGATTCGGTGTGATTATTATTGTCAATTTTCATTCGTTGTATACCAAAATCTAACAAAGACGAAGACAAAAATTGAAGCACAAAATAGGGCGGCAAGAAGCAATTATAATATACTTCACATGAGAAGAAAAGTATTTAACTCAGAAAACGAGAATAAAAATAAAGATAAATTCGTGTCAAACTCGTAACATGTAGACAGATTCGTGCGGTAAAATATTACGAAGTACGAACAAAATAAGCATTCAAAGGGAATTAAATTAGTAGTCTACATGATTTAGGAAATAGAATTAAAAAAACGGCTAAAGCAATTATCAACAAAAGTATGGGGACATAATTGATTACATATACATGGGCTTATAGCAAAATTGAGAAGAAAATAAGGCAGTAAGCAAGAGCAGAGTAATACCCAACAAGAGAATAAGATGGCAGCCATTGACAGGGAGTAAGAGGAAGACGACAGAAAGCAATCTTAGTTAAAGTCAAGGTTAATAAGTGACGAATAATACAAGGATTTGCAAATAGTTAGACATACAAGATTCACATGCGACAATCCATTACCTAAACAAAAATTATACGGAGTAAAATTAAAAGGAAAAGATAGGTTTGTGAAGAACAATAACATTCCAGATTCGTTATTATGTTATAGATTTATGAAGAACAATGCACATAAACCTATAAACAATTAATTCAAGCACACAAATATATATCAATAGACATGCATTACAGCAAGTATGATTATATAATAGTGGATTAAAATATACGGCACAAAGTGGACGACACATACCATTTACGGAGTTAAAGTAAAACAAAGCAGGAATATGGTAAAGATACTGATGAAGAGATGATTAGTACGACCAAAGAAAAAAAAATACCCGTGAAAATAAGAGACTCATGCTGATAACGTGTTGTAAATAATTGAGATTAAGAGAAGATTAATTAGAGAGAATAGGATGATCATATTTCATATAATGTCTCATATATATAGTACATGGGAAAACTAGGGTTTGCTCAAAACCCTAATCACATACAATCAAATAATGGGTTTGAGACTTTGACATCCATATCATAACAAATATAATGTTATTCATGATCATTTTGATTGTTTTTCTTATTATTGAAAGCACTGTTATTTGATTTAATTTCGAAATTTATTTATATAGGGTATTCTGCAAGATAAAGTCACTCTAAAAATTTATCATGGTGGTATGGTAAAGGTATGAACAAAGTATATCATGATGATATTGATGATAAGTAGGGGAACTAAGAGGTAAACAATTGTGTTTCTAGTAGAAGATGACAGTGATTTAAAATGAAGGAGATGACAGTAAAAACTGGTAGTTGCAAGTCACAAAATCATATGGGAGTGTTATTGGAAGGTCGAGTTAATAGTATGGATTAAATTGAGATAATCATAAGTTGGGATTAATTATGGACGGATGATCATAGTTCGAATTATTGGTGTTAACTTTTCCTAATTTATTTTGTTGTTTAAACCTATAGACGGGTACTCCTAAACAAAAAGGATTCTCAACCCCCCAACATACCACATTGGACCGGTACTCCTAAGCAAAATAAGAAAATTATTTAATTTTTCCTAATTTTCTTTTTAAGCCCTCTTCTTTTGCTTCAACAAAATAAAAAAATTATTTAATTTTCTCCTGTCTTAATATAATTACCTTATAAACTCATTCCTATTTTTTTATTTCCTTTATCCCTTCATGTAAATAAACTCTTATCCAAAAAAAAAAAAAAAAAAAAAAAAAAGTTACCAATTCCTAATTCCTAACCACTAACGAAATACTTCCACCAAATCTATAAATTAAATTCCTCTTCCCCTGCCTCTTTGGATATATTTAGTGCCGAAAACAAAGGTACGTAAAAACTCATACCATAATTATTCCTATTTACGGAGTATTGTTTTGTTGGGTTTTTCAATTTAGGGAGTGCGTTACCGTCTCCGTGAGACAAGCACATCACCGTCTCATAAGCAGGGTTCTTCTATGGATTCTTTTTAACTAGCTGAAATTATTATCGTTTTGTTTTGTTTTGTTAATTTATGGTGTGACGTTTATAACGTAAGACAATTTTACAAAAGATTAATAGAGTATTTACTTACTATTGCAGATTGACTAACAACAGAAGCCTGTAAAAAAAAGGTAGAAAGTTCTGAAGAAAAGGTAGTACGAGTAGTAGTAATAAGAATGGCAATGAGGACGATAATGGTGATACAAGTTGCGACGATGGTGCGGGGAGTACTTTGCAGTTTTCTTTCTCTCGTTTCTTGGTTTGCTCATGACATTGTTGCTTTTTTAGATTCCCCTCCTGAGTGGCGTATTTAGGGATTGTAATTCCTGAGGATAGGGACGGGTTCAACAAATATTTTATACGGAGTATATAATTAATTGAAGTCGATTTAAAATTTGTCGTTTTGACTTGAAGTGCGGATGTAACTACATACCCATTGTACGTATTTTTAGACCATTCTGTGGAATCGAGGGGTGATGAATGATGAGATTCAAACAAGTTGTTGATAATCAATCAAGTTGATGGTCAAAAGCCCTAGTAATTTTATACTCATAACAATTTCACTAGCACATTACTCGCAATACATAAATAATTTGCGTTAAAATAGGGTTTTTTAAATAAATAATTTGCGTTTTAGGTTGATCTAGAAAGTATTTAGTGAAATAGGGTCCACGTAGGACTGGAAAATACGGTTCTAAAAACGCCATTACGCGTGACGTTTTTACTATCCACGTAGATTTCAAAAAATTAAAAAAAAAAAAAGTTAGAAACTTGAAAACGCCACTCCGGGTGGCGTTTTCTGTTAAAAAAGTGACCAGCAAATTTGGCAATTTTAAAGAAATTTTGGAGACTGAAAACGCCAGGCCGGGTGGCGGTTTATAGCATCTAATTTTAATTTTTTTTTTTTTTTTTCCAGAAATCTACGTGGACATCTAAAACGCCACGCGTTATGACGTTTTTAGGACCGTATTTTCCAATCCTACGTGGACCCTATTTCGACCTAAAACGCTAATTATTTGTTTTAAAAACCCTATTTTAACAAAAGTTTCGTATTTAATACCCAATATTTTGCTATAATAATTATATAGGTAATTAACCATTTAGGTCGACAACTGTATTATATGTATTGGATTTCTTGGACATCTCATGCACTAGGGTAAATATTTATACAAATAAATATTTGGAATATTAATTGAAAACTATAAAACTCAAACGAATAATACTATAAAACAAAACTAATTTTAGTTATTATAAAGTGGCTTCATCAATTTTAGTTATTATGAAGTTGTCAGGAGTTCAATTCCCATGTCAGTGGCATAACAATGTCTTCTAAACTCGGCCTCCGACATTACTCAGGAAGCTAGAAATAGAATCAACACTCGACAGATGTTCAGCTCAGCTAAACAAGTTATTCAAAGGGCGTAAACGATAATGAAATTATGTTCTGGTAAACACGTACAATTAACGATAATAATACAATACCATAAATCTACAGAGCAAGACAACAGAGAAATTGTTTACAGTACCAACAGCCATTAAAAGCATTAGAATGGAAGTATTCGAGGACAATAATGGAAACCCAATCAACTCATTACAAGGTAGTTTTGGGCGATTTAGAACGTTCTCATCAATTAACGTCTTGGTTTTACAGTTACGCCACATGGTTAAGTATCTTCATACTTCACCCAGAACGTTGACAAATCATACGCTACTTATAGCTCTACCGAGACTTTACATTGTCTTGATAAGCCAAAAACTGCTTCATCAACTGGTTCAAAAGAAAATGATCACACACCCACATCCGAAAGCATCTGTTACGTTTGCTGCGGAGGTGGACCAGGCGGTAGAGGCGGCTGCGGCATGCCACTTTGATTTGCAGGCTATGAAAAGCACAGCATTAGCTAACCCACAAGTACAAATAGATAATATGTAGAATTTCAAACGAGTAAATAACTTTTTCGTAAAAAAGCTAGCATCCACAAGACAATAACATCACCACAGTGCAGAAAGATGCCACTTCTTGTGAGGTAAGGTGGATGGCGGATGTAGCCATTGTGCTAGACCCGCCAATAGCACAGAGAGGCTGCTCCAGTGCAACTCATAATGAATATTGCACAGTTCAAATTGAATGGACTGCTAGTTGTCAAAAAGGTTTAAGAATTAAGGGTGAACATACAAAGAGGTTTATTAAATGTACCCAAACGGTTAGTTTGAAACTAACTTTGCATTTCCTTTCAAACATGAGCTCCAACAATGTGCAATGCATTTTCTCAAAATAAAATAAATAAATAAAGGAAACAAAAGAAAAAGAAACCAAATAAAAAGTGCAATCCAAATAAAGAAACACAAATTCACATTTAAGACGGATATATCCCTCTTGATTTAAGATGGGTCAAATATTTGGGATAAGACACAAAGCAAAATGTGTTGGAAAAAGTCAAGTATGTGTCTTATATTTGCATAATTGCATGTGGGGACGTGGGGTGATACTTGACCTGTTTTAAGCTTAAGATGGGTATATCCGTCTTAAGAGAAACTTATTGAGAAAGAAATACTCTAAATCAAAATTATGCAATGTATCATATGAGTCATGTCACAAGCTATTACCTGGAAAGTGTTAATCCCCGGCATCATTCCCATTTGTCCTTGCGGACGGTTGAATGGCCCACTATGAGGGTACATTTGCGGCCCGCCTGTATTTTGTTGGCCTTGTATATTTGGCATCCCATTCGAAAACCCTCCAGCAGGAGGAGCTCCTGACTGCATAGGACTCATGCCAATATAATGCCCTTGCTGCATTTGTGGAACCATTTGATTTGGAGCATTCTGCATTCCCTGAAAAGTACGCAAGTTCAGAAATTAGAAAAAGCGATATCTATATGCAACTACATCATATTATTTCCTATTCTCTAAAAGCTTTCCATGTACGTAGTTTTTGGGAGATATAAAGGCGTATATGGAATCCTTAAAAAAAACGGAAGTAAACCATGACATTCTACTTACCATTGGACCAGGCATTCCCATCGGCATCTGCATTGATCCTGGCATAGAAGACGGAATGTTCGGGGGCATATTATGAGGAGGCATCTGAGGCGGAGGTCGAGCATGATGAGGGTGTGGGTGCATAGGCATATGAGGTTGTAGCTGGGGCATATTAGGAGGTGGATGCGGAAAAGAAGGCATTTGTTGTTGATGTCCTTGTTGTGAAATCTGCTGCGGATTATGTTGATATTGAGAAGGATGAGGACCTGGTGGAAGAGGTGGAGCTCCACCAGGCATTGAGGTTAAATGGGTTTGCCGCTGCTCTCCTTGAGAAGTCGTGTCGAGAGAAGGAATGGATAACGGCATTGCAGTTCCAATACCAGGTATAGTACCCTCATTTCGTGACAGTCCAGGCGGAAATGGTCCTGGTGTTGTTGGAGACTCAGGAACGTTAAAATTGACAGCAGCACGATTACCAAAAGCAGGGTTCTGTTCTCCATATCCTGTAAAAAAAAACGAGAAAGCTCCGTCATTATCACACTTCAGTACTTCATTTTCGTTATCAGTTGGAACTAAGAGATAGCAAGGTACATAACATCCAAAGGTAAAATGCAGATAAAGTGCTGAATGACCCCCTGTCCCCACAATCATAAAAATATTATGAGTTGAAGAAGTCGGGACATGGCTGCATGAGTTGGTCTTTAGTTAGTGTTTCAATCATAGTCGTACGTAATATAATAAAGTTTGTCCAGGAATTAGGTTGTGAGTGTTGTTCATAATGTAACCCTGTTGAGAGTAGGTAACCTTCTATGGTCTCAAACCCAGCCCAAACTAAATAGAACAATTGACCATGAAACGCAAAAAAACAGAACGAGGATATCTACTGCTACTAAAACCAAGTCTTAATGAGCAAATGGACGAGCAATCACATTAAAAAAACCGCTACTCTATTCAAACAATGATATTCTCACGCTAAAAAGTGCATAGTTGCAACAAAAACGAGCTCAACATAATGAAAGATGGCAACAACCTTGATTAAAGCCGCCATTATATTTATCTCGGCCGGTATCTCCGGGCCTATTTCTACACCAGAACTTCGTAGTGTGATCATTGCTCCCACTGCATTATGGATTCAAGGGGGAAAAAAAAAACTGTTCATATTAGAAGAATTCACACTCCAAAAGAATTATCCTCGGTTGAAACTTGAAAGTACAGGCCACATATAACATTTCGTAAATTATTTTCATCATCTTGAAAGATGACCTTTCATCCCTTTATTGAATCATTTCACTCTTAATGCAAAAGGCTTAATCTCATCAGTCAAATTTATGAACTCTAACTGCAATTCTCGTTTCCATTTATTTCCACAACCTAGAAAGCAGGGATAAGGATTATGGAGTATGTGTTACTAAATAAAAATAAATAAATAAATAAAAGCACCAGCAATCCTTCCATAAAATTTATCCATTTCACTTCCGCTGCTCTTACAAAACCCAGGACAAGAAAGAGAACTTTTTTTCACCATAGAATCACATTCATGCCGTTACAGCAGAGTAAGTTTTGTTAATTAAATTCATGGTCACTGGATCTAACACATTAGAGTAGTCGATAGGCTACATTATGATGTTTTCTTTTAGCAAAATTATTGGGCTCACCTGCACAAAATATATCCAACAGGATGCCAAGCAAGGTCCCACACGGCACTATCATGGGCATTTTGAATTTCAATCTGTGGAGTCTCATGCCTGTTCCAAAAGTTATGATAAGAATGTGAAATCATCAGTAGCGATAAATCTTTTGATGAAAGGTTAAACTCGTTAAGAAAAATATAAATTATTTTAGGACCAGCTTTCTTTAGTGAAGCAGTAATATTAGAGGGGCTGATCCACAGAAAATTAGGAGCCTCGGATACTATTAACTGTAATTCTCTAACTTTCCATTAGTGACAGCCAACAAAAACTTCATGCTTAATTGATCTCAAAAATGCAATTGATTTCAGAAGATATAAGGACCAGTGGCAATTCAATTTTAAAACGTCAAAGCAGGAGAGACTACCCAACAAGCCAATGAAAAATAGAGCCATCATAGCTTCCACTGACGAAGTATTCTTCATGGAAAGGATGCCATGCTAATGCTGCATCAATGAGAAAAACACCAGTATCAGTGCTGACAGCATTTATGGGGTATAACTTTATAAGTGCATAACTAGCTTCACAATCAAACCACTGTGTTGATGTCTCAGAAACTACAGGCAGTCGAAAAAAATTGATCACTGTCAGGACAAAGACAAAGAAAGGAGAAAAGGATAAAGGCAATCATCCAGCGGAAAGCTTCCATTTATAACCTACTGCTACGGTTATGCAACAGAATCAACCTATTACAATGTTTTATAGCATTATCAACATATGCATGGGAGAGAAATTAGTATACATACAAGTAACATCCTTCTTATGCCCACGAAATGATTCAAGCTCCTTCATAGCTCTTATGTCATATAGCTGCAGCGATAAATAAAAAATAAAATATATTCAGATATTAAAGCGTTAATACAGACACATTCACAAGTCCTCTCCACTTCATACCTCACAATGATCCAAGGGAGATTTTGGTTACGACTCTACAACAAAACTAGAAGAATTTGTAATGAGTCTTTAAAGAGGATGTGTCGTCCTCATTCCTGGAATTGTTCCCGATTCATGAAAACAATTCCTTCGTATCCGAGTAAAAAAAACTACCTCCTTGTCAAAAAAAACAATGCTCAAAATAATAAACCAACACCAATCCTGTCAAGAAAAGGTGGTATACAGAAGTATGGGCTGCACCTTAATTATCTGATCCTTGGAAGCAGTGAGCACCCAGTTGCCATTGTCATTCCACTTCACAGACAGCACCGTGTTCTTGTGTCCATGACTGCGCACGACAGAGTATGATCAGACAGCGAAATACATCTACATATAGACAACTCCAGAGAAAGAATCAATTATATACAATGAGCTCAGTTCCTTCCCGCTCTTAGCATCCCAAAGTTTCACCAGGTTGTCTTTACCACCTGCACAAATAACAAAGTAAGCATGATTAACCAGTAAGATCAAACTTTGCTAGATAACTAGAATATTATTCACACACCTGATACCAGCAAAGATTTTGTAGGGTGCCAATCAACACTCTTCACATCCCAACCATGGCCTGTCTGAGTTCAACCACATGTAGCAGACTTAAGTTACCACATGCTGGTGAAAGGGCGAATGAAACAAACAACAAAAAATGCCACCACCACAAATTTATTACATAGACACGAGCTTCAGTAAGAGTTGATAAAATAGACACAAAAACAGATATGCAGAGCACATTACCAGTTAATGATGTATCCTCTTGACATCTAGCAAAATCCCAAACTTTGACGGTTGTATCATCAGAGCAAGAGCAGAATTTCAAGTCTGTTCTGCAGAAGCTGTACCAAAAAAGTGAGAACTAGTATCACAGTTATATTTTTTTTTTTTAATCTGATCCCAAATGATGAGCATGAAATTTTACCTGAGATCCCTAACTGATTCCTTATGAGCCGACTTGTTGGCTTTGACATTGTTCATGTTGTTCTGCCAGTACCTAATAAAAATCAAACATCAGCATCAACATCAATAGCAAAATGAATCAAACTGACTCTACTCGGAACAACACACGAACAAATTCAAAGAGACAATGAGACAAGAGATTACTTTATTGAACCTCCATCGTCTCCAGTGACCATCCAACTCTCATTGTGACTCCACACCATAGATCTAACCGCTTGCTCATGAGCCTGCATGAAATTACATGGTAGAAGTGGCTTTGGATATACATTAAAACATAAAGTGTACTACTTTCACTACACATACCTGTAGGATCATCTCAAAATTAAAAGATTGCCCATTCCAAAGAGTGAATTCACCACTGTGCGAACCTGTAATAAGACGCCTTCCATTGGGTGTCCACTAACAGTACGACAGGTAAGTACAAAAGTTCGATTACAATCATAAAACTTATCCAAAAGAAAAAATGGAGTCTCAGTAAATTACAAAACGAACCATGCATAAAACAAGAAGATAAAGTGGATAGACTAGATGGGCATATCATATCAATGATTTTCGTTAACTAAAATTTATTGAGTATATAATCTTACTAAAATTTCTCATTTTCTACTCAAAATATCTTCCTTGAGTATGCTCAGGTAACGGGTGTGACTTTCTTTCTTGGAGGACAGACTACATGCGCATATCATATCAATGATTTTTGTTTACTTCCTTTCCACTCATGTCATTGAGAAAAGAACCATATACTTCCAATGTTTTGGTTATAAAAGTAGTAGAATAAAGCAAATGGCTCACTAGAATGACTACGCTTCTTTCTTTGTGAAGTATTAGCCATTCTATTCAATTATCGACGTAATCTTCACCTTGGGCCGTTTAGAAACAGCCTCTCTCTGTTAAACAACGAAGGGGTAACGCTGCGTACATCCGACCCCCCCTTACCTCACAAATTGCGAGAGCCACGAGGCACTGGGGTATGCTTACAGTCTGTTGGTTTTGTAACATCAAAGTGGCTTGTACACATGATTTTGAGTATGCAAGTCAAAAACCATATGATGCTCAAAAAATGTATTATCTACATCATCAAAGTTGTCATCTTATAATTTTATCACCCAAAATCTGAAAATAAGACGCACGATGTCTCTTATGGTCATTTACCCGATGAAATGAAACCTATCGAGGCATCAGTCAGGAGAATTATATGATGAACTATGAAGCATGTAAAAGGGCGGAAGGAAGATTGAAGTACACTTGGATACTAGTGATTCAAAATGAGATTAGCCTATCTTGAACAGAAGTAATTATGCTATTGGATTAGGCCTTGTGAAATGAACACACGGATTCAGGGCAATAAAGAACAAAGGCATCCAGACAATGGTGTTTAACTCAAGCTTGCAATTCATTGGAGAGATTTCTCCACTTCTTCGAATTCAACTTTATTTATCCTTACTATTTCGAGTCTTTTTCTTTGAACAATGTGGTTCCTTATCGATTCCATATTTTTCTTGACAGCGAATTTGCTTTTTTCACTTCTGTTTTTCTTCATGTCTGTTCGCTGCTCTCCCTTATTTTTCCTTCTTTTTCATCCCTCCTAAGAATTTACCAGACCTAATCTATCTCACTACAATAACCAACTCCATTTCCCACTTTTATGGAAAAGAAGTTCCCATCATCAGAAGCAATAGAGAGTACATACTGAACAAAATAAGTATCGGGCCTAACCAAGTGGTGGTTGCCCAGGTGGAATTTGGGTTAACCTGGAAGGTGCAACAAATTGTGTGAGGTCCCAGGCTCAAATCCCACCTGGAACCAATTTCCCCACTTGGCCACCGCAGCCCCCGTCGGGGGTGGCTTACATGGTACATGTGGTGGTGCGGGAATGCATGTGCCCGGGGGGACTCAACCCCCTCGTCATCAAAAAAAAAAAAAAAAAAAGTATCGGGCCTATCGGCTGGAAAATATATTGAACAAAACAAAGTATCGGCTGGAAACTCACCAGGACACGGTTGATAGAGCATCGATTTTTGTTCAGAGACGTATGAACAAATTTTGCAGCAAAGCTTGTCGATGGATTATCTGAATAAGCAATGGGAGGTAACAGCTGCACCAAACATCCCCAAACAAGTGACAATCAGCATCAAGAATATAGACATGCAAACATTTAAACTATGATCTTCTATGAGAAATAAAACAATTACTCCCTCTATTTCATTGAAAAAGTCCCATTGGCTTTTGCACTATTTTTAAGGAAAATGAAAAGTTAAGGGTAATATTGGTAGTTTGGTTGAGTGGGGTCCATTTTAGAGAATAAAGTGTGCGGTATTTTGGTAAAATGAATATATTAGTAGGGGTAAAAGTGTTATTTTGATTGTATAAAGTTGTCCTAAATAGTAATGGGGCTAAATGAGTGAAATTGCCGAAAAAGGAAAGTGGGGCTAATTGAGTGAAATAGAGGAGGGAGTACATGATTCAAAAATTGTGGTGGCCTTCTAGAAGCAAGAGATATTTTGTCTCCACAAACCAGGGGCGGGGGTTGCATCATAGAAACAAAACTTTCAATTTATTCTAAACCCTATTTAGTGTCTGGAACATCTTTTTTAAATTTCTCATCAGTGAGCAAAGAATACGAGTATTCGTCGAAAACAACAGTAGTATTTGCCATAGATGCATATTGGACCCAAGTAATTCAATAATAGCCCACAGGTACATCACAAACATCAGAAAACAAATCAAACAGTCAAATGAGAGTAGAATGGCCACAAACATCAACAGAAGCTCCAGGCGTCGGTTGCAATATTGTCCGATCTCTTGCATCCCGCTGTGACATGCGAACCTGCAAACATGTCAAACGTAAAAATAATACTCCGTAAATAACAAGCACTCTAAAATGAAAACAGTATGCATTATATGGGAGAAGGTAACACCTAAAGACTTGAAATGTGAGGATCAACACATAATTGCAAAGAGGATGGTATGAAAACAAAACACAATGAAAATGTTTCATGAAGGAGCTCAACTTAGGAACTCATACAAGTTCTCTCAACTATAAGCAAATTGGTCAAACGAAATTAATTACATAAAGAGATGAGAGGGATAATTCAAATAGTTATATCAACCATGTAAGCTCTATCTACAGGTAACAGCGCTACACAAAAATTTAAACAGATGCTTCAGGATGGAACATGATGTAAATGAAACTCTAAGCACAAAATGCTGTTAATCAAGTTTAATAAAACATCAAATAACAGTTTCAGTCATAGAGGCATTAACTACACAGTAATAACTAATAACATTCAAAATTGTCGTATGCATAATTCCTCAGACCATACAACCACTTTCCCTTTTCTGAATGTATTACAATGACTACACAGTATGTAGAGCAGTTTGTTAAACAATAAGTTCTATTGTGCAATGCTTACTCAGCCTGTCACTCAATCTTAATGACTGAATAAATTGAACTGCCTGGCTTTGAAACAGAAGATTAATAAATCGGTGGGTTTTTCTTTAAACACTTGTATATTCCAGTAAAAGGAGTCTCATTAACAGTCCTCTGACAGTTTCTATCCAGTTTTGTTCCTCTTAATAAACCTTATCCTATTCTAAAAACATCATATGACCAATTTACTTGCCAACTGGAAATTCAAAGACGGAATAACTTCTGATTCCCCAAAAGACCAAATTTAATGAAATATTCCTTCCATTGAAGACCAAATGGGCGATTGATCCTTATCAAGTTTATACCGAGGAGCATTTCACACCAATAATATCTATAGTTATATAATATAGAAAATTAGTAAAAATTGATATCGAAGTTGTACTAAAAAAACTGAACCAAAAAAAAATCACACGACTATATTCACTCTTATATATTGCAAGAATATCAAATATTTCTCTACATGGATGATTGGATGAATATGTCACAAACAAAAATAGTCCACTTAGTCTTGAATTGAGGGAGTACTTGATAAGATATGCTCAGACTTCATTTTATGTCCGAGTGCCTAGATTTTAACGGACAGATACTTCGTCAAATAAATTGAAGTGAAGAGGGCCCAATAATCCAGTACAAAAAGATTCCACCATCCCATATCTATACAAATACATAGCAAACACAGTACACGTACAAAAAGAGTGAATAAGGGTAAAAAAAAGAAGAAAAAAAAAAGTTTCTCAGTAATCATGAAGTAAAACTTAAGTTGAATAAAACATTAAAACAAAGGACAGACCGGAAGCAAAAAAACAAAATCACGTCCGCACATAAATTCTATCAAATAAACCCCCCACCAAATGAGGGAAATTGCAAGATAAACAACAAAATAATGCAAAGTTTGGCGTCCGACAAATACCTGAATGTAACGAACAACTGTGCTCGTATAGTCAACAGCTCTTCTTTGTGTATTCCGTCTCATCCTTTTCGCAGCAAAACTATCGGCATGGGCTGCAGTGATCAAAGTAAGATGATCATGTAACACGCAATGACTAGTAAGCAATGTACTGCCTAACAAGATTCACGCAGGATAACTAGAGATAAACAAGGCACTGCCTAACAAAAACATTGAAGATGCATCTGACAGTTTATTTAGCCTTTGAATGCACAGGTTCTCAATGATTCAATCGGTGTTACCCTTCTCTCATTAATGTGCCCAATTTGATGCTAAATTCAACCGGACAATCGAGCTGGTTTTAACTTCAAAGTGAGTTTGTCTACGTTCCTAAGATTCTTTCATCGAGATTCTTCATCCATTGTTTCAAATTTGTATGTATAACTCATACAACAGCGAGCAAATTTCACTGACATTTCAAAATCTACTCAATACGACTTCACAAACAGTAAAACCAAAGTATCCCCATCACTTGAATAGCAATTCCACTTCAAAATTCAAGGTCTAGAGACGAATACAAGAGATACACATGAGCATCAAATTCCTATACAACGTTCTGAATCAAGCACGACGGTTTTCACTAAAGATTTTCAAAACCTAAACTCAAATCATACGAACCAACATTCCGTCCTTCAACTAAAACTAATCACACATCGCATCAGACTATTAGATGCATAATCACAAACAAAATGACTTGCCAAAACCAAAAGAAAATCAAGAACATACAATCAAAAGGAGGAGGTTGTTGCTGTTGCTGCATCATTGGGGGCGGCGGAGGGCCTCTATGGAAGTCCATGGGCGGCGGCGGTCCGTGGTGCTGCGGCGGCGGAGGACCATGTTGAAACTGCATATGCGGTGGCGGTGGCGGTGGCAGAGGACCTGGTGGTGGTTGGTGGTGTTGTTGTTGTTGTTGTTGCTGCTGCTGCTGTTGGTGATGTTGCTGCGGTGGAGGTGGTGGTTCGCCGTACATCATCGTCGAAGATAGCAGTAGTTAGGGTTTTCGAGGGGGAAACAGTGCAGTACGGAAATTAGGGTTTAAGGAATTAGGGAAATGTCGCCATTGAAGGACCAGATTGAACCTTTACATTCATCTATTAAGTACTCCGTACTTTTTTCATTTGTTTTTTAAGTTTTTATTTGATTTGATTTGAGAAGCCTGTTGCCAAGCTTGACCCGACCCGAGCGACCCGACCCGAACCTGAGCAAAACCCGATCCAATAGCACCCGAAATTATTGTGCGCAATCGACTCGACCTGACCCGACGAAGACCCGTAACCCTACATGACTCGATAATCAGTGACCCGACCCAGACTCGACCTGAGATGACCCGAAACCCGACTCAACCCGAAACTAATGCCACCCGACCCGACCCGATGGCTGACTCGACCCGAAATGACCGCAACTGAAATGACCCGAAACAAATAAAAAACCCACTTACTTGGAAGTGTTCATTGTTGATGTTAGGTTTAGGTTGAATGTTGATGTTGTTGAATGTTTTTATGTTGATTTTTGATGTTGAATGTAATTAGAGTAGGGTGTAAATTAATTTTTGATGTTGAATGTAATTAGAGTAGGGTGTAAATTAATTTTTGATGTTGAATGATGTAAATTGTTGATATTGAATGATTGTGGTTGAAATTTTAATTAAAATTAATTGAAGATGGTTAATTAAGGGGGTAAATTAATTAGGGTTAAATGTAATTAAAGTACCATCTTTCAATTAATTTTAATTAAAATTTCAACCACATTCATTCAACGTCAATAATTTACCATCATTCAACATCAAAAATCAACATAAAAAATCGTCATTCAACATTCAACAACATCAACATTCAACATACTTGAATGGATCTGTTCCATTCGTGTATTCCACACGAATGGATCAGTTCCATTCGTGTATTTCACTCGAATGAACATGTCTTTCGAGTGAAATTCACGAATGGAACTGATCCATTCGTGTGAAATACATGAATGGAACAGATCCATTCGAGTATTTCACTCGAATGGACCACGTTTTAATTTTTTTTTTTAATTAAACTTTATTTATTTGTTTTAAAAATTTGTCATTACAATAATTTATTTAATTATATCTTTTATTTATTTTAAATTGTGTACCCCTAATTTTCTAGTTTTTCTTTGAATTTCTATAAATGTAGGTCTCGAAATAATATGAAGAAACTAAAATTATATTGAAGCCTTCTTCAGCAGGTCCTAGTTTTGAGTGTTCACCCATGTGGTCATGTCGGTTCCTCAAATCCCGGATATGTTCAGTTAAGTCAAGCAGAGTACGACCGTAATTTTGGTGTAATGGATGATGTTGAGGAAGATGTTGACGTAGACGGCGAAATGGATGATTTGGCGGCTGAAGGTGAGGAGAATGTTGATGATGACGAGGGAGTAATTAAGATTCTTTCGAAGTGTGACTGTAACAACCTGGTTTTTAGTCGACTTTAATTACTAAGGCGGAAATTAATTAAGTCTTAAACCAGCGTCATTAATTATACATAAAACCCAAAATGTTACAACATCGTTCAAGAGTTGAATAAAACAACTCTAAGTACGGAAATTTAAAAGAGTATCGTTGTATATATTACATCTCTCTCGAAAACAACTTAAAACCAAGCATAAAAACGTCGCGTGGCCGCCCAAAATCCAAACTTCCTCCACGATTATCCCGCACAATAAAGCGATGGGGGTGCGTGACGAGCGGACAAATGACTAGCTATGCTCATACTTACCCTCGATTTCAATTACTTTGGTTTATTACTATCGCTTTATAATTATAACGTTATGATAAAAACGTAAACATGCTTATTACAAATAGCATATAAAGACATATAAGTCATAATAAGCATGCGGTTTAAAGCGATAAATCATATAAGCATGATATTCAGTTATGAAAGCAATTAACATATAATATCATAGCAATAGTGTCACAAATAATTCAACAGGATTACAATGCGATATCAGATCACAAACATACATACGTATTGTATCATTCTCATCATGCAGACTCGATTCACTTCAGAAACTTATGGTCTTTAATTTTCGAAAATGGTACACACTCGTTCTCATTTAATTCAAACAACAAACAACACATACTGCTTACGAGCCTGACCACTGAGTAGGCCTTTGTACTCTAGTCGTTTGCATCTCACTACCATAGTGCAGCGACTTACTCGACTCGTAAACCACGCCGAATACTATAGTACTTGCATCTCATCTTCTAGTGTTCGAAATGATTCGAACTTCAGATACAATCTCGTCAAGTAATCTTTACGCAGGGTAAGAACGAATGCAAGTGTCGCGCCCACTAAGAACGAAACACGGCAAGGAGACCACCGCTATAATCGCCCAAATCGGCACGGATGCCCTGATAACTTTAGCGAAATAGGGGAATAAAACCCTAGTCTAGTATGCATACACTAATATCCACTTTAAGAATAAATTTATCTTGTCATGACCTTAACTCTGGATAAAACGACTATTTCCTAAAGCTGACCCACTAAGAGTTGGCATATTCTTTATCTTGTCTGCAGCGTAATCTGACTTAAGGCGTAAGGCATGGGCGGGATGCTAAGCAATAAAGGCTGCCGGCTCAACCACACTAACCTGATGACCCATGTCGAGACCGAGATAGTGGTATCACATTCTGAACTATCTTAACCCCACTTCACTTACGATTGGCGCTTTCATATCGGAGGCTCAAGCGTTTGACCTTTTATTTAACTTACTCAAAGTTTATTATTTATTTGATATTTACATATCTCGTATTCTTTAGACTCTCCTAGTCTCAGCGTCAAACGTTTTATTTGAATTGTAGGTTTCATATGATCACATAACACGTTCGTTTATTATTTGAGGTGTTGTTAATTATTAACGTTTTTAGATTTCTAACTTGATATGTTTATTAATATGTCAAATTTTATTTAAGTGTTTTTCAAACACTTTAAGTCATTTACTTATTCATTTTCAATTTTCTATACTTAGTAAAATTTTCAATTATTTTCAGTATTTCACTATTCATTTTTCACTATTCACTATTCACTATTCACCGTATTTTATACGTATTTTTATACGTATTCGTATTTTTATACTTCGTATTCTATACGTATTTTTATACGTATTCGTATTTTTATACTTCGTATTTTATACGTATTTTTATACTTAAGATATTTTAGGTATTTATACTTAAGATATTTTAGAAAATAAGCTAAACCCTTTTATTTTCTAAGTATAAATTTCTAGTTTCAAAGTCGTTAAGTTCGTTTTGTACTTAGTGAGTTTTGAAAATATTCTAAAAGTCTAGTTTTAAAAACGTTAAGTTCGGTTTGTAAAAAAAGTGATAATGATATTCATTTTAAAATGAGACTTAGTTAAATTTAGTCGTCTATTAACTAAGTTTAGCGATTTTCATTTTAAAAATAATAGTATCGTGGATGATTCATTTTAGTCCGTATGTCCAAGTTTCAATCCAAGTGCAAAGCGGTAGCACACGATTTAGTTCATTTTATAACTATTTAATTATGTTTATGGGTTTATAATATTTCATTTATAACTAAATCGATTTATACAAAATTTCAATTCTAATTACTATTTAACTTTAGTGACTTAGTGATAATTTCATTTTAATCAAATTTGGTCAATTTTAAGTGATGATGCCGTGTGGAACATATATATGTAAAAATTGATTTATTTCTTTTAATTTCTTAATTCAATTTATTAACTACTAATTAAATTAATTAAACACTTAAACTAAAAAGTGATAAATACAAATTTTAACCTAAAAATGGCCTAAATGCCGTGAGCAAGGTAGTGGTGTTCATATTTTTCATTTTTTCGATTTTATCGGTTTTTAGCTTAAAGTCTTTATATTTTAATTATTCTAATTATACTAAAACGATTTAGACTAAAATGAAATTTACTAAAAATTTCATTTATATTATGAATAGTGTTTTTCAACACTTTAAATTTCTAACTTTTTTAATCTTAACGATTTATAATGTTTTAAGTTGTTTTATATCATAATACTAACAATATATAAAACAATAACTAAACATAAACACAAATTATTAACAAACATAAAATAAAACAAGATCAAAGTGAGCAACAATGATGAACACACATGAAGGAAATAAGAACATCAAGAACATCAAAGTTTAAGTCAAGAACACATATGCATTTTCTATAACTTATAATTTATTTTCCTAAATTAATTTTTATAACATAACAATATCCATTTTAACCCTACTAAATTCTACATATTATTTACAAAAATTAAAAGTGAAAATTTATTAAAAATATAGAGAAAAACCGTGAGCATGCATATGTTTACATAAATTTTGTTTTCGATTTTTAATCACTTTAAACTCATTGTTAAAACTTAACATAATTTTTATATATAATAACAACATAACTAAAACATAATTAAACATAAAAATCATATGAACAATATTTAAAAATGCTCAAAACTAATTAAACTAAACATATTAACATATTACTACAACTTAACTATTAGCAAAATTACTTATTTATTATCATTTTATTATACTTCACATAATCATACAAGTGAAAATAAATGATGTTTAACATATTTAACATAAAAATCATACTTATAAAACTTATAATAAAAATCAAATTAATTTTCAAAGAGACTAATATGAGATATAACTAGTCACCTTAATTAGGATGTTAATCGTCGGGGATCTAAAATAAATTTTAGATCGGATATTCCTTCACCCATATTACCCAAGTTTTCCACCCAAATAATCCAAGGAATGTTAGCTCCAAAACCCACTAATATAACTAGGAACACTTAGGAATTATTAGAAATATTATGAAGGTTTTTATTTAAGTGATTTAGGAGAAAATGAAAGAAAAATAAAAGAGAGGTAATGGGAGCAAGTTACACGACATATTGGAGAAATGAGGATGAGTTTTTGCTCTTTGAAACTTGTAAAGTAAGTTAGGATAAAATAGGTTAGATGACTTAAGGTGATAAGTTTAGGTTTTAATTAGAATATAATGTTTTATTTAATTAAATTATGCATCATCAACATCATCATCAACTAATAAGTCCACATTACTATTTGAGCATTAAAATTGTCCATTTTGTGTTTTAAAATGTTTTTCACGAAAAAGATCAGTTTTAAAAAGTCACAAGAAAAGCGATAAAAGTTAATGTGTGCGCGTTTGACGATTTTTCGAAATATTTCTACTTTTAAATTCTAAGACTAAAATATTTTATTTATTACTTTAGAAAAATTTTAAAAGTGACGGAAATGAAAAATGGTAGTATTAATGTATTAGTATCATATTTGTATATGTATTATTATTATTATTATTATATATAAACTTTAAATTTAAATAAAGAAAATAAAAGTGATGATGATAAAAATAAAGGTGTAAGTAATTGTGTAAGAAAAATGGAAGAGGATAGAATTTGACTTTGGTGTCCGAAAGTCAAAGGTTTATTTTTCGGGCTCGATTATCGTTTTTGAAATTTTTGATTTGCGCGATCGCAGAAAGTCTCAAAATAAAGGATATGATCTTAAAATAGTGTTTTGAAATAAAATCGGAATTAAAAATAAAAATAATTTTCGAAAAGTAATAAAAACATAAATCGGATCTTAATCCTCGAAATTTTGAATAAAAGTTTCCTAGGTCGAAATACTTATTTTTTTCGTTGAATGTTATAGATTTAAAGAATTATAATCAAACGTCAAAAATTTAATTGATTTAAAATAGGCGTGATTTCAAATTGTGACAATTTAGAAAAAAGCTAGTTTATTAAAAATGAAATAGTAATTAGATATTAAGAAAATATGATTTATTAAATAAAAATCAAAATGATTATATTTTCATTAATGTTGATGTTAAGTTTGCTTTTCCAAAATGTTGATGTTGATTGTTTGATTTTTGATTTGCGTGTTTGAAATTGTTGACCCGAATTTCAGAGACGGGAAAAGTATAAGGGTTCATTTTTATTCAAAAATGAAAAATGTTTGAAATTGAATTTTATGAATAAAAGGTTTTACATATATTTTTATGAATAGTAAACATAACTTAATATTTTTGGAAATTTGAAAGGCGATATAAATTTTGTGTTGATTTTTATAAAATTTTGAAATGTGTTTCTTTTTCAATTCTAAAGATAATAGAACAAATTTTATTTTTCAAAATTTTTAAATTTGGACTTAAGAAATTTTAATATTATTTGGCGAAAAAAATTCAGACGTATTTTTATTATAAGGAAAAAGGATGAATTTAATTTAAGGAATTAAATTCTTTTATCAAATTGTGTTAAAATAACACTGAGTGTTCAAACCTACCCCCTTAAGAAAAGTTTCGTCCCGAAACTTGGATAGAGTCGATAACTACTCGAAGTTGGGCAAGGCAGTTAGAGAGGATATCAAAATTTCACAAATTTCGATAATGACATTTTATTTTGGTAGGATAAGACTTTTCAAAAAGTTTGAATTTCTGAATTATTATAAAGGTGTTAGATAGAGTGAGAAGATTAAAAGATATAAACATTTTATATTTGTAAATAGAATATTTTGAATTAATACAGAAATGTTGCTAGATTGTTATTTTCTAAAATCGACTTCAAAGTGATTTTCAACAAGGTGGGGCCTAGAAGTTTTGTACGGAATTAATTTAAATAAACTATATATAAGTATTTTAAAAGTAAAAGCAAATTCATTTAAATTTAGAAATAGGTATAAAGTTTAAAGTAGGTTGAAATAAATTTTAAATCTTAAACTTTAATCAATGATTTTAAAACCATCATATTTTTTTTGTCCTACCCCCTTAAGAAATTTTTAAACATATTTATCAAGTTTAAGTAGAAAAGATAAAAATTCATTTCAAAGGTTGGAAATTTGGAATAGGTATTGATAAGTTCAAAAATTTGAAAAATAATCAAATTTGATAATAAATGAGGTAAAGAATATACAATTTAAAACCAAATAAAGATATTTAAAACAATGAAATAAAATTTTTGAATTTATTGAATAAGTTTTCAGAGATATTTTTAAAGGGAAACATGAAAGTAAATTTTTTAGAAGATAATTAGAAATTATAAAATTTTCGAAGATCTTTAAATTTCGAAAGAGATAGTAAGTTTGAAGAGGATGAAAAGTAATAAAATTCAAATGTTTTCAGAATAAATTTAAAGGAGTTTATGAAAACGAAAAGCAAAAATGAAATCATTTTGCGAAATGAAGGAAGAGAATTTAAAGTTTATTTGAGAAGTAATTATTAGGGATTATAGATTTAGGAAATTAGAGAGTTAGAAGAAAAGGTTAAAGAGGTTAACATTTTTAAAAGAGAACGAAATAAAAATTTCAGTCAAAGAGGATAATTAGATGAAGTTGTAGAATTCCTTTATGCGATAGAAATCTTCGAGATCTTGAACGTCTCATCAGTAGTAAGGTTCTTGATGCGTCCATTTGTTGCGTCTAAGGTCTTGTCGTCATGTATTTGATTAATGGCTTCGATCTTCGAGAATTAAACTTATTACTTAGATTTTATATCCGAGGATAGTTGTTAATTTTAGTTAGTCACATCAGCAAGTAGCAAACATACGATAGTTAATGTATTTTATTTTGAGGGAAGTAGTTCGTTATTTAAAAGTCCTTAACCTATGGTCGGTCCTTATGGTTTCTACCCATTCTCACACTTTAAAGCGATTTAAAGTTATTTATTTAAGTGATCTAATTAAAGAAAAATCTAATTTATTATTTGATCCTAGTAGTCTTGCGGGTTAACATATTAATATGTTTGTACCGCCCAGGTGTCTCTCGTTAGGTAAGCATAAATCGCATTAGGCAATTCATGTTACGGTCACGAGTCAGCTTTGATACCAACTGTAACAACCTGGTTTTTAGTCGACTTTAATTACTAAGGCGGAAATTAATTAAGTCTTAAACCAGCGTCATTAATTATACATAAAACCCAAAATGTTACAACATCGTTCAAGAGTTGAATAAAACAACTCTAAGTACGGAAATTTAAAAGAGTATCGTTGTATATATTACATCTCTCTCGAAAACAACTTAAAACCAAGCATAAAAACGTCGCGTGGCCCCGTCCAAAATCCAGCTTCCGGTCCACGATTATCCTGCACAATAAACTGATGGGGGGGTGCCCGCTGAGCGGACAGTGACTAGCTATGCTCATACTTACCCTCGATTTCAATTACTTTGGTTTATTACTATCGCTTTATAATTATAACGTTATGATAAAAACGTAAACATGCTTATTACAAATAGCATATAAAGACATATAAGTCATAATAAGCATGCGGTTTAAAGCGATAAATCATATAAGCATGATATTCAGTTATGAAAGCAATTAACATATAATATCATAGCAATAGTGTCACAAATAATTCAACAGGATTACAACGCGATATCAGATCACAAACATACATACGTATTGTATCATTCTCATCATGCAGACTCGATTCACTTCAGAAACTTATGGTCTTTAATTTTCGAAAATGGTACACACTCGTTCTCATTTAATTCAAACAACAAACAACACATACTGCTTACGAGCCTGACCACTGAGTAGGCCTTTGTACTCTAGTCGTTTGCATCTCACTACCATAGTGCAGCGACTTACTCGACTCGTAAACCACGCCGAATACTATAGTACTTGCATCTCATCTTCTAGTGTTCGAAATGATTCGAACTTCAGATACAATCTCGTCAAGTAATCTTTACGCAGGTAAGAACGAATGCAAGTGTCGCGCCCACTAAGAACTAAACACTGCAAGGAGACCACCGCTATAATCGCCCAAATCAAGACGGATGCCCGATAACTTTAGCGAAATAGGGAATAAAACCTAGTCTAGTATGCATACACTAATATCCACTTTAAGAATAGGCTATGCTAATCATAGAAGCACCTTAACTCTGGATAAAAGCACTATTTCCTAAAGCCTGACCCACTAAGAGTTGGCATATTCTTTATCTTGTCTGGCGTAAGCAATACGACTTAAGGCGTAAGGCATGGGCAGGATGCTAAGCAATAAAGTCAGCTCAACCACACTAACCGGGATGACCCATGTCAGAGACCGAGATAGTGGTATCCGCTACAAGACTATCTTAACCCCACTTCACTTACGATTGACGTTTTCATATCGGAGGCTCAAGCGTTTGACCTTTTATTTAACTTACTCAAAGTTTATTATTTATTTGATATTTACATATCTCATGTTACTAGACTCTCCTACCGGCGTCCAACCGTTTTATTTGAATTGTAGGTTTCATATGATCACATAACACGTTCGTTTATTATTTGAGGTGTTGTTAATTATTAACGTTTTTAGATTTCTAACTTGATATGTTTATTAATATGTCAAATTTTATTTAAGTGTTTTTCAAACACTTTAAGTCATTTACTTATTCATTTTCAATTTTCTATACTTAGTAAAATTTTCAATTATTTTCAGTATTTCACTATTCATTTTTCACTATTCACTATTCACTATTCATCGTATTTTATACGTATTTTTATACGTATTCGTATTTTTATACTTCGTATTCTATACGTATTTTTATACGTATTCGTATTTTTATACTTCGTATTTTATACGTATTTTTATACTTAAGATATTTTAGGTATTTATACTTAAGATATTTTAGAAAATAAGCTAAACCCTTTTATTTTCTAAGTATAAATTTCTAGTTTCAAAGTCGTTAAGTTCGTTTTGTACTTAGTGAGTTTTGAAAATATTCTAAAAGTCTAGTTTTAAAAACGTTAAGTTCGGTTTGTAAAAAAAGTGATAATGATATTCATTTTAAAATGAGACTTAGTTAAATTTAGCCGTCTATTAACTAAGTTTAGCGATTTTCATTTTAAAAATAATAGTATCGTGGATGATTCATTTTAGTCCGTATGTCCAAGTTTCAACAGTCCAAGTGCAAAGGCGGTAGCACACGATTTAGTTCATTTTTATAACGGTTAAATATGTTTATCGGTTTATAATATTTCATTTATAACTAAATCGATTTATACAAAATTTCAATTCTAATTACTATTTAACTTTAGTGACTTAGTGATAATTTCATTTTAATCAAATTTGGTCAATTTTAAGTGATGATGCCGTGTGGAACATATATATGTAAAAATTGATTTATTTCTTTTAATTTCTTAATTCAATTTATTAACTACTAATTAAATTAATTAAACACTTAAACTAAAAAGTGATAAATACAAATTTTAACCTAAAAATGGCCTAAATGCCGTGAGCAAGGTAGTGGTGTTCATATTTTTCATTTTTTCGATTTTATCGGTTTTTAGCTTAAAGTCTTTATATTTTAATTATTCTAATTATACTAAAACAATTTAGACTAAAATGAAATTTACTAAAAATTTCATTTATATTATGAATAGTGTTTTTCAACACTTTAAATTACTACCTTTTTATCTTAACGATTTATAATGTTTTAAGTTGTTTTATATCATAATACTAACAATATATAAAACAATAACTAAACATAAACACAAATTATTAACAAACATAAAATAAAACAAGATCAAAGTGAGCAACAATGATGAACACACATGAAGGAAATAAGAACATCAAGAACATCAAAGTTTAAGTCAAGAACACATATGCATTTTCTATAACTTATAATTTATTTTCCTAAATTAATTTTTATAACATAACAATATCCATTTTAACCCTACTAAATTCTACATATTATTTACAAAAATTAAAAGTGAAAATTTATTAAAAATATAGAGAAAAACCGTGAGCATGCATATGTTTACATAAATTTTGTTTTCGATTTTTAATCACTTTAAACTCATTGTTAAAACTTAACATAATTTTTATATATAATAACAACATAACTAAAACATAATTAAACATAAAAATCATATGAACAATATTTAAAAATGCTCAAAACTAATTAAACTAAACATATTAACATATTACTACAACTTAACTATTAGCAAAATTACTTATTTATTATCATTTTATTATACTTCACATAATCATACAAGTGAAAATAAATGATGTTTAACATATTTAACATAAAAATCATACTTATAAAACTTATAATAAAAATCAAATTAATTTTCAAAGAGACTAATATGAGATATAACTAGTCACCTTAATTAGGATGTTAATCGTCAGGATCTAAAATAAATTTTAGATCGGATATTCCTTCACCCATATTACCCAAGTTTTCCACCCAAATAATCCAAGGAATGTTAGCTCCAAAACCCACTAATATAACTAGGAACACTTAGGAATTATTAGAAATATTATGAAGGTTTTTATTTAAGTGATTTAGGAGAAAATGAAAGAAAAATAAAAGAGAGGTAATGGGAGCAAGTTACACGACATATTGGAGAAATGAGGATGAGTTTTTGCTCTTTGAAACTTGTAAAGTAAGTTAGGATAAAATAGGTTAGATGACTTAAGGTGATAAGTTTAGGTTTTAATTAGAATATAATGTTTTATTTAATTAAATTATGCATCATCAACATCATCATCAACTAATAAGTCCACATTACTATTTGAGCATTAAAATTGTCCATTTTGTGTTTTAAAATGTTTTTCACGAAAAAGATCAGTTTTAAAAAGTCGGGCGGCAAAAGCGATAAAAGTTAATGTGTGCGCGTTTGACGATTTTTCGAAATATTTCTACTTTTAAATTCTAAGACTAAAATATTTTATTTATTACTTTAGAAAAATTTTAAAAGTGACGGAAATGAAAAATGGTAGTATTAATGTATTAGTATCATATTTGTATATGTATTATTATTATTATTATTATTATATATAAACTTTAAATTTAAATAAAGAAAATAAAAGTGATGATGATAAAAATAAAGGTGTAAGTAATTGTGTAAGAAAAATGGAAGAGGATAGAATTTGACTTTGGTGTCCGAAAGTCAAAGGTTTATTTTTCGGGCTCGATTATCGTTTTTGAAATTTTTGATTTGCGCGATCGCAGAAAGTCTCAAAATAAAGGATATGATCTTAAAATAGTGTTTTGAAATAAAATCGGAATTAAAAATAAAAATAATTTTCGAAAAGTAATAAAAAACAAAAATCGGATCTTAATCCTCGAAATTTTGAATAAAAGTTTCCTAGGTCGAAATACTTATTTTTTTCGTTGAATGTTATAAATTTAAAGAATTATAATCAAACGTCAAAAATTTAATTGATTTAAAATAGGCGTGATTTCAAATTGTGACAATTTAGAAAAAAGCTAGTTTATTAAAAATGAAATAGTAATTAGATATTAAGAAAATATGATTTATTAAATAAAAATCAAAATGATTATATTTTCATTAATGTTGATGTTAAGTTTGCTTTTCCAAAATGTTGATGTTGATTGTTTGATTTTTGATTTGCGTGTTTGAAATTGTTGACCCGAATTTCAGAGACGGGAAAAGTATAAGGGTTCATTTTTATTCAAAAATGAAAAATGTTTGAAATTAAATTTTATGAATAAAAGGTTTTACATATATTTTTATGAATAGTAAACATAACTTAATATTTTTGGAAATTTGAAAGGCGATATAAATTTTGTGTTGATTTTTATAAAATTTTGAAATGTGTTTCTTTTTCAATTCTAAAGATAATAGAACAAATTTTATTTTTCAAAATTTTTAAATTTGGACTTAAGAAATTTTAATATTATTTGGCGAAAAAAATTCAGACGTATTTTTATTATAAGGAAAAAGGATGAATTTAATTTAAGGAATTAAATTCTTTTATCAAATTGTGTTAAAATAACACGGGGTGTTACAAACCTACCCCCTTAAGAAAAGTTTCGTCCCGAAACTTGGATAGAGTCGATAACTACTCGAAGTTGGGCAAGGCAGTTAGAGAGGATATCAAAATTTCACAAATTTCGATAATGACATTTTATTTTGGTAGGATAAGACTTTTCAAAAAGTTTGAATTTCTGAATTATTATAAAGGTGTTAGATAGAGTGAGAAGATTAAAAGATATAAACATTTTATATTTGTAAATAGAATATTTTGAATTAATACAGAAATGTTGCTAGATTGTTATTTTCTAAAATCGACTTCAAAGAGATTTTCAACAAGGTGGGGCCTAGAAGTTTTGTACGGAATTAATTTAAATAAACTATATATAAGTATTTTAAAAGTGAAAGCAAATTCATTTAAATTTAGAAATAGGTATAAAGTTTAAAGTAGGTTGAAATAAATTTTAAATCTTAAAATTTAATCAATGATTTTAAAACCATCATATTTTTTTTGTCCTACCCCCTTAAGAAATTTTTAAACATATTTATCAAGTTTAAGTAGAAAAGATAAAAATTCATTTCAAAGGTTGGAAATTTGGAATAGGTATTGATAAGTTCAAAAATTTGAAAAATAATCAAATTTGATAATAAATGAGGTAAAGAATATACAATTTAAAACCAAATAAAGATATTTAAAACAATGAAATAAAATTTTTGAATTTATTGAATAAGTTTTCAGAGATATTTTTAAAGGGAAACATGAAAGCAAATTTTTTAGAAGATAATTAGAAATTATAAAATTTTCGAAGATTTTTAAATTTCGAAAGAGATAGTAAGTTTGAAGAGGATGAAAAGTAATAAAATTCAAATGTTTTCAGAATAAATTTAAAGGAGTTTATGAAAACGAAAAGCAAAAATGAAATCATTTTGCGAAATGAAGGAAGAGAATTTAAAGTTTATTTGAGAAGTAATTATTAGGGATTATAGATTTAGGATAGAGAGTTAGAAGAAAAGGTTAAAGAGGTTAACATTTTTAAAAGAGAACGAAATAAAAATTTCAGTCAAAGAGGATAATTAGATGAAGTTGTAGAGTTCCTTTATGCGATAGAAATCTTCGAGATCTTGAACGTCTCATCAGTAGTAAGGTTCTTGATGCGTCCATTTGTTGCGTCTAAGGTCTTGTCGTCATGTATTTGATTAATGGCTTCGATCTTCGAGAATTAAACTTATTACTTAGATTTTATATCCGAGGATAGTTGTTAATTTTAGTTAGTCACATCAGCAAGTAGCAAACATACGATAGTTAATGTATTTTATTTTGAGGGAAGTAGTTCGTTATTTAAAAGTCCTTAACCTATGGTCGGTCCTTATGGTTTCTACCCATTCTCACACTTTAAAGCGATTTAAAGTTATTTATTTAAGTGATCTAATTAAAGAAAAATCTAATTTATTATTTGATCCTAGTAGTCTTGCGGGTTAACATATTAATATGTTTGTACCGCCCAGGTGTCTCTCGTTAGGTAAGCATAAATCGCATTAGGCAATTCATGTTACGGTCACGAGTCAGCTTTGATACCAACTGTAACAACCTGGTTTTTAGTCGACTTTAATTACTAAGGCGGAAATTAATTAAGTCTTAAACCAGCGTCATTAATTATACATAAAACCCAAAATGTTACAACATCGTTCAAGAGTTGAATAAAACAACTCTAAGTACGGAAATTTAAAAGAGTATCGTTGTATATATTACATCTCTCTCGAAAACAACTTAAAACCAAGCATAAAAACGTCGCGTGGCCCCATCCAAAATCCAGCTTCCGGTCCACGATTATCCTGCACAATAAACTGATGGGGGTGCTTCACGAATGACAAATGACTAGCTATGCTCATACTTACCCTCGATTTCAATTACTTTGGTTTATTACTATCGCTTTATAATTATAACGTTATGATAAAAACGTAAACATGCTTATTACAAATAGCATATAAAGACATATAAGTCATAATAAGCATGCGGTTTAAAGCGATAAATCATATAAGCATGATATTCAGTTATGAAAGCAATTAACATATAATATCATAGCAATAGTGTCACAAATAATTCAACAGGATTACAACGCGATATCAGATCACAAACATACATACGTATTGTATCATTCTCATCATGCAGACTCGATTCACTTCAGAAACTTATGGTCTTTAATTTTCGAAAATGGTACACACTCGTTCTCATTTAATTCAAACAACAAACAACACATACTGCTTACGAGCCTGACCACTGAGTAGGCCTTTGTACTCTAGTCGTTTGCATCTCACTACCATAGTGCAGCGACTTACTCGACTCGTAAACCACGCCGAATACTATAGTACTTGCATCTCATCTTCTAGTGTTCGAAATGATTCGAACTTCAGATACAATCTCGTCAAGTAATCTTTACGCAGGGTAAGAACGAATGCAAGTGTCGCGCCCACTAAGAACGAAACACGGCAAGGAGACCACCGCTATAATCGCCCAAATCGGCACGGATGCCCTGATAACTTTAGCGAAATAGGGGAATAAAACCCTAGTCTAGTATGCATACACTAATATCCACTTTAAGAATAGGCTATGCTAATCATGAAAGACCTTAACTCTGGATAAAACGACTATTTCCTAAAGCCCGACCCACTAAGAGTTGGCATATTCTTTATCTTTGTCTGGCGTAGGCAATACGACTTAAGGCGTAAGGCATGGGCGAGGATGCTAAGCAATAAAGGCTGGCTCAACCACACTAACCTGATGACCCATGTCGAGGCAGAGATAGTGGTATCCGCTACAAGACTATCTTAACCCCACTTCACTTACGATTGACGTTTTCATATCGGAGGCTCAAGCGTTTGACCTTTTATTTAACTTACTCAAAGTTTATTATTTATTTGATATTTACATATCTCATGTTACTAGACTCTCCTAGTCTCAGCGTCAAACGTTTTATTTGAATTGTAGGTTTCATATGATCACATAACACGTTCGTTTATTATTTGAGGTGTTGTTAATTATTAACGTTTTTAGATTTCTAACTTGATATGTTTATTAATATGTCAAATTTTATTTAAGTGTTTTTCAAACACTTTAAGTCATTTACTTATTCATTTTCAATTTTCTATACTTAGTAAAATTTTCAATTATTTTCAGTATTTCACTATTCATTTTTCACTATTCACTATTCACTATTCATCGTATTTTATACGTATTTTTATACGTATTCGTATTTTTATACTTCGTATTCTATACGTATTTTTATACGTATTCGTATTTTTATACTTCGTATTTTATACGTATTTTTATACTTAAGATATTTTAGGTATTTATACTTAAGATATTTTAGAAAATAAGCTAAACCCTTTTATTTTCTAAGTATAAATTTCTAGTTTCAAAGTCGTTAAGTTCGTTTTGTACTTAGTGAGTTTTGAAAATATTCTAAAAGTCTAGTTTTAAAAACGTTAAGTTCGGTTTGTAAAAAAAGTGATAATGATATTCATTTTAAAATGAGACTTAGTTAAATTTAGTCGTCTATTAACTAAGTTTAGCGATTTTCATTTTAAAAATAATAGTATCGTGGATGATTCATTTTAGTCCGTATGTCCAAGTTTCAACAGTCCAAGTGCAAAGGCGGTAGCACACGATTTAGTTCATTTTTATAACGGTTAAATATGTTTATCGGTTTATAATATTTCATTTATAACTAAATCGATTTATACAAAATTTCAATTCTAATTACTATTTAACTTTAGTGACTTAGTGATAATTTCATTTTAATCAAATTTGGTCAATTTTAAGTGATGATGCCGTGTGGAACATATATATGTAAAAATTGATTTATTTCTTTTAATTTCTTAATTCAATTTATTAACTACTAATTAAATTAATTAAACACTTAAACTAAAAAGTGATAAATACAAATTTTAACCTAAAAATGGCCTAAATGCCGTGAGCAAGGTAGTGGTGTTCATATTTTTCATTTTTTCGATTTTATCGGTTTTTAGCTTAAAGTCTTTATATTTTAATTATTCTAATTATACTAAAACAATTTAGACTAAAATGAAATTTACTAAAAATTTCATTTATATTATGAATAGTGTTTTTCAACACTTTAAATTTCTAACTTTTTTATCTTAACGATTTATAATGTTTTAAGTTGTTTTATATCATAATACTAACAATATATAAAACAATAACTAAACATAAACACAAATTATTAACAAACATAAAATAAAACAAGATCAAAGTGAGCAACAATGATGAACACACATGAAGGAAATAAGAACATCAAGAACATCAAAGTTTAAGTCAAGAACACATATGCATTTTCTATAACTTATAATTTATTTTCCTAAATTAATTTTTATAACATAACAATATCCATTTTAACCCTACTAAATTCTACATATTATTTACAAAAATTAAAAGTGAAAATTTATTAAAAATATAGAGAAAAACCGTGAGCATGCATATGTTTACATAAATTTTGTTTTCGATTTTTAATCACTTTAAACTCATTGTTAAAACTTAACATAATTTTTATATATAATAACAACATAACTAAAACATAATTAAACATAAAAATCATATGAACAATATTTAAAAATGCTCAAAACTAATTAAACAAAACATATTAACATATTACTACAACTTAACTATTAGCAAAATTACTTATTTATTATCATTTTATTATACTTCACATAATCATACAAGTGAAAATAAATGATGTTTAACATATTTAACATAAAAATCATACTTATAAAACTTATAATAAAAATCAAATTAATTTTCAAAGAGACTAATATGAGATATAACTAGTCACCTTAATTAGGATGTTAATCGTCGGGGATCTAAAATAAATTTTAGATCGGATATTCCTTCACCCATATTACCCAAGTTTTCCACCCAAATAATCCAAGGAATGTTAGCTCCAAAACCCACTAATATAACTAGGAACACTTAGGAATTATTAGAAATATTATGAAGGTTTTTATTTAAGTGATTTAGGAGAAAATGAAAGAAAAATAAAAGAGAGGTAATGGGAGCAAGTTACACGACATATTGGAGAAATGAGGATGAGTTTTTGCTCTTTGAAACTTGTAAAGTAAGTTAGGATAAAATAGGTTAGATGACTTAAGGTGATAAGTTTAGGTTTTAATTAGAATATAATGTTTTATTTAATTAAATTATGCATCATCAACATCATCATCAACTAATAAGTCCACATTACTATTTGAGCATTAAAATTGTCCATTTTGTGTTTTAAAATGTTTTTCACGAAAAAGATCAGTTTTAAAAAGTCGGGCGGCAAAAGCGATAAAAGTTAATGTGTGCGCGTTTGACGATTTTTCGAAATATTTCTACTTTTAAATTCTAAGACTAAAATATTTTATTTATTACTTTAGAAAATTTTTAAAAGTGACGGAAATGAAAAATGGTAGTATTAATGTATTAGTATCATATTTGTATATGTATTATTATTATTATTATTATATATAAACTTTAAATTTAAATAAAGAAAATAAAAGTGATGATGATAAAAATAAAGGTGTAAGTAATTGTGTAAGAAAAATGGAAGAGGATAGAATTTGACTTTGGTGTCCGAAAGTCAAAGGTTTATTTTTCGGGCTCGATTATCGTTTTTGAAATTTTTGATTTGCACGATCGCAGAAAGTCTCAAAATAAAGGATATGATCTTAAAATAGTGTTTTGAAATAAAATCGGAATTAAAAATAAAAATAATTTTCGAAAAGTAATAAAAACAAAAATCGGATCTTAATCCTCGAAATTTTGAATAAAAGTTTCCTAGGTCGAAATACTTATTTTTTTCGTTGAATGTTATAGATTTAAAGAATTATAATCAAACGTCAAAAATTTAATTGATTTAAAATAGGCGTGATTTCAAATTGTGACAATTTAGAAAAAAACTAGTTTATTAAAAATGAAATAGTAATTAGATATTAAGAAAATATGATTTATTAAATAAAAATCAAAATGATTATATTTTCATTAATGTTGATGTTAAGTTTGCTTTTCCAAAATGTTGATGTTGATTGTTTGATTTTTGATTTGCGTGTTTGAAATTGTTGACCCGAATTTCAGAGACGGGAAAAGTATAAGGGTTCATTTTTATTCAAAAATGAAAAATGTTTGAAATTGAATTTTATGAATAAAAGGTTTTACATATATTTTTTTGAATAGTAAACATAACTTAATATTTTTGGAAATTTGAAAGGCGATATAAATTTTGTGTTGATTTTTATAAAATTTTGAAATGTGTTTCTTTTTCAATTCTAAAGATAATAGAACAAATTTTATTTTTCAAAATTTTTAAATTTGGACTTAAGAAATTTTAATATTATTTGGCGAAAAAAATTCAGACGTATTTTTATTATAAGGAAAAAGGATGAATTTAATTTAAGGAATTAAATTCTTTTATCAAATTGTGTTAAAATAATACGGGGTGTTACAGTGGACACGGTGGGAAGTCTCTTAGAGGTGTTTCGTCTTCTTCGAGTACGTCGTCAGTTGTGAAATCCGGTAGGAAGAAGACTGATGAGTGGAGGGTGAAGGTTCCGGAGGCAGGTGGCCCTGAAGTTGGCGATTTGATTCCTAGTGTTGGTGCTCACGTAGCTAAAGCCTTATGGGCTAATCCTGATGCGCGGGGGGTTTTAACCCCCAAAACTCGTGAGGGTATGATGATTATGTTGAGGCATTGAGAATTACCGACGGAGGCGATGACGTTAGTTAAAGAGTCCAACTTGTCGCATTTGGTAGAATGTATGCACACGCACTTGGATATGGCGTTGTTGACTGCTTTTGTTGAGAGGTGGCAACCTGATACGAACACATTCCACATGCCGTTTGGTGAGATGACCATTACTTTACATGACGTCGCAGAGATTTTGAGAATCCCGATTGAAGGTGTTGGATGTCGTATTAGTAGGGAGGAAATGGAGGAGATTGATATTTTAGTGGATGAGCTTTTTTTGTTGTCGGAAGGTGAATTAAAGGGTGAGACGTTTGCCTATAAAGGTAAGCCCATGTATTCCGGCGGTGGGTTGTTGTCGGAGGGTGTAGTGAAGAAGTTAGAAGAGAAGAAAGATGCGGCTGTGTTGAATGCTCAGGGGTGGTTGTTGGTTTTGCTTGGGTCGACTTTATTTTCTGATAAGACGGGAAATAGAGTAAAGGCGAGCATGTTGCCTCCCCTGAAAGAGGTAGATGATGTTAGTGGGTACGCTTGGGGAGTTGATACGCTTGTTTTTTTGTATAGGCAGTTGGGGGTTGATTCTCACCTTGGTTGTGCTCAAATCTGCGGCTGTTTGACTTTGTTGCAGTCTTGGATATATGAGCATTTTCAGTGTTTTCGACCGCACCCGATGTTTGACCATGCGGTTCCTACAGGGTCAGCTCGTTCGAAGTTGTGGCAACCACGTAGTACGAAGAAAGATGTTGATCGGTTGAAGTTCATTCGTAGGAAACTGGATGAGATGGATCCGAGCTTAGTTACGTGGTTGTCGTACTACAGTTTCCCGGGGCAGGTGCATCCTAATTCTCTGTACTCCGGCTTCATTCGTTTTCATGATGTTGTTGAGCCTTATCAGCTGGAGCGGTGTTTGAGGCAGTTTGGATATGTTCAGATGATTCCACGACCTATCGCACAACCTGATTACCATTGTCGTCCTACTTTGGCGAAGTCGTATGTTGTCAAATATAGTGACTCGGTGGATGATTCTTGGGTGTCTGTTGGAGATCACCGTATTAGGATCCACAAGCGGTCGAGGCCCGCCAATCCATGTTATGCTGTTGATGGGAGGTACTTAGAGTGGTATCGGCTCCGTACACATCCTTTGATTGTAGACCCCTCGACATTGACTGAGTCAGTGTACGAAGATCATGGTTCGAACGACTCGGAGGTACTCCTTTATTTAACTTTCTTTTATTTTGTTTAGTTTCAGTTGTTGTTTTTTTAATTTATTATTATACCGTATCACTAATAAAATATAATTTGTTTTCACAGTTGTTGCAGCGCACGATTGCTGCCTTGGGGAATGTGTACTTCAATCCTCCTGAAGAAGAGATTCCGAATTTGGTGAATTTCTATAGGGAGATGTTCCCTTATTATGAGTAGTACCTTACTCGTACAACACGTGGTGGGTTGTCGGATCGGCGTCGAGGAGGTCGTGGAAGGAATCGACAGGACGATGCTTCTGGCTCTGGACATTAGACATTCTGTTATTTGTGAACTAAACTTTCGATCTTTATTTCGTTGTTGTTGTTTTGGATTTAATTTGTTTAGATAAGACGTAAAATTTATTTGACTTTGTGTTTATGTTTAATTGACTTTGTGTTTATGTTTAATTGTGTGGTTTAATTGACATTGTGTTTATGTTTAATTGTGTGGTTTGATAAATTTTATTTGTTTATGTTTAATTGTGTGACAGGAAAAACGTCTTTTTAGGAAGAACGTCTTTTTATGAAGCACGTATTTTTATGAGAAACGCCTTTTTAGGAAGAACGTCTTTTTATAAAGCACATCTTTCTATGATGCACTTCTTTTTATGAAACACGTATTTTTATGAAAAACGTCTTTTTAAGACGAACGTCTTTTTATGAAGCATGTATTTTTATGAAGCACGTATTTTTATGAAGCAAGTATAAAACATTACATCTTTTTATACCACACGTTTTTCTATATGGCACAACTTTTTATAAAAAATGTCACTATCACCGGTTAATTTTTTTAAATTCTCATAATTCAAAATATTCGAAATATCAAAATTTTGAAAATTAAAAAATTCGAAAATTTCAAAATTCAAAATATTTGAAATTTCAAAAATTCGAAATTTTCTAAAATTCAAAAAATTTCAAATTCATAAATATTTAAAAAATAAAATAAAATTCATCTCCCCTATAAATTTGATTTCACCCACTTTCATTACACTATCACAACAATAACAACAATATTATTAAAATGGATGCATACAACGACAACAATAAGCGAGAACTTCTCAAAATACAAAAAATCATAGATGACATTTTGGAAGAACTCAAAGAGTTCAAAACTCGTATTGAGAAAGTCGTTCAACCTACATTTTTCTTCAATGAAATTTTAAAAGAACCTCGAACTGAATGGATCGAGGAGTTATTTCGTTATAACTTTACTCCATGCCTTCTTAAGGATCCTGATTCCCTTTTTTGGCGAAAAATTGAACTTGATGATATCGACGCAAGGAAAGTCCTGTAACGTGCTCTAAAGAAAGAAGTTGTTGACCACCTTTGTAAGTTCAGTCATATTTTGACTGAACTGGCTTTTGGTGAATTGCTGAGTGGCGGGACTGCCTTTTACAATGTACGTCCAACAAAGTTTGTTCAAGGATTCGTCGAATCTACCTTCCGAACAACAATAAGTATTGTAATCGTCATCTTTAATGTTTTAGGTTTTAATAAATTTTCCGTTTAATATTTAACTGTTGTAATCGTCATCCTTAATGTTTTAGGTTTTAATAAATTTCCCGTTTAAACAATAAGTGTTGTAATCGTCATCTTTAATGTTTTAGGTTTTATTAAATTTTCCGTTTAATATTGTAAACTGAACTATCAATAAATGCATCACGTCTTTTAATAATGCAGAACTTTTAATGACGAACAGTTTTTTATAAGAAACGACTATCTATAAGACACGACTTTTAACGCAGCACATATAATAATAAGGGGGCACAACTTTTTATAAGACATGTCACTATCACCGATGAATATTTTGAAAAAATTTAAAAAATTGTGAAATTCGAAAATTTCAAAAATTCATAATTCAAAAATTCGAAAATTTTAAAATTTCAAAAATTTCAAAATTCAAAAATTTTAAAATTCAAATGTTCCAAAATTCTGAAATTTTGAATTTCGAAAATTTTTGAATTTTAAAAATTTCAAAATTCAAAAATTTTAAAATTCAAAAGTTCCAAAATTCTGAAATTTTTAAAAATTAAAAATTCGTACAAGCCTAATCTTAAACATTTAACTCTATAAATAAGGCATCTTCAATAAACAAACTCTTCACACTTAAACATAAAATTTCTCACACTAAAAAAAAAAAAATTTACAAAATGGATGCCAATAAACAAGAGATAATTAAAATTCAAACACTCATTAATACCATTGTCGAAGAACTCATAGAATTTAGGGCTCGAATTGAGAAAGTCATCCAACCATCTTTTTTCTTCAATGAAATGTACAAGGAACCGCGAACACCATTGTTCGAGGAGTTATTCCAATACGGTTTTACCCCAAACGCTTTGAGGGATCCTGGGTATGCTCAAATGCAAATTGTTAGTAGGGGGATATTGTTGCAAGGAAAGTTCAGTTCCGTGCTTTGAAGAAGTAAGTCGTTGACTACCTTCGCAAGTTCAGTCAAATTCTTACTCAGGAGGCGTTTGGTGAGTTGTTGAATGGCGGCACTCAGTTCTACAATCTACCTGAAGGAAGGCGTCCTCGTTTGAAGATTGGTTCTTTCTACTATCAGTACTTGACTGATGATTTCAACGAGCAACAGCAGCGTGAGTTCTTGGCACAATACATGCCACGTTATGACAACAACCACCCTGGCAACAGCAGTGACGAGGAGAGTGACTGAAGGCGTAGTTCGGATTATCATCAAGTTCCGACTAGTAGTAATGAATAAATTAAGTTGTTGTTTAATGTCGTCTTTAGTGTAATGTTAGCACTATGTTATTTTCATTTGTAATGTGATTGTTGTCGAACAATTTAATATAATTAACTAATCGTTATTAGTAAGAAAATTGTTTTGATGTTGTTGTACAAAAAAATTTAAAATTTAAAGTTAACCGTAATAATTTAAAAAAAAAAAGGAAAAAAAAATAAAATAAAAGGTTTTTTCGTGATTTTTACACGAATGGTCAGTCAATTCGTGTAAAAATCACGAACAGGCTTTCCATTCGTGTAAAAAAACACGAATGCATTTCCTTCATTCGAGTTTTTTACACGAATGGAGAGCCCATTCGTGATTTTAACACGAATTGACTGCCCATTCGTGTAAAATTCACGAAAAACCCATTTTTTTTCCTTTTTTTTTTTATTTATTACCGTTAACTTTAAATTTTAAATTTGTAAAATCACCAACGGTCATATATCGGTTTTTCTATAAATATGACACCCCCAACCATTCCAAACACATCCTACAATTAAATTTTACTTCAATTTCCACTTAAAATTTTCATTCCTCAAAAAATCAAGAAAATGTCTAGACCAGTTATCGTTGCAGACCATGTTAGGCAAGTCCAAATTACTATCGACAGAGCTATCTCCGACATTCGAACATTGTTCGATCGTTTAGCCACTGTCCTTGTCCCTAGAGCCAGGGCAAAGTTGTATAACAAACGACCTATGCTACGTAAAATATCTGAAATTGTACGTTACAGGAGAGCTTCTATATCCACCCCAATTGTTGGTCGTGTACTTACTCAAGGTATGTATTTTAAATTAGTTAATTGTATAGTAAAAAATTTTGTTTTAATTGACGACAATAATAATATTATTGGTTCAGATGATCTTTTGGCAAAAAATGACGAGTTTCAAGAGATCAATAACGATGTAATTCAATTATTCATTCGCCTACAATCAGTTTTTCAATGGTCATTCATAATGGAGCTCTGTGGTCTTCCTGGTGGTCAAAGAACCATGATACCTCAACAGGTGCTGAATTTGATCCACATATACATATGCCACCGGAAAATTGTGGGGCCTGCATCGTCCTCATCTAATGACAGTTGTAACCGTGGAGCTAGACGTTACTAATGTTAGTTAAACTATTTTAAAACTGTTGTTGTGGGTTAATTATGGTTTTCTAATGTCGTAGTTTTTTTTCCGTTTAATGAATAAAGTAGGGTCATGTAAAATGTTGTGTGTACGAGCATCAGTACTTTAATTTCAAGTATAATGTTGTCTTTAGGAGTAACTCTTGTAATCGTAATAATTTATATTCGTTTTTAATAAAGTATCGACTTCTTTTAAACAACCTTTTAATTTCGACTTTCCAGAATACATTACTTTTAATGATGCAGAAAATTTAATGAGTCACATTATTTAATAAGATATGTATTATTTAAATGGCGACCCTATAAAAAGATCGAATACATTAAAATAAACACCAGATACAAATTAGTTAATCAAAACGAAATACATAAAAGTTCAATAAAGAGTGACTACTAATTAGTCGTACTACAACTAAAAATTTGTATCCAACGGGTCATACGTTCACGGTACGTGTTATGCTAACCCGCCACAGAATTCTGCCTCGTAGTTTCCCAAAATATACATAGAGGTGGCATAGGCATGTCTTCCTCCATGTAAATTCTAACGTAATGGTTGCCCGTATGTAAAATCCAAAGAATACCGTCAGGACCAGTAACACCTTCTTCGGCTCGTAAAGGGAGGCAAGTGAACGAGCTATCCCATACGTACACACCCAAGATATCTCTCTCGACAGAAAATAATGCAAACAGTCCAATTGTTGATGGTTGCGAAACCGAAACAGTGTAAAGAGTTCATCCAGTGAGCATCACCACAGCCAGTATTACTGTGGATACCCATATCCGTACCCTCCCAAACAAAACCCTGTGATGTATCACGGACTTTTATTACGCATGTTTAACGTTGACTTAAACGGTTCTAACTAATGTCGAATTCATTTTGAGTCGTTTGAAATGTTAAAATGATTTAGGTCACCTCACATCGCATTTAAATAACGTTCATTTTGTCCATTTGGAGTCTAGCTAGGTCCTTGTCCCGCTTCATTTGGCATGAGCTTCGCATTTGCACTACAATTAGCCCTTTTACATTAACAAGGTCTAATTCAGCATTCCTAAATTCCTAAATTTAGGCCCGGTGGCAAAATCTTCCCTTTAGTCCCCTCTTACACAAAATACGGTTTCACGTCTTACCTTATTTCACAAAATCTATGCAAATACACCCTTTTCACATTTTCGGATCTCGGGCCCAAAACCGAGCCCAAACCCACCTTTGGCCCGCACTCCAAAGCCCTCAACAACTCTCTAGAAGATCATACTAGGCCTTCTTGGGGCACAAGCAAGGAGATTACACCGAATATTCCCAAGATTTAGCAATTCGGATTAAGGAAATACGAAATCTCGAAGTTAAAACCACACCAGCAAACCGCATAAGCTTATGCGGCTCATGGTGCAAACCGCATAAGCCTATGCGGTTTGCCCACCAAACCGCATAAGGCTATGCGGTTTCCCAGGCTGGCTTTTTTCCCCTGCTTTCCTATTTTTTCTCGGCTATTCTCCTATATATACAACCCCTCGCACGACCTATTCTGATAACTTTTCCACACAAGAAAACTCTCTCTTCTCACAACCTCTCTTCCTAGGTTTAGTGCCCACTTGGGTCCCACAAAATATACCGTCTAGCACGGTATACACCTAAATACATTCACAAAAGCCTCACGCACTCAAATCCTTGAGTTCAACACACCATCCCGTGTTGAATTCATCCTCCTTTTAAGTTCAAGCGAAGCTGCCCGGTTGAAGCGTCAGGACAAGGTAGGTACCGATCCACTTGGATCAAAGCTTTTTCTTATTTTCTATGGACTAACAAAGGGGTCTACACTTTAGCGCCCCCCCCGGCTTTGGCACCCAGCGCGCTTGCACTCCAAGTGTTCTATTTACTTCGGGTACACTCCATATCCGATGACACGCCAAAGTCGCATAAGCAACCGACCCTTATAAAATAAACCAATGGACAATTGAACTTTATTTTTTTTGCATGCATCTTGCACCTTCTTATTTTGCATTTAAAATCAACTTAAACAATGAATTCGACCTTTAACTGAACCGTTTTCGTTAACAAGTTAAACATGCTAAATTGAGGGTTTTAATCAATCTTTTTGCATCTGCATCTGCATTCTTTTACAAACTTATCGCACTTGTACGTAGCGATAACATTAGCTCAATTATCATCTTACAAGGATTGTTCTAGGTCAGTAGAGGCTATTTTTACATAGGCTCTTCTAAAAGGTTTTCATAAATCATTATTTGAATAACTCTTTTTCTAAAGTACCCTCACCCCGAATCCAATCTGGTTTCACAACCTTAGATCTAGGGGTGTCGGCGTGCTCCAAAATCTAGGACATGTTTTTAACTTAGAACATGGTAGCAGGTTCCTAATTTCCGCGATAATTAGGTGGCGACTCCATAACAGTTCTTAAAGGTTTTTCCAACTTAATCTTTTTTAACTTTAAAATCCGCCCTTTAAGCAAGACGCCGAGTTGGGTCCCTCGACGCGGTTCCCGGGTTCCACAGTTTGGCGACTCCGCTGGGGAGGTCTTATTTTTAAAAACTTAAAACTAGCTTTTTCTTTTTAAAAATAAAGAGGTGAAACTTGAAAGCCTTGAACAATCCAAGTATACATATTTGAGCTATGCACATTCGTTTAGAGTCCATTCCTTTTGGAATCTAGGCACCCTTTGCACCCTCGAGAGGTGGTTCCCACATGCAGGCTTGTCCACTCGATAAAGCACATGCCGGACTAGCTTTCCTCTCGCCCCTCCACGGCTTGCCGTAAACGGCTATCTCGACCGCCCCAGTGCTCCCTTCAGAAAACCTATCGCCTTGCGTAAGGAAATGAAGGGGTTAAATATCTGCCAAAGCGTGCTCGAGGTAGTTGGAGGCGTGCATCTGATCGACTCATTTTTCACCCTTTGAGTCATACGCATAGTTCGAGGCTATGCACTCCATGGTCTTGTTCAAATCGAGCATTTGCATTCATATCTTCGAAACTCGCTAAACGTATCAAAGATAAATGAACCTAACATCTAACAAACTAACAATTTTCAAACAAAACTATCGCGAATTTTTGAAATAAACTTTTTCAAAATTTCCTTTTTCACTAACAAGCAAAACCCGAGCAAGGAATAAAACCCGAGCTCATGATTTCAATCCTCTAGGTCACACGGCCTAGACTCCACTTTTAACATCCTCGACTCGACTTGTTAACCACTCTCGAGTCGAATCCATTCTCTTTTACACATCCGAACTCGAGCTCACCTCGGCAAATCACCGATATCAGCTCGATGGGTGCAAAGCAAAACCTTTTAACATCGAGACGAGATGTGCGCACACATCCTCGTCTCAAAAGCTTTCCTTTAGCTAAAACTTTTTCGAAAACCTCCTTTTTCAAACTTAAAAAGAGTTTTCTTAACAAAGAAATGAGCTAGAATGAACACTTAAAATGAACGTTGGTCTAGTCACGTCACTAACGTGCAAATTTAACCCACACAACCTAATCCATTCTCAACACGCTCGACTCGCCTAGCTAATCGCTCTCGAGTCGAATCCTTCTCGCCCATCTAGGCTCGAGCCCTTAACGATGAACCGTTAGGTGGGCTCGACAAAGCTAACACCTTTTAACATCGAGACGAGATGTGCACACGCATCCTCGTCTCAAAAGCTTCCTATTAGCCAAACCTTGTCTAAAATCTCCTTTTTCAAGCTTAAAAGGTCTTCCTAAACAAAAATGAGCTAAAAATGAACGCTTAAAACGAACGTTGAATCTAATAGGACTAACTAGATACATGTCACACAAACCAATCCATTCTCAACATCCTCGACTCGACTAGCTAACCGTTCACGAGTCGAATCCTTTCCATGCATCTAGGCTCGAGCCCTTAACGATGAACCGTTAACATGGGCTCGACGAATGCAAATCAAACACATTTCAACGTCGAGACAAGATCCGCACACGCGTTCTTGCCTCAAAGACTTCTTAGGCACAACATTGCTCCTAAAGCAATACACTCTCATTTTTGAAACAAGCTCTCTTCAAAAATCTCCTCACTTGTACAAAACAAGCAACACACTCTCATTTTTGAAATAAATTCTTTTCAAAATCTTCTTATTTTTACAAACCAAGCAAAACACACCCGTTTTTGAAATGAGCTCTTTTCAAAAATCTCCCCACTTCTGCAAAACAAATAACGACATTCTCTTTAGGCCAAACGGCCCAAAGTCGACTCGTCTCAGCAAAAATTGTCTTTTTCAAGCAAACAAAACCCGAGAATGGCCAAGCCCAATCTCGCGGACTTTTCATCAGACCAAATGATTCATAACCATCTTGGCCCAAATCCTCTTACAAACTACTTTCACAAAATCCTCATCACGTTTTTGAAATAACCTTTTTCAAAAAAATCCTTCCTTCGAACCGAATGGCCCATAGTCAGGACGGTTTGATCTAGACAAACAGTCTCCTCAAAACACCCGAGAATAATCACTTTATTCTCGTGACATTCCAAAACATAAATGAACTACATGACCCGCACTCATTGTAACCCATTTATTACCAAACATTTTCAAACCCGAGAATGGACCTTTTCTAAAACAAATCCAGCAAAATAAACATTCTCGAAATCCATGATTCAAAATGGCCTACCGCCATTTTAATCCAAACATCTCTTTTCACAAAACAACAAAACCTAGGAATGAACTAGCATCATCCCGCAAATCCTTCACGGTTAGACTAAGTGGCTCATAGTCGCTTTAATCTAACCCTCTTTCAAACCGAATGTATGAAAACGAGTATAACCGTCTTCATCACATCTTCAAACACCCTTGATTCGGATAGCCTATCGCCACTCCGAATCGATTCACACTTTCACCGACAAGCCACTAACACGAGCTTATCGGATTTGATTTCGAAACGCTTTTTACATCGAGCCAAAATGTGACAACACATTTTGCTCAACAAAACATCCCTTTTACGAAAACAAAACTTTTGCAAAATCAAAGACAAATCTAAGTATGCATGAGCCAAGTCCCGACGCGAGCATCAACCCCATCCCAGACATGTGCGTCTCGAGCACCCAATGATTTAATCCATCAAGGCGCCACCGACGATCTCACGGATCTCCTCAAGAAATTCGAGTCTTTTCAATACGGGTCGAGTTTTTAAACATTGAGTCAACCTCTGTCAGTCTAGGGCAATCGAGTCTTCGACGTACGACATTTTTAACAAATCAATAAAGGAATAAGTTTGCCTACAACCCAGCTTCCTTTTTACACACTTTTTCCATAAAAAAACACAAATCTACACCAACATACATTGCATCCCAGGAACAACTATCCTAGGGAGATCTAGGCCGGGTACGAAGGTCCAAGTCAACTAAATCAAGGACACAAAGACAAGAAAGATTCCGACGACTAAACACCTAAGGTTCACTAGTCTGCTTGTGGTCTACTACTCCGCTGCTTTTGGAGGAGGATCCATTAATTTGGAGCTCTATAGTGGTCATGAATTTGATCGCGACCAAAAGTACGAGTATTCCTGGATCGTCCTCCGCGTACTCGATCGCGTGCCTAATAAGCAAACGAACTTGTCAGAGGAGCCCGGCATGATAGACACACGATCACAAGTGACCACCGAGCCACAGGGTTTTTAGCAGGGTCCGAGCTCAAGCCCAAGCCATACAGGGCGTGGGATATTCTCAAACCAAACGGGAATACAAGGTACAAAGGTCAAAAACCAAAGTCACCAAAAAGCAAAAGTCTCAAAAGCTCCGGAACAAGGGGCAAAACAACTAAGCAAAAAGCTTAAGAAGTCAAAAGCTTAAGAAGTCAAAAAGCTTAAGAAGTCAACAAGCTTAGAAATCAATAAGCGAGTGGCCGAAACCCCAAAGGCAAGAAGTACCGAAGCCCAGAAACGAGTGGCCAGGTCCTTGAAATTCCAAATTGAAGACGAGACAGAAGTAGCAAGCAACCAGCCTAGATCAACTAAGGAGAACCCACCCTTAGGATGCAATGTATCAAGGTCAAACACATAAACACCCCTTGGACCGGCGGGTCCCTAAACACGCACCTTTCCACATAAACAAACCCACCTCCTAGACCGGTGGATCCTTAAACACGCACCTTTCCACATAAACACCTCATGCACGCCCTTAAACACCCCTTTCGGAACTACGCTAGGTTTGATTCCGTTACCACGGATACGTAGGCCGCTCTCCCGAGCTCAACCAACCTTTTACAAAAATCCACAAAATATTCCTCGTCCAAAGCTTTCCATGCTAAGGATGTGTCCACAAAAATTCACAAAGCTCAAAGGCAAACTATTTCTTTATCGAGGCGACTAAAACGAATTCGTCAAGGCAAAGTTGTCATAGACTTAGGAGTAGTACTCTGCTTTTTGGTCTAACACTGCTTGCAGAACAACAAAGATCCCACCGCGCATGACAAGCAAGCACCACCTGGGCTCCACCAACGCAAGTGTTCCGAATATGGCAACCATGCAACCGCCGAGTCTCAAATCACGATACGATTCGCTCTCTATTTTGCAAACTTTTCGGCATTTTAAGCATCGAGTCACACGTCGAGTCAATCCTCTTCCAATCAAACAATTTAGCGACATTTAAACCGCTCCTTTCAAAAACTCTCCAGCCTTCAAAACGCCTCCCACTGAACGACGCGCTTTTTCAAACTTACACGAGGCAATGCACCCTCAAATTAGCTAATCACCTTTCAAAATTAACCCAATACTCGAGTTAATATGAAAGCACTTTGCAATTCACTTTTTGCAAACACACCCTTTCGCAAACAAAATGTACCTTTCGAAAATGCATCTCAAATCCTTGAAATGCATCTTGAATCTTCGAAGTCTAAACTTTTCCAAAAATTTAACTCGGCACTCGAGTTAATACATTTTGAGAAACAGCATTCTTCGAATTTAACTCACTCGAGTTAACACATTTTAAGCAAAAGCTCTTTCGAACTACGCCGGTTTGATTCCACGTTCGTGGATACATAGGCAGCTTACGCAAAGCACAACCGAACCTAGCACTACACCCCACTCCGTGTTGAGATTCTACCGAATTCTCATCCTCGACAACTGGGGGCTTTTCAACCTTTGCACTCAAATGACCCTCCACGGTCTTCACAACTCTAGCTTAAGCTCACAACGTCAAAATGCTTTTTCATCTTGCATGAAGCCTTACAACCGACATTTCAAATGTTCATTTTTAAAGCTCATTTCGACAACTAAAATGAATCTTTCACAAAAAGATTTTTCAACAAAAACATTTTCATCCAAACATCCCATCTGAATCATTTCGCTTTTTCAAACCTAGCTTACTAACACTACAGTGCAAAGATACGAAATGTAAACAAGGGTTCACACAATCCTTATTACACAAGCATACTACTACAACTAATGGTGAAGACGGCAGATTCGTCAAAGTCTCATCAACCCAAGCCACCTCAAAGACGACTCGACATACCGAATCGCCTGCTCCGCCCACGCTACATTATTCTCCATTTTGCCTTAATTTTAATCAAATTAAGCCAAACTGCGGGGGAAATTTCAAAACCAAACGCCATACTCTTCACTTTGACTCAGTTTTCATTCAAAACTTAGCCAAACTCAAGGGGGTAATCCAAAAACACCTTTATCCTAATGCAACCCATAGCCTTTTACATAGTTTGACTATCGTTATATACCATAACTCAGTCAAACTGGGGGCTCACATACACCGACACCATAACTCAGTCAAACTGGGGGCTGACGCTTCCTATCAAGAATCAAACCTTTACAACGAAAAATGGGATAATTTTTCCCATTTTTGCATTTTTGAAGACACCCTTGCCATAAACACACACACCTCCGGTTTAGCGACACCTCCAGAACCGCTACAGACATGAGCATGCACGCTAAAAGCATAACACTTTCATGTGCGCATCAAATAACAAACCACCCGAACGTACGTCCACAACAACAAACCACCCAAACATAAGTCCAAGCATCCAAGCACCAACCGCTCGAATATGAGTCCAAGCACCTACACCCCAAGTCCGAGAGATGAGTATCACGTGAATCCAAACGAATCATCAGATACTACGTCTCTTGGTCAAAGCAGGCGAAGATGAAGATTTCGGAAGACAATCGCAAGATTCGAATTATTCCGGATTTGAAGCCGCGACATGTGCGAATGAGTTCGCGCTTGAAGTCGCCAATTGATAAGAGATTCCCCGGAAGAATCATTAGTCAACAAGGCAATTTCTGAGGCGTGTTTTGTTCCACGTTGTCTCTCCACATTGGGCTTGTCAAGCCTAAGTACTTTTCTTCGTACACGCAAGCTTTCATGGTTAAGGCGTCACCTACAGTCCGCCACGAGCGCTAGCACATACACTATGCGCTGCACCTTGGTTAAGGCGTCACCTACAGTCCGCCACAAGCACTAGCACATACATTATGCGCTATGCCTTGGTTAAGGCGTCACCTACAGTCCGCCATACTCGTGTATTAAGCCTTTAATACACGGTACAGAAGCAGAAACACGAACACTCTTCACGAGCCCTCACACCCTTTTTCATATCCCTATGGAGTATCACTTCCTCCCCATGGAGTCCACACATCTATACAGATATTTCCCAGGAGGTCCAAGACATTTCCTGCGACCTTCCCAACAAATCACTAGCCTACACTCCTGCGGCATTCTTCCCAGTATGCCGTAGCAAATACACCACTACAAAACGTCCTTCAACTTCGGAGCATAAACACCAAAGCATCTACATCAGCACATTCAGCACATCCAAGCAATTACACGAAGCCGTACACTTGAGCACATACACCTTCCTCGGACCATAATCCCGGCGAATATACACCTGCACCCCTAACAAGACGAAACACCATCACTCTCCCAAACAACCACAACTACACCTACGCTCCTCGGCGAGACCATACATATACACCCTTCCCTAGCAAACTAGTACTTCTCCAGCAAATACTACACTAAGCACCTGCGCTCCTCGGCGAGACCCAGTTCAACATCAGCAACAGCGTCAGCAAAGGCATCAGCAACGGCAACGGCACTACCTTCTCCTCAACGAAAGGCAATCATATGCAAATACGACTACATAGACACTCCTCGGCGAGCCCAAGCACAAGCACTCTGCAATATACACCTAACTCCAAGCATTTCACTCTACATAGACACTCCCCGGCGAGTTCAAGCATTACACGGATGCTCTTTCACGAGACCTACATCTACATGAACACCCCTACTCAATTATACATCTCACGCATACCCAAACATCTTACAAGCACATGCACCCCTGCACTTTAGCCCCTTTCACATTTCAATACGAAGACATTACAAGCACCAGCACCAGGCATCCGACGACACCAAGCATATACAAAGGACACCAACAACGACAGTACAACAAGCACGACGAAGACATCCAGCAGGCCGGCAGGCCCTTATAGCATGCACGGACCGCCAAGTCCTTAAAATGCGCACGCCCCTCCCCGTTTAGCCCGGTTCGAAGTCCTCGTCTCACCCATGGACACATGCTTCGCTCACGACTATATCGAGACCGTAATGGTCCTGGATATGGTCGTGGAGTTTGACTAGCGCCGAGTCCGAGCTCGCCAAAGCGGGGCTCTGTGGATACCCATATCCGTACCCTCCCAAACAAAACCCTGTGATGTATCACGGACTTTTATTACGCATGTTTAACGTTGACTTAAACGGTTCTAACTAATGTCGAATTCATTTTGAGTCGTTTGAAATGTTAAAATGATTTAGGTCACCTCACATCGCATTTAAATAACGTTCATTTTGTCCATTTGGAGTCTAGCTAGGTCCTTGTCCCGCTTCATTTGGCATGAGCCAGATTTGCACTACAATTAGCCCTTTTACATTAACAAGGTCTAATTCAGCATTCCTAAATTCCTAAATTTAGGCCCGGTGGCTAAATCTTCCCTTTAGTCCCCTCTTACACAAAATACGGTTTCACGTCTTACCTTATTTCACAAAATCTATGCAAATACACCCTTTTCACATTTTCGGGTCTCGGGCCCAAAACCGAGCCCAAACCCACCTTTGGCCCGCACTCCAAAGCCCTCAACAACTCTCTAGAAGATCATACTAGGCCTTCTTGGGGCACAAGCAAGGAGATTACACCGAATATTCCCAAGATTTAGCAATTCGGATTAAGGAAATACGAAATCTCGGTTAAAACCACACCAAAGAAACCGCATAAGCTTATGCGGCTCATGGTGCAAACCGCATAAGCCTATGCGGTTTGCCACCAAACCGCATAAGGCTATGCGGTTTCCCAGCCGCTTTTTCCCCGCTTCCTATTTTCTCTCGGCTATTCTCCTATATATACAACCCCTCGCACGACCTATTCTGATAACTTTTCCACACAAGAAAACCCTCTCTTCTCACAACCTCTCTTCCTAGGTTTAGTGCCCACTTGGGTCCCACAAAATATACCGTCTAGCACGGTATACACCTAAATACATTCACAAAAGCCTCACGCACTCAAATCCTTGAGTTCAACACACCATCCCGTGTTGAATTCATCCTCCTTTTAAGTTCAAGAAGCGAAGCTCTGCCCAGATCTGAAGCGTCAGGACAAGGTAGGTACCGATCCACTTGGATCAAAGCTTTTTCTTATTTTCTATGGACTAACAAAGGGGTCTACACTTTAGCGCCCCCCGCTTTGGCACCCAAATAGCTTGCACTCCAAGTGTTCTATTTACTTCGGGTACACTCCATATCCGATGACACGCCAAAGTCGCATAAGCAACCGACCCTTATAAAATAAACCAATGGACAATTGAACTTTATTTTATTTGCATGCATCTTGCACCTTCTTATTTTGCATTTAAAATCAACTTAAACAATGAATTCGACCTTTAACTGAACCGTTTTCGTTAACAAGTTAAACATGCTAAACTGAGGGTTTTAATCAATCTTTTTGCATCTGCATTCTTTTACAAACTTATCGCACTTGTATGTAGCGATAACATTAGCTCAATTATCATCTTACAAGGATTGTTCTAGGTCAGTAGAGGCTATTTTTACATAGGCTCTTCTAAAAGGTTTTCATAAATCATTATTTGAATAACTCTTTTTCTAAAGTACCTCACCTGAATCCAATCTGGTTTCACAACCTTAGATCTAGGGGTGTCGGCGTGCTCCAAAATCTAGGACATGTTTTTAACTTAGAACATGGTAGCAGGTTCCTAATTTCCGCGATAATTAGGTGGCGACTCCATAACAGTTCTTAAAGGTTTTTCCAACTTAATCTTTTTTAACTTTAAAATCCGCCCTTTAAGCAAGACGCCGAGTTGGGTCCCTTGACGCGGTTCCCGGGTTCCACAATTACCTTCGAAATGAATTCGCGGCAAAACTCTTCCGGCTTCGTAATCACCGGGATAAATCGTCCTATACATAGGATTCCTAAACTCACAGAGCAACGCCCATCTCATAGCCCTCCATTCATCCTGATCTTTCCTCATAGCGTGTGCAAAAATTCTAAAACCGCAATGACCATCTGCATGCGGGTCAAACCAGCCTACCAAATACTCTAGAAGGAGCGGAGGCACTAAATAAATGTAATAAAATTGACTCCCCTCAGCATCTACGTAGTCGCACTCCCAAGGTCCCCCAACGTTCTTTGTTGACAATGCATTACCGGTTCTATCTCGCCTTTCAGGAGCAACCGGGTACTTGCTATGAGTGTGCTCAAACTGCGACGGATTCCTTTGAGTCGAGTTACCAATCTTCGATCTACCATTCGGTCTTTCCTTCACTATGGGGTCACCTACACCGCTTAGATCGGGATGCAGTATTTGATTAGCAGTCTCTATAATCATCCTTCTCACGGGAGCGGGCTGACATCTAGCCGCCTCAAATGTCGCATCGAAAAGGTCAATGTCAGTGCAAACAGATGACAACCCGTCGCCTTCACCGTAATCCAATGTTCTCCAAAAAGGATGAACATGATCAACAAAAACATTCCCGTCACAAGCAAGAAGCGCGTGAAGAGCACAAGCACAAGAAGACCGTGCTACGTAGTAAATGCATATCCACACCCACTACTAATACCGATACCAAGTTTAGTACCCCTATCAAACTCGCTTCCCATCAAATTAATGGCATGCAAAGAAACAAATCCTTTGAGTAGAGAGAACAACACGGAGTACTGATTATGATGGTGTCTCGAACGAGAAACTTCTAGTGCTGAATTGATGTCGACGTGTTAGTTCGTCATGACTGCACGAAATGCTCGCCAAACACTATCACAAGCCCGAGTGCTACTACCCAACACCTTCTTCAACACCGCATGAGCAGACTCAACTCAAGAAGTCGTCGTTGTGCCAAAATGTAAAACCTTGTTCGTGAAACATTTCACAAACCTAACATTCGAGGGAATCCAAGTCTCGCTCAAATAGTGTACCATCAAAGGATTTGACTCGCCCTTTATACGATTCCAATAAGATCTGTACGCTACTTTGGATTCCATGTTCACCAATTTCCTCCACTTCCAATCAACGAATCGTTGTCTCCGATTTCCATCTTTGAATACTTTCTTTGCTTTATTCTCCACGGCAGTGTTAATATGCCAAACACAAAGCAAATACGGAATCGAAGGAAAAACGGTACTCAGGGCTGCCATCAAACTTAATTCCCGATCGGTCACAAAAGCAGTTGGACTAACATTCGGACCCAAAACTTGTCGAAGCATCTCCAACAACCAAACATAACTTTCGGTCTTCTCGTTACTCATCATCGCCCAGGCAATTAGAAAGGATTTACCAACCGGAGTAACTCCAACAATTTCAACAACGGCATATTCATAAGTGTTGGTTTTATACGTCGAGTCAATGCCTATAACATAATGATAAGCCTTAAATAGCTTAAGTGCCACAGGATGGACCATAAACACACGCGACAAGTTATCATCGTGGCCGTCTATGTCGTAAAAATAAAGATACCCATTCAATTCCGCTAAATAGATCATCTACTGCACATGACTTCGACCACCCATCTCTTCCAATCTAACCTTCGCAACCACCGAATCAAATTGACGTTTATTGGGTTGAGGTTGATCGGGATACTTCTCCTTAAATCCAAGTCTTATATTCGCCGTTTTGATTTCAGAGACAACGTTCACTCGCACATAATCTTTCTGCTCATCCGAAAAAGAAGTCATTTGACGATGACCGTCAAAATAGTTAGCCATCTCATGGTTATGAAAACCATACATGGGCATCACCGCGAATTTTCCATCAGTCCCAGATACGATCTTAATCTTAAATGGACATTCAATCTTTTTACTTGTCGTCTTCTTCCTCTTCGGTACCGTAAACGGATCCTTGAGCGGACCATTGTATTTTCCACCTCTCTCGCATTTGATTAAATGATACTCTTTGGTTCCCCTAGGCTTATTACTCGATTTGCACAATCCAAAATCAAGACCGTGAGCTATTGCCTGAGCCCAAGTGTAAGCCATTTTCATATTTTGAAAACAAAGAATATTCATAAAGTGAAAACTGTAATCGATGCCGTCGCCAATTAATGCGTCCACCTACAATTTATAATTTTAAGGAAATTAAAAACACAAAAAAAAAAAAAACGCAAAACATGCTCTCATTCGAGCAAAAATCTCGAATGTACAGAGTCCATTCGAGTTTTTTGCTCGAATGGATGTTTCATTCGAGCAAAAAACTCGAATGAACTATGTTCTTTCGAGCTGTTTACTCGAATGAACTATATTCGAGTTTTTTGCTCGAATGAAACATCCATTCGAGCAAAAAACTCGAATGAATTATGTTCATTCGAGTAAACTTCTCGAATGAACATAGTTCATTCGTTTTTTGTTGCTTCATATTCAAGTACTATTTCGACAATTTTAATTCCTATAATGCCAAAAATTTAACAAAAATAGATACATACCGATATATTATCATCACCCAAACCGGATTGATCATCACCCTCATAATCGCCGTCATTAAATTCATCGTCGCCGGTGGTTGACATTTTTTTGACTAATTTTGGGTAAAGCAATTACAACTAACTAAAACATAACTACTCTAACTAACAAGGGCAAAAGAGGAAAGTGGGAAAAAAATGCGGCGATTTTTAGTGTTTTTGCGGTGGTATATTGTACCACCCCCTTTAAATGCTCAAAGCCAAGTGAAGTGAAACATTACGTACACAATACAAATTATAATATACTAATTACGTACACAATACAAATTATAATACAAATTATAATACACTAATTTATGACCACACTAATTTATGACTCACGAGTAAAAAGAGTTTCAAATTACACATCAAAGTTAAATTAATTGTCTAACAATAACTAAACAAAATAAAATAAAGTCTTTTGCACTAACTGCACAAACTAACATCATACGACGAGGGTCCACGACTATTACATGTATCTTGTACCACTGATAGGCTAAAGTCGTATCGCCTTATCAAAGATAACCAGACACACACACTACTAAGTAGATAGGGTAGTTGGGATCAATTTCTACAGGTAGAAGGTTGACATTGTGTGTTATCTACGGGTGGATTCTAGATTGGTCGGTTCGAGTGTTGGTTTGGTTCACTAAACACTAAGTTCGGGAAATAAAGGATGTTTAACTTATAAAGAAAGGTCTAGGGATTAGGTTCGTTACGGGTACGCTCGGTTAAGTGAAACTCGGAACGAGAATGCTAAGCTAGTTAGGGGTTTGACTCGTCCTCTCGGCTCTTGTCGCCCTCGAATTATACTAGCGTGCTCTCGCTCTTACTAGCAATGGGTTCGTTGTATGCTTACGTTCTATCCTCAAACTAGACTTTCGTTCTTAAGTTTGGGAATAAGGGATAAGGATTATGGCCAATAATCACAGTCAATAAAGCACAAGCATACAAAACCTAGCATAGATATAATCATCCCGAAGCACTATGAGTTCATGTACACCGAACTTACCGTCTCCCTAGAAAGATGACTACTCACTCATGATTAAAGTACAAACAAGACAAATCAATTGATAAAGATGCATACTTGAAATCAACAAAGCAAATTCAAACAATAACAAAGAGAGGAGGACGATGATTACCAAAACAAGAGAGGAAGTAGATGATGAATTAAGCAAGACGATAATTCATACCGACAATTTTTGATTAAGATTGAGCAAAAGATGAAATTACAAAAGTGTATATTAGGTTTTGTTCTTCTCTCCTAAAAACATGCATAAAACGAAAAATAAAGCATAAGTCTTTCTGATTTTTTTACACAAAGTATATCACACGAAATAATTGAGAATGCCAAACGACAGAGCCGTCCCAGAGCTCCGGGATGGGCGTCCCGATCGGGACAGGCATCCCAGCGGTCCGGGATGGCCATCCTGGACACATCAGAAATTTTCCTTCAATTTTGCTTAACTTTAATTCTTTTGGTTGTCGTCCCAAGGCATAGGGACGAGGCATGGTTCGTCCCAATGGTTAGGGACGGAGTCGTGAACGAGGATATGAGCTTCTTTCGTCGTCCCTATGTTCCGGGACGGGTTTAAATCACCGTTTCTTGGATCGTACTCATCCTCAGCAATTTCTTCATGCACCATAACTTCACCTAGTGATCTCGGGAGCTCCAAACATCGTCCCAAAAAGCGCAAATCCTCCATAAATCGGCTATGTCCTGCAAAACAAATCCACACAACGAAACCAGCAATTCGGTGGAAAAATGTCGCATAAAGCGAATAAAAGCGCTAAAATATAAATAAATCGCTAATGAATCGGGGGCTAAAATAATATATAAAAATAACACATCAAATCCCCCAAACCGAACCGTTGCTTGTCCTCAAGCGACCAAGCGTGATAAAGAACAAGAAAGCGAGGACAAAGCGAGACTAAAATGCTTCCCAACGATACCCAAACCACAAGTAGCTATAGCAATGACAATCATTTCCGGATCAACATGGGACATAAGAAATAGCTAACTAACGGTTGAGATTTACATGACAGCGTAGCATAAATGACATAGCTTAGACTTTCTGCTCTCCCGCGATCAAATTCCAGACTCCTCGCAGTTTTCACTCATCTCACACATGTGAATTTAGACGATATAGATATAATGTGATTACGCTCACTTACTCAACTCATGGAAACGCGCCCGCAATCTAATGTGGAAGCGATCTCGCATCCCCGTACATGAAAATGTCATAACAAATGAAGCAAACGTGAGGGCTTACATAGGACAATATGTGTGTAAAGGCCAAGAGAGGTAAAGGGAAGAATGTGGACAAATGATTATGAATTCGTAGAGTTAAAAGCCACTAGAAACCACTAATGCAACTCAAGTGCTCGTCCAAGCCAAATGAATCCAATTTCAATAAATGGACCGAAAACAGCAAACCGGTCTCCTCCAACACACCCTCGCAACATAAACGTTATAAAACAAGTGCTCGCAGAAGCTCATAACACCAACAACAACCACATTTGACATTTCTAAACACAAGTCATGTTTTTTTTTTCACTCTTTTTTTGTTTTTTGTTTTGTTTTTTTTTTTTTTGACTTTGATTCTTTGATTGTGTGTTGTTGTGTTTCAACTTTTTTTTTTGAGCAAAAGCACACGTAATTTGTTGCGAAAACATCATCAAATGTCGGGGAAGCAGCAATCCTGACAAATTAATCTCCAACACTCTCAAACACACGACATCAGCAAGTCGTGTCAATAGATCAAAACCCAAGGACAAGCACAAGAGTATGCAAAAGCGATGACTAGCTAGGCTAGGGTAGGCAATTTAGGCATGTAGCTAGCAACTCATGTGATATAAAGGGTAGTAGATCAAAAGTGAGAGGATATATCAATGTAAGTTCATGGTGGAAATCATGATATCGACTAAAGCCTTGTACGCAAAACGTATGACAAATCACGGGGAAAAACGGGAAAGGGTTCACACTTATGCGTGTTGATGTTACGCGCCCCACAAGGAGACTACACACATTCCTAGAACGAGGACCGGGTATAGAAGTACCGGCCACTGGAGGCTCTAAACCTCATCAAAATATGTAGCTAATCCAAAAAGTGATCAACCGAAAAGTAAAAGCATGTCATTACACCACATTGTCAAGACATCCCCGTTAGCACTATTTCCGTCTATATAAATCATGTCAAAGCTAAAAGCAAAAAGGGAAGGGATGTCGGGAAGTTGGAGGTAATAACAAGCTCACACACAACGATTCCAAGCAACAAGGTCATCAAATTTTTGAATTTTTTGAATTTTTCTGATTTTTTTTGGATTTATGAGATTTTAAAATTATTTTTTTTTGTGTGTGTTTTATGAAAAATGAAAAATGAAAGCAAACAAGTCTCTCTCCCCAAACCAAACATCACATTATCCCCAATGTGACAAGCAAAGGGACATCATAAACAAATGAGGGAAATACCATAAAAACGAAAAAGAGACTGAAAAACTTACAAGATGTACATGCAGACGGCCCCCCAAACCAGCATCCATGTAGGGGGCCAAGCAGCAACTACCAGAAAGGATAAAACGTGGTATTCTCAGATGCACCACCACCACCTCCCCAGCTCCATCAGCACCATCACCGCGGCCAAAATCCTGCTGAAAAGTGGCGTCCATAGCGCTAGGACCGGTCTGAGACGTACCTGCAACATCAACACCAACACTCGGCGTAAATCCAAAACCACCCCCCTGCCCACCATAGCCTCCAACGCTACTAAACATACCACTCCCTTGACCTCCCTGAGGAAAGCCACCGGGTGGATATGTCGTATACCAAGAGAGATGTGGCCCCTCGGGCTGCACAAAGCCCTGTCGCGCGAAATGATCATACGTAGGGTATAAGGCTAAGCGCTGGTCGGTCTGTGAAATGGTCGCGAAGGAATCAAAAGCAGAAAGCATAGAGGCCTGACCGACTTGGAGGTCGTGAAGGGTGATATAAACATAGTCGCCAGTTCGCGTATAAGGAGCGAAGGGATCAAAAGCAGGGGGTAGAGTAGGCTCAGGCCCACTAGCACCAGCAGTGGAGGACTCACCGCGCTCACGTCGGTGGTAAGTATGGAAATGACCTCGAGCAGGCATCTCGGGAACCACACCACCGATCGGAACAATCCAGTAAGTGGCGAGCGCAAGACGCTCAACGTCCTCTTCGGCCTCCGCGTCATCATCATCATCATGCCTAGGAACTATGAACTCGGGTTTAGTCGTCAACCTAGGGAGAGTGGGGTTTGGGAGCAGACATAAGTTATCCCTGTTATGACCACGACCCCTCCTCCAATAATCACCTTGACGACCCCCTCTAGTGATCCAATTGATCGTAAGCATGTAAGCGACATCCATGAGAATCCCCCCAGGAACTGCCTGCTCAAGGTCATCCTCACTAAGCCTAAGCATCCGCCGAGCTATATGAGTGACTAAGCCGCCCAAGACAATATCCTTAACCCTAGACCCTGTGCCTACAGCTTTTAGGTGACGAACAAAGTGATGAGCCAAGTTTAACTTAAACGGTCGTCGGTGGTCGGGGTTAAGATATCTGCCAATGTGCTCAATTTCTACTTGGCGGACGTTGTGGGGTTCGGTACGCCCAAACAAAGTGTACCCCATCAAACGTTGCCATAGGCGAACTACAGGGTGATGGATCGACCCGGAAGAAAGATGCTTATAATCAACAACATTAGGTATACCGGTAAGGCTAAACCACGTATTAGCAAGACAAAAACTCGTGCACTCGATTGGATCCGTAGTCCTAAGGCCAAAAAGTTGGGCAAAGGTCTCGAAGGATTGATTGATGTCATTGTTGCGTAGACGGTAGCTAATAGAAACGGGAACACCCTCCGAGTCACGTGAATACTCAAACGAACTCAAGAATTCGAGGGTGATGGATGCATAAGTACGGTATTGCATCTAAAAAAGACCGAAGGTTCCAATGCCTATGAAGAACTCTCGAGTAGCCGCTTCTATACCGAAGTCGGCTAAAACCTTGCGATCCAACCACCGAGTCGGGCGTATTTTCTTTCCTTCAAGCACTTGAAAACGATCATATTGCTCCTTATTAACAAAGACGATGTCAGGATATGTAGAGTCGGTGTATTGTTCAGTGTTAGAGCTAGTACCCTCGTCAGTTCTACGCTTCTTCTCGCCCTTGGTTTGGTTTTTCTTAGGACCCATGGTAGATGATTAGGCAAGATTAACTAAAGGGAAGAGGAAAATTAGAGAAAGGGGAAAACTAACTGGTAAACACTAAACTAAACTAAATAAACTAACTAGAAGAGGCAAAACGATTGAAAAGGGGATAAAGCTAACTAGAAACCCAAAATCAAACTAGTAAAACCCTAATTAAACTAATTAAAATTGAAAAACTAAGTAACCGGAAAATTTTACGAAAAATACTTACAATGCGGAGTAGAATAGAGAGCAAGGAACAAAATGGCCCTAAAACCGACCCAAAAAGCTCCACCCAAAATTGTAGAGATTTTTCAAGCAACCTGGATCGGATTTGAACAAAACTTAGTGTAGAGTAAAGCTTGAAGCGAGCACAATCCGAATATGGTGTTAAAAATTGATCTGGGTGAGTGGAAGTAGGTGTCTCAAGGGGTTTTAGTTGAGGTTTTAAGGTGTTTTAATGGAAGTTGAGGAGAGAGAGGTAGGAGAAAGAGTTCGAATTAGGGGATGAGAATAAAAGAATGAATAAACTAGGAGGAAAATAGAAGTAAAAACAACTAAATTATCCGTCCAAAACAAACCCAGCCCGGCCCTAGACGTCCCGACCGGGACGCCCGTCCTGGAGGCCTGGGACCATATTTTCAAATTTCTCCAAAATTCTGCCAAAAATCTGCACACGTTGGGATGGTCTGTAATACCCGATATTTTTAGTGCCTTAATTTAAGTTAGGATTAAAGCTGTCAGTTGAGTTTTATATATTTTAAAGTCGAGTATTATGTTAAGTTGAGTTCTGACTAAGGGTAAGTGGTAACAATAATAATAACTAAAATAGTAGTACTAATAATAATAAGGGTTATTTAACAGGAATAATACAAACTATCACTATTCTTCTCCCAATAATCCAGATTATCATTATTCCCGCAATAATCCAAACTACTATACCTATATTCTCAAAATAGTACCACATAAAATATGACCGTTTTCTTACCTTTTGGTTCCGGTAAATGTTGTGGGATCCCTATATTTTCTAATATAGACGTTGTAGCATGCATCTTGTCTTCTTCATTATTACAACTCCTCCGATTTTATACCAACTAAGCTTCAAAATTGAAAAATTAATTCAAAAATGAAATCTCGTATGTCATGTTCATCGTCTTCAAATACACGGATTTCAAACATATCAACCGACGTCTTATGCAACCACAATTTAGGCGTTGTTATTAGGACAATTAAGAATGGCCGAAATATGGGCAAAAAATTCTTCGGTTGTCCTTTATGGCCGGTAATGTCGATGTATTTTATAATACATTTTTTTTTCCTCTTGTTTTGGTTTAAATCTTTGTGGTAATGACATGTTGAATATGTAGAACAATCATTGTGGGTTATTCGTGTTGATGGAAGATATTGGTTCAAAAGTCCATGGATGTCCGCCATCGGATTTTGAGAAGAAATTTGTAAATAAGATTTCAAAATTGAAGGTGAAGAATGAGAAGTTGGTCGAAGAAAATATGGAATTGAAGAATTTAATGAACAAACATGCTAAAGGGGAGAAAGCGGCTTTGATCGGATTAATTGTGTCGTGGATTTTTTTTGCATTTTGTAAGATGATAAACTGATGTAGTAATTTTGTAATGGGGTTGGATGTAAGACGTAAAACGATTAATGTAGTAATTTGTGACGGATGTGTTTGTCGATTAAAATTTGGACAGCATGTCGACGTTAATACGAGGTCCCAAATTCATGTATTTGCATTAAAATTAAATTTGTTTTTACCCTTTTTTTGAGATGGACCACTTTGAGAATATAAGTATAATAGTTTGGATTATTACAAGATTAATAATAGTATGGATTATTGAGAGAAGAAGACTCATAGTTTGAATTACCGGTTTTCCAAGTAGTAGGTTACCATGGACCATTTTGAGAATATAGGTATAATAGTTTAGATTATTGCGGGATTATTGATAGTATGGATTATTGGAAGAATAATAGTGATAGTTTGTATTATTCCTGTTAAATAACCCTAATAATAATATCAACAACAACAATAATAATAATAATAATAACAATAATAACAATAATAATAATGAGTCAAATAGAATAGACCCAAATAGGTCCAACAAAACCCTTACCCAAAACAAATAAGTCGACCAAACAAAAAAAAAAAAAAAAGTAGTAGTAGCATCGTTATTTTGTTTTCATCACCACCACCACCTTTCATCACCACCATCTCCATCATCCACCATCACCGCCATTCACAAGCCACCGCCACCGCACCTCGCCACCGCCACCGCACCGCGCCACCGTCACCGCACCAACGCCACCGCACTACCATCGTTTCTCTCCCCCTTTCTCGGCTGTTTTGTTCGGGGTAGGTTTTTGGGTCGATTTTTGGGTGTTTTCATCGGGATTTCAAGTTCTAGCCTAGTTACTCGAGTTGTTAAAGGTATAAGTTGTAGTTAATCATTTTATTTTAATTTTTTCGTCAAACCCTAACCCTAGAAATTGGGGGTTTTCGATTTATAGTTGATTTTACTGAAATAATGAATTAATTAGTTAGTTTTAAGATCGTATTTGATAGTAGATTGGTTTGTTTGTAGAACACGGCTTCGTAGAGGAGCGGTTTTGGCAATTTTGCATTCTTGAACCTTCTAATTCGAGGTAAGTTTGATATAATAGCCTAACTAAGCTTTGAATTAGCCTTAATAGTGTGGTTGGATGTTGTTGGTGGAGCTTAAATGAGTTTTGGTTGTTTGATACTTGAAAATTCTTGGCTTGAGTTATTCTTCGTATATCCTTGATCATGTTAGTTTGAATAGCCTTATACATTGTCGACATTATGTGATTCATGTGTTAGTGTGGGTTGTTCATGCTAGTGTGGAACCTTGATATGATTGTGAAAAGTGTTGTGATATTATGATATGTTGTTGGTTATAATTATATATGTGGTGGTTGTTAAATTTTCATGATGGAGATGTTGTGGAGATGTGTAATTGTATAAGGGCCCTTGATGGGGTCGTTGAGTTGTGATATTGAGGGGTAGGCCCCACGGGGCTTACCCGTGGTCCGATTGATCACGGACCCGCCTGAGTTCTCCTTGTAGGGGTTAGTCCTACGAGGGGTGTGCACACTCGGAACGAAGGGATTCTAGAGAGTATGTGATTGAATACGGAGATTGTTACGAGTTTGGGCGGCATGAGTTAGTGTGTGGAATTGTGGAATAACTTCATATATTTGTTGCGTTGGTTATAAAGGTGATTTTACTCTACAAGTTGTCTTGATATCTTATTCTTTTCCTTTTTACCTGTAATACTTTTATGTTGCTCTTGTTACGTCGAATGGAGCCTTTGTAAGTTTATTGTGGGTTGTTGGTGTAGTTATTGTCATATTTTGGCTTTTGTATCATTCTTACTCGACCTGATGTCGACGTGTTTATTGTTGTATGTTTTTAAAACCCGCTGCCTAAAACTTTTCATTGGTGGCCTGCTACGACCCAATTGGAATTTTCGTCCTTTTGGTGAGCAGTTTAGGATCAGGTACTTACGATGATGTTTGGATGCTGGGTTGCATGCGCGGGTTAGAGTGAGCGACCAGTCCTAGACGCAGCGGTGTAGTGATCATTTTTGGGAGCTTTCGTTTTTTAGACTCACTTTTGGACTCACCTAGTTATCACTTTTTAGTTTCATTTTCGCTTTTGTTTTACCACACTTGTGTGGGTTGTTGGAGTTGTGGTCACCTTTCGAGTGATAAGTTTATACCAGTTTCTTTCGTATTCAGTTGTTGTTTCTTTTATCGTTTCCGTTTTTAACAGGTTGTTGCGTTCTCACATGGACTTGGCTTTAGTCATGTCCTTGTGACACTCCCATTTTGCCGAAAATAGATTTGGCTAAAATGGGGGTGTTATATGGTCATCTCGACAGCCCGGGACAAGACTTGTCCCGACCGGGACGGCTGTTCCGACACCTTGGGACGGCCCCAAATTCTTCCCGCTTCTCCGTTTTCAGCCTCCTAGTCTCTCCTGTGAAAATGAGTTAATTACCACAACTTTTGACCATAGAACCAGTGAAACACTCGAACACAGTTGACACTTCTAACTTCGTTGCATTACGTACCTGCGTCATTATCTCCAAAACACGATTAATCCCTTCCTCACATGCTGTGATAAATAAATAAAACGACTAAAGAACGACAATTGAAAATACGAAAAACAACGTGTTGCCTTCCGGAAAGCGCTGGTTTTTAAGGTCTTGCTCAACTTGTACAATCCAAATCAAGCATTGATCGGTAGGGGACGGAGATAGGACACTTCCATCGTACCTAAACGAGCATCCTCGTGGTACAACTTCAAACGGAGATAGGACGGAGATAGGACACTTCCATCGTAACTTAAAGATCTCACCATTTACCGTCTCGACCTCAATGTTACTAAACTTTCCCACAGTAGTGACTGTATATGGACCGGACCACATTAAACAAAGCTTACCGAGAAATAACTTAAGGCGATAATTATAGAGAAGTACCTTATCACCAACCGCAAATTCACGTTTCAAGATTCGTTTGTCATGCCATTGCTTAGTCTTCTCCTTGTATAGGCGTGAACTTTCATAAGCACTAAGTCGGAATTCATCTAGCTCGTTTAGTTGCAACAACCGCTTCTCCCCACTCAATTTAGCATCAAAGTTAAGCTCCTTAATAGCCCAATACGCCTTGTAGTCGAGCTCCACGGGAAGATGGCAAGACTTGCCATACACCAACCTATACGGCGACATACCTATAGGTGTTTTGTAAGCGGTTCGATACGCCCAAAGCGTATCATTCAACTTTATGCTCCAATATTTACGCGACTTGTTCACAACCTTCTCCAAAATGCTCTTCAATTCACGATTAGAAATCTCGACTTGACCACTCGTTTGAGTGTGGTAGCCAAGCCCGGTTCTGTAACAACCCGTATTTTCCAACAAAATAAAAATAAAGAATTAAAAAGATTTATAAAAGAAAATAAAATAAAAGCGAGACACGGTGGCAGAAACACCGTGGAATCCGGAACGCCACTAACTAAAACAACGGTGTAGACTTCAAGGTCTAAACAAGCGGGAATAAATACCCTTTCACAAGGCTAACTGAAAACGGCTCTAAACTAACAAAAAGACTAAACCAACAAACAACTATAACGGGTGAGCTATTCTCGCGGTTATCCTCACTCTTCACCCGTCCCCGCTAGCAAATCTGCCACAAAGAATGCAACAACGACAATCAGTGGGGAGTAACTAGGTTCTCCTCAGTCATATTTCAACATAACCAAAATGAATAGCAATACAACATACAACCCAACTGGCCCACGGCCTATGATCAAAGAGTAATTCAATCAACAACATACAACCTCGAGTCAACACATTAGTTAACCAACTCAATCACCTGCCAACTCAACATCTAACAAACCACTCAGGTCAATCGCAGTTAAACTAGTTCATTAGTTACTTAAGCTTTACTGTCATCAACAAAGTGACAATCGACAATCAACAATCAACAATCAACAACGCAAGAGAAAGCAAGGAGCACTAGGTAACCACATAACCGTGAATCTCCCCGGACCTCACCCTAACCGGTGATACCTCCAAACCCTATGGCGGAACCACATAACTGTGAGTTCCCATTTTATGGAACCACATAACCATGAATTCCCTCAACACTGTCTTAATTTGGCCAAACCTCACCATAACCGGTGACGACATAACAATTACTATAGTCTTTAACCATAACCTTGCTGAGAACCCTCGACAGGCGCCATCTGTCCTACAAAAGACGTTGTATCTCCTCACGCACGAGCCATAATCGTACCCGTACGCACACTTAACTCAAACATACGACAAGCCAATTCAATAACCTGAATCAACTCACAATCAACATCAATTTAATTATTCTTTTACTCAAAATCATCACAACACAACCAAAGTTGTCACCTTTAGGTGACCCGGCAACATAATGCCTAAATCCAATGTAAACAAACATCCCAAAATCGAGTTATTAGACACAATAGTATGAGACCAACTCAAACAAGATCAAAGATCGCAACTTTACGTCAAAAACATCCCAAAAGTATCAACTTTTCATTCTTAACAACAGTCAAAATATTCCCAATCAATTATATGGTCTCACACAAGTCAAAATATAGTTAAGGCTACACCCAGTTTCCTTTTACAGCTTAAAAATAAAGCATAGCCTCCTTCCTCGGCATGGATAATGTCTTTCCCCACGAATTCACCTTCTCCTTCAATCAAGCACACAAAACATACACAAACATATAAGGAACAAGCCCTAATATAAAGAATAATAACTAAACTATCAAAATTAAACTAAAAACGAAGGAAGAATGAAGGATTACCGAAGAAGAATGAAGAGGAAAGGAATTAGGGTTTGAAAGAGATGAACCTGATGAGTTTTGATGGAGTTTGGTGTGAGAATTGAGGAGGAATAAGGAGAGAGAAGATAGGGCTTTTAGTTTAGGTTAATAGATTAGGAGAATAATGAAAGATTAGGGCTAAAATAAGGTTGAAGGGCTGAGTAAATAAGTCCTAATTAATCACGGATAAAAAACATACGAAGTATGGAAGCGCAGAGGAGCGGACCGCTCCCTACACAGAGCGGATCGCTCTGCCCGTGCCTCACTCGCGCCCTGCCCGTGCCTTTTGTGCTGTTTTCTCGGATGCTTTTCTTTCCACCTGCGAACAACTCCTCTTGTACCTAGCTCGCCTCTAGCTCGCCACACTCACACAACACCTCCCTAAACTTAGCCAACTCACCCACACACTCGACAACCACCTCGACACTCGTGACGTCAACTCGACAACAAAACATGCAAGCTAAGGAAGTGTCTTTCTCGAGCTAAAAATGAGACTTTCGCATGAAATGAAATACAAATATTAACGAGATGAATTATAAAATACATGAAATAAGTCGGGGTGTTACATTCTCACCCCCTAAAAAGAAGTTTCGTTCTCAAAACTTGAGAACAAAAGAATACCAAAACGAGTAAGAAAAGTCTTGCCTCCTACGATCACTATGATGGGAATCACTAACACCACTCAGCTTAACGACATGGGTATACACACATGTAACGATGCCTAGATTAACCTGATATCACTAATCGCACGGATGTTTGATCAACTCACTCATGTAACCACTTTACACCATAAGTACACACTAAGCTCGACAAACCCTAAATCGAATACACTAGCCTTGCAATGACATCACAACTCAACCTAGTACCTCAAATCCCAAGCCTTACCGCCACTCCAAACGCATTTTAAACCAAAAGGGCTTCTTATCTCTCGTTGTGAATACAAACTAACACATAACCCAATTCTCAAATCAATACCACTTACCTTGGTAACACCTCTCGGTTCACACTAACCTATGGTTGTCACCCCCCATATATCAACATGATTAAGTCCTCAAGTACCCCCTATGTAGATACCGTCAATTCCTTACGTCCACTCACCGTACAATAAATCATTAATCCCAAATGCCAAGACTCACACGTAACATTAACTCATGATTGTTAAGCCGACTCGGGTTGCACTAACTAGGAATCACGAAATGGGGAATCCTCAAAAGCTACCACGACTCACCACGAACATTGCCTAATAGACCACTCATACTATTAGCTATTTATCAATCGAGCTCCATCATCTATGACTAAATTAATAACGAAACCTAGGGATCAAACCTCGAGCTAGAGGAAGATTAATCACCCTACGGCAGAGCATGTGATCAGGGGAACCTATCGAGAACAAGATTGATGCTAATACATCAAGAGTCCTCATGAAGTTGAGAGCGTAAAAAGTTTATGGAAAAGAAAGGAAAAGAGTAGAAGATCAGCATCTCAAAAGCCAGCTCAAAATCAAAAAGATAGTTATATGGAGACGAGTAGAGAAACAGAATAACTTAAGGTACGATGACAAGACCGAAATGTGATAGCTAGGATCACAATATGAAGGAGGTAAGTTATGATGTATAGTAAAGAGAAGGAATGAACGAAAAAAAATCAAGTACAAATGACATAGTAAACCCTTCGCTTGAGAATACTCAACATCCATGTCTTTGATAAAGAGAAATTTTGTGATCAACGATGAAGGAAATTAAAAGGTTCTCAAGGTTCCATGAATCAATGCACAAATCTCGTTTCGAACAATGAACTCAAATTAACTATGTTATGAAACAGAGAACGTATCTTTTGGAAAGCTTGTCAAATATGAAGTATGATTAGAAGTGACGATTGAAAAAGATGAGTCTTAGGATTGAGTCTCAAAATTGAAGTTGGTTTTAGGAGCACGACGCTACTAAAATACCAAGCATAATAGGTAATGTCATAAATAGATAAAGGGCTCAAGTTAGAAAAGACTAAATATACTTAAGCTTGGTATAACAAGGAAGTTTTGATCAAAACGTTATTGTGTGGACAAGGGTTTTTGATCCACGCGATGTTTTATTTCAAAAAACATTTTCATTTGAAAAGATAGTCGCCACTAAATTTTATATGGAATTTAGAAAACCAATTTTAGAGAAAATGAGTTCGTGTGAGTTTACGTGTTAGGAAGTTTAAAAGAATTTCATTAATTTAACGCCTAACCCCGCCCGTTACAGAAACGGTCTCTACTAAGTAAAACCATGGCTATTATGAGTACACATGCGAATATGCAAATAGCGTTTTAACCCTAAATAAAATACATCCATTCTAGGTCATTTAATGCGCACATAATTTCGTCGGAGTTGTTTAACAGGGGTTCATTTACTATTCTAGCAAACAAAGAAAAGAAGCAGAAATACTTACCGACAGCATAAGATAGATTAACAAACGTTAGCGGCGGACGCATAAAAATAATCAAATATGACTAATACGTGAACAGGTGTAAACAACTAACATTACCGAGCTCTGCATACGAATATAAAGAAGCGACAGATAAACAATCAAGCATGACCCAAGCGCAAACAAGCATGACCAAAATGTAAGCAAGCATGGATAATGGGTATAACTAAACGCTGCACATTATAATAATTTAACAAGCAGACACAAGCAAGCACTTGAACTAAATACTACTAAACGAACGTGCAGGCATGTGCCAAGTCACGGCGAACAAACACGAGCAAACATGTAAACAAGCGTATAAACTGAAAATTAAACACAACCGGTAATAACACAGTAAAAAAAAAACGTGGATGCAATCAGAAGCCAATCAATACTTACGCAAGTAAAAGTCTTACAGACGAAGCAAGCAACACATGTGCACACAAATTACGCAAGGGTGCAAATGATCGGGAGCGACTAAAACATAAGCAAAATCCCAACGTATAACATGACTACTCAAACACGACACATGAAATTTCAAGCTATTCAAACTCATACTCCAACGAATTACACGACTAAGGATTAGACGAGCGAAATAGAAAAAAAGACAGTAGACAGGTTTCATGCAGTACACGGGTTTTCCACAATCAACGAGACTAAGAAACAAATACTAGACGATGAAACAAGAATCACAAAAACTAAACTACAACACAAACATGAGTCATAAATCTGAAAAAGACACCCTAAATCAATTTTTGATAGTTGAAACAGTTAAACGTGAATCAGGCCCAAATGTATGCTAGACTAACAAACCAAATCGAAATCAAACGAACGCAGAACACTCAAGTCATAGTATATAAGGAAGTTGAACATGCATACCAAATAGACAAGAACACGGCACATCCACACATGCATACCAACATTATGCGAAAAATATGAATCGAAAACGAATGACGAAAGTGACAGTTACGATGGTAAATAACAAAGCGACAGAAAGCGATAAAGAGCGACAGAGAGCTATAAAACAATAAAAAAAACGATAATTTAACAACGTAAAAAGGAATTTTTTGCACCCTCAACTTACATGTATCGTTGACCAAATATCCGAGTCGTAATCGATTGTAAGATTTTATCTCAAGGGGCCGTCGTCGACGAAAACCAATAATAAATCCGTACTTCGTACCAAAGCGTGACAATTTTCAAAAGCTTGTAACTTATTCGTTTCTCAACGAAATTTCGAACCGAAAGATGTTTTAGAATCGTGGTAAAGTGAACTTTAAGATTGTGTAAAGAAATCAGAGTGACTATGGTGTTTTCAACACGAAAAACGAGGCAAAACAGGGGATGACCGAATGAAAACAGAAAATTATGCTCTGTTTTTTTTGAGCAACTATCTCGGCTTCTTTTGGTGTCTTTTTTAGGGTTTTTATGACTGAGAATTATGTGTGTATCCTCTAAAACTCGTGTCCCTTGAATGCTTGTGGTTAGTGTGTATATATAGGGTCGAAAGGTAGGGTTTAAGGAGGAAAAGAGCAGCTCTTGCTCTGTTTTCGCCTTCTTTGTCCAAGGTCGGTTTAGGGCTTTGTAGGGGCTTTTCTTGAGTGGCAAGGCAAGGTTATATGGGTAGGATAGTTAGGATACGGGTATGGGTCATGGGTGATTGATTAGGAGTCGGTTTCGGGTCAAATAAAGGCTGATTTTGGGCTTACGAGCTGCTGCGGATCAGCTCTGTTCTGGGCTACGTTTTGGCTGGTTATGGTGGGTTTAGGACGTGGTTTTGGGCTGGGTTTAAGCTTGGGTATGTGACGGAGAGTGTGGGTGAAAAAGGCCTCGATTTTCGTGCTAAAACGGTCTCAAAATCGCTCTTAAAATCGAGCTCAAATCGAGCTTTAAACTTGCTGTTAAGAAAACGAATTCATCGAATACGATTTAATAAAATGTCTTAAAAGCACGAGAAACGACTTTTCAAGTCAAAAAAAAGAAAAGAATTTGTAAAAGCGACTTTTCAAATCGAAATACTTAAAATGATTTTTCAAATCAAAATATTTTATTTTCAATAAAACAATACTTGCGACAAATAAAATTTGACAGAGCAAATTAAATCAAATATCTTTTGAATTAACAAACATTGTGCTGACAGCGCCCGGCTTACATCGTAAAACGAACTCAAATAAATGATACGAAAACACGTTGTCCTATCATCATAGGGTATTTGTCGGGTTTTCTATAAATTTCCATATCGACAGATACGGGTATCTACAGAGCCCCCACTTTGACTAAGGCTTGGGCAAAGAAAGCCAAAGTAGACTCTCGAGTCGATCATAGATCATAACTTGAGAGCCTCACGGGTCGTTTATGGTCCCTTAGACCTGTGTATATAAGCTCACCAGCCATAAGAAGAAATCATACCTGAAACTTGATCATGGACGCCTTCATTTTCATCAGAATATGGGTTGAGCCTTATCCTTAGGCGCCTACGTATCCGTTGTGACAGAATCAAACCCGTATCGTAGTTCGAGCTCGCTGGCCTGTAGCTTTCTGCTGCTTCGGCCCAAAACAATGATATTTGTTTACTTGATTCAGTAAAGCCCATATCTGCATTCTTTTTGGAAGTGTCACTTCTTTTAGCTTCTGCTAGTACTTCTTCATGTCGAGGATGTCATCCTGTCGTCGAGGTCTAAGGTTGGTGACTTTAGAGCCCCTGGTTGGAGCGTTCCTGCTCAATCTTAATAACAAATCATAGCCCATGACTCACATAGTGAAATCTGCGACTTTTGAAACAAAAAGGAGGGATCATCGATCCGAGATGTGAATTTTATTCGAAAATGGGTCGTCGACCTACTTTTTAAACAAAAGGGATGGATCATCGATCCGAACTAAGAATATTAATTTGAAGATGGGTCTTCGACCCGCTTTTTAAACAAAAGGGGTGGATCATCGATCCGAACTGAGAATACTGATTTGGAAATGGGTCTTCGACCCGCTTTTTTAAACCAAAGGGATGGATCATCGATCCGAACTGAGAATACTAATTTGGAAATGGGTCTTCGACCCGCTTTTTAAACAAAAGGGATGGATCATCGATCCGAACTTAGAATTTTAATTTGGAAATGGGTCTTCGACCTGCTTTTTAAACAAAAGGGATAGATCATCGATCCGAACTTAGAATTTTAATTTGAAAATGGGTCTTCGACCTGCTTTTTAAACAAAAGGGAATGGATCATCGATCCGAACTGCGAATTTTAATTCGAAAATGGGTCTTCGACCGAAAACCGTAAACAAAAGGGAATGGATCATCGATCCGAACTGCGAATTTTAATTCGAAAATGGGTCTTCGACCGAAAACCGTAAACATCTTTTGAAAATGGGTCGTCGACCCGCATCTTGAAAAGTGGATGAGTCATCGACTCGAACTATAAATATCTTTTGAAAATGGGTCGTCGACCAGAAACCGCAAACATCCTTTGAAAATAGGTCGTCGACCCGCATCTTGAAAAGTGGCTGAGTCATCGACTCGAACTATAAACATCTTTTGAAAATGGGTTTTCAACCCGAATCTTGAAAAGTGGATGAGTCATCGACTCGAACTATGTTCATCATTTGAAAATTGGGGCCATCGACCCGTATTTTGAGGAAAGGGCGGATAGGTCATCGACCCGAACTATATTTGTCATTGAAAATTGGGGGCCATCGACCTCGATTTTGAAAGAAAAGGTGGATGGGTCATCGACCCGAGCGGAACACAGCTTTTGGAAATGGGTCATCGACCCACATTTTGGAAAGTGGGTAGGTCATTGACCTGTATAGCAAATTTCATTCGAAAATCGAAAGAGGTCATCGACCTGAACTATGGATTTTGAACGCTTCGAGTAATTCGGCCATTACACTAGTTTAAAAACGTCGTTTAAAATAATATAGAAGACGACTCTAAAAGTGTAAAATTATACAACTAATACACATCCATTTACTCTATTATCAAATTCCCCCACACTTAGCTTATTGTCGTCCTCGACGATGACCAACCGAACTACTAAAAATGTCACCATACTTAACCTTATATTGACTCATGAACGGTCAACGACAAACTTAAAATATACACTTCAAGATCATTTCAAACAAATCGTGTGAATCAGCAGCGCCTACAATGAAATTTTTCCTCCACAACAAACTGTACAATCGATTAATTAAACCATATTACAGATTTTAGTCGCTTTTAAATTAAAATTATTAACGAACTTTTCATCCTTCACAACTTGTTTCACTTTCTTTCTCCCCACATATCAACAATTAGACTATGGGTTTCGGCCAATTTTAAGGTCTCAAGGGAAGGGGTTTACTTTCGGCACCTTGTATTACCACATTAGTGCGTGGATCATTCTCCCGGTTACCTAAGGTGTACTCGATACCTCCTCACAATATTTATTTTTTCCTTCTTTTTTCCTTTCTTTCTGATTTTTTTTCAACATTCTCTTTTTCAAAATATCTGTCAAGTGACCCATGTAGCAAGCCTCAACCGATGGATCCCGTCCAACTGGACAAGTCATCAGGCATTCTCCCAATAGCTAAAATTGGGTTCCCCTCGGGCTAAGAACTCGAATCACAAGACAGTCAATCACGCTCTTTTGAGGTCAAGTAATCTCCCTGTCGGTCCATTAAAGGAGTCACCACGAAAGTAAATAATTAAACACAAGACTGGCTTACACACCACACTATTAATTAGTCAACAATGGGGTTAAGATCGTTACACAAGTGCTATTCTTTATTATCCCTTCATAATCCAAATTTAAAAGAGAACTAAAATATGTAGTGTCATGAAATTAATCAACTCAAGTTTAAATAAGGAGGAAAAGTTCATGCATCTGCTACTTTAAATTATAAATTCTCAATTTATTCCGAAAAACAAATCAATTCGAGTTTGTCGTTGACTCATCTTAGTCTAAACATTAAACAGAAGGTTCAGGTGCTTGGTTCGAAAGTTACCCCACTTTTGCAACTTGACTTTGACTTAAGGAGAAGAATATGCGACTCAGGTTCAGAAATCGACACGGTTTCGACACTATTTGTAACAACTCGGGATGCAAATGGACTGGACCAGATTAATCATGAAAAGACTCGGAGCTTAACGACATGGTCTACGACCTAACTATGCAAATGCATGCGACATATGGACTTGAAGGCAGACTCACAGTATGGGACTTAGACTCAACTAGACATGGACCCGAAGTAATTAGCTCTTGTTTGGATCAATAAGTTTCTAAGACTTCTAAAAATAGCCTGGATGTGACATTATTGTGCCTTAACTCAAAACTAAAGGATGACATGCATGATTTGGGCCTAAGAATAAGCTTAGGTGACCTAACTAGGTGAGACGCTTAAATAACTAGACTTACTATACATGGCTTAGATTCTAACTAGACTCGACTCGGTGCATTTCGTGCTTACTCACGACTTAAAAAAGAAACTTGAGGTTTGAAATGGGCAGCTCTTCGACTACAAAAAAAGCTTATTTGGTTCGAAATTTCAGTTTACCTTGGGCTAGATTTTACCTTTGAAAAACTTCGTTTTGGTTGGAAAAAAAAATCTATTCCCAAATGGGTAGCATTTCAAAAGCGTTCGAGATTATTCTAATCCTAAACGTATAACATTTCAGCTTAAAAACTATTCTTTTTTTCAAAAGACCGACGTAGTGTTAAAAATCGTTCGGGATTAATCTAATTCTAAACGGGAAGCATTTCAGCTTGAAAGGATTCTTTTTTTTTTTTCAAAAGAGTTAGTGTTGGGAACTGTTCGAGATTATTCTAATCTTAAACGGATAGCATTTCAGCTTAAAAAGGATCTTTTTTCAAAAGACTTAGTTTTGAGAATTGTTCGAGATTGTTCTAATCTTAAACGGATAGCATTTCAGCTATAAAAGGATCTTTTTTCAAAAGATAATTTTCTTTTAAAGAAAAAAAAAGTTTTAGGATTTTCTAACCCTAACGAGGAGCATTTCAGCTTAGAAAAGATCTTTTTCAAAAGAGCTAATATTGAAAATTAATTAAGATTGTTCTAACCCTAAACGGATAGCATTTCAGCTTAGAAAAGATCTTTTTTGAAAAGAGCTAATATCGAAAATTGTTTAAGATTATTCTAACCCTAAACGGATAGCATTTCAGCTTTGAAAAGATCTTTTTTTCAAAAGGGCTAATATCGAAAATTGTTTAAGATTATTCTAATCCTAAACGAATAGCATTTCAGCTTAGAAAAGATCTTTTTTCAAAAGGGCTAATATCGAAAATTGTTTAAGATTATTCTAACCCTAAACGGATAGCATTTCAGCTAGGAAGAGATCTTTTTTCCAAAAGAGCTAATATCGAAAATTGTTTAAGATTATTCTAACCCTAAACGGATAGCATTTCTGCTAGGAAGAGATCTTTTTTTTCAAAAGAGCTAAACTCGGAAATTATTTAAGATATTCTAATCCTAAGAGGAAAATTATTTAAGATTGTTCTAATCCTAAACGAGTAGCGTTTCAGCTTGGAAAAGATCCTTTTTCTAAAGGGCTAATATCGAAAATTGTCTAAGATTATTCTAATCCTAAGCGAATAGCATTTCAGCTAGGAATAGATCTTTTTTCAAAAGAGCTAATATCGGAAATTTGATTATTCTAATCCTACACGAATAGCATTTCAGCTAGAAATGGATCTTTTTTCAAAAGAGCTAAAATCGAAAATTATTTAAGATTATTCTAATCCTAAACGGATAGCCTTTCAGCTAGGAATAGATCTTTCAAAAGAGCTAAAAATTGAAAATAATATAAGATTATTCTAATCCTAAGAGGATGGCATTTCAGCCAAGAAAAGATCTTTTTTTAAAAGAGCAAATATTCAGAAAATATCTAAGATTATTCTAATTTTAGAAGGAAAGCGTTTCAGCTTAAACAAAAATCTTTGTTTTCCGAAGGAGATAGTGTGGGAAAAGATTTAAGATTATTCTAATCCTAAAAAAGAAAGCGTTTCAGCTAGGAATGAATCTTTTTTCAAAAGAGCTAATATCGGAAATCTTTTAAGATTATTTTGATCCTAAAAGAATAGCATTTCTGCTAGGAAAAGATCTTTCTTCAAAAGAGTTAAAATCGGAAATAATATAAGATTATTCTAATCCTAAAAGGAAAGCGTTTCAGCTTGAACAAAAATCTTTGTTTTTCAGAAAAGAAAGTGTTGGAAAATATTTAAGATTATTCTAATCCTAAAAAGACAGCATTTCAGCTTGAAGAATGATTTTTTTTTTTTTTTGAAGGAAAGCATTTCAGCTCGAATCAAAAATCTTTTTCAAATGAGGTAGTGTTGGAAAATATTTAAGATTATTCTAATCCTTAAAAGATAGCTTTTCAGCTTAAAGAATGATTTTTTTTTTTTAGAAGGAAAGCATTTCAGCTTAAGTCAAAAATCGTTTCAAAAGAGATATCGAAGATTATTCTAATCCTAAAAAGACAGCATTTCAGCTAAAAGAAATGTTTTGGAAAATATTCGATTGAAAAGATGACAGTTTTGATTAAAAGGATGAAAAAACAAGGCTTTGGAATTCATAGAGCATTTAGTCATACGCAGTTCAAGGATGCAATGCATGACCTAGACTATTCTAAGTCTCGAAAAGGGTCCATGCCAGTGATTCCACGTTGTTAGGGAACTTACACCCCCACCATAAGTCAGGAACGAAATGGTGAGCAGCAGTTGCTAACCTCGGCAGAACCACCTTGGTATTTAAACCAGACACAGTGAACGTCATTTCCCTACTTTGAGATCGACCCAAAGGGAGAAATGGTTCGAATCCTAACAGTATGATGCATAAATAACATAAAAAAAAAGAAGAAAGGGTACTCTAAATAGCCATCATTTTACTTTTCAAGTTTCACTGTCCCCAGCGGAGTCGCCAAATTGTGGACAAGGGATTTTGATCCACGCGATGTTTTATTTCAAAAAACATTTTCATTTGAAAAGATAGTCGCCACTAAATTTTATATGGAATTTAGAAAACCAATTTTAGAGAAAATGAGTTCGTGTGAGTTTACGTGTTAGGAAGTTTAAAAGAATTTCATTAATTTAACGCCTAACCCCGCCCGTTACAGAAACGGTCGCTACTAAGTAAAACCATGGCTATTATGAGTACACATGCGAATATGCAAACAGCGTTTTAACCCTAAATAAAATACATCCATTCTAGGTCATTTAATGCGCACATAATTTCGTCGGAGTTGTTTAACAGGGGTTCATTTACTATTCTAGCAAACAAAGAAAAGAAGCAGAAATACTTACCGACAGCATAAGATAGATTAACAAACGTTAGCGGCGGACGCATAAAAATAATCAAATATGACTAATACGTGAACAGGTGTAAACAACTAACATTACCGAGCTCTGCATACGAATATAAAGAAGCGACAGATAAACAATCAAGCATGACCCAAGCGCAAACAAGCATGACCAAAATGTAAGCAAGCATGGATAATGGGTATAACTAAACGCTGCACATTATAATAATTTAACAAGCAGACACAAGCAAGCACTTGAACTAAATACTACTAAACGAACGTGCAGGCATGTGCCAAGTCACGGCAAACAAACACGAGCAAACATGTAAACAAGCGTATAAACTGAAAATTAAACACAACCGGTAATAACACAGTAAAAAAAAACGTGGATGCAATCAGAAGCCAATCAATACTTACGCAAGTAAAAGTCTTACAGACGAAGCAAGCAACACATGTGCACACAAATTACGCAAGGGTGCAAATGATCGGGAGCGACTAAAACATAAGCAAAATCCCAACGTATAACATGACTACTCAAACACGACACATGAAATTTCAAGCTATTCAAACTCATACTCCAACGAATTACACGACTAAGGATTAGACGAGCGAAACAGAAAAAAGATGAGATGTGTTTCATGCAAGATTACACGGGTTTTCCACAATCAACGAGACTAAGAAACAAATACTAGACGATGAAACAAGAATCACAAAAACTAAACTACAACACAAACATGAGTCATAAATCTGAAAAAGACACCCTAAATCAATTTTTGATAGTTGAAACAGTTAAACGTGAATCAGGCCCAAATGTATGCTAGACTAACAAACCAAATCGAAATCAAACGAACGCAGAACACTCAAGTCATAGTATATAAGGAAGTTGAACATGCATACCAAATAGACAAGAACACGGCACATCCACACATGCATACCAACATTATGCGAAAAATATGAATCGAAAACGAATGACGAAAGTGACAGTTATGATGGTAAATAACAAAGCGACAGAAAGCGATAAAGAGCGACAGAGAGCTATAAAACAATTAAAAAAACGATAATTTAACAACGTAAAAAGGAATTTTTTGCACCCTCAACTTACATGTATCGTTGACCAAATATCCGAGTCGTAATCGATTGTAAGATTTTATCTCAAGGGGCCGTCGTCGACGAAAACCAATAATAAATCCGTACTTCGTACCAAAACTGACAGCAATTTTCAAAAGCTTGTAACTTATTCGTTTCTCAACGAAATTTCGAACCGAAAGATGTTTTAGAATCGTGGTAAAGTGAACTTTAAGATTGTGTAAAGAAATCAGAGTGACTATGGTGTTTTCAACACGAAAAACGAGGCAAAACAGGGGATGACCGAATGAAAACAGAAAATTATGCTCTGTTTTTTTTGAGCAACTATCTCGGCTTCTTTTGGTGTCTTTTTTAGGGTTTTTATGACTGAGAATTATGTGTGTATCCTCTAAAACTCGTGTCCCTTGAACGCTTGTGGTTAGTGTGTATATATAGGGTCGAAAGGTAGGGTTTAAGGAGGAAAAGAGCAGCTCTTGCTCTGTTTTCGGGCTGCTGCTGTCCAAGGTCGGTTTAGGGCTTTGTAGGGGCTTTTCTTGAGTGGCAAGGCAAGGTTATATGGGTAGGATAGTTAGGATACGGGTATGGGTCATGGGTGATTGATTAGGAGTCGGTTTCGGGTCAAATAAAGGCTGATTTTGGGCTTACGAGCTGCTGCGGATCAGCTCTGTTCTGGGCTACGTTTTGGCTGGTTATGGTGGGTTTAGGACGTGGTTTTGGGCTGGGTTTAAGTTTGGGTATGTGACGGAGAGTGTGGGTGAAAAAGGCCTCGAGTTTCGTGCTAAAACGGTCTCAAAATCGCTCTTAAAATCGAGCTCAAATCGAGCTTTAAACTTGCTGTTAAGAAAACGAATTCATCGAATACGATTTAATAAAATGTCTTAAAAGTACGAGAAACGACTTTTCAAGTCAAAAAAAAGAAAAGAATTTGTAAAAGCGACTTTTCAAATCGAAATACTTAAAATGATTTTTCACATCAAAATATTTTATTTTCAATAAAACAATACTTGCGACAAATAAAATTTGACAGAGCAAATTAAATCAAATATCTTTTGAATTAAAATTTGCGCCCGGCTTACATCGTAAAACGAACTCAAATAAATGATACGAAAACACGTTGTCCTATCATCATAGGGTATTTGTCGGGTTTTCTATAAATTTCCATATCGACAGATACGGGTATCTACATATTGCATTGGAAACGTGCCACTTATTTAAAATTGTTTGAGAAAAAGGCGTCGAAATGTGTTGAGACAATTAAAAAGAAAGAGAAGGGTAAAACAATCTCGGTTGAAATGTTTCCTCAACATAGTTACAAAACGTGAGTGTACTAGAAGGTTAAGCAAGCGAGCATCGCACAAAAATGGGGACTAGATTTCATTTATGATAAGGGTGTAAGATACCAAATTAGTAAAAGAGCTTAGGAACTATTCTTGTACGGTCTATCGTAAAAGTATGCACGGATAGAAGAAGAGATCTTAGTAGTGGAAAAGAAGCTCAAATCAGAATCACATGCTGACCAATAAGACTGAAGAACTAGAAGGATATACTAAGAACAAGTATAGCTAGCCATGCTGAATGAGGTCCCTACGAACACGGTAGGCGGTTTAGATTAGAAGCTTCCGCTGCGTGCTCTGATGGTAGGATCGTGCAATAGCAATCCGGCTTCAAGATTCCTGCTCCAGCTGAACAAACAGAAGGACTCGAAGACCTTTGGAGCTAAATTTAAGGTTTCTCGAGAGATTGAAGGCAAAAGGGAAAGTTTTAAACACGTATAGTCAAATGATTAAGGTCAAAGAAACGAATAAATCGGAAGAGTTAAGACAAGAAATCCTCGAGGAATAAATAGGTTAAAATTTCAAAGGAATTGAGCACCCAAATAGATATAGTTAGAAAGCAAAGGTCATCGAGGTGTAATAAAACAAAGTATAAAGTACATCTTTTTTAGAGTATTAAAATAAAGGCTAAAATGATTTGATAAGAAAATAGAAGTTGATGTATGTCATTTATATTGATTATATGCCCCCGATATAGTTGCATTTAGCTCGCATTTGTTCGATTTCACTATTATCTTAGGAGCTATACGCTTTATATTGCGATAATGTTGTTCCTCGTTCATATTTTTCAGGTTTTGGCGGTCCCGAGCTAAAACCTGAGTCAATTGGAGCATTTACGAGTATCGTGACGTCAAGACGAAGCCCGAGAGTTGATTCGGAGGCCATACGATGATTTGTGACGTCAAACCTATAGGTTCAGGATATGTGAATACAAGGGAAAAGTTGCTGGAATTGCTGGAAGTCCTTAGAACCGCACGGTTTTATGTGAACCGATCGGCTCACACCCTAGAACCGCACGGTTTTATGTGAACCGATCGGTTCCCACCCCTGAACCAATCGGTTCAGCCCCGAACCGCTCGGTTCTGTTGCTTTTATTCTCCGGATTTTCGTGCCTTTATAAGTAGACTCGAAGCTAGGGTTTTAGGATTATCTTTCATTCTACTTTTCAGTTTTAGATTAGCGTTAGTTTTCTCTCTAAAAACTCTCAAAACCTCTTAGACTTAGCTTTAATTTCAATTTGCAAGATCGATACTTTGAATTCATCAATTTCTCCCAGGTTTAATTTAATCATTCTTATTCATCTCAACATGTTTATTATTATTGTTTTCATTGCTTTTACCTTAATCATGCATAGCTAATTCTTAATTAGGGTTTAGGGTGATTGTGATATTTGGTTCAGGAACATGTTTTAATTGCTTATATTGATTGAATTTGTGCAAGTTGATTTCTTCCTACGCGTTTTATTATCAATTGAATTTAGGGACGCCTTTATTGAATTGAATTTAGGTTGTTTCAGTTTAAGATCGAAAGCCGAATTGAAACTAGACTCACGCGTAATTGATAAGCCAAGTTTAGTACGTAGCGAGAGCCCGCTAAATTTGCTTAAGGTTAAAATTGACTCGAGAGAGCGTTTTCCCAAACCTAGTCACTTGCATGACTTCAATCGATTGTTAATCCTTTTGAGTTGAGTTCCTGAATCGATGTCACATTGATCCCAATGCCCTAATCTCCTTCTCTTATACCTTTTCATACCTTTTTGCTTATCGTTCTTAGTTTAGACCTTATAAACCCGACTTTTGTTACCTCGAGACTGACCTAGATTACTAAGCATCCCTTTGACTGCACCTTCTCTCTTAGGATTCGACCCTACTGCCACTAACTACCCAGTTAGTCGACCTTAGGTTTATTTTGATTGAGGTGACGCGACTTTAGCCTCATCAATTTTGGCGCCGTTGCCGGGGAGATGGTTTGCTAGTTATTGTTTTTGCTTAGTTTAGATTTTTTTCTTTTGTCTCAAGGAACCTAGTTCCTTGAGACCGGTTCTCATTGTTTCGTGTAGTTGTGTTTATGTGCAGGTCGCCTCGGACTCTAGTTCCTTTTGAGCCCGAACCTGAACGAGCACTACATAGGCTACGTAAGGAAGCAATTCACATAGTTGATCTTGATATTGAGGAAGTGTCGCACGCGGAGTCTAGTGCAACGCAATCGTCCTACGAAGAGGACACACCACCGGTTACTCCAATTTTTACTCCACCACGTGTGACTATGCCAAAACTCTATAGTCACTCGGTACCTAAGCCGGAATCCATTCCTAACGGATTCACGATGCCCGCTACTTTGACGGGCAACTTTGAGATTCGCCCCGCCTTTCTTAACTTGGCGGAGCGGAACCAGTTTGGTGGTTATCCCACCGAGGATCCGAGTCGGCATATGCAAATGTTCACCGACTATTGCTCGACGATTAAGCAGGCCGGGATAACTCAAAATCAAATAAGGGAAATGCTGTTCCCTTTTTCGTTGAAAGATCGAGCTCGTGAGTGGATCACGGACCTCGACAAGGAGGCTGCTGGCATTGCGGATTGGAGGGGGTTAGCTCTCGCTTTTTACTCCAAGTTTTACCCTCCCGAGCGTACTAATCAAATGAGGAGTCAAATCCAGGGCTTCAAGCAAACATTTGATGAATTTTTAGCTGAAGCTTGGGAGCGGTACAAGAAGCTGATAAGGGATTGTCCTCATCACGGGTTAAATGATTGGCTTGTGATCATGACCTTTTACAACGGCTTATATGCTGAGAGCCGTGCTATCCTTGATTCAGCTGCAGAGGGACGTTTCGCTAACAACGTCGACGATGATAAGGCTTGGGGATTGATTGAGGAGATGGCAATGCATTCATCTCAATTTGGGAAGCCGAGGGGTAATTCACGGTCTGCTCATCAAGACCGTGATAAGAAGGGAATGAGCGCGGTCCATAGTCAGCTTGCCGCGCTGACTGCGAAAATTGATATGCTGCAGGGAGGTGGTTCTTATATTGCCCACGTGAATGCTGTCATGGGGCACGATTCGGGTTATTCTACGGGGTATGCTGCACCCCACGAGCAAGTTCATGCTTACCAATCCTACTCACAGAACTTGCCTTACCAAAACCAGCCGGGTTACGACCGTTCACTCTTATCCTATCGTAACCAAAACGTGCTAAACCCGACTCCCCCACCTCCACAAAACCAACCCTACATTCCTCCCCACAAAAACTACCAACCATCCCCTCCTAACTACCAAAGACCCACCTACACACCCCAACCTGCGGGACCCGATCCTATGGCCGAGATGAAGGCCACGATCTTTGCAAATCACGGCCAGTGGCGTTAATTTGTCTGCGTAAGTCGCGAGGAGGCGATGATGCAAAGATATGCAGAAGAGCGAGCAAGCTAAGGACGCGGCAATTAAAATGCTCGAGAATCAAGTGGCGCAACTCGCCGCTTCGCAGGCGTCACGTCAGCCGGGTACCCTGCAACCCCAAGGTAATCCTCCTAACCCTCCTCACGATACGGCATGTGCTATTACGCTGCGTAGTGGTACAGTTTATGATGGCCCGAAGCATCCGGAGGACGAGGAAAAGAATAAGACAGCAGGCACGGTCAAGCCGTGCGATCATAGACCAGCACAACGACAGCAACTCGCGGATGATGTTGCTAAGGATAAGGCGCCGGAGATTCAAATCAAGCTCCCATTTCCGGGTCGTAAGCGCAACTCCGGTACTACCGCTCAGCTGAGTAAGTTCATGGACGTCCTAAAGACGCTGCAGGTAAATGTTCCGTTTATTGATTTGGTTAGACAAATTCCTGCATATGCTAAGTTTCTTAAGGAAGTCCTAGCTAGAAAGCGGACCATAGACGGGGTTGAGACCATTGCTTTCTTGGGGGAGGGTAGTGCCTTTTTGCAGGGTAGTTCACCTCCTAAGTTGAGTGACCCCGGGACCTTTTCCATCCCTTGTTCTATAGGGAAATATGTCTTGCAGAACGCCTTGTGTGACTTGGGGGCTACTGTCAGCGTCATTCCCTACTCCATCTGTCAGAAACTTAATATGACTAAGCTAGGAGTTACCTCCATGACTCTACAGATGGCAGACCGTACCGTTCAGAGACCTTTAGGTATCTTAGAGGACATCCCGGTCAAGGTAGGGCAATTTTACATCCCCGTAGACTTTGTGGTCCTAGACATACCCGAGGACCCCCACATCCCGATCATTTTAGGGAGACCTTTCCTGCACACTGCAGGTGCTGTAATCGATGTGGGGAATAAGACCTTTCTAGCACCCCACGGTCCCCTATGCAGCTAGAGTCGGTTTCTGTTATTGATTCTATACCTCCGTCTCACTCTATTGGAGACACTTTGGAGGTCGTTTCTGTTGTCTCTCCGTGTGCAGGTTCTTTTCAGGATGGTTGCAAGGATGGTTTGGGGGAGACAAAGCTGCTGAAAGCCGACTTGTTCGATGCTAGCGACGGAGGAGTCCACCCTACGATTGAGTCACCGGGAGCACGAGGGCGTTATGGAGAGCCATTTCGCGATGGAGTCCCCTGCGTGATGGATTATGCTGCTCTTCCGCGAGACGGTCGAGTTTTGTGGCGAACGGATGCTGTTTCGCCAAGTGAAGCTGCTGCTAGTGGCCAACGTCCTTGGCCTAATTTGACATGATTTGAGCTTTGAAGACGGTCGTGCGGGACCATTATAAACCAGCGCTTTCCGGGAGGCAACCCGATGACGTTGTAATTTGTTGTACTTTGCTTTGGTTTGTTTGCTTTTGATGACATTTTAGACTTTTGTTGAGCGCGTGAGGACGAGGGATTTATATTTGATTTAGCACGCAGGTATTTAAGGACTCTTTGTTCTTAGTATTTTTGAGAACAGGCCTCTACGAAGGGCCTTGGCCGTCCCACTGCTGTTCGGCCTTGCTTTTTCTCGCGTGCTACCCCGAAGTACTTCATAGCTGGACTGATTTGGATGCAAATTTGTGGATTAGTAGCCGCACTCCATGCTTCGCTTCGGTTTGGGGGAGCTCCTTCACGAGCATGTGAGTCCTCTTTACCCTTGCCCTCTTACTTTCTAGCTTTGCTCTCCACCCCATATGATTTGTGTCCCCTGTTTTGCTTGCTTATCTGTGCATTTAGCTCACATTGAGGACAATGTGTAATTCTGGTTTGGGGGAGGAAAGCACTTTCGCGCTTATTCGTTTGCTTTTTCCATTTTTGTTGTGCATTTATCAAAAAACCAAAAAAATTAAAAATTTGAAAATTCCAAACTTTTTCGGTTTGAATTGTCAAGTTCGGAGAATTGATTAGTGTGCTAATTTTGATCTTTGGTATCTCCGAGTTGAAAATCCATCATCGTAGCTTGCACTATATGTTTGTTTCCTAGAAATAGATTGCGAGCCTCAAACGCTAGCCCACTTGTATTTGCTTAATCTTATCGCTTTTCGTTCGTTTGCTTTCGATTTTGGCTTTCAAGTAAGGCAATGGTTTGTGGAATGTATGGAATGTTTGGTTTGCGGAATGAAATGGATGGATGCTAACAATGTTGGAGCAATGCTTCGATGCTCTCGGAGGGGACTCATTGATTTGAGTAACTACAATGGCCATGAATTTGGTTGTGACAGAGAGTATGAGCAATGATGTAACCCTTAAGGAAATATGTGTACCCGAGCTCGGTCTTTAACGATTAAATGTCAAGCTAAACGGTATAACATACGAGGGATGCTCCACATTTAAGAAAAAAAAAAAAAGAGAAAGAAAAGGAAAAAAATGGAATGATGCGGAAAGAAAGGTGGAATGGAAAGTGGTATGTTTGGTTGGCCTTGCTTGAATTCAATTATCGTAAGTTTAATTTTTGCAAAAGCGTGAGAAGCTAGTAATACGATGTTAGTGTGAATGGTTGAGGCTTGTGCTCTATTTTTGGTGAAATAGACTATGGTTTGTAAGTTTATGTGTATAGGTCGTCAACTTTGAGATGCTAGCGTGATAAATTCGGACCACTTTGATTTTCTCCGACGCTTTTTGCTTGAGGACAAGCAAAGGTTTGGTTTGGGGGAGTTTGATGTATGTCATTTATATTGATTATATGCCCCCGATATAGTTGCATTTAGCTCGCATTTGTTCAATTTCACTATTATCTTAGGAGCTATACGCTTTATATTGCGACACTGTTGTTCCTCGTTCATATTTTGCAGGTTTTGGCGGTCCTGAGCTAAAACCTGAGTCAATTGGAGCATTTACGAGTATCGTGACATCAAGACGAAGCCCGAGAGTTGATTCGGAGGCCATACGATGATTTGTGACGTCAAACCTATAGGTTCAGAGCAAACCTATAGGTTTAGGATACGTGAATACAAGGGAAAAGTTGCTGGAATTGCTGGAAGTCCTTAGAACCGCACGGTTTTATGTGAACCGATCGGTTCACCCCCTAGAACCGCACGGTTTTATGTGAACCGATCGGTTCCCACCCCTGAACCGATCGGTTCCGCCCCGAACCGCTCGGTTCTGTTGCTTTTAATCTCCGGATTTTCGTGCCTTTATAAATAGACTTAAAGCTAGGGTTTTAGGATTATCTTTCATTCTACTTTTCAGTTTTAGATTAGCGTTAGTTTTCTCTCTAAAAACTCTCAAAACCTCTTATACTTAGCTTTAATTTCAATTTGCAAGATCTATACTTTGAATTCATCAATGTCTCCCAGGTTTAATTTAATCATTCTTATTCATCTCAACATGTTTATTATTATTGTTTTCATTGCTTTTACCTTAATCATGCATAGCTAATTCTCAATTAGGGTTTAGGGTGATTGTGATATTTGGTTCAGGAACATGTTTTAATTGCTTATATTGATAGAATTTGTGCAAGTTGATTTCTTCCTACGCGTTTTATTATCAATTGAATTTAGGGACGCCTTTATTGAATTGAATTTAGGTTGTTTCAGTTTAAGATTGAAAGCCGAATTGAAACTAGACTCACGCGTAATTGATAAGCCAAGTTTAGTACGTAGCGAGAGCCCGCTAAATTTGCTTAAGGTTAAAATTGACTCGAGAGAGCGTTTTCCCAAACCTAGTCACTTGCATGACTTCAATCGATTGTTAATCCTTTTGAGTTGAGTTCCTGAATCGATGTCACATTGATCCCAATGCCCTAATCTCCTTCTCTTATACCTTTTCATACCTTTTTGCTTATCGTTCTTAGTTTAGACCTTATAAACCCGACTTTTGTTACCTCGAGACTGACCTAGATTACTAAGCATCCCTTTGACTGCACCTTCTCTCTGAGGATTCGACCCTACTGCCACTAACTACCCAGTTAGTTGACCTTAGGTTTATTTTGATTGAGGTGACGCGACTTTAGCCTCATCAGAAGTATAAAGGATTTAGTTTAGAAAGGTGAATATGATGAAATCAAAGAAACTAAGTAGTAGATAAGAAAGCAATTATCAGAGTGAAACATTTTGAAATAAAGAAATACATTTAAAACGACGATTAAATCAAATCAAAAGCTTTTAAAGACTATTTTAGAGGCACGACTAGTAAACTTTGAATGTAGAGATTTATCGAGTCGACACCCGACCTCGCATGACTCCAGCATCCTTGTACCTGCATCCAAAGTAAACATATGATCTAATGGTCTGAATCCTAAGACCACCATTCACACAACTACTCATCTAAACACACACATCCTTAATAGCCAATGTCGCGCAAACTAACCCTTAGGACTTCTACCCATTACTCTCACTCGGTTAATTAATTCATTTTAAGTTATTTACCTAATGAGAGTTGGGAGCGTATTCTCTCTGATACCAACTGTAAGAACCCAGATTTTCCAACAAAATAAAAATAAAGAATTAAAAGGATTTACAAAAGGAAAAAAAACAATAAAAGTGAGCCACGGTGGCGCAAACACCGTGGAACCCGGATCGCCACTAACTAAAATAACGGTCTAGACTTCAAGGTCTAAACAAGCGGGAATAAATACCCTTTCACAAGGCTAATTGATAACGGCTCTACACTAACAAAAAGACTAAATCGATAAACAACTATAACGGATGAGCTATTCTCGCGGTTATCCTCACTCTTCACCCGTCCCCGCTAGCAAACCTGCCACAAAAAATGCAACAGCCACAATCAGTGGGGAGTAACTAGGTGCTCCCCTGTCATATTTCAACATAACCAAAATGAATAGCAATACAACATACAACCCAATTGGCCTACGACCTATGATCAAAGAGTAATTCAATCAACAACATACAACCTCGAGTCAACACATTAGTTAACCAACTCAATCACCTGCCAACTCAACATCTAACAAACCACTCAGGTCAATCGCAGTTTAACTAGTTCATTAGTTTCTTAAGCTTTACTGTCATAAACAAAGTGACAATTGACAATCAACAATCAGCAACGCAAGAGAAAGCACGGAGCACTGGGTAACCACATAACCGTGAATCACCCTGGACCTCACCCTAAACGGTGATACCTCCAAACCCTATGGCGAAACCACATAACCGTGAGTTCCCTTTTTATGGAGCCACATAACCGTGAATTCCCTCAACACTATCTTAATTTGGCCTAACCTTACCATAACCAGTGACGACATAACAATTACTATAGTCTCTAACCATAACCGGCTGAGAACCCTTGACAGGCGACATCCATCCTACAAAAGATGTTGTATCTCCTCGCGCACGAGCCATAATCGTACTCGTACGCACACTTAACTCAAGCATACGATAAGCCAATTCAATAACCTGAATTAACTCACAATCAACATCAATTTAATTATTATTTTACTCAAAATCATCACAACACCCATCTTAAGTTTAGGAGTGTTTATAGGGTCTTGTAGTTGGCTAGAGGGTCTTTGGCGAGGTAGGGGCGAGGTAGGTGCGAGCGGGGAAGAAGAAAACCATCCGAGAAAAAACAGACCAAAGGCGCGGGCGAGGCGCGAGCGAACCACGAGCAGGGCGCGAGCAGGGGAGCGACCCGCTCTGGTTAGGGAGCGGTCATTGTATTTTTAATCCGTATTTGATTAGGGCTCGGTTTTCTTATATTCTTAAGTCTTATTTCTGCCCTAATCTCTCATTATTCTCCTATTCTTCTAACCCTAATCTAAAACCCTCTCTTCTCTCTCCTAATTACACAATAATTACCTCTCCAAACTCCATTAAAGTTCATTAATTTCTTCTCCGTTAAACCCTTATCTCTTCCTATTCAATCTCCTTTCAATCCTCTATCGTTTTAGGTTTAGTTTTCTTAATTTTTATGTTATTTTATGTGTTTTATATTGTATGCTTATATTGTATGTGATTTTATGTGTGGTGATCAAGGTGTAGGCCAATTCAACTACGAGGACACGATTTACATTGAAGAAGAGGAAGGCTAACCGAATTTTTGCTTGGAAAAGGTAACTAGGTGTAGCCCTAGTGATATTTTGACATGTATGAGGCCATTGTTGTTGTGTGAGTCCTTGATTATGATTGTATGATTGAAAAGGTGTGACCTTTGGCTTGAATGATTGATGTTAAGATCACCTATGCTCGTTTTGGAGTTGGCCTCATACTATAATGAGTCTAGAAGCATGTTTAGGTAGTTTTATCACTTGTTTGGTATAAGTTATGTTAATAAGATGATTAAAGTTGATAACTTGAGTTGAGTATTGGTTCCGTTATGTGTATATATAAGTTATGTTGATAAAACTCCGTATTTAACTTGTTATTGTATTGAGGATCGTATTTCATGTTGAGATTGGCTTGAGATTGTGTTGTATTGACATTGTTGAGCTAAAGGTTGTTGTATTGACATTGATATTGGTTGGTTTGTTGTATGCTTGAGTTGAGTGTGCGTACGTGCACTGTTGGGCACGTGCGTGAGGAGATACGACGTCTTTTGTAGGACGTATGCCGCCTGTCGTGGGTTCTCATCCATTTTGTAGTGGCTCTGAGACTATGGTTATTGATTGCCGTTTTGTAGCGGTTTGTATATCGACACTCTTTTGTAGGGGTGGGCTTGACCAAGTTTAGACTATTGTATTGAGGCATTTTGTAGTGCTGCGATAGGGTTGGATCTTTTGTAGGGTCCTGGGTGTTTTGTAGCGCCCAGTACTCCGTGCTTTCTCTTGCGATTGATTGTTGATTGTCACTTTGTTGATGGCATTCGGACTGTTGATTATGGTATGTCACTTTGTTGATGACACCCTGAGATTGAATATTGATCGTTGTACCGCTTTATTGTTGATTGTTGTTGGTTATACTCTGATCATAGGCCGTAGGCCAGGTAAGGTATTTGTTGTATTGGTGGTTATGTTTATGATGTTGAAATATGACTGGGGAGCACCTAGTTATTCCCCACTGATTGTGGCTGTTGCATGTTTTTGCGGCAGGTATGCACGGGGACGGGTTTGAGACGTGAGAAGACGTGATGATTGTTGACCCCGTAGCTAGCTTTTGATTGGATTCATTTTGACTTGTCGGATTAGATTTATTATCATTTTTCGTACTTGTTTTGGATTAAGGTTTGTAAGGGGTATTTACTCCCCATTTGTTAGGCCTCAAGGCCTACTCTTTTTATCGTTGTTTGTTTGTTACTGAGTAATGACTCGGATTACACGGTGATTCCGCCACCGTGGTTTCTTTTATTTTATTTTCCTTCATAAAACCTTTTTTAAAACGTATTTTATTTTATTTAAATAATCCGGGTTGTTACATATAGAGCTACATTCTAGTCCCTCCTCGACTTTGGCATCGCGAAGCCGTTTTTTACATTAAGATGGTAGTAGTAAATTGGATTCATTCAATCCCTGCACCAGGTCAAAGTCGCATAAGCAACGAACCTTAAAATGAACCAATTGACTTTATTTTAAGTTATACACTTAGCAAATCCTCTTTATACATTAAAAAAAATTAGCAATGAATTCGACACTAGCGTAACTGTATTAGTTAAACAATTAAAGCATGCTAAACTGAAGGTTTTACAAACAATTTTCTTATATGCGATCATACAAAGGAGAAATCGCCACTAAAATGGCGTCTCCTACATCAATCCGCATCCACGAGACGCAGCTTAGACATCGTATCTTTTCATTTTGCATGCATTGCATATTTTCTTGCATAATATCGCACGTGCATGGCAGATTTACAAATGCTCAAATATCAAAACAAACCGGTTGTTCTCGAACTAGTAGCGGCTACTTTTATGTAGGCTTTTCTAAATGATTTTTCTAATACAAATGAATTAATCTAGGAAAAGTACCATCACCCCAAATCCAATCTCGTTTCACAACCTTAGATCTAGGGGTGTCGACGTGCTCTGAAATCTAGGATGTGTTCTACAACTTAGAACATGTATGAAGGTTCCTAATTACCGCGTTAGTTAGGTGGCGACTCCAAACAGTTTTAAAAGGTTTTTCTAACTTAATCTTTTCGAACTTTAAACACCTCTCTTTTCACGAGATTCGCCGACTATAGAAGACGTCGAGTGGCGCCGCGAGCTCCGGTACCCACAGTTGGCGACTCCGCCGGGGACTAACTCCGTTTTTAAAATCTAACTAGCTTTTATTTTAAAAACAAAGTAGTGAAACGCGAAAATTTAAGAACAATCCTACTTTTGATATTTGAGCATTTGACAAATCTGTTGCATCGAGTCGAATCTAGTCCAGATTCACGACCTTTTCGCTAAGAGAGAAAATCCCAATGATGGTTTTTCCACAAAATATAGCCTCATTAACGATAGCTTAGCTCTCACCCCCTCCACGGCATTGCCGTAAACGACTAAACTCGGTCGCTCTAGGGGCCTCTTCGGACCGTCTCACGCGGAAGGAGTGGACAACCCTTAAATAAACGATTTTGAGGTTAGTTGGAGGCTTACGAACCCTAAGACAAAAATCCGTGTCCTTTACGTGCACTTGCAAGACTATACACATTATGGCCTTCTTTTCAAACATACGTTGCATGCATGAAAATTTTCTCAAGAGTTTTCATAAGTAAAACAAACATGACTAACCTCACGTCACTAACACTAATCAACCTAGCTAACATAGCTAACCTAAACAAACTTTTGATTTTAGAATAAACTCTTTTCAAAATTGCCTTTTTTAAACGAATCGAGCGACGCTCGCTCGGTTCTCCTTTCATATCAAAGCAAAACTAACGAGCATGGACGAACCCAAGCTCGTATCTTCACTCGTTGGCTTGAGTGGCTCACGGCCACTTTGGGCCGACACCCTCATTTTAGTTCTAACATCCTCGGCTTGACTAGTTCACCACTATCTCAAGTCGACTCCTTTTTACATATCTGATCTCCGATCTCCGAGCTCACGACAACATACCGTCACGAGAGCTTATTCGGATATAACAAGACAAAAATTTTGCATCGAGATAAAATGTGCGCACGCATTCCCATCTCAAAAAGCCTCCTAGGAAAACTTTTCATCCTTCAAATCTTTTCAAACTAAATTCTTTTGACAAGGTTACAAAACTCTCGTATTTCTGAAATAAACTCTTTTCAAAAATTCCGACATCTAAAAAAACAACACTCTCGCATTTTTCGAAATAAACTCTTTTCAAAAAAAAATTTTTTACAAAGCAAGCAAAAACCTGAACATGGCCTAACCCAAGCTTGTGGATTTACTCGTTGGACCGTGTGACCCAGAACCACTCAACCCAACTATTCTTTTACAAAAAAGGTGAGAATACGCAAACTTGTCCTCGACTCCACTAGCTTAACGCTATCTCGAGTTGACTCATTTTTCTTCATCCAAACCTAAGGTCTTAATGACATACCATTAGCACGAGCATCATCGATGCAAAGCAAAAAACATTTTAACATCGAGACAAAATGCACGCACGCATTTTCGCCTCAAAGGCCTTCCGAAGCAATACTCTTTCATTTTTGGAATAATCTCTTTTCAAAAATTCCTGTTTTTTAAACAAAGATAGCGGGGACAAATTTTTTATCGAATTTTGAAATAAAACACTTTTCAAAAATCTCACGTCGAACCAAATAACCCTTCATTATTTCGATTTGGCCCTTTAAGCATTCTTTTCAATTCGTCCGAGAATAATCACATTCCCGAGGCCTTTGAAAACATAAATGGATTACATAACCCACATTTATCCTAACCCATTTATCGCATGGTTTTTCATAAAGCAAAACCCGAGAATTACAACGCATTCTTGGTGAGCCTTACAAAGCACACCCGCGGCCCACGGCCACTTCAAACATTTCAAGCAAACACCTTTTTCAAAGCTCATTGGACCAACCGACTCATAGTCGGGCCGACCCAATAAATAGCATCCTTTAGTAGCAAGCAAAGCCCAAGAATGACCAAGCCCAATTTTGTGGACTTTAACATTGGATCGAATGGCCCATAACCATCTCGACCCATATATTCCTTGACAAAATTCAAGTGGACGTGCTACCCCGTCCTCATCACATTTTGACATCCTCAACTCAACTAGCCTATCGCTATTTCGTGTCAATCACCGCAATCTAGCAATAGGCCAACAACGACACACCGTTAACACAAGCCTATTAGTTTCGTTTGCAAAACGTCTTTTACATCAAACCAGAAACATTTCTAGCTCAAAATTCTTCTTAAGCATTTTTGTTAAAGCACAACGAGTTGTTTTCACAACATCCTCACCACATTTTGAAATAACATTTTTCAAGAAAAACTTTTCTTCAAACCGACTGATCCGTACTAATGTTGGTTTCACTCAAACAAACAAGTGTTTTCAAAACATCCAAGAATAATCACTACATTCTTGCGACATTTCGAAAATACAAATGGACTACATGGCTCGCGGTCATCATTGCCCATTTATCGCAAAGCTCTTTTCAAACCCGAGAACTCTAACCCAATCTCGCGGACTTTTACAAAAGTAAATCCAACAACTCATGGCCCTTTAACACTTTTTTTTTTAAATAAGCATTTTTCAAAATCTTCGGTCTCTTTGGCCCAAAGCCTTTTGGGCCCAAGAAACTCTTTTCGGAAAAAAATGAATCGCGGGTATGTGCAAACTCAATCCCGTGGACTTTCGTGGTTAGGCCAAGCAGCCTATAGCCACTTTAATCCAACTCTTCCTTAAGCAAATGCATGAAACGAGCATAACCGTTTCCACCGCATTTTTGAACTTCCTCGATCCAAATAGTCATCACTAATTCAGATCAGCTTTCGTTTACATCGCAATCCAACGACAAGCCCACAATGACACACCGTTAATTCAGGCTTATTAGATTCGATCTCAAAACATCTCTTGCATCTCACTGCATTCTTGGTAGTATGGTTTGTAATAGTCATGTGTGGTTGAATGAGTTTATCAATATATTTCACATTTTACCAAAAAAAATAATAATAATAAGAATCCTATAGTGATAATAATAAACACCTCAATTTTGATGCCACCATAAGCATCCACATGTGCGGAGTTACAACTAGTATGCTAGTATAATGCTGACCAAACTCTCTCTAAAGAAACTCTTTTCTCTTTATATAATATGTAGACTAATCTCATAATTGAATTGATTCAAGTGATTTAATCCTTACAGGAACCCATATACATAGTGAGGGAGGTAAGGTCTAGGTTTATATAAACGTAACCCTAGCAGGTTTCCATAAACATGTACAAGTTGCAGCTGGGTCAGCTTTGAACCCGGTAATTATTTAATGTGTTCAACTCATATTATAACTACCCAGTACATATGTGTGTAACCCTATATGAACTCACTTAAGAGTTACTAGGCACATAACTCATTGACATTGTTCTCTAGCAAGACATATTGGCCAAATAGACTTAAGCGAGTTAATTTTTATAGGACAGTGAACATAATTCCTTCAAAATGTATATAGATATGTAGATAATATCACTATTAATTTTTCTAATAATTTTTGTATCTTTATAGCCATTTTACATGTAATTAAAATCAACGTAACCATTTTAGTGATTTATAATTAGTGACTATTATTTACTCTTTACACATGGTACCCCATGTTACAATGTGTGACATGATACCCTCGAATTTTGGCAGATTACACATGGTACCCAATGTGTGAGGTTTGTTCACATGGTACCCCTAAACTTTGTGAATATGTGCCCAATATGTCCATTTTGTAACGAAAAACTTGACGACGTTAAGTTTATAGGCACCAATTAATGGAGGAATAATGTGGGTTTAATTGTACCCTAAACTCATAATTGATGTCTTCTTCCTTAAACTTAACGTCGTCAAGTTTTCTGTCACAAAATGGGCATATTGGGCACATATTCACAAAGTATAGGGGTACCATGTGAACAAACCTCACACATGGGGTACCATGTGTAATCTGTCAAAGTTCGAGGGTACCATGGGCAATATTCCTTTCTATTTTAGGTGGATTTACTGTAACAGCCCGGCTTTTCGTGACTTAATTAAACAAGGCGGGAAATTAATTAAGTACTTTATATATATAACAAAGCCGGATGTTATCGTATTACAACTCAAAATACATAATCAGAGTTATAGATAAACATGGTCATTAAATTACAATCTCTCGAAATACAAAAATAAAGTAGGCAATCTCCCCATGCTCCTCGGTAATGATCTCGGGGTACCTAAAGTGAACCCGTATTAGCATTTTCAGCCCTGCACATAACCGTGATTGCTCATTGGCCATCATTACGCTCATATCAAAAGTGCATAATAAATAGTACATCTTATAATGTATATGAATATCGCAATTAGCAATTAATAACATTTCTCAATTTATAATTCAAGTTATAATAAGCATGCGATTTAAAGCGATAAAGCATACAGGCATGATATTCAGTTATAAAACAATTAACAAGTAAAATCATAACAACAATAACATAAGCATTCCAAAGAATTACAGTACGATATCAGATCGCAAATTATAAGACAAAACTATATTAATCATATCATGCAGACTCGATCATTTCAGAAATTTGTGGTCTTTAATTTTTAAAGATGTTGCGACTCACTCTCATTTAATCACAAAACACATACTGCTTACGAGCCTCCCCACTGAGTAGGCCTTTGTACTTTAGTCGTCTGCATCTCACTACCATAGTGCAGCGACTTACTCGGCATCGTAAACCACGCCGAATACTATAGTACTTGCATCTCATCTTCTAGTGTTCGAAATGATTCGAACTTCAGATACAATCCCGTCAAATAATCTTTACGCAGGGCAAGAACGAATGCAAATGTCGCGCCCACTAAGAACGAAACACGACAAGGAGACAGAACCGCATACAAGACCCAAATCCATAAGGCCGCGGGTGCCCTGATACCCCTAGCGAAATAAGGTGAATTACACCCAAGTCTAATATGCATATATGAGTATTCTCGTTAAGAGTAGGCTATGCTATTCATAGAGCACCTTAACTCTGAATAAAACGACTATTTCCTAGAGACCGACCCAAAAGAGTTGGCATATTCGTTATCTTGTACGGCTTTGGCAGTATGACTTAAGGCGTAAAGGCATGGGCAGCATGCTAAGCAATAAAGCTGCCGGCTTGAAAACCACACTATTCTATATGGCCAACGCTCAGTGACCGAGATAGTGGTATCCGCACAAGACTATCTTAACCTCACTTCACTTACGATTGACGTTTTCATATCGGAGGCTCAAGCGTTTGACCCGTTATTTAACTTACTCATGATTTATTATATATTTATTTGATATTTTATATCACATGTTACTAGACTCTCATAGTCTCATCGTCAAACGTTTAAGTATTTGTATCCGGTTTCATATGATCACATAAAATATTCGTTTATTATTTGAAGTGTTGTTAAATTATTAACGTTTTTAAACTTCTATATTAATACGTTTATTATTAATATGTCCAATTTTATTTAAGTGTTTGTCAAAACACTTTAGTTATTTAACTTATTCATTTTCAATTTTCTATACTTAGGTAAATTTTCAATTATTTACAATATTTCAAATTTAAAAACTTGAAATATCTTTAAATTTTGAGACGTAACTTGTTTAACAAGTTTCGTGAATTTTTTACTATTCACGTCTCGGGATTTGAAAAGATAACTTGTTCAACAAGTTACCCCAAATTCTCCTTAAATAAGTTTTGGGACGTTACTTGTTCAACAAGTTTCGTCCCGGGTACTATTCACCGTCTTTAAATTTGGGACGTTACTTGTTTAACAAGTTTCGTCCCGATTTACTATTCATCGATACTATTCATCTAGGTTATTATTCATCAATCACTATTCACTTGTCACTATTCATCTCAGTCACTATTCATCGGTCACTATTCATATCGGTCACTATTCACTTCTTAACTTAGTCACTAAGTTTAAAAATCTAGTTTTAAAATCGTTAATTTCGGTTTGTAAAAAGTGATTAACGATATTTATTTTAAAGTGACACTTAGTTAAATTTAGTCATCTATTTACTAAATTTAGCGATTTTCATTTTTAATAAAAGTATCGTGGTTTGTTCATTTTAGTCCGTATGTCCAAGTCCAACAGTCCAAATTTGCAAAGGCAGTAGCACACGATTTAATTCATTTTTATAACGGTTATACTTTTTAATCAGTTTATTATATTTCTTTTATAATGAAATCGATTTATACAAAAATTTAATTCTAATAACTATTAAACTTTAAGGACTTAGTGATAATTTCATTTTGATTAACTTTGGTCCATTTTAATTGGTAATGTCGTGTGGTTTATGTGTATGTGTCATAATTCTTTTATCTCTTTAAATTTCTTAATTCAACTTATTAACTACTAATTAAATTATTTTAACAATAAACTAAAAAGTGATAAAAACAATTTTTAACCTAAAAAGAGCAAGAATGCCGTGGCCATGTATGTTGTACAATTTTTCATTTTTCGATTTTTATCGGTTTTTAGCTTAAAGTCTTTATATTTTAATTACTCTAATTATACTAAAACGATTTAAACTAAAATGAAATTTTACTAAAATTTCATTATATTTACGAATAGTGTTTTTCAACACTTTAAATCTCTAACTTTTAAATCTTAAAGATTTAGTTTGTTTTATTTATATAGTTACTAATATAATAACTTATTAGTGAATTAAAACAATAAATAACAACAAACATAAAATAATCAAGAATCAAAATGAGCTACTAATTCAAGAACACATGAAGAACACCCAAGAACACACATGAATACATGAAGAACACCATACTTTATTAAGAACACATTTTGCAATTTTAACATTTAATAATTTATTTTCCTAAATTAATTTTTATAACATAATGACATCCATTTTAACCTTACTTAACATAACATATTATTTACAAAAATTAAAAGTGAAAATTTATAAAAAAAAAAAAAAATAAGGGAATGGCGTGTGTACGTATTCATGTACAAAAATTGTATTTTCGATTTTTCTTTACTTTAAACTCATTGTTAATATTTAACATATTTTTACATATAAACTTATATATGTTTAAAACTCATAAAACATAAACAAAACATAAAAATAACAATTTAAAGTGTATAATAAAACGAAAAACAAAATGATGCAAAAATGAAAATATATAAAGTATACTATCATTATTTTTACTTATTATCATTTTATTACTTATTATCATTTTACTAAACATCACATAAATATACTAACACATAAATCAAACATATATATTACAAAAACATATTTATTATTCACACTACGATATAAGCCTAAATAAATAACGCAAAATTTAGTTTGTGCGGGGGCACCTTAAATTAGAGGATGAAACGTCGGGGATCTAAAATAAATTTTAGATCGGAATTTTCTTCACCCATAATACCCAAGAAAGTTAGCTCCAAATATACCCACTAATTACTAGAACACTTATAAATTATTAGGATAATATTAAGGTTTTATTTTAGAGTGTTTTTGGAGAGAAAATGGAAGAAAATAATTGGGAGAAAATGGAGGGAGATGCTACGGCACTTAGAGTGCAAATGAAATTGATTTTTGTCCTTGTAAAGTTTTTGAGGATAAGTTATAAAAATTGTAGTGGTTAAGTAAAGTAATTAGATAATTAAAGTTTAATTAAAATAAAAACAAACATCATCATCACATTAAAACATTTTAAGTCCACATTACTATTTGGGCATAGAAATTGTCCCCTCGATGTTCCCAAAATATCTCGTTTTAAAAATCGGGTTTGAAAAGGTCGGGCGTCAAAGACGGTAAAAGTTAAAGTGTGCGCGTTTGACGATTTTTCGAAATATCTCTACTTTAAAATTTTAAGACTAAAATATTTTATTTACTACCCAAGAAAATATTTAAAAGTGATGGAAATGAAAATGGTAGTATTAATGTAGTATTATTGTATTTGTATGTATTCTTATTATTGTGTATTTACTTTTAAATTTTTAATACAAAATTATAATGATGATTACTAATTAAAGGTGTAAGTAAAATAAAGACTTGTGTAAGAAAAAGTGGAAGAGGATAGACTTGGATTGTGGTGACCAATCACATGGTTCAAATAAATTTTTCGGGCTCGATTTTCATTTTCGAAATTTTCAATTTGCGCGCTCGCGAAAAGTTTCAAAATAAAAGATATGATCTTTAAATAGTGTTTTGAAATAAAATCGAAAATAAAAATAAAAATAATTTTCGAAAGGGTACTAAAAACAAAATCGAGTTTTAATCCTCGAAATTTTGAATAAAAATTTCCTAGGTCGAAATACTTATTTTTTTCGTTGAATGTTATAGATTTAAAAAATTATATTCAAACGTCAAAAATTTAATCAATTTAAATTGGGTGTGACTTCAAATTTCGACAATTTAGAAAAAAGTTAGTTTAATAGAAATGAAATAGTAATTGGATATTAAGATTAAATGATTTAATAAAAAAATCAAAATGATTACTATCTTAAATTAAAAAAAATTTGATGTTAAGTTTACTTTTGAAAAGTAAGAAAAAATGGAAGAGGATAAGATGGCTTGACCTTTGATTTGCGTGTTTGAAATCGTGGGACTTGAATTTCGAAGACGGGAAAAGTATAAGGGTTCATTTTTATTTTGAAAACGAAAAATGTTCGAAATTGTTGTGAATAAGAAAGAGTAAGAGAGATTAAGAGGGGAGAGAATTTTAAAGTTTATTTGCTCAATTTATGACCAACCTCGAGGTCATATTTGTAGGTTTATATCCGTATATAGACCATTAAATTCACAGGATTATAATGAAAGCTTTTATAAGATTTAAAGTCATAAATAGAAATTGCATAATAAAACAATAAGATTTAGAATTAACCTTTTAATCCTTATGAATTGGCCTAAGATCAATACCAAAAATATGGTATCTCCTAATAATCTCACCCAAGATGTTTTGAGAAATACCTTAGAATTGCTAGAGAACTTTTTAGAGAAGAAAACTGTTTTTCTCTCTAGGTTTTGTGTTTGTAAATAGTGAATGAATTGATTAGGAATTAGAATAGTATTAGGAAGTAAATATACTCCCTCCTCATCCCATTTGGCCGGCCACTATTTAGGTATTTGGGGAGATCTAATTCTCCTCAAATACTTCACTTGTTGATCAAGACACAAAGTGTATCGGGTCAGAATGAATCTGGACACTTTTCTCTTGGTCATTTTAGCTTATAATATAATGCAATTTATTACTAGTGTCATCTGTATGGACCGACTATAATATATTATAAATATCCTTATATTTATAATTTACTAATTAATTATAACGGTTTATATTTAATTAGCTTGCATTATACACAACAATTAAATATAACATTTTATATTCAATTCACGAATTACATTTAATTCGTTTTAGCTAATATTATTTAATCTGTATTAAATAGCCGTAACATCTTGTTTCATGCTCCCACTCAACTTCAGATCACTCTCCGTCTGTACGAGGAGTGAGTGAAGCTCATGCAGACTTTTCTGCATGTCATTCATGTAATAGTTTGCCCTAAAGAGGGCATACCCATCATGAAGAGAGTGGAGCACTCGATCAATGACGATCTTCTCATCGATTTTGCAACCAAGCTCATCCAATTTTTCAACATTCTCGATCATGTCGAGAAGGTGTGGACCAACCGGTTGGCCCTTCTGGAGTCTAGCCTCAAAGAAACGAGTAGTATACTCGTAACTCTTAATTCTCGGAGCTTTCGAGAATTCCTTAGTAAGGGTGGTGAAAATCTTGTTTGCACCTTGGGTAATGAAACGTCTTTGCAAATTGGGTTCCATTGCATAGATGAGTACGTTCTGTAACGCACCCGCTTCCATCATGAAATCGTTATAAGCAAAGGTTTCAGCTTCTTCTGCATCGGGAGCTGGTAGAGCCGGCGGTGGCTCAGTCAAGTACTTGAGCTTACCGTCAGCGATGGCAGCTTTCCGTAATGCGGCCTCCCAATCAGAAAAGTTGGACCCATCATGCTTCAGTCGAGTAGACTGATTCATGCTGCCCATGAAAATTCTGAGCCATGATTCGCGCATTAGTGTGGCACTTGGCATTGGTTCGTCTGTACGGACAGCCATTTGTTATAGTAGTTATATCTGTATATAACGTATTCGAAACTGTGAAAAAGAAAGAAGAAGAAGAGAAAAGATGAGAAATCATGGTTTTAAAAGTTTAAGTCATAAAGCAATAACGTTTTAATGCAATGACTCGTGCACTCATATAATCGACCTCCCTCGAGAATTATATAAATGATCCCAAGACTCAATTTCTTTAAATTGATAAGCCAACCTCTTGGCTAATTCTACTGTTAGAATTCTTGGTCGATAGATTTCAGTAAATCCTATCTATTAGTCCACCATACCTTCGAGGTATTACTCGAACCATAATGTTGAGATAAACTAAGTCGACAGCCACTACTTACCCAACGTAGAAGGGGTCATATTATGCCTACCGACGAAGAAGGGATTCATAATGGTTCGACTTATAAAGACTAATTCTCAATTTCAGTTTTAGAGGAAGATCCCATCAACTCATTTTAATTCATTTTAAGTGAACTAATATCTAGCATTATCGTGAATGATTAAATTGAGGTGATAGCTCTAAACAAATGACATCCGTATGTCTATGAAAAGAATGCAACTATATGATTCATTTTCATGCATATTAGGTGGTTTGGTTTAGTTTAGGCGGAAAATGATGCTACTAACTAACGTGAATGCAATAAAAACGGTAAAGTAAAACGCAAAAATGGAAAAACACCTAGTGTGGCCTAACCCTATGAAAATAAAGACAAATACAAATTGGAATCCATCCATGGACCCTAAGCAAGTCTTCATTCTTCATCTTGGGCTTTAAGTGGGAGTCCATCTTGAATCTTCATTTTGAATCTTCTTAAATTTACAATTTTGAATTACAAAAATAAACCTATTTACATTCTAATTCAAAATATGCCAAAATTAAAAATATTACATAATTGGAGATTCGAGATCTCAAAAAAACATCCAAAATTGTGTTTCCTTCATTACGAAAACACAACTTTCTAAGGCCACACTAGTAAATTACAACCGTTTGTACATCATTAATGCAAAAATTAAACCATTCAAACAAACATTCATTCACAAAATAGAGCATCAACTAAACAAAATTAAAACAATGCATATGAATTTATTTTAATCCAAACCACCTCTTTTAAAAATGATTATCATTATGCAACAATTCCTTAATTGTTCATAATATCTTAATCAAAAATAATCCAAATCAATTTATATTATCATTATAACATAAATTAAATCTCATAAATATCTTAAACCTTTTTAAAATATTAGGTATCATATTTATCATGAACTGCTTCACAATAACACAAAATATATATTATCTTTATAATATAACAAAATATCACAAGATATAAATTTCCAAAAAAAACTCAATTTTCGGCCACCTTTTTTTTTTAAAATTGCCGAATAATATTTTTTTTTTTTTTTATTATTTTAAAAACATACGGCCAAACCAAAAAAAACATAAAATTTTTTTTTTTTTATTTTATACACGGCCTAATTAAAAAAATATATCAAAATTAAAAATTTTTATTCGGCCAAAAGGAATACAATGAATTAAACTGATTTAATTCGATTATGCTAATAATTAGATCTATCCTAACTCAATTTTAATCCGTATGAAACATTGATTTAAGAGATTCAAACTAACCTTTTAGATTAAACATCTTAAATTTGAAGATCTAATGATTAACAACATGATATGTTCATTAACATACACAAAATTTGGTCTTTTTAGTTCTAATTCAATCGGTATTAAATCAAAACTCATTCAAAATCATATGAAATCGTTTTAACATCTTAAAACATTAATAATTATGAATCAAAAAGACCAAAACAAACCAAAAATTGAACAAAACCACACGGCATACAAGCCTAATTAATTCGGCCATCTCAAAAACTTTGGTTTAAATTTATACAAAATCGATTTTATGAAAACCTTATAAAAATTTCATGTGCCCTAAGGCTCTGATACCACTTGTAGGTTTATATCCGTATATAGACCATTAAATTCACAGGATTATAATGAAAGCTTTTATAAGATTTAAAGTCATAAATAGAAATTGCATAATAAAACAATAAGATTTAGAATTACCCTTTTAATCCTTATGAATTGGCCTAAGATCAATACCAAAAATATGGTATCTCCTAATAATCTCACCCAAGATGTTTTGAGAAATACCTTAGAATTGCTAGAGAATTTTTTAGAGAAGAAAACTGTTTTTCTCTCTAGGTTTTGTGTTTGTAAATAGTGAATGAATTGATTAGGAATTAGAGTAGTATTAGGAAGTAAATATACTCCCTCCTCATCCCATTTGGCCGGCCACTATTTAGGTATTTGGGGAGATCTAATTCTCCTCAAATACTTCACTTGTTGATCAAGACACAAAGTGTATCGGGTCAGAATGAATCTGGACACTTTTCTCTTGGTCATTTTAGCTTATAATATAATGCAATTTATTACTAGTGTCATCTGTATGGATGAGCTATAATATATTATAAATATCCTTATATTTATAATTTACTAATTAATTATAACGGTTTATATTTAATTAGCTTGCATTATACACAACAATTAAATATAACATTTTATATTCAATTCACGAATTACATTTAATTCGTTTTAGCTAATATTATTTAATCTGTATTAAATAGCCGTACCATCATTTTACTGACTAACATTTTAGTCAGTAACATCATCACACTGACTAACATTTTAGTCACATTTGACTAACCTTTTAGTCAACAACACTAACTAACTGTTTAGTTATTATTAAGGTATCGATATGATCATTTTCTCAAATAATCACATCTCTCAAACACATCCTTTAGGTGTGACTCTTAGGGACCAGTTGATCACCGCCATCTGTATGACAATAACGTCAAACTTATCTAGCAAGCCAACCGTTATTGATAAACGTTAATCAACTGATTAAATACAAAAAGTACCCTGTGTACCTTTAGAGATTTATATATGTTATTGCACTAACTGTGGAGGACACTAACCCCAACAATATTATCCTTAGCCACTTCTGGTGGAAGGACAATTTTAGTTAATTAGTTGTCACTTTTGACCATAACTGTGGTCAAACTCTCAATGACCTTAACCCTGGTCACATTCTCAACCTCCTTCTATGGGAGAAAAAGTTTAACCAAAACTTATTAGATCGTCTCCGCGATCATATTATCAACTACTACAAGTAGGAGAAAAGATTTACACAAAAATTTAATTTGTAACCGTCTTTGTGGCCACATCCGCGCCCACGTCTCGTACGTGGGGGAAAATTTTAAATTATAAGTCAGATCTTGATGATGACCACTTCTGGTGGAAACAACGATATTATATGAAATCTGATTTAGACCGTCTCCGCGGTCACATCCTCAATCACATCCCGTATGTGGGAGGAAATATTACATTCGCTTCCGGGAATGTCATTATATAAATCTCATAATATTTCAATTAATTTATGTCTCATGACTTTTCTCTTTCAAATCAATTATAGGGAGACAAAGTATATAACTTGTACCAAATATTATATGACAAAATTATAATCATACTAATATAACCAACCAAACATAATACGGAGTAATAATCAAAGTATTCTTACATCAATAAATTACACTATATGATAATACCATTAATACGGATAAAATATTCACAAGTACCATAACTCCGTAACATATACGGAGTAACTAAAAGGAAGTACCAGGCAACACAAGCAAAACCATAACTCGGTAACATATTTCAAGGGCAGAAAAGAATACAGCAAAATATTGCCGACATTAACATATGTTAACAGAACAAGCCAAATAATATTTTATTCTTAAAACGAAGTAATAATAACCATATCCATGCCAAATAAAATTGATACTTAATAATAACCATTTCCATGGTCATGTTTACAATGGAAGCATCCAATACAATATCATATCCTTAACGTCATCTTCCTATTATTAAACTTGTAATCATAGCAAGCAATATTTTATAGCAGGCAAGTAATATTTTATAGTAGGATAGTATATCAATTATCCGTTAATGTAATATTCTAGGCACTTGTATATACAGGATGACAGACATCAATAAGAAGGACAGAACATTATTTAGACTTATTTCTTAGCATAAAGCATCACAATATCATGCAATAATAACATTCATATCAATTGAAGGAATAAATTATTTATAGTATTTCTAGACGGAAATCAACCATTCAACCGATGAAAAACTTGACATATCATTGTATCACACAGAAAACACTGAGACAACTTCATTCATTAGACGGATCATCAAGATACATGCATTATTTTATTGTAGTTTTGTATAACATGTGTTTATATAATCAAAATTATATGAAAGTATAAGAGAATTATTATATTGTTGACTAAACAAAACCAAACCAAACCATAGCATATAAAACACAAATTTCATCAGACAATTATACTAGGTAATAAACACAAACAAATATCCACTTTGAAAGTTATCACATGCTTCAATTCGACACAACTATATACAAAGGTACCATAAATATTTATAATATTAATTCAATGGATCAATTTCTCAAAACTTACACAATTAAAATCGATTAATTTGTGAGTTAACAAAACAGCATGCGGAGAAGTATAGAGGATAGTTGGATACAAACAATTGATTAAGGCATAAAGCATACAAAGAAAGGCAAATAGAAGATAACAATATCAATATATAACAAAAGCACTAATGCATTATATAATAGGCTGAGTAAATTGTTACCGTAAATTGTTGTACAAACTTGTTGCAATATATGGCAAGAGTAGTTACCGTAGGGCACAAACATAACGTGCAATAATACCCAAATCGATGAAAATACCGTCATAAATAGAGACTCGTGCTGATAACGTGTTGTGAATAAGAAAGAATAAGAGAGATTAAGAGGGGATTAGAGAGAATAGGATGTGTGTTATTCATCCTCTATGAGGGTTGTATTTATAGTACATAAGAAATAGGGTTTCACCCAAACCCTGATTGTATTAGATAACTATGGGCTTTAGGCCCGATGGACATCCACACTACTATATGTTTCATAACAGAAATTGAATTTTATGAATAAAAGGTTTTACATTTATTTTTATGAATAGTAAACATAACTTAACTTTTTTGAAATTTGAAAGGCGATATAAATTTTGTGTTGATTTTTATAAAATTTTGAATTGTGTTTCTTTTTGAATTCTAAAGATAATACAACATATTTTATTTTTCAAAATTTTTAAATTTGGACTTAAGAAATTTAGTATTATTTGGCAAAAAAAATTCAGACGTATTTTTATTATAAGGAAAAAGGATGAATTTAATTTAAGGAATTAAATTCTTTTATAATATTGTGTTAAAATAACACGGGGTGTTACATTTACAATATGGTTATAGGTACTCTGTATTAGACAATATTGAAAATATTTTATTAATACTTGATGTTGATATAAATAGTAATAATATATTTAACTTGGAAACTTTGAAGTATCAAGATAATTTTGGAATAAGATGAAATGAGTATGTAATAATTATTTTCTAAGTTTAATTATTTGTTTGCCTTTTAATTCGGGAAAAATACCAAGAAAATCCATCAAAATACACAAACATCTCTTGAGTTCTCATGCTAATCAAATTTTGTGAAGATGAAAAAGAATAGGAATATTTCATATGAATAAAGCAACTTATTAGTGTTTTTGCATGAATATATCAGACCATTATGAACTCTCAATAAACAAACTTTTACACCTTATCTTCCAATATTATACTATCTCCATTTTTAATCGATTATTTAAGGGTGAATGTTACATGTTTTCCCTTCTTTTTTTTTTTCTCTCTCTATACTATCAATAATTGGGTGAAAAGTATTTGAGTTATATTTTTCGTTTTACCAAATATAACCGATTAAAAATCAAGATGGCATAATATTGAAATATACGGTGCAAATGTTGGTTTATTCAGAGTTAATCAAAAGGTTGATATATTTATGAATATCACTAAGAGATTGATTTATTCAAATAAAATATGCTAAAAGAATATGATAGGGGTAAATTATTAAACTACTATTTTAAAAGAAAAGGTAAACAAATAAATAATTACCCATAAAAAAAAGGGTTTTTCTATGATATACTCCTGAGGTTTATCGTTTTCTATGTTATAGCCTCACCTTTTCTATATTTAATTCATGGTGTACCCTTGAACTTTAAAATTTGTCTATGTTATGACTAAATTGTTATTCATCATTGACTTGGTCGTTTATTTAAGTTACTAAATGACTCTTTAATCAAACTGTTTGTTTATTAACCAATTCATTTGCTTATAATAGCATTCGATTATTACACGTTAACATGTCTAATTATATATTAAACGATTAAAAAATCACGGATAAAGTTATTTAATGATTTATGAAACAAATGTTATTTTTCACGCTAAAAAAGCGTTATTAAGAGTGACTTTCGAAAACTTATATTTAATATGGTCATTTGGCGTTAATTGGTAAGAAAAGAAGTTAAACAAAGGACATTTGGAAGAAAAATAGCTAAAGGGAGTTTAAGGATGGTTAATTTGGAGACTAAATATGTAGTTTAGGGGTATACAATAACCAAGTTTTAAAGGTTAGGGGTATACTATGGGATATCGAAAATGTAAGGGTATAACATAAAAAACGGAAAATCTTTAGGGTATACCATAGAAAAACCCTAAAAAAAAAAAAAAATAATAAATAAATAAATAAATAATTGAGAGAGTGGTCGTAATTACTAGCCACGATTAATGTGATGGAATTACCAAGACATGCACAAACAACGTGACTCAGAAAAGTGACTTGTTACTGACTGTTACAACCATTTTTGTAATGGCTGCATTCACACATACTATGACAGAGATCACATGATAATGACTCCCAAGTCTCAACTAATTCACAAACATTAATTTACAATTTTAAATGCTAGCTAATCCATTCCCTTTTTTGACTGATTTATGGAGATTATGCAAATTACCTACTTTGTTTTCTAATTTTGTAACGCTTTGTACATTGTATGCCACATGTCATTTCCTTTCTTATTGCTTGGTCTGTCACCTACTACGAAGTATTATTTTCCACCTAATTTAATACGAAGTACTCCCTAATTTGGATTGGTGCATACATTTGCTAGTTGTGTCACTGTGTATAACTTTTTCCTCACGCAGTTTTATTAGTGACAGAGCACAAATTTTAAGTTAAATAAGTCAAAATTTTTTTTTGAAAGAAACTAAGGGTTAATACTAAATAGAGTAAGATAAAGTTAAATTAAATTAAAACTCTAAAAAATTATACTTTTTCCATCTTAATTAATAATTTAGTTTTATTTTTTGGATACTATTGAAAAAATATTAGAGTCATCAAAATAATACTAGTACGTCACATAAAATTTAGATAATCCGTATCTTGTTAGATTCGTGTTCATGAGTACAGTAAAAAAATATTAAATTTTTTATAATTTTCATAATTATGTTAATCAAGATATTAATATAACAAAACATTTGTTGACAAGTGTAAAAGGTAAACGTGTAATATTAATAAAATATTAATACTATATTTGTACAATTTTTAATAATGTGTAATTATAAATATTGTTTTTTTTATGACGAGGGGGTTGAGTCCCCCGGGTACACGCATTCCCGCACCACCACATGTACCATGTAAGCCACCCCTGACGGAGGCTGCGGTAGCCAAGTGGTGTGCTTTTGGTTGTTTTTATTCTTTTTGGCTCCAGGTGGGATTTGAGCCTGAGACCTCACACTTTGTTGCACACTTAGCTTCCAGGTTAACCCAAATTCCACCTGGGCAACCACCACTTGGTTTATAAATATTGTTGTTCCACATACATTGTTCCATACGAATTAGTAATAATGTGTATGAGGGAGGGAGTACTGTGAATGACTTCCACATGTAAGGTCCCACATCGGTTGAGTAAAAGAGAATTGTTCAACTTATAAACTAAGGGAGTCACTCCACCCATTGTCAATTGGTTTTGAAATGGAATCACCCACTGCACGGTTTATCAAGCGGACATTTTCCTTGTTGCGGGCGTGACCCAGGCCCATTTATCGTTCTTAACAAGTACTTTAAACGTTACAAATGTGTCCATCAAGACTATATAAAGTGCCTAGGAGGGGGAGATTGAGACATACAAAATCACTTGTTTTCCATCAACTAAATTACTAAAAATTATTTGATTTTCATAACAAAATAAAAATGGCGACACTCGTAGCACCTGATCATGCAGATCCAATTGCTGATGCTGAAGCCCTTAGGAAGGCTTGCAAAGGTATTTATCACTCTCTATTTCTCATGCATCATCCACATGACTACATGCTTTGCATAAAACGAGTCACAAAAATTTATTTTACGTCAAATACAATAAATTTTATGTTTGTGAAATTACTCAATACGGGTCAACTTATGTGAGATTTAATAAATTTTACATTTGTAATCAAATTACTTTACATCTCTAGTATTCTCTACACTTTTTTTTACTTATTCAAAATTGTATAAATTATTTACTCTCTAATTTATCTATTTTGTTAATATCATTTAAAACATTTCTCAAAGGATAAGTCAAATGTTAATAGATTATGTAATTACAAATTATACGGTGAGACTGTCTTATAATATGAGACAATGAAAACATAGATACTTTTGATGAATAAAAGTGTTATTTTTCATATGTGATGCGATTACGTTTGAACAGAGTTGTTGTAAATTGACCGCAACAATAGAGTATATAAGTATTAAACGAAAATATTGTCAAATTGACATGTATTAGATAAATTATGTATGTCACCAATAGTATGGTTAAATAATATGAGGGAATAAGAAAATTACAAAATTTGAATAGAAAATAAGAAAATTAGTTAAATTAGGATTAATGATATTATTGATATATAGTGTGTGTCATATCATGAGCTGGGCATAGAATTAATCAATTCTTTGATCCACCATTGTTTTACGGATTCATGTTAGGATGAAACACAAGTTTATTTATGTTTTCTTTCCATGTGAACATTTCCAAACCTACCCTAGAAATCAATGGCGGATCATATTAATTTCTATTTTAAATTATTTTAAGAAATAATTATAAGATCTCATTATACTAATCTGTTAATCTTATTACAAATGAATAATCCATTTAATTTGGAAAAATATTAAAAAAATTTGTTAGGACATTTACATTAAAATAGAAAAAGTAGTACTCCCTCCGTTTCAGTGATTTGTTTACAGTTTGATTTTTTTATGAGGGATTTGAAAGAAGTGTAAACAAATGACTGAGACAAATGGAGTATTATAAATTATCCGTTACCTAAATTATACATTTGTGTCAATGCCAACAGCCCAAATAATGAAAGATCAATTATCATAATTTCAAGTACTCCTTTCATTCCACTTTAATTGCTCTTATTTTATTTTCCGAAGATTTAAGTATTGCTTATGGAAACGAGATAATATTAAAATTATTTTGTTAATAATAAGTACGGAATACTATAAACGTAAATGTGACGTTTAGTTTAGAAAAAAAATTAAAGAGAAAGTGAGGAAATCTAAATTGAGACTGAAGAGTAATGAATTTTATTTTGTTGTTAAAATGAAGGATGGGGAACAGATGAGAAGGGAATCATAGAAGTGATTGGTCACAGAAACGCAACACAGAGGAAGCTAATTAAGGAGGCTTACGAACAACTCTTCGAAGAAAATCTTATTAAGCGCTTTGAGAAAGAACTTTCTGGTGATTTTGAGGTTATTATCCTTCCTTTCACTTTTCTAATTTTATCGACTAACTCTTGTTACAAACGGTCTTTTCTTTACACCAGGGTCATAAATCACTGGACAATTTCTATATTTCTTTTATGATTATTACACTCCTTCATTTTAATAGGTTATTATTTCACCATAATATTCTCATTTTATATTTTCAAAAAAAATTAATAAATATTTATAAAATAATGAAAGTTTAAGTGGATATTTTTTCATTAAACAAATATCGAGGTATGTTGTATACTTAATATATCCTGTTACGATTATAAAAAAAATTACATAAAGTTTGATACTACGGAGTAGTATTTAAACTGTAGTGGTCACGAGGAATAAAATAATATCATCCACGACTATGTTTGCTATCATATTTTTCTGTTGCCAAAAAATGGAAGTTTTTAAATGAGAAAGAGGATAAAATTTCTTTTTAGAAAAAGTGCGATGATTATGGTAAAATGAAGTGGGTAATTGCGGTAGGCATGCAGTGGTTGTGGTGGTTGGGAGAGGGATGGCATGCGATGGGCGGCACATCTGTCAGGGCGGTGTAGAGAGCATTGTGGCGCAGGCGGTTACTTTTGAATAAAATTTTGCTGACGGAAGAGCTATCCCCATAATATCCACACATAAACAATCAACAAAATGCGTCTTTTAGAAGATCTACTCTATTATATTGATAATGTAAGAAAATTCTAATACAAGACGATAGTAACTTCTACGCAATGCAGAGAGCTGTGTACCGATGGATGCTGGAGCCCTTGGAGCGGGAATCTGTACTGGCAAACAACGCTCTTAAGAAATCGGATTACAAAGTTATCATCGAACTCTCGTGCATCCCTTCTTCTGAGGAATTGCTGGCATTTAAACGTGCTTACCAAGCTCGATACTCACATAGCTTGGAGGAAGATGTCGCTTCTCACTTCTCTGGCGACTTGCGCAAGGCAAGCCCTCTTTTAAATTGTTTCATACTTTCTCGGTAATTTTTATCTAATTACTGACGACAAGAAGGTAAAAAAATGGAATTGAAGAAGTATAGACTATATTGTTCTTGTGCAGCTGGTGCTTCTGCTGGTAAGTGTTCACAGGTATGAAAATGAGGTGACAGACCGAAAACTGGCCGAGGCAGAGGCGAAGATACTCCACAATTGTTTCAAGGATAAGGAGTACAACCATGACGAGGTCATAAGGATCCTCACAACCCGTAGCAAGGCTCAACTCGTTGCAACCTTTTATCGCTTCAGGGATGTCTTCGGCACTCCTATCACCAAGGTAAAATCATTTACATACTCAAGGCTGCAGATTTCTGCATTTAGTAACATTTACATAAAATTATCATAAGACAGTTCTGCTATACGATCATGGATGAAATCAAGAAATTATACAACAGTAAGATGACTTTGTTCGATGAAAAAAGCTTGTACTCTTTTATTTTGACTCTTCTTCACTTATTATAATGAGTGATCTCGTAAAAGAGTTCTGCTGATGTAGATAACTCGGCTCTGTGTTTGCAGAGTTTAGCTTCTGATCATGACGAGGACTTTGTATCGGCACTCCAAACCGCAATCAGATGCATCAAATCCCCTCAGAAGTATCTCGAGCGAGTAAGCATTCTATACTCCCTCCATCCCAAGATAAGTGTCCCCATTTCTATTTAATTTTAATAGGAAAGGGGACACTTATTTGGGATGAAGAAAGAGTTCACCAGCTAAACTAACACGGGCCGAAAGGCCTAAAACTGATCCATATCTAAGTCGAACTAATGTGACTGTCGTTTTTGAATCAGGTTCTCAGTGACGCAATGCATAAGAGGGGAACCGATGAGGATGCAATAACAAGGGTGATAGTGACAAGAGCGGAGAAGGACTTGGAGAAGATTAAGGAGCTGTTTTACAAGAAGAATAGTGTGACTTTGGAGCATGCTGTGGCTAAGGAAACTCATGGTGATTATGAGAAATTTCTGCTTACCATTATGGGTAAATAGAATCATTAACCATAATAATTACTGTCATTTCAAATTCTAAGTGTCGTTATTTGTGTCGTTTTCGGGTCATTTTAAAGTCAAATTACCGTGTGCGGAATGTTTTTGCTTGTTTTGAAGGTCATTGTCCTTTGTGTTGTTGTGAACTTTTGATATGTGATTTTTAATGTGAGAGGATTTTTATTTGGTTTATCGTTTTGGGCTCTACTTTAGGTTTTTCAATCGGTTTCTGGTTCGGTATGAATATGATGTGAGACTGACCCATATTTCAAAGACAACAATCACGCATAAACTAGTCTAAATTTCACCGGAATCGACTGATATATTATCCTCACCATATTTCCCCTTCATCTGTGAGTTTAATCGAGCCTTTCTTCTAAACAATCCATGGTATATAATCATCACGCCATTAGACCTCGGCAACAAATCTTAACAAGTGTACCGTCTATCACCACCGCCACCAAGCCGTGTGCACAATATCAACATGCTACAGTTTGGCTTCCCACGTGTTTGTGCATCAATTGCGAAAACACCATGCCATCGCCACTACTTGTAGTCCAATTTGGATACGTTAAGTCATTTCTAGCAACGCCATTCTCATAATCATATCTAGTCCATATTTCACATCGAGGAAGCGGTGAAGATTATTACATGTGACATTCCAATATAGACACAAACCACCGCACTTGACAATAAGTGAATGTGTACTCATTTAGTGACTACGTCAAAAATTATTTGTTTACGGTATATGGATGAAATACACAAGTCATTATTACAAAAAGATATACAATGTATATTACTGTTTTGATATTTTCAGTGACAAAATTGGGCAAATGTTAAAAAAAAAAAAAAAAAAAAAAAAAAAAAAAAAAAAGGTAGACGGTGTTTTGGATTTTATTTTTGAACTTACATTTCTGTACTGAAGACCGGTTCTACAGTTCAGCTGCCTGCCGACTGGATCCTGCTTCACTGAAGCTAATTGGCTCCAAAAACGGAGGGCGATATGCACAAGCAGCGTTCTCTGAGTTTATTTCCAGCCTATTTTCTTTCTCGTCAACCTCGTCATCTTCCTTGGTATTCTACACTAAAGAGCAGTCAATTAGTTCGTTTACCACGAGGTCATGTAACAGTTAAATCGGGAAAGGCTAGCTAAGTACACGACACCTAAACCGACCCAAAACATGGCAGCCTGAGAGATTAAATAAAAAAATTAGATCGAAGAGAAAGGACCTGGATTGAATTGTGTCTGAATGAAGGAAGAAACCGTAGCTTGCAATACTCATTGAACAAGATAGTGAGCAGAGGAAGTGGTATAGTAGCAATAGATGCCCCTGGCTTTGATTTTAATCCGAAAAGACCGATCATAGTGATTTGCATGAGGATCAGAGCAAAAAATATATAGGAGTGAATGTATGGCCAGTATTTTCCACACGTCTCGTAAAATGTTGGATATACGTCCTCGATCTGAAAGCAATATAGACAGTAAGTCTCCCTAAAAAATGGAAGTCTTACGGCAATTTAACATGCTACAAAACTCTTTAAACCAGTAGCGTAAGTATATAATTGAATGCGATAAAATTTGCCATGTAATCCTAATTATTTTATTCGAAGGAAAGAGGGGTGTGAGAAAACAAACCTGATTCATGTATACAGCATAACCTAAGTATAAGTAGCCAACAACAAATGGAAGCAGTAAGGGAGCAACTAGTGCATAAACCATGCCGATTAGGAAGCAGAGGCAAACAAACGGAATAACTCTGAAATAAGGCAGTGAAAAAACATAAGGCGATTTTTTCTTTCCACGAGCAAAAGTATGCGTCTTGATTGTATGCCACGTCAGTAGACCAAGCTGCAGTATCTCCAGTGAGAAACCCGATAGTCCATCTGATAAGATATAAGTGGTGAAGAAATCAGCCTGAAAATGTGAGGTACATTTCGAATAAGAACTCGGTTTCTACACATACAAACATATTATTATTGTAGCGCGGGATGGAAATAGAATTTAAGCAGAAAAAATACCTGGGCTGAAACAGCATGCGCGAGGCGGCTAGGTATATCACCAGGATGACTGAAAGATTCTCCAAGTTCATCGAGCAACGACCCAGACAATAAACTCAAGAAGAAAACATTGGCAACGAGAAAGTAGAAGACCATATTGCAGACTTTTATCTCTGTCTCGCTTCTCGAGGAATACCCAGCTAAATGAGCAATCCCGAGCAATGAATATGGCACTATGTATATAAATCCATTGAGAATTAGACTAGGAAGGTACCCCGTTACAACAGATCTTAAACCTGGTCTGCAAGGAAATTCATTTAGTGAGATGTAACCACATTTGGAACCTTTAGGCTATGACGAAAGCAGGAAAATTCGAGTAGAACATTGATTAAGAGATACAAGTATACAACTTCCCATTTATCGTAGCAGTCATGGGGGGAGGGAGGTAAGTTGAAAGTTGCAGACCAAATTCGAACTATGGTTTTGTCTGAAATTTAACCTTCCCAATTAAAAAGATGATTAAAAAAGCTAAATAAATGATGAAAAATATACGGAGTAACAAACTCTGTTAAATTACATGAAAAAAAAAAAAAAAGAGGCAGATCCTAGTTATAGTTTTGTATTTTTCTCTTGTTCAATGACATAAAGGACAAATCATCTACAATTCTCGAAATTAATAAGTAAACATGAAATTAAACACTTACATTAATTGTATGGCCATGGCTGGAGGAAACCAGTTCTTCAGCTTTTCAAATTTGGCTATTCCTTGAACTGCTGCTACCGGGACAGCGAAAAAAATCGTGAGAAGAGTTGCAGCGACAAAGAATCCTATTTTGTAGAGCAATAATCGCCTAGAAGGTGTTGACAAATTTTTCCATAACACATCTCTTGGTTCTGGGGCTTCTTCGGTTATCCACAAGAAAGGATGTGAAACCTGTTGGGATTGTGCAACAAGTGCAGCTGCAACCCGAGACTTGAAAGTAACGAAAGCAGCAGGTAACTCCTATTGGCAGACAAACAACAAATTACTCGGTTTTGAAAGAGTAGATTGGAACCTGGTTTTATGGGCACATCTCCTCATCGTTACATCGTTTCGCCATTTTATAAACCATTAGATTAAGTAACTAAGTTTAACCTCAAATATTGCTAATACTATGTATTAAATCATCCTGCAGACGGAAGTTATAATACAGTACAGTGAGGCTGTAAGTTAACTTGTACCAATCATGGGACTCCTATTAAAAAGCGATTATCACTTGTTTGGTTTTACTAGAGTAAGCAATCCTGTGGCGAAACATAATCTCAAGCGTACTATAAATTCTCAGATTTCAGAAAATTACAAGCGGCCATAGCCACGAGACTACTTACCAATTGCGCCAACTCAGTTTCATGCCGCATACTGTGCAGAAGACCACATATCTTCTGAAGCTTCTCCTCTTGCAACGCAATTTTTGAGGCATCACCTCTTAATGGTTCCACAAGTGAAATATCCATGTCAAAGTTATTTTGTGGGGACTTCTCCCTCAATTGTTTTATCTTTGTTTGGATAGAAGTGGCACGGTCCTGCATTACACAGTTTAGCGTGTTAAATTAAAATAAAAGTTAAGACACAGTAAAAGTTAATGTGCCATGAATATCTACAACCACCAATGTCATAATTTAAAACGACCATTCTTTTGTTATATATACCACCAACTTGATTTTGCCGGGTAAAAAAAAATTGTTGGCGATAAAAACTAGATAACAAGATTCACCGGAGTCCAATTTCTTTTTCAAAACCACTTCAGAAATTATGTTATACAAATAAATCAACTGCTTCAGCTTGTACATTGAAAGACCAAGCTTAAATCAACTCAAATAATGAGAGTTACACATCTTTTAGGATGGAAAAATATATGTGCTAGAAGATTGATCAATTGAATACTGTTGAAAACTTACCCACAGTAACTCAAGATCTCTCCCATCATATAACATTTGATAGGACTGGAAAGAGTGTGGATAATGCCGAGAAAAGAAGTGATGTACATTGCACCCGTAGTTATTATGTTCAGAGCATACAGGAATCTCTCGAACTAAAACTGTGAACTGGTCAGGTCGATCCTTTACGCTATGGAGACACTGAATCCTCAAACACAAAATCTCTTTATATTCCTGAAGGTCATGCAGCATTATTAGGTGGTGACATGATCTCATTCACCAATGAGGTAGGTAAAAAATTATAATTAAAAGACGCAAGAAAAATAGGAAATAACAGCACTAAACTTGCACCCGTCGAAGAAGCTTTAAGAATTGATGTCTCATATAGCTAAGAAAATATGATCAAAATTCTGTTCTTAGTAACAGTATTGCAAATTTCAATAGGAGCGCAAACTACTCAGCAACAATTTAAACTCCTTAACAATTTCCATTCAGTTTTTAGACTTTGAGCTTGTTGAAGCTTAACACCAAACTACAGTCTATGAACAATCCATCCATACATTACTAACAATTGTTCAATAACAAGGTCGTAACGTATGTCCTGGTTAATCGATGAGAATGGGTGCGTTTATGCACATATTCAGATTCTAAGATGAAGAGGAAAGATCACCTTATACAACAGGTACATTCCATAGAATGATATCAACCACAAGCAAGAAAAGTGTATCCAAAGCCTGTAAAGATAAGTGGAGAGAAGCTTGTAAAGTTTTAATGAAAGGGTTTCTTAGTTTCCTAATCAAGGATGAATTGTGAGGCTGCAAAATATGGGAATCAATGAATCAACAATGTGCACTCGAGAATTCAGAACATACAGATTCTAATTCAAAAATTGCATGTGAAAAAGCCATTATCAACTCGATGCAGCACCCTTGAATCAAAACTACGCACTCTTCAAGCAAGTTTATACAAGCGTATGAAATCAAATTGATACCTATTAGACCCTCCTTCAATATTCGATATGGTAAAGGAATTCATGTAATGTATGCTGCTGGACTCAGAGGCAGGAGTAAAATAATTGAGTGGAAGGAGTACACACAATCCAATGATAGAGCAAACTACAAAGAACCTGATTCTGCAATAGTTAAAAATAACATAGTTAAGCTATAAATAAGAACGAAGATCAAATTACGAGGACTATCATTACAGCATGTAAACATTAATCTGAGAACAACCCAATATGTCATACGTTCAGGAAAACGATCATAAATTGTCACATTTAGATATAGGTGAATTGCACTTACCTATACAATGTTTCACAAAATCATCGAACTAGTGTAGTTCAACAGGTCTCCGCCAAAACGGCCTGACCAAACATTATCCGAAATTGTCTAATATCTGCAAATAACGGGGTCTGATTCTCATGTGTCATGTTCTGGATTCCTCTCACAATATATCATCAGACCTTTTACGTAATGAATTTGTATTACAATTACGTCTTGAGAGGATTTCTACAAAATTAACTTAGGTATGAATTGCAGTTATAATCCTAATACTAATACATTGTGAATAAAAAATACGGAGTAATACTCTTATTTCTTCTTAACGAATAAGTCTTGTGTGACAAACTTGAGACCCGTCAATGCAATATTATGATATTATCAGAAGACCTCTTTACAATGATGAGTTTGCTTCACGATTACCTTACTGAGACATTTTTTTTTTTTTAATTACTCCCTACGTTTCAGTTTTTGTTTACCTTTTGATTTTGGGATTCAACATAGACCATTCCCTTTATTCAAAATTACTATTGAATATTTAATTTAGCTAATCCTCCAAAGTCATGTAGCCAAAACTGACCTCTTTCCAAATTGGTACCAGTAATAATTTTTGACCAACTATATAATTACACAAATAAAACCCCTTGGATTTACGCTAGTTCTAAAAACAGGCAAATTCTCAATTAATACGGACTTTTTCCTTTTTAACTTAAGACGAGATTATATTACCATTTTATAGTAAAATATAACTATATAACTGCAAAATATTCTTATTTATAGTTTTATGTCTAAAATTGTAGTTAAAGACTTACAGTCACATTGTTATTATGGTAACATTTTTATCCCAAAGTAGTTACATTTTTTACAAATTCGTCACATTTTATGTGCCAAAATTACCATACTAACCTTCCCTAGTTCAACCAATTTGTAATCCTCAAAATTCAACATTGTAAATTAATGATTCACTTAATACTTTCAAGATAAACATCTCTATAAGAATTTGGAACAAACAAATTGGCACTCTGAAATCCTAAAATGTACTCTCTCCAATTCAATTCAATACTCGTACATACAATGTTTGACGCTATTCATTCGAGGGTAGAATTTTTCGGATTTTCATACAATGCAAATAAAGTATAGCATACATTATCGTTACAAACGTGAAAAAGTAAATTTATAGAGTGAAAGGGATTAGATACCCAAATTTAAAGAGGCGAATAATGATGAGAGCGTCGAGGCCAGAGTGGCGGAGAATATCGTCCTCGGGCACACGAAAAGCGCGGGAAATCCAAGAAACAGACGGAAGGAGGCGGCAGAACGAAAACCGCTGATACGACGGCGGAGGTACGCGGTGGTGAAGGCGGCGGGCGAAGTAGATGAAAGCGGTGGAAGGCTGTTTCTTGAGGATGGAGAAGAGAGCAAGCACCGCCATTGCTAAACCTATGTTAATCGCCGCCGATGCGAGTAGTCCTTGCGGCGTCATCTGCGGCGATGAGAGAGAAACCGACGGAGGTGGTGGCCGGTGGAGTTACGGAAAGTGTGGTTTTCTGGATGATAGTTAATGGTGTTTTTGGCTTTTTAGAAATGTCGTGGAGGTTAGTTAGAAAGTGTGTGTGTGTGTGTGGGGTACGGCATTTTAGTAGCGTGGCATCAATTTGTTACGCCTCTGCACCGTGACAGTTTATGTGTCAATGCAGAGCGGTCAAAATATCAGTCAATCCAATAAATAACCCAAAACTGATTTGTTAATGGTTGGAAGTAACGTTAACTAGTATTATGCCCGTGCAAATTGTATGGGTATGTTCTTTGTAGAGTTTAAGTGTGAAAATACAAATAATAGTTTAGGGTGTTGTTCTTTCATGTACATGATTTATTCAATCATATACACATTTTTCCATTTTATACCCTTTATATTTTACAATCTCTCCTACTCTTTCTCTCTCTTGTTTATCTCTCTTTTCTCTCACTTTTTTTTTTTTTTTTTTACTTGTACATTTTTTTTACTCATTTTTGTACACATATTTACTCATTTTTGTAGACTTGTTTTTACTCAATTTCGTACATTTTTTTAAATAAGTTTTTTTATTTTAGTAAAAATATTAAAATATAAATTATAAAAAATAAACCATTAAATTAATTCACTAAAAACAAAAAAATAAATATAAAAAGTCAAATATTACACTAAAAAATAAAAAAAGACAAAAAGAAAAAAGAAAACCAACAGCAATACGGTGTAGGTGTACGCCTCCAATCCCCAGCCCCAACGAATCACTTTTTTGCCGGCGCCGGCGTCGACACTGGCACGTACCACTATATGTGTCGACTTTATTCGGTAAAAGGGTAGATTATCCGTCATAATTGTTTTATTATAGTAAACAATGCAATATAATTGTAAATATAAAAGAGAGGAAAAATTGTAATTGAAAAGAGATGAAGGGTATTGAATGGAAAAATTAAGGTAAAAAGTGTACAGGAATGAGTAATTATATACATGAATGAGTAATGCCGTAAGTTTAATGCGTCTTTTAATATGATCAGATGTGTATATGTATCCTGTAAAACACTTAACCAACCAAATTATAAGACTAACAACCATAAATGTAGAAAAATTCAAAGCATTACAAAGTTTTTTAATAAAAAGACAATAAGATGGTAAACGGTATATAATATCTCAAAGATTTCTTTATAAATACGTTATTTGTTCTATTTAAGATCTATTTTTAACTGGCGCAAATCATAATTTTCAGATCGTTATTAGTAGTGAATCTTGAAGAGCGATGACCGATAATAAATGAGTTTTAAAAGAAGTTCATAAAGGACGTCTTTTGAAACGACCAGTATGAATTATGTTCACCTAAAAAAGAAAACCATATGACAAATAATAATTTTATGCCCGTGCAAATTATCATTATTTTATAACAATTGTAAGCTCTTGTAATTGTATACCCGTATAAATTGCAAAAAACCTATTTTTTAAAATGATAAAAATTATCATTATTTCATTATGCCCGTGCAAATTGCACGAATATGTTTTTTTTTTTTTTTTTTTTTTTTTTTTTTTTTTTTATGAAATTTATGTAAAAGCGTATGAATAATGAAGTCGTTGTATAATAAGTTTTGATGGGTGACAAGGCTAAAGTCGTATCACCTAAGTCAAAATAACCTAAAGTCAACTAACAAGGTAGCTAGTGGCAGTAGAGTCGAATCCACAGAGAAACGGGCAGTCAATAGGATGCTCAGCTAAAACTAGGTCAATCTCAAGGTAATAAAAACGGTGTTTTGGGAGTCTAAACTAGGAACAGCGAATAAGATGATATAAAAATATGTAAAAGGGAGATTAGGGCATCGGGATCAATGTGACACTGATTCAGGAACTCAACTCAAAAGGAAATATAAATCAACTGCAGCTATGCAAGTGACTAGGTTTAGGAAAACGCTCTCTCGAGTCAATTTTAACCTTAAGCAAATTTAGCGGGCTCTCGCAACTTACTAAACTTAACTTATCAAATACGCGTGAGTCTAGTTTCAATTAGGCTTTCGATCTTAAACTGAAACAACCTAAATTCAATTCAATAAAGGCGTCCCTAAATTCAATTGATAATAAAACGCGTAGGAAGAAATCAACTTGCACAAGTTCAATCGAATTAAGCAATTAAAACATGTTCCTGAACCAATCTCACAATCATCCTAAACCCTAATTATAAATTAGCTACGCATAACGGAAATCAAAACCAAGCAATGATAAGAAGAAGACATGATAAAAGAAATAATTGCAATTGAATTAAACCTGGAGTTTTACGGAGTACCGACGGTTGCAAGCGAAATCAATCTTGAACTAAACTAAGAAGTTTGAATGTTTAATGAAAGAGAGAACTAAAAAAAGCAGTAAAGTAAAAACCTAAGTAAAATAAAGGCTAAGATGTTCTCTCCCGAAATTAGGTCTTTTTATATAAGTGCCAAAATAATAAAACTCGAAAATAGGAAATTCGGGGCGTCAGAGCACGGGAGCCGGCCGGCCGGCTGCCGGTCCACCAGACCGGCCGGCCTGCTTGGTCTGGGCTGGCTCAGCTCTTGGGCCTCCTTGTGACTTTGGGCTTTTATATTCTCTTTGGGCCATTATATTCTTCGTGGCCTCTTGTCTTTTGGTCTCGTAAATGAACTCCGAGCTCCTGCGTGAGCTCGAGCCTGGTCTCGTAGTCTCAAATCTCGATCAAGCTCCAATTGTCTCGGGTTTTGGCTCAAAACCACCAAAACCTGCAAAATGTAAATAAAAGGCAGCAGTATCGAGAAATATAACAAATAGCTCATAAGATCATAATGAATACGAACAAATGCAAGCTAAATGCGACTAAACCGGGGGCATATAATCAATATAAATAACATGTATCAAACTCCCCGAAACCAAACCTTTGCTTGTCCTCAAGCAAGAAGCGTCGGAGAAAATCAAAGTGACACGAACTTATCACGTTAGTATCTCAAAGTTGACGACCTATGCACATAAACTTACAAACCATAGACTATTTCACCGAAAATAGAGCACAGGTCTCAACCATTCACACCACATCGTAATTACTAGCCTCTAACGCTTTCGTAAAAATAAAACTTACGATAATTGAATTCAAGCAAGGCCAACCAAGCGTACCACTTTCCGTTCCACCTTTCTTTCCACATCATTCCATTTTTTTTTCCTTCTTTTCTTCCTCTTTTTTTTTTTTTTTCAAATGTGGAGCATCCCTCGTATGTAATACCGTTTAGCTTGACATTCACTCGATAAAGATCGTGCTCGGGTAAACATATTTCCTTAAGGGTTACACCATTGCTCATACTCTCGGTCGCAACCAAATTCATGGCCACTGTGGTTACTCAAATCAATGAGTCCCCTCCGAAAGCATCGAAGCATTGTTCCATCATTATTAGCATCCATCCATTTCATAACACAAGCCAACTTTCCAAACATTCCACAAACCATTGCCTCGCAAGAATACCAATATCGAAACTAAAAGAACGAAAAGCGATAAGAATTAAGCAAATACAAGTGGGCTAGTGTTTGAGGCTCGCAATCTATTAATAGGAAACAAACATACAGTGCAAGTTACGACGATAGATATTCGACTCGGAGATGCTAAAGATCAAAGTTAGCGCACTAATCAATTCTCCAAACTTTACAATTCAAACCAAAAAGACTCGTATTTTTGTAAATTTTGAAATTTTTTCAATTTTTTTGGATTTTTTTCAAATAAATGCACACAAAACGAAATGCAACTAAACAATTAAGCGCGAAAGTGCTTCCCTCCCCCAAACTAAATCACACATTGTCCTCAATGTGGAAAACAGCACAACCACACAGCAGATAAGGACAAATAATATACGGGGTAAGAAAAACAGAGCGAGAAAAGAGGGTAATGGAAGCTCACATTATACAGTTGGAGCTCCCCCAAACCGAAGCGAAGCATGGAGTGCTGTGGAACCCGGGAACCGCGTCGAGGGATCCAACTCGGCGTCTTGCTTAAGGGCGGATTTTAAAGTTAAAAAAGATTAAGTTGGAAAAACCTTTAAGAACTGTTATGGAGTCGCCACCTAATTATCGTGGAAATTAGGAACCTGCTACCATGTTCTAAGTTAAAAACATGTCCTAGATTTTGGAGCACGCCGACACCCCTAGATCTAAGGTTGTGAAACCAGATTGGATTCGGGGTGAGGGTACTTTAGAAAAAGAGTTAATTCAAATAATGATTTATGAAAACCTTTTAGAAAAGCCTATGTAAAAATAGCCTCTACTGACCTAGAACAATCCTTGTAAGATGATATTTGAGCTAATGTTATCGCTACGTACAAGTGCGATAAGTTTGTAAAAGAATGCAGATGCAGATGCAAAAAGATTGATTAAAACCCTCAGTTTAACATGTTTAACTTGTTAACGAATACGGTTCAGTTAAAGGTCGAATTCATTGTTTAAGTTGATTTTAATGCAAAACAAGAAGGTGCAAGATGCATGCAAATAAAATAAAGTTCAATTGTCCATTGGTTTATTTTATAAGGGTCGGTTGCTTATGCGACTTTGGCGTGTCATCGGATATGGAGTGTACCCGAAGTAAATAGAACACTTGGAGTGCAAGCGCGCTGGGTGCCAAAGCCGGGGTTTAGAGTGTAGTCCCCTTTGTTAGTCCATAGAAAATAAGAAAAAGCTTTGATCCAGGTGGATCGGTACCTACCTTGTCCTGACGCTTCAGATCTGGGCAGAGCTTCGCTTCTTGAACTTAAAAGGAGGATGAATTCAACACGGGATGGTGTGTTGAACTCAAGGATTTGAGTGCTTGAGGCTTTGTGAGTGTTGAAGTGTGTATGATGTGATTTCTGGGTGAAAAAGTTATGTTTCGAGGTCTGGTATAGGGGGGTATATATACTAAAAACCTCGGAGAAATTAGGAAACTCGGGGATAAAAACAAGCCAGGAAACCGCATAGCCTTATGCGGTTGCCCACCCAAACCGCATAAGCTTATGCGGTTTGAAGGTGTGGTTTTTAGTGTAGTTTCCTAGTTCCGGTTTGATAAAATCTTAGAAAGATTACGGGATAATCCTTGCTTGCTCGCCAAGGAAGAGACCTGGGATACTTCTGAGATATTTTGATGTTCAGGGCTTTGGAGTGCGGGCCAAAGGCTGGGTTTGGGCTCGGTTTTGGGCCCGAGACCCGTAAAAATGAAAAGGGTGTATTTGCATAGTTTTTGTGAAATAAGGTAAGACGTGAAGCCGTATTTTGTGTAAGAGGGGGCTAAAGGGGAGATTTAGCCACCGGGCCTAAATTTAGGAATTTAGGAATGCTGAATTAGACCTTGTTAATGTAAAAGGGCTAATTGTAGTGCAAATGCGAAGCTCATGCCAAATGAAGCGGGACAAGGACCTAGCTAGACTCCAAATGGACAAAATGAACGTTTATTTAAGTGTGATGTGAAGCGACCTAAATCATTTTAACATTTAAAACGACTCAAAATGAATTCGACATTAGTTAGAACCGTTTAGTTAGCGTTAAACATGCGTAATAAAAGTCCGTGTTACATCACAGGGTTTTGTTTGGGAGGGTACGGATATGGGTATCCACAGAGCCCCCGCTTGATCGAGCTCGGACTAGGCGCTAGTCAAACTCCACGACCATATCCAGGACCATTACGGTCTCGTCTGATCGGAGCAAGCATGTGTCCATGGGTGAGACGAGGACTTCGAACCGGGCTAAACGGGGAGGGGCGTGCACATTTTAAGGACTTGGCGGTCCGTGCATGTTATAAGGGCCTGCCGGCCTGCTGAATGTCTTCGTTGTGCTTGTTGTACTGTCGATGCTTTTTGCTGATACCGTTGTGTGTGTTGAAATGTAAAAGGGGCTAATGTGCAGGGTGTAACAACCTGGTTTTTAGTCGACTTTATTTACTAAGGCGGAAATTAATTAAGTCTTAAACCAGCGTGATTAATTATAAAATAATACCCAAATGTTACAACATCGTTCAAGAGTTGAATAAAACAACTCTAAATACGGTAATTTAAAAGAGTAGCGTTGTATATATTACATCTCTCTCGAAAGCAAACCAACGTAAAGCAATAAAATATAAGCTGGTCCCGTCCTAAAATCCAAGCATCCGGTCCACGCTTTTCCTGCACAATAAACTGTTGGGGGGATGCATTGACAACGATGACTAGCTATGCTCATACTTACCCTCGATTTCAATTACTTTGGTTTAATATTATCGCTTTATAAACATAACATTATGATAAAAACGTAAACATGCTTATTACAAATAGCATATAAAGACATATAAGTCATAATAAGCATGCGGTTTAAAGCGATAAATCATATAAGCATGATATTCAGTTATGAAAGCAATTAACATATAATATCATAGCAATAGTATCACAATAATTCAACAGGATTACAAAGCGATATCAGATCGCAAACAAACATACGTATTGTAACATTCACGTCATGCAGACTCGATTCAATTCAGAAAGTTGTGGTCTTTAGTTTTCAAGATGGTACACACTCATTCTCATTTAATCATACAACAAACAACACATATCGCTACGAGCCTGACCCTTTGAGTAGGCTATTGTACTCTAGTCGCTTGCATCTCACTACCATAGTGCAGCAACTTACTCGACTCGTAAACCACGCCGAATACTATAGTACTTGCATCTCATCTTCTAGTGTTCGAAATGATTCGAACTTCAGATACAATCTCGTCAAGTAATCTTTACGCAGGGTAAGAACGAATGCTAGTGTCGCGCCCACTAAGAACGAAACACCGCAAGGAGACAGAACCGCATAATCGCCTGAATCCACAAGGCCACGGGTGCCCTGATAACTTTAGCGAAATAGGGGAATAAAACCCTAGTCTAGTACATGTACAATAGTATCCAATTTAAGAATGAGCTATGCTATTCATAGAGCACCTTAACTCAGGATAAAACGACTATTTCCTAAAGCCTGACCCATCAAGAGTTGGCATATTCTTTATCTTGTACGGCAATGGCGACCGCTACAAGACTATCTTAAACCCACTTCACTTACGATTGACGTTTTCATATCGGAGGCTCAAGCGTTTGACCTTTTATTTAACTTACTCAATGTTTATTATTTATTTGATATTTACATATCCCATGTTACTAGACTCTCCTAGTCTCAGCGTCAAACGTTTTATTTGAATTGTAGGTTTCATATGATCACATAACACGTTCGTTTATTATTTGAGGTGTTGTTAATTATTAACGTTTTTAGATTTCTAACTTGATATGTTTATTAATATGTCAAATTTTATTTAAGTGTTTTTCAAACACTTTAAGTCATTTACTTATTCATTTTCAATTTTCTATACTTAGTAAAATTTTCAATTATTTTCAATATTTTACTATTCACTTTTCACTATTCACTATTCACTATTCACTATTCACCGTATTTTATACGTATTTTTATACGTATTCGTATTTTTATACTCCGTATTTTATACGTATTTTTATACTTATACGTATTCCTATACTTGTACGTATTTTTATATTTATACGTATTTTTATACGTAAGATATTTTAGTATAATACTAAACTTTTTTTTATTTCCTAAGTATAAATTTTCTAGTTTCAAAGTTGTTAAGTTCGTTTTGTACTTAGTGATTTATGGAAATATTTTAAAAGTCTAGTTTTAAAAACGTTAAGTTCGGTTTGTAAAAAGTGATAATGATATTCATTTTAAAATTCTAGTTTTAAAAATGTTAAGTTCGATTTATAAAAAGTGATAATGATATTCATTTTAAAATGAGACTTAGTTAATTTTAGTCGTCTATTAACAAAGGTTAGTGATTTTCATCTTAAAATAATAGTATCGTGGATGATTCATTTTAGTCCGTAAGTCCAAGTTCAACAGTCCAATATGCAAAGGCGGTAGCACACGATTTAGTTCATTTTGATAACGGTTACGTATTTTTATCGGTTTATAATATTTCATTTATAACTAAATCGATTTATACAAAATTTCAATTCTAATAACTATTAAACTTTAGTGACTTAGTGATAATTTCATTTTAGTCAATTTTAGTCAATTTAAATAGGAATGTCGTGTGGTATGTTTATATGTTACAAAATTGATTTATTTCCTTTAATTTCTTAATTCTAACTTATTAACTATTAATTAAATTATTTTAACAATAAACTAAAAAGTGATAAAAATAATTTTAACACTAAAAATGGAGGGAATGCCGTGAGCAAGCCTATGGTGTTCCTAAAATTTCATTTTTCAATTTTATCGGTTTTTAGCTTAAAGTCTTTGTATTTTAATTATTCTAATTATACTAAAACGGATTAAACTAAAATGAAATTTACTAAACATTTCATTTATATTTATGAATAGTGTTTTTCAACACTTTAATTTTCTAACTTTTTAATCTAAATGATTTATAATGTTTTAAGTTGTTTTGTATCATAATACTAATAATATATAAAACAATAACTAATCATAAACACAAAATATTAACAAATATAAAATAAAACAAAATCAAAATGAACAATAATGATGAACATCAACATGAAGATCATATAAACACACATGAAGATCATAATAAAGTTCAAGAACACCATTTATGATTTTAACAACTTATAATTTATTTTCCTAATTTAATTTTTTTTCACATGATAGCATCCATTTTACTAACTTAACACTACATATTATTTACAAAAATTAAAAGTGAAAACATGTTAAAAAAAATGGGAAATGTCGAGCCAAATAGTACACCTACATACAATTTTTATTTTCGATTTTAATCACTTTAACTCATTGTTAATATTTCACATAATTTTTATATGATAACACTACTTAACTAAACATAACTAAACATAAAAATCATATGAACATAAATTAAAAATGCTCAAAATTAAATTAACTAAACATATTAAAGTATTACTACAACTTAACTAGTATTAATATTACTTATTTATTATCATTTTATTATACTTCACATATCATCCAAGTACACATAAATGATGTTTAAACATATTTTAACATAATAATCATACTCATAAAACATATAATAAAAATCAAATTAATTTACAAAGAGGTTAAAATAAGACAAGGCTAGTCACCTTATTAGGATGTTAATCGTCGAGGATCTAAAATAAATTTTAGATCGGATTTTTCCTCACCCATAATACCCATTATCTCCACCCAAATAATCCAAGTAGTTAGCTTCAAAAGACCCACTAATATTACTAGAATACTTATGAATTATTAAGGAAATATTATATGGTTTATTTTAGAGGTTTTTAGGAAGAAAAACAAAAGAAAATAAAGGGAGAAATGGAGGGCATTTGCTACGGTCAAAATGAGACAAGTATGTGCTCATTTTGATCTTTAACACTTGTGAAATAATTGTGTTAAAGTCTACTTAGTTTAGATGTTAAGTTAAATTTCATTTAAATAAAGTTTAATTAAAAGAAATTAGGGAACATCCTAATTCTAATTGGTTAATAAAGTCTTTGAAACTATTTGGCATTAAAAATGTCTCTTTGTTGTTTTAAAATGTTTTTCACGAAATTAATCAGTTTTAAAAAGTCGGGTGTCAAAAGCGATAAAAGTTAAAATGTGCTGTTTTGGCGATTTTCTGAAAAGTATTCATTTTATAATTTTAAGACTAAAATATTTTATTTAATACTTTAGAAAAATTTTAAAAGTGACAGGAATGAAAATGGTAGTATTAATGTAGTAGTATCGTATTTGTACGTATTTTTATTAAAGGGTATAAACTATAAATTTAAATACAAATAAAATAAAAGTGATGATGATAAATATAATGGTGTAAGTAATGTGTAAGAAAAATGGAAGAGGATAAAATTTGACTAAGGAAAGTCAAAAGTCAAAAGTCAAATTTTCGGGCTTGATTTTTCATTTCTCGAATTTTACGATTTGCGCGATCGCAGAAAGTCTCAAAATAAAGGATATGATCTTAAAATAGTGTTTTGAAATAAAATCGGAATTAAAAATAAAAATAATTTTCGAGAGGGTATTAAAACAAAAATCGGATCCTAATCCTCGAAATTTTGAATAAAAATTTCCTAGGTAGAAATACTTATTTTTTTCGTTGAATGTTATAGATTTAAAGAATTATATTTAGCCGTCAAAAATTTAAGTGATTTAAAATAAGTGTGACTTCAAATTTCGACAATATTCAAAAGTGTTAGTTTAATAGAAAAAGAATAGTAATTAGTTATAATATAATATGATTTATTAAAAATAAATCAAAATGATTATATTTTTTATTAAAACTTGATGTTAAGTTTGCCTCTTCAAGAAAAATGGAAGAGGATAAGATTGTTTGATTTTTGATTTGCGTGTTTGAAATTGTTGACCCGAATTTCAGAGACGGGAAAAGTATAAGTGTTCATTTTTATAAAAATTTGAAATGTGTTTCCTTTTCAATTCTAAAGATAATACAACAAACTTTATTTTTCAAAATTTTTAAACTTGTACTTAAGAAAATTTAGTATTATTTAGCGAAAAAAAAATTCAGACACATTTTTATTATAAAGAAAAAGGATGAATTTAATTTAAGGTATTAAATTCTTTTATAAAATTGTGTTAAAATAACACGGTGTAACACCCCGTGTTTTTATTAATACTAATTAATTACTTTAACAAAATTCTTAAATTAAAATTTATATAATTTAACTTTTATTCGATTACTTTAAAAACGCGGCTGAAAAATTTCGATTAAATAAACTTTCTCCAATACATTTCTAACTAAACCTACTTGATTTTATATTAATCTTTATTATATTTTTATTTCTAAAATACGTGCCGAATTCAAACTTTACTTACGTTACCATTATTAAATTTTATAAATTTGAATTATATTTTAAAAAGCATTACTCTCATAAAAATTTAGTTTTTATGGAAATAATCTTTCAAATAAACAGACCATTTGAAATTTTACGAGACCGTAATAAAATTTATAACTGACAACTTTTATACATTTATATTTTCAAACTATAAATTTTATAATATGAATAATGGAATTAAAATTTACAACGAAATATATTATACATAATATATTTTATAAAATATAAAGATTTATAAATAAGAACGAATGAAACAGAGCAAATCGGAAAACAGACCCAAATATACTCCATCTATGTCGGTACACATACTCCACTCATTTTAGATATTTTCATGTTAAACTTCCTCCACACACCTTATATCCCCTTTTCACTTTCATTTGTTTTACTGGTTATTATTATCTCCCTTTTCTTCTCATTTTCCCCCTTATTCTAATGCTCCATTAAAACAAACCACAACCTACAACAACAACATCTCGACAATAATAATAATAATAATAACAATAATAATAACCAACAACAACTTCAACAGCAAACACCAACGACAACAATGTCGACTCAAACAACAACAAACACGACAACCATGGCAACGACACAAACAACAGCAGCAGCCCACGACAACAACCACGGCCACCGTCGCCTCTGACACAGACCACCACCGAGCCGCCTGGAGCACCATCATCTGCCACCACCGTGTCTCTCCTCTGCTCTTTTCCTCTTTTCGGTTTCGATTACGACGCCGGAGTTGAGCCTAGCAGACCACCGTGAAGTACCACCACCGATGTTCCAGCCACCGTCGCCGGAGCCAAAACCGACAACACCAACGGCCACCATGGCCGTGCTCCTCCTCGAGTTTCCCCCGTTCTTTTCCCCTGTTTTCGGCATCTCTCTCCAGCCCTCTTCCTCTGTTCGCTCGCCGGAGTTGCCTCGTCGGATTGCCACCAGAGGACTCATGCTGTGCATCACCTCCGACGACTTTGTCGAGGACCATCGCCGCCGTGTTGTCAATCTCGAGCTTCCTCCTTCTTTCCCCTGCTTGTCTTGTCTGCCGTGCTCTCTCTTCTCACCTCTTCCCTTTGCCGTGATCCGTTTTCAGGTCACCGGAGTCGTACTCTGACCACGGTATTTTTCACTACCAGTAAACTCTTCTTCTCCCTCATTCTCTTTCATTTTTCAGTTTACAATTTTATCAAATTCAATCTTTAATTCTTTTAAGTTACGTACTCCTGTGATTAACTACTCTCGATGATCTGTTCATTTTCAACCATTTAAATTCATCGATAAGTTCGATTCAATTCAATTCTAATTTTCCCTTTTGTTCCCTGCTTGTTACGTTCAATTGCCAAGGATGATTTCGAATCGGAGCTGTCATGGACTGATTGGGCTCGTTGGGTTGTATGAGGGTCATGATGTCGATGCCGATGACGTCACAGGCTAATGAAGCCACCGATGAAGACAAGTCTAATGATGCTTGGAGCTGCTACCTAAGTTGGCTTCACTAGTGCCGACTTTGGTCCATGTGAAAACGGGTTTGGATTTATTTGGAGGCCCTCTGTTCGTGAGCCAAATTTAAGGTGCTCCCGCACACTATAATTGCTAAGCACTTACACCTAATTGATTATATGTTATGTTTGTATGTGTGTATGAATTAGTATATCACTTTAGTATTGCATGACTAATTACAAGGCAAAAATCGAAAAATAAAAATTGTGTAGAACATGTAAAAACCCACGGCCACCCTTCAATTTTTCACTTAATTTTTCGTTTTAATTTTTGTAAATTACATGCTTAAAATACTTGTAATAAAATGAACATGAAAATATAGTTAGTTTATGTTTTAGACTAAAAATGAATTTGTTATGAAATTTACATGTTTTGAAGTGTTTAGTTGTGTTCTTGAAATATTGTTATTCTTGTGTTTGAAATGATTTTTTTTATTTATGTTTGTTAGTGTTTTGTAAATGATTTTCACCTTAGTTAAATACATAAATGATATAAGGTAAATTAGTTGTTGAATTAGAAGTATAAAAATCAAAAATAAAAATTAGAACATATACATACATATACACGGCCATTTTTATTTTAATGGACCAAATTTTAGTTTTAATTTTTCTAAATAACATATTATGATTAGTTTAGTTAAATTAGACTTGTATGAAAAATTTGAGAAAATTATATAAACATATGAAAATTTGACTAAATGATGTTCATATGAAAAATATTAGAAACTCATCACATATTCATGTGTTCATCATATGTATGCCTATTTTGATTCATAATATTTTTAAGTTTTTATTTAATTGTTGTTTAAATACATGGGTGATTAAGTGAAATAATGAATATATAAGTTAAATAGACTAAATCACTAAATTATAAAAGTTAGAAAAATAAAGTGTCACAAAATCACTATTCATAAATGAAATAAAATAATTAGTGAAAATCGTAAACTAGTTAAACCGCCTTAGTATAATTTAAATAATTAGTTTATAAAAACTTTAAGTCAAAAAACCGATAAAATTAGAAAACGAAAATAAATTTCTATATAATAGAAGGCCACGGCCTTGGGTACATTTTTGGACCAAATTTGATTTTTGTCACTTTTTATTTTTATCACTTAAGTAAATTTATTAGTTAAAGTAATGAATTATTAATAAAAACAAAAAAAGAAATAAATAGCTAAGTAAAAAGGGGCTACGGTATTCCCATATAAATTGGATCAATTTTGATCAAAATGAATTTGTCACTTAGTCACTAAAATTGATTTGTAATTAGGATTATATTAGATTGTGAAATGAATCGTTAATAAAAAGAATCAACGAAACCGATTAAAATAAACGTTACACGTATTAAAATGAACCATCTCGAGTGTTACTACCTATGCTTAAATTTGGATATGGACATACGGACTATTTAAAAATGAACTACGACAACCTCGCTAAAAATAGAAACCGTTAAAAGGAATTTAGCTAAGTATATGACTAAACATAACCGAGTTTCGCTTTTAAAATAATATTTCAAATCACTAAGTACAAAACGAACCTAACGACTTTAAAACTAGAAATTATACTTAGAAAATAAAAATAGAACTTTACACTTAGATTAAAAAGTCTAGATACTTTTTAGATATTTGTAGAAAAGCTAAGTATAAAAATTAAAAAGAAACTAAACAATTAGAAAATCTAGTTACATTAACTAAATCACTTAAGTTAATCAAATAAAATATCTTAAGTATAAGAATACAATACGTATTTAAATACGTATAAATACGAAGTATAAAAATACGTACAAATAGTAAATACGATGAATAGTAAATACGATGAATAGTAAATACGATTAATAGTAAATACGATGAATAGTAAATACAGTGAATAGTAAAATAATGAATAGTGAAAATATTTAAATTTTATGAACGGACTCAAAATAAATATATAAGTCTTTCTATGTATTCTGCTTATCTGAAGAACTGCTAGAACTAAAATTTCATTATACAAAGTTCGACGATATAATTAAGTTACAGAATTATCATTAGCTACGATTGAACAAGGAAATAAGATTTTGAGAAATGAACTACTTGAATAAAATACTTGGATTGTTCGCCATGTCGCGACTCTTGAATTCGAAGTTAATGAGGTAGCCGTCTATGGGGACTTTGGCTCCCTCCCAGAGTTGCTAAAGGCGATCTAATATTTTTATATAAAGTATTATTTCGGTGCGGGATATACAACCTCAGGGATGGGGCATGATTGATATCTCCGTGAGCCCATACTACGGTAATTGGAAACTCCAGCCCCACCCGGGGGTACCCGTCTAAGGTGATAGTCGTATTATTAGGGGACTACTTACTCGAGGGCGAGTATGATACGAACCTATCTATAGTGGTGTATGCATACATTAGACTCGGGATTTGGCTGTCCTTATCGCTTTAGGTATCTCTAGCCTGTCAGACACGTCCGCTTTGTCGGCCCTGATCGCTTCTGCGCGGACGTCTAGCCTGTCAGACACGTCCGCTTTGTTCGGCCCTGATCGCTATTGCGAAATTACGTCTGCATGCTTCCGCCTCGCTAACGAACATTCATTAGTTAACGTATGTTGAGTGTATTTCCTTGTCTTGTTTTGATTGGTTATTGTCTGAATGGCATGATTTCCTGAGTCTTGAGATACGAATTGCTTGAGAATGATTTTGTGTGAGTATTTGTACGTTATGCGATTTGATTTAAACTCGTGCCTGAATCATCATGATTTCCTTATGTGTTACATGCCTAATTGCTATTTGTTTTTATTTATTTATTTCCTTTATATAATGTATACGTTTTAGAATTGCATGTGTCGAAAGAGTGTTGCGGGAAAATGATAATATATAAACACGCAGGTACCCCGAGACCAACGCTATTGAATGCTGGGGAGAGTTTACCTTTATTTTGTACTCCTTTTTGAGAGATTGTAATCAAATAACTCTGTTTATCTTAAACTCATATTATGTATATAGAGTTTGTAATACGATAACAGCTGGTTTTGTAATATATAGACTTAATTAATTTTCCGCCTTAGTTTAATTAAAGTCACGAAAAACCGGGTTGTTACACACGGGGTGTTACAAACCTACCCCCTTAAGAAAAGTTTCGTCCCGAAACTTGAATAGAGTGGATAACTGCTCGCAGTTAGACAAGGCAGTTAGAGAGAATATCAAAATTTTACAATTTTCGATAATGACATTTTATTTTGGTAGAATAACATTTTTCATAATGTTTCGAATTTTTGAATTTTTATAAAGGTGTTAGATGGAGTGGAAAGGTTTGAAGGATATAAACATTTTATATTTATAAATAGAATATTTTGAATTAATATAGAAATATTGTTACATTGTTATTTCTGAAATCGATTTCAAATGGATTTTCAAAAAGGTGGGGCCGAGAAGTTTTGTACGGAATTAATTTAAATTAAAATTATAAGGGTTTTAAAATAAAACAAATTATAATTTTATTTGAAATTAAATATATAGTTTAAAGTTGGTTGAAATAATGATTTTAAATAATTTTAATCAATGATTTTAAATCATCATATTTTGTCCTACCCCCTTAAGAAATTTTTAAACATATGTTTACGAAATTAATAGAAAAGGTTAAAATTCACTTTAAAGGTTTAAGATTTGGAAAAGGTATTGATAAGTTAAAAAAAAAAAAAATTTGAAAATAATCAAATTTGATAGTATATGATAAAGGATATACAATTTAAAACCAATAGTTTCAAAGATATCTAAAATTACTAAATAAAATTTTAGAATTATATGAATAAGTTTAAAAGATATTTTAAAGGGAAAAACATGAATGTTATTTTTAGGAGATAATTAGAAATTATATATTTACGAAAATTTATAAACTTTGAAAGAGATAATAGGTTTAAGAGGTTGAAAAGTATTAAAGTTCAAAAGTTTTAGATAACAAATTAAAAGAAGTTTACGAAATTGTAAGGTAAAAATGAAATCATTTTGCGAATTTAAGACAAGGGATGAAAGTTTATTTGAGAACTAGTTATTAGAACTTATAGATTCAGAAAATTAGAGTGTTAGAAGAAAAGGTTAAAGAGGTTAAAATTTTAAAAAGAGAATGAAATAAAAATTTTAGTTAAAGAGGATAATTAGATGAAGTTGTAAAATTCCTTCTTGCGATAGAAATCTTCGAGATCTTGAACGTCTCATCAGTAGTAAGGTTTTTGATGCGTCCATTTGCTGCGTTTGAGGTCTTGTCGTCATGTATTCGATTAATGGCTTCGTTCTTCGAGCATTAAATTTATTACTTAGATTTTATATCCGAGGATAGTTGTTAGTTTTAGTCAGTCACATCAGTAAGTAGCAAGCATACGATAGTTAGTGTATTTTATTTTGAGGGCAGTAGTTCGTTATTTAAAAGTCCTTAACCTATGGTCGGTCCTTAAGGTTTCTACCCTTCCTCACACTTTAAAGCGATTTCAAGTTATTATTTAGGTGATCTAATAAAAGAAAAATCTAGTTTATTATTTGATTCTATTAGTCTATGCCTGACATACGATATGAATGTCCGGCCCAGGTGTCTCTCGCTAGATGAAATAACTATTAAGTTATTCATGGTCGCAAGACAGCTTTGATACCAACTATAAAAACCTGGTTTTTAGTCGACTTTAATTACTAAGGCGGAAATTAATTAAGTCTTAAACCAGCGTCATTAATTATAAAATAATACCCAAATGTTACAACATCGTTCAAGAGTTGAATAAAACAACTCTAAATACGGTAATTTAAAAGAGTAGCGTTGTATATATTACATCTCTCTCGAAAACAAACCAACGTAAAGCAATAAAATATAAGCTGGTCCCGTCCTAAAATCCAAGCATCCGGTCCACGCTTTTCCTGCACAATAAACTGTTGGGATGCATTGGCGGACAGTGACTAGCTATGCTCATACTTACCCTCGATTTCAATTACTTTGGTTTAATATTATCGCTTTATAAACATAACATTATGATAAAAACGTAAACATGCTTATTACAAATAGCATATAAAGACATATAAGTCATAATAAGCATGCGGTTTAAAGCGATAAATCATATAAGCATGATATTCAGTTATGAAAGCAATTAACATATAATATCATAGCAATAGTATCACAATAATTCAACAGGATTACAAAGCGATATCAGATCGCAAACAAACATACGTATTGTAACATTCACGTCATGCAGACTCGATTCAATTCAGAAAGTTGTGGTCTTTAGTTTTCGAAGATGGTACACACTCATTCTCATTTAATCATACAACAAACAACACATACTGCTTACGAGCCTGACCACTGAGTAGGCTATTGTACTCTAGTCGCTTGCATCTCACTACCATAGTGCAGCAACTTACTCGACTCGTAAACCACGCCGAATACTATAGTACTTGCATCTCATCTTCTAGTGTTCGAAATGATTCGAACTTCAGATACAATCTCGTCAAGTAATCTTTACGCAGGGTAAGAACGAATGCTAGTGTCGCGCCCACTAAGAACGAAACACCGCAAGGAGACAGAACCGCATAATCGCCTGAATCCACAAGGCCACGGGTGCCCTGATAACTTTAGCGAAATAGGGGAATAAAACCCTAGTCTAGTACATGTACAATAGTATCCAATTTAAGAATGGGCTATGCTATTCAAAGAGCACCTTAACTCAGGATAAAACGACTATTTCCTAAAGCCTGACCCATCAAGAGTTGGCATATTCTTTATCTTGTACGGCAATGGCGACCGCTACAAGACTATCTTAAACCCACTTCACTTACGATTGACGTTTTCATATCGGAGGCTCAAGCGTTTGACCTTTTATTTAACTTACTCAATGTTTATTATTTATTTGATATTTACATATCTCATGTTACTAGACTCTCCTAGTCTCAGCGTCAAACGTTTTATTTGAATTGTAGGTTTCATATGATCACATAACACGTTCGTTTATTATTTGAGGTGTTGTTAATTATTAACGTTTTTAGATTTCTAACTTGATATGTTTATTAATATGTCAAATTTTATTTAAGTGTTTTTCAAACACTTTAAGTCATTTACTTATTCATTTTCAATTTTCTATACTTAGTAAAATTTTCAATTATTTTCAATATTTTACTATTCACTTTTCACTATTCACTATTCACTATTCACTATTCACTATTCACCGTATTTTATACGTATTTTTATACGTATTCGTATTTTTATACTCCGTATTTTATACGTATTTTTATACTTATACGTATTCCTATACTTGTACGTATTTTTATATTTATACGTATTTTTATACTTAAGATATTTTAGTATAATACTAAACTTTTTTTTTTATTTCCTAAGTATAAATTTTCTAGTTTCAAAGTAGTTAAGTTCGTTTTGTACTTAGTGATTTATGGAAATATTTTAAAAGTCTAGTTTTAAAAACGTTAAGTTCGGTTTGTAAAAAGTGATAATGATATTCATTTTAAAATTCTAGTTTTAAAAATGTTAAGTTCGATTTATAAAAAGTGATAATGATATTCATTTTAAAATGAGACTTAGTTAATTTTAGTCGTCTATTAACAAAGGTTAGTGATTTTCATCTTAAAATAATAGTATCGTGGATGATTCATTTTAGTCCGTAAGTCCAAGTTCAACAGTCCAATATGCAAAGGCGGTAGCACACGATTTAGTTCATTTTTATAACGGTTACGTATTTTTATCGGTTTATAATATTTCATTTATAACTAAATCGATTTATACAAAATTTCAATTCTAATAACTATTAAACTTTAGTGACTTAGTGATAATTTCATTTTAGTCAATTTTAGTCAATTTAAATAGGAATGTCGTGTGGTATGTTTATATGTTACAAAATTGATTTATTTCCTTTAATTTCTTAATTCTAACTTATTAACTATTAATTAAATTATTTTAACAATAAACTAAAAAGTGATAAAAATAATTTTAACACTAAAAATGGAGGGAATGCCGTGAGCAAGCCTATGGTGTTCCTAAAATTTCATTTTTCAATTTTATCGGTTTTTAGCTTAAAGTCTTTGTATTTTAATTATTCTAATTATACTAAAACGGATTAAACTAAAATGAAATTTACTAAACATTTCATTTATATTTATGAATAGTGTTTTTCAACACTTTAATTTTCTAACTTTTTAATCTAAATGATTTATAATGTTTTAAGTTGTTTTGTATCATAATACTAATAATATATAAAACAATAACTAATCATAAACACAAAATATTAACAAACATAAAATAAAACAAAATCAAAATGAACAATAATGATGAACATCAACATGAAGATCATATAAACACACATGAAGATCATAATAAAGTTCAAGAACACCATTTATGATTTTAACAACTTATAATTTATTTTCCTAATTTAATTTTTTTTCACATGATAGCATCCATTTTACTAACTTAACACTACATATTATTTACAAAAATTAAAAGTGAAAACATGTTAAAAAAAATGGGAAATGTCGAGCCAAATAATACACCTACATACAATTTTTATTTTCGATTTTAATCACTTTAACTCATTGTTAATATTTCACATAATTTTTATATGATAACACTACTTAACTAAACATAACTAAACATAAAAATCATATGAACATAAATTAAAAATGCTCAAAATTAAATTAACTAAACATATTAAAGTATTACTACAACTTAACTAGTATTAATATTACTTATTTATTATCATTTTATTATACTTCACATATCATCCAAGTACACATAAATGATGTTTAAACATATTTTAACATAATAATCATACTCATAAAACATATAATAAAAATCAAATTAATTTACAAAGAGGTTAAAATAAGACAAGGCTAGTCACCTTATTAGGATGTTAATCGTCGAGGATCTAAAATAAATTTTAGATCGGATTTTTCCTCACCCATAATACCCATTATCTTCACCCAAATAATCCAAGTAGTTAGCTTCAAAAGACCCACTAATATTACTAGAATACTTATGAATTATTAAGGAAATATTATAAGGTTTATTTTAGAGGTTTTTAGGAAGAAAAACAAAAGAAAATAAAGGGAGAAATGGAGGGCATTTGCTACGGTCAAAATGAGACAAGTATGTGCTCATTTTGATCTTTAACACTTGTGAAATAATTGTGTTAAAGTCTACTTAGTTTAGATGTTAAGTTAGATTTCATTTAAATAAAGTTTAATTAAAAGAAATTAGGGAACATCCTAATTCTAATTGGTTAATGAAGTCTTTGACACTATTTGGCATTAAAAATGTCTCTTTGTTGTTTTAAAATGTTTTTCACGAAATTAATCAGTTTTAAAAAGTCGGGTGTCAAAAGCGATAAAAGTTAAAATGTGCTGTTTTGGCGATTTTCTGAAAAGTATTCATTTTATAATTTTAAGACTAAAATATTTTATTTACTACTTTAGAAAAATTTTAAAAGTGACGGGAATGAAAATGGTAGTATTAATGTAGTAGTATCGTATTTGTACGTATTTTTATTAAAGGGTATAAACTATAAATTTAAATACAAATAAAATAAAAGTGATGATGATAAATATAATGGTGTAAGTAATGTGTAAGAAAAATGGAAGAGGATAAAATTTGACTAAGGAAAGTCAAAAGTCAAAAGTCAAATTTTCGGGCTTGATTTTTCATTTCTCGAATTTTTCGATTTGCGCGATCGCAGAAAGTCTCAAAATAAAGGATATGATCTTAAAATAGTGTTTTGAAATAAAATCAGAATTAAAAATAAAAATAATTTTCGAGAGGGTATTAAAACAAAAATCGGATCCTAATCCTCGAAATTTTGAATAAAAATTTCCTAGGTCGAAATACTTATTTTTTTCGTTGAATGTTATAGATTTAAAGAATTATATTTAGCCGTCAAAAATTTAAGTGATTTAAAATAAGTGTGACTTCAAATTTCGACAATATTCAAAAGTGTTAGTTTAATAGAAAAGGAATAGTAATTAGTTATAATATAATATGATTTATTAAAAATAAATCAAAATGATTATATTTTTTATTAAAACTTGATGTTAAGTTTGCCTCTTCAAGAAAAATGGAAGAGGATAAGATTGTTTGATTTTTGATTTGCGTGTTTGAAATTGTTGACCCGAATTTCAGAGACGGGAAAAGTATAAGTGTTCATTTTTATAAAAATTTGAAATGTGTTTCTTTTTCAATTCTAAAGATAATACAACAAACTTTATTTTTAAAAATTTTTAAACTTGTACTTAAGAAAATTTAGTATTATTTAGCGAAAAAAAAATTCAGACACATTTTTATTATAAAGAAAAAGGATGAATTTAATTTAAGGTATTAAATTCTTTTATAAAATTGTGTTAAAATAACACGGTGTGTTACACAGGGTGCATATTCTTGTAAGGTGTTTGGGTATGCGTGAGGTGTATAATTGAGTAGGGGTGTTTATGTAGGTGTTAGTGTAGGTCTCGTGAAAGAGCGTCCGTGTAATGCTCGTGCTTGAACTCGCCGAGGAGTGTCTATGTAGAGTGAAGTGCTTGGAGTTAGGTGTATATAGAGTGCTTGTGCTTAGGCTCGCCGAGGAGTGTCTATGTAGTCGTAATTGCATATGATTGTCTTCCGTTGAGGGGAAAATGATGTAATGCTCGTGAAGAGCGTTAGTGTACCTTACATGCAGTACATTAAATGCTTAATATCTGGCGTATGGCGGATTTGTAGGTGGCGCCTTGACCCAGCTGCAGGGCGTACTTGGAGTTGCATTAGGGCCAAGATGAATTAGGAATTCGAAAGTAGGCGTAAAATGAGAAAAATCCGAGAAAAACCACAGGCTGAAACCGCATAGCCTTATGCGGTTCGTGGTGCAAACCGCATAAGGTTATGCGGTTTGCCTTAGTGGCTGTAGGGGGCTATATAACACGAGTATACTGTGTTTATTGCTCATTCAATTCACTCATTTTCGGTTTCTAAACTCTAAAAACGCCATTTTTCGATTTCTCAACCGTTTTTGCTCGTTTTTCTTGCGTTGCCTTGCTATGGAACCAGGTAATGCTCCATTTTAACTTGCTTTTACGTTATTTGTTGTTGTAATTAGCTAGTTTTGCCTTGAAATGTTGAAAAGACGGGTTTTGCATGAAAACCCGAGTTTTGCTTGAAATTTGCCGTTTGGATGCTTGAAATTGACGTCATTGTGTTGCATTATGCCATGTGAACGTGTATGTGTGAATTGATTGTGATTTAGACCGTCTTTGTGTGAAAAACGTCCAAATTAGGTTTCGGGCCCGAAAACGAACCCGGATTTTCCGACCCGGAATTTCGATTAAACTTCGGTGTAGGATGCCCATAGTGTGTATAGCATGCCTATAGCATTAGTTTTGCGAAAATGTCGAGTTAAGGCTTTCAGATCGCCGTCTTAAGTCGTAGTTATACGGAGTAATTAAGGCGAATTGGGGGTTTTTGATCGGAGTGACCAAAATGCAATTGCTTGTAATGGGTTGTTGTTGGGGACTATTATGGCGCATAGAAACCATAAAGTTGTAATTTTGAGGTGTAGAGAACGGTTTTCGGCCTAATTGTAGATTAGGCCTAAAAATGCTCTGCAGGGCGTATAGTGTAATGTGTTAAGGGATGTATATGTATTATGTGCATATTATTTGTGTGTATTTGTGTATGTGTATGCCAAGTTGTATGCTTGCATGTATTATAGCTGTATGTATTGGTTGTGTTTGGTTGCAGGGGAAGATTCTAGTCGTGTTACGAGATCGAAATCTCGTAGGAGTGCTAGCTCGAGGACTGAGGGAGCCTCTAGCTCGAGTGGTTTGAGGCGTCTGGCGTAGTGAGAGAGGAAGGCGACCCTCGTGACTTGCGCCGCGAGGCGTGGTCGATCCACGAGGTAGAGGTCGTGGGAGGAATGTCCCTGTGCCTGATCCTGAGGAGGAGGAGGCGGATGCGCTTGCTTTAGTTGACGAGATGGAGGCTGGGATGGACGTCGAGGAGGAGGCTGAGGAGGTCGAGGAGGCTGCGCCTATAGCGAATAGCTCTAGGCCGCGAAGGTCGCGCGTGAACAGGACCTTTGCCAAGGGTTGGGATAGCCATAACCTTCTACTTGCTCCGGAGAGACACGTTTCCTATCGAGCGACGATGGGTTGGCAGAAAGGCTCGATGAGGACTTTCTCGGGCGTCTCGTCCGTGATGTGTGCTTTTGAGGAGAAGCTTTCGTCGAGAGCGCAAGCTTGGGTGCTGCGTAGTGCTTTTGGCCCGTTGGTCGGCCATTGGAGGGAGATTGCAGGGAGGAAGCAGACGGCGAACCTGATGTTGATCAGGGCCTTCCTGAGCAGTCTTGGGACACCACGACGACGTTCCATATGCCCGGTTTCGAGGCCGGCATTACCTTGTCTGAGTATGCGGTCATGACGGGGCTGCCGTTCGGGGACCGTGACATGAGTTTTGAGTTTGCGCCGTCCGTTGTGGACGAGGTTGTGACTGCCGCGATTGGCGGTGGTTTGGAGGTGATTTGTGAGGGTGCACCACCTTACACTTTCAAGACGAGCAACATCTTGGAGTACTTTGAGGGGAAGACCGAGCATGGCCCCTCGGAGTGGAGTGACGAGCAGAATGCTTGTATGTGGCTGTGGTGGTTTGTCAGCGCCATGTACTTCGGCGATAAGGGTGAGCGGGCGTCGACGTCGGTCCTTATGCATCTCCTGGATTGGAATGCAATTGGGACGTTTGACTGGGTGACGCCGTCTCTGGGTTTGTGCATTCGTTTCTGCATGGATGCCGTGAGACCACGGGTCATGGATCGAGGGTCGCGACTATCCTTAGTCTCGCCTGGATTCTTGATGGAGGTACGTGTTGATTTTGTTTTTGTTTTAGATTGATGAGGGTAAAGTCGTGTCTCCTCAATCAAAATAACCTAAGGTCAACTAACTGGGTAGTTAGTGGCAGTAGGGTCGAATCCACAGGGAGAGGGATGAAGTCAAAGGATTGCTAAGCTAAGAAAGGTCAGTCTCAAGGGTATGAAAAGGTCGGTGTTTGAAAGAGCTAAACTAAAGACAACGAAATCAAAGAGTATAAAAGGGTAGAAAAAGAATGAGAAGGAGATTAGGGCATTGGGGTCATGTGACATCGATTCAAGTACTAACTCAAAGGGGATAATCAATCAAATGAAGTCATGCAAGTGATTAGGTTTTAGGAAAACGCTCTCTCGAGTCAATTTCAACCTTAAGCAAGTTTAGCGGGCTCTCGCTACGTACTAAATTCGACTTATCAATTACGCGTGAGTCTAGTTTCAATTAGGCTTTCGATCTTAAACTGAAACAACCTAAATTCAATTCAATAAAGGCGTCCCTAAATTCAATTGATAATGAAACGCGTAGGAAGAAATCAACTTGCACAAATTCAATCGATTAAAGCAATTAAAACACGTTCTTGAATCAACATCACAATCACCCTAACCCTAATCGAAGAATTAGCTATGCATGATTAAAGTAAGAGCAAAACAATAATAATAAGAAGGAGACATGATAAAAGAATAATAATGAATTAAACCTGGAGTAATCTTGAATTGCAATGTAAAAGATCGATTCTTGCAAAGAATAATCAAACTAAACTAAGAGTTTTTAGAGTTTAAAAGAGAGGAAAACGTAATTCTAAAACTAAGGCTGAAAAATATAATCAAAGCATAAGTCATAAACCCTAACTCGGACTCTATTTATAGGCCAACGAAAATACGCGAAACAGGCGTGAGCCAGAAGCGGTTCGGGAGCAAACCGATCGGTTCAGGGGGTCAAACCGATCGGTTCAAGCCCAAACCGATCGGTTCTTAGGTGTTCAGCAGTTTACAGCAACTTCAAGCCTTGTTCTTGTATCCGGAACCTATAGGTTTCACTCTGAACCTATAGGTTTGACGTCCCAACTTGTCGTATGACTTCCGAATCGACTCTCGGGCTTCGTCTTGACTCCACGATACTCGATAATGCTCCATTTGACTCAGGTTTTAGCTCAGGACCGCCAAAACCTGCAAAATACACACGAGGAACAACAGTATCGCAATATAAAGCAAATAGCTACTAATATACTAATGAAATCAAGAAAGTGCGAGCTAAATGCAACTATAACGGGGCATATAAACGATATAAATGACATGTATCAAACTCCCCCAAACCAAACCTTTGCTTGTCCTCAAGCAAACAGCGTCGGAGAAAATCAAAGTATAGCTAGTTAATCACGTTAGCATCTCGAAGTGGACGACCTATGCACATAAACCTACGACCATAGACTATTTCGCCGAGAATAGAGCACAAGTCTCAACCATTCACAACACATTATAATGCTAGCCTCTAACGCTTTCGCAAAAATTAAACTAACGACAATTGAATTCGAGCAAGGCCAACCGAGCATACCACTTCCCGTCATACCATTCTTACCACATCATGCCATTTTTTCTCTTTTCTTTTCTTTTCATTTCTTTTCTTTTTCTTTTCGCGCAATGTGGAGCATCCCTCGTATGTAGTACCGTTTAGCTTGACGTTCACTCGGTAAAAATCGAGCTCGGGTACACATATTTCCTTAAGGGTTACATCATTGCTCATACTCTCGGTCGCAACCAAATTCATGGCCACTATGGTTACTCAAATCAATGAGTCCCCTCCGCGAGCATCGAAGCATTGCTCCATCATTAAATGATCGGTCCAAACAAACCACACTCCAACATTCCAAACTATCCACAAGCCACTTGCGTCGCAAGAATACCAATATCGAAAGTAAAAGGAGCAGCGATAAGAATTAAGCAGATACAAGTGGGCTAGTGTTTGAGACTCGCAATCTATGAACAGGAAACAAACATATAGTGCAAGCTACGACGATAGAAAGTCGACTAGGAGATACTAAAGATCAAAACAGCACACTAATCAATTCTCCAAACTTGACAATTCAAAGCGAAAAAGGTTTGGAAACGCAAAATTTTTTAAAATAAGCACACAAAATGGAAAATGCAAATAAATAAGCGCAAAAGAGCTTTCCTCCCCCAAACCAGAATCACATATTGCCCTCAATGTGGAAAACAGCACAACCACAAGCAGCATGAAGGGACAAGATAAGACGGGGGTAGGAAAAGTAAAGCGAGGAAACGAGGGAAAAAGGAGTAAAGAAAGCTCACATTATCAAGTTGGAGCTCCCAGCCAAAGTGAAGCGTGGAGTGCGACTTATGATCCACAAGTTTGCATCCAATTCACCCGGTGTAAGATACTTGAGCGACATGCGAGAAAAAGCAAGGCCGAGCAATGAGAGGGCTATTCTCAAGAATACTAAGGACAAAAGTCCTTGAGTATCTGCATGCTAAAATAGATAATAATCCCTCATCCTCACGCGCTCAATAAAAGTCTAAAACAATGTCATCAAAAGCAAACAAACCAAAGCAAAGTAAAGAGTACAACAAATTACAAAGTCATCGGGTTGCCTCCCGGATAGCGCTGGTTTATAATGGTCCCGCACGACCGTCGTCAAAACGCATCATCAAGTCAAATTTGGCCAAGGACGTTGGCCACTAGCAGCAGCTTCACTTGGCGAAATAGCATCGGTTCGCCACAAAACTCGATCTCCACGAGGAAGAGCAGCATAATCCATCACGCAAGGTATGCCGTCACGAAATGGCTCTCCATAACAACTCCGTGCGCCGCGCACCGCAAACCGTGGGTCTCCTCCACCATCACTAGGAGAATAGACATCCGCCTTCATGACCTTTCGTTCCTCCAAACTAGAATCACAGCCACCCTGCGTAAGACCTGCACAAGAAACAGCAGAAAAAACATCCTCCAAAGAGTCTCCAATAGAGTGAGACGGAGGGGCAAGGTCAATTGCAAAAGCAGACTCAGGCTGCATAGGGGCACGGGGGAGACTAGACTTAGTATAGGTCAACTGCTCACCTCCCACTAAGAACGTAAGGGTCTTGTTCCCCACATCGATTACAGCTCCTGCAGTATGCAGGAAAGGTCTCCCTAGAATGATCGGGATGTGGGGGTCCTCAGGAATGTCTAAGACAACAAAATCGACCGGGATATAGAACTTCCCTATCTTGACCGGGACGTCCTCTAGGATACCTAAGGGTCTCTGGACACTACGATGCCCGCCATCTGCAGGTCATAGAGGTGACTCTAGCTTAGTCATATTAAGTTTCTTGCAGATGGAGTAGGGAATGACACTCACACTAGCCCCCAGTCGCACAAGGCATTACGCACCACATACTTCCCTATAGAGCAAGGGATTGAGAAGGTCCGGGGTCACTCGACCGAGGGTAAACTACCCTGCAAAAGAGCACTACCCTCCCCCACGAAAGACACGGTCTCGGTCTCGTTTATGGTGCGCTTCCGAGAAAGGACCTCCTTAAGAAACTTAATATATGCAGGAATCTGTTTAACTAAATCAATAAAAGGAATATTCACCTGCAGTTGTTTAAGAATCTCAAAGAACTTACCGAACTGGGGGTCCGTGTTAGCCTGTCGTACACGACCCGGAAAAGGAAGCCTGATTTGAATCTTCGGCGCCTTGTCCTTGACAGCATCACACGGCCCTTGATCACACGGCCTAGCCGTGTTGCCGCCCCCATTTTGCTCCTCTTTCTCCGGATGCTTTGGGGCGTCATAAACTGTACCACTGCGCAAAGTAATAGCACATGCAGTATCGGGAGGAGGGTTAGGAGGATTACCTTGAGGTGGAAGGGTACCCTGTTGACGTGAGGCTTGTGAAGCGGCGAGCTGCGCCACTTGATTTTCGAGCATTTTGATCGCCGCGTCCTTGGCTTGCTCGCTCTTCTGCATCTGCTGCATCATCATCTCTTGTGACATAGCCATTTGCAGCATCATGGCCTTCATCTCGGCCATAGGATCGGGTCCTGCAGGTTGGGGTGGAGTGTAAGGTGGTTTTTGGTAGTTAGGTGGAGGTGGTTGGTAGTTTTTGTGGGGAGGTATGTAGGGCGTGTTTTGTGGAGGTGGGGTGGTCGGGTTGAGGACATTCTGGTTACGATAAGATAAGAGCGATCGGTCGTAACCAGGTTGGTTTTGATAGGGCAGGTTTTGAGGATGGGATTGGTACGCGTAAACCTGCTCGTGGGGTGCAGCATACCCCGTAGAATAACCCATATCGTGCCCCGCAATAGCGTTCACATGAGCGCTAGAAGAGCCTCCACCTCGTAGCAAACCAATCTGCGCAGTTAGCGCAGCAACCTGATTAGTAAGTGCACTAATACTCTCCTTATCACGGTCATTATGCGCTGACCGTGAATTTCCCCTTGGCTTCCCAAATTGAGATGAATGCATGGCCATCTCCTCGATCAACCCCCAAGCCTTGTCGTCGTCGACGTTATTAGCGAAACGTCCCTCTGCAGCTGAGTCAAGTATAGCCCGGCTCTCGGCATCTGACGGATTGTAGAATGTCATGATCACCAACCATTCGTTCAACCCGTGGTGAGGACAATCCCTTATGAGCTTCTTGTACCGCTCCCACGCTTCAGCAAGTGACTCATCAAACGTTTGTTTAAAACCTTGGATTTGGCTTAGCGTCGATTAATGCGGCTCGGGAGGGTAAAACTTTGAGTAGAAGGCAAAAGCTAACCCATTCCAATCAGTGATCCCCGCAGTCTCCTTGTCGAGGTCCGTGATCCATTCACGGGCTCGATCCTTCAATGAGAAGGGAACGACATTTCCTTATCCTGGTTTTGTGTGATCCGCCGCTTAATCGTGAGAACGATGGTCGGTAAACACTTGCATATGCCTCTGGGATCCTCGGTTGGGTAACCACCGAATTGATTCCGCTCCACCAAGTTTAGGAAGGCGGGCGGATCTCAAAATTGCCTGTTGCGTAGCGGGCATCGTGAATCCAGTAGGAATGGATTAGGTGTAGAAACAAGTGACTAGAAAGTTTAGGCATAGTCACCGGTGGAGATAATGGAGTAAATGGAGGTGTGTCCTCTTCGTGGGGCGATTGCGTAGCACTAGACGGCGCTTCCTCGGTATTAAGATCAACGATTTGAATTGCTTGCTTGCGTAGCCTATGTAACGCTTCGTTAAGCTCAGGTTCAAATGGGACAAGAGTCAGGGGTGACACGTGCATAAACAAAACTACAAGCAGATGATAAGAAACGGACTCAAGGAACTAGGTTCCTTGAGACAAGAAAGAAAAAACCTAACAAAAACTAAGCAAACACTAACTAGCTAACCGTCTCAAGAACGGCGCCAAAATTGATGAGGGTAAAGTCGTGTCTCCTCAATCAAATTAACCTAAGGTCAACTAACTGGGGAGTTAGTGGCAGCAGGGTCGAATCCACAGGGAGAGGGATGGTGTCAAAGGAGTGCTAAGCCAAGAAAGGTCAGTCTCAAGGGTATGAAAAGGTCGGTGTTTGAAAGAGCTAAACTAAAGACAACGAAATCAAAGAGTATAAAAAGGGTAGAAAAAGTATGAGAAGGAGATTAGGGCATTGGGGTCATGTGACATCGATTCAAGTACTAACTCAAAGGGGATAATCAATCAAATGAAGTCATGCAAGTGATTAGGTTTTAGGAAAACGCTCTCTCGAGTCAATTTCAACCTTAAGCAAGTTTAGCGGGCTCTCGCTACGTACTAAATTCGACTTATCAATTACGCGTGAGTCTAGTTTCAATTAGGCTTTCGATCTTAAACTGAAACAACCTAAATTCAATTCAATAAAGGCGTCCCTAAATTCAATTGATAATGAAGCAGCGTAGGGAGAAATCAACTTGCACAAATTCAATCGATTAAAGCAATTAAAACACGTTCTTGAATCAACATCACAATCACCCTAACCCTAATCGAAGAATTAGCTATGCATGATTAAAGTAAGAGCAAAACAATAATAATAAGAAGGAGACATGATAAAAGAATAATAATGAATTAAACCTGGAGTAATCTTGAATTGCAATGTAAAAGATCGATTCTTGCAAAGAATAATCAAACTAAACTAAGAGTTTTTAGAGTTTAAAAGAGAGGAAAAAGAAATTCTAAAACTAAATTTGAAAAATATAATCAAAGCATAAGTCATAAACCCTAACTCGGACTCTATTTATAGGCCAACGAAAATCTGTGAAGCAGGCGTGAGCAGAAGCGGTTCGGGAGCAAACCGATCGGTTCAGGGGGTCAAACCGATCGGTTCAAGCCCAAACCGATTGGTTCTTAGGTGTTCAGCAGTTTACAGCAACTTCAAGCCTTGTTCTTGTATCTGGAACCTATAGGTTTCACTCTGAACCTATAGGTTTGACGTCCCAACTTGTCGTATGACTTCCGAATCGACTCTCGGGCTTCGTCTTGACTCCACGATACTCGATAATGCTCCATTTGACTCAGGTTTTAGCTCAGGACCGCCAAAACCTGCAAAATACACACGAGGAACAACAGTATCGCAATATAAAGCAAATAGCTACTAATATACTAATAAAATCAAGAAAGTGCGAGCTAAATGCAACTATAACGGGGCATATAAACGATATAAATGACATGTATCATAGATGCACTGTTGTTTGTTTTTGTTGTCTTTGTAACGTGTTTTTGTTTCTTGTGTGTGCAGTCGTGGATTCTTAGCCATTTTCCTTTTCTGCTCCCTCCGCATGCTACGAGGATCGTGAGAGAGTATCCGTGATGCGTGCTTGGGAATGCGATGTAACCGTCTTTGCGTTTAACTGGTCGTATGACGAGGTTCGGGACCGTCTGAACCGGATGCGGTTTGATCAGGTTTGTGCTTGAACCATTTTAAATAGAGTGTACTTAAAATGATTGTATTTATGAGTGTTTGTTTTTGTTTGTGTTTGCAGTTCGTGCCGTTCCCGTGGAGTCAGTATACGGGTATTCCTGAAGGCATCGGGCGCGGTTTGCGGTGCGAGAGACCCAGCGTCTGTACTTGGCGACGCCGTACGGGCCGGTTTGGTATCTTGGGGAGCGTTTGGTTTATCAGGCCGGGTGGCCGGCTCCGGTGGTGCCTAGGGACCCGCCGAGGGTCCTGTTTGAGCGAGGGGTTTTCGCTCAGGATCGGATGGCGTTGTACGGGGAAGGAGAGTCGGTGAGTCTTCTCTGTCCTGGGGAAGACTATGGCCAGTTTGCTCAGTCTGGTGACTTTCCTTCACTTTGCCGTCGTACTTGCCGGTGACCACTGACGCGGGCATGGACAGCTGGACGGGCAGGGTGAAGAAGGTATGTATCTTTGTCTTTGTATTTGTGAGTGAGCCCCCAGTTTGATCGAGGTATGAGTTATAGCGATGATCAAACTTTGTGAGAGTCGTGTTTTTGTGTTACCCCCTCGAGTTTGACTTAATTTGAGTGAAATTAAGGCAAAGTGGGGTTGATTGCTTTTGTTTTGAAATTTCCCCCCGAAGTTTGACTTAATTTGAGTGAAATTAAGGCAAAATGGAGAGAATGCGCTTTGTGTTTGAAATTTCCCCTTAAATTTGGCTTAATTTGAGTGAAGTTAAGGCAAAATGGAGAAAAATGTGAAGTGTTTTTGTGTTGTGTATCACAGGTGGCTAAGGAGGCTCATAAGAAGCTATGGCGGATAGCCAACAGGTGGAGGATGGCTTGGCCGGTGCTTTCGGTTAATGTCGAGCCGGTGAGGCGGCTCAGGTCAGTATGAGTTTGTGAGTATCGTCGTCGTCATCCGGAGTGAATTTGTGTAACATAGATTGTGTGAACCTTTGTGTACATGTCGTTGTAGCTTGAACTTTGAACTTGATTGTTGTTGTGAACCTGTTCGGTAAGCCTGTTTGAAAAATGAAATGATTCCCGAGTGGGATGCATTGATGTTGATTTTAGATTGTGAAAATGCGTTTGCAAAAAGTTCATTTTAAGTGCGAAATGAGCTTGCATGAATGTCGAAAATGTTATGTGTTGACTCGTGGTATGAATCGTTGTTGCTAAAGTGAAGTGTAATGTTGCTGCATGGGGAACAACAAGAGAATGTCGTAGGGTAGTGTAGATTGTGGTGTTTAGGAAAGACGAAATTAGGAAAGTTGCGAGAAAACCCGCCCCTTGAACCGCATAGCCTTATGCGGTTTAGGGGTCAAACCGCATAGGCTTATGCGGTTTGAGGTGCAAACCGCATAGGGCTATGCGGTTTGGCGGCGTGGCTGGTAATGCTGAGTTTCCATATTCCGTAATATGTTTTGTATATAAGGATGGGGGGTGCGTGCTATAATCTTCATTCACAAACACTTCTTTTCTTTTCAAGTTTTTGCTCTCATAAATATATTAGGTATATTTATAAAAGTTTGTTTTATTCAAGAAAATGGTGGAGCATTTTGATGCTCTTTTGAAGAGGTGGACTTCCTCATTAAGTCCGGCGATGAAGAGGGCGGTGTATGACGATGGTGCCGGTGTTTTTATTGGCTTTCGCCAAATGAAAGTCGATCTTGACTTCCTGGATGCGTGCTTAGATTATTGGGATCCTAGCTTGCATGTGTTTAGGTTTCCTGGGGGAGAGGTGTGTCCTTTGATAGAGGAGTTTGCGGCCATTGCTGGGTGGTCGAAACGGACTACTCCTGTGGTTGTAAGGAGTGAGCTTTGTTACAACGGGATGCTGCGAAACTTCCTTGGGATGACAAACGCTCATGCTGCGGGTTTGTTTGAGGGAGGCAAGGTAAACATGCTTCTCTTGTGTCAACGATACATGAATAAGGTTGATACTAGTATTTCGGACCGTTCTAGGCGGAGGGCCCTTGCTTTTTGTTTGGTTCATCGTTATGCTTTTGCGGGGTCCATGCCAGATGGAGTGTTCGGAAACGCGAGGTATGCTCGTGTTGTCGAAGAGATGGAAAGGGGATATGATCCTTCTGCGTTGATCCTATCGGAGACCATACTGGGCTTAGACGACCGTTGTGCTAATCGTCTGAGCTCGTACAGGGGTTGCGCTAGGATTCTCAACATTTGGCTCATGGAGAGGCTAAGTGTGTATAAAGCTCTTCCCCTTGGAAGTGTCTTCAAGGCTGCAGCGACGACGTCGCGAAAGATGGAGTGGGCTGACCTTCGGGAGCTTTCATTAAACTACTACCGGGGGTTCGTGAAGGAGAGCTCCATTCGTTGGTATGTGTCTTGGTGGGGTATTACGGCGATTCTGGCGGCGTGCATTGCGAATGCGTCTCGTGGGTTGATGTTGTGCGGATTTGAACGAGGGGTGTGGATTCATCCTCTGCGCTTGAAGAGGCAACTCGGGCTTGCTCAGACCATACCCGAGCAGGATACTCAGGTTGAAGGGGTTGTTGTGCTAAACAACCAAATGATCGATGCTTGGATCCGAGGATGGTCGGACCGTGTTACTTGAAACATTCGGAGCATATAGAGTCTAGTCGTGTTCACGGACTTCTATACACGATGGTGCAGCTTCAATGATCCTCGAGAACGGAGAATCAAAGGAGGAGGGAAAGAATGGGCCAAGACCCTCCTTGGCGTATGAGGTGGTCTTGTGAAAGGAGGGACTATGGTGATCTTTGTCTTTGTTAGTGTGGATGCTTCTATTTCGAGACCGGCGCGGGAAAGGCTTGGACCGAAGGTGACTGTTAAAGATCGTCTAGGGTCAAGGATCGAGGAGCCCCCAGTCGAGCAGGACGAGGATCCGGTCGAGCCCCCAGGTTTTGAGAGATCTATTCCCGTTCTTAGTTCGAAAATTGTGGCGGATCGGCCCCTTGAAGATGAAGAGGCTAATCCGAAGCGTCAGAAGATGACTTGAGTAGTTTGCTTTGTTTTGTTTAGAAAATTTCCTTTATTTAAATACATGTTTTAGATTTGAATAAAGGGCTAAGGAGACTTGTTCCTAGCTCATTTCTAAATTGCGAAAAATTCTAAATAAAGTAATAAAATAGAATTAATTTGCTTTTGTCTTGTCTCGTTGCTTTCTTTTGTTTTGCTTTGAAATGTTCTCGACCTTTTTAAGCTTCGAACATTCGTATTTTGTCTTAAAATCCTCGACCTTTTTAAGCTTTGGATTTGTTTGTTTAATTTGTCTTGTCCTTAAGTCCTCGACCTTTTTAAGCTTTGGACTTGGATTTTTGTTTTGTTTTGTGTTGACTGTGCTCTCGACTTTTTTAAGCTTTGAGCGTGTCCTTTTGTGAGTGCATCGCCCTTGACCTTTTTAAGCTTTGGGCGTGCGTGCTAGGAAGTTCGGTTGTGCTTTTGACAAGCTGCCTACGTATCCGCGTTTCACGGAATCAAACCGGCGTAGTTCGTGTGATTCGGTTGAGCTCTTTGCAAAGCTGCCTACGTATCCACAGTGCGTGGAATCAAACCGAGCGTAGTTCACCCATGCAAGAGTGAGTTTTTTTTTTTTTTTTTTTTTTTTTGTTTGAAATGCATTGCAAATTTGTTTGTATTTTAGGGGTAGTATTTCTTGAGTTGATCAAGATTTGTTGGTAATCGGAAGTCCTGACCGTCGAGGTCAGTTAACTTCAAGGCCCCTCCAGGAAGGATTTCCTTGACCAAGTACGGTCCGGCCCAATTGGGTTTGAATTTTCCTCTTGGATCGACTGGTAATGGTGCTCGGACTGATTTGAGTACTAGGTCACCCACTTTGATGTTTCGTGGCTTGACCCGTTTGTTGTAGGCGCGTTGTAGGCGAGATTGGTACATTCGGACTGTACTTAGTGAATGTAACCGTCTTTCGTCTAAAAGGATGAGTTGTTCATATCGTTCGCGTGCCCATTCGGCTTCAGGAATGTCTGCTTCCATGAGAATTCGAAGGGATTGCATTTCGATTTCTACGGGTTGGACGGCTTCCATCCCGTAGGTTAAGAAGTAGGGTGTCATGCCTGTGGGTGTGCGGATAGTGGTGCGATATCCCCATAATGCAAATGGAATTTTGTTGGGCCAATCGTGGCAGGTGTCGATCATCTTTTTGAGGATTGAAACGACGGTTTTGTTTGCTACCTCGACCGCGCCGTTAGTTTGTGGTCGATAGGGTGATGATTTATGTCGTTGTATCTTGTATTTGAGGAGGAGTGGTTCGACTTCTCCTTGGAAGTGTGTGGCTTGGTCGCTGATGAACTCGTGGGGTATGCCGTAGCGACAAATGATGTTGTTTTGTATGAATTTCGCAACTTCTTTTGTGCCTAGCGTGCGGTATGATGCGGCTTCGACCCATTTGGTGAAATAGTCGATGGCCACGAGGATGAAGCAGTGTCCTCCTGCTCCTACGGGCTGAACTTTGCCGATGACGTCAATTCCCCATGTTGAGAAAGGCCATGGCGAGGTTAAACTGTATAGTGGTGAAGGGGATATGTGTTGTACGTTTGCAAAAATTTGGCAATTATGGCAATGTTTGACATATTTTGCGCAATCGGCTTCCATGGTGGTCCAGTACCATCCTAGCCTTATGATTTGTTTGCACATGGCTCGTGCGTTCATGTGTGGTCCGCACTCGCCATCGTGTACTTGGGACATGATTTCGTGTCCCTTTTTGTGGTCGACGCACAAGAGTAGTATGCCTTGAGGCGTCTTTTTGAGTAGTTTGCCCATTTCCATCACGAATTGTGATGATAATAGGCGTAGGGCTCGCTTGGCCCGTTTGTCGATGTTTGGTGGGTATTCACCGTTTGTTTTGTAGTTGATGATTGCTTGGTACCAAGGGTCGGTTTGCTCTTCCTCGGTTTCAATGTCACAGATGTAGGCGGGTTCATTCCGTCGTTCCACGACAATGGGTAGCGTTTCCATTCCCGGGGGTATGTTGATTAGTGACGCGAGTTTGGATAACGCGTCGGCGAATTGGTTTTCTTCGCGTGGGAGGTGTATGAATTCTACGTGATAGAATTCGTTTATGAGCTCTTGTATTTTGTTTTGGTATAATGCCAGGTTTTCATTAAGTATCTTCCATGCTCCGGATACTTGGTTGATTATGAGGGAGGAGTCCCCATAGACTCTTATATTGCGGGCGTTGAGTACAAGCGCTGCTTGGAGACCGTGCAAGCACGCTTCGTATTCTGCGGCGTTGTTTGTAACGTCAAAATCTAGTTTGATGGATATGGGGGTGTGTTCGCCATTCGGGGATATGTGAAGTATTCCTACTCCACATCCTCGATAGTTGGAGGAGCCGTCGAAGTATAACTCCCATTGTTCTTGGTTGATGTTGTAAATCCCATCGTCTGGAAGGGATGTTGTGTCGATGATTGGTTGTTCGTTGATTGCGTTTTCGGCTAGGAAATCGGAGACTGCTCGTCCCTTGATTGCTTTGAGGGGTACCTACTTAAGGTCGAATTCGGCTAGGAGCAGTGTCCATCTGGCCATTCGTCCGTTAAGCACAGGTTTCTCGAAAAGGTACTTTACGGGATCCATTTTTGAGTAGACCTTCGTTTGGTGTGCTAGCATGTAGTGACGGAATTTTTTGGATGACCATACCAATGCTAGACAGCTCTTCTCGACGGGTGAATATCGAGTTTCGTAATCGAAAAATTTCTTGCTTATGTAGTAGATTGCATGTTCTTCGCCGTTTATCTCTTGAGCGAGCATGGCGCCCATGGCGGTAGGGGTTGTTGTGAGGTATAAGGATAGTGGTAAATCCTTTTGGGGTGGTCATAGAACTGGTGGGTTAGTTAGCAATTCCTTGACCTTGTCAAATGCTTTTTGACATTGTTCGTCCCATTCAACGTGGTCGGTTTTCTTGAGTTTCTTGAAAACTGGTTTACATATCATGGTGAGTTTGCTAATGAAGCGTGAGATGTATTGGAGTTGGCCCAAGAAACTTCGAATTTCGTCGAGGTTCTTCGGGGGTTGCATTTCTAGAATTGCTTTGACTTTCGAGGGGTCGACCTCGATGCCTCTTTGGCTCACTACGTGTCCTAGTAGTTTACCGGATTTAACTCCAAAAGTACATTTTTGGGGATTGAGGCGCATTTTGTATTGTCGTAGGCGCGTGAAGAACTTGCGGAGGTTAGTGATATGACCACTTCTCTCCTTTGACTTCACGATCATATCGTCGACGTAAACTTCGACTTCTTTGTGCATCATGTCATGTAGAAGGGTTGTGGCGGTGCGTTGGTATGTGGCACCGGCATTGATTAGGCCGAAAGGCATGACCGTGTAGCAGTATGTGCCCCACGGTGTAATGAAGGCCGTCTTTGCCATGTCTTCTAGTGACATTTTGATTTGGTTGTAGCCTGCGTAGCCGTCCATGAAGGATAGGAGGGCGTGATCGGCGGTGTTGTCGACTAGGACGTCCACATGGGGTAACGGAAAGTCATCTTTGGGACTAGCTTTGTTCAAGTCGCGAAAGTCAACGCGTACTCGAATTTTGCCATTCTTTTTCAAGACTGGGACCATGTTTGAGACCCATTCAGGATATTCGATGACTTGGATGAAACCGGCTTGTAGTTGTTTTTCGATTTCTTCTTTAACCATAAGGGACCATTCGGGACGTAGTCTTCTTAGCTTTTGCTTGATGGGTTTATGCTTAGGGTTTAATGGGGATGCGGTGCTCGGCGATGCTTCGTTCGATTAGGGCATGTCTTTGTATGACCAAGCGAATCGTCCTTGAATTCGCTTAGGAGTTGTGTGTGAATTAGGTGCGCTTCGTTTTTCGTCTAGTGAGGCACCTAGTTGTAGTTCCCTTGGTTCTTCGGGGGTTCCCACGTTTATGGTTATGGTTTCCTCGATGATAGGGTCCTGTGTTTTGGGAGAGACAAGGTTTGCAATGTATTTGTTTAATGATTGATTTGTTTGTACATTTTCGCATGAGTTAGTGTCTTTTGTATTTTGTGTTTTGTTTGTTGCTTGTTGATTTTTGTTTGTTTGTATTTTGTTGTTTGTTTTAGCTTGAGACAAGACGTAAGCAAATTTATTCATTTCATTATTTTGAAGAGAATTATTCGACAAATCAGAAAATTGCTTGGAGTTAGCCTCCGTAAAAAGGAAATCTAAACTAAAGCTAGAGTCTAGGATAGATGGGTCGACAGATGACCCGACACTAAGAGCATTAGAATCTAAAAGAACTTCTTCTTCTTCTTCATCGTCTTTTGTGCCGCTGGAGCTGCTGGAGCTGCTTGAGTTGTGATGTAGATTGCGTCGTTGCTGGAGGAAGGTGTGGTTTTCCTTCGAGGTTTCTTGATTCTTCCTTGATCGATAAGATCTTGGATGGCATGTTTGAGTTTAAGACAACTCTCAGTGCTATGCCCCATGCCCCGGTGGTATGCACAGAAGGCGTTGGGTCCCATGATTTTAATTTCTTTCTCATGGGTGGCTCGTTAATAGATCCAATTGGCGTGAGGTAGTCTTTTTCAACTAATTTTTGTAATGCCACAGCGTAGGGCATATAGAGTCTGTCAAAGTTCCTTGCAGAGCCATGCGAGTTGTGTATTTTTCGTCCTTTAAGAGTGCGTTCTCGAAGGGTACTTCGGTAGGCGGGATCCTCGTAGCTAGATGTGAGATCCTTTTCGATGCGAGTGCCAATTTCGATGAGATGTTCGAAGTTCTGAGCGTGGCAGAAGTGAAAGTAGTATCGCCAGGCGGGTCGCAAGCTGAAGAGGAAAGTGGATATGAGTTCATCTTCGTGTGGGTGATCCGGCACTCGGGAAAGTAGTTTCCTCCACTGTGCAAGATGTTTGACGAAGCCTTCATTGTCCTTCTGACGAAAAGCTTCGAGGGTGTCGAGCGAGACCGGGTTGCTAAGTTCTTTTTGGACGCGACGTTCCAAACGCTCGACTGCGGTGCGATGTAGAGCTTTTAGGTGATTGATGTCTTTTGCAAGTTGATTGATGTGGCTTACCACCTCGTCAGTGGGAAGCGATGTTAAATCGTCTTCGTCATCACTAGACCAAACGGCATTGATTTGACCGTCGGAGGGTGTGATGAGGTAAGAGCAGTCTAGTATAGGGATTGATCCTACGAAGATGGCGTGGTTGCCGAGTGGGTTGTCATTATTTGATGGCTTGGTGGGTTGAGATGGTTTGCTGAGCTTTCCTTGATCGATCAGATCTTGGATAGCGTTCTTGAGCCTAAAGCAGTTCTCGGTGTCATGCCCCTTGCCTCGGTGGTATGCACAGAAGGCATTGGGGTTCCAAGATTTAGGCTTTTTGTCTTCGGGCGGCTCGCTAGTAGGCCCGATAGGTTGTAGGTAGTTCTTTTCGACTAACCTTTGGAATGCCTTGGTGTAAGACATAAAGAGAGGGTCGAAGTTTCTCTTGGCCTTGGGAGGTGGTGAGAAGGTAGTTGCGAAGGCGTCAAGGGTGTCATCGTCGAGGTTGCCGACGGTGCGATTTTCGTCGTTTTTGACAGCGCGGGAAGACTTAGAAGAGCTCCCTTGATAAGCGTGGCCGGTGTATTTAGCCATGGTGCCAGTCCTAAGGTCATCTTCGATTTGAGTGCCGACCTTAGTTAGTTCTTTGAAGTTCTGAATGTTGCTGTACCTCATGTAGAATTGATACACGGGTCGCAGGTTATTTATGAACTTGATGCGAGCTCGTCCTCGCGGGGACGGTTGGGGATTTGAGCGCTTAACTTCTTCCAACGAGTGAGATAGTCGGTGAAGCCTTCATTGTCCTTTTGAGATAGGACTTCTAGGGTGCGAATTGAGACTTGAGTGTCTTCATTGTCTCGGTACTATCGGTCGAACTCGACTGTGAGTTCTTCAAAAGTGGGGACCCGTTGTGGGTCTAGTGAATAGAACCATGTCTTGACCTTCTTCTTTGAGAGTGCGGGAAGAGAGTTAGCCAATGCTTAGCGTCGACCCCTTTGATGGCCATTTGGGACTTGAAAGCTCGGATGTGAATGATCTGCTTTCATGTCCTTGGAAGATAGGAAGATCACTAAGGGCGAGCTTGTTTGGGAGCTCATCCTTAATGCTAGTAGGCACGTTCTCATTCTCTTTGTGGATAGAGTAAGTGCTCGAGACGTAGAGCCTCTCCTCCATGGCTTGGAGTTTCTTAGCGTGCCTATCGGCTTCCTCCTTGATCTTGAGTTCCATTCGTTCCACCTCGACGGTATGGTGGGTCAAAAGGCCCTCAAGGTCAGCGGTCAGCTTTGCAACTTGATCACGGAGTGCGTTGACTTCTTCGTTGTTGCCGGCCATTTTGCGGGTGTAGGTTCGTTTCTTGTAGGGGATTATTACACGTTGTTTGGTGCGTCGAGTATCCAGCTGAGGCCTGCATTTCACTTCGTATGTTAGGGACACGACTCGACCCACTAGACTCACATTCATTTTTAAGCATTCATTTTAGCTCATTTCTTTGTTTAGAAAGACCTTTTATGTTTTGAAAAGAGGAGATTTTCGAAAAGGTTTTAGCTAAAGGAAGCTTTTGAGACGAGGATGTGTGCGCACATCTCGCCTCGATGTTAAAATGTTTTGCTTTGCATCCGTCGAACTGATATCGGTGATTCGCCGAGGTGAGCTCGAGTTCGGATGTGTAAAAGAGAAAGGATTCGACTCGAGAGTGGTTAACAAATCGAGTCGAGGATGTTAAAAGTGGAGTCTAGGCCGTAAGACCTAGAAAACTAAAGTCCACGAGCTCGGGTTTTAATCCTTGCTCGGGTTTTTGCTTGTTAGTGAAAAAGGAGAATTTTGAGAAAGCTTGTTTCAAAAATTCGCGATAGTTTTGTTTGAAAAGGTGTTAGATGTTAGATGTTAGGTTCATTCATCTTTGAAACGTTTAAGCGAATTTTCGAAGATATGAATGCAAATGCTCGTTTTGAAAAAAGACCATGGAGTGCATAGCCTCGAACTTGTACGTATGACTCAAAAGGGGTGAAAATGAGTGAGTCGGGCACACCTCCAACTACCTCGAGTACGCTTTGGCAGATACTTAACCCCTTCATTTCCTTACGCCGGGGCGATAAGTTTTCTGAAGGGAGCACGGGGCGGTCGAGATAGCCGTTCTGACGGCAGTGGAGGGCCGAGAGGAAAGTTAGTCCGGCATGTGCTTTATCGAGTGGACAAGCCTGCATGTGGGAACCACCTCTCGAGGGTGCAAAGGGTGCCTAGATTCCAAAAGGAATGGACTCTAAACGAATGTGCATAGCTCAAATATGTATACTTGGATTGTTCAAGGCTTTCAAGTTTCACCTCTTTATTTTTAAAAAGAAAAAGCTAGTTTTAAGTTTTAAAAATAAAATGTCCCCAGCGGAGTCGCCAAACTGTGGAACCCGGGAACCGCGTCGAGGGACCCAACTCGGCATCTTGCTTAAGGGCGGATTTTAAAGTTAAAAAAGATTAAGTTGGAAAAACCTTTAAGAACTGTTATGGAGTCGCCACCTAATTATCGCGGAAATTAGGAACCTACTACCATGTTCTAAGTTAAAAACATGTCCTAGATTTTGGAGCACGCCGACACCCCTAGATCTAAGGTTGTGAAACCAGATTGGATTCGGGGTGAGGGTACTTTAGAAAAAGAGTTAATTCAAATAATGATTTATGAAAACCTTTTAGAAAAGGCTATGTAAAAATAGCCTCTACTGACCTAGAACAATCCTTGTAAGATGATATTTGAGCTAATGTTATCGCTACGCATTACAAGTCACGATAAGTTTGTAAAAGAATGCAGATGCAGATGCAAAAGATTGATTGAAACCCTCAGTTAAGCATGTTTAACGTGTTAACGAATACGGTTCAGTTAAAGGACGAATTCATTGTTTAAGTTGATTTTAATGCATAACAAGAAGGTGCAAGATGCATGCAAATAAAATAAAGTTCAATTGTCCATTGGTTTATTTTATAAGTGGTCATTGCTTATGCGACTTTGGCGTGTCATCGGATATGGAGTGTACAAGTAAATAGAACACTTGGAGTGCAAGCGCTACTGGCCGCCAAAGCCGGGCGCTAGAGTGTAGTCCCCTTTGTTAGTCCATAGAAAATAAGAAAAAGCTTTGATCCAAGTGGATCGGTACCTACCTTATCCTGACGCTTCAGATCTGGGCAGAGCTTCGCTTTTTGAACTTAAAAGGAGGATGAATTCAACACGGGATGGTGTGTTGAACTCAAGGATTTGAGTGCTTGAGGCTTTGTGAGTGTTGAAGTGTGTATGATGTGATTTCTGGGTGAAAAAGTTATGTTTCGAGGTCTGGTATAGGGGGGTATATACTAAAAACCTCGGAGAAATTAGGAAACTCGGGGATAAAAACAAGCCAGGAAACCGCATAGCCTTATGCGGTTGCCAGGGCAAACCGCATAGGCTTATGCGGTTGCCCACCCAAACCGCATAAGCTTATGCGGTTTGAAGGTGTGGTTTTTAGTGTAGTTTCCTAGTTCCGGTTTGATAAAATCTTAGAAAGATTACGGGATAATCCTTGCTTGCTCGCCAAGGAAGAGACCTGGGATACTTCTGAGATATTTTGATGTTCAGGGCTTTGGAGTGCGGGCCAAAGGCTGGGTTTGGGCTCGGTTTTGGGCCCGAGACCCGTAAAAATGAAAAGGGTGTATTTGCATAGTTTTTGTGAAATAAGGTAAGCCGTGACGCCGTAGTTTGTGTAAGAGGGGGCAAAAGGGGAGATTTAGCCACCGGGCCTAAATTTAGGAATTTAGGAATGCTGAATTAGACCTTGTTAATGTAAAAGGGCTAATTGTAGTGCAAATGCGAAGCTCATGCCAAATGAAGCGGGACAAGGACCTAGCTAGACTCCAAATGGACAAAATGAACGTTTATTTAAGTGTGATGTGAAGCGACCTAAATCATTTTAACATTTAAAACGACTCAAAATGAATTCGACATTAGTTAGAACCGTTTAGTTAGCGTTAAACATGCGTAATAAAAGTCCGTGTTACATCACAGGGTTTTGTTTGGGAGGGTACGGATATGGGTATCCACAAGTGCGGCTAAAAAAATCCACATATATGCGTCCAAATCAGTCCAGCTATGTAATACTTCGGAGCAGCAGACAAGAAGCAACAAAACGGAGCAGCAGAGCACTGGGGCCGGTCCAGACCGGCGGCCGGCCGGCCGGCCCTGGTGCAATTTTTTATTTTTTTGCGTTTTTTCGTCCTGCTTCAAATTTGAGCTACGGTGCCGGTCTGAGCCCGGCTGCCGGTCGACCGGCTGGGATGCTTCCTCGTAGCGTCTTCTCAAAAATACTAAGGACAAAAGTCCATAAGTACCTGCGCGATAAAATCACAAAATAATACCCTCGTCCTCGCGCGCTCAATTAAAACCGGAAAAAGTCATCAAAACAAACCAAACCAAAGTACAAAGTGCAAATAAAAATACAACGTCATCGGGTTGCCTCCCGGAAGCGCTGGTTTATAGTCCCGCACGACTCTTCAAGGCTTTCAAAATCAAGTCAAGTTGGGCCAAGGACGTTGGCCACTCGCGACTCCCTCGCTCGGCGAAATGCGGTCAGCATGCAGCAAGATTCTACCTCCTCGAGGCAGATCATCATCAAGAATCAGCACGCAAGGGATGCCTTCTCTAAATGGCTCACCGTATCGACCTCGTGCTCCGGGCGACTCGACCGTGGGGCTCCCGTCTCCATCACTAGCAGTATAAAGGTCGGCCTTCAGCAATTTCCTCTCCCCCAAACCAGTCTTGCAGCTGCTCGTCGACGAACCTGCACAAGGAGAGACAACAGAAAGGACCTCCAAAGTGTCTCCAGTAGAGTGAGACGGAGGTAAAGCGTCAATAGCACAAACCGACTCTAACTGCATAGGCGATCTCGGGGTACTCGACTGAGTAAAGACTAACTTCTCACCCCCTACTGTGAAAGTTAATGTCCCATTACCCACATCTATAAGCGCGCCTGCGGTGTGTAAGAAGGGTCTCCCTAAGATAACCGGGATATGAGAATCCTCGGGAATGTCAAGCACAATGAAGTCTACGGGGATAAAGAACGTTCCAACCCGTACCGGGACGTCTTCTAATACCCCTAAAGGTCTCCTAACCGAACGGTCAGCCATCTGAATAGACATAGAGGTACATCCAAAAGTGGTCATGTTAAGCTTCTTACAGATGGAATAGGGGATCACACACACGCTAGCCCCTAAATCACAAAGGGCGTTATCAATAGCATGGGTGCCTATAGCGCAGGGGATAGAAAAACTACCAGGATCCTTCAGCTTAGGGGGAGGGTTACCCTGCAGAAAACTACTACATTCCCCTGTAAAAGCAACCAACTCAACCTCATCCAAAGACCGCTTCCTAAGCAAGACCTCCTTCATAAATTTAGCATAAGCAGGAACTTCACGAATTAAATCAATAAAAGGAACGTTTACCTGCAAACTTTTAATGATCTCGAAGAACTTACTGAACTGGGAGTCCACTTTAGCCGGACGTGCACTACGTGGAAAGGGCAACCTGATTTGAATTTCAGGAGCCTTGTCTTTAGGAGCATTTCAGTAACTCTTTGTCTTTGGCGGTCGGCCCAAGACCGGCCGCCGGCCGACTTGCGCTGTCAAGGCTGCGCCGTCCTTTCAGCCTCGATTCTTACCCCGTCGTCACCCCCATCTTCTCCAGCAGTCTTTCCACTCACCTTACCCGACCCGGGCGTCACAGGACCATCATAAGCTCGCCCACTCCGCAACTGAATCGCATTAACGTGCTCAATATTCTTCGTTTGGTCGCCCTGCGAGGTAGTTGACCCTTTTGACGGGTTGATTGCGTCGTACGAATTTGGGAAACCTGCGTCTCGAGATGCTTAACGGCCTGACTCGTCTCCATTTGCATCTTCTGAGTTTCCATCTGCATTTTTTGCATCGCCATCATCATAGAACGCATTTCAGCTAGCGGATCAGGTACAGGGGTGGGCTGTGGTGGAGGGACATAGGATGGCTTTTGGTATGTGGGTTGTTGTTGTTGGGAAGACTTATGAGGGGGTTGGTAGGGTGGTGATTGTGGAGTCGGGTTTAACACATTTTGGTTACGATAAGATAGAAGCGAGCGATCGTGTTGAGGTTGGTTTTGGTAAGGCAGGTTTTGATTATAAGATTGGTAAGCGAAAACCTGCTCCTGGGGCGCAGCATACCCCGTAGAATAACCCGAATCGTACCCTGCAACAGCGTTCACATGAGCACTAGAAGAACCACCTCCATTTAGCATACTAATCTGCGTAGTCGGTAGCAACTGACTAGAGAGTCTTGGCGATGCTCTCCTTATCACGGTCATCATGCGCAGACCGTGAATTACCCCTTGGCTTCCCAAATTGTGACGAATGTATCGCCATCTCCTCGATCAATCCCCAGGCCTTATCATCATCGACGTTATTAGCAAAACGTCCCTCCGCAGCAGAATCCAAAATGGCCCGACTCTCAGCATACAAACCATTGTAAAAGGTCATAATCACAAGCCAATCGTTCAACCCATGGTGCGGAAAATCTCTAATCAGCTTCTTATACCTTTCCCACGCCTCAGCAAGCGACTCGTCATAAGTTTGTTTGAACCCCTGAATCTGACTGCGCATTTAATTAGTGCGCTCTGGAGGATAAAACTTCGAGTAGAACGCGAGGGCCAAACTCCTCCAATCAGTAATACCGGCGGCCTCCTTGTCTAGATCAGTAATCCACTCGCGGGCTCGATCTTTCAACGAAAAAGGGAACAGCATCTCTCTTATCTGATTCTGAGTGATCCCGGCCTGCTTAATAGTCGAACAATAATCCGTAAAAACTTGCATATGTCGACCAGGATCCTCCGTAGGATAGCCTCCGAACTGATTCCGCTCCACCAAAGATAAGAAGGCGGGGCGAATCTCAAAGTTGCCCGTAAGAGTAGCGGGCATCGTAAATCCATTAGGAATGGATTCTGGTTTAGGTACCGAGTGACTATAGTGCTTCGGCATAGTCACTAACTGTTGAAAAACCGGAGTAACTGGAGGTGTGTCCTCTTCGTAGGACGATTGCGTTGCACTGGACTCCGCAGCAGAAGCTTCCTCACTATCAAGATCAATTAATTTGATCGCTTCCTTACGTAGTCTATGAAATGCTCGCTCAGGTTCAGGCTCAAAAGGAACTAGAGTCTGAGGTGACCTGCGCATAAACAAACTACAAGAAAACGATGAGAAACGGCCTCAAGGAACTAGGTTCCTTGAGACAAGAGAGAAAAACCTGCAACTAAACAATAACTACAACTAGCAAAGCCGTTTCCCCGGCAACGGCGCCAAAATTGACAAGGCTAAAGTCGTATCACCTAAGTCAAAATAACCTAAAGTCAACTAACAAGGTAGCTAGTGGCAGTAGGGTCGATTCCACAGAGAAACGGGCAGTCAATAGGATGCTCAGCTAAAACTAGGTCAATCTCAAGGTAATAAAAACGGTGTTTTGGGAGTCTAAACTAGGAACAGCGAATAAGATGATATAAAAATATGTAAAAGTGTATTGTACAAAGTTTATGTTTGGAATTAATGAGATTTACCCTTTTACCGAAAAAAAAAAAAATATGTAAAAGGGAGATTAGGGCATCGGGATCAATGTGACACTGATTCAGGAACTCAACTCAAAAGGAAATATAAATCAACTGAAGCTATGCAAGTGACTAGGTTTAGGAAAACGCTCTCTCGAGTCAATTTTAACCTTAAGCAAATTTAGCGGGCTCTCGCAACTTATTAAACTTAACTTATCAAATACGCGTGAGTCTAGTTTCAATTAGGCTTTCGATCTTAAACTGAAACAACCTAAATTCAATTCAATAAAGGCGTCCCTAAATTCAATTGATAATAAAACGCGTAGGAAGAAATCAACTTGCACAAGTTCAATCGAATTAAGCAATTAAAACATGTTCCTGAACCAATCCCACAATCATCCTAAACCCTAATTATAAATTAGCTACGCATAACGGAAATCAAAACCAGGCAATAATAAGAAGAAGACATGATAAAAGAAATAATTGCAATTGAATTAAACCTGGAGTTTTACGAATGCAAGCGATTCTGGCGAAATCAATCTTGAACTAAACTAAGAAGTTTGAATGTTTAATGAAAGAGAGAACTAAAAAAAGCAGTAAAGTAAAAACCTAAGTAAAATAAAGGCTAAGATGTTCTCTCCCGAAATTAGGTCTTTTTATATAAGTGCCAAAATAATAAAACTCGAAAATAGGAAATTGAGCGTCGAGCACGGGGCCGTGCAGTCTTTGGCCCACGAGCCAGGCACACTGCAGTGCAGGTGGCTCAGCTCGACTCTTGGGCCTCCTTGTGACTTTGGGCTTTTATATTCTCTTTGGGCCATTATATTCTTCGTGGCCTCTTGTCTTTTGGTCTCGTAAATGAACTCCGAGCTCCTGCGTGAGCTCGAGCCTGGTCTCGTAGTCTCAAATCTCGATCAAGCTCCAATTGTCTCGGGTTTTGGCTTAAAACCACCAAAACCTGCAAAATGTAAATAAAAGGCAGCAGTATCGAGAAATATAACAAATAGCTCATAAGATCATAATGAATACGAACAAATGCAAGCTAAATGCGACTAAACCGGGGGCATATAATCAATATAAATAACATGTATCAATGGGGCATGGTTAGCCGACCGACGTACCCTCTTCGAGACTGGAACAACATTGAAGATGTCTCACCCTCGGCCGTACACCCTCCGTCATACACCCTCGGCCGGCCATGCACGCAGGTTTGTTCAGAGTGTGGAAAGTAAGGGGACACGTGTCAGGTCTTGTCCCCCACTTAATAGCAAAATTCCCTATAAAAGGAGGAGGAATCTCAAAGCTAGAGACACTTTTCGACACACAAAAAAGATATAATTCTGATTCTCTCTACATTATAAACTTATATCTCACACATTCTTACTTAGGCCTCGAAGGAGTTATCCTCAGTAGCTGCCAAGGTTAAGTTTGACATTCTGCGTAGGTCAGCTAGGGAAAGGACGTTGAGTCAAGCCGTACACAAAATCCAACTACAAATATTTAGTCTCGAGTTGTAATCTACTTTATAGTGTTTGTAACCCGAAATAATTGGCGCCGTCTGTGGGGATTGTTTACAAAAGTCATGGCAGAACCTAGTAAAAATCCTGAAAAACAGCCAGAAACCGTTGAACCGCAGAAGGTGGTCGTCGATGACAACCCAGTCAATGAGGAGAATACCACACCCCTCACTCCAGAGGAAAAGAAGATGGTGGACGCAATCCTCCAACAAATGAGGAAGACTCCAACAAAACAGCCAAATGATGATGGCCGACAACCACGAGTGTTAGAGTCGGAGTCCTCAAAGAGGGTCTCCCCCAGGAAGCTGTTTAAATGTATGAACACCCCTCAAATGGTGGAAAGTAGGACAATACGCATATCAACTGAAGAAGCAGAGTCAAGCTGCAACTCTGAGCCGTCTGTGCAGGAGGTCACCAGGGAGGCAAGGCCGAGGCGTAACATTAGGGGAGGACATGTGACAATCAAGTCTCCGCTAGCTCCCTCCGTGCTGAAATATCCATTACCTAAGATAAAGGTACCAACCTTGAAGTACGACGGGAAAATTGACCCTGACGAGCACCTGGCCGCCTATGAAGGTCATATGATGATGTACGACACATCTGACTACGTGTGGTGCAAAGTATTCCCAACTACTCTAGTTGGCCTCGCCCAAACGTGGTATAGAAACCTCCCCACGGGGTCGATTGAGGGATACGATGAAATGACAAGGTTGTTTAAGCAACAGTACGCGGGGAACCGGCGAAGAGAAAAGACGGCCGCAGAGCTCTTGAACATTATACAAGGGGAAAACGAAGGGCTAAAAGACTACATAGCCCGATTTGACCGAGAATCCCAACAAATACAAAGCCTCGACTCCAAGATTGGCGTCCATGCCTTGACCGTCGGCCTCAAGAAAGGAGAATTGAGAAGCCAGATGATCAGAAACCCACCCCAGGACTTGCTAAGGGCCAGAGAGATGGCCGACGGCTTTGTGAGAGAGGAACAGTTTAACCGAACGTTCGGCAAAAAAGCCGAAAAGGTGGAAAAGAAGAGAGGGGAAGGAAGCGGCCGAGAAAAGTGGCAAACAAGACTACAGGGAAGACCAGCCGGCCGTTTTGCCGACAGACGTGGGCAAGATAGAACAACTTATGGAAAGTTTGCCGCCTTGAATAGGTCCATGGCCGAGATCTTCGAGCTCGCTAAAAATGAGGCACCCTTCACAAACCCCAAGCCCATGGTCAACGGCGGACGGTTCAAAGACCGATATTGCAAGTACCATAGGGCTGAGGGACACGACACAGATCAGTGTTACACGCTGAAAAGCGAGATCGAACGACTGATTTGGTAAGGGCACCTCAAGCAGTTCGCAACTGAAAAGAGAGATAAGGACGATCGAGACGGAACAGATGAAGGTCAAAGAAGGGGAAGGCCGAGAGTTGGGGAAATACACATGATCTCTGGAGCTGAGGAAATCCCGGTCTCAGGCAGGAAACGTAAGGCCGACCAGCGAAGGGGTTTTTACCAAGAAATATACGCTACCTGTCGCGCCGAGCCAAGGATACCTATGCTCTCCATCTCCCCAAAAGACTACGAACGTATTACGTTCCCACACAGCGATCCGCTGGTGATAGCCGTGGACATTAATCGTCGCCTTGTTCACCGCTGCATGGTGGACACGGGAGCATGTACCAACCTCCTGTATAAGGAGGTATTTGACAAACTGGGTTTGGAGAGAAAAAGCCTAACACCGTACGTCGGGTCGTTATACGGCTTTGCGGGGAATGGAATATGACCCATGGGAACGATCACCCTGCCCATAACGATAGGAGAAGGAGACGAGGCAAGAAACCTAATTGCCATTTTGTGGTGGTAGACGCCCCTTCTGCCTACAACGCGCTGATAGGGCGAGTCACGCTGGACGAAATATGCGCCGTAGTTTCTGTACGGGCACTAACAATGGCTTATGTAGCAGATAATGGGAAGGCCGGGAAGTTATTTGGGGATCAGAAGACCGGCCGTTCATGTAATTCTTTGTCCATGGGAAAAATAAAAGACAAAACGGTGGCCGAAGTAAAGATAGGACCGGACGTACAGTCGGAGAAGAAAGGTTTGGATGTACAGCCGGGACCGGAAAGTGAGACGAAAGAAGTGGAGCTTTCACACGGAAGGGCCTCGATTGTGGGAGCAGACATTGACCACGATTTCCAGAAACAACTAGTCCACATCCTAGAACAAAACAAAGACGTCTTCGCCTATACGGCCGCTGAAATGCCCGGGATCGATCCCAATGTTATAGTTCATCATCTGAAGGTCAACCCAAGTTTTAAAGCAATAAAGCAGCGCCTACGGCCGACGAGTGCGGAAAAAGATAAGGCCGTTATGGAAGAGGTTAGCAAGTTATTGGAGGCGAAGTTTATAGAAAGGTGCGACTACCCAGAGTGGGTTGCAAATGTGGTGATGGTGAAGAAGGCTTCAGGAGCATGGAGGATGTGCGTCGACTTCACCAACCTGAACAAAGCCTGTCCTAAGGATTGCTACCCCCTTCCGAGAATCGATCAGCTTATCGACTCAACAGCCGGCCACACTACATTAAGTCTTTTGGATGCGTTCTCAGGTTATCATCAAGTGCATCTCAGCGAAGAAGACAAGTAGCGCTGCGCCTTCATCACCAGCCAGGGAGTGTTTATGTACAGGATGATGCCTTTTGGGTTGAAGAACGCAGGGGCCACATATCAACGGCTAGTGGATACGGTATTCTCGGAGCAGAGAGGACGCAATATAGAAGTATACGTCGATGACGCCATTGTGAAAAGCAGATCGGACGAGCAACATTTAGATGACCTCAGAGAAACTTTCGGATCGCTAAGGAAGTATGGGATGAAGCTCAACCCCAAAAAATGCACTTTCGGCATTCGGTCAGGAAAATTCCTTGGTTACTTAGTCAGTTCAAGAGGGATTGATGTTAACCCTGAGAAGATACAAGCCATATTAGACTTACCTGCTCCAAGGAATATAAAAGACATCCAGACCTTGACAGGAAGGATGGCCGCGCTATCTAGATTCATATCAAGGTCGGCCGATAAATCAACGCCTTTCTTCCAAGTGCTCAAGGGAAACAAAAAATTCGAATGGGGAGCCGAGCAGGAAACAGCGTTCGACCAGCTTAAAAAACACTTGACTGTCTTACCAACGTTGGCACGGCCTACGATCGGTGAAACCCTTATACTTTACATCGCCGTGACAACGAACACCGTATCAGCCGTCATTCTCAGAGAGGAGGATAAGCAGCAGAAGCCGATATATTTCGTCAGCCATGCGCTTGGGCAGTCAGAAAAGAATTATCCTTTGATTGAAAAGGCAGCCTACGCCGTAGTCATTGCCGCGCGTAAACTAAGACCCTATTTCGACGCCCACCCCATCGAAGTGAGGACGGATCAGCCGTTGGAGAAAGCCCTGGAAAGGTTCGATAAATCTGGCCGACTACTCAAGTGGGCGATAGAGCTATCTGGCTACGGAATACGATACGTCGGCCGCACAACGATAAAAGCACAAGCACTAGCCGACTTCTTAGCAGAATGTACACATCCGCCTGAAATCGTTGAGTCAGACGGGCAGTGGCAATGGGAGCGGAAAGAATAATTTCCTGCTACCAACAATGAAGCTTAGTACGAAGCCGTGCTAGCCGGGCTGGAGATCGCTCAGGCAATGGGAGCAGAAAGAATAATTTTAAGGGTAGACTCCCAACTAGTGGCAAACCAGCTGAAGGGGGAGTATGAGGCAAAAGATGACAACATGACCCAATATCTGAGCAAGGTGAAGCACCTGACGTCCAACTTAAAGCTCTTCGAAATCTACCACATACCAAGATCAGAAAACGGCAAAGCTGACGCCCTGGCCAAGCTGGCCAGCGAACCGCCGACAATAAAGCCAAAACTGTGGCTGTGGATATCAGGAAGAGGAAAGGAGTGCTAACAGTCAATACGCTAATCGAAGACAGCGGCTGGATGAAGCCGATAAGACTATATAAGCTGACTGGTGAGCTCCCAGCAGACAGAGCGGAGGCCGCCAAGATAAAACGAATCGCTCCACGCTTTGTCGTACGACATGAGGAGTTGTACAGAAGGTCTTTCACAGACCCGATGTTAAGATGCGTCGGCTCCAACGAGGCCGCCTTCATGTTAAGAAGCATCCACTCTGGTATTTGTGGGCACCATGTAGGAGGGAGAAACTTGGCCCACAAGGCCCTCCGTGCTGGGTTTTACTGGCCGACTATGGTAAAAGATGCCAAGGAGCTGACTCAAAAGTGCCATAATTGTCAAATCCACGGCCCTGACAGCCATTTGCCTGCTCGCGACCTCCGTACGGTGCTCAACCCCATCCCCTTTGACCAATGGGGGATGGACATTCTAGGCCCCTTTGCAACGGCTACCGGGGGCAGGAAGTATGTCATCGCCGCCACCGACTATTTCACAAAGTGGATAGAAGCAGAGGCCGTGGCCTCTATAACCGAAGCAGCTGTTTGAAAATTCATATGGAGAAACGTAATAACCAGGTTTGGAGTACCCAAGGTCATCGTTTTCGATCATGGCCGGCAATTCGACAACCCTTCCGTAAGGTCCTGGATGGAAGATAATGGTACCGTCGTTGCATACTCGTCAGTCACTCACCCTCAGAGCAATGGTCAGGCTGAGGCCGCGAATAAACAAATGCTAAATAGGATGAAGAAACGGCTCGAGGACCTAAAAGGGGCTTGGGCTGACGAGCTTCCTACTGTATTATGGTCCATCAGAACAACTGAGAAGGAGGCCACCGGTCATACCCCTTTCAACTTAGTATATGGCTCGGAGGCCCTCCTCCCCATAGAAATACAGATCCCCAGCCCAAGGGTCGAACTATACGACCCCACCAGCAACAGCACAGCGAGAAGAGACAACCTTGATTTTCTGGCCGAAACTAGAGATACGGCCAGACTTAATCTGGCCGTATATCAAGCAAGAATGGGCCGGATATACAACCGTCGTGTCAATCACAGAGAATTCAAGGAGGGAGATCTTGTCCTCAGGAAGGCTGCCACAACTGGAAAGGGAAATATACACGGGAAACTATCGGCAAGATGGGAGGGCCCGTACAAAATCACCACAGTCAAACGTCCAGGCACGTACTTCTTGGAAAATATGGACGGCTACAAGCTGCCAAACCATTGGAACACGGACACACTCAAGAAGTATTATGTATAAACACTGTAAGCACGAGCGGGCAGATCTGTTGCCGCCGCTGCAAATTTTTTAAGCTTCATTAATTACTTAGCAGTTGTCATTTTTGAACGAAACTGTCAAAAGCTAAGCAGGGGGCAAGGAGAGGGGGTCACCCTGATTAAATCACATTTTTGATTCAAACTGTTGTGAATTTACTTGTGCAGAAGGAAGCACCGGCCGCAGTTGCGCGCCGTGTAGAGCTTATCCATGGACTGAGCCTGGATAGCAAGCTGCGATTCTTGTAGTGTAGAAACTATCCAAGGATCGAGAGCCAGATAGCACCGGCTGCGATTCTTGGCGCCGTGTAGAAACTATCCAAGGATCGAGAGCTCGATAGCACCGGCCGATTCTTGCGCCGTGTAGAGCCTATCCAAGGACTGAGAGCCTGGATAGCACCGGCTGCAGTTGCGCGCCGTGTAGAGCCTATCCAAGGACTGAGAGCCTGGATAGCACCGGCCGCAGTTGCGCGCCGTTTAGAGTCTATCCAAGGACTATGAGTCTGGATAGCACCGGCTGCAGTTGCGCGCCGTGTAGAGTCAATCCAAGGACTGTGAGCCTGAATAGCAACAGCCGCAGTTGCGCGCCGTGTAGAGCCTATCCAAGGACTGTGAGCCTGGATAGCAACGCCGATTCTTGTGGCCGTAAAGTCTGTCCAGGATCGCGAGCTGTGAGCCTAAAGACGTGCCGATGCGCGCCGTAAAGAATCTGTCTTAAGGACTGAGTCTTTACGTCAGCCGTCATAGGGGCACGCCGTTTAAAAACTAAGTTGCTTACAATGAAAGGCTACATATGATCAAAAGACTAACTAAAAGAAAAAAAAAGAAAAAAAAGGACGCAGTGGCTGAAGAAGTAAGAATTAGATAGAACGAAATCTAAAATAGATTGAACGACAGCAGTTAAAATAAGTACTACACAAAGAGCAGATTAGAACCTACAAGAAATCTAGTCATTCCTACGGAATAAAGTATATCGGCGGAAGCCGTTAAATACATAGAGAAAAGAAAGCGAAGTCGGCGGCCGTCACCCAAAGCAGTGACCGCCCGCTAAAACAGACTGGCGCAAAAGAGAGTACAAGCTAGTAAAAGCCGAGGAACAGAAGCGAGGCAACTGCTCCGCTACTACCCGATGTTAACCGGCGGCTGAAAATTTGATGATCCTGTACAGGAGGAGTCCGATGACGAAGGCCCGAGTTCCTATGCAGGCCCTGACCTATGAGGGGCCATGGAGGACTGACCGTCACCCGTCTCATTTTCCGGTTCATCCTCACTATCATCGGCCGTCTTCAGCTCCCAACCAAGTACCGGCGTGTCAAGACCAAGTCCCAACCTTTCACGGTCCTTAACCCTTTCCGCCTCAAGCTCCCTGTGCTTGTCAAAATCAAAATAGGGAGACACCCTCTGGATGAGGGCTTTACCGTCTTCATCCCCTCGTTCGTACCCTCGTTCGAAGCCGTCTGCGAACCCTCGGTTGTAGCCCTCTTGAAGGAGCTGCTGCCTTTCCGCGTCAAAAGCGGCCACTTTGTCTTGCAGCGCCTTAAGCTGAGCGTCCTTGTCCATCAAAAGGGACGCATCAGAGGCGGCCTTAGCTTCAACCAGCTGGAGCTTCTCCTTCAGCTCCGACAATCTTTTCTCCGCCTGGTTCATCCTCGTCTCGAACTCGGCCACATTCCTTATCAACTTCTCGTTCTCAGAACGAAGAATACGAACTCAGTCTTAACTCGGCCGAGCTCTTTCTCAAGTTTTGAAACGGCCGCACGACCCTCTTCACAGCTGCGGCAAACTGACTGTTGGGTTGTGCCAGCTTGATCGGCTGATTTTATCAACAGGTCAGCCCCATGCTCCACCAGCTCCATCAGCCGCATAACAATCCTCAGACCGCTGTTAAGTTTATTCAGCTGGTCCCTAAACTGGCCGGCGGGAGTCTGAGGCTTGCCGCCAACCTGCATGCCCGCAGCCCCACAGCGACGGTGACTTTCCTTTGATCTTTCCCGGCCACCTTCTGCAGACAAAAGAAGGAGTTCAGATCCATCTCACTGAACTTTGGAACTGACGACACGCTATTTGTCGGGACGTCTAGAACGTTACACCCAGACAAAAACCCTTCAGAAAAGGGATCTGAACTAACCTTTCCTTTGTCAGATGGCCCAGGCTGGGGCATAGAAGTGGTAGTGGGGTCAGGACGGCTGCTCTCCTCTAACTCATCCTCAAGGTTAACAAAGAAAGGCTGAGGGGTATGAGAGCGCTGAGGAGAAGGAGCCGTCTGATCTTTGGTAGAACGTTCGTTCTTTAGCGGAGGAAGGTTCTCGGCCTTCTCTGTTTTTTGCCTCTTCGCCTCTTTGGACTTTTTGTTGCTGACTATCTTTCTCTTCGGGATGGACGACGGGTTCAGAGTAGGAGGTTTTGGTACGAAGTTCTCCATGATTGTCCCTAAAACTTCCTTTCGGTCGTTTTTGTCAGCAACCGGCCGAGCAAGAATGTGAACCTTATTTGAATCAAGGCCGATACGTTCGTAGTCAACGGCGGTAAGCTCACGAAAAGAATCTGCACACAAACGACAGACGTTAGAAAGCAAGAACGAAGCGCACAAAAGATAAAACATTATACAAGGCGGCCCCGGATTACCTGGATCCAGGGCCGGGATCAGGCCGACCTTGCCCAAAAACTCTTCTGTGAAAATGACCTCGGCCGGAGGTAGCCAATACCGAGGCTGATTCCCTTCGTCAAGTCGAAAGTAATCAAGAACTCGGTCCACATCGGCTGATCTAGGAACCTGCTTAGCCGAAAGCACCGTAATAGGACTAAACTCCTCGGCCGTCTCGAAACCACGGTGGACTTTATTCCAAAACCTTCGAGGGATGGTACACGGCTTCGGCCTGTAGACATTGAACCATCGGTCTTTCCAATTGTGGACAGACGACAGTTTTTTATGAACGGTCTGATACCCAATCTCGTACTTTATTCCCCAGTAGCCCGAGTATTCATCGTTTGTCCCCTTGGACATTGTAAGCGAGTGCATTATTCGAAACGCGTCCACTGACAGGGGAAGGTTAACAAACAGACACGTCCACGTAAATGCTACCATCGTACGGATGGCGGAAGGGTTGAGCTGACATAGGGCCGCGTTCGCCCTCTACAGAAGTAATTCGATAAAGGGGTGTAGAGGAAAACGAAGCCCAAATTCTAGGTGCTTTGTAAAGACGGCCGTATAACCATCTGGGGGTTTTGTAACCGTATCATCGGCCTCGGGAATCGAAAATTTCCACCCATCACCCAAGTTATAGTGGTCAGTGGTCAGTGGCCAGCAGATGACCAGTCTTTATTAACATCAGATCTCTATAGGGACCCTCTGGTTTCTGTAGCATTGGAGCTCTATACAAGGCTCTATCTAGTTTATTTACCCTAGGCGGCGCGACATGTGACGTCGAGGCCTCAGGGATGTCGTCCACAGGAAACACAGTACAGAGGGGATTGGCGTCGATCAATTCAGGGTCATCGACCTCAGAATCAGTCACATCTAATTAATCCTCTACACTACGGAAGGGGGGAGAATCCGGCTCGACGAAAGAAGTCATGATAAAATTGTAGGATTATATCGGTATATAGTCCTTTAAAAGCACAGGATTATAATGAAAACTCTATATGATTTAAAGTCATAAAATGAAATTGCATAACAAAGTTTATAGATATAAGAATTAACCTTTTAATCCTTGTAATATGGCCTAAGAACAATACCAAAATTATGGTATCTCCTACTTATCACACCCAAGATGTTTCAAGAAATGCCCTTTGAGATTGCTAGAAGAATTAGAGAAGAGAACAATTTCTTTTCTCACAAGTAATTATGTTGTGTGCTATAATGAATAATGAATTAGGTTAGATGAGAATTAGGGTGTGATTAGGTTAAGTAGAGAGGAAGAAACCTCTCACCCTTAAACTACTATCACACGTCCAACATCAATAATGGGGTGGACTTTTTCCACCTCAAAATTTAAAAGCCCAATCTAATTAAAAGGTTTATCTAAACTCATTTAATTAGTTTCTTTAGCTTTTAATGTATAATGTAATTATAATATCCATATATTATAATAAATCATATATATCCATATATTTATAATTTACTAATTAATTATAACTGTTTAAAAAATTAATTAGCCTAAATTATACGCAATAATTAAATATAACCTTTTATATTCAATTTACGAATTACAGCTAATTCCTCTCATCTAATATCATTTAATCATTATTAAACAATATTCATTATCATATTTGACTAACCTTTTAGTCAACAAAACCGACTAACCTTTTAGTCAGACTAACCTTTTAGTCAACAACACCGACTAACCTTTTAGTCATTAAATAAGGCATCGATATGATTATTTTCTCAAATAATCACATCTCTCAAACACATCCTTTAGGTGTGACTCTTAGGGACCAGTTGATCACCGCCATCTGTATGACAATAACGTCAAATTTATCCAGCAAACCAACCGTTATTGATAAACGTTAATCAACTGATTAAATACAAAATGTACCCTGTGTACCTTTAGAGGTTTATTTATGTTATTGCACTAACTGTGGAGGACACTAGCTCCAACAATCTTCCACTTGTCCGTACAAATGTATGTGCGATAACCGATTCTCATATCCATATTAAATTTCTCCCACTCAATGTAAACCAATTTGTAAAGTCCGTATTCACAAAGGTCGTAGTTTACAAGTGATCAGTATCAAGAGTGGTTTCCCCGACTAGAGAGTAACTTAACTGATAAACGAATCATTATTCGAGCATGGCCATGCATTTCCAGTTACAGCTCCTCGAGTGGCCCTGAGAAAAAGTATTATGACTCGATAGAAGTTGGATATTTTCCTCAACTCGAATCCTGCAGATGTAAGCACAGCATGAAATGACCCAGTGAAAATCTACTTGGCCTCCTATTACGGTCGACCGTGAGAAAGAAACCAAAGTCACCCAAAATCTGCCTTAATCTCAAGAGACAGTCGATAGTCAAAAGAATCGACTCTAGGAACACTATGGATGTCCTATCCACGACCCGGCACCTAATGTTCTGAAACATTTAGGACTCCATGTAGTCGTCACAAAAATGTCCTGCGCGATTTCAGTAAACCCGCATCTGTGATCGATCAGTCAACAGTTTGACTTATGGCTCGTTGAACCCACCATCAATCGATGTCACAAAATAATCGCCTGAGTTATCAGCTCGTGTAGGCGATCACTGACCAATACAAAATATAAAGCAATTCAGTTCACTTTGAGGTGTTCAACATTGTCTGTACAACCCTCATGAAAAACGATATATAAAACAAAACGATGATTTTTATTAGATGTTTTAGGAAAAATACACGTGTTAATCCATACAAACAACTAATACAACTGAGGAACACGCTTAATTCCCATGGAAATAACGTGCCCTTCATGCTTATCATATCTCAACGGTTTAGTGAGAGGATCTGCTATGTTATCATCCGTAACAATCTTGTTAATCACTATCTCCTTCTGCTCCACGTAATCCCGGATCATGTGAGCCTTTCTTTGCACGTGCCGAGACTTGTTGCTAGACTTCAGCTCCTTCGCCTGGAAGATGGCACCACTATTGTCGCAATAGATGGTGATCGGGTCTTTCGAACTAGGAACTACAGTTAGTCCTTGTAAGAACTGACGCATCCATATAACTTTCTTTGCAGCCTCTGAAGCAGCATAGTACTCGGACTCAGTCGTTGAATCTGCTATAACAGTTTGTTTGGAGCTTTTCTAGCTGACCGCAGTGCCATTAAGAGTAAAAACGAATCCAGATTGAGACTTCGAGTCATCTCGATCCGTTTGGAAACTAGCATCTGCGTAACCGATTGCGCATAGCTCAGTGTTTCCTCCATAAGTCAATACCCAATCTTTAGCCCTCCGTAGGTACTTAAGAATGTTCTTTACAGCCATCCAGTGTGCTTCACCTGGATTGCCTTGGTATCGGCTCGTCATACTCAATGCATATGCCATGTCCGGACGTGTGCATATCATGACATACATGATTGATCCTATAGCTGATGCATAAGGAATCCGACTCATGCGCTCGACCTCTTCCGATGTCTTTGGTGCTTGAGCTTTACTCAATTGCACTCCTGAGATCATCGGAAGGTTCCCCTTCTTGGAGTTGGTCATGCTGAACCTCTCAAGAATCTTATCTATATAAGACTCCTGACTGAGGGATAACATCCATCGTGATCTATCTCTATACTTACGGATCCCCAAAATACGTTGTGCCTCACCCAGATCTTTCATCTGGAAATGGTTCTTTAACCAAACTTTTACCGAAATTAAGAGAGGTATGTCATTCCCAATCAAAAGTATGTCATCGACATATAGTATTAGGAAGACAATCTTGCTCCCACTCGACTTGATATATAGACATGGTTCCTAGACTGATCGAGTGAATCCATTCTCTTTTATCACTTGGTCGAAGCGATGATTCCAACTCCGTGAAGCTTGCTTAAGTCCATAGATGGAACGCTTAAGCTTGCAAACCTTCTTAGGATTTTCAGGATCTGTGTAACCTTCGGGTTGTACCATGTACAACTCCTCCTCCAAATAACCGTTTAAGAAGGCGGTTTTCACGTCCATTTGCCAAATTTCATAGTCATGAAAAGCGGCAATCGCTAAGACAATCCGAATGGAACGAAGCATGACTACGGGTGCAAAGATCTCATCATAGTGCAACCCTTGCACTTGAGTGAAACCCTTTGCCACTAGTCGTGCCTTGTATATATCTGGTTGTCCTTCTACAGATCGCTTTATCTTGTAAAGCCATTTGCACTGAAGAGGCCGAACCTTATCAGGTAAGTCAACCAGATCCCATACATCGTTCTCATACATAGAGTCCTCTCGGATTGCATGGCTTCTTGCCATAGCTTTGAGTCAGAACATGTCATGGCACCTTTATAGGTTACGGGTTCGTTACTCTCAAGGAGTAAAACGTCGTCTCTCCCATTCTCCTCGACCATACCGATGTATCTGTCTGGAGGAATTGAGAGTCTACCCGACCTCCTGGGTTCCAAGGGAATATTAATCGCAGCAGACGAAGAAGGAACAGTTTCCTCCATTGGTTGCTCGGTTGTTGGTTCAGAAATTTCCGACAGATCGAAGGTTCTATTACTTCTCTTGTCTTCGAGAAACTCTTTCCCTAGGAACTTCGCACTAGCCGCAACAAAAACTCGGTGTTCGGTAGGCGAATAGAAGTAATGACCAAACATTCCTTTTGGATAACCAATAAAGTATGTCTTGAGCGATCACGGGTCGAGCTTATCCTCGTGTCTCCACTTGACATAAGCCTGAAGGTACCGGGAAAGTGACAGACCTATCGACGCCCTGCGCGCGCCCGTCCTCGCCCCGTGCGGGGGCGTCGGGAAGCGGAATGCGCCTTGTTCGGGGTGATTTTCTCACACGGTTCGTTTATGTAATTGTGGGTCTACTAGTACTATCCTTTAGGTCAAGTTTTATGTTGTTCGTGATTTAGGGATTAGAACGTGTACAAGATAACGAAAATGGAACAAGACACACGATATGGTTACGTGGGAAAAACCCTTAAATGTTAAGGGAAAACCACGGGCGCCAAGCCAGGAGAGGTTATGCACTAGTTCTGGTTCAGGAAGTACAGAGTCTGGACCAACTGGTACAGAATACAACAATATCGTAGAATAATAACAAAGTGTTTAGTTGCTTGTGAGTAGCGTAGGGAATGATGTGCTTAAGTTGTGTGAATTCTGATGTGAATAATGAATGCCCCTTCTCTCTGAATTCTACCCCTTTTATAGTGCTTTAGGGTCCAACGTTCACTTCCTTCTTTGTAGCTAACTTCCCCAACTATCACTCCAGCAGTTCCTATCTTCAAGGCTTCGTTTTCTGCTTCCTAGACCAAGTCTTCCAACGTCTCCTTTTAGGGTTGCTGCCGAGTCTTTGGGCTTTCTTCTTTGATGTTTACTTCTTTTGTTGGGCTTGGCCCATCTTGACTTTTCCTCTCCTGGCCTGCACCTTTGTTTTGTCTGTCCGTCTAGTGCCGCCTTGCACGTTACGGTCTTGGTGTGGATCTCAGACCGTCTAGGCTTGGCCCAGGGTTCTGGACCAGCCCGGGTTTTTGGTCCCAACAGTTTGTCCCCCATCTCCTTGCCCTACAGTCCTGAACTGGGGGGTAAGGAGATGCTTCTGTCCTTGATCCTGGTCCAGGTCTGAACCTGGCCCAGGCTCCTTTTGTTTTGCTGTGCCTTTGGTCCTGAGACCTGAACTTTGTAATTAATGAAGTAGTTGGCTTTTCGTGGGGAAGTGGGCCCTGTTTTGGCGCTCAATGCACTGCACATCAGTCGTGGGTCACATCAAGTCACTTCGCGCGCTTATTTTTGTAAAAAACCATCTAATTTCTTTTTTGTCCCACTATATATATCCTAATTTTGTTTCTCTCTCTCTCTACCTCATTCACTCTGATTTTATTTGTTGTGCACCTAAGATTTTCCGAAAAATCTCCAAACCGATTTGTTAGGAAACCCTAGCTTTCTTCTTTCTTCTTCAACTTTGATTATGGCTCACAACGACGTCGGCCCTTCTAATGCTGTTCCTCACTCTCATGGTGATTTGATCTCCTGTCTATCTCCTTTCGTGTGTGCTTTTTCGTTTTTCACTTGACTTTTGTTGTGGGTTTGTTTTGCAATTTCCGATGGGACCCCCGCTTCTGATGACATCGAGTCAGGGAGGAGAGTTAAGACGTTCTTGGAGTTGCCTTCAGGAAAGAGAGATCGGCCCGAGTTTACGAACCCCGATGACGATGACGATGTTGTTGAGGCTGTTCCTTCCCCTGGAGAGGAAGGGCATGTCGGTGAAGACGAAGAGAAAAATGACAGAAAAACTTCCCTATCCTTTGAGGCTATCACTGCTGTGATTGATCGGGCTCGGGAGGCCTTGAGGAACGAAGACAGGAAGGCACCAGGGATAATCTTGACCAGATCCATCAAAACAGCTGATGAATCTTCTGCACGTAGCTCCGACCAGGAGAAGAAGATAGCAAGGGAGTTGCCCCAAATAAATCCGGTGCTTTCAATACCTCTGCGTGCTCAAAGTCAATCTGAGTACGTCTCCTTGGGGAAGTCCCTGAGTGAAAGATTTGCTGCATTGTCCCCTGCACCTGCTGCCTTGGACCCTACACGGCTAGCGCATAAGATGGTGGGCTGTTGCGCCCAGGTTCGTGCCTTTCATGGCTTTAGTTTTGTTCTGACTTGCTTTTGGCGTGATCCTGACTTTCTGCTCTGTCATTTGTGTCGTAGTTGTTAAATATGTCGGCTAGCCTTGGCTCTACTGTGCCAGTCTTGGTGGGTGATAGAGTTAAGGCCGAGGCTGAGAACGAAGCACTTCGTTCTTCCCTCAAGATTACCAAATGGGAACTTGAGAGCGAGAGGTACCGCTGTGAGAAGCTGGCTACCATGGACAAGATCCACCTCCGGAGGATCCAGCAGCAGGATGCTCTCATTGCCAGGCAGAACAAAGAGCTTGAAGAGTTGAGGGAGGATGCACGTAAACACAATGCTGATATAGCGGACCTGCGTGCATACTGTACCCAGCGCACTCGAGTGGAGATGATAAATGCTGGTCCAGAGGAACGCGCTACTTGGGACCTGTCTGCTGAGACTGCCATCTTTAAACAGATGTTCCCTGGGGTGGCAATCCCGGAGCGGGCTGTAGTCATCTCAGCTGTGGAGCCGGGTATAGGAGGTACCACCGTCCAGTCTTTGAGGTTGATCTTTGTCGGTCCATCCAATCTTTGTTCCTCTGAAGAACATCTTTGAAAGAACCGGTGAGTCAGGTGGAGATAATTGAACTCTTGGTCTTGTTGGTATTTTTTGAATAGATTCCTAAATTTGCCAGGGGGGAATGTCCCTTGTAGTATTTGGCCTGTAATTACTTAGACTTTGTCTTTGGTTTGAACTTTTCTGTCTTTGAACTCTGTTGTCCATGCGTAGGCGTGGTTTGTCTGCTAGGTACTAGCTGTTTGACAATTTTTTGCTATATATTGTGCTATGTTATGCTATATTATGGAATGTTTTGTTTTTGTTATGCTGTTTGTTATGATGCGCATATAATTTGTTGTGAATTTGTAAAGTAGCATGCATGCGTTTGATAATTTAGGCGACTTACACTTTGGGGCTCCCTTAACGGACATTACTCCCTGTCCCGTTGTTGCAGTCGTACTGGGGCTGGAGCCCAAGTTTTTGTCTTTGTCTTTGCATTTGTTTTTGGTTCTGGTCGCACTGCATTTTTGCCTTGTTTGTCTGCACAAAAGGAGGGTCGGGCTTGACCGCTGGCGTTAATAGCGGCCCTCAACGCCAAGTCGATCTACAATTGTATAGGATAATTTGTAAAGGAAAAGTTTTGAGTTTTGTACATTACGGATAAAGCTAGTCCAGGGCACTTTACATGTGATAGAGCTTGAGGTGGAGTGTATTCCAAGGTCTTGGGATCATGTCTCCTTCCAGAGTTTGTAGTCTGTAAGAGCCTTTCCCTGTTGCTGAATCAATAAGGTATGGGCCTTCCCAGGTTGGGGCTAGCTTGCCTGCAGCCTTGTCCCTTGTGTTCTGAAATACTTTTCTCAGGACCAGATCTCCTGTCCTGAACATTCGTACTCTCACATTCTTGTTGTAACTTCTGGCCACAGATTGTTGGTATGCTGCTAACCTTACTGCTGCTAAGTCTCTGAGCTCTTGGGTCAGTATCCAGCCATCCTGAGTAGTTCATTATTCCCAGAAAATGTATTGAGTCCATACCTGACTGTTGGAACGTGCACTTCTATTGGTAGTACAGCTTCACATCCATAAACCATTGAGTATGGAGTTTGTCCTGTTGCTCTCTTTGGCGTGGTCCTGTCTGCCCATAGTACTAGTGGCAGCTCTTCAACCCATCTCCCTTGTTTCTCCATCAGCTTTTTCTTGATGCAATTGATCACAATTTTGTTGCTGGACTCAGCTTGTCCATTTGCTTGAGGATATCTTGGTGGAGAGGTCACCAAGTTGATGTTCTACTTTGTACAGAAATCTCTGGTCTTGTTTCCCACGAATGCAAGTCCATTGTCACATACTATTTCTGAGGGGATCCCATACCTGCTGATGATGTTCTTCTTTATGAAAGCAATTACTTCCTTTTCTGTAACGTTTTTGTAAGCATCCGCCTCTATCCATTTGGAAAAATAATCTGTCATTGCAAGCATGAACACCTTCTGCCCTGGAGCCATTGGCAGTTTGCCAACTAAGTCCATGCCCCATTTCATGAATGGCCATGGTGCTGATATGGAGTGCAGGTTCTGTGCAGGTTGATGTATCTCTGGACCATGCCTTTGAGAAGCGTCACACTTTGTGGCATACTGGATGCTATCTGTTTTCATTGTGGGCCAGTAATACCCCATTCGCAAAATTTTGTTGACCATGCTCCTACCACCTGTGTGGTTTCCACAGTGTCCGTCGTGTATTTCTGATAGTACTGTCGACTGGTCGTTCTAAGCGGCCAGTCTGATCCCTTAAAGGACCTTCTGAATAGCATGCCCTGTATGATTGTGTATCTGGATGCCTTGATTACGAGCGCTCGGCCTCGATCTTGTCTGTGGTAGCTTATTCGGACCCGACCATTCGTAATATGGTTTGGTCGGCTACGAATACTGGGCGTGTTTTGTAGGGTGTACTTTACGGATTCTTTGGTTCCAGGACGTGTACAATTGGTATACTGTCCAGCGCACCAGGTTCAAATGCTGATCCAATGTTAGCCAAAGCATCAGCCTGTACATTCTGATCTCTAGGGACTTGCTCAACCTCAATGTTAGTAAATTTTGCAAAAAGATTTTTGACTAAATCAAGATATGCAATCATCTTAGAATCTTTAGCAGCGTACGTACCGTTGATTTGGTTTGCTACCAGCAAAGAGTCTAGCTTTACCTTTAGATTCTGGACTTTCATGTCCCGACATACATTCAGTCCTGCTATTAGTGCCTCATACTCAGCTTCATTGTTGGTAGTCCTGAATTCATAGGATACAGCCTGTACTATCTTGTCCCCCTGTGGCGACTTCAAGACCACACCTAGTCTTGTACCCCTGATGTTGGCTAAACCATCTGTCCAGAGTTCCCAGGTCTGTTGTTTCTGGTCCAGATGGAAGATCTCCTTTGTTACCTGCTCTTCTAGTGTGGGAGTGAAGTCAGCCACAAAGTCTGCTAGAGCTTGAGATTTGATTGCTGTTCTGGGCTCATAGGATATATCGTAGGTGCTCAACTTTACTGACCATTTTGACATGCGACCTGAAAGTTCTGGTCTAGACGATCGATCTCACAGAACATTAGTACGAATGATAATATGATGCGCCTCAAAGTATGGGCCTTGATTTGAGTACAGCAACGATTAAAGCCAAAACAAATTTTTCCAATACAGAATACCTGGTCTCAGCATCCAGAAGACTCTTACTTACATAATACACCGGATGTTGCTGTCCATCTGGCTCTCTCACCAGGACTGCACTTACAGGCTTTACATTCTGCACAAGTACTGAGGACCAGTGACTCCCCTGGTTTAGGCTTGGATAAAAGTGGGGCTGATGATAGGTATGCTTTCAGGGCCTGGAATGCTTTCTCATGCTCTGTCCCCCAGTTGAACTGTTTGTTCTTTCTCAGAAGATCATAGAATGGCTTGCACCTTTCGTAAGACACGGAGATGAATCATTGTAGCTACTCTTCCAGTCAGTTTCTGGACATCTTTCGGGTTCTGGGGGGACTGCAAGTTGATTATTGCTGAGATCTGCTCTGGACTAGCCTCTATGCCTCTTTTTGTCACCATATAGCCTAAGAACTTTCCTGCAGTGACACCAAAGGTGCATTTAGTAGGGTTTAACTTCATATTATACTTTTCCAGAATCTCGAACGCCTTTTCCAGGTCCTGGATGTGATCCTCAGCTTTCTTTGATTTCACCACCATATCATCAATGTAGACCTCCATTGTGTCTCCAATCTGGTCCTTGAACATCATGTTCACCAGCCTTTGATATGTTGCACCTGCATTCTTTAGTCCAAAAGGCATAGCCTTGTAGCAATATATTCCTCTGCTGGTCATGAACGCTGTATGCTCCTGGTCTGGAGGGTGCATCCTGATCTGGTTGAATCCGCTAGTTGCATCCATGAATGTCGACGCCGTATCTGCGGTGGCATCCACCATGGCATCTATGTGTGGTAGTGGAAATGAATCTTTTGGGCACGCCTTGTTCAGGTCTGTATAGTCCACGCATACTCTCCACTTGCCATTCTTTTTCTGGACCACAACTACATTTGCCAACCAATCTGGGTACATCACTTCTTTGATCATGTCCATGTCCAGCAATTTCTGTACCTCCTGGTTCACAATCTCATTACGTTCTGGTGCAAACTTCCTGCGTTTCTGTTTCACAGGCTTAAAACTTGGGTCAATATTTAACTTGTGTGTAATAACATCAGAACTTATACCAGTCATATCAAAATGGGACCAGGCAAAACAATGCTCTTTCTTCCTCAGAAAGTCAATTAGAGCAGGTCTGATTACCTCTGAGCGTCGTAACCAGAACCTTCCTGTCAGGTCTTTCTTCAGCCAAAACAATTTCATCTGTCTCCATGCGTGGGACAGGATTCTCAACAGACCTGACAGGCTGCTTTAATTGCTATGCGAGGGACTTACCTGGACTAGGAGGTTTCAGGGCTGTCCTGTAACACTCCTGTGCTGTTTGTTGCTCTCCTCTGAGCGTTGCTGTCCCCCACTTCGTTGGTATCTTTATGCACTGGTGGTACGTTGAAGGTACAGCCTTGAGGTTGTGGATCCAGGGTCGGCCTAGGATTACGTTGTATGAGGACAGGCAGTCTATCACGCAGAACTTCTCGAAAGGGGTGACTCCTTCCACATAGGTTGGTAGGGTGATCTCTCTCAAGCTGTGCTTTGTCTCTCCACTGAACCCTACCAGGACGCTGGACTTCTTCGTTACATCAGACTCTTTCAGCCCCATAGCTTCCAGCGCCTCCATCATGATGATGTTGACTGAACTGCCTCCATCTACCAGGACTCTTCTGACCATGCAGGTTCCAATCTGGATCTTGATTACCAGTCCATCGTGGTGTGGCCCATGCACTCCTTGTAGGTCTGACTCATCAAACACGATCTCCTGGACTGGACCTGCTTGTCCTGCTGGTGGTGATACATGTCATTTATATCGTTTATATGCCCCGTTATAGTTGCATTTAGCTCGCACTTTCTTGATTTCATTAGTATATTAGTAGCTATTTGCTTTATATTGCGATACTGTTGTTCCTCGTGTGTATTTTGCAGGTTTTGGCGGTCCTGAGCTAAAACCTGAGTCAAATGGAGCATTATCGAGTATCGTGGAGTCAAGACGAAGCCCGAGAGTCGATTCGGAAGTCATACGACAAGTTGGGACGTCAAACCTATAGGTTCAGAGTGAAACCTATAGGTTCCGGATACAAGAACAAGGCTTGAAGTTGCTGTAAACTGCTGAACACCTAAGAACCGATCGGTTTGGGCTTGAACCGATCGGTTTGACCCCCTGAACCGATCGGTTTGCTCCCGAACCGCTCGGTTCTGCTGCCCTGTTTCGCGTATTTTCGTTGGCCTATAAATAGAGTCCGAGTTAGGGTTTATGACTTATGCTTTGATTATATTTTTCAGCCTTAGTTTTAGAATTACTTTTTCCTCTCTTTTAAACTCTAAAAACTCTTAGTTTAGTTTGATTATTCTTTGCAAGAATCGATCTTTTACATTGCAATTCAAGATTACTCCAGGTTTAATTCATTATTATTCTTTTATCATGTCTCCTTCTTATTATTATTGTTTTGCTCTTACTTTAATCATGCATAGCTAATTCTTCGATTAGGGTTAGGGTGATTGTGATGTTGATTCAAGAACGTGTTTTAATTGCTTTAATCGATTGAATTTGTGCAAGTTGATTTCTTCCTACGCGTTTCATTATCAATTGAATTTAGGGACGCCTTTATTGAATTGAATTTAGGTTGTTTCAGTTTAAGATCGAAAGCCTAATTGAAACTAGACTCACGCGTAATTGATAAGTCGAATTTAGTTCGTGGCGAGCCCGCTAAACTTGCTTAAGGTTGAAATTGACTCGAGAGAGCGTTTTCCTAAAACCTAATCACTTGCATGACTTCATTTGATTGATTATCCCCTTTGAGTTAGTACTTGAATCGATGTCACATGACCCCAATGCCCTAATCTCCTTCTCATTCTTTTTCTACCCTTTTATACTCTTTGATTTCGTTGTCTTTAGTTTAGCTCTTTCAAACACCGACCTTTTCATACCCTTGAGACTGACCTTTCTTAGCTTAGCAATCCTTTGACTTCATCCCTCTCCCTGTGGATTCGACCCTACTGCCACTAACTACCCAGTTAGTTGACCTTAGGTTATTTTGATTGAGGAGACACGACTTTACCCTCATCAGGTGGCTGTTGCCTGTTCTCCAGAGCTACACGCTTTGCAGCAGAATATGTTAGTCCACAAATATCTGATCCACCAGAGATGAATTTTACCTCATGGGTTGGTGGTGGTGGTGGAAGATCTCTGGGCTCATCTCGTTCATCTCTGTTCCTCCTGTTTCTGGGCAGGATATCCTTCAGGTGACCATTCTTCAGCAGATGAGCTACTTCCCTCCTGAGAGCTATGCAGTCCTCTGTGGTGTGCCCGATATCAGAATGGTACTCACACCACTTGGTTGTGTCTCGCCTTGGATTTGGCTTCTCACTCGCTTTTGGCCATCTGACTGCTGAGCCCAACTTGTCCAACTTGTTGATCAGGCCTAGAAGATCTACAGAGAAGCAGTACTCTGAAACTGGAGGTGGAACTCTGGGTGCATCGGTCTGTTCATCCACAGCGTTTGCCTCCCTCCTGTTCGGCCTCTGATATGGACCAGGACTGTTGTTGCTGTGCCTCTGGGTGGTGACTTTTCGTTCAGCCCTGCCCTGGTCCTGATATCGTGCCCTGAACTGTTGGTCCTCCTCTACCCTGATCTGGGCCAGAGCCTTAGCCTGCACATCCTCAAAAGTAGAACAAGGGTAGCGAGTTAGTTCAACATAAAGATCAGAATCTCTAACCAAACCTTGCCTGAAGGCCTCAATGGCCGTGCCGATGTCACATCTGGGGATGGACACTTTTTCCTTGTTGAAGCGGTGCAAGAAGTCCCTTAGAGACTCGTTCTCGTTCTGGATGACTCGGTACAGATCACTGGTCTGCTTCTCCAACAATCTGCTACTGGCGAACTGGATGTTGAAAAGGTTGATCAGCTCCGCAAAGGATTTGATGGTCTTGACTGGCAGGTTGATGTACCATTGGAGGGCTGGACCAGTCAAGGTTGAACCAAAGCTTTTGCACATGCAGGCCTCTCTCTTTTCCGCTGGAATAGGGACGTTGAACATCCTCTGCCTGTATTGTGCAACGTGTTCCAGAGGATCTGCTGTCCCATCATAGAGCTTTAGGTTGGGTGCTGAGTACTTCTTTGGCATCTCCACCATTGCAATGCAGTCGTCAAAGGGTGAATCAGCATAGCTCCCTGGTCTTTGCCTCTTGATGGGTGGTGAAAGTCCTGGAACCTTTCGTACTAACTCACGAGTTTCTGCATCTCCATCATCATGTATTCCATGACCTGGCTGCACTTACTCCCTCTGGTGTCTTTGGTTCACCGCCTCCTCTGCACCATTGTTCTCTTGATCTTCCTCCACATGGAGTGGATCGCCTTTGTACCTTTTGACCTGCGAGAAGAAAGTAGAGAAGTCAAGTTGTTTGATCACATCAGAAAATGGTGTACCTGGTGGGATCCTGGATCCTGAGGCTTTCTTCTGTGCAGAGGCCTCCAACTGCTTCTTTAGGGCAGTCTCTGCCTTCTTCAGTTTTGCCGCCTCGGCTTTGGCATCCTCTCTTTGCTTTCTTGGCTCTTTGCAATTCCTCCTGGAGTTTGAGCATAGCTTACGCCGATCCGCCATCTTTCACGTTAGTTGAACTTGTCTTTGACTTGGAATATTTTGTAGGATTAATAAATTAGTATCCCCACAGACGGCGCCAAACTGTTCGGGGTGATTTTCTCACACGGTACGTTTATGTAATTGTGGGTCTACTAGTACTATCCTTTAGGTCAAGTTTTATGTTGTTCGTGATTTAGGGATTAGAACGTGTACAAGATAACGAAAATGGAACAAGACACACGATATGGTTACGTGGGAAAAACCCTTAAATGTTAAGGGAAAACCACGGGCGCCAAGCCAGGAGTGGTTATGCACTAGTTACGGTTCGGGAAGTGCAGTGCGGACCAGTAGTACAATACAACAATATCGTAGAATAATAACAAAGTGTTTAGTTGCTTGTGAGTAGCGTAGGGAATGATGTGCTTAAGTTGTGTGAATTCTGATGTGAATAATGAATGCCCCTTCTCTCTGAATTCTACCCCTTTTATAGTGCTTTAGGGTCCAACGTTCACTTCCTTCTTTGTAGCTAACTTCCCCAACTATCACTCCAGCAGTTCCTATCTTCAAGGCTTCGTTTTCTGCTTCCTAGACCAAGTCTTCCAACGTCTCCTTTTAGGGTTCTTCTTAGAGTCTTTGGGCTTTCTTCTTTGATGTTTACTTCTTTTGTTGGGCTTGGCCCATCTTGACTTTTCCTCTCCTGGCCTGCACCTTTGTTTTGTCTGTCCCGTCTAGTGTCAGCCTGGCACGCTACGGTCTTGGCCGTGGATCTCAGATTCGTCTAGGCCTGGCCCAGGGTTCTGGACCAGCCCGGGTTTTTGGTCCCAACACGCCTTGCAGGAAAAAAGCGCGAAGTTTTGAGAAAATGGGGGAGATCATTGCATGAATTTGTGACCAAAATAGAAAAGTAGAAAATCCTTTTTGAAAATGTATTTTCGGAGTCGCCACCAAATATTAAAGGAATTTGGAACCTATTCAACGCGTCTTGAAATACAAGACACGAGTGTCTCAGATTTCAAGATGCGTCGATATCTATCAATCTGAGGTTTGAAACCAGAGAAGGGATTCGGAGTGAGGTTACTTTTCAAAAGTTTTGACAAAAATGTGTTTTTGAAAACTGAAATAAAAAAGCCTACGTAAAAGTAGTCTCTACTAATTTGAAAACATTTAGTTAATTTCGATATTTGGGCTAAAATGACGCTACGTACAAGTGCGAATATATATGACTCGATAAAAATGCATAAATAATGTAAATCGTCAAAATAATGACTTTACTATAGGAAATATATGTTAAATAATAATTTATTGGCCAAATTATTACCATAAACGTTATTTTCCGACCTCGTATTTTGACTCTTTAAGAATTTGTAAAAACCCTCAGTTTTGACATGCTAAAAAGTGTTGGATCTGTGATTCTAGTCGTTATTTAATGCATGAATGAGGACTTGCATAATTATAAAAGTGACGTCGGTTTGCTTTAGTGATAATGAGTCGTTTATTTATGCGATATTGGCGGGGTTTAGACGGATTATGAATCCGAATTACTACAACCGTATTACGAATACGGCTTCGCTAATGCCAATATCGGGTTGGGGTTAATGTAACCCTTTTGTCCGAGTCTCAAAACGTCCCAGAGTGTAGGTAAAATGTTTACCTTTCGAAAGTGAAAAGACGGTATTTTTGAGTGGATTTTGTGAGTGTGTTAATGTGTTTTGTAAAACCGATGTGTTTTGAAATGAATGAAGTGGGTTGGTATTTATAGAGGTTGGCTGGTTTTTGTGGGTGCACAAAATTAAATCGCCTGTGTACAGGCGTTTTTAATTTTGTTTGGGTAGGATTTTTTTAAGAAAAATCAAAAAGGCGGCTGGCACAAAACAAAAACATAATCGCCTGTTGATAGGTGTTTAACTTTTTAATCGCCTGTCAACTGGCGATTTTATTTTTGTTTTGGTGGGCTGTTTTATGCCGCCTTTGGTTTTGGTCGTGTGATTAGGTGATGATTATGTTTTATTTGGATATTTTGGGCCAAATTGGTTTTTGGCTCAATTTTGGTTTTCGTGCTTTGGTTTTTGTCGTGTTTTTCGGTTCTGGCTCAAAATAAAATAATATTAAAGTATATTATTTTACGGTTTTGTAGAGTCTAGTTTTGTGAAAATGTGACACGGGACGCACTTTGGCCCGTTTTGAGTGTTGTGTTAGTGTGCGTTTTGGGTCGTTTTTGTAAGTTTGGGCCGTTTTGTAGCTAGTTGAAATTTGTTTTGTGGCTTGGCTTAATAAGACGTTCCTGTTTCGTGTTCGTGTTGTGCTTATAATGACTAAGAGTGACATTCATTTTTATGATTATGCAAGTCCAAATTAATACGCTAAAAATGACTAATACGTTTTAGACACTTTTGTACCGTTTCGACTCTTTTAAAAGCATGAATGGAAGTCCTTTTCATCATCGGGTTTGTTTTTGGGGGGTACGGATACGGGTATCTACAGAGCCCCCAGTTTGACTGAGCTTGGACAAAGCGTTAGTCAAAGTTAAAGATAGTATCCGGACCATTACAGTCTCGATACTACCTGGCGGCGCTAAGCATGTTTCTTATGGGAGAGACGAGGACTTAGCGCCGGGAAATGCGGGGAGGGACGACATGTTTTTAAGGACATGACGGTCCTACATGTTTAAGGGCATGTCGGCCTGCATGTGGCCTGAGTACTCCCAGCTGGCGCCTTGCCTGTCTCTTCGCTTGGGCTTCTGCTTGTGCTTTGCTTGCGCTTCTGGCTTGCGCTCCTGGCTGTGGTTTGCATGCGCTTCTGGCTTGCGCTCTTGGCTGTACTTTGCTTGCGCTTCTGGCTTGCGCTCTTGGTTGTGCTTTGCTTGCGCTTCTGGCTTGCGCTCTTGGCTGTGCTTTGCGCCGGCTTGCGCTCGCAGCGTATGGCTTGTGCTTCTTCGCTGGACGTCACGCAGCAGAGGTTACGCGTTTTTGGGCTTGGTTTATAAGAATGGTTGGCGTTTTTGTGAAGGATTAGGTTTTTTTGTGAACGTCTCATAAGGAGGTTACGTGTTTCTGTGTCTCTCATAAAAAGGGCTAGGTTTTTATGAACGTCTAGTGAGGAGGCTACGTGTTTTTGTGTTTCTTATAAAAAGGGCAAGGTTTTTATGAACGTCTCTTAAAGGAGGCTACGCGTTTTTGGTTTGGTTTTATAAAAGTGGTTAGGCTTTTATGAACGTCTCTTAAAGGAGGCTACGCGCTTTTGGTTTGGTTTTATAAAAGTGGTTAGGCTTTTATGAACGTCTCTTAAAGGAGGCTACGCGCTTTTGGTTTGGTTTTATAAAAGTGGTTAGGCTTTTATGAACGTCTCTTAAAGGAGGCTACGCGCTTTTGGTTTGGTTTTATAAAAGTGGTTAGGCTTTTATGAACGTCTCTTAAAGGAGGCTACGCGCTTTTCTCATAAAAAGTTAGGTTTTTATGGACGTCTCGTGAGGAGGTTACGTGTTTTTGTGTTTCTCATAAAAAGGGCTAGGTTTTTATGGACGTCTCGTGAAGAGGCTATGTGTTTTTGCCATAAAAAGTTAGGTTTTTATGGACGTCTCGTGAAGAGGCTACGTGTTTTTCTCATAAAAAGTTAGGTTTTTATGGACGTCTCGTGAGGAGGCTACGTATACGTGTTTTTGGTTTGGGTTGAAATTGTGTTTGAAATGGGTTGAATGTGTATTGGGCCGAGGGACACAGCCCAAAACAAAACTGAAACCCATAAAACTAAAATATAATCGCCTGTAAACAGGCGAATTAAATTTTAATCGCCTGTTCACAGGCGATTAGATATTTGTTCAGTGTTTCTTGGTTAAAACACGGGAGAGAGAGGGGTTGGCTCATTTTCATCCGAAAAAAACAAAACAAAATCGAAACCCTCTAAAACTCGTCTTGGCGATTTTCTTGATCAAAAATCGATTTTCCGACTCCTACAATTCGTCATGGACCAAGGTACGTACTTAACTTACTTGGTTTTTCGTGTTTTGAATTAGGTTTGAGTCGGTTTGAGCTTGAAATACCGTTTTCTAGGGTTTAGGTCGGAAATGGCGGTTCGATTCGATCTTAGCCCTCGTCTTTGTTTGAACTTGATGCTTGGGGGTTATATGGGGCTTGTGTTGCTGCCATTGTTGATTGCTTGTGAAAACCCGACTTGTGGCCTCGATTTTCGTGCGTTTTGACTAGAAGGGCATTTTGTTCATTTTTAAAAACGTCTCAAAAATGGCTCAAAATTTCGGTGTAGCTTACCCATTAGTAGTATGACGCGTTGGTGAGTTCGTTTTGTTGAAATGGGCGCGAAAAGCGGTTCGTTTGGGTGGAAAACCGTGTAAAAGGGGGTAAAGTCGGGGCTTGTGCTCTGTTTTTGTAGCGTAAGGCGATCCCGAGTGGCTTGGTTATTTTGAAAATGTTGTAGCATGCCTGTGTGGAGGTTTGGGTGGCTTGTGTGCGAAAAACGGCCTGAAAAACCGTGATTTTCAAATGCTTTGGTATAAGGGCCGAAATTTTGGTCGAAATTTTTCGGTTCCGAAACTTGCCCGAATTCTCTGTATTGCATTGTTATGGCTAGCATGGTACATACTTGGCTTTGTTTTGTAGGAAATGTGTTGTTTGGAGGTGTTTTGGAGCGTTTTTTGTAGTTTAGGCTAGGTTTCCAAAAGTCGCTTTTCCTCGCTTCTCGTGCCCCGTTCATGGAATGTATGGTAATGTATGTCGTTTGTGTTGGCTAGGGGGTTGTTTTGTGGGAAGTGGGGGCTTTTTGGTTGAGTTACGGTCAAGAAAAGGCCGTTTTTGTAGTTTGTAAGTGTTTTGTAAAAGCTATTCAGTCGAGGCGTTTGGGACATCGTTTTCGTATAAAATTTTTTGCACGTGCTTATTGTGATTTATGGGTTGGGTTTGTCTCGGAAAATATGGGTTTCTGGCTTTCTGTAGCGTTTTTTCCCCTTTCTGCTATTTCTAGGTTAAAAAGGCATGTCTTTTGTTGTTTTGGCTAGTTCTCTGCTGCTTTTGCGCGTGCTTGCTCTTGACTTGACTGAGGAGGACGTATATGTCGTATACGTCTCTTGGAATTTGATTTTCTGTGCTTCTGCTCCGTTTTGGCCTTATCCGTGGATAATGTAAGCCTTAATGCTCGATTTCCGTCGTTTTTGCTTGCTTCTGCGTTCTTGAGTGACCTGCTATTGCCGTTGTCTGAGTATGCCCTTGAATCTTGTGCAGGTGATCCTAAGCCTTCAGTACCTACTTCCAGTGACATGGATCGGGTCTTGGCTGGCGTTGACTTTACTGCTTACGAGGACGAGCATACTCCTACTTCGGGTATGCCTGCGCCCTTGGAGGTTTCCGATGGTCCGTCTCAGTCGGACTTGCTGAGAGCTTTTCCTCAGACGCCTGGAGCTTCTACGACGCCTGGAGCTTCTACGACGCCAGGGAGTGAGTTTCAGGGCGCCGTTGTAGAGTCTCCTGCCTTTTCTGCTAGTGGTGCCGGTCTTTGTCGGTCGTCGTGCGGGCTTCGCGAGTGGCTTTGGACATGGTCTTTGTTCTGGTGGTCCTGGCCGCCGATTAGTGTTGCGGGTCGTGACGTTGCTGCCGAGTCGCCTGCTTTTTGCGCTAATGAGGTACGCTAGGAGACCGTCGCTGAGCGGACGCGGTCTTCTGGTGATGCTAGCGGTAGTGGAGCTGCTGCTGGGTCGTCGAGGTCTCCTGTTGGTGGCCGAGGTCAGGCTCAGGGTGTCGTCTCAGAGTCTTTGCAGGGGCGTGGACGTGGCGCTGCTGTGGAGACGTCTGAGGCTCCTGGGGGAGGCCGTGGTGGAGGTCGGGGCGTAGCTGCAGGGTCTTTGCAGGGGCGTGGTCGTGGCGGTGCTGGAGGGACGCCTGTGGCTTCGGGAGGGGGCCGAGGCAGAGGTCGTGGCGTTGTTGCAGGGGCTTCGCAGGGACGTGGCCACGGCGTTGCTTCAGGGGTGCCTGCGGCTCCTGGAGGGGGCCAGGTTAGAGGCCGTGGTCGCGGTCGGAGGAACCCGAGGAAGAAGCGCAAGGTGGATGAGGCTTCTGGTGAGGGCAGCAGTAGGCCACGACGTCGAGCTCGTGCTGCTGCCGAGGGTGGTGACCGGGACCAGGCTGAGGTTGCCGGTGTTTTTGAGGAGGTTGGAGCAGGGGGAGCACCTGCTGAGGCTACGCGGAGGCGTGGTCGTGTCCGGGGTCCGGGGAGCCGTTACGAGGATTCTCCTGAGTCGGAGGGGTCTTTGAGCGGCGAGGATGAGGATTCTGACGAGATCGCTACCGAGGCCATTGTCGAGGTTGAGATCTTGAGGCCGCCGCTGCTTTATTCTTCTTCTGCCATCTTCTTGCCGACGCCGCCAGCTTCTTTATTCTTCGCTGTTTTTGTGGCCAGGTCGAGTTGAGGCCAGGCTTAGGAGCAGGCGGAGGGTGAGGCTGAGGCTGAGGGCCATGCGGAGGCTGAGGCAGAGGCTGAGGGTCAGGCCCAGGACGCAGGTGCAGCGGCTCTTGAGGCTGCGACGGAGCTTTTCATGGGGATGGTTGACGAGCTGGGCGAGAGGCCTAATTATCCCCATGGTCCGCGTTTGTGGTCGTAGGTGGCCATTGACTGGGACGGCGTGACTCTGGTTTGGAGTCGCTTGGAGCACTTGTCGATCCGAGTGAAGGTCGGTTTCCCGCTAGGCTCGATGAGGACCTTCTCTGGGTTTCGGACGGTGTTCGATGTGTTTGACGGGAAGCTTACACAGGAGGAGCGAGACATAGTGCTCGGGACAGCTTTTGGTCCCCTGGTGCAGAAGTGGAGGGAGGTGCGGGGTAAGCGGGTGAACTCGCGCCTTACTGTGCTTCGGGCGTTGCTGGATAGGTTTTGGGATACGACCAACACCTTCTTCGTGGGCAGTTGTCACGGGGCTGCCTCATGGTGAGGGCGTGCTTGACTGGGGACGTGAGCGCCTTCCTATCGATAGTCCACGCGTCGTGCGGTTGACTGGTGACGGGGTTAGGTGCGGGAAAAACGAGGAGCACATGTTTCAGTCCCGGACTATATGGTTTGCTGACTTCTTGATAGGCTAAAGTCGCAACGCCTAACAAAGATAACCGGACACTCACACTACTAGGTGGATAGGGTAGTCGGGATCGATTTCCGCAGGGAGATGGTTGATAATGTGTGTTATCGGTGAATGGATTCTAGATTGGTCGGTTCGAGTTTTGGTTGTAATTACTAAAGGCTAAGGCTCGGAAAATAAAAGGGTTTAACTTAATGGGAAAGGTCTAGGGATTAGGCTCGTTACGGGTACGCGCGTTTTAAGTGACACTCGGAATAGGAATGCTAAGCTAGCTAGGGATTTGACTCGTCCTCTCGGCTTTAGTCTCCCTCGAACTATACTAGCGTGCTCTCGCTCTTACTAGCAAGGGTTTCGTTGTATGCTTACGGTCTATCCTCGAACTAGGCTTTCGTTCTTAAGTTCGGGAGTAAGGGATAGAGATTATGGCCAATAATCTCAACAACAACAAAGCATAAACATACAAAACCTAGCATAAACACAATCATTCCGAAGCACTATGAATACGCATACACCGAACTTACCGTCACCCTAGAAAGATGACTACTCACTCATGATCAAAGCGCAAACAAAGCAAATTAAACAACAAAAGCGCATACTAGAGAACAATAAAACAAAATCAAATAATAGCAAGAGAGAGATGATTGTGATTACCAAACTACAAGGGAAGAGATGGATGATGAACTAGAGAAGATAATAATCTAAACCGACGATTTTGATTGAGATTGAAAGATAGGAAATCGAATTACAAAGTAGAATTAAGGTTTTTGTTATTCTCTAAAAAGTATTAGAAAACGAGGAAATAAAGCATAACTTGTTCTGAAATTTCTTACACAAAGTTTATAATCCGAAGAAAATGAGGCACTCGAAAGTCGGAGCCGTCCCGGGGCTCCGGGACGGATGTCCCGTCCGGGACCAACTCATCCCGACCGGGACCAATCTTGTCCCGTGGGTTTCAGTTCCATGCACTTTTTGCTCCTTTTTAACTTAGTTTCTTTTCTATTTTTTGTCGTCCCTAGGCATAGGGACGAGGTGTAGTTCGTCCCAAAGGGTAGGGACGGAGTCGTGAATGATTAAATGAGCTTCTTTTGTCGTCCCTTAGTCCCGGGACGGGTTTAAATCATCATTTCTTGGCTCGTGCTCATCTTTAGCCATACTTCGACGCATAAAAACTTCGCCAAGCGACCCGGAGAGCTCCAAATATCGTCCCAAATAGCACAAATCCTCCTAAAGTCGGCTATGTCCTGCAAAACAAAGCCAAACAACGAAAACCAGAAATCTCGGAGGAAAAACATCGCTTAAAGCGAATAAAAGCGCTAAATAGAAATGAATCGCTAGTGAAAAGGGGGCTAAAATCATATATAAATACAATACATCAAACTCCCCCAAACCGAACCGTTGCTTGTCCTCAAGCAACAAAGCGTGACAATAAAAACATGAGGACAAAGCGAGACTAAAATACTTCCCAACGAAACCCAAACCACAAGAAGCTGAAGCAATGACAATCATTCCCGAATCAACATGGGACATGAGAAATAGCTAACTAACAGTTGAGATTTACATGACGGCGTAGGAAGTAAATGACATAGCTAAGACTTTCGGCTCTCCCGCGATCAAATTCCGGACTCCTCGCGGATTCCACTCATCACGCACAAGTGAATATAGGCAATATAGATATAATGTGATTACGCTCACCTACTCAACTCATGGAAACGCGCCCGCAATCTAATGTGGAACCAATCTCGTATTCGCGTACATGAAAATGTCACAATAAACAAAGCAAACACGAGGGCTTACATAGGACAAACGATGTATAAAGGCCAAGAGATGTAAAGGGAATAAGGTGGACAAATGATTATGGATTCGTGGAGCTAAAAGCCAACTAGAAACCACTAATGCAACTCGAGTGCTCGTCCAACCGATAAGAAACCCAACTCTCACAATCAAGAACGGACCGAAACAGCAAATCGGTCTCCTCTAACACACCCTCGCAACATTAGCATTACATAACAAGTGCTCAAATGCTTGAAATACCAACAACAACTTCAACATTGTTTCACAAAGTCATTCTTTTTTTTTTTCCTTTTTGATTTTGATTTTGAATTGACTTGTTTCTCTTTTTTTTTTTCTTTTTGTGTTGTTGTGTCTTTTTTTTTCTTTTTCTTTTTGTAAAAGAGCACACTCAAATTGTTGCGAAAAACATCATCTCATGTCGGGGAAGCAGCAATCCCGACTCATAATCACCAAAACTCTCACGAACACGACATCAGCAAGTCGTGCCAATTGATCAAAACCCAAGGACAAGCACAAGAGTATGCAAAAGCGACAACTAGCTAGGCTAGGGTAGGCGATTTAGGCATGTAGCTAGCAAAACTCAATGTGGGTATAAGGGTAATAGATTAAAAATAGGAGGATAAATCAATGTAAGTGCATGGTGAAAATCATGATATCAACTAAAGTCTCGTATGCAATAACATACGACAAATCACGGGGAAAAACGAGAAAGGGGGCCACACTTATGCGTGTTGATGTTACGCGCACCACAAGGAGACTACACACATTCCTAGAACGGGGACCGGGTATAGATGTACCGGCCACTGGAGGCTCTAAATCCTCACAAAAATATGTAGCTAATCCGGAAAGTGATCAACCGAAAAGTAAAAGCATGTCATTACACCACATTGCCAAGACATCCCCATTAGTGCTAATTCCGTCTAAAAAGATCATGTCAAGGCTACAAGCTAAAAGGGAAGGGAAGTCGGGAAGCGAAAGGTAATAACAAGCTCGACTACAACGATTCTAAATAACAAAGTCAACGTATTTTTGGATTTTTTTTGATTTTTTCTGATTTTTTTGGATTTTTTGTGGTTTTATGATTTTTTCGTGTTTTTTTTTTTTGGAAAATGAAAATGAAAACAAAGAAAATAAAGGAAATAAGCAAGTCTCCCCCCCAAACCGAACATCACATTGTCCCCAATGTGACCAGCAGCACATTAACAGTAGAGGGACAGCAAAATAAAGGAGGGAAAGACAAGAAAAGCAGAAAAATGAGAAGAATACTTACAATATATACAAGGAAAGCATTCCCCCAAACCAGCATCCATGTAGAGGGGCGAGCACGAACTACCAGAAACGATCAAAGGCGGTGTGCTCAGACATACCACCGCCACTGCCTCCGGCTCCATCATCTCCACCATCGCGGCCTCCAAAGTCCTGCTGAAAAGTAGCGTCCATCGAGGTAGGACCGCCCTGAGAGGTACCTGCAACATCAAAACCAACATTCGGCGTGAATCCAAAACCACCCCCCTGCCCACCATAGCCTCCTGCGCCACCAAACATCCCACTACCCTGGCCACCCTGAGGAAAGCCACCAGACGGGTAAGTATACCAAGAGGGATGTGGTCCCTCGGGCTGAACAAAGCCCTGGCGCGCAAAATGATCATACACGGGGTATATGGCTAAGCGCTGGTCGTCCTGCAAGGCGGTCATGCTGCTTCGCAAATCAGAAGCAAAGGAATCAAAGGAAGAAATAAGTCTCGCCTGACCAACCTGGAGGTCATGAATGGAGTCGTACATAAGATCCCCAGTTCGCGTATAGGGAGCGAAGGGATCAAAGCGTGTTCTTGCAGAGAGCTCAGGCCCACCAGCAGCAGCACCAGAAGTGGAAGCCTCACCGCGCTCTCGGCGATGGTAAGTGTGGGTATGCCCTCTGTCAGGCATCTGAGGAGCCACGCCTCCAGCTGGAATAATCAAATAAGTGTCCAATGCAGGGCGTTCATCGCCCTCTTCATCCTCCTCCTCGTCGTCATCATCACCTGCAACAGACTGACGACCTGCAAACTCGGGGTTGGGGATTAACCTAGGGAGAGTAGGGTTAGGGAGCAGGCATAAATCAGTCCATTGGTTACCACTACCCGTCCTCCATATATCGCCCCGTCGATCACCCCGTGTGACCCAGTTTATCGTCAGAAGGTAGGCCAAGTCCATCAAGATCCCCCCATTAACGGCTGGCTCTAGGTCGCTCTCGTTAAGCCTAAGCATTCGTCTAGCAATGTGAGTAACCAAGCCACCCAATACAATATCTTGAACCCTAGACCCCGTACCCACAGCTTTAAGGTGGCGGACAAAGTGATGGGCTAAGTTAAGCCTAAACGGTCGTCTATGATCAGGGTTAAGAAAGCCGCCAATGTGTTCAATCTCTACTTGGCGAACGTTATGGGGCTCGGTACGTCCAAACAAGGTGTACCCCATCAAACGTTGCCATAGGCGGACAATGGGATGGTGGATAAGACCGGATGACAAATGTTTATAGGTGACGACATTAGGGACACCGGTGAGACTAAACCAAGTGTTGGCAAGGGAGAAGCCGGCGCACTCGACAGGGTCGGTCGTACGAAGGCCGAAAAGTTGCGCAAACTCGGCAAAGGGTTGAGTGATATTAGTGTTGCGCAAACGGTAGCTAATTTCGACAGGAACACCCTCTGCGTCTCGTGAATACTCGAACGAGCTCAAGAATTCGAGGGTGATGGAAGCATAAGTTCGGTATTGCATTTCGAAGAGGCCCACGGTGTTTGTACCGACGAAAAATTCATGCGTAGTGGCCTCAATGCCGAAGGCGGCTAAAAGCTTGCGATCTAACCATCGAGTCGGACGCAACTTCTTACCCTTTAGAAGTTGAAAACGGTCGTATTGTTCTTTGGTAGGAAAGACGATGTGAGGGTAAGTAGAGTCGGTGTATTGTTCGGTCGTGGAGCTAGGACCCTCATCGGCACGACGTTTCCTAGTGTTCCTAGACCCGGCTTTAGGACCCATGGTTATATGAAGGAGTAACTAGAGGGAAAAGGGGAATGTATGCTAAGAAAACACTAAACCAAACTAGAAAACACTAAACTAAGCTAAAAAAAACTAACTAGGAAAGGGGAAAAGGAAAGGGAGAAGGATGAAACTAACTAGGAAAACAAGAACAAACTAGTAAACCCTAATTAAGCTAATTAAAATTGAAAACTAAGCAAACGAAATTATTAACGAAAAATACTTACAATGCCGAGTAGAGAAGAGAGCAAGGAGTAAGATGAACTAAAAACCGACCCAAAAATCATCACCCAAAATCGTAGAGATTTTTCAAACAACCCGGAATGCTTCAAAAAGTAGTGGAGAGTGAAGCTTGAAGCGAGTGGAATCCGAATCCGGTGTTAAAATTTAATTTGGGTGAGTGGAAGTAGATGTTTCAAAGGGTTTTAGTTGAGGGTTTATGGTGTTTTAATGGAGGTTGAGGAGAGAGGTAGGAGAAAGTGTTTTAAATTAAATTGAGGAAGATGAAGTAATGAATAAAGAAGTAGGAAAAATAGAATTAAAACAACTCACATCATCCGTGAAAAGCATCAGGCCCAGCCCGGCCTTGGCGTCCCGATCGGGACGGGAGTCGTCCCGATCGGGACGGGAGTCGTCCCGTCCGGGATGAGTTTTTTCAACTTTTCACAATTTCAGCCCAAGAACTGAACTCAACGGGACGAGATATGTCCCGTCCGGGATGATGTCGTCCCGATCGGGACGGATGTCCCGGAACCACGGGACGGCTCCGTTTTTTGCTATGTTCTCCGTTTTCAGCTGCTGACGTTCCCTTGAAAATATGAACTTGGTTCCACATCTGTAGACCTCAAATTCAGCAGAATTTCGAACACGGTTGACGCATCTAACTTTTTCATTTCGTATCTGCGTCATATCTCCAAAACACGATTAAAAACCCTCCCTCACATGCTCTCATAAAAAAAAAAACGACTAACTAACTAGAATTGAAAATGCGAAAAACAACGGGTTGCCTCCCGGAAAGCGCTGGTTTTTAAGGTCCCGCACGACCTAAGCTCCCATGATCAAGCATTGATCGGGAGGGGACGGAGATAGCACACCTCCGTCGTACCTAAACGAGCATCCTCGTGGTACACTTTCAAACGTTGGCCATTCGCTTTGAAGCGCTCGCCACTCGCCGTCTCAACCTCAATATTTCCAAACTTTCCCACAGTAGTGACCGTATAAGGACCGGACCACTTAGAACGTAACTTACCGGGAAATAACTTAAGGCGAGAGTTATAGAGAAGTACCTTGTCACCAACCGCAAATTCTCGTTTCAAGATTCGTTTGTCGTGCCATTGCTTTGTCTTCTCCTTGTAGAGGCGTGAACTCTCATAAGCACCAAGTCGGAATTCATCAAGCTCGTTTAATTGCAACAACCGCTTCTCCCCACTCAATTGAGAATCAAAGTTAAGCTCCTTAATAGCCCAATACGCCTTGTACTCGAGCTCCACGGGAAGATGGCAAGACTTGCCATACACCAACTTATACGGCGACATGCCGATAGGTGTTTTGTACGCGGTTCTATACGCCCAAAGCGTATCATCCAACTTCATGCTCCAATCCTTGCGTGATTTGTTCACAACCTTCTCCAAAATGCTCTTCAATTCACGATTAGAGACCTCGACTTGACCACTTGTTTGAGGGTGGTAGCCAAGTCCGGTCCTATGCATCACTCCATACTTAGCTAGCAAAGCATCTAGCTGCTTCTCGTGAAAGTGGGTACCTCCATCACTAATAATGGCTCGGGGAACCCCAAACCTTGGAAATATTATCTTCTTGAAGAGGTTTATCACCACCTTAGCGTCATTTGTAGGGGAGGCAACGGCTTCAACCCATTTGGAGACATAATCGACCGCTACTAGGATGTAACGATTCCCTCGAGATGAAGGAAACGGACCTTGATAATCAATACCCCATACATCAAACAATTCAACCTCCAAAATACCCGTTTGAGGCATCTCGTGTCTCCGTGAAATATTTCCGGTTCGTTGGCAAGCGTCACATGACATAACGAAAGCATGACTATCTTTGAACATAGTCGGCCAATAGAAACCGGATTGCAAGACCTTTGCGACGGTCTTGGAAGGGCCATGGTGTCCCCCATAAGAAGAGGAATGACAACGCTCAAGGATAGAATGAACCTCCCATTGAGGCACGCATCGTCGAAACATACCATCGGCGCATTCACGGAAAAAGTAGGGGTCATCCCAAAAGTAGTGGCGAACATCCTTCAAGAACTTCTTCTTTTGTTGATAAGAAAAATCAGGTGGCAAAGTTTTTCCAACGATATAATTAGCGAAATCAGCGTACCATGGTGTATCGGCAACCACGGACATAAGTACATCATCGGGAAACGAATCGTCAATAGGGGAAGAATCCCCTCCATCATAACGAAGCCGAGATAAGTGATCGGCGACGACATTCTCTGCACCCTTCTTATCACGTATCTCCAAATCGAACTCTTGCAACAAGAGTATCCAACGAATCAAACGAGGCTTGGCCTCCTTCTTTGCAAGTAAGTATTTCAAAGCGGCATGATCGGTATAGACAATGACTTTCGACCCCACAAGATAGGACCGAAACTTCTCCAAAGCATAGATGACAGCAAGCAATTCCTTCTCTGTCGTGGCATAGTTGACTTGAGCTTCATCTAACGTCTTGCTAGCATAATAGATGGTATGCAATACCTTGTCCTTCCTTTGCCCCAAAACAGCTCCAACGGCGTAGTCACTAGCATCACACATCACCTCAAAAGGTAATGACCAATCCGGCGGTTGGATAATCGGCGCTGAAATGAGTGCCTGCTTTATCTGCTCAAATGACTTAACGCACTCGTTAGTGAAAACAAAGGGGGCGTCCTTAAGGAGAAGTTGAGTCAATGGTTTAGCAATTTTGGAGAAGTCCTTGATAAAGCGGCGGTAGAATCCCGCATGACCAAGGAAACTTCTCACTCCTTTAACATTTACCGGTGGAGGTAATTGCTCAACCACTTGGACCTTAGCTCGGTCCACTTGGATACCTTTTTCAGAAATAAGGTGTCCAAGTACTATACCTTCTGTCACCATGAAGTGACACTTCTCCCAATTAAGGACAAGGTTCGTCTCCTCACAACGTTGTAACACATGGACAAGGTTAGTCAAGCACGCATCAAAATCTGAACCGTAGACACTAAAGTCATCCATAAAAACTTCCATGCTTGACTCAATAAAATCAGAAAAAATAGCCATCATACAACGTTGAAAGGTGGCGGGAGCATTGCACAATCCGAATGGCATCCTGCGATAAGCAAAGGTGCCATAGGGACATGTGAATGTCGTCTTTTCCTGATCCTCAGGATGGATAGGAATTTGGAAGAACCCGGAATAACCATCAAGATAGCAGAAATACCTGTGGCATGCAAGACGTTCTAGCATTTGATCAATGAAAGGCAAAGGAAAATGATCCTTACGAGTCGCGGTATTCAACCTCCGGTAGTCTATGCACATGCGCCATCCCGTGACAATTCTAGTAGGAATGAGCTCGTTCTTGTCATTTCGGACCACCGTGGTACCTCCTTTCTTTGGCAAAACTTGCACAGGGCTTACCCATTTCGAGTCCGAAATTGGGTATATGATACCGGCATCTAAAAGCTTCATCACCTCCTTCTTTACTACCTCCTGCATGTTAGGATTCAAACGACGTTGTCCTTGTATACACGGCTTATGACCGTCCTCAAGATGAATGCGATGCATACAAAAATCGGGACTAATCCCTTTCAAATCATCAATAGAATATCCGATGGCCTTCTTGTGTTTTTTCAAAACACTCAACAATTTTACAAGTTGGTCATCGGATAAATTCGCATTCACTATCACGGGACACATTTCCGCGTCATCCAAGAAACAATATTTCAAATGAGAAGGCAAAGGTTTGAGTTCGGGCTTTTGTACCTCAACCGAAAGTGATGAATCCAAACTTTTTACCTTTTGGCTTGCAGCAAAGCCAACTTCCTTTCGATTCAACGCGTCTTCAATAGCGTCAACTTTAGCTTTCCATTGCTCGTCACCACCTACAACATCATCACAACAAAGCAAAGCCTCGAGAGGATCTCTCGAAAGCGAGTGAGGCAAAACATCGTCCACAAAACAATCAATTACATCGACGGCATAGCAAGACTCCTCCAACATAGGACTCTTAAGTGCATTTGACAAGTTAAATGTAATCTTATCACCTCCAACATCCAAGGTTAGCTTACCGTTCTTAACATCGATGATTGCACCAGCTGTGTGCAAGAAAGGCCGGCCCAAGATAATAGGAATCTGAGCATCCTCGGCCATGTCAAGAACGACAAAGTCAACCGGGATAAAGAACTTACCTACGCCGCTGAACGTCCTCTAAGACACCCAAAGGATGTTTCACAGAACGGTCCGCCATTTGGAGGGTGATATTAGTGCACTTCAAGACTCCCATGTTTAATTTTTCACATATCGAGTACGGCATCACGCTCACACTAGCACCCAAGTCACACAAAGCTTTATCAATAGTTAGGGTGCCAATGGTACATGGTATGGAAAAACTACCGGGGTCCTTTAGTTTAGGTGGAGATTTATTTTGTAAAAGCGCACTACAACGCTCGGTAAAAGCAACGGTCTCCACCTCACTAAACGACCTCTTTCTTGTGAGGATATCTTTCATGAATTTTGCATATGCTGGAACTTGAGTAATAAGCTCGGCAAAGGGAACAGTTACCTTGAGATTTTTGACTACATCCATGAATTTACCGAATTGGTCGTCGAGTTTTGACTTGATCACACGACTCGGGAACGGTAGTTTAATCTCAATAGGTGGCTCCACCGGCTTCTCCTTAGATTGCTTCTCCACATCATTCTCTACATCCTTGCTCACGTCATTAGCATCATCCTTGCTTGGCTCACCTGCAACATCAACATCACTAACACGCACATTAGTAGAAATAGTGTTAGGATTTACCTCATTTGACACCTTCACGGGGGGTGTATCAACATTGGGCATCGGTGGCCCATCGTAGCGTGTACCACTTCTAAGAGTGATAGCATTAGCGGACTCATGAGGTGTGTGCGGTTGAGAAGGAAGCGTCCCGGGCGGTCGTGATTGACTACTCGAAGCCATTTGAGCCATTTGCGTATCGATCATCTTGTTATGTGCAACCAACGATTGAATCATGGCATCTTTAGCTTGCGAATCTTTCTCCAATTTAGTCATCATCGCATCTTGGTTCTTTTGCATTTGAACCATCATCCCCCTCATCTCGGCCATAGGATCGGCAGCCGGAGTAGGTGCAACCGGAGGTTGATAAGGTGGGCGATGAAAACCCGGTGGGTTATAAGGACGTGGAACATTATTGTAAGGAACATAAGGTTGTTGAGGTGGATGGTTTTGATGTGATTGTTGTGGTGGTTGTTGTTGTGGTGGGTTTAGGACATTTGTACTCTTGTAGGAAAGGTTGGGATGGTTCCTGTAACCTTCATTATAGTAATTCGAATATGGGTTATTTTGACGGTAAGATTGAAAAGCATGCACTTGCTCATGTGTACCTCGACATTCAACCGATGTGTGTCCAAGCGTACCACTAGCATCACACGGGGCATCCAATTGAGAACTCATAGCGGCCACTTGTCCTCGAGACGAGGACGAACTACCCGATTGTAGTTGATCGATCTTTTGATTCATAGCCGCCAATTGAGCCGTAAGTAGAGTCATAGAATCAACATCATGCTTACCAGATTTGATTGGCACATTCCTAGGATTCCCATATTGGTTGTTGTGGATGGCCATGGATTCGATAGTGTCAAGAGCTTCCTCCACATCGATGTTGTCGAATCTCCCGTTCGCCGCGGAGTCTAGCACTTGGCGAGACTCGCTATATAACCCATTATAGAACTGCATTACAATAAACCACTTGTCTAACCCATGATGCGGACATTGACGTTGAAGATCTTTGTATCGTTCCCACGCTTCATATAGACTCTTGTCTCCTCTTTGTCGGAAACTCGTGATTTGGCTTCTAAGCATAGCCGTCTTTTCCGGTGGGAAATATTTTTGATAGAAGGCTAGTGCTAGAGTATTCCAATCAGTTACGCCTTGAGCGACGCGGTTCAAAGAGTTGAGCCACAATTTCGCTTTGTCTCGGAGTGAAAACGGGAAAAGCATTTCCCGAATTTGATCTTGCGTGACTCCCGTTTGTTTGATCGTAGCATAATAGTCGCAGAAGTTCGTAATGTGAAGGTTAGGATCCTCCCCGGGGCTTCCCCCAAATTGGCTACGCTCAATCAAGTTGATAAAAGCGGGTTTAATCTCGAAATTGTTGGCCTGGATCGCCGGCATAGCATTGCCGGTTGGAAGTTGATTCGCAGTCGGCTTAGAGTGATCGGAAAGCTTTACCATCGTATGTACTTTGGGTTCAAGATCAACGTGAGCTTGGACCAAAATTGGTCAAGGAAGTCAAGGGAGAAGAGTTGGGAGACCATGGGTTAGGGCCATGGGCTCAAACCCAAGCCTAGGGCTCGGTCTAAGGGATCACTAAGGGTCAACTAGAGTCAATTCTATGGTCAAATCGAGCCAACCCTAGTGATCAAGCTAAGTCAAGGAGAAGTCAAAGTTGGAGAGCTACAAAAAGTCAAAGATCAAGCTATTTTTGAATGTGGTTAATCAAGGCACACCCATGTGAGTCACCCTCCAATAAATGGGCTCACATGGTTCAACAAGCTAGCTCAAGGAGGTCCTCAAGGAGCCGGCTTCAAATGAAAGTCCCAAGCCACCACATTGTTTTTACTTTAAGTCTTTTTCATTCATGTCGCTATCTACCTTTATTACTTTATGCTTTTTACTTTAAGTATTTGTTGTTTATTGTTCAAATTTTCAGCTCACATGTGAGCAAATGGACCGAGTATTATTATTATTTTGTGGGTGATTGTAGCCCTTAGATCTTGTTGTAATGGAGGGTCAAGATTAGATGAGGGTATTATATAAACCCTCATCCTTGCCTCACATTTTTCAGATTTGCTTATGATAAAGAAAACCCTAGAGTTTCCAACTTGTGTTCTTCATTTCTCATTACTTTGTGTGTGAGTGAGTGAAAGATTAGTATAGTGGCTTTGTGCTTATGCTAATCAAAACCTAATTCTCTTGCTAAGTGCTTAGAATTAGTCACTATCCTTTTTATCTTCCTTGTTCATACAAATTTCAGAAAAATCCTTCACTAAAAATTGATACTTGGGCCGAGATTTTTTCATCACCATCATCACTTGGTTTTGTTCATCCTTTGAGTGATTCTTATCCCCATAAGTTTCACTCCAAATTGGTTATCAAAGCCTAGGTTTGTTCTTTATTTTTCGATTTGCTCTTGTTCTTAGTTTTTCGAATTACTCCTATTTTTTCCTCTTCATTTTTCGATTTCTTTTCTTGTTTTCCTTGTTTTATTTTCCACAAAATCTTACAAAAAATGGTTAAAGATCTACACTTGTGTTAGTATTGGTTGGGTTTGTTCTTGTGTTAGCCGAAATTTTAGGGTTTGTTTTCCTCTTCAATTTTTCGTTTTCTTTCTTTGTTTTCCTTGTCTATTTTCCACAAAATTTCCACAAAAGATCTCACAAAATTGTCACAAAATGGAAGAGAGTAGAGGAGAGGGTAAAAGACTTTCCGATTTAGAAGAGAAATTGACTCAACTCACCGGTAATTGCACTTTGATGATGAATGCTATTAACACACTCTTGGAACAAAACATGAATGAACCAAGAAGGGGTGAAGGGGGAAGAGGGAGAGGCCGAGGAATGGGGTATGGGGGCCGTGGGAGAGGACAAGTTCCTCCTCACATGGAAGATCAATTTTCGGATTCGGAAGAGTCCCTTGAGGCCCACCCTAGAGACCATGACCGAGACATTAAGGTGGACATACCCGATTTTTATGGTAGCTTGAACCCCGAGGATCTCCTAGATTGGCTTAGATCGGTTGAGAGAGTCTTTGAATTCAAGGAGTACTCCGATAGGAAGTGTTTCAAAGTGGCCATCATGAAATTCAAGGGTTATGCCTCCCTTTGGTATGAGAACCTTAAGAATCAAAGAAACCGGGAGGGTAAGGAGCCCATCAACTCATGGCTCAGACTCAAAAGAAACTCAAAGACAAGTTTGTTCCCAAAGACTACACTCAAGACATGTTCCTCAAGCTAGCCCAACTAAAACAAGAGTCACACCCCATTGAAACCTATCTTAGGGACTTTGAGCAACTCACCCTCCAATGTGAAATGAATGAGAAACCGAACAAAAATTGCAAGGTTTGTTGAGGGCCTAAACCCTAGGATAGCAAATCGAGTCAAAATGCAAAACTTGTGGTCATTCGATGAGGCGGTTACCATGGCTACACGTGGAGAGGCTAGAAAAGGGGAGAGGAGAGCCGGCTAAGAGCACCCCAAGTCCAACCCCATGTCGAGCCAAGGGGGATCAAAATTGTTGAACCTAGCCCTACCATCAAGCCATCAAGTGTTGACAAGGGAAAGGGAATCGACTATGGCCCTAAGAGAACCATCCCTCTCAAGAAGTGTTACTAATGTCAAGGGTATGGTCACTTTGCTAAGGAGTGCCCTAGCAAGAGGACCTTGAACACAAGTGAGGTTGTGCATTGGGGAGACGATGAAGTGTTGGTTTGTGAGGAAGAAAAAAAGAGGAGTTGAAGAAGTGAAAGTGGCGAAACAATTGTGCCCTGACTCGGGGTTGAGCTTGGTCACTTGGCGAGTGATGCACACCCAAGAATCAAACGAGAAAATGGACCAAAGACACCAAATATTTCGGTCCAAATGTACCATCATGGGGAGAGTGTGTAACTTGATTATCGATGGGGGAAGTTGTGTTAATGTTGCTTCCAAGACCCTCATTGATAAGCTTGCCTTGCCTACTTTGAAGCATCCTCATCCTTACAAGCTAAGATGGCTCAATCAAGGAGCCGAGGTCAAAGTGGACAAACAATGCCAAGTCTCGTTCTCAATTGGTCAAGACTATAAGGATGAAGTTGTATGTGAAGTGTTGGACATGGATGCTTGCCATGTGTTGCTTGGAAGACCTTGGGAGTTTGAAAAGAATTCTTCCCATCATGGAAGAGACAACACCTACTCATTCAAGTATGGTGAAAAGCTCATTGTCTTAGCTCCCCTACCACCAATGATGGGATGTAAATCCAATGCATGCTTGTTTGAATCCTTCATTGAGCCGAAACCTAGCAAGGAGATGAAGTCAAGGCCGAAATTGCATGAGCTTGAGAAGTTGAAGGGCCTTGGGCCGAGTGGAGAAGAGCAAGGGGAAAAGGTGAGCTTGGAATGTGAGGGAAGTTCTAGCATGGTAAGGAGGACTCTAGGAGAGGAGCCTCATGAAGGTGAAGTATCAAACAACAAGGGAACGACCGACTACATTGAGAATGTGGTCAATGAAAGAACAAAGATCGATGGTAAGGAAAGATCAAGCGGGTCTTTAAGGTGGAGAATCATTGATGGGCTCGAACATGAGCAAGAATGGATGGATGGCATGGTCATGAGTCGAGGGCTCAAAGAAATGCTCGAGGAAGAATGCGTGGTCAAAGAAACCGTGACCAAGGATGAAAATGTGACCAATTCTTCGAGCCAAGGCAAAGGGGTTCAACCATTGCTACAAACTCTAGCTAAGTGGTGCCCATGGAAGACCAAGACCGTGAAAGCCAAGACCGAGCAAAGATTGAGCCGAGAATCAAGTGTGAAGTCAAGCAAGTCGAGCAAGAGGTTCTCCAAGGACTTGAGGGCAAGTCCTTTCCAAGGAGAGGAGATTGGACCAAAATTGGTCAAGGAAGTCAAGGGAGAAGAGTTGGGAGACCATGGGTTAGGGCCATGGGCTCAAACCCAAGCCTAGGGCTCGGTCTAAGGGATCACTAAGGGTCAACTAGAGTCAATTCTATGGTCAAATCGAGCCAACCCTAGTGATCAAGCTAAGTCAAGGAGAAGTCAAAGTTGGAGAGCTACAAAAAGTCAAAGATCAAGCTATTTTTGAATGTGGTTAATCAAGGCACACCCATGTGAGTCACCCTCCAATAAATGGGCTCACATGGTTCAACAAGCTAGCTCAAGGAGGTCCTCAAGGAGCCGGCTTCAAATGAAAGTCCCAAGCCACCACATTGTTTTTACTTTAAGTCTTTTTCATTCATGTCGCTATCTACCTTTATTACTTTATGCTTTTTACTTTAAGTATTTGTTGTTTATTGTTCAAATTTTCAGCTCACATGTGAGCAAATGGACCGAGTATTATTATTATTTTGTGGGTGATTGTAGCCCTTAGATCTTGTTGTAATGGAGGGTCAAGATTAGATGAGGGTATTATATAAACCCTCATCCTTGCCTCACATTTTTCAGATTTGCTTATGATAAAGAAAACCCTAGAGTTTCCAACTTGTGTTCTTCATTTCTCATTACTTTGTGTGTGAGTGAGTGAAAGATTAGTATAGTGGCTTTGTGCTTATGCTAATCAAAACCTAATTCTCTTGCTAAGTGCTTAGAATTAGTCACTATCCTTTTTATCTTCCTTGTTCATACAAATTTCAGAAAAATCCTTCACTAAAAATTGATACTTGGGCCGAGATTTTTTCATCACCATCATCACTTGGTTTTGTTCATCCTTTGAGTGATTCTTATCCCCATAAGTTTCACTCCAGAGCTTCCTCGGTGGATTGAGCCTCTAGTTCCTTTAGTAAGTTCCTACGCCGACGGAAAGTACGCTCTGGTTCAGGGTCGAAAGGAATATCCTTATTCGCTTGAGACGTGCGAGACTTCCTGGGCATAAACAACACTAAGGTAGAACGTGAGAAGCGGCCTCAAGGAACTAAGGCTCCTTGAGACAAAAACAAAATCTAGAATCGAAATAACAAACAATAAACAAAGCCGTCTCCCCGGCAACGGCGCCAAAATTTGATAGGCTAAAGTCGCAACGCCTAACAAAGATAACCGGACACTCACACGACTAGGTAGATAGGGTAGTCGGGATCGATTTCCGCAGGGAGATGGTTGATAATGTGTGTTATCGGTGAATGGATTCTAGATTGGTCGGTTCGAGTTTTGGTTGTAATTACTAAAGGCTAAGGCTCGGAAAATAAAAGGGTTTAACTTAATGGGAAAGGTCTAGGGATTAGGCTCGTTACGGGTACGCGCGTTTTAAGTGACACTCGGAATAGGAATGCTAAGCTAGCTAGGGATTTGACTCGTCCTCTCGGCTTTAGTCTCCCTCGACCTATACTAGCGTGCTCTCGCTCTTACTAGCAAGGGTTTCGTTGTATGCTTACGGTCTATCCTCGAACTAGGCTTTCGTTCTTAAGTTCGGGAGTAAGGGATAGAGATTATGGCCAATAATCTCAACAACAACAAAGCATAAACATACAAAACCTAGCATAAACACAATCATTCCGAAGCACTATGAATACGCATACACCGAACTTACCGTCACCCTAGAAAGATGACTACTCACTCATGATCAAAGCGCAAACAAAGCAAATTAAACAACAAAAGCGCATACTAGAGAACAATAAAACAAAATCAAATAATAGCAAGAGAGAGATGATTGTGATTACCAAACTACAAGGGAAGAGATGGATGATGAACTAGAGAAGATAATAATCTAAACCGACGATTTTGATTGAGATTGAAAGATAGGAAATCGAATTACAAAGTAGAATTAAGGTTTTTGTTATTCTCTAAAAAGTATCAGAAAACGAGGAAATAAAGCATAACTTGTTCTGAAATTTCTTACACAAAGTTTATAATCCGAAGAAAATGAGGCACTCGAAAGTCGGAGCCGTCCCGGGGCTCCGGGACGGATGTCCTGTCCGGGACCAACTCATCCCGACCGGGACCAATCTTGTCCCGTGGGTTTGAGTTCCATGCACTTTTTGCTCCTTTTTAACTTAGTTTCTTTTCTATTTTTTGTCGTCCCTAGGCATAGGGACGAGGTGTAGTTCGTCCCAAAGGGTAGGGACGGAGTCGTGAATGATTAAATGAGCTTCTTTTGTCGTCCCTTAGTCCCGGGACGGGTTTAAATCATCATTTCTTGGCTCGTGCTCATCTTTAGCCATACTTCGACGCATAAAAACTTCGCCAAGCGACCCGGAGAGCTCCAAATATCGTCCCAAATAGCACAAATCCTCCTAAAGTCGGCTATGTCCTGCAAAACAAAGCCAAACAACGAAAACCAGAAATCTCGGAGGAAAAACATCGCTTAAAGCGAATAAAAGCGCTAAATAGAAATGAATCGCTAGTGAAAAGGGGGCTAAAATCATATATAAATACAATACATCACTTCTTCGAGGGGAAGAAGAAAAAGGGGTCTACTCGAGCGAGCGCTGAGCAGAGGGCCCGGCTGTGGTTGTGGTGGTTCCTGACGGCCACCCACTTTGGCGACAAGGGGGAGCGAGCGTCGACGGCTGTGCTGATGGCTCTGTCAGACATGTCACGTCTCGGTGACTTCGACTGGGTTACTCCTGCTCTGGTCCGTTGATCCAGATCGAGGACGCGGTGCGCCCTGACCGGATTGACGAGGATTTAGATGTGTCTCTCGTGGGCCCTGGTCTTCTGATGGAGGTAAGTTTTGATTTTGCAGAGTCCTGTTATCTTGTCTTTGCTTTCCTTTTGTAACGTTGTATTCTGATTGCTTGCAGTCTTGGTGCTACGCTCACTTCCCCTCTCTGCTTCCGGACACGTTCAAGGTTGAGGCGCAGTATCCGGCTTTCCATGCCTACGCGACAGCGGATCGGAAAGGTATTGGCCTAAACTACGACGCGGCTCGGGTGCGCTTCAACGGGATGACCGTGGATAAGGTAAGGGCATTTGTGTTTTGTATTTTGGCCTTTTTATAGCTCGTATTTGGGTTTGTGTTTGTTTTTGTAGTCTATAATTTGGTTTTGTTTTGTAGTTCGTTCGCGACCCTTGGAGGAAGTTTACCGGCGTCCCTCCGACGATTGCAGCTCGCTTTGGTCCCCTTGACGGACGGCGGCTGTATATCGAGACCCAGTACGGCTCGTACTGGTACTTGGGTGAGCGTCTGTCTGCGCAGACGGGTCGCGGGGGCTTCGTCGTACCTGCTCCTCCGCCTTCGGTTTTGTTTGTGGAGACGCCCGACGCTAACGAGCGTCGTGACGTGTACCATGAGGGTGAGTCCGACTCCCTGCTGCGGCCGGCTGAGGATTACGTGACTTGGGCACAGCATGCCCTTGCTGACGCTGTGATCGAGGTATGTTTTGTTGTTTTTTCCTTTTTTTGCGTTTTTGGTTTTTAAAAGCAAAAATTTACCCTGTTTTTGTTTTGTAGCGACGTGATCCTGATCTTGAGTTCCAGCCTCCTCCGTTCGTCGAGGATCTGTTGGTCGTGCACGAGGGCTGCCAGCATTCGATTGTGTTGCCTGCGTCTATGTCCGTGGTGACCGATGCGGGCCTGGAGAGGTGGGATCCGCGCGTGAAAAAGGTATTCACTTTCTTCTTCGTACAGCATGAGTATTATGTAGTATAGCCCCCAGTTTGAGTAAGATTTTATTGTAAAATCATTAGTCAAACTCTTGTTGCAGCAGTTTTTGAGTATAGCCCCCAGTTTGAGTAAGATTTTATTGTAAAATCATTAGTCAAACTCTTGTGGAAGCAGTTTTTGAGTGTAGCCCCCAGGTTGGAAAGCTAAATGTATTTCTCGTGTCGTGGCAGGTGACGGCTGAGGTGCACAGGAGGCTGTGGCGGGCGGCGAACCGGTGGAGGGCGGTCGTGAACGAGAAGGTGGTTGATGCTTGCAGGGCTCAGAGGGAGGCGGCCGACGCTCGACTTGAGTTAGCGAGGTCGTGGTGAGAGGCGAGATCGCGGTGAAATTTGGAGGCTGCGCATGCCGAGGAGCGGAGTCGAGGCAGAGCTAGAGGGTCGCACGCCAGAGGAGCTGGATAGAGCGCGTCTTTGAGATCGACTCCTTGCGTCTTTGTCTTCTGGCGTCGTGACCATCTTGTGATAGGCTTGGACTTGTATATATACTGGACTTGTATTATGAATATTAGTTTTTTTTTTTTGTAATGGATTATGTTTTGGGACTTGTGTATGGTTGGTTAGTGGTTTTGTGGGTGTTTACGGGTATGATTTGGTTATTTTGTCTTGTTGCGAAAAATGCATTCCTGTGTCGTAGTCGGGTCTGAAATCCTCGCGTATTTGCTCGCCGAGCGTACCTGCAAAACATTGTTAGTCGTAAAAGCATATATATATGTCTCGATTGAGACTGACTCGCTAATGACCAAACTAAAGGCAAATGTGGAGTTTTGAAAAATGCTGTTTAGAAAAATATTTTAGACTCGTAAATAGACGCTTTTGACATTATAAAAATGTGAGGTAAAACGACGTTTTGAGACGAAAGTTGTGAATGCGAAAATCGTATTTTGTGTGGGGTTTAATTTTTGTGTGATTATCGTGTTTTGTGAAAAATGAAAAATACGAAAGACGGGAGTCGATCACGCAAATCGAGACGACGCGACGGGACCGTACATGTCGACCAAGAGGTCGGTAAAAAGTAATAGGGGGTAATAAGTTAAAAATTTAGGGTATAGGTGTGTAAGAAGTGTAAGAAATCGAATAATTTTGTCAGAAAAGAAAAAGAAAATCGCCTGTAAACAGGCGATTTTGCTTTTAATCGCCTGTTTACAGGCGATTACATTTTTGTTTTGTGGTTTTTCTTTGATTTATTTTAATCGCTTGTTCACTAGCGCTTAAGTTTTTGTGTTGTATTTCGTTTTGCATATCTCGGCTATAAAAGGAGGGCTAGGTTAACTCATTTCACTCATCCTTTCATTTCCCATTCTCGATTTTCCAAAAATATTCAGAATATTTACGGAACATTTGTCGAATAATGGAGAATTTTGAAGGGAACTTGCGCCGTTGGTGTGCGTGCTTGTCGGGTATCGAGAAGAAGCTTTTGAAAGATTGCGGAGTTGGCGTATTTCGTGGGCTAAGGCAGGTTCGAATGGAGTACGAGTTGCTGGACGCTTGTCTTGAGTATTGGGATCCAAGCCTTCACGTGTTCCGCTTTCCTTGCGGAGAGGTTTGCCCTCTAGTTGAGGAGTTTGGAGACATTGGTGGGTGGGTGCGCATTAGCTTGCCGGTATGCGTCAGGCAGGAGTTTGGCTATAAGAGGCAAGTTCAGAACTACCTCCAGATGACCCGGGACGAGGTGGAAGAGCTATTTGTTGGGAGCCGTGTCAACCTCCATCGCTTATGTCAATGGTTTAGGAATGACGAGAATGGGCATATCTCTGCTGTGGCCAGGAGGAGGGCTTTGGCCTTTTGTTTGGTACACTGCTACATGTTCCCGGACTCTATATCCGAGGGGTTGTTGGGAGACCGCGTTTAATTGCCGTTGTGGAGCAGATAGAAATAGGTTGCAATCCCTCTGCTTTAATTCTGGCGGAGACGATCCTTGGATTGGATGACCGGGCATTCAATAGGGAGCATGCGTACCGAGGATGTCCCTTGATCCTCCAGTTGTGGCTGATGGAGCGTCTGAATGTGTTGAACGACTTCGGCTTCGATGTTGAGTATGTCGCAGGAGGCATTACCGGTAGATTACATGCGGTGGTCGGGTCCAGACGAACGTCCTACTGACTATTTCCCTGAGTTTGTGAGGTCATGTGCTATCCGTTGGTCGGTTCCGTGGTGGGGGATAGTTGACGTGACGGCTAGCGCAGTAGGCGATGGTCCCTCCGGAGTTCTCTTATGTGGGTTTGAGATGGGCGTTTACATCCACCCTCTGCGAGTTAGGCGACAGATAGGGTATGCACAGTTCATCCCTGGCCAGGACACGAAGGTGCAGGACATGGTTGTGTTGAATAACCAGGTGACTGACGAGTGGGCTGGTGGTTGGATCATGCGCCCTAAGTGGCTTGTGGTGATGCTTCTTTGGGGACGATCCGGGTATCGAGAGCCTATGTTAAATGGACCGTTGCTGAAAGTGTTCATGAGAGGGCTCGTCTTCGTGCCTTAGAGCTTAACGAGCCTCCGCCGACGTCTGCCTATGACCCGATCCGCTTTGGATGTAACAGAGGTGGGGGTGATGCTTCGAGCTCGGCGCCTCTCTCAGCGGCGGTGTGTGTGTTTGGTCGTCGTCGCATACCAGGGCCGGGTGCTCCAGGTCGTCATGGTAATGTTGGGGATCGCTGCAGGGGTTGAGGGTTGGTGCTTCCCCGCTCAGTCGAAAGGTTCGGTGGTTTAAGGGAATCTAGTGTGGTTTTGTTGCTCGTTTGTTAGTATTATGTTCATATTATGTTGTATTATGTTGTACTATGTACTATATTATCTATCCTAAACCCGATGTACATGCCGGGATTTGTATTGTAATATATTGTAGTGTTTGTTAGTGTAGTCTATGCTCCTACGTCTGAAAAAATCCAAAATGTAACCGTTCTTTTTAAGATTAATAAAAATCAGGTTTTTATTTACGACTTTGCCTCATTTTGTTTGTTATTCTGTGTGAAATTCCTTGGCTCTAATCTCTTTTCAAAGGTTTAGAATGCAAGCATGGTGTAACACCCCGACTTTTCCTAATAATTATTGTTCGTCTCATTTATGTTCATAATTTATTTTTCTTGATTTTCTCATTTCTTTTAGCTCGAGAAAATCAGTTCTTTTGTCGCGTGGGTTAAGCTACTCTGTAGTCAGGACTTAAAAACGGAGTAATTAGCTTAAAAACGGTGTAATTTCCTCATACGAACTCCGATTCAGGTGATTCAAAAGGCTAAACTGCGTATTTTTTCGACGCCGTCGCAACTGCCAAATTTTCAGAAGTCAGTTTGGACCGGTCCACCCTGGACCGAACCGAAACTCCCAGCTCGGGTTGGGTTTAGGGTTTTTGGGTAGCTTTTTGATCAAGGCATTGGATATCCTATTAACTCTTAAACTTAGCAACATTATAATCTGATTTCTCCCTTCCTAATCTCTCCCTAAACTCATCCCCATTCATCCCCCTTAATCTTCTCACAAAAACTCTCTCAAAGCTCCTAAAACTCCATTGTTATTCATCCAAGCTCTCATCTTTTGTGCCCTAATCCTTTCCTAGCCTTTTCCATTAGTGTATGGTCTCTTTTTATCTCTTTATTTTTTTGATCTTGTATTATTTTATGTGTATTGAATGATATATGTGTGCCCTAATCAATAGGAGGGAATTGGAGAGAAAACCCAAGTTCGGATTCCTCTGACTCAGGTTCACTAAACGGGAGATCGCCGGAGATCCGACCGTCCGATTTTGCCGAAATTTTTACAGCATGTTCCTGACTCTTGGGGCTACCTTTTCACCGTTAAGTTTTGCATTTGGAGCTCTGGATCGTCTGTTATCGCGTCTGGACAGAAGGGGTGAAAACTGTGCTTTTCTTTGGCTTGTTTGGAAAAGGTAACTAGGTGTAGCCTTAGTGATATTTTGACTTGTGTGAGACCATATAATTGATTGAGGATGTCTTGATTGTTGATATGAATGAAAAGGGTGTTACCTTTGGGATGTTTGAGATGTAAAGTTGCGGTCTTTGGTCTTGTTTAAGTTGGTCTCACACTCTTATGTCTAATAATGCGATTGGGATGTTTGTCATATTGAATTTGAGTTATATCGTTATTAAGTTGATTAAAGATGTTCACTTTGGGAATTGTAATGGTTTATTATGGCTACTCTTGAGTTCTTATGGTTATTACTCCGTATTAAGGTTGATCATAGGTCATGTTGAGGATGAGTATAAATTGGATAATTACGTTGTAATGAGTTTAAGATGGATAATATATGGGTGTGGTGAGTAAAGGATGATTGATATGAGTTGGATTATGAGTTGGTATATTGTTAAGCATGTTTACCTTTGATATAATTATGTTTTGTTGAGATATGTTATGAATTTGGGGTTACTTGGTTTGCTTTAATGGTTGTAATTGTTGTACTGTTGGTATTGGAGATGGGGTTATGATGTATTGTTTGAGATTGTGTTTATGCTTGATTTAAGTTTGCATGCGTGTACTGTTCTGGCACGTATGTGAGGAGCTACGACGTCCTAGTTTGGACGGATACCGCCCATGATCCCCTCGGCTATTCTTGTTGCTTAGTTAGAGCGACTATGGGTTCTCAACCATGTTGGTTAGAGACTATGGTTTATATAATGTCGTCACCGTTCTTGTTGCTCGGTGGAATTTGGCCAAATTTAGACTAATGAGTTTGAGGAACTTCTTGTTGCTGTTCCGCCATAGGGTTTGGATGATTCTTGTTGCTTCATCCGGGGTGATTCTTGTTGCTTCACCCAGTGCTCCGTGCTTACCTTGCAGGTTGTTGATTGTTGTCTGTCATCTTGTTGTTGACAGTTTGAGCTTGTATGTCAGTGGACTAGTTATTGTCGAGTTGTATTGGTTATACTTGTTTACAGGTTGTTGGGTGACAGTTGGTTGAGTTTGGTAGCTAATGAGTTGGCTTGAGGTTGCGTTATGGTTACTATACCTTTGGGTTGTTTGTTGTATTGTTGTCTATTTTGGTTACGTTGAAATATGACTGGGGAGCACCTAGTTACTCCCCACTGATTGTGGCTGTTACATTCTTTGTGGCAGGTTAGCGCGGGATCGGGTTTATCAAGTGAGGATGCCGTGAGGATGACCTATAGCTAAGCCTTGAAGTGATTTTGGATTAGACTTGTTAGGATGTTTAGATTTATTATTGTTATCTTACTTTCATTTTTGGAGCTGGATTTGTAAGGGGTATTTACTCCCCACTTCTAGGCCTCAAGGCCTATCTTTTTATCGTTGTTTAGTTGGTTAGTGAGTAATGATCCGGATTCCACGGTGTTTCCGCCACCGTGGCTCGCTTTTATTTTCTTTTATTTTATAAATCCTTTTTATTTCTTTATTTTATTTTGTTGGAAAATCCGGGTTATTACAGCTTGGTATCGTGAGCGAATACGCTCCCAACTCTCTTAGGTGAGTGAGTAGGATTTGACTTAGAACACCGAGTGAGAGTGTTGGGGTAGACACATTAGGGGGTCTACGTTATTTGTGCATGTGTATGAGTAGTTGTGTGAATGGTGGTCTTAGGATTTCCACCATTAGATCATATATGTTTGCTTTGGATGCAGGTACAGGAATGATGGAGTCATGCGAGGTCGAGTGTCGACTCGATAAATCTCTACATTTAAAATTTAATTGTCCTGCCTCTAAAATAGTCTTTAAAAGCTTTTGATTTGATCTAATCGTCGTTTTTAAATGTATTTCTTTATTTCAAAATGTTTTACTCTGATAATTGTTTTCTTATGTACTACTTGGATTCTTTGCTTTCATCATACTCACCATTCTAAACTAAATCCTTTATACTTTTACTTTCTTATCAAATCATGTTAGCCTTCATTTTTAATATCGACAAAAAGGGGGTATTTTACATTCCGTTTTAATACACTTTTATGACCCTTCTTTTTAATATTATTCATTTGAGAGTTCTGTTTTATCAAAAATATTAGTCTATTTATGCCTTGTCGATCCCTTGTTTTAACTTTTCGATTTATTCGTTTCTTCAACTTTAATCATTTGCTTATTCTAAATTTAAATCTCCATCTTTCATTTGACCTTTTTAAATATCTAGAAATTTAACCCTTAAAGTCTTTGATTCGTACTGATTGATCAGCTGGAGCAAGAAACTTGAACCCGAATTGCGAATGTATGGTCCTACCATCAGACCACGCAATGAAGCTCTAATCTAAGTCACCTACCGTATTCGTAGGACGTCTTTCAACTTGTTCGCTACACTTGTCCTTGGTATATCCTTCTAGTTCTTGATCTTATCATACAGTTGTTTTAAAACTATCATTTCGTGATTACGACTTTGAGTTTCTTCTCCCCCAATAAAATTTCTTATTATCTTCATCCTCGTCTTTTTCAATAGATCGTGCTGAAATAATTTCTTAACTCTTTTATTTCAAGAATGTTTTCAGTCAGTTCTATTAACAAGACCTATTTTCGTATATTTGTGCTATAATGGTTTGCTTATCCTTCTTGTACTTTCTTATTTTGTAACTATGTTGAGGAAAATTTTAATCAGTATCGCTTTACTTTTCCATTCATATTTAAACGCGTCAATACATTTTGATGGCTTTTTACTCAATCAAATTTGAAATGACTGACACTTATCTATTGCATCCACTTTGATCAAAACCTCTTTGTTATTCTAAACCTTCTTTAATTAAGTTTTCTAATTTGAGCATTTAGTTTATTTAAATATTATTGATTCTACTTGGTATTTTGGTAGCTTCATTTTTCTAAAATCGCCGTCATTTTAAAACTCAACTTTAAGACTTCTTCTTTCAATCGCATCTTTTGATTATATTCTATATCTGTCAAACTTTTCGGGAATTACCATTTTGTCTCTCCTTCATAACGAAACCAATTTGAGTTCTTGTTGGAAACGAGTCTTATGCCTTCATTTGTGAACTCTTAAAGAATATTTCCATTTTCTCTCATCATTTCATATTAAAAATTTCTTTTGAAAAATTGGTGGTTGTTGAGCAGTTTCTTGCAAAAGATTTATTATGTCATATTTTTACTTAATTCGTTTCATTCCTTCTTTTCTTTCTTATTCGTCATAACTCATCATTTTTATATCATGACCCTATTGATCACCTTTTAGTCTTGTCATTCGGGTCTTATGTCATTCTATTCCTTAGGTTTCCCTCTACTGGCTACTTCAGTTCTATTGCCTCTGTACGACTTTTAAGGCGTCGATCTTCTCTTATTTTCCATTCCTTTCCGTAGCTATTCACGTTCTCGATTTTGTAAGAACTCTTGATGTCTTAATGTCAATCTTGTCCCCGTTAAGTTTCCCTGATCTCTTGCTTGTCAACTAGCGGCCGTAAGGTGCTTCACCCTTATCTAGCTCGAGATCTGATCCTTAGGCTGTCGCTGTCATTTGAGTCATAGATGATAGAGTTTGGTTTATAAATAGTGGATAGTATGAGTGGTTTACTAGCTAATGCACATGGTTGGTCGTTGTAACTTTTGAGGATTCTTAGTTTTGCGATTCTTAGATAGTGCAACCCGGGACCGTTGTATAATTATGAGTTAATGCACTTGTGAGTCCTAGCCTTTGGGATTGATGATTTGATTGACGGTGAGTGTAAGGGAGATTATGATCTCTACATAGGGAGGACTTTTGGAACCATAAGTATGTTGGTATATGGCGTATGATAATCATGGGATAGTGAGAATCGAGAAGTGTTATCGAGGTAAGTGATGGTTGAGTGAGGGAAAGCTAAAAAGTCATAATGAGCACGATAAAACTTTGGGGTTTGTACTTTAAAGGATAATGTAGGAATGACAAGTGTGCATCTTTGTGGTATTGTGTATGTGTTAAGTATAAGGAAATTCATTAATGGGAGGAGAGAATTCGAGGTCAGTAAGGTAGTGACATTCGAGAAAGGTATGGATAGACTTGGGTATGGTAACAATGGCTTGAGAGAGTAGTTAGCTTTCGGCGATACATTTTGATAGCTACGTGTTAGTATACGTGTGACTTGAGAATGAGACGGTATGGTATGACATATTTGTGGTTATTTCGTTGTGGAAAATGTGGAACTATATGGGAAGCGATACAGACTTGAGCTTAGATCACGTTATGATTAAGGATATGAGGCTTGACATTAGCATCGATTTGGGGATTAGCTTACGCGTTAGTTTGTCTTGGTAACATAGGTAATGGTGCCTTTTGGGTTAAAACCCGTCTGAGGTTTTTGTTAAACTTGGTGAGGAAGATGCTTGGTTGAACGATATGGTTTTGTGAGGCTAGTGTGCCTAATTTGAGGATTGTCGAGCATAAGATGCACCAATAGTATTAAAGGGTTATATGAGTGAGTTGAGCATCTTTCGGGTGATATGTGATGTCGGGTTATCTTAAGCGTCGTTAAGCGTGTCTATGCCCTTGTTATCGAGGTGAGTAGAGTTAGCGATTCTTGTCTTGAGGACCATAGGAGTAGGTAGTTTTCTTAATCCTTTGGGGGCATTCTTTTGTTCTCAAGTTTCGAGGACGAAACTTCTCTTTAGGTGGTGAGATTGTAACACCTCGACTTTTCCTAATAATTATTGTTCGTCTCATTTATATTCATAATTTATTTTTCTTGATTTTTTCATTTCTTTTAGCTCGAGAAAATCAGTTCTTTTGTCGCGTGGGTTAAGCTACTCTGTAGTCAGGACTTAAAAACGGAGTAATTAGCTTAAAAACGGTGTAATTTCCTCATACGAACTCCGATTCAGGTGATTCAAAAGGCTAAACTGCGTATTTTTTCGACGCCGTCGCAACTGCCAAATTTTCAGAAGTCAGTTTGGACCGGTCCACCCTGGACCGAACCGAAACTCCCAGCTCGGGTTGGGTTTAGGGTTTTTGGGTAGCTTTTTGATCAAGGCATTGGATATCCTATTAACTCTTAAACTTAGCAACATTATAATCTGATTTCTCCCTTCCTAATCTCTCCCTAAACTCATCCCCATTCATCCCCCTTAATCCTCTCACAAAAACTCTCTCAAAGCTCCTAAAACTCCATTGTTATTCATCCAAGCTCTCATCTTTTGTGCCCTAATCCTTTCCTAGCCTTTTCCATTAGTGTATGGTCTCTTTTTATCTCTTTATTTTTCTGATCTTGTATTATTTTATGTGTATTGAATGATTTATGTGTGCCCTAATCAATAGGAGGGAATTGGAGAGAAAACCCAAGTTCGGATTCCTCTGACTCAGGTTCACTAAACGGGAGATCGCCGGAGATCCGACCGTCCGATTTTGCCGAAATTTTTAAAGCATGTTCCTGACTCTTGGGGCTACCTTTTCACCGTTAAGTTTTGCATTTGGAGCTCTGGATCGTCTGTTATCGCGTCTGGACAGAAGGGGTGAAAAGCGTGCTTTTCTTTGGCTTGTTTGGAAAAGGTAACTAGGTGTAGCCTTAGTGATATTTTGACTTGTGTGAGACCATATAATTGATTGAGGATGTCTTGATTGTTGATATGAATGAAAAGGGTGTTACCTTTGGGATGTTTGAGATGTAAAGTTGCGGTCTTTGGTCTTGTTTAAGTTGGTCTCACACTCTTATGTCTAATAATGCGATTGGGATGTTTGTCATATTGAATTTGAGTTATATCGTTATTAAGTTGATTAAAGATGTTCACTTTGGGAATTGTAATGGTTTATTATGGCTACTCTTGAGTTCTTATGGTTATTACTCCGTATTAAGGTTGATCATAGGTCATGTTGAGGATGAGTATAAATTGGATAATTACGTTGTAATGAGTTTAAGATGGATAATATATGGGTGTGGTGAGTAAAGGATGATTGATATGAGTTGGATTATGAGTTGGTATATTGTTAAGCATGTTTACCTTTGATATAATTATGTTTTGTTGAGATATGTTATGAATTTGGGGTTACTTGGTTTGCTTTAATGGTTGTAATTGTTGTACTGTTGGTATTGGAGATGGGGTTATGATGTATTGTTTGAGATTGTGTTTATGCTTGATTTAAGTTTGCATGCGTGTACTGTTCTGGCACGTATGTGAGGAGCTACGACGTCCTAGTTTGGACGGATACCGCCCATGATCCCCTCGGCTATTCTTGTTGCTTAGTTAGAGCGACTATGGGTTCTCAACCATGTTGGTTAGAGACTATGGTTTATATAATGTCGTCACCGTTCTTGTTGCTCGGTGGAATTTGGCCAAATTTAGACTAATGAGTTTGAGGAACTTCTTGTTCTTTGTTCGCCATAGGGTTTGGATGATTCTTGTTGCTTCATCCGGGGTGATTCTTGTTGCTTCACCCAGTGCTCCGTGCTTACCTTGCAGGTTGTTGATTGTTGTCTGTCATCTTGTTGTTGACAGTTTGAGCTTGTATGTCAGTGGACTAGTTATTGTCGAGTTGTATTGCTTATACTTGTTTACAGGTTGTTGGGTGACAGTTGGTTGAGTTTGGTAGCTAATGAGTTGGCTTGAGGTTGCGTTATGGTTACTATACCTTTGGGTTGTTTGTTGTATTGTTGTCTATTTTGGTTACGTTGAAATATGACTGGGGAGCACCTAGTTACTCCCCACTGATTGTGGCTGTTACATTCTTTGTGGCAGGTTAGCGCGGGATCGGGTTTATCAAGTGAGGATGCCGTGAGGATGACCTATAGCTATGCCTTGAAGTGATTTTGGATTAGACTTGTTAGGATGTTTAGATTTATTATTGTTATCTTACTTTCATTTTTGGAGCTGGATTTGTAAGGGGTATTTACTCCCCACTTCTAGGCCTCAAGGCCTATCTTTTTATCGTTGTTTAGTTGGTTAGTGAGTAATGATCCGGATTCCACGGTGTTTCCGCCACCGTGGCTCGCTTTTATTTTCTTTTATTTTATAAATCCTTTTTATTTCTTTATTTTATTTTGTTGGAAAATCCGGGTTGTTACAGTTGGTATCAGAGCGAATACGCTCCCAACTCTCTTAGGTGAGTGAGTAGGATTTGACTTAGAACACCGAGTGAGAGTGTTGGGGTAGACACATTAGGGGGCCTACGTTATTTGTGCATGTGTATGAGTAGTTGTGTGAATGGTGGTCTTAGGATTTCCACCATTAGATCATATATGTTTGCTTTGGATGCAGGTACAGGAATGATGGAGTCATGCGAGGTCGGGTGTCGACTCGATAAATCTCTACATTTAAAATTTAATTGTCCTGCCTCTAAAATAGTCTTTAAAAGCTTTTGATTTGATCTAATCGTCGTTTTTAAATGTATTTCTTTATTTCAAAATGTTTTACTCTGATAATTGTTTTCTTATGTACTACTTGGATTCTTTGCTTTCATCATACTCACCATTCTAAACTAAATCCTTTATACTATTACTTTCTTATCAAATCATGTTAGCCTTCATTTTTAATATCGACAAAAAGGGGGTATTTTACATTCCGTTTTAATACACTTTTATGACCCTTCTTTTTAATATTATTCATTTGAGAGTTCTGTTTTATCAAAAATATTAGTCTATTTATGCCTTGTCGATCCCTTGTTTTAACTTTTCGATTTATTCGTTTCTTCAACTTTAATCATTTGCTTATTCTAAATTTAAATCTCCATCTTTCATTTGACCTTTTTAAATATCTAGAAATTTAACCCTTAAAGTCTTTGATTCGTACTGATTGATCAGCTGGAGCAAGAAACTTGAAGCCGAATTGCGAATGTATGGTCCTACCATCAGAGCACGCAGCGGAAGCTCCTAATCTAAGTCACCTACCGTATTCGTAGGGACGTCTTTCAGCTTGTTAGCTACACTTGTCCTTGGTATATCCTTCTAGTTCTTGATCTTATCATACAGTTGTTTTAAAACTATCAGCTCGTGATTACAGTTTGAGTTTCTTCTCCCCCAATAAAATTTCTTATTATCTTCATCCTCGTCTTTTTCAATAGATCGTGCTGAAATAATTTCTTAACTCTTTTATTTCAAGAATGTTTTCAGTCAGTTCTATTAACAAGACCTATTTTCGTATATTTGTGCTATAATGGTTTGCTTATCCTTCTTGTACTTTCTTATTTTGTAACTATGTTGAGGAAAATTTTAATCAGTATCGCTTTACTTTTCCATTCATATTTAAACGCGTCAATACATTTTGATGGCTTTTTACTCAATCAAATTTGAAATGACTGACACTTATCTATTGCATCCACTTTGATCAAAACCTCTTTGTTATTCTAAACCTTCTTTAATTAAGTTTTCTAATTTGAGCATTTAGTTTATTTAAATATTATTGATTCTACTTGGTATTTTGGTAGCTTCATTTTTCTAAAATCGCTGGCCATTTTAAAACTCAACTTTAAGACTTCTTCTTTCAATCGCATCTTTTGATTATATTCTATATCATCAAACTTTTAGGAATTACCATTTTGTCTCTCCTTCATAATCTAAACCAATTTGAGTTCTTGTTGGAAACGAGTCTTATGCCTTCATTTGTGAACTCTTAAAGAATATTTCCATTTTCTCTCATCATTTCATATTAAAAATTTCTTTTGAAAAATTGGTGGTTGTTGAGCAGTTTCTTGCAAAAGATTTATTATGTCATATTTTTACTTAATTCGTTTCATTCCTTCTTTTCTTTCTTATTCGTCATAACTCATCATTTTTATATCATGACCCTATTGATCACCTTTTAGTCTTGTCATTCGGGTCTTATGTCATTCTATTCCTTAGGTTTCCCTCTACTGGCTACTTCAGTTCTATTGCCTCTGCGCCGACTTTTAAGGCGTCGATCTTCTCTTATTTTCCATTCCTTTCCGTAGCTATTCACGTTCTCGATTTTGTAAGAACTCTTGATGTCTTAATGTCAATCTTGTCCCCGTTAAGTTTCCACGATCTCTTGCTTGTCAACTAGCGGCCGTAAGGTGCTTCACCCTTATCTAGCTCGAGATCTGATCCTTAGGCTGTCGCTGTCATTTGAGTCATAGATGATAGAGTTTGGTTTATAAATAGTGGATAGTATGAGTGGTTTACTAGCTAATGCACATGGTTGGTCGTTGTAACTTTTGAGGATTCTTAGTTTTGCGATTCTTAGATAGTGCAACCCGGGACCGTTGTATAATTATGAGTTAATGCACTTGTGAGTCCTAGCCTTTGGGATTGATGATTTGATTGACGGTGAGTGTAAGGGAGATTATGATCTCTACATAGGGAGGACTTTTGGAACCATAAGTATGTTGGTATATGGCGTATGATAATCATGGGATAGTGAGAATCGAGAAGTGTTATCGAGGTAAGTGATGGTTGAGTGAGGGAAAGCTAAAAAGTCATAATGAGCACGATAAAACTTTGGGGTTTGTACTTTAAAGGATAATGTAGGAATGACAAGTGTGCATCTTTGTGGTATTGTGTATGTGTTAAGTATAAGGAAATTCATTAATGGGAGGAGAGAATTCGAGGTCAGTAAGGTAGTGACATTCGAGAAAGGTATGGATAGACTTGGGTATGGTAACAATGGCTTGAGAGAGTAGTTAGCTTTCGACGATACATTTTGATAGCTACGTGTTAGTATACGTGTGACTTGAGAATGAGACGGTATGGTATGACATATTTGTGGTTATTTCGTTGTGGAAAATGTGGAACTATATGGGAAGCGATACAGACTTGAGCTTAGATCACGTTATGATTAAGGATATGAGGCTTGACATTAGCATCGATTTGGGGATTAGCTTACGCGTTAGTTTGTCTTGGTAACATAGGTAATGGTGCCTTTTGGGTTAAAACCCGTCTGAGGTTTTTGTTAAACTTGGTGAGGAAGATGCTTGGTTGAACGATATGGTTTTGTGAGGCTAGTGTGCCTAATTTGAGGATTGTCGAGCATAAGATGCACCAATAGTATTAAAGGGTTATATGAGTGAGTTGAGCATCTTTCGGGTGATATGTGATGTCGGGTTATCTTAAGCTTCGTTAAGCGTGTCTATGCCCTTGTTATCGAGGTGAGTAGAGTTAGCGATTCTTGTCTTGAGGACCATAGGAGTAGGTAGTTTTCTTAATCCTTTGGGGGCATTCTTTTGTTCTCAAGTTTCGAGGACGAAACTTCTTTTTAGGTGGTGAGATTGTAACACCTCGACTTTTCCTAATAATTATTGTTCGTCTCATTTATATTCATAATTTATTTTTCTTGATTTTCTCATTTCTTTTAGCTCGAGAAAATCAGTTCTTTTGTCGCGTGGGTTAAGCTACTCTGTAGTCAGGACTTAAAAACGGAGTAATTAGCTTAAAAACGGTGTAATTTCCTCATACGAACTCCGATTCAGGTGATTCAAAAGGCTAAATTGTGTATTTTTTCGACGCCGTCGCAACTGCCAAATTTTCAGAAGTCAGTTTGGACCGGTCCACCCTGGACCGAACCGAAACTCCCAGCTCGGGTTGGGTTTAGGGTTTTTGGGTAGCTTTTTGATCAAGGCATTGGATATCCTATTAACTCTTAAACTTAGCAACATTATAATCTGATTTCTCCCTTCCTAATCTCTCCCTAAACTCATCCCCATTCATCCCCCTTAATCCTCTCACAAAAACTCTCTCAAAGCTCCTAAAACTCCATTGTTATTCATCCAAGCTCTCATCTTTTGTGCCCTAATCCTTTCCTAGCCTTTTCCATTAGTGTATGGTCTCTTTTTATCTCTTTATTTTTCTGATCTTGTATTATTTTATGTGTATTGAATGATTTATGTGTGCCCTAATCAATAGGAGGGAATTGGAGAGAAAACCCAAGTTCGGATTCCTCTGACTCAGGTTCACTAAACGGGAGATCGCCGGAGATCCGACCGTCCGATTTTGCCGAAATTTTTACAGCATGTTCCTGACTCTTGGGGCTACCTTTTCACCGTTAAGTTTTGCATTTGGAGCTCTGGATCGTCTGTTATCGCGTCTGGACAGAAGGGGTGAAAACTGTGCTTTTCTTTGGCTTGTTTGGAAAAGGTAACTAGGTGTAGCCTTAGTGATATTTTGACTTGTGTGAGACCATATAATTGATTGAGGATGTCTTGATTGTTGATATGAATGAAAAGGGTGTTACCTTTGGGATGTTTGAGATGTAAAGTTGCGGTCTTTGGTCTTGTTTAAGTTGGTCTCACACTCTTATGTCTAATAATGCGATTGGGATGTTTGTCATATTGAATTTGAGTTATATCGTTATTAAGTTGATTAAAGATGTTCACTTTGGGAATTGTAATGGTTTATTATGGCTACTCTTGAGTTCTTATGGTTATTACTCCGTATTAAGGTTGATCATAGGTCATGTTGAGGATGAGTATAAATTGGATAATTACGTTGTAATGAGTTTAAGATGGATAATATATGGGTGTGGTGAGTAAAGGATGATTGATATGAGTTGGATTATGAGTTGGTATATTGTTAAGCATGTTTACCTTTGATATAATTATGTTTTGTTGAGACATGTTATGAATTTGGGGTTACTTGGTTTGCTTTAATGGTTGTAATTGTTGTACTGTTGGTATTGGAGATGGGGTTATGATGTATTGTTTGAGATTGTGTTTATGCTTGATTTAAGTTTGCATGCGTGTCTTTGATCGCTCGCACGTATGTGAGGAGCTCTGACGTCCTAGTTTGGGCGGATCACCCATGATCCTCGGCTATTCTTGTTGCTTAGTTAGAGCGACTATGGGTTCTCAAACCATGTTGGTTAGAGACTATGGTTTATATAATGTCGCCACCGTTCTTGTTGCTCGGTGGAATTTGGCCAAATTTAGACTAATGAGTTTGAGGAACTTCTTGTTCTTTGTTCGCCATAGGGTTTGGATGATTCTTGTTGCTTCATCCGGTGATTCTTGTTGCTTCACCCTGTGCTCGTGCTTACCTTGCGAGGTTGTTGATTGTTGTCTGTCATCTTGTTGTTGACAGTTTGAGCTTGTATGTCAGTGGACTAGTTATTGTCGAGTTGTATTGCTTATACTTGTTTACAGGTTGTTGGGTGACAGTTGGTTGAGTTTGGTAGCTAATGAGTTGGCTTGAGGTTGCGTTATGGTTACTATACCTTTGGGTTGTTTGTTGTATTGTTGTCTATTTTGGTTACGTTGAAATATGGTAGGGAGCACCTAGTTACTCCCCACTGATTGTGGCTGTTACATTCTTTGTGGCAGGTTAGCGCGGGATCGGGTTTATCAAGTGAGGATGCCGTGAGGATGACCTATAGCTAAGCCTTGAAGTGATTTTGGATTAGACTTGTTAGGATGTTTAGATTTATTATTGTTATCTTACTTTCATTTTTGGAGCTGGATTTGTAAGGGGTATTTACTCCCCACTTCTAGGCCTCAAGGCCTATCTTTTTATCGTTGTTTAGTTGGTTAGTGAGTAATGATCCGGATTCCATGGTGTTTCCACCACCGTGGCTCGCTTTTATTTTCTTTTATTTTATAAATCCCTTTTATTTCTTTATTTTATTTTGTTGGAAAATCCGGGTTGTTACACATGGTTTTTAGGAAATTTTTGTATTGACTATTCCCTCGACTTTTTTAAGCTTTGGGTTTGTCGTTTTGTGTTGAATGTCGTTGTTTTCACCTTCAGGTTTAAAAGACGAATTTTTGTGTTGACTATGTCCTTGACTTTTTTAAGCTTTGGACGTGTCATTTTGTGTTGAGTATCGTCTTTTTACCCTTAGGTTTGCAAGACGAATTTTGTGGCGACTATGTCCTTGACTTTTTTAAGCTTTGGACGTGTCATTTTGTGTTGAATATCGGTTGCGCTTTTTGCAAAGCTGCCTACGTATCCACGAAAAATGGAATCAAACCGGGGTAGTTCGGAAGTGTACGTTTAGGGGCATACCGGCCCAAGAGTTGTGTTTGCTTTTTGTGGTGAATGTGCACGTTTAGGGGCATGCCGGCCCATGAATTGTGTTTGATGGATGCATGTTTAGGGGCATGCCGGCCCATGAATTGTGTTTTTGATTTTTGTAGAGAGAGTGCACGTTTAGGGGCATGCCGGCCCATGAACATGTTTAAGGACATGCCGGTCCATGAATTGATTTTTAGAAAATTTTGCATTTTATAGATACATTGCAAGGCATTTTTAAGGGTAGTACTTTTTGAGCTGGTCGAGGTTCGTTGCTAGGTTAAACTCTTGACCGTCCAAGTCGGTTAGTTTTACTGCTCCGCCCGTGAAGATTTCCTTGACGAGGTAGGGTCCAGCCCAGTTAGGCTTGAATTTTCCTCGTGGGTCGACTGGAAGTGGTGCTCGGACTGACTTTAGTACGAGATCACCTACTTTTATGTTTCGTGGCTTAACTCGTTTGTTGAATGCTCGTTGTAGTCGGGCTTGGTACATTCGTACGGTACTCAGGGAATGCAGTCGGCGTTCATCCAAGAGCATGAGTTGTTAAATGCGGATTCACGGGCCCATTCTCGCTCGGATGCTACTTTCCATTAGTATGGGTAGAGATCGTATTTCTATTTCCACCGTTGGACGGCTTCCATGCCATAGGTGAGGAAATAGGGGGTCATGCCTGTGGGCGTGCGAATGGTAGTGCGGTATCCCCATAATGCATATGGTATCTTGTTGGGCCAATCTTTGCAACTGTCGATCATTTTCTCGAGTATGGTGACGACCGTCTTGTTTGCTGCTTCAACGGCTCCATTAGTTTGGTGTCGATAGGGCGAGGATTTGTGATGTTGGATGTTGTATTTTGTGAGTATGGCTTCTGTCTCGCGCTGAAAGTGCGAGCCTTGATCGCTGATGAACTCATGGGGTATGCCCTATCGGCATATAATGTTTGTCTGTATGAATTTGGCGACTTCTTTGGAGCCGAGGGTTCGAAAAGATGCTGCTTCTACCCATTTAGTAAAGTAGTCGATGGCCACCAGCACGAAGCAGTGACCTCCTGCTCCGATGGGGTGGACTTTTCCTATTACGTCGATGCCCTAGGTTGAAAAGGGCCAGGGTGAGGTTAGGCAGTATAGTGGTGAAGGTGGTACATGTTGGACGTTGCTGAAAATTTGGCAATTGTGGCAGTGCTTGACGTATTGGATGCAGTCTGCTTCCATGGTCGTCCAATACCATCCTAGCCGTAGAATCTGTTTGCAGAGTGCTGATACATGTCATTTATATCGTTTATATGCCCCGTTATAGTTGCATTTAGCTCGCACTTTCTTGATTTCATTAGTATATTAGTAGCTATTTGCTTTATATTGCGATACTGTTGTTCCTCGTGTGTATTTTGCAGGTTTTGGCGGTCCTGAGCTAAAACCTGAGTCAAATGGAGCATTATCGAGTATCGTGGAGTCAAGACGAAGCCCGAGAGTCGATTCGGAAGTCATACGACAAGTTGGGACGTCAAACCTATAGGTTCAGAGTGAAACCTATAGGTTCCGGATACAAGAACAAGGCTTGAAGTTCTTTGTTAATCACTGAACACCTAAGAACCGACGGTTTGGGCTTGAACCGATCGGTTTGACCCGAACCGATCGGTTTGCTCCCGAACCGCTCGGTTACGCTCTGCTTTCAGCGTATTTTCGTTGGCCTATAAATAGAGTCCGAGTTAGGGTTTATGACTTATGCTTTGATTATATTTTTCAAATTTTAGTTTTAGAATTACTTTTTCCTCTCTTTTAAACTCTAAAAACTCTTAGTTTAGTTTGATTATTCTTTGCAAGAATCGATCTTTTACATTGCAATTCAAGATTACTCCAGGTTTAATTCATTATTATTCTTTTATCATGTCTCCTTCTTATTATTATTGTTTTGCTCTTACTTTAATCATGCATAGCTAATTCTTCGATTAGGGTTAGGGTGATTGTGATGTTGATTCAAGAACGTGTTTTAATTGCTTTAATCGATTGAATTTGTGCAAGTTGATTTCTTCCTACGCGTTTCATTATCAATTGAATTTAGGGACGCCTTTATTGAATTGAATTTAGGTTGTTTCAGTTTAAGATCGAAAGCCTAATTGAAACTAGACTCACGCGTAATTGATAAGTCGAATTTAGTACGTAGCGAGAGCCCGCTAAACTTGCTTAAGGTTGAAATTGCCTCGAGAGAGCGTTTTCCTAAAACCTAATCACTTGCATGACTTCATTTGATTGATTATCCCCTTTGAGTTAGTACTTGAATCGATGTCACATGACCCCAATGCCCTAATCTCCTTCTCATTCTTTTTCTACCCTTTTATACTCTTTGATTTCGTTGTCTTTAGTTTAGCTCTTTCAAACACCGACCTTTTCATACCCTTGAGACTGACCTTTCTTAGCTTAGCAATCCTTTGACTTCATCCATCTCCCTGTGGATTCGACCCTACTGCCACTAACTACCCAGTTAGTTGACCTTAGGTTATTTTGATTGAGGAGACACGACTTTACCCTCATCAATTTTGGCGCCGTTGCCGGGGAGACGGTTAGCTAGTTAGTGTTTGCTTAGTTTTTGTTAGGTTTTTCTTTCTTGTCTCAAGGAACCTAGTTCCTTGAGACCGTTTCTTATCATTTGCTTGTAGTTTTGTTTATGCACAGGTCACCCCGGACTCTTGTCCCATTTGAACCTGAGCCGGAACGAGCGTTACATAGGCTACGCAAGCAAGCAATTCAAATCGTTGATCTTAATACCGAGGAAGCGTCGTCTAGTGCTACGCAATCGTCCTACGAAGAGGACACACCTCCATTTACTCCATTATCTCCACCGCCAGTGACTATGCCTAAACTTTCTAGTCACTCGGTGCCTACACCGGAATCCATTCCGGCTGGATTCACGATGCCCGCTACGCTGCAGGGCAATTTTGAGATCCGCCCCGCCTTCCTAAACTTGGTGGAGCGGAATCAATTCGGTGGTTACCCAACTGAGGATCCCGGCAGGCATATGCAAGGGTTTACCGACCATCGTTTCACGATTAAGCGGTAGGGATCACACAAAACCAGGATAAGAAATCTTTGTTCCCTTTCTCATTGAAGGATCGAGCCCGTGAATGGATCACGGACCTCGACAAGGAGACTGCGGGGATCACTGATTGGAATGGGTTAGCTCTTGCCTTCTACTCAAAGTTTTACCCTCCCGAGCGTACTAATCAGATGCGAAGCCAAATCCAAGGTTTTAAACAAACGTTTGATGAGTCACTTGCTGAAGCGTGGGAGCGGTACAAGAAGCTCATAAGGGATTGTCCTCACCACGGGTTGAACGAATGGTTGGTGATCATGACATTCTACAACGGGTTGTATGCCGAGAGCCGGGCTATACTTGACTCAGCTGCAGAGGGACGTTTCGCTAATAACGTCGACGACGACAAGGCTTGGGGGTTGATCGAGGAGATGGCCATGCATTCATGTCAATTTGGGAAGCCAAGGGGAAATTCACGGTCAGCGCATAATGACCGTGATAAGGAGAGTATTAGTGCACTTACTAATCAGGTTGCTGCGCTAACTGCGCAGATTGGTTTGCTACGAGGTGGAGGCTCTTCTAGCGCTCATGTGAACGCTATTGCGGGGCACGATATGGGTTATTCTACTGGTATCTTGCACCCCACGAGCAGTTTACGCGCACTCAATCCCATCCTCAAAACCTGCCCTATCAAAACCAACCTGGTTACGACCGATCGCTCTTATCTTATCGTAACCAGAATGTCCTCAACCCGACCACCCCACCTCCACAAAACACGCCCTACATACCTCCCCACAAAAACTACCAACCACCTCCACCTAACTACCAAAAACCACCTTACACTCCACCCCAACCTGCAGGACCCGATCCTATGGCCGAGATGAAGGCCATGATGCTGCAAATGGCTAAGTCACAAGAGATGATGATGCAGCAGATGCAGAAGAGCGAGCAAGCCAAGGACGCGGCGATCAAAATGCTCGAAAATCAAGTGGCGCAGCTCGCCGCTTCACAAGCCTCGCGTCAACAGGGTACCCTTCCACCTCAAGGTAATCCTCCTAACCCTCCTCCCGATACTGCATGTGCTATTACTTTGCGCAGTGGTACAGTTTATGACGCCCCAAAGCATCCGGAGAAAGAGGAGCAAAATGGGGGCGGCAACACGGCTAGGCCGTGTGATCAAGGGCCGTGTGATGCTGTCAAGGACAAGGCGCCGGAGATTCAAATCAGGCTTCCTTTTCCGGGTCGTGTACGACAGGCTAACACGGACCCCCAGTTCGGTAAGTTCTTTGAGATTCTTAAACAACTGCAGGTGAATATTCCTTTCATTGATTTAGTTAAACAGATTCCTGCATATACTAAGTTTCTTAAGGAGGTCCTTTCTCGGAAGCGCACCATAAACGAGACCGAGACCGTGTCTTTCGTGGGGGAGGGTAGTGCTCTTTTGCAGGGTAGTTTACCCCCGAAGCTGAGTGACCCCGGGACCTTCTCAATCCCTTGCTCTATAGGGAAGTATGTGGTGCAGAATGCCTTGTGCGACTTGGGGGCTAGTGTGAGTGTCATTCCCTACTCCATCTGCAAGAAACTTAATATGACTAAGCTAGGAGTCACCTCTATGACCCTGCAGATGGCAGACCGTAGTGTCCAGAGACCCTTAGGTATCCTAGAGGACGTCCCGGTCAAGATAGGGAAGTTCTATATCCCGGTCGATTTTGTTGTCTTAGACATTCCTGAGGACCCCCACATCCCGATCATTCTAGGGAGACCTTTCCTGCATACTGCAGGAGCTGTAATCGATGTGGGGAACAAGACCCTTACGTTCTCGGTGGGAGGTGAGCAGTTGACCTATACTAAGTCTAGTCTCCCCCGTGCCCCTATGCAGCCTGAGTCTGCTTTTGCTATTGACCTTGCCCCTCCGTCTCACTCTATTGGAGACTCTTTGGAGGATGTTTTTTCTGCTGTTTCTTGTGCAGGTCTTACGCAGGGTGGCTGTGATTCTGGTTTGGAGGAACGAAAGGTCATGAAGGCGGATGTCTATTCTCCTAGTGATGGTGGAGGAGACCCACGGTTTGCGGTGCGCGGCGCACGGAGTTGTTATGGAGAGCCATTTCGTGACGGCATACCTTGCGTGATGGATTATGCTGCTCTTCCTCGTGGAGATCGAGTTTTGTGGCGAACCGATGCTATTTCGCCAAGTGAAGCTGCTGCTAGTGGCCAACGTCCTTGGCCAAATTTGACTTGATGATGCGTTTTGACGACGGTCGTGCGGGACCATTATAAACCAGCGCTATCCGGGAGGCAACCCGATGACTTTGTAATTTGTTGTACTCTTTACTTTGCTTTGGTTTGTTTGCTTTTGATGACATTGTTTTAGACTTTTATTGAGCGCGTGAGGATGAGGGATTATTATCTATTTTAGCATGCAGATACTCAAGGACTTTTGTCCTTAGTATTCTTGAGAATATGCCCCTCTGCTGTTCGGCCTTGCTTTTTCTCGCATGCTGCTCCGAAGTATCTTACAGCTGGACTGAATTGGATGCAAACTTGTGGATCATAAGCCGCACTCCACGCTTCACTTCGGTTTGGGGGAGCTCCAACTTGATAATGTGAGCTTTCTTTACTCCTTTTTCCCTCGTTTCCTCGCTTTACTTTTCCTACCCCCGTCTTATCTTGTCCCTTCATGCTGCTTGTGGTTGTGCTGTTTTCCACATTGAGGGCAATGTGTGATTCTGGTTTGGGGGAGGAAAGCTCTTTCGCGCTTATTTATTTGCATTTTCCATTTTGTGTGCATATTTTAAAAATTTTTGCGTTTCCAAACCTTTTTCGCTTTGAATTGTCAAGTTTGGAGAATTGATTAGTGTGCTGTTTTGATCTTTAGTATCTCCTAGTCGACTTTCTATCGTCGTAGCTTGCACTATATGTTTGTTTCCTGTTCATAGATTGCGAGTCTCAAACACTAGCCCACTTGTATCTGCTTAATTCTTATCGCTTTTCGTTCCTTTTACTTTCGATATTGGTATTCTTGCGAGGCAATTGGCTTGTGGAAAGTTTGGAATGTTGGAATGTGGTTTGTTTGGACCGATCATTTAATGATGGAGCAATGCTTCGATGCTCTCGGAGGGGACTCATTGATTTGAGTAACCATAGTGGCCATGAATTTGGTTGCGACCGAGAGTATGAGCAATGATGTAACCCTTAAGGAAATATGTGTACCCGAGCTCGATTTTTACCGAGTGAACGTCAAGCTAAACGGTACTACATACGAGGGATGCTCCACATTGCGCGAAAAGAAAAAGAAAAGAAATGAAAAGAAAAGAAAAGAGAAAAAATGGCATGATGTGGTAAGAATGGTATGACGGGAAGTGGTATGCTCGGTTGGCCTTGCTCGAATTCAATTGTCGTTAGTTTAATTTTTGCGAAAGCGTTAGAGGCTAGCATTATAATGTGTTGTGAATGGTTGAGACTTGTGCTCTATTCTCGGCGAAATAGTCTATGGTCGTAGGTTTATGTGCATAGGTCGTCCACTTCGAGATGCTAACGTGATTAACTAGCTATACTTTGATTTTCTCCGACGCTGTTTGCTTGAGGACAAGCAAAGGTTTGGTTTGGGGGAGTTTGATACATGTCATTTATATCGTTTATATGCCCCGTTATAGTTGCATTTAGCTCGCACTTTCTTTATTTCATTAGTATATTAGTAGCTATTTGCTTTATATTGCGATATCATGTTCCTCGTGTGTATTTTGCGTGTTTTGGCGGTCCCGAGCTAAAACCTGAGTCAAATGGAGCATTATCGAGTATCGTGGAGTCAAGACGGCCCGAGAGTCGATTCTAAGTCATACGACAAGTTGGGACGCCAAACCTATAGGTTCAGAGTGAAACCTATAGGTTAGGATACAAGAACAAGGCTTGAAGTTCTTTGAATCATTGAACACCTAAGAACCGACGGCGGTTTGGGCTTGAACCGATCGGTTTGACCCTGAACCGATCGGTTTGCTCCCGAACCGCTTCGGTTCTGCTTTACTCTGTTCGCGTATTTTTCGTTGGCCTATAAATAGAGTCCGAGTTAGGGTTTATGACTTATGCTTTGATTATATTTTTCAAATTTTTAGTTTTAGAATTACTTTTTCCTCTCTTTTAAACTCTAAAAACTCTTAGTTTAGTTTGATTATTCTTTGCAAGAATCGATCTTTTACATTGCAATTCAAGATTACTCCAGGTTTAATTCATTATTATTCTTTTATCATGTCTCCTTCTTATTATTATTGTTTTGCTCTTACTTTAATCATGCATAGCTAATTCTTCGATTAGGGTTAGGGTGATTGTGATGTTGATTCAAGAACGTGTTTTAATTGCTTTAATCGATTGAATTTGTGCAAGTTGATTTCCTCCTACGCGTTTCATTATTAATTGAATTTAGGGACGCCTTTATTGAATTGAATTTAGGTTGTTTCAGTTTAAGATCGAAAGCCTAATTGAAACTAGACTCACGCGTAATTGATAAGTCGAATTTAGTACGTAGCGAGAGCCCGCTAAACTTGCTTAAGGTTGAAATTGACTCGAGAGAGCGTTTTCCTAAAACCTAATCACTTGCATGACTTCATTTGATTGATTATCCCCTTTGAGTTAGTACTTGAATCGATGTCACATGACCCCAATGCCCTAATCTCCTTCTCATTCTTTTTCTACCCTTTTATACTCTTTGATTTCGTTGTCTTTAGTTTAGCTCTTTCAAACACCGACCTTTTCATACCCTTGAGACTGACCTTTCTTAGCTTAGCAATCCTTTGACTTCATCCCTCTCCCTGTGGATTCGACCCTACTGCCACTAACTACCCAGTTAGTTGACCTTAGGTTATTTTGATTGAGGAGACACGACTTTACCCTCATCAAGTGCTCGAGCGTTCATGTGGGGTCCGCATTCGCCATCATGGACTTGCGTGACGATTTTCTGCCCCTTCTTGTAGTCGACACATATGAGCAGCGTCCCTTTGTGGTGTTTTCTTGAGTAATTGTCCCATCTCTAGCACAAATTGGGAAGCTAGGAGTCTGGTAGCTCTCTGTCCACGTTTATCGGTGTCGGGTGGGTAAGTGTTGTCTGTTTTGTAGTTGATTATGGCTTGATACCAAGGCTGCATGCGCTTCGGCCGTCCAGGTCAATGGTATGGATGTACGCTGGTTCGTCACGTCTTTCGACGATGATGGGTAGTAACTTCATGTCTGGTGGCATGTTGAGGAGGGATGAGAGTTTTGACAGTGCATCGGCAAACTGGTTTTCTTCCCTTGGGAGGTGGTAAAATTCGATGCTGTCGAAGTTGGTTAGGAGTTTTTGTACTTTTGTTTAGTATTTGGTGAGGGTTTCGCTCATGATCTTCCATGCCCCGGTCACTTGATTTATGATGAGGAATGAATCTCCATGCACCCGTAGGTTCTTTATTTTGAGGGCGATGGCGGCTTGCAGGCCGTAAATGCAGGCTTCGTATTCTGCGGCGTTGTTCGTGACGCTAAAATCGAGCTTGATCGAGAGCGGAGTATGGTCACCATTTGGGGATATTAAGAGTATTCCTACTCCGTAGCCGCGGTAATTTGATGCTCCGTCGAAGTATAATTGCCAGTACTCCCTTTCTATGGTGAAGATCCCATCGTCCGGAAATGACATTGTATCGATCATGGGTTGTTCGATGATAGCGTTTTCTGCGAGGAAGTCGGAAACTGCTCTTCCCTTGATCACTTTCAGAGGGAGGTATTTGAGTTCATACTCGGCGAGGAGTAGAGTCCATCTGGCCATACGCCCATTTAGGACTGGTTTTTCAAATAGGTACTTGAGGGGGTCCATTAGGGAGTAGACTCTTGTTGTGCTAGTGAGTAGGTAGTGCCTGAGCTTTTTGGTTGCCCAGACAAGCGAGAGATAGCTTTTCTCGACTGGTTCGTACCGAGTTTCATAATCGTGGAACTTTTTGCTGATGTAGTAGATGGCCCGTTCTTCGTTGTTGACTTCTTGGGCGAGCATGGCACCCATAGCGTTTGGCGTGGTCGTTAAGTATAGCGATAGGGGCAAGTCCTTTTGTGGGGGTACCAGAACGGGTGGATTTGTGAGCAGGCTCTTGACCTTGTCGAATGCTTGTTGACAATCGTCGTCCCATTTCGTATGCTCTTCTTTCTTCAATTTTTTGAAGATTGGCTCACAAATCATGGTGAGTTTGCTGATAAATCGGGAGATATATTGGACTTGTCCCAAAAAGCTCCTTATTTCGTCGATGTTGCTTGGTGGTTTCATACCCATTATTGCCTTGATTTTGGTTGGATCTATTTCGATTCCGCGCTGGCTTACTATGTGACCCAGCAACTTGCCTGATGTGACCCCAAAGGTGCATTTCTGTGGGTTTAGTCGCATCTTATACGCACTGCCTAATTCGGGTGAAGAATTTCCGAAGGTTTGTGACGTGGTTGTCCCTTTCCTTTGACTTCACGATCATGTCGTCGACGTATACCTCGACCTCCTTATGCATCATGTCGTGGAGCAAGGTGGTGGCGGTACGTTGGTAGGTAGCGCCGGCATTTATGAGCCCAAATGGCATGACTGTGTAGCAATATGTTCCCCAGGGGGTTACGAAAGTGGTTTTCGGCATGTCGTCTGCTGCCATCTTGATTTGGTTGTATCACGCATATCCATCCATGAATGACAGTAAGGCGTGGTCTGCTGTGTTGTCGATTAGGATGTCCATGTGAGGTAGTGGAAATCGCCTTTGGGCGTGCTTTGTTTAGGCCACGAAAGTCGGCACATACTCGTATTTTGCCGTTCTTCTTTATGACTGGAACCATGTTGGAGACCCAATCAGAGTATTCAATGACTCGGATGAATCCAGCTTGTAGTTGCTTTTCGATCTCTTCTTTGACCATGAGAGACCATTCTGGCTTGATGCGCTTGAGTTTCGCTTGACTCGTCCGAACCTTGCTTGATCGGGATGCGGTGTTCAGCTATCTCGCGGTCTATGCCGGGCATGTCCTTATATGACCAGGTAAAGACGTCCTTAAACTCTGCGAGGAGCTTGGTGTATGCGGTCCTTTCTTCTGTGCTCAGTGAAGCCCCCAGTTGCAGTTCTTGGGGCTCTTCGTGTTGGAGTAAGTGTCCTCCACAATAGTGCGATTACTTAATAAATCTCAATTAAGGAATACATGGGGATAATCCTGTATTATTGTCAATTGATTAACGTAAATCGATAACGGTTGGCTGAATAGAGTTTGACGTTATTGTCGTGAGAACGGCGGTAATCAATTGATCCCTTTATGTCACACCTATAGGAACGTACTCCAAATATTTAAGCTAATTAATTGTATGAGATACGATTATATTAGTAACTTGATAATTTGACTAACGGTTAGTCAGTGTATTGATTTAGAGAGAAATCGAGTTGTGAACTCGAGTGATTTAATTTTATATCGATAAAATTATTAGAGGAGATGAGAATTAGTGATTAAACGTTAATTCACTAAATGTGTATATTTTACTAATGAGATTAGTAAAAGTACATTTTAATATATGTGTAAAGTACATGTATATTAAGGAAGAGTTTAATTAATTTATACTTTATCATATTAGATGATTTAAGTGATAAATTATAAGTATTTGTGGGACAAATATTGAAAAACAAATAGGACCCATATATGATGGGTGGACCGTCCAAATGAGGCTAAGGCCCTGTTCTTTTCAGCTTAATTTCAGCTCTTATAAGTTCAAATTCACTCACCCTATAAGTTCATTTCACTCCTATAAGTTCATTTCACTCCTATAAGCTCAAATTTCGACTTTTTCAGCCTATAAGTTCAAATTTCACATAAGTTCAAATTTCACTCCTATAAGTTCAAATTTCACTCCTATAAGTTCACTCCTATAAGTTCAAATTTCTTATAAGTTCAAATCCTATAAATTCTATTATGTTTTATTTTTATATAACTATTATTATTGCATAATAATAATAATAATAATAATAATAATAATAATAATAATAATAATAATATGTTTCTCATATTTTTTTTTTGTGGAATAAAAAAATTAAGGGTCGAAAATGAAATAAATTGTTGGAATTCAACTTGTTCATTTTGATTTATGATTTCATTTAATTTAGAATTCATGTTAAATATTTTGACTAACGATGAATATGTTGGAATTCAACTTGTTCATTACTTTGTTGTTTTTTTTATTTTTATTTTTATTTTTCCACATTATATAGAGTATAATTTTTTGTAGGTTATTTTGGTTTATTCGCTTTATTTTTCTTTCATCTCAATCTCATTTTTTTTACCCTTTTTCCCGACTCGTTTTGAGTTATCTTTAAATTGACACCTATAAAACATTTCTACAAAATGCAATACTAAAATTCTCGAGAAAATAAATATAGTATATTAAAATATTTAACCGAGCCAACTTATTTATAATCAACTATATATTGAGATATTTAACTATACTAGACCGCAAAATCGATTTTGAACACTATTATTTATTATTAGTAAAATTAATCATTTTGAATAAACTAAAAGATTTTAATTATTGTAATCGTCATCATCATTACTATAAATATCATTGTTATTATTGTTATTAATTTAATAAATTTTTTCATATTATATTAATATTAATATTAATATTAAAATTATTATTATTGTTATTGTTGTTGTTGTTGTTATTATTATTATTATTATTATTATTATTATTATTATTATTATTATTATTATTATTATTATTATTATTATTATTATTATTATTATTCAATAAGTTTTAAATTCTAATAAATTTAACTCCAATAAGATTCAGCTCCTATAAGTTCACTCCTATAAGTTCACTCCTATAAATTCAAATCCTATAAGTTCAAATTTCACTTATAAGTTCAAATTTCACTCCTATAAGTTCAAATTTCACTCTTATAAGTTCAAATTTCACTCCTATAAGTTCAAATTTCACTCCTATAAGTTCAAATTTCACCCTATAAGTTCAAATTCCTATAAGTTCACTCCTATGTTCTAAAAGAACAGGGCCTAAGAGGGAGCATTTTTGCTTCTTGTCTTATTTGTTTGGTTCTTGTAAATTGTTTAGTATGCATGTGAATGGAAGGCAATGATTAAAATGCATGAGATTCTTCTTACACATGACAAACTCTTCCTTCCCTCTTTGACTCTCCCTTGGCCGGCCACATGGGGCCCCTAAGACCCATTTTGGCTTTTCAAAATTGTTGATAAAAAAGGCTAAGTGCATGAGGAAGTATTCATTCATGCATTCATCCTCTCATCTCACTATATTTTCTCTCAAAACAAATACTCTCTAAATAATACTTATACTAAGAGTTAGTATTAATATTATCTTATATTATCATACATTCACTTGTGATTTCTAGATCAAAATCACTTGTGAGTTTGGAGTGTTCTTGGGTGCAAACTAAGGGAGGTTTTCTACATTGAAAACTTGGGTTATTAAGGAGGATCATCCTAAGCTCATACTCAAGAAACTAAACTAGAAAGGAGTTCTAGTTTAGTGCCCTAATTTCCTTTTCAAGAAAGGTATAAATTTCTAAACTTGTTAACAATGTAAATTTGTACTACATAGATCTTGCTAAATCAAATTAGAGTAATTTGATTTACACTAATACTTGATTAGTGAAGGGGATCCGATCCCTACAAGTGGTATCAGAGCCAAGGCTTGTAGTTACAAATTTATTTTGTTAATTTTGGGGTTTTATGTATTTATTGAGAATAAATAACATAAAATCCGAAAATAGTGTTAAAAATGGTTTTAACACGAGATTTTTATTGCATGCAAAGTTTCTGGTCTCATGAATTTACTGGTCAAATTTCGTATTTTTTGAAATTTGTTTGCTAATTTTAATGATTTTTATACAAAACCGAGTCAAAAAGTGTGTTTTTGGCTAAAATAATTACTATAAATAGTTATAGTTCGAATCTGGTCACGAAAGTTTTACACAGTGATATTTCATATTTATACATTCTGCATGTAAATTTTCAAAGTCAGATATTGAGTTTTGAATATTTATTCATTTTCTTGTTTAAAATCGGTATATAATGAGTTTTATGTCCAAAAATATAGTAAATGTTGTTTTCTGGACATGAAATTTATACCAATATTTTTATACATTATGAGGATGCTTTCGTATAAATTTGGGTTTTTTCCTCACTGTTTTAGACGTTTTCTTGATTTTATGAGATAAAATCGATGAAATCGTATGTTATTTATTATAAAATAAATTCGTAAATTTTTCTGACCAAGCTTTTCATTTCTGATATTTTGGAAGTGTTCCAGAATATACAAAATTTTTTCAAAATAAAAATAATTTTATTTTATTTTATTTTGATTTTATAAAGCTTTATTCATAAAAGGGTTATGATTAAAGTACTTCTAATTAGCAAATGACCATGTTTATGAACTAAAATCACCATAAGTTAGTATAAACTAATGTTGGGTGTTCTAAAATCAGTTTAGAAGTTTAGTTCAAGCTTAAAAGGTATTTTAAGCATTATTGATTAATATAAGATTAATCGGTTAAAAATGAGATCGGTTTGAAACGATTAAATGCGATTATTGTTTAAGGCGATTTTGGCATGTTTTTATTTATAAGCTTTACATCTTGCATTTTTGGATGAATGTTTATTGTTGAATGAATGTTTATTTTTACTAGTATGGCCATAGTTTGTTATATTTTTACCGATATTGCCCGTAATGAAAGGGAATATCGTGTGGGTTTGTAATTAAATGCGATCTCGTATCGCCGGTTTGTAATTTTAATAGTTAATTTCATTTATAAATGTATAATAGGATTGCTATGTATTCATTTGTATATCATACTTCAGAATTATTTTCAGAAATCAAGACCTATGATGGAGATCGACTTGGAGCCTTAGAAGAGTTCTAAAGCTTGCAAGGAGGAGCCTTGGATGAGATCCATTATGAAGAGGGACCAAAGGAGTTGGTTTCCAATTTGTAACTCCTTGTATTTTAATTACTTTAGGTGGCCATACTAGGTTTATGCTTGCTTGCTTGCTTGCTTTGCTTGTTTGTTTGCTTATATTTTCCGCACACATGCCAAAATCGCCATGCATGCCACGATATCCCACTATGATTGTCATTTTTAGGTCGCCATTCTTAAAATTAGTTCACTTATAAAGAATTTTATGACTAAAAATTGACAAGATCACCCACATTTTTATCAAAATGAATTGAGATTAAGCCTTTCCAAATATAGCAACTATGAACCCCATGTTCGTGAGGACCTCCGCGACGTGGAACCTTGTTACCATGGGTAAGTAGTGGGAGGAAGTCCCGTGCTAATTTGGTTTGGACTCAACCAAATAAGAGTTATTTGGGGCTAATCGATGCATTTTATAAGAAAATCATCAACCAAGCATTCTAGTGTAGAATTAGTCAAGTGTTGACTTATCGTTTTTATATAAAAGGAAACATGAGATGTCTAATTTTATATGGAAAACGAGTCTTGGAATCATTTATATAATTTCGTGGGAGATCATTATATAAATGGACATTTGTTTTAAAAATGAGTTTTAGCAAATGTTATAAAATGAACAATGAATGCTTACATATTTCCTCATATTTATTGTAGAATCATTTATCGCAATGGCATCATCATCATCAACTCCCGCGCCCATTTTGGGCAAAGATTCATGGTTGCGAACCGTGATGGATAAGTGTATCCTCAAGGATGACGGTAGCAACTTCGTCGAATGGGATTCGACAATGAAGGGCGCCGCTACATCCGACAATGTGCTCAAGCACCTTACCGATCAACCACCCGCCGAACCCACTTCTCGATCCGGCGCGGCTCGTGCCGCCTATGATGAGTATGTGAAGGTGGACAATGACGTGAAAAACGTCTTGATATGGTCCATGTCACCCGCTCTCAAACTCCGAATGGTTACTCAAAAGAGTGCATATGCGATATTCACTGAAAGTGACAACCATGTTCTCCAAAGCACCGCAAATAAGGCTTTATGAAGCCGCGGTTCGATTTTCGATGCAAAGCTTGAGAGGAACCATAAAGTTGGTCCACATGTGCTCAAAATGATTGAGCATATAGACACTCTTGAGCGTCAAGAGTGTGCTATACCCAAGGCTCTTGCGATCAACCGCATCCTCCATTCTCTTCCTAACAAGTTTGCTCACTTTAGAGTAAACTATAACATGAACAACATGGATAAGAGTTACCATGAACTTCATGCACTCTTGGTCCAAGCCGAGAGGGATATGGAAGTGAATGAGGTGGAGAAGAAAGATGTTCTCTCCATGAAAATGAAGAACATGAACTTGGGAGTGAAGAAGGGGAAGGTGGCCAAGAAAGGGCCATCTAACATAGGCAAGGGTAAGGGAAAGGCTATTGTGGAAGGTGTTCCACATAAGCCTAAGCCCAAGATCAACAAGGGAAGACCCCTCAAAGACACTTGCAAATATTGTAATGAGGTGGGTCATTGGATGCGCAATTGTCTCAAGTATAAGAAGGATCTCAAGAATGGATGTGAGACATCCAAAGGTATTCCTTCTAATCTCTATATGATTGACATCAATCATGCTTGCATTTCTACATGGGTATTGGATACCTGGGATGTGGATCTCACCTTTGTAATCATTTGCGGGATGAGAAAGCGTGCGGGCCCTAGCCAAGGGTGATGTAGATCTCCGCATGGGCAATGGAGCTAGAGTAGCGGCCGTTTCCGTGGGAACTTTTGTACTTACTCTTGCTAGTGGTTTAGAGTTGTATTTGAATAACTGTTATTTTGTACCAACTCTAACTAAAAACATTATCTCCGACTCCGCACTAGATGCTAAGGCTTTTGTTTCATGATTAAGAACAACCGTTGTACTTTTTCATTTAATGAAATGGTTTATGGTGAAGCTATTTCAATTGGAGGTATTTATGTTTTAAATGATGTCAATGATGTTTATCATGTGGAGAACAAGAGGCTCAAATCGAATGAGTCAAACAAATCCTACCTTTGGCATTGTCGTTTAGGTCACATAAACGAAAGACGCATAAAGAGACTTGTTGCGACCAAGGTTCTCAAACCATTTGATTGCGAATCATATGGTACATGCGAATCTTGCCTCTTAGGCAAGATGACTCGTCAACCCTTTAGCGGTAAAGGGACACGAGCAAGTGAGGTTTTAGGACTCATACATACCGATGTGTGTGGTCCGTTAAATATCACCGCTAGAGGAGGATATCATTACTTCATTACTTTTACCGATGATTTAAGTAGATATGGTTATGTCTACTTAATAAGGCATAAGAGTGATGCTTTTGAGAAATTTAAAGAATTTCAAAATGAGGTTGAGAACCAATTAAACAAAAGGATAAAAGCACTACGATCGGATCGTGGTGGCGAATATCTAAGTAATGAGTTTGATTCACATCTTAAAAATTGTGGTATTATATCACAAGGACTCCTCCGCACACCACAATTGAATGGTGTTGCAGAAAGGAGAAACCGAACTTTGCTTGACATGGTTCGGTCTATGTTGAGTCAAACTGAGCTTCCTGGATCATTTTGGGGCTTTGCGCTATTATCTGCTGTATTTTCACTAAATCAAGTCCGACTAAAGCGACTAATAAGACTCCATATGAGATATGGATGGGAACGGTTCCTATTTGTCATTCATGAGAATTTGGGGATGTGAGGCATTCGTCAAGAATAAAACTGACGATAAACTCGCCTCCAAGGTCCGACAAATGTCTATTTGTAGGTTATCCTAAGGAAACCTGTGGATATTACTTCTACAACCCTAACGAGAACAAAGTGTTTGTGGCTCGTGATGCTGTTTTCCTAGAAAATGAATTTATTTCTAAGAAACAGAGTGGGAGAAAATTTGAACTTGATGAAGTTCAAGAGCCACAAACCGAGACGTAAAACGAGGAAACTGCTCTCTGCCGTCGACACGGTTATAATCCCTAGGAGGTCGTGAAGAGTTAGTCAACAACCTGACTGCTACCTCGGTGAACATCGAGGAGGAGGGTGATTTGTTGTTATTCAAAGCAACGAACCCTCAACCTACAAGGCGCTATTAGTAGCCCTAACTCCAACAATGGCTTGAGGCCATGAAATCCGAAATGGATTCTATGTACGAGAACCAAGTTTGGGACTTGGTAGATTTACCTCAAGGAGTGCGACCCTTCAAAGGTAAATGAATATTCAAAATCAAACTCGGCATAGATAAACATATTGATGTTTACAAAGCTAGATTGGTGGCAATGGGCTTGTCACAAGTCCAAGGTATTCATTATGATGAAACCTTTGCACCAGCCATGATGCTTCGATCCATAAGGATAATCTTAGCGGTTGACGCATTTCATGACTATGAAATATGGCAAATGGATGTAAAAACCGCCTTCTTGAATGGGATTCTAGAAGAGGAAGTGTTTATGACACAACCTGAAGGTTTTATAGATACATCCAACCCTAAGAAAGTATGCAAGCTTAAGAGATCCATTTATGGTCTTAAGCAAGCATCGAGGAGTTGGAATCACAGATTCGATCATGTTATCAAACAACATGGTTTCGCTCGAAGTTCCGAGGAACCTTGTTTGTACATGAAGTTTAGTGGGAGTAAGGTAACCTTCCTTGTTTTGTATGTAGATGACATACTACTGATTGGAAATGATATTCCAAGTCTGAACTCGGTAAAGGTGGAATTGGGAAACCATTTCCAAATGAAGGACTTGGGAGAGGCACAACGCATCTTGGGTATCCGGATCTATAGAGATAGATCCAAGAGGATACTAGCATTGAGTCAAGAAACTTATATCGATAAGATTCTTGATAGGTTCAATATGAAAGACTCCAAGAGAGGCTTTCTTAGATGAGTGTAGGAATAACATTGAAGAAATCTCAATGTCCTACGACTCTGCGAAATTGAACGCATGAAATTGATCCCTTATGCTTCCATTGTAGGATCAATCATGTATGCTATGATGTGCACTCGTCCCGATGTCGCTTTCGCCTTGAGCATGACGAGCCAGATCAAGCTAATCCCGGTGAGAGTCAATGGATAACAGAAAGAACATCCTTAAGTACTTGAGAAGAACTAAGGATTCGTTTCTAGTGTTTGGAGGAGAACTTGAGCTACGTGTAAAGGGTTACACGGATGCAAGTTTCCAAACCGATGGGGATGATCCAAATCCCAATCCCAGGCTATGTCTTTATGTTGAATGGAGGAGCTGTTTGTTGGAAAAGCTTCAAACAGAGTGTCACCGCGATTCTACGACCAAGTCAATATTTGGCGGCCTCAAGTCGCTAAAGAAGGCCGTGTGGATTCGGCAATTCTTGGATGGACTAAGAGTAGTCCCTAGTGCCGTGGATCCCGCCACCGCTTATTGTGATAACAGTGGGGCTATTTTCCAAGCAAAGAGCCCAAGTCTAGTAACAAGTCTAGACACGCTGAGGAAATACCACGTTATTAGAGATAATGTGGAAAGGAAGGAAATAGACATTTGTAAGGTTGGGATGCACGATAACATCGCTGATCCTTTAACCAAGCCTCTTTCGAGGGCTAAGCATGACGCGCACACCGCCTCTATGGGGTTGCGGCGTATGCCAGATTTCCTTTAGTTTCGTAATATGTAATAGAATGATGTATCTTTTACATATATGAAAATAACATTCATTGTTTTTATCTTAAGTCATTATGAATGCATACTTTGTTTATCCGAATATTTGTGTGACAAGTTTGAACGTATTCAAGTGAACGGAATAAACTAAGTATTTGGTCCCTAGTCTCTCATATGAGGTGACGTCTCCGAGAGACTAGATTGCAAGTCGATCGATGGTGGGTTCAACACCATAGGGTCATATGAGATGACCGATCGTTTGCATAGACAGACTGTGAAGAACACTCTGTCGGGCAGTGACGCTTATAGAATTCCTTTTCAATGAGATTGAAACCTGGTCGTGGTGGGAATTCTATAGTATTCCTTTGAGTCGATTCTTTGACTGGAGCTGATTGTCTGAGTCGGTGCAGTTTCCGAGTGACTTTCATTTTTGTCCTAAGCCATGCCGTGAAAAGGGGTTATAAGGGCATCTTTGGGGTCATGGTGATCTGCATTATACAGTACAATCGAGTGGAAGGGAAATGTCCACCCTCGTCAGGGTAAAACATCTTTGGGCCACTCGAGGAGTAGTCGCTGAAAATGCGTGGCCACGCTCGGTAAGAATCTACGGTAGATTCCCCGGTCAGACAGCTACTCTCCTTATCGAGGAAACCACTCACGATGTATATCTCAGGATGCAAGTACGACCTGTAAGACACCTTGCATCGAGTGGGAGATGTGAAACGGACATGAGAATTGGTAATGCACAACTTGTCTCGGACAAGTGGGAGATTGTTGGAGTAAGTGTCCTCCACAATAGTGCGATTACTTAATAAATCTCAATTAAGGAATACATGGGGATAATCCTGTATTATTGTCAATTGATTAACGTAAATCGATAACGGTTGGCTGACTAGAGTTTGACGTTATTGTCGTGAGAATCTACAGAATCAATTGATCCCTTTATGTCACACCTATAGGAACGCATCTAAATATTTAAGCTAATTAATTGTATGAGATACGATTATATTAGTAACTTGATAATTTGACTAACTGCTAGTCGATTGTATTGATTTAGAGAGAAATCGAGTTGTGAACTCGAGTGATTTAATTTTATATCGATAAAATTATTAGAGGAGATGAGAATTAGTGATTAAACGTTAATTCACTAAATGTGTATATTTTACTAATGAGATTAGTAAAAGTACATTTTAATATATGTGTAAAGTACATGTATATTAAGGAAGAGTTTAATTAATTTATACTTTATCATATTAGATGATTTAAGTGATAAATTATAAGTATTTGTGGGACAAATATTGAAAAACAAATAGGACCCATATATGATGGGTGGACCGTCCAAATGAGGCTAAGAGGGAGCATTTTTGCTTCTTGTCTTATTTGTTTGGTTCTTGTAAATTGTTTAGTATGCATGTGAATGGAAGGCAATGATTAAAATGCATGAGATTCTTCTTACACATGACAAACTCTTCCTTCCCTCTTTGACTCTCACTTGGCCGGCCACATGGGGCTCCTAAGACCCATTTTGGCTTTTCAAAATTGTTGATAAAAAAGGCTAAGTGCATGAGGAAGTATTCATTCATGCATTCATCCTCTCATCTCACTATATTTTCTCTCAAAACAAATACTCTCTAAATAATACTTATACTAAGAGTTAGTATTAATATTATCTTATATTATCATACATTCACTTGTGATTTCTAGATCAAAATCACTTGTGAGTTTGGAGTGTTCTTGGGTGCAAACTAAGGGAGGTTTTCTACATTGAAAACTTGGGTTATTAAGGAGGATCATCCTAAGCTCATACTCAAGAAACTAAACTAGAAAGGAGTTCTAGTTTAGTGCCCTAATTTCCTTTTCAAGAAAGGTATAAATTTCTAAACTTGTTAACAATGTAAATTTGTACTACATAGATCTTGCTAAATCAAATTAGAGTAATTTGATTTACACTAATACTTGATTAGTGAAGGGGATCCGATCCCTACACTTCGGGCGTGCCTATGTCTATGGTTGTTGTGTCTTCAATGATGGGGTCCTGTTCGGGTTTTGAGACAATGTTTGCAATGTATCTATATAATGCAATGTTTTTTTTTTTTTTTTTTTTTTTTCTTTAGTGTAAATTTATCGTGATTATTAGAATACGTAGATTTTAAATGAGGCAAAGAGTAACCAAAAACTTTCATGTTATTAATGTTATCAAAAGCGGTTACATTTGAAGATAGCTCAGACGAGGGAGCTTTGGATAACCTTAATGACTCTAGTTACTTACTGAGACTTACTATAATAGCCGTTTTAGAAAAATGGCGTCATGATGACGCAGGATCCTAGACTCTAGGTGTAGACGCTTGAATTGGGACTTCCCGAGTCGTCGGTAGATTGGGTGGCTTCTTCTTCGAGCTTCAGTTGTCAGAGGGCGGCTCGGAAATCTGAGGCTTCTATGGTGATGACCTCGTTGTAAAAAGGGATTTTAACCTTTTGGTGGAGAGTTGATGTTATGGCCCCGGTAGCGTGAATCCATGTCCTTCCTAGTAACATATTGTATGCCGGGGGAATGTCCATGAGTTGGAATTGGGTTTTTGTCTCGACGAGTCCTATCACGATGGGTAGTGATATGACACCTTCTATGCTGCGGGAGATACCGTCGTATGCTCTTATGTTGTTGGAGCAAGGGGTGACATCGCTTTCTTTTAGTCCTAGCTTGAGGGCAGTTGTTAGGGGCAGGATGTTGATCGCGGAGCCATTGTCGATGAGAGTAACGGGTAATATCATGTTACGGCATTCTACGGTTATGTAGAGTGCTGGGTTGTGTGGGTCTTGGAAGGATGGCAGGTCTGCGTGGGAGAAAGTTATGGCGCCTGGTAGCCAATCCCGGATGATGCGGCTAATGAGTTGTGCTGGGAGGATATCTCTGGTGTTACGCCATGTCGTGTCTAAGGAAGGGTCGTTGGTTATAGGTAGGTTAGTCATATCCTTGACTATGCTCTTGTCTCTGCCTTTGCTTGTGCGTTTGGGAGGGAATCCTGGCGGTATTTGTAGCTCTAAAGGAGACTGATACGGATGTTGGGGGTGAGGAGCTTTATTGTGGCCGTCGGACTGTCTGAGGGGATGTTGATGAGGGATCGGGGTGAAGATTCCTTTCCTGTCCTCATGCCTTGGTTCCGTTCTTGTCCTAGCTTGGCGAATGCGATCAATGTCGCTACCGTTGTTGATGCTGTCGAAAAGGACGTTGACCTCGTGATCGCTTGTGGGAGCCAGGAGGGGATGATTGAGGATGGGATGCGTTCCTACGAAAATGGGGTGAGAACGGGGCGTGCTATGCTGGACTGTTGGTTTAGGAGCTATGCTTGGCTTTTCGATTGTCTCGTTGTCACTCATGTCTTGGATTACGTTCTTCAGGCAGAAACAGTTCTCAGTGTCATGTTCTTTCCCCCTGTGGAATTCACAGTACGAGTCTTCGTGCCATGATAGTGGTTTCTTATCCTCAGGTGGTTCACTGGTGGGCTTGGGGAGATGCAGAATGTTTTTCTTTACGAGCTTTCCCAATGCCTTTGAGTAGGACATGAAGAGGGGGTCAAACCTCCGTCGCTGTTGTGTTGAGAAAGGCCCAACTGGTGATGACCTGGGTACAGCAGGAGTGGGTTGTGCTAGGAAAATTGGTTGCGCTGCTGGTGCCTTCGGGTTTGCAATGTTAAAGGGTTCAGCCGTGGTCGTGGTTCGAGGAGTATTGCCCTGGCGACCATGATCTGCAGTTTTGGCCAGTTTGTACTTGTGGATTTCATCTTCTAGGGATTGAATCCTCTTGATGTGTCGAGCAGACTCTTCGGCAAATAGTCTAGCGTTTTTATCGGTTTCGATCTTCTGCATGGCGGCCAGATGCTCGAATAGGGCGGCGAGGTTGGCTATCTTGTGGTCAAGCAGCCTTACGTGTTCGGTGATCGTCATTAGCGGAGGAGGTGGTGGAAGGCGCCGTCACTTGCGAGGTTGAAACGGAAATTCATATTGTGTTTGCGAGCCGGGTGTTCAGGGTTTTTCAGTGAGTGGACCTGACAAAGTTTTCAAACCTTTAGTGACTCTAAAAAGGAAGAAAAGACTCAACGAAAAATCGCATTCACAACAGAAGAAAAGCAAAGAAGTAAAAAAGTGGGTGCATGACTCGACTCGTGTTTTTAGCTTAAAAAGACACAGGAAGCTTTTGAGGTAGGGGCATGTTGACACGTCCCTAATCTCGAGGTAGGAAAATTTTTATGATCATAATCCGACTAACCCAGTTTAGCGGTATGTTGCTAGGGGTTTATCGTTACGATAAAAAGGATCAAACCGAAGTAGCGATAGGCTACTCGATCTGAGGATGCTAAAATCGGGTAAAAGGCGATCACTTGTTCGCCTTTTACGTGTGACTCAGGGATTTAAATCAAAATGACGATAGGTCACTTGATTCAGAATTTAAATCAACGGGTTCGCATCTGAACGGGCCCGCGTATTTGTTTTTTGAGAGAAAACGATTAAATCGGGATGACTAAAGAGTCACTCGACTTAGAGCTAATTCTAACGTACTAAAGGTTAATTTCATTTAAAATCTCCGAAATGCATTGACATTTTCGGGTTTTTGCTCTATGAAATTTTTTGCAATAAATGTATTATGACGATACGTCAGTCGCATAATTCATTTACGTTTTGAAAAAGATCGGGGATCTAGTGATTATCCTGGATCGGTTTTAAATGCACTGGCATTTTATTTATCAAACTCAAATGACTATAGGTCAAAGAGCCTAACGGCGTGTTTTTAAAAGTATGACCTTTTTTGAAAAAAAGTTTAAAAGTGAATTTTCAAAAATGGACGTATTTTAAATGTAAAATGCCTAGGAAATGTTTTTGCATGAAATGGTTTTGAAAGACGACTATAGTGAGGGTACTATAGCCTCACACTTGTACATATAAACACAGGTTTTTGGCTTATAGGGTAAGGTTCCCTCCGGCCATTCCCTTAACGTTTTGGTAGGGGCACCCGCAAGACTACACACGTCTTAGGTGTGCATTCAAGACGGGCCCTAGAGCGTTCGAGTTTGACTGGTTACGATCGTTTGTACGGATGCCGTACTTGTAATCGTGGAGGGGTGAGAGAACAGTGTGTCCAGAGTTACCTCGCTTATGAAGCGAGAGTTACTAGGGGCCGTTCCTCAGAGGGTGTGGTTTGAATCAGGAGGATTCGACTCAACGTACTTTTGTCCAAATATCGAAAGCGTAAATGTTTTCAAAGTTTCAAGCTTCACTTCTTTATGTTTTTAAAATAAAAGAAAAACTAGTTTTTCAAAAATAATAAAAATCATGCTCGTCCCCAGCGGAGTCGCCAGCTGAAGGTACCGGGAAAGTGACAGACCTATCGACGCCCTGCGGGGGCGTCGGGAAGCGGAATGCGCCTCGCAGGAAAAAAGCGCGAAGTTTTGAGAAAATGGGGGAGATCATTGCATGAATTTGTGACCAAAAAAGAAAAGTAGAAAATCCTTTTTGAAAATGTATTTTCGGAGTCGCCACCAAATATTAAAGGAATTTGGAACCTATTCAACGCGTCTTGAAATACAAGACACGAGTGTCTCAGATTTCAAGATGCGTCGATATCTATCAATCTGAGGTTTGAAACCAGAGAAGGGATTCGGAGTTAGGTTACTTTTCAAAAGTTTTGACAAAAATGTGTTTTTGAAAACTGAAATCAAAAAGCCTACGTAAAAGTAGTCTCTACTAATTTGAAAACATTTAGTTAATTTCGATATTTGGGCTAAAATGACGCTACGTACAAGTGCGAATATATATGACTCGATAAAAATGCATAAATAATGTAAATCGTCAAAATAATGACTTTACTATAGGAAATGTACGTTAAATAATAATTTATTGGCCAAATTATTACCATAAACGTTATTTTCCGACCTCGTATTTTGACTCTTTAAGAATTTGTAAAAACCCTCAGTTTTGACATGCTAAAAGACTCTATGAAACGGTACAATTTAGTGTTGGATCCGTGATTCTAGTCGTTATTTAATGCATGAATGAGGACTCGCATAATTATAAAAGTGACGTCGGTTTGCTTTAGTGATAATGAGTCGTTTATTTATGCGATATTGGCGGGGTTTAGACGGATTATGAATCCGAATTACTACAACCGTATTACGAATACGGCTTCGCTAATGCCAATATCGGGTTGGGGTTAATGTAACCCCTTTGTCCGAGTCTCAAAACGTCCCAGAGCGTAGGTAAAATGTTTACCTTTCGAAAGTGAAAAGACGGTATTTTTGTAAAACCGATGTGTTTTGAAATGAATGAAGTGGGTTGGTATTTATAGAGGTTGGTTGTTTTTTGTGGGTGCACAAAATTAAATCGCCTGTGTACAGGCGTTTTTAATTTTGTTTGGGTTGGATTTTTTTAAGAAAAATCAAAAAGGCGGCTGGCACAAAACAAAAACATAATCGCCTGTTGACAGGCGTTTTGTAACAACCCGGGTTTTTCCAAAAGAAATAAAACAAGATTTAAAAAGAGTTTTAGAAATGATAAAGGTTTTAAAACTGAAAACACGGTGGCGGAAACACCGTAGCCCGGATTATTGATGAGGTTTAAGTCGCGTCTCCTCAATCAAAATAACCTAAGGTCAGCTAACTGGTAGTTAGTGGCAGTAGGGTCGAGATCCACAGAGAGACAGATGAAGTCAATGGGTTGCTAAGCTAAGGCAGGTCAATCTCAAGGTATGAAAAGTCGGTGTGTTCAAGGATTAAACTAAAAACAAAGAGTAAAATGAGTAGAATATGAATGAGAGGGAGATTAGGGCATCAGGTTCATGTGACATCGATTCAGAACTCAACTCGGAAGGAAATTCAATCAATTGAAAGTATGCAAACGATTAGGTTTTGGGAAAACGCTCTCTCGAGTCAATTTCAACCTTAAGCAAATTTAGCGGGCTCTCGCTACGTACTAAATTCGACTTATCAATTACGCGTGAGTCTAGTTTCAATTCGGCTTTCGATCTTAAACTGAAACAACCTAAATTCAATTCAATAAAGGCGTCCCTAAATTCAATTGATAATTAAAACGCGCAGGAAGAAATCAATTGCACAAATTCAATCAATATAAACGATTAAAACATGATCTGAATCAATATCACAATCACCTTAAACCCTAATTGAGGGATTAGCTAGACATGGAAGGGGGAAGAACAAAGCAATTAAAATAATAGAACATGATGAAGTAAAACAAGAACAAATAAATTAAACCTGGAGAAATCTTGAATTGGAATACAAAAGATCGAGTCTTGCAAGTTAAATTCAATCTAAACCTAATGTTTTATGAGAGTTTAAAGGAGAGAAGGCTAATTCTAATCTAAGCAGAGAAATATATTCCAAAGCATCCGTCTAAAACCTAACTCGAGTCTATTTATAAGAGTACGGAAATCCGGAGAAACAGGGCAAGCAAACCGATCGGTTCGTACCCAAACCGATCGGTTCATGTGGTCAAACCGATCGGTTCAGGCAGAACCGATCGGTTCTAAGGGGCTCAGACGTTTCCAGCAACTTTAACTCTTGATTCAACTATCTGGAACCTATAGGTTTGCTCTGAACCTATAGGTTTGACGTCCCAACTTGTCGTATGACTTCCGAATCGACTCTCGGGCTTCGTCTTGACTTCACGATACTCGATAATGCTCCATTAACCTCAGGTTTTAGCTCAGGACCGCCAAAACCTGCAAAATACAAACGAGGAACGACAGTATCGCAATATAAAGCAAATAGCTACTAATATACTAGTGAAATCGAGTGAGTACGAGCTAAGTGCAACTATAACGGGGGCATATAATCGATATAAAAGACATGTATCAATTATTACTCAAACAGACTACCAAAGATAAAAATGAAATGTAAAGTGCAGGCCTTGAGGCCTAGCATAGTGGGGAGTAAATACCCCTTACAACCAAAACCAAAATAAAGTCCAAGTCCAAAGTGAAAGTCTAATCGAAAGCATAACCAAAACGAAATACAAGTCCAACGGCTAATCCAAACAACAACTCTTCTAAGATATACACGGTCAAATCCTCGCACTTCCTCACTCGATTCCCGTCACGCGCATACCTATAAAAAAAGGGAAACAACAACCACAATCAGTGGGGAGTAACTAGGTGCTCCCCAGTCACATTTTAACATAACGAAATGCAACAACAACAATGCAACTAGCTCACCTGGCCTAAGGCCTAAACCAAAGCACAAATACATGATCAACAATACAGACAACGATGAAACAACATAAACAAATACAAGCACAAACACACGGCACAACACTTGTTGTGACCAAACCAATCGAACCCATGTGACGATCCATCTTCAAACCAATTGCGAGAGTAAGCGCGGAGAACTGGGTGGAGCAACAAGAACCACCCCGGGTGAAGCAACAAGAATCACCCAAACCCTATGGCGGAACAGCAACAAGAAGTTCCTCAATAATCACAAGTCTAAATTTGGCCAAATTCCACCGAGCAACAAGAACGGTGACGACATAAATAACCATAGTCTCTAACCCTTCTGGTTGAGAACCCATGATAGCTCTAGCTAAACAACAAGAATAGCCGAGGGGACCATGAGCGGTATCCGTCCATCCTAGGACGTTGTATCTCCTCACACATGTGCCAGAACAGTACCCATGTGCAAACTTAACCCAAGCATAACCTGTAAACCTGTTAACCTGTCTCCAACACTTCCAATGCAACCATATACCACACAACCATACTCATATATACCCAACCATCAACACAACCATAACTAATCATACATACGGAGTACAATATGATCAACATGCTTTACAAGCCATATATTCAATTAACATGCTCATAATTCATTATTTAGTGATCAACAACGCATAGACCGATTCATTTTCGCATAGATAACATTACGAGACATGCCAAGACTCAACCAAGTGACAAACCAAGACCCCACACACCAACATACATTCGGCCAGCCACCACCACACACGGCCTACATTCACACACACACGGCCAACAAATGACAAACCCGTTTTCATACATTAAACTCGATATTCATGCGATTCATTCATTGTTTTAGGTGATGAACTCATTAAACATGCCTTGCAGACACTTTTAAACAAAACCAAATTATCATAAATCATAGTTTAACTTAAGGTGGTTCATTTAAACATCAAGTTTAATCATGATTACGCCAAACATGAAGAGAAAACAAGGCAAACAAGAGCAAGGGAGCCACGGCCCCTTACCCACAACCTACGGCCACACTCAACAACACCCAAATCATTTGTTTATCGATCTACAAGCATGAGTGATGACATAACCAGCGATTTATGCATGAAAACAAGATCATGAGACAACCCTAGTATGAGGCCAACAACTTCTAGCATGATTTCAAGAACACAACAACAACCAACAACACAACAACATCATGAACATCAACAACAACACAAGTAGGGCCTCATACATGCTAAAACATGACTAGATCACACCTAGTTACCTTTGTAGAGCCTCAAACTCGTGCTACTCGTCCTCCTCTTCAACAAGGATGGTATCTCCCTCTTCAAACCCTTCTTCTCCTTTGATAACCAAGCCAAAACAAGCATATAATGAATACAAAGCAAGCAAACACATAAAATAATACAATAACAGAAAAATAAAGATGCTAAAAGAGATCCTTTACCAAGGATAAGGTTTAGAAAAGGCTGAGAATGGAAGGATTGAGAGCTTGAAAGTATAACAATGGTGGTAGAAAGAGTTTTGGAGAGATATAATTTGAGAGATGGAGAGGATGAATGTGGATGGAATAGAGAGGGATGAGAGGAATGAGAGATTAGGGATGTTTATCAGATATTAGGTTGCCAAGATTATCATTATACGAAATCCCAAAGAGTCTTGAGCAAAAAGAAAACACGGAAAAAGCCCTAGAGCCCAAACCCGTGTTTGGAGCGGCTCGCTCTGGGCCCAGAGCGGCTCGCTCTGCTGGAGCGGCTCGCTCCAAAGGTGGAGCGGCTCGCTCTGCCTGCTCTCTTACTCCAAACTCGTTTCTTCTCTTCTTTTCTTCAATCCTTAATTACACCCTTACTCACCTAAGCTCAAAAGACACTCCTAAGCTCACTCATGGACTCGGGTCCAAACCAACCATCACCATGACCCGACTCACCCCAGTTAGAGATGATTTTCCGAGCTAAAAGTGGAAAATCACTAATTAAGGAAATAAACAGATATAGAAAGCGAATAAAAATAAATTAGAAAAAGTCGGGGTGTTACAATGCTACCCCCTAAAAAGAAGTTTCGTCCTCGAAACTTGAGAACAAAGAATTACCTGAAGCGAAAAGGAAGGGATACTTCTCGAGCATGGAAGCCTCGGTCTCCCAAGTAGCTTCCTCATACTTCTGACTCCTCCAGAGTACTTTCACGAGCGGGACCACCTTGTTTCTGAGTCTCTTCTCTTTACGGTCAAGGATACGAACTGGTTTATCTTCATACGTCAGATTCGGTTCAACCTCCAGTCCAACATCCTCGATCACATGGGAGGGATCACTGCGGTACCTCCTCAACTGGGACACATGAAACACATCATGTACCCTCTCTAGGTTTGGTGGTAGAGCCAACCTGTAGGCCACCTCACCTATCCTCTCGAGCACCTCGTACGGACCTACAAACTTAGGACTCAGCTTGCCTTTCAACCCAAACCGCTTCACGCCTTTCATTGGTGACACCTTAAGGAACACTTTATCACCTACCCCAAACTCGATCGGTCTTCGTTTCAGGTCAGCATAAGACTTCTGTCGATCTTGCGCGGCCTTCAGCTTCTCTCGTATGACCCTCACCTGTTCGATTGATTCCTGAATCATCTCTGGTCCAACCACAGCAGCCTCGGAAATGTCATCCCAACACATAGGACTTCGACACTTCCTCCCATACAATGCCTCGAACGGAGCCATTCTGATACTCGCCTGGTAACTGTTGTTGTAGGAAAACTCGACCAACGGCAAACTCTTTTCCCAACCAACATGGAACTCTAACGCACAAGCCCGTAGCATATCCTCCAAGGTCTGGATGGTTCTCTCAGTCTGACCATCCGTGGCAGCATGGAACGCAGTGCTCATCTTCAACTCGCTACCCAACGCCTCTTGCAGCTTCTTCCAGAACTGTGAACAAAATCGGGGATCACGATCTGAAACAATGTCCTTAGGAACCCCATGTAGTCTTACAACCTCGCGCTGGTAAGCATTCGCCAACTCCTCCATGCTCCAAGTCTCCTTCATTGGAATGAAGTGCGCTACCTTCGTCAGTCGATCCACGACAACCCACACTGCATTCTTACCTGTAGGTGTCCTAGGTAAGGCCGTCACAAAATCCATGGAAATGGAATCCCACTTCCACGTAGGAATCTCCAAAGGTTGCAGCAAACCACCAGGTCTCTGATGCTCAAACTTCACCTTCTGGCACACAAGACACTTCGACACGTACTCAGCCACTTCTCTCTTCATATTCGGCCACCAGAAATGCAGCCTCAAATCCTTGTACATCTTATCGCCTCCAGGATGTACAGAGTATGGAGAACTATGTGCTTCTCTCAAAATCTTCCCCTTAAGCACCTCGCAGCTCGGAACGCACCAACGACCCTTAAACCTTAACCCACCATCAGCACCAATCTCGAAGTTCTCAGCACCACCATCAGTCTTAGCCTCTCGGATAGCCTCCAGAACAGGGTCCTCACGTTGCCTTACCCGAATCTCGTGATACAACTCAGGTTCAGCCACCATAGCACCCAAATCAACTCCACGATGCACAACCTCCAACTCAAGTTTCTGGAAGTCACGGCATAACTCGTCCGGAAGTACCCATGCAGCATTTAACCCGTGTCTCCCTTTTCTACTCAATGCATCTGCAACCACATTCGCCTTCCCCTCGTGGTACTGTAGCTCGATGTTATAATCCTTGATCAGCTCCAACCAACGTCTTTGCCTCATGTTCAAGTCCCTCTGCGTGAAGATGTACTTCAAACTCTTATGATCGGTGTAGATCTTGCACGAAGCCCCATAAAGATAATGCCTCCACAACTTCAAGGCAAAAACCATAGCAGCTAGCTCCAAATCATGCGTAGGATAATTCTGCTCGTGCACCCGTAACTGTCTCGATGCGTAAGCAATCACTTTACCCTTCTGCATTAGCACACAGCCCAAACACTACAAAATAACAGCTGTTTTGCGACGGACAAATTCCATCGCAAATGGCCTAAATCCGTCGCAAATGGGTATTTGCGACGGAATTTGCGACGAACCGTAGGCGTCGGTTTTTTTGGTCGCAAATAATACTCTGCGACGGAACTGTCCGTCGCAAATTTTTTTTGCGACGGAATTTTCCGTCGCAAAAGGATTAATCCGACGCATACAAGGAAGGCGAAATCGGTCGCAAATCTCGTGTAATTCCGTCGCAAATATTGATTTGCGACGGAAATATCCGTAGCAAATTTATGCGACGGACATATTCCGTCGCAAAACAGCTGGGTATTTTGCGACGGATGTCCGTCGCAAATCGGAATAAATCCGTCGCAAATACTGCTGCATTTTGCCGTAGCAAATTTTATTTTTTGTTCCCCACTAAACCCTGCATTTACAATTCATTTACGGTGTTCAATACACCCAATCAGCCAACACACAACACACAACACACAACACCCATATATTAACATATATATTAACATAATACCACCGTTAAAGACACCCAAAGTACAAAGTCTAATAAGTTAAACCGTTTCAGTTTTCAAAATTTAACAATAAACCTAATCAGCACAACCCTAAATCAGCTGCCCCGCCACTTCCACCAGCGCCGTCACCGCCAAAGGGTCCGCGCCTGAAGAAGTCATCCCCTTGGTTGCAAGTCGGAGGAGGCTGCGTATTTAGGCGTTGAGACTCGATGTACTGCTCAATTGCCGCCATCCTCTGAGTCAATGATTGATTCTCGTCTGTAAGCGTCAAGATGGTAGAAGCATACGCCGATCGCTCCCAGCAGAAGAGTGACGATGGGGCGGACCCTCGTAAAACAGTGGAGTCGCAGAACCTGTGCCGTAGACACGTCCTTTCTTGTCGTGTCCGCCGACAACCTCGTAGTACAATTGGTTCTCGTCGACGGGAGTGTCTGGCTGGGTATTCTGGACCTCCTCCACTCGTGGCCCGAAGCGGTCCTAATAATAAAATATAAAATATAACAATCGTTAATTTAACTTGATTATAAATAACAATATAATCAAAAAATTATTAGTTAAGTATAAATGAAGTCTTACAAATATACTCATCACTTTCCTACTTATGAAACCGCCAGTCTTCTTCGAGGTCTTTGACTTCTTTACGAGCTCGGGGACAAACATGGGTGTCTTAGTTCCTGCACACTGTACATAAAGAAATTAATTAACGGTTACTTATTAAATAAAAATACAGACACACGTTCAAAATAAACACATATATATATATATATATATATATATATATATATATATATATATATAAACAAGTTCAAACGAGACACCTAAATATTGCGAGACACAAACGAGACACAGCATTTTAGCCTTTTTGGTGAAACTTTAACATAGTTTCATGAAACTTCAAAAATTGTGAAACTTTAATGTCTTAAAGTTTCACAATTTTGTTAAAGTTTCACAATTTTTGAAGTTTCATAAAACTATGTTAAAGTATCACAAAAAAGGCTAAAATCTTTGTGTCTCGTTTAATATCATAATATTCTTTGTCTTGATATAACTTTACTCTATATATATATATATATATATATATATATATATATATATACATAAATAATTAAAGTTAATAATACGAACCGCTCTGTCGACATATTGCCGGAGTAGAGGGGGCGGCGTGGTGGGGCGTTTGGCAGGGTGGGGCGTGGTCAGGCGGCAACAAGGGGGACCAACAGCAGGGTTGGGCTTCGTGGAGGGCCGGCGGCGTAAAGAGGCGGCGGCGTGGTGGTCGGCGGCGTGGTGGCGTGGTGAGCGTCGTCGTCTCGAGTCGCCTACTCTCTCTCTTTTTTTTTTTTTTTTTTAATAAACGACGGCAATAATGAAAATGAAAGGCAGCGAGGGTTTTTTTTTTAAAGTTTTGCGACGGAAATTTTGCGACGGACTCAAAAATCCGTCGCAAAATCTGAAATATTCAAAGATGCCAGGGAATATTCCTTGGCATCTTTGACCTTTGCGACGGAGTTAGAGTCCGTCGCAATTTTTCCGTCGCAAACTTTTTCGCGCTTAATATTATTTTAACACCAATAATTGGCGGTACACTATGCGACGGAACTTGCGACGGATTTAAAATATTCCGTCGCAAATTCCGTCGCAAATCATTTGGCGGGTTTCTAGAATTGGCTCCAATTATTGGCGGGCTGTGTTGCGAGGGAATTTGCGACGGATTTCTGGTCCGTCGCAAGTATTCCGTCGCAAATGATAATGTCCGTCGCAAATCAAAAGTTCTGCGAGGGATTGATTCGTCCGTCGCAAATTCCGTCGCAAAACAACTGTTTTTTTGTAGTGAAACCCAGCTTCGAAGCGTCGCTGTAAACCTCAAACTTAACCCCATCTTCAGGCAATGTCAACACTGGTGCGGTCGTCAACCTCTTCTTCAACTCCTGGAACGCAGCTTCACACGCCTCACTCCACACATACTTTGACTCTTTTCGCAGCAACTGAGTCAAAGGTCTAGCTACCTTCGAGAAATCCTGAACGAACCTCCTGTAATAGCCAGCAAGCCCAAGGAAGCTTCGTATCTCGTTAACATTCTTTGGACTCTCCCAATTCAGCACAGCCTCAACCTTAGACGGATCTACCTTCACACCCTCACCCGAGATCTGTAGATACCCGTATCCGTACCCCCCAAAAACAAACCCGATGATGAAAAGGACTTTCATGCATGCTTTTAAAAGAGTCGAAACGGTACAAAAGTGTCTAAAACGTATTAGTCATATTTAGCGTATTAATTTGGATTTGCATAATCATGAAAATGAATGTCAATTTTTAGTCATCATGAGCGTAACACGAGCACAATATAGGAACGTCTTACTAAGCCAAGCCACAAAAACAGCCCAACTAGCTACAAAACGGCCCAAACTTACAAAAACGACCCAAAAACGCACACTAACACAACACTCAAAACGGGCCAAAGTGCGTCCCGTGTCACATTTTCACAAAGTTAGGTTTTATGAAACCATAAAATAATATAACCTAATATTATTTTATTTCGAGCCAAAACCGAAAAACACGACAAAAACCGAAACACGAAAACCGAAATTCGGACCAAAACTGAACAAATACTTAACCCATAAGTAAACAACAAAACATAATCATTACTTAATCAAACGTCAAAAACCAAAAGGCGGCATAAAACAGCCCACCAAAACAAAAATCTAATCGCCAGTAAACAGGCGATTAAAAACCAAATCGCCTGTTTACAGGCGATTAAGTTTTCCTCTCCCAACCTTGGTTCTTTTATTTCATTTGGCGGCTGCATTGAAACATAATCGCATGCTCACTGGCGATTAAGTTTTGTCCCTGCACATAAACGAGCCATTTCCCTATAAATACCAACCCCTTACCTTCATTTCTAATACCCGGTTTTTAACACATATACACTATTCACAAAATCCACTCAAAAATACCGTCTTTACATTTTCGAAAGGTAAACATTTTACCTACGGGCTGGACGTTTGAGACTCGGATAATGGGGTTACATTAACCCCAAACCCGATATTGGCACTAGCGAAGCCGTATTCGTAATACGGTTGTAGCAATTCGGATTCATAATCCGTCTAAACCCCGCCAATATCGCATAAATAAACGACTCATTATCACTAAAGCAAACCGACGTCACTTTTATAATTATGCAAGTCCTCATTCATGCATTAAATAACGACTAGAATCACGGATCCAACACTAAATTGTACCGTTTCATAGAGTCTTTTAGCATGTCAAAACTGAGGGTTTTTCTGTATGAATTCTAATACGAGGTTGGAAAATAACGTCTATAGTAATAATTTAGCCAATAAATTATTATTTAACGTACATTTCCTATAGCAATATGTCATTATTTTGACAATTTACATTATTCATGCATTTTAATCGAGTCATACTTATTCGCACTTGTACGTAGCGTGACTTTTAGCCCAAATATCGAAATTAAGCAAATGTTTTCAAATTAGTAGAGACTACTTTTTACGTAGGCTTTTTGATTACTGTTTTCAAAATACACTTTGTCAAAACTTTCGAAAAGTAACCTCACTCCGAACCCTTCTCTCGGTTTCAAACCTCAGATAGATAGGTATCGACGCACCTTGAAATCTGAGACACTCGTGTCTTGTATTTCAAGACGCGCGTTGAATAGGTTCCAAATTCCTTTAATATTTGGTGGCGACCGGAAATACACTTTCAAAAAGGATTTTCTACTTTTCTTTTTGGTCACAAATTCATGCAATGATCTCCCCCATTTTTCTCAAAACTTCGACTTTTTCCTGCGGGCATTCGCTTCTGCGCCCAAGACGGCGGGCGCGCGCAGGGCGTCGATAGGGACTAGCGTGTTGGAGTATGTGTCCTCCACAATAGTGCGATTACTTAATAAATCTCAATTAAGGAATACATGGGGATAATCCTGTATTATTGTCAATTGATTAACGTAAATCAATAACGGTTGGCTGACTAGAGTTTGACGTTATTGTCGTGAGAACGGCGGTAATCAATTGATCCCTTTAAGTCACACCTATAGGAACGTACTCCAAATATTTAAGCTAATTAATTGTATGAGATACGATTAGATTAGTAACTTGATAAATTGACTAACGGTTAGTCAGTGAATATATTTAGAGAGAAATCGAGTTGTGAACTCGGATGATTGAATTTTATATCGATAAAATTATTAGAGGAGATGAGAATTAGTGATTAACTGTTAATTCACTAATCATGTATATTTTACTAATGAGATTAGTAAAAGTACAATTCTTGAATATGTGTAAGTGTACATATATGTTAAAGAAGAGTTGTGAGTTCAATTTGATAATTTGTACTTTATCATATTAGATGATTAAGTGATAAATTATAAGTATTTGTGGGACAAATATTGAAAACAAATTGGACCCATTATAAGGACCATAAAGCCGTCCAAAACAAGGTGAGAAGGAGAGAAAGATTCTCTCTTGTCTTATTCTATTTGTTTGGCTACTTTTGCATGTGAAACATAATCATTTCCATGCATGCAATTGTACTAAACAATGAGCAAACTCTTCGCTTCTCTTCTCCCTATAGTGGCGGCCCACATGTGTGTCATACACACTTTGTTTTGTTGTTTTTGTATCAAAACATAAGGCCTAAGTGAGAAGATAATTCATTCATGCATTTCCTCACTTTTCTCTCTAACATTTCTCTCTAAAAATATAAGAAACTTGTTCTCATATTTTAACACACACTACTAAGAGTTAGTAGTAATATTATTCACATTTTATCAAGCTACTATTAGTGATTTCTAGATCAAAATCACTAGTAGTTTTTGGTGTACTTCTTGGGTGCAACAAGAAGGAGGTTTCCTCTTATGGAAACTTGGGTTTTAGAGGAGGATCATCCTAAGCATATTCTCAAGAAACAAAACTAGAAAGGAGTTCTAGTTTTGTGCCCAATATTTCCCTTTGAGAAAGGTATAATATTTCTAAACTTGTAACAAAGTGAATTTGTACTACAATAGATCTTGCTAAATCAAATTAGAGTAATTTGATTTACACTAATACTTGATTAGTGAATGGGATCCGATCCCTACAAGTGGTATCAGAGCCAAGGCTTGTAGTTACAAATTTATTTTGTTGTTTTTGGAGTTTTATGTATTTATTGAGAATAAATAACATAAAATCCGAAAATAGTGTTAAAAATGGTTTTAACACGAGATTTTTATAGCATGCAAAGTTTCTGGTCTCATGAAATTTCTGGTCAAATTTCGTAATTTTTGGAATTTGTTTGCTAATTTAAATGATTTTTATACAAAACCGAGTCAAAAAGTGTGTTTTTGGCTAAAATAATTACTATAAATAGTTATAGTTCGAATCTGGTCACGAAATTTTTACACAGTGATATTTCATATTTATACATTCTGCATGTAAATTTTCAAAGTCATATTTTGAGTTTTGAATATTTATTCATATTTTTGTTTAAAATCGGTATGGTTTGCATTTTATGTCCAAAAATATAGTAAATGTTGTTTTCTGGACATGAAATTTATACCAATATTTTTACACATTATGAGGATGCTCTCGTATAAATTTGGGATTTTACCTCACTGTTTTAGACGTTTTCTTGATTTTATGAGTTAAAATCGATGAAATCGTATGTTATTTTATATAAAATAATTCGAAAATTTTTCCTGGCCAAACTTTTGTTTTCTGATATTTTGGAAGTGTTCCAGAATATACAAAATTTTTTCAAAATAAAAATAATTTTATTTTATTTTATTTTGATTTTATAAAGCTTTATTCATAAAAGGGTTATGATTAAAGTATTTCTAATTAGCAAATGACCATGTTTATGAACTAAAATCACCATAAGTTAGTATAAACTAATGTTGGGTGTTCTAAAATCAGTTTAGAAGTTTTAGTTCAAGCTTAAAAGGTGTTTTAAGCATTATTGATTAATATGAGATTAATCGATTAAAAGTGAGATCGGTTTGAAACGATTAAATGCGATTATTGTTTAAGGCGATTTTGGCATGTTTTTATTTATAAGCTTTACATCTTGCATGTTTGAATGAATGTTTATTGTTGAATGAATGTTTATTTTTACTAGTATGGCCATAGTTTGTTATATTTTTACCGATATTACCCGTAATGAAAGGGAATATCGTGTGGTTTGTAATTAAATGCGATCTCGTATCGCCGGTTTGTATTTTTTAATAGTTTATTTCATTTATAAATGTATAATAGGATTGCTATGTATTCATTTGTAAATAATACTTGTAACTATTTGTAAATCGAAGACCGGTGATGGAGATCGACTTGGAGCCTTAGAAGTGTTCTAAAGCTTGCAAGGAGGAGCTTGGATGGGATCCATATGAAGAGGGACCAAAGGAGTTGGTTTCCAATTTGTAACTCCTTGTATTTTAATTACTTTAGGTGGCCATACTAGGTTTATGTTTGTTTGATGCTTGTGTGTTTGCTTATTTTCCGCACACATGCCAAAATCGCCATGCATGCCACGATATCCCACTATGATTGTCGATTTAAGTCACGATTCCTAAATTAGTTCACTTATAAAGAATTTAATGACTAAAATTGACAAGATCACCCACATATTTATCAAAATGAATTGAGATTAAGCCTTTCCAAATGTAGCAACTATGAACCCCATGTTCGTGAGGACCTCCGCGACGTGGAACCTTGTTACCATGGGTAAGTAGTGGGAGGAAGTCCTGTGCTAATTTGGTTTGAACTCAACCAAATAAGAGTTATTTGGGGCTTAAGGATGCATTTTATAGAAAATCATCAACCAAGCATTCTAGTGTAGAATTAGTCAAGTGTTGACTTATCGTTTTTATATAAAAGGAAACATGAGATGTCTAATTTTATATGAAAAGCGAGTCTTGGAATCATTTATATAATTTCGTGGGAGATCATTATATAAATGGACATTTGTTTTAAAACCGTTTTAGCAAATGTCATTAATGAACTATGAATGTTAATATATTTCCTCATATTTGTTGTAGAATTATTTATTTGAAATTATTTATTTGAAATCGCAATGACAACTTCAACTCCCGCACCCATTTTGGGTATATATTCATGGTTGAGAACCGTGATGGATATGTGTATCCTAAAGGATGACGGAAGCAACTTTGTCGAATGAGATTCGACTACAAGGGGCGCCGCTCAATCCAACAATGTGCTTAAAGACCTTACCGAATAACCTCCCACCGAACCCGGACTTGGGGCCACCGTGGCGGCGCAAGCCGCGTACGATGAGCACCTAAAGGCTGACAATGACGTTAAAAGTGTTTTGATTTGGTCAATGTCACCTTCTCTCAAACTTCGCTTCGTTACTCATAAAAGTGCATATGAGATATTCACTAGAGTGACGATGATGTGCTTTAACACCAAGAGCATGAAGGTGAATGAGATTGAGAGAAAAAATGTTCTTTCAATGAGATTGAAGAGCATAAACATTAGGGTCATGAAAGGGAAGGGAGCTTATAAAGCTCGGTTCAAGGAAGATAAGGGTAAGGGGAAGGCTATTGAGAATAGCAAGCCCAAACCCGGTCGTTGAAAGCGCAATTGTCCCAAATTCTTGAAGGAAAAGAACGATGGATGTGCGACATCCAAAGATATTGTTCCTTCTAGACTTTATATGATTGACATAAATCATGCTTGCATTTCTACATGGGTATGAGATACCGGATGTGGATCTCACCTTTGCAATCACTTGCAAGGGATGAGAATCGTGCGAGCACTAGCCAAGGGTGATGTAGATCTCCGCATGGGCAATGGAGCTAGAGTAGCGGCCATTTCCGTGGGAATTTTTGTACTCACTCTAGCTAGTGGTTTAAAGTTGTACTTGAATAAGCGTTATTTTGTACCAACTCTAACCAAAAACATTATCTCCGTCTCCGTGTATGATACGGAAGGCTTTTATGATTAAGAACAATCGACGTACTTTTTCATTTAATGAAATGGTTTATGGTGAAACCATTTCAATCGGAGGTATTTATGTTTTGAATGATGCCAATGATGTTTATCATATAGAGACCAAGAAGCTCAAAACAAATGAATCAAACAAATCCTACCTTTGGCATTGTCGTTTAAATGATATAAACGATAGACGCATAAAGAGACTTGTTGAGACCAATGTTCTCAAACCATTTGATTGCGAATCATATGGTACGTGCGAGGCTTGCCTTTTAAGGCAAAATGACTCGTGCACCCTTTAGTGGTAAAGGGACACGAGCAAGTGAAGTTTTTAGGACTCATACATATTGATGTATGTGACCCATTAAACATCACCGCTAAAGGAGGACATCATTACATCATTACCTTTACCAATGACTTAAGTAGATATGGTTATGTCTACTTAAAAAGGTATAAGAGTGATGCTCTTGAGAAATTTAAAGAATTTCAAAAAAAAAAAAAAAAAAAAAAAAAAAAAAAAAAAAAGAAAAAAGAAAAAAGGTTGAGAACCAATTGGATAAGAAGATAGAAGCACTACGATCGGATCGTGGTGGCGAATATCTAAGTAATGAGTTTGATTCACATCTTAAGAATTGTGATAGAGTATCACAAATTGACTCCTCCGGGCACACCACTGTTGAATGGTGTTGCAGAAAGGAGAAACCGAACCTTGCTAGATATGGTTCGGTCTACGATGAGTCAAAGTGAGCTTCCTGGATCGATTTGGGGCTTTACGCTATCGTTTGCTGTTTTCTCACCAAAATCGAAGTCCGACTAAAGCGGCCAATAAGACTCCATATGAGATATGGATGGGAACGGTTCCCTATTTGTCATTCATGAGAATTTGGGGATGTGAGGCATTCGTCAAGAATAAAACTGACGATAAACTCGCTCCAAGGTCTGACAAATGTCTATTTGTAGGTTATCCTAAGGAAACCTGTGGTTATTACTTCTACAACCCTCACGAGAACAAAGTGTTTGTGGCTCGTGATGCTGTTTTCCTAGAAAATGAATTTATTTCTAAGAAAGCAGTGGGAGAAAATTTGAACTTGATGAAGTTCAAGAGCCACAAACCGAGACAGAAAATGAGGAAACCGCTCCTCGTCGTCGACACGGTTATAATCCCTAGGAGGTCGTGAAGAGTTAGTCAACAACCTGACTGCTACCTCAGAACATCGAGGAGGAGGGTGATTTGTTGTTATTCGAAAGCAACGAACCCTCAACCTACAAGGCGGCTATTAGTAGCCCCAACTCCGAACAATGGCTTGAGGCCATGAAATCCGAAATGGATTCTATGTACGAGAACCAAGTTTGGGACTTGGTAGATTTACGAAGGAGTGCGACTCCTTCCGTGTAAATGGATATTCAAAATCAAACTCGGCATAGATAAACATATTGATGTTTACAAAGCTAGATTGGTGGCAAAGGGCTTTTCACAAGTCCAAGGTATTCATTATGATGAAACCTTTGCACCAGTAGCTATGCTTCGATCCATAAGGATAATCTTAGCGGTTGCCGCATTTCATGACTATGAAATATGGCAAATGGATGTAAAAACCGCCTTCTTGAATGGGATTCTAGAAGAGGAAGTGTTTATGACACAACCTGAAGGTTTTATAGATACATCCAACCCTAAGAAAGTATGCAAGCTTAAGAGATCCATTTATGGTCTTAAGCAAGCATCGAGGAGTTGGAATCACAGATTCGATCATGTTATCAAACAACATGGTTTCGCTCGTAGTGCCGAGGAACCTTGTTTGTACATGAAGTTTAGTGGGAGTAAAGTAACATTCCTTGTTTTGTATGTGGACGACATACTACTAATTGGAAATGACGTTCCAAGTTTAAATTCGGTAAAGGTGGAATTGGTAAACCATTTCCAAATGAAGGACTTGGGAGAGGCACAACGCATCTTGGGTATCCGGATCTATAGAGATAGATCTAAAAGGATACTAGCATTAAGTCAAGAAACTTATATTGATAAGATTCTTGATAGGTTCAATTTGAAAGACTCCAAGAGAGGCTTTATTAGATGAGTGTAGGAATAACATTGAAGAAATCTCAATGTCCTACGACTCCTGCGGAAATTGAACGCATGAAATTGATCCCTTATGCTTCCGCTGTAAGATCAATCATGTATGCTATGATGTGCACTCATCCCGATGTCGCTTTCGCTTTGAGCATGACGAGCCGGTATGAAGCTAATCCCGGTGAGAGTCACTGGATAGCTGTAAAGAACATCCTTAAGTACTTGAGAAGAACTAAGGATTCGTTTCTAATGTTTGGAGGAGAAATTGAGCTACGTGTAAAGGGTTACACGGATGCAAGTTTCCAAACCGATGGGGATGATTTGAAATCCCAATATGGCTATGTCTTTATGGGGGTGCTATTTGCTGAAAAGGGTTTCAAGCAAAGTGTCATCATGATTCTACAACAGTGAATATTTGGCGACTTAAGGCTGCTAAAGAAGCTGTATGGATTCGGCAGTTCTTGGGTGGACTAAGAGTAGTCCCTAGTGCCACAAATCCAATCACTATTTATTGTGATAATAGTGGGGCCATCTTTCAAGTAAAGGAGCCCAAGTCTAGTAATAAGTCTAGACACGTTTTGAGGAAATACCATGTTATAAGAGATAACGTGAAAAGGAAGGAAATAGATATTTGTAAGGTTGGGACAGACGATGAGATCGCTGATCCTCTAACCAAGCCTCTTTCGAGGACTAAGCATGACGCTCACACCGCCTCTATGGGGTTGAGGCGTATGCCTGATTTCCTTTAGTTTTCAAGATATGTAATGGATAAAGTATCCTATTACATATATGAAAATAACATTCATTGTATAGAGTATATATTTACTCTTTTAAGTCATTATGAATGCATACTTTGTTTATCCGAATAGTTGTGTGACAACATTGAACATATTCAAGTGAACGGTATAAACTAAGTATTTGGTCCCTAGTCTCCCATATGAGGTGACGTCTCGGAGAGACTAGATTGCAAGTCGTTCGATGGTGGGTTCAACACCATGGGGTCATAGTGATATTTGCTCGTTTGCATAGGCGGTATGTAACACTCTGTCGGACAAAGGACGCTTATAGAATTCTTTTTGAATGAGATTGAAACCTGGTCGTGGTGGGAATTCTATAGTATTCCTTTGAGTCGATTCTTTGACCGAGCCGATTGTCCGAGTCGGCGCTCCGAAAGTGACTTTCATTTTTGTCCTAAGCCATGCCGTGAAAGGGGGTTATAAGGGCATCTTTGGGGTCATGGTGATCCGTGACATACAAGACAATCGAGTGGAAGGGAAATGTCCACCCTCGCCAGTAAAACATCTTTGGGCCACTCGAGGAGTAGTCGAAAATGCGTGGCCACGCTCGGTAAGAATCTACGGTAGATTCCCCGGTCAGACAGCTACTCTCCTTATCGAGGAAACCACTCACGATATATATCACAGGATGCAAGTACGACCTGTAAGACACCTTGCATCGAGTGGGAGATGTGAAACGGACATGAGAATTGGTAATGCACAACTTGTCTCGGACAAGTGGGAGATTGTTGGAGTATGTGTCCTCCACAATAGTGCGATTACTTAATAAATCTCAATTAAGGAATACATGGGGATAATTCAGTATTATTGTCAATTGATTAACGTAAATCAATAACGGTTGGCTGACTAGAGTTTGACGTTATTGTCGTGAGAACTACAGAATCAATTGATCCCTTTAAGTCACACCTATAGGAACGCATCTAAATATTTAAGCTAATTAATTGTATGAGATACGATTAGATTAGTAACTTGATAAATTGACTAACGGTTAGTCAGTGAATATATTTAGAGAGAAATCGAGTTGTGAACTCGGATGATTGAATTTTATATCGATAAAATTATTAGAGGAGATGAGAATTAGTGATTAACTGTTAATTCACTAATCATGTATATTTTACTAATGAGATTAGTAAAAGTACAATTCTTGAATATGTGTAAGTGTACATATATGTTAAAGAAGAGTTGTGAGTTCAATTTGATAATTTGTACTTTATCATATTAGATGATTAAGTGATAAATTATAAGTATTTGTGGGACAAATATTGAAAACAAATTGGACCCATTATAAGGACCATAAAGCCGTCCAAAACAAGGTGAGAAGGAGAGAAAGATTCTCTCTTGTCTTATTCTATTTGTTTGGCTACTTTTGCATGTGAAACATAATCATTTCCATGCATGCAATTGTACTAAACAATGAGCAAACTCTTCCCTTCTCTTCTCCCTATAGTGGCCGGCCCCCATGTGTGTCATACACACTTTGTTTTGTTGTTTTTGTATCAAAACATAAGGCCTAAGTGAGAAGATAATTCATTCATGCATTTCCTCACTTTTCTCTCTAACATTTCTCTCTAAAAATATAAGAAACTTGTTCTCATATTTTAACACACACTACTAAGAGTTAGTAGTAATATTATTCACATTTTATCAAGCTACTATTAGTGATTTCTAGATCAAAATCACTAGTAGTTTTTGGTGTACTTCTTGGGTGCAACAAGAAGGAGGTTTCCTCTTATGGAAACTTGGGTTTTAGAGGAGGATCATCCTAAGCATATTCTCAAGAAACAAAACTAGAAAGGAGTTCTAGTTTTGTGCCCAATATTTCCCTTTGAGAAAGGTATAATATTTCTAAACTTGTAACAAAGTGAATTTGTACTACAATAGATCTTGCTAAATCAAATTAGAGTAATTTGATTTACACTAATACTTGATTAGTGAATGGGATCCGATCCCTACATAGCGATTTTTCTTTTTTCCCGGTACCTTCAGCTGGCGACTCCGCTGGGGACGAGCATGGTTTTTATTTTTGAAAAAACTAGTTTTTTCTTTTATTTTAAAATCATAAAGAAGTGAAGCTTGAAACTTTGAAAACATTTACGCTTTCGATATTTGGGCAAAAATACGTTGAGTCGAATCCTCCTGATTCAAACCACACCCTTTGAGGAACGGCCTCAAGAATCCTCGCTCATGCGAGGTAACTCCGACACACTGCTCTCTCACCCCTCCACGATTACAAGTACGGCATCCGTACAAACGATCGTGAACTACCAAACTCGAACGCCTCTACGGCCGTCTTGAATTCACACCTAAGACGTGTGTAGTCTTATGGTGCCCCTACCTAAACGTCATGAATGACCGGAAGGAACCTTACCCTATAAACCAAAAACCTGTGTTTATATGTACAAGTATGAAGCTATAGTACCCTCACTATAGTAGTCTTTCAAAAACTTTCTGCATGTGAAAACTTTTCCTAGGCATTATACTTTTAAAATACGTCCATCTTTGAAATTGCTTTTTCAAAATTTTTTCAAAAAAGGTCATACTTTTTAAAACACGCCGTTAGGCTCTTTGACCTATAGTCATTTGAGTTTAATAAATAGAATGCCACTACATTTAAAACCGACCTAGGATAACCACTATATCCCAGGTCTTTTTCAAAACGTAGATGAATTATGCGACTGACGTATCGTCATAATACATTTCTTGCTAAAGGTCTTTCACAAAGCGAAAACCCGAGTATGTCAATTCATTTCGGAGATTTTAAATGAAATTAACTTTTAGAACGTTAGAATTAGTTCTAAGTCGAGTGACTCTTTAGTCATCCCGATTTAATCTTTTTCTCTCAAAAACAAAAAAAAACGCGGGCTCGTTCAGATACGAACCCGTTGATTTACTCTTTGAATCAAGTGACCTATCGTCATTTTTGATTTAAATCCCTGAGTCACACGTAAAGGGCGAACAGTTGATCGCTTTTTACCCAATTTTAACATCCTCAGGTCGGTTAGCCTATCGCTATTTCGGTCTGATCCTTTTTTATCATAACCCATTGATAAACCCCCGGCAACATACCGCCAAACTGGGTTAATCGGATTATGATCATACAAATTTTCTTACCTCGAAAATAGGGACGTGTTAACACGCCTCTATCTCAAAAAGCTTCCCGTGTCCTTTTAAAAGCTAAAAACACGAGTCAAGTCACCCACTTTTTACGCTTTTGTGTCTTCCTTTGATCGTGAATGTGATTTTTCATTTGAGTCTTTTCCTTCTCTTTTAGAATCACTAAAGGTTTGAAAACTTTGTCAGGTCCACTCATTGAAAAACCCCGAACACCCGGCTCGCAAGCACAAGATGAATTTCCGTTTCAACCTCGCGAATGATGAAACTGCCTTTCCACCACCTCCTCCACTAATGACGATCACCGAACACGTAAGGCTGCTCGACCACAAGGTAGCCAATCTCACCGCTTTATTCGAACATCTGGCCGCCATGCAAAAGATCGAAACAGAGAAAAACGCAAGACTATTCGCCGAAGAGTCTGCTCGACACATCAAAAGAATCCGATCCCTGGAGGATGAAATTCACGAATACAAGCTGGCCAAAACTTCAGATCATGACCGCCAGGCAAATGCTTCTCCCATTGCGACAATGACTGAACCGTTTAACACTATAAACTCGAAGGCACTAGCAGCACGACCAGTATTCCTAGCACAGCCCACTCCCGCCTCACCTAGGTCATCATCAGTCGGACCATTTCCGTTGCAACAGCGACGAAGGTTCGATCCCCTCTTTATGTCCTACTCAAAGGCATTAGAAAAGCTCGTAAAGAAGAACATTCTCCATCTTCCCAAGCCCACCAGTGTACCACCTGAGGATAAGAAGCCATTATCATGGCACGAGGACGCATACTGCGAGTTCCACAGGGGAAAGGGACATGACACGGAGAACTGTTTCCGCTTGAAGAACGTAATCCAAGACATGATTGACAATGAGACGATCGACAAGCAAATCATAGCTCCTAAACCAACGGTCCAGCATAGCACGCCCCGTTCTCACCCCATTTTCGTAGGAACGCATCCCATCCTCAATCATCCCCTCCTGGCTCCTGCAGGCGATCACGAAGTCAACGTCCTTTGCGACAGCATCAACAACGGTAACGACATCGATCACATCCACCAAGCTAAGTTAAAAACAAAGCCAAGACATGACGACAAGGAAGGAAACTTAACTCAGATCCCTTATCGCCAAACAAAGCGGTCAAGCCAAAAAGGCTGCTCACCTCCAACGTTTATTTCAAGACCCAGCGGAACTACTAATACCGCCAGGATTCCCTCCCAAACTCACAAGCGAAGGCAGAAACAAGGGCATAATCAAGAATGTGACTACCGTACCCATAACGAACGACCCTTCCTTAGACACAACATGGTGTGGAACCCGGGATCGGACCCAACTCGGCGTCTTGCTTAAGGGCGGATTTTAAAGTTAAAAAAGATTAAGTTAGAAAAACCTTTAAGAACTGTTATGGAGTCGCCACCTATTTATCGCGGAAAATAGGAACCTGCTACCATGTTCTAAGCTAAAAACATGTTCTTAGATTTTGGAGCACGCCGACACCCCTAGATCTAAGGCTTATGAAACCAGATTGGATTCAAGTGAGGTACTTTAGAAAAAGAGTTAATTCAAATAATGATTTATGAAAACCTTTTAGAAAAGCCTATGTAAAAATAGCCTCTACTGACCTAGAACAATCCTTGTAAGATGATATTTGAGCTAATGTTATCGCTACGTACAAGTGCGATAAGGTTGTAAAAGAATGCAGATGCAGATGCAAAAAGATTGATTAAAACCCTCAGTTTAGCATGTTTAACTTGTTAACGAATACGCTCGATTAAAGGTCGAATTCATTGTTTAAGTTGATTTTAATGCAAGATGTAAAGGGTGCAAGATGCATACAAATAAAATAAAGTTCAATTGTCCATTGGTTTATTTTATAAGGTCGATTGCTTATGCGACTTTGGCGTGTCATCTGATATGGAGTGTACCAAGTAATAAGAACACTTGGAAGGCAAGCGCTGTCAGTGCCAAAGCCGGGCGCTAGAGTGTAGACCCCTTTGTTAGTCCATAGAAAATAAGAAAAAGCTTTGATCCAAGTGGATCGGTACCTACCTTGTCCCGACGCTCAGATCTGGGCAGAGCTTCGCTTGAACTAAAGGAGGATGAATTCAACACGGATGGTGTGTTGAACTCAAGGATTTGAGTGCTTGAGGCTTTTGTGGATGCAAAAAGTGTAAAGAGGAGAATTTGTGATGTGAGAGATGTATTCTCAGTGAATCAGGTGTGAAAGATGTCCTATGAGGCTCGGGTATAAGGCTCTATATATACTAAAAACCTCGGAGAAATTAGGAAGCGAGGAATAAAACAAGCCGAGGAACCGTGATAGGCTTATGCGGTTGCCAGGCAAACCGCATAAGCTTATGCGGTTTCCCCTCCAAACCGCATAAAGTGTGCGGTTTGGAGGTGTGGTTCTAGGCCTAATTTCCTAGTTTGGTTTGTGGCGAAATCTTTGAAAGATTACGTGATAATTTGGACGTGTGGCTCAAGAAAACAGCTAGGATAATCCTGAGATATTTTGTGGTGTTCGTGGCTTTGGAGTGCGGGCCAAAGGCTTGGGTTTGGGCTGGTTTCGCCCGAGACCCTAAAATGAAAAGGGTGTATTTGCATAGATTTTGTGAAATAAGCTAAGACGTGAAGCTGTATTTTGTGTGAGAGGGGGCTAAATAGCGGTTTTGGCTACCGGGCCTAAATTTAGGAATTTAGGAATGCTGAATTAGTCCTTGTTAATGTAAAAGGGCTAATTGTAGTGCAAATGCGAAGCTCATGCCAAGTGAAGCAGGACGAGGACCTAGCTAGACTCCAAATGGGCAAAATGAACGTTATTTAAGTGTGATGTGACGCGACCTCAACCATTTTAACATTTCAAAACGACTCAAAATGAATTCGACATTAGTTAGAACCGTTTAAGTCAGCGTTAAACATGCGTAATAAAAGTCCGTGTTACATCACAGGGTTTTTGTTGGGGAGGGTACGGATATGTGTATCCACAGAGCCCCCAGTTTGACTGAGCTCGGACTAGAGCGCTAGTCAAACTCCACGACCATATCCGGACCATTACAGTCTCGATACAACAATGAACGAAGCATGTGTCTATGGGTGAGACGAGGACTTCGAACCGGGCTAAACGGGGAGGGGCGTGCGCATTTTAAGGACTTGGCGGTCCGTGCATGCTATAAGGGCCTGCCGGCCTGCAGAGTGCCTTCGTTGGTGCCTTTGCTGATGTCGATGCCGTTGCAGATGCTTAATGTCGTTGTCTGCTGTTGCTTATTGTCTTCATGTTGCGTGTGGTCTCGTGAAAGAGTGCATGTGCTGGAATGTAGGGGGCTAAAGCGTGAGGGTGCAAGTGTATTTGGGTTAGGTGTCTTGTTCTTGTATGCAGGGTGTATGATCTCGCGGAGGAGCGTATATGTCGGTGTAAGGCGTGGTTTAGTAAGGGTGCAGATGTGCTTGGGAATGTCTATGTAGGGCTTGCAATGCTTGTGTAGGGGTGCTTCGTGACTATGATTGCTTGTTTCGTGTAGGAATGCAGGGTGCCGAGCGTCATGGATGTTGTAATGCTTATGCTTGGATGTCCTTTGTAAGGTGCTTATGCTTGAACTTGCCGAGGAGTGTTTATGCTTGAATGCTTGAGCTCGCCGAGGAGTGTTCATGTAGTTGCCGTTGCAGTTGATTGCCTGTCGTTGAGGGGAAGGTGATGTAAATGCTCGTTGACGTGTAGTGCCGTTGTCGTTGCTGATGCCTTTGCTGACGCTGTTGCTGATGTCTTCGCTTATGCTGATGCCGTTGTTGATGTTGATGCCATTGTTGATGTTGTACTGGGAGAATGCCGTTGTGGATGTGAGACGTGCATATGTAAGGCTTGGAGGAAGTGATACTCCTTGGGGGTGCGTAAAGGGGTGTAGGGACTCGTGAACAGTGTTCGTGTTTCTGCTTCTGTACCGTATATTAAATGCTTAATACACGCGTATGGCGGACTGTAGGTGACGCCTTAACCAAGGCATAGCGCATAATGTATGAGCTAGCGCTTGCGGCGGACTGTAGGTGACTCCTTAACCGCGAAAGCTTGCGTGTATGAAGGAAAGTGGGGAGAAAACGTGGAATAGAACATGCTTTGGAAATTGCCTGTAGACTAGTGACTCTTCCGGGGAATATCTTATCAATTGGCGACTTCAAGCTTGAACTCATTCGCACATGTCGCGGTTTCGAACCCGGAAAAATTCAAACTCGCGATTTTCCTTCCGAAATCTTCAGTTTTCGCTTGCTTTGACCGTGAGACGTGGTATCTGGTGATTCGTTTGGATTTACGAGATTTTTCTTGGATGTGTTAGGGTGTTTGGTGCTAGGACCTACGTTCGGGTGCTTGTTGTTTGATGCACACATGAAAGTGTTATGCTTGTAGCGTGCATGCTCGTGTTTGTAGCGGTTCTGGAGGTGTCGCTAAACCGGAGGTGTGTGCGAAAAATTGTCCTATTTTTCGTTGTGAGGGTTTGATTCTTGATAGGAAGCGTTAGCCCCCAGTTGCCTTTGTGAAGGTTTGATTCTTGATAGGAAGCGTTAGCCCCCAGTTGCCTTTGTGAAGGTTTGATTCTTGATAGGAAGCGTCAGCCCCCAGTTGCCTTGGTCATGGTGCCGGTGTATGTTAGCCCCCAGTTTGATCGAGGTATGGAGGATAGCGATGATCAAACTAGTGAGATGCGTGTTTTGTGTTAGGATAAGGGTGTTTTTGGTGTACCCCCTCGAGTTTGACTAAGTTTTGAATGAAAACTGAGTCAAAGTGAAGAGTATGGTGTTTGGATTACCGTCGTCTTCGCCATTAGTTGTGCTGGTGATCTTGTGTAATAAGGATTGTGTGAACCCTTCATTACATGACTTGTTGTTGTAGCTTGGCTTGAGCTTGTAGTTGCTTTCGTTGTCTTTCGCTTCCGTGCTGTGTTGTGCTTCCGTGGACCTGCGTAGTTAGTAGGCTCGGGTTTGAAAGTGAAATGATTCCCGATTGGGATGTTTGGATTAAAAAGCTTTTTGTTGAAAAAATCATTTTTGTAAAAGATTCATTTTAGTTGTCGAAATGAGCTTTAAAAATGAACGCTAGAAATGTCGGTTGTAAGGCTTCATGCAAGATGAAGGGGTGTTAGACGTTGTAGGTTCAAGCTAGAGTTGTGAAGACCGTGGAGGGTCATTTGAGTGCAAAGGTTGAAAAGCCCCCAGTTGTCGGTGGAATCTCATGACAACACGGAGTGGGATGTAGTGCTAAATTCGGTTGTGCTTTGCGTAAGCTGCCTACGTATCCACGAATGTGGAATCAAACCGGCGTAGTTCGATAGTGCTTTCGCTCAAAATGTGTTAACTCGAGTGAGTTAAATTCGAAGAATGCTTTTTCTCAAAATGTATGTTAACGCGAGTGGTGAGTCAAATTTTGGGAAAGGCTTAGACTTCGAAGATTCGAGATGCATTTCAAAGATTTGAGATGCATTTACGAAAGATACATTTTGCTTGCGAAAGGATGCGTTTGCAAAAGGTGAATTGCAAAGTGCTTTCATATTAACTCGAGTATTGAGTTAATTTTGAAAGGTGATTATCTAATTTGAGGGTGCATTGCCTCGTGTAAGTGTAAAAAAGTGTGTCGTTCCGTGGGAGCGTTTTGAGAACTGGAGAGTTTGTGAATGGAGCGGTTTAAATGTCGCTAAATTGTTTGATTGGAAGAGGATTGACTCGACATGTGAGTCGATGCTTAAAATGTCGAAAAGTTTGCAAAATAGAGACGAATCGTATGCGTGATTTGAGACTCGACGGTTGCATGGATGCCATATTCGGGAACACGTGCGTTGGTGGAGCCCCCAGTGGTGCTTGCTTGTCTGCGGTGGGATGCTGTTGTTCCTGCAAAACAGTGTTAGACCAAAAGGCAGAGTACTACTCCTAAGTCGATGACAACTTTGCCTTGACGAATTCGTTTTAGTCGCCTCGATAAAGAAATAGTTTGCCTTTGAACTTTGTGAATTTTGTGGACACATCCTTAGCATGGAAAGCTTTGGACGGGGAATATTTTGTGGGTTTTTGTAAAAGGTTGGTTGAGCTCGGGAGAGCGGCCTACGTATCCGTGGGTACAGAATCAAACCTAGCGTAGTTCCGAAGAGCGCATTTAAGGGCGTGCATGAGGTGTTTATGTGGAAAGGTGCGTGTTTAAGGATCCACCGGTCTGGGAGGTGGGTTTGTTTTTGTGGAAAGGTGCGTGTTTAGGGACCCGCCGGTCCAAGAGGTGTATTGTGTTTTGTAAAAGGTGCGTGTTTAAGGACCCGCCGGTCCAAGAGGTGTATTGTGTTTTGTAAAAGGTGCGTGTTTAAGGACCCGCCGGTCCAAGGGGTGTTTATGTGTTTGACCTTGATACATTGCATCCTAAGGGTGGGTTTTCCTTAGTTGATCTAGGCTGGTTGCTTGTTGCTTCTGTCTTGTCTTCAATTTGGAATTTCAAGAACCGGGCCACTCGTTTCTGGGCTTCAGTACTTCTTGCCTTTGGGGTTTCGGCCCCTCGCTTATTGATTTCTAAGCTTGTTGACTTCTTAAGCTTTTTGACTTCTTGAGCTTTTGACTTCTTAAGCTTTTGCTTAGTTGTTTTGCCCCTTGTTCTGGAGCTTTTGAGACTTTTGCTTTTTGGTGACTTTGGTTTTTGACCTTTGTACCTTGTATTCCCGTTTGGTTTGAGAATACCCCACGCCTTGTATGGCTTGGGCTTGGGCTCGGACCTTGCTAAACCCTGTGGCTCGGTGGTCACTTGTGATCGTGTGTCTATCACGCCGAGCTCCTCTGACAAGTTCGTTTGCTTATTAGGCACGCGATCGAGTACGCGGAGGGCGATCTAGGAATACTCGTACTTTTGGTCGCAATCAAATTCATGACCACTGTGGAGCTCCAAATTAATGGATCCTCCTCCAAAAGCAGCGGAGTAGTAGACCGCAAGCAGACTAGTGAACCTTAGGTGTTTAGTCGTCGGAACCTTCTTGTCTTTGTGTCTTTGATTTAGTTGACTTGGACCTTCGTATCCGGCCTAGACCTCCTTAGGATAGTTGTTCCTGGGTTGCAATGTATGTTGGTGTAGAATTGTGTTTTTTATGGGAAAAGTGTGTAAAAAGGAAGCTGGGTTGTAGGCAAACTTATTCCTTTATCGATTTGTTAAAAATGTCGTACGTCGAAGACTCGATTGCCCTAAACTGACAGAGTTTGACTCAATGTTTAAAAACTCGACCCGTATTGAAAAGACTCGAATTTCTTGAGGAGATCCGTGAGATCGTCGGTGGCGCCTTGATGGATTCTTCGCTGGGTGCTCGAGACGCACATGTCTCGGATGGGGTTGATGCTCGCGTCTGGACTTGGCTCATGCATACTTAGATTTGTCTTTGATTTTGCAAAAGTTTTGTTTTCGGCGAAAAGCAGGATGTTTTGTTGAGCAAAATGTGTTGTCACATTTTGGCTTGATGTAAAAAGCGTTTTGAAATCAAATCCAATAAGCTCGTGTTAGTGGCTTGTCGGTGAAAGTGTGAATCGATTCGGAGTGGCGATAGGCTATCCGAATCAAGGGTGTTTGAAGATGTGATGAAGACGGTTATACTCGTTTTCATACATTCGGTTTGAAAGAAGGTTAGATTAAAGCGACTATGAGCCACTTGGTCTAACCGTGAAGGATTTGCGGGATGATGCTAGCTCATCCCTAGGTTTTGCTGTCTTGTGAAAAGAGATGTTTAAATTAAAATGGCGGTAGGCCATTTTGAATCATGGGTTACCATTCTCGGGTTTGAAAATGCTTTGTAATAAATGGGTTACGATGACCGTGAGTCATGTAGTTCATTTATATTTTGGAATGTCACGAGAATAAAGTGATTATTCTCGGGTGTTTTGAGGAGACTGTTTGTCTAGATCAAACCGTCATGACTATAGGTCATTTGGTTCGAAGGCAGGATTTTTGAAAAAGGTTATTTCAAAAACATGATGAGGATTTTGTGAGAGTAGCTCGTCGTGCTTTGACAAAAGGTTTGGAAAGTGTTTGAACTAGAGACGTGTTGACACGTTTCTGGCTTGACCTTGAAGAGTGTGATTGGCCTAAGTTAACGGTATGTCATTGTGGGCCGGTTGTAGATTGCTTGGAGTGAACCTATGATGGCGAAAAGCTAGTTGAGTCGGAAATGTGAAGGTGGGATATGGATGGGTTTGCACGTCCACGTGTTTTGCTTAAGAGGAATTGGGCCAAGATCATTTGGTCCGATGAAAAGTTTGCGAGATTGGGCTTGGCCGTTCTCGGGTTTTGTTTGCTTGAAAAGGATGATTTTTGCTGAAACGAGTCGACTTTGGGCCGTTTGGCCCGAAGAGATTCGTAAAGTGTTTTATTTGAAAAATGTTTTGCTAGGAATTGGCATACAATGACCATGAGTCATGTAATCCATTGGCTTTTTGAAAGGCCTCGGGAATGTAGTGATTATTCCCGGATGGTTGAAGAGATTTGTGATTGGGTCGAATTGAACTAGGTATAGACTAGTTGACTTGACACGGAAATTTTGAAAGAGAAAGTTATTTCAAAAATGTGAAGGGCCGCGAGCCGCCCAGAATGAAAAGTCTCCAAGAATATGTGACGAGATTCTTGGGTTTTGCTTTATGAAAATGCTTGGGATAAATAGATTACGATGGCCTAAGGCCATGTAGTCCATTTGTGTTTTGAAAAGATTCGGGAATGTAGTGATTATTCCCGAGTGATTTGTGAGGGATGCCTAGTGGGTTGAAACGAAATAGTGGAGAACTATTTGGTTCGACCCAGAACTTCGAAAAGCAATTATTTCGAAGTTGAAAGAATTTCGAAACGTGATTGTTTCAAAATGAAGAAGCTTTGGTTGTTTTGTAGGAAACAGGGGTATTTTTGAAAAGAGCTTGTTTCAAAATGAGAATGTTGTTGGTTGTCTTGTAAAAGCGAGAAACTTTTGAAAAGAGCTTAGTTCAAAAATGAGAGTGTTTTGCTTGCTTTGTAAAGAGAAGATCTTTGAAAAGGGTTCATTTCAAAAATGAGAGTGTATTGCTTTAGGAGCAATGTTGTGCCTAAGAAGTCTCTTAAGGTGACTATGAGTGTGAGCATGTCGTCTCGGTGTTGAAAAGTGTTGGTTTTGCATTTGTCGAGCCCATGTTAACGGTTCATCGTTAAGGGCTTGAGTCTAGATGCATGAAAAGGATTCGACTCGAGGATGGTTAGTTAGTCGAGTCGAGGATGTTGAGGATGAATTAGGTTGTGTGGGTTAGATTTGCATTTTTACTAGACCAACGTTGATTTTAAGTGTTCATTCTAGCTCATTTCTTTGTTAAGAAAACTCTTTTGAGCTTGAAAAAGGAGGTTTTCAAAAAGGTTTAGCTAAAGGAAAGCTTTTGAGACAAGGATGTGTGCGCACATCTCGTCTCGATGTTAAAGATTTTGCTTTGCACCCGTCGAACTGATATCGGTGATTTGCCAAGGTGAGCTCGAGATCGGATGTGTAAAAGAGAAAGGATTCGGCTCGAGCAAGTCGAGTCGAGGATGTTAAAAACGGAGTCTAGGCCGTATGGCCTAGGGGATTGAAATCCACGAGCTCGGGTTTTAATCCTTGCTCGGGTTTTTGCTTGTTAGTGAAAAAGGAAGTTTTGAAAAAGCTTGTTTCAAAAATTCGCGATAGTTTTGTTTGAAAAGGTGTTAGATGTTAGGTTCAATTATCTTTGAAACGTTTTAAGCGAGTTTTCGTAGATATGAATGCATATGCTTGTTTTGAAAGGGACCATGGAGTGCATGGCCTCGAACTTGTACGTATGACTCAAAGGGTGAAAAGGGTCAGTCGGGTACACCTCCAACTACCTCGAGTACGCTTTGGCAGATACTTAACCCCTCTATTTCCTTACGCCGGAGCGATAGGTTTTCTAGAGGGAGCACTGGGGCGGTCGAGATAATCGTTTACGGCAAGCCGTGGAGGGGAGAGAGGAAAGTTAGTCCTGCACATGCTTTATCGAGTGGACAAGCCGAGTGGACAAGCCTGCGTGTTGGAACCACCTCTCAAGGGTGTAAAGGGTGCCTAGATTCCAAAAGGAATGGACTCTAAACGAATGTGCATAGCTCAAATATGTATACTTGGATTGTTCAAGGCTTTCAAGTTTCACCTCTTTATTTTTAAAAAGAAAAAGCTAGTTTTTGGTTTTAAAAATAAGATGTCCCCAGCGGAGTCGCCAAACTGTGGAACCCGGGATCGGACCCAACTCGGCGTCTTGCTTAAGGGCGGATTTTAAAGTTAAAAAAGATTAAGTTAGAAAAACCTTTAAGAATCAAGTATGGAGACGCCACCTATTTATCGCGGAAAATAGGAACCTGCTACCATGTTCTAAGCTAAAAACATGTTCTTAGATTTTGGAGCACGCCGACACCCCTAGATCTAAGGCTTATGAAACCAGATTGGATTCGGGTGAGGTACTTTAGAAAAAGAGTTAATTCAAATAATGATTTATGAAAACCTTTTAGAAAAGCCTATGTAAAAATAGCCTCTCTTGACCTAGAACAATCCTTGTAAGATGATATTTGAGCTAATGTTATCGCTACGCATAAGTGCGATAAGGTTGTAAAAGAATGCAGATGCAGATGCAAAAGATTGATTAAAACCCTCGCTTAGCATGTTTAACTTGTTAACGAATACGGTTCAGTTAAAGGTCGAATTCATTGTTTAAGTTGATTTTAATGCAAGACAGAAAGGGTGCAAGATGCATACAAATAAAATAAAGTTCAATTGTCCATTGGTTTATTTTATAAGGTCGGTTGCTTATGCGACTTTGGCGTGTCATCGGATATGGAGTGTACCCGAAGTAATAAGAACACTTGGAAGGCAAGCGCGCTCGGGTGCCAAAGCCGGGGGGGGCGCTAGAGTGTAGACCCCTTTGTTAGTCCATAGAAAATAAGAAAAAGCTTTGATCCAAGTGGATCGGTACCTACCTTGTCCTGACGCTTCAGATCTGGGCAGAGCTTCGCTTCTTGAACTAAAAAGGAGGATGAATTCAACACGGGATGGTGTGTTGAACTCAAGGATTTGAGTGCTTGAGGCTTTTGTGGATGCAAAAAGTGTAAAGAGGGAGAATTTGTGATGTGAGAGATGTATTCTGGTAGTGAATTGTGTGTGAAAGATGTCCTATGAGGTCGGGTATAAGGCTCTATATATACTAAAAACCTCGGAGAAATTAGGAAAGCAGGGAATAAAAACAGGCCGAGGAACCGCATAGGCTTATGCGGTTGCCAGGGCAAACCGCATAAGCTTATGCGGTTTCCCCTCCAAACCGCATAAGGCTGTGCGGTTTGGAGGTGTGGTTCTAGGCCTAATTTCCTAGTTTCGGTTTGACAAAAATCTTTGAAAGATTACATGATAATTTGGACGTGTGGCTCAAGAAAACAGCTAGGATAATCCTGAGATATTTTGTGGTGTTCAGGGCTTTGGAGTGCGGGCCAAAGGCTTGGGTTTGGGCTCGGTTTCGGGCTTGAGACCCGGAAAAATGAAAAGGGTGTATTTGCATAGATTTTGTGAAATAAGCTAAGACGTGAAGCTGTATATTGTGTGAGAGGGGGCTAAATAGCGGTTTTTGCTACCGGGCCTAAATTTAGGAATTTAGGAATGCTGAATTAGTCCTTGTTAATGTAAAAGGGCTAATTGTAGTGCAAATGCGAAGCTCATGCCAAGTGAAGCAGGACGAGGACCTAGCTAGACTCCAAATGGGCAAAATGAACGTTATTTAAGTGTGATGTGACGCGACCTCAACCATTTTAACATTTCAAAACGACTCAAAATGAATTCGACATTAGTTAGAACCGTTTAAGTCAGCGTTAAACATGCGTAATAAAAGTCCGTGTTACATCACAGGGTTTTTGTTGGGGAGGGTACGGATATGGGTATCCACACATGGCGTAACGCCAAAGATATCCTCCCAACACAACTCATTAGCCGCATCATCCGGGATTGGCTACCAGGCGCCATAACTTTCTCCCACGCAGACTTGCCGTCCTTCCAAGATCCACACAACCCAGCACTCTACATAACCGTAGAGTGCCGCAACATGATATTACCCGTTACCCTCATCGACAATGGCTCCGCGATCAACATCCTGCCCCTAACAACTGCCCTCAAGCTAGGACTAAAGGAAAGTGATGTCACCCCTTGCTCCAACAACATAAGAGCGCATTTACCTGCATTCTCAAGAAGATAGAAGGTGTCATATCACTACCCATCATGACAGATTCATCGAGACAAAACCGAATTCCAACTCATGGACATCCCCGTGCATAATATGTTACTAGGAAGGACATGGATTCACGCCACGGGCCATAACATCAACTCTCCACCGTAAGGTTAAAATCCCTTTTACAACGAGGTTATCACCATAGAAGCCTCAGATTTCCGAGCCGCCCTCCGTCAACTGAAGCTCAAAGAAGAGGCCACCCAATCTACCGACGACTCGGGAGGTCCCAATTCAAGCATCTACACCTAGAGTCTAGGATCCTGCGTCGTCATGACGCCATTTTTTCTAAAAACGGCTATTATAGTAAGTCTAAGTAAGTAACTAGAGTCATTAAGGTTATCCAAAGCTCCCTCGTCTGAGCTATCTTCAAATGTAACCGCTTTTGATAACATTAATAACATGAAAGTTTTTTTACTCTTTGCCTCATTTAAACTCTACTTTTCCTAATAATCGCGATAAATTTAAACCAAATAACATTGCATTATATAGATACATTGCAAGTATTGTCTCAAAACCCGAACAGGACCCCATTATCGAAGACACAACAACTATCAACATAGGAACACCCGAAGAGCCTCAAGAACTACAACTGGGGGCTTCCCTAAGCACGGAAGAAAGGGCCACCTATACCAAGCTCCTCGCAGAGTTTAAGGACGTCTTTGCCTGGTCATATAAGGACATGCCCGGCATAGACCGCGAGATAGCTGAACACCGCATCCCGATCAAGCAAGGTAGCAAACCGGTCAAGCAGAAGCTCCGACGCATCAAACCAGAATGGTCTCTCATGGTCAAAGAAGAGATCGAAAAGCAGCTACAAGCTGGGTTCATCCAAGTCATCGAATACTCAGACTGGGTCTCCAATATGGTGCCAGTTATGAAGAAAAACGGCAAAATACGAGTATGTGCCGACTTCCGGGACCTAAACAAAGCCTGCCCAAAAGATGATTTCCCACTACCTCACATGGATATCCTAATCGATAACACAGCAGATCACGCCATCATCATTCATGGATGGATATGCAGGATACAACCAAATCAAAATGGCGGCCAGACCACATGCCAAAAACCACTTTCAGAACCCCCTGGGAACATATCGCTACACACGCCATGCCTTTTGGCCCCATAAATGCCGGCGCCACCTACCAACGCACTGCCACCACCTTGCTCCACGACATGATGCATAAGGAGGTTGAGGTATACGTCGACGACATGATCGTAAAGTCAAAAGAAAGGGATGACCACATCACAAACCTTCGGAAATTCTTCACCCGAATCAGGCAGTATAAGATGCGATTAAACCCACAGAAATGCACCTTCGCGGTCACATCACGCAAGGTGCCGGGCCACATAGTAAGCCGGCCGAGGATCAAGTAGACCCAACCAAAATCAAAGCAATAATGAGCATGAAGACGCCGAGCAACATCGATTTAAATAAGGAGTTTCTTGGGACAAGTCCAATATATCTCCCGGTTCATCAGCAAGCTTACCATGATTTGCGAGCCAATCTTCAAAAAATTGAAGAAGGAAGAGCATACGAAGTGGGACGATGACTGCCAACAAGCGTTCGACAAAGTCAAGAGCTTACATACAAATCCACCCGTTCTAGTACCCCCACAAAAGGACTTGCCACTGTCGCTATACTTGACGACTACGCCAAACGCCATAGGTGCCATGCTCGCCCAAGAAGTCAACAACGAAGAACGGGCCATCTACTACATTAGCAAAAGGTTTCACGATTACGAAACTCGGTATGAACCTGTGGAACCCGGGATCGGACCCAACTCGGCGTCTTGCTTAAGGGCGGATTTTAAAGTTAAAAAAGATTAAGTTGGAAAAACCTTTAAGAACTCTTATGGAGTCGCCACCTATTTATCGCGGAAAATAGGAACCTGCTACCATGTTCTAAGTTAAAAACATGTCCTAGATTTTGGAGCACGCCGACACCCCTAGATCTAAGGCTTGTGAAACCAGATTGGATTCGGGGTGAGGGTACTTTAGAAAAAGAGTTAATTCAATTAATGATTTATGAAAACCTTTTAGAAAAGCCTATGTAAAAATAGCCTCTACTGACCTAGAACAATCCATGTAAGATGATAATTGAGCTAATGTTATCGCTACGTACAAGTGCGATAAGATGTAAAAGAATGCAGATGCAGATGCAAAAAGATTGATTAAAACCCTCAGTTTAGCATGTTTAACTTGTTAACGAATACGGTTCAGTTAAAGGTCGAATTCATTGTTTAAGTTGATTTTAATGCAAAATAAGAAGGTGCAAGATGCATGCAAATAAAATAAAGTTCAATTGTCCATTGGTTTATTTTATAAGGTCGGTTGCTTATGCGACTTTGGCGTGTCATCGGATATGGAGTGTACCCGAAATAAATAGAACACTTGGAGTGCAAGCGCGCTGGGTGCCAAATCCGGGGCGCTAAAGTGTAGACCCCTTTGTTAGTCCATAGAAAATAAGAAAAAGCTTTGATCCAAGTGGATCGGTACCTACCTTGTCCTGACGCTTCAGATCTGGGCAGAGCTTCGTTTCTTGAACTTAAAAGGAGGATGAATTCAACACGGGATGGTGTGTTGAACTCAAGGATTTAAGTGCTTGAGGCTTTTGTGGATGCAAAAGTGTAAGATGTGAGAATTTGTGGTGTAAAGGATGTATTCTGGTTGTGAATTCTGATCTGAAAGTGTGAGAAGATGTGAAAGATGTAAATTGTGTGTGTAAAAGATGTGAAAGATGTGAATTGTGTGTCGAAAAGATGATCTTCGAGGTTGGGTATAGGGCTGTATATATACTAAAAACCTCGGAGAAATTAGGAAATCGGGGATAAAAACAGGCCTAGGAACCGCATAGCCTTATGCGGTTGCCTGGACAAACCGCATAGGCTTATGCGGTTGCCCCACCAAACCGCATAAGCTTATGCGGTTCGAAGGTTGGGTTTTTTGTGTAGTTTCCTAGTTTCGGTTGAATTATATCTTGGAAAGATTTTGTGATAATCTCGAACGTGTAGTTCAAGAAAACCTCTAGGATATTTCTGAGATATTTTGTGATGCTTAGGGCTTTGGAGTGTGGGCCAAAGGCTGGGTTTGGGCTCGGTTTCGGGCCCGAGACCCGGAAAAATGAAGAGGGTGTATTTGCATAGTTTTTGTGAAATAAGGTAAGACGTGAAGCCGTATTTTGTGTAAGAGGGGGCTAAATAGCGGTTTTAGCTACCGGGCCTAAATTTAGGAATTTAGAATCTTGAATTAGACCTTGTTAATGTAAAAGGACTAATTGTAGTGCAGATCTGGCTCATGCCAAATGAAGCAGGACAAGGACCTAGCTAGACTCCAAATGGACAAAATGAACGTTTATTTAAGTGTGATGTGAAGCGACCTAAACATTTTAACATTTAAAACGACTCAAAATGAATTCGACATTAGTTAGAACCGTATGAGTCAACGTTAAACATGCGTAATAAAAGTCCGTGATACATCACAGGGTTTTGTTTGGGAGGGTACGGATATGGGTATCCACAGAGCCCCCAGTTTGACTGAGCTCGGACTAGAGCGCTAGTCAAACTCCTACGACCATATCCGGACCATTACAGTCTCGATATAGTCAGCGGAACGAAGCATGTGTCCATGGGTGAGACGAGGACTTCGAACCGGGCTAAACGGGGAGGGGCGTGCGCATTTTAAGGACTTGGCGGTCCGTGCATGCTATAAGGGCCTGCCGGCCTGCTGAATGTCTTCGTCGTGCTTGTTGTCGTTTGTTGGTGCCTTTGCGTGTGCTTGTAATGTCAAATGTTGATGCTGGTGCTTGTACTTGTAATGTCTTCGTATTGCATGTGTTGGATGTAAGAGGGCTAGAGTGCAGGGTGCATATGCTTGTAGGCAGTTCGTGTAAGTGTTAGTGTAGGTCTCGTGAAAGAGCGTCTGTGTAATGCTTGTGTTTGAACTCGCCGAGGAGCGTCTATGTAGAGTGAAATGCTTGGAGTTAGGTGTATATTGCAGAGTGCATGTGCTTAGGCTCGCCGAGGAGTGTCTATGTAGTTATGGTTGCATATGATCGCCTCCCGTGGTGGAGAAAATGATGTAGTGCTCGTGAAGAGCGTTCGTGCTTCTGCTTCTGTACCGTACACTAAATGCTTAGTTTACGCGTATGGCGGACTGTAGGTGATGCCTTAACCCAAGCACGGGACGTACTTGGAGTTGTATAGGAGCTAGGATGAGTTAGGGATCGAAAAGTAGGCGTAAAACGAGAAAAAACCGAGAAAAACCAGGGGCGTGAACCGCATAAGCTTATGCGGTTCGTTGGGCAAACCGCATAAGGTTATGCGGTTTCCCTAGTTGGCTGTAGGGGGCTTATATAGCACGAGTGAGGCCGTGAGTATGCTTCATTACTCATTTACGGTTTCTTCACTCTAAAAACGTCATTTTTCGATTTCTCAACCGATTTTGCTCATTTTTCTTACGTTGCCTTGCTATGGAACGAGGTATTGCTCCATTTTAACTTGGTTTTACGTTATTTGTTGTTGTAATTAGCTAGTTTTGCCTTGAAATGTTGAAAAGACGGGTTTTAAATGAAAACCCGAGTTTTGCTTGAAATTTGCCGTTTGAATGCTTGAAATTGACGTCATTGTGTTGCATTATGCCATGTGAACGCGTGTGTGTGAATTGATTGTGATTTAGACCGTCTTTGTGTGAAAAACGTCCAAATTAGGTTTCGGGCCCGAAAACGAACCCGGATTTTCCGACCCGGAATTTCAATTAAACTTCGGTGTAGGATGCCCATAGTGAGTATAGCATGCCTATAACGTTAGTTTTGCGAAAAAGTCGAATTAAGGCTTTCAAATCGCCGTCTTAAGTCGTAGTTTTACGGAGTAATTAAGGCGAATTAGGGGTTTTTGATCGGAGTGACCAAAATGCAATTGCTTGTAATGGGTTGTTGTTGGGGACTATTATGGCGCGTAGAAACCATAAAGTTGCAATTTTGAAGTGTAGAGAACGGTTTTCGGCTTAATTATGAATTAGGCCTAAAAATGCCTTGTGAAGTGTATAGTGCAATGTGTTAAAAGGAATGTATATGTATTATGTGTATATTATTTGTGTGTATTTGCGTATGTGTATGCCAAGTTGTATACTTGCGTGTATTATAGCTGTATGTATTGGTTGTGTTTGGTTGCAGGGGAAGATTCTAGTCGCGTTACGAGGTCGAAATCCCGCAGGAGTGCTAGCTCGAGGACCGAGGGAGCCTCTAGTTCAAGTGGTTTGAGGCGTACTCGTAGTGAGAGGGATGCTGACCCTCGTGATCTGCCTACGAGACGTGGTCAGTCACAAGGTAGGGGCCGTGGGAGAAATGTTCCTGTGCGCGATCCTGAGGAGGAGGAGGCGGATGCGTTTGCTCAGGAGTTTGTGGATGAGCTGGAGGCTGAGATGGATGTTGCTGAGGAGCAGGCTGAGGAGGTCGAGGAGGTCGCGCCTAGGGCGAGTAGTCAGAGGTCGCGAAAATCACGCTACGAACAGGGCCTTCGAAGGGTTGGGATGGCCACAACCTTTTGCTTGCTCCGAGAGACATGTTTCCTATCGAGCGGCGATGGGTTGGGATAAGGGCTCGATGAGGACTTTCTCACGCCTCGTCCGCAATGTGTGCTTTTGAGGAGAGGCTTCCGCCGAGGGCGCAAGCTTGGGTGTTGCGTAGTGCTTTTGGCCCGTTGGTTGGCCATTGGAGGGAGATTGCGAGGAAGAAGCAGACGGCGAACCTGATGTTGATCAGGGCCTTCTTGGATAGGTATTGGGACACCACGACGACGTTCCGTATGCCCGGCTTTGAGGCCGGCATTACCTTGTCTGAGTACGCGGTCATAACGGCGCTGCCGTTTGGGGACCGCGACATGGATTTTGAGTTTGCGCCGTCCGTTGTGGACGAGGTTGTGACCGCCGCGGTTGGCGGTGGTTTGGAGGTGATTTGTGAGGGTGCGCCCCCTTATACCTTCAAGACGAGCTATATCTTGGAGTATTTTGAGGGGAAGTGATGTGTCATATATTTACGTGTATATAGCCCCTTGTTCACGAGCTTTACATTGCGTTTCTCGTGCTTTTATACGCGTTTCAGCTCCTATTTCTCTCCGTTTTGGCACTGCTGCGTTTTTGTGTCCATTTTGCAGGTACAAGCGCATATTTGGAGTTTAGGATGCTTGTCGAGAGGTTTCATGAAGTTTCGTAAAGTTTCGTGAAGTTTCGAGTTGATTCGAGTTGGTTTCGTCGCGGTTCGCTTGCGTACGAGCCTCGTTTCAACAAATGAAGGTGTCCTGGGACCTTGGGACGGGATTTGAAGCTCACATTATCATCCTAAGACTCGTCCCTAGTCATGAGCCTCATCCCTTAGTCTTGGGACAACAAGAAGAAGCAAAAACAAGAAAATAAACTAAGTACAAAAAGAGCCAAAATGAGCACCAAGCCTGAACTCTACGGGACACTATTGTCCCGGTCGGGATGACCCTGGCCCGGTCGGGCGGACCATGGGCCCGGGCGGGCGGACTGTGAGACTCTTCGTTGGCTTTAAATACTTGATCAGTTTGGAGGAGCAAATCATCTCTTTTTCGTCTGAAATTTTTAGAGCACTTCATAGACACTTAGAACTACTTTCCATCAAAAATTTAGGTCTTGAATAATTTTCCTTCTTGTATTTCAATTCCGCCTCGTAATCGCTAGTTTGATCATCTATTTCGGTTTTGTTGCTTGAATTCATCCTTTTGCTATTGGATTTTCTGATTGGTATTGCTAATTCCTACTCTCCTTTGTTGTTCATTTCATTATATATTCTTCTTAATCATGTTTTCATTATTCTCCCTTGCTTTGATAAATCGTTATTATCATGTGTGAGTAGTTTATTCATCTAGGGAGAAGGGTGAAGTATGGGTTTTGGTTTTGGTTGTATTTGGTGATCATTAGAGTTAGGTTTTTGCTCTTGCTTTGATTGTCTTTGCTTGAATGTGTTTGTTGAATCCTTGATCACGTTTTAGCAAACTTTTAGCACCCCCGAACTTAAGATCTAGAGACTAGTTCGAGGAGAGGCGCGAGACAATCACTAGGACCCTCAATTGTAAGTAGCGAGAGCCCGCTTTTGAGACCTAAAGGTAGCTTAAGACCGAGAGGACGAGCTAAATCCTTAGCAAGTGCGATTACCTACTCAACCCGATCACCATCCTTGGCCTAGACCTTCCCCGTGCCTAACCCGACTTCCTAGACTTCTTCCCTTATCGTTAAACCCTTTATCCTTTTTCTCTAGCTCTAGTAACCAACCAATCACTTGAACCGAGATTAGAATCACCCAAAATAACCAACATAAGCGACCTTGTCCCTGTGGATTCGACCCGACTTACCCTTGCTACCCGTTAGAGTTTTTTCGGTTTATTTTTGATTAGGTGACGCGACTAAGCCTATCAAATTTTGGCGCCGTTGCCGGGGAGACGGCTTTTGTTTTTGTTGTTATTTGGTTCTTTTCTCATTGTTACTCTTTTGTCTCAAGGAACCTCAATTCCTTGAGGCCGTTACTTATCGTTGCCTCTAGTGTTTTTGTATGCCCAGGCAAACGCGTACGTCTCAAAAAGGTTTGGCAATTCAGTTTGACCCGGAACCGGAGCGTACATTTTTAAGGCGCAAGAACTTGCTAAAGGACTTGGAAGCTATTTCACCTTCCACTCCATCCTCTACGGAAGCTCAAGTAGAACCCGAGCCAAAGAAAATGGTGAAGCTTTCCGATCACTCTAGGCCTACCGCGGCTCAGGTTCCGAGGGGCAATGCCATGCCAACCATAGCGGCTAACAACTTTGAGGTCAAGCCGGCCTTTATCAACTTGATCGAGCGAAGTCAGTTTGGAGGAAGTCCTGGGGAGGATCCTAACCTCCACATCCAAAATTACTGCGATTATTGCTCGACCATAAAGCAAACGGGAGTGACGCAAGATCAAATCCGGGAGATGCTCTTCCCGTTTTCCCTCCGAGATAAGGCAAAGTTGTGGTTGAATTCTTTAAATCGTGTTGCGCTTGCTATTGTGGATTGGAACTCCCTCGTCTTGGCATTCTATCAAAAGTACTTCCCTCCGGAAAAGACCGCCATGCTACGAAGTCAAATCACGAGCTTCCGACAACGAGGGGATGAGTCCTTATTTGATGCATGGGAGGGCTACAAAGACCTTCAACGTCAATGCCCTCATCATGGCATGGATAAGTGGTTCATTGTCATGCAATTCTACAACGGTCTTTACAATGAATCGCGCCAAGTCCTTGACTCTGCCGCTAATGGGAGATTCGATAATATTGATGTGGAGGAGGTTATTGACACGATAGAAGCTATGGCCATCCATAACGCGCAATATGGGAGCTCTAGGAATGTGCCTAGGATCGGGAGTAAGAACGACAGTGACGCGGTGGCCATGCTTTCGGCCAAGATAGATGTTATGACCGCAATGATGATGACTCAAATGCAAGCGGGTAGTAGTTCCTCCAACGCTAGCGGTCAATCGGTAGCGGCTATGCATACTTCTAGTGATCCGACTTGTGGCTCATGTGGAGCATCCGGACACTCATCAATGGAATGCCGAGGTATGAACACACAATCTCATCATGTGCATGCTTTACATACTCAAAACAGCCCGTACTCTAACTATTACAATGAAGGGTACAAGAATCATCCAAATTTGAGCTACAAAAGCCAAAACGTTTTGAATCCTTCACCCCAACAACACCAAAACAGCCCTTACAACAACACTCCACAAAATTTCAGCCCACAATACAACAACCAAAGACCTTACAACCCCCCGGGCTTCAATCGCCCTAATTTTCTACCACCAATTGCTCCACCACCCGTGCAAGACGCTCCGGTCCCCGACCCGATGAGCGAAATGAGGTCAATGATGATGCAAATGGCTAAGACGCAAGAAACCATGATGGCTCAAATGCAAAAGAGCGATCAAGCGAAAGACGTCGCCATCAAAATGCTTGAAATGCAAATGGCGCAACTTGCTTCTTCTAGCTCTCAAAGGAAGCCGGGTAACCTTCCATCGCAAGGCACTCAACCGCAACAACATGAATCGATAAATGCAATTTCCTTGCGAAGCGGTACTAGCTACGATGGTCCTCCAATGCCTACGGTGGTAAGTGAGGTAGACCCTCCTCTTTCTCCTAATGATATGCGTGCTTCTAGTGATGGTTTTGCAGGAGCAGGTAAAAAGAGCGATGGAGCGAGCACGACCGGAGCAGGGGAAGGAGGGAAGGCCGTGGGCCTTGGTGACGATGGAGGAGCAGCCGTGGGCCTTGGTGACGATGGAGGAGCAGCCGTGGGCAGTAGTGGTGGTGGACGTGCCGTGAAGAGCCAGGAGAAGGAGAAAGACAAGCCGGTCGAGCCGCCCATTCAAATCAAACTACCATTCCCGAGTCGAGTGGTAAAATCTAAGCTTGACTCACAATTCGGTAAGTTCATGGAGGTCGTCAAGGACCTAAAGGTAACTGTACCCTTTACCGAACTCGTTACTCAAGTTCCCGCATATGCTAAATTCCTCAAAGACATACTCACCCGTAAACGATCTTTCAATGAGGTCGAGACTGTTGCTTTTACTGCTGAATGCAGCGCACTTTTACAAAACCAGTCTCCTCCTAAATTGAAAGATCCGGGTAGCTTCTCGATCCCTTGCACTATTGGTACCACTTTTATTGATAAAGCTTTGTGTGATTTAGGTGCAAGCGTGAGTGTCATGCCGTACTCGGTATGCGAGAAGCTCAACATGGGTGAGTTGAAAGTAACTATTATCACGCTCCAGATGGCGGATCGTTCTGTCAAACGCCCCCTAGGTGTTTTGGAGGACGTTCCCGTCAAAGTGGGTAAGTTTTTCATCCCCGTTGACTTTATCGTTCTTGACATGGCCGAGGACTCCCAGATTCCTATTATATTGGGTCGGCCTTTCTTGCACACTGCTGGTGCTATAATTGACGTCAAGAACGGTAAGTTGACGTTGGATATAGGAGGTGATAAAGTTACTTTCAACCTTTCTAACGCTTTGAAGCGTCCCATGTTAGAGGAGCATGTATTTGGTTTAGATGTTGTCGATGATTGTATTGACGAGTACTTACCGCAAGTCCTCGAGAGGGATCCTCTTGAGGCCGTGCTTTGTTGTCATGATATTTATGCAGGCGAGTTAGGGAGGACGGAAGCGGGTAGAGCTGTAATCAAAGACGACAAGCATGCGGTTGCGAGTGTTGATTTGAGCCGAGAAGATGGAGGTGGAGGCCTTGATGTTGCTAGCCGAGTTGGTGATGTAGATGATGATGACGGATATGATGATGATGCGGACGATGGTAGTGGGGTCGTCTACGACGAGACCCACGGTTGGTGGTACTTCCCGTACCGTGCTGCGCCCCCCGTTTAAAGCTGGTTTGGGGGGTCGATTTCATTTGTAAATAAATTGTATGTACTTTATTTCTTTTGGACTTCTTTTTGTGTGTTTTTCTCCCTTATTTTAAGGTCCCTGGTTGATGTGCTTTAGGACACATTGGGGACAATGTGTTGTCTGGTTTGGGGGGAGGAACGCTTTGCTTTACGCTTTGCTTTTCATTTTGCATTTTCTTTTTCGTTTTTCGCTTTTTCAAAAAAAAAAATCAAAAAAAAATCAAAAAATTTCAGAAAATTCCAAAAAAATCAGAAAATTCTCAAAAATACCAAAAATACGTATCCCGAATCGTTGTTTTGAGCTGTTTTTACCTTTTTCTTTCCCGGCATCCCTTCCCTTGTTTGCTTTGAGCTTTGGCATGTTTTATATTGTTGGTTTAGCGCTTTCGGGGATGTTTAGACGCGTTGCAGATGATGGCGTGCTTGACTTGTTTGGCTTTATCATTCACGGACTATAGCTACTTATATTGTGAGGTTTTTAGCCTCCTGCGGCCGGTTCATCTATCCCGGTCCCCGTGCTTATTGAGAGTAGTTCTCCTCGTGGGGTGCGTAATATCAACGCGCATAAGTGTGGCCCCTATCCCGTGTTTCCCACGATTTTGTCACTTATTTTGCATATGAGGCTTTAGTTGATTTCTTTTATTCACCATGTTCATACATTGCTTTTTGTTGGAGTAAGTGTCCTCCACAATAGTGCGATTACATAATAAATCTCAATTAAGGAATACATGGGGATAATCCTGTATTATTGTCAATTGATTAACGTAAATCAATAACGGTTGGCTGACTAGAGTTTGACGTTATTGTCGTGAGAACGGCGGTAATCAATTGATCCCTTTAAGTCACACCTATAGGAACATACTCCAAATATTTAAGCTAATTAATTGTATGAGATACGATTAGATTAGTAACTTGATAAATTGACTAACGGTTAGTCAGTGAATTAATTTAGAGAGAAATCGAGTTGTGAACTCGGATGATTGAATTTTATATCGATAAAATTATTGGAGGAGATGAGAATTAGTGATTAAACGTTAATTCACTAATCATATATATTTTACTAATGAGATTAGTAAAAGTACAATTTTAATGTGTATGTAAGTGTACATATATATTAAAGGAGAGTTAAGAGTTTAATTAGATAATTTATACTTTATCATATTGGATGATTAAGTGATAAATTATAAGTATTTGTGGGACAAATATTGAAAACAAAATGGACCCATATAAGGTCCTAATGGACCGTCCAAAATGAAGGTAAGAAGGGATAAGATTCCTTCTTGTCTTTTGTGTTTTGTTTTTCTAGCTTTTTCTTAAGCATGCTTATTAGACACCATCATTACCTTTAAGCATGTGATTTCTCTAAACAAGAAAAAGCACTCCACTCTTGTCTTCTCTCCATGGGGGCCGGCCACTAGTGTGTTTAACACACTAGTGTTGCTTTGTCTTTCTTATATAAATCAAAGGCTATAGAAAAAAAAAAAAGAATGCAAGCATTCTCTACTCTCTAAATCCTCCAACTTCTCTCTAAATACATTAGAAAACTAGTTCTAATAAATAACATATTACTAAGTGTTAGTAATAATGATATATTCACATATTATCAAGTGTTTACTAAGTGATTTCTAGATCAAAATCCTTAGTAATTTTGGTGTAGTTCTTGGGTGCAACTAAGAGGAGGTTTCCTATTTTGGAAACTCGGGTTTGGAGGATCATCCATATTGATGCTCAAGAAACAAAACTAGAAAGGAGTTCTAGTTTTGTGCCCATTTTATTCCTTGTAAGAAGGTATAAATTTCTATAAACTTGTAACAAAGTCTATTTGTAACTACATAGATCTTGCTCATCAAATTAGAGTAATTTGATTTACACTAATATTGGATTAGTGAATGGGATCCGATCCCTACACTTTTATCCTCTCATATGTGATCCTTTTACCCTTACCCACATGAGTTTGCTAGCTACTTTGCCATATAGCCTACCCTATCCTAGCTAGTTATCGCTTTTGCTTACTCTTGTGCTCGTTCGTTGGGTTTCGATCATGCTACGACTTGCTGATGTCGTGTGCTTGGAGAGTGATGGTGAATATGAGTCGGGATTGCTGTTTCCCCGACCTTTTATGAGGATTTCCGCAACCATATGAGTGTGCTCTTTTGCTCAAGAAATAAAAGAAAGAAAAATCAGAAAAAAATAAACACAACACAAAACTACAAGAAAAAGAAAGAAAATGTGTGCACAAAAATATGAAAAAGTTGTTGTTGTTGATGAGTGAGCACTTGAAATTTGTTGCTATGTTGCGTTGATGTGTAAGGAGACCGATATGCTGCTTTCGGTCCGTTTTTCATGGGAGTTGGGTTCCGTTTTGGTTGGACGAGCACTTGAGTAGTACGAGTGGTTTATAGTGGCTTAGCTCCACGATTCCATAACTATTTGATCCACCTTATCACCCTTTACCTCTCTTTGGCCTTTACACCCTCATATCCTATGTAAGCCCTCATGTTTGCTTCGTTTTTTGTGACATTATTGTGTACGGGAATGCGAGATTTGGTCCACATTCGATTGCGGGCGTGCTTCCACTAGTCGAGTAGGTGAGTGTCATCACATATATCACCTTGATCATCATTTGAGTAGAGTGGAAACCGCGAGAGGTCCGTGATTTGATTGCTAGAGAGCCATAGTCTAAGCCATGCTATTCATTCTGCGCCGTCTTGTAATTCTCATCCGTTAGCTTGCTATTTCCATGCGTCCCATGTTGCTTCGGGATTGATTGTCATTTGCTCGAGCCGCTTACGGTTAGGTGATTGTTCGGGGATGTTTTCTTATGCTCGCCTTGTCCTCTATTTTCTGTCATGCTTTGTTGCTTGAGGACAAGCAACGGTTCGGTTTGGGGGAGTTTGATGTGTCATATATTTACGTGTATATAGCCCCTTGTTCACGAGCTTTACATTGCGTTTCTCGTGCTTTTATACGCGTTTCAGCTCCTATTTCTCTCCGTTTTTGCACTGCTGCGTTTTTGTGTCCATTTTGCAGGTACAAGCGCATATTTGGAGTTTAGGATGCTTGTCGAGAGGTTTCATGAAGTTTCGTAAAGTTTCGTGAAGTTTCGAGTTGATTCGAGTTGGTTTCGTCGCGGTTCGCTTGCGTACGAGCCTCGTTTCAACAAATGAAGGTGTCCCGGGACCTTGGGACGGGATTTGAAGCTCACATTATCATCCTAAGACTCGTCCCTAGTCATGAGCCTCATCCCTTAGTCTTGGGACAACAAGAAGAAGCAAAAACAAGAAAATAAACTAAGTACAAAAAGAGCCAAAATGAGCACCAAGCCTGAACTCTACGGGACACTATTGTCCCGGTCGGGATGACCCTGGCCCGGTCGGGCGGACCATGGGCCCGGGCGGGCGGACTGTGAGACTCTTCGTTGGCTTTAAATACTTGATCAGTTTGGAGGAGCAAATCATCTCTTTTTCGTCTGAAATTTTTAGAGCACTTCATAGACACTTAGAACTACTTTCCATCAAAAATTTAGGTCTTGAATAATTTTCCTTCTTGTATTTCAATTCCCGTCTCGGTAATCGCTAGTTTGATCATCTATTTCGGTTTTGTTGCTTGAATTCATCCTTTTGCTATTGGATTTTCTGATTGGTATTGCTAATTCCTACTCTCCTTTGTTGTTCATTTCATTATATATTCTTCTTAATCATGTTTTCATTATTCTCCCTTGCTTTGATCGTCGTTATTATCATGTGTGAGTAGTTTATTCATCTAGGGAGAAGGGTGAAGTATGGGTTTTGGTTTTGGTTGTATTTGGTGATCATTAGAGTTAGGTTTTTGCTCTTGCTTTGATTGTCTTTGCTTGAATGTGTTTGTTGAATCCTTGATCACGTTTTAGCAAACTTTTAGCACCCCCGAACTTAAGATCGAGAGACTAGTTCGAGGAGAGGCGCGAGACAATCACTTGGACCCTCAATTGTAAGTAGCGAGAGCCCGCTTTTGAGACCTAAAGGTAGCTTAAGACCGAGAGGACGAGCTAAATCCTTAGCAAGTGCGATTACCTACTCAACCCGATCACCATCCTTGGCCTAGACCTTCCCCGTGCCTAACCCGACTTCCTAGACTTCTTCCCTTATCGTTAAACCCTTTATCCTTTTTCTCTAGCTCTAGTAACCAACCAATCACTTGAACCGAGATTAGAATCACCCAAAATAACCAACATAAGCGACCTTCTCCCTGTGGATTCGACCCGACTTACCCTTGCTACCCGTTAGAGTTTTTTCGGTTTATTTTTGATTAGGTGACGCGACTAAGCCTATCAGGAAGACCGAGTATGGCCCCTCGGAGTGGAGCGACGAGCAGAATGCTCGTATGTGGTTGTGGTGGTTTCTGAGCGCCGTGTACTTCGGCGATAAGGGTGAACGGGCGTCGACGTCGGTCTTTATGCATCTCCTGGACTGGAATGCAATTGGGACGTTTGACTGGGTGACGCCGTCTCTGGGTTTGTGCATTCGTTTCTGCATGGATGCCGTGAGGCCGCGGGTCATGGATCGAGGGTCGAGACTGTCCTTGGTCGCGCCTGGCTTCTTGATGGAGGTAAGTGTTGGTTTTGTTGTTCATTTTTGTTGTCTTTGTCTTTATGACGTGTTTTTGTTTCTTGTGTGCGCAGTCGTGGATTCTTAGCCACTTCCCTTTTCTGCTTCCCCCACATGCTGTGAGGATCGTGAGGGAGTACCCAGACGCATATGGGGTAATGCGATGTAATCGTCTTTGCGCTTAATCGGGTCGTATGACGAGGTTCGGATTATGCGAACCTGGAAGCGGTTTGATGAGGTTTGTGCTTGAACCATTTTAAATAAAGTGTACTTAAAATGATTGTATTGGTATTTATGAGTGTTTGTCTTGTCTTTGTTTGTAGTTCGTGCCGTTTCCGTGGGGCCAGTACAGGGATATTCCTGAGGGCATTGGAGCTAGGTTTGCGGTCACGAGAGACCAGTAACTTGTACTGGCGACGCCGTATGGGCGGTTTGGTACCTTGGAGAGCGTTTGGTCTTTCAGTAGGGTGGCGGCTCAGATGGTGCTGAGATCCGCCGAGGGTCCCGTTTGAGCGAGGGTTTCTTTCGGGATCGGGTGGCGTTATGCGGGGAAGGAGAGTCGGTGAGTCTTCTCTCGTCTGAGGAAGACTATGGCCAGTTTGCGGAGTCTCGGCTTGCTTGTGGGCCGATTGAGGTATGCTTGCTTCTTTTGAGGTGCGTAAGGTAATTTTGCGAAAAATTTCCCTGACGTGTATGTGCATTCTGAAATTGTTTTGTAGGAATTTGATCCTGAGATGGCGAGCGACTGGTGACTTCCCTACGATCGCTGAGTACGATTTAGCCGGGTGTCGCGTCGATTTTTACTTTGCCATCGTACTTGCCGGTGACCACTGACGCGGGCATGGACAGCTGGACGGGCAGGGTGAAGAAGGCATGTACTTGTCTTGTATATGTGAGTGAGCCCCCAGTTTGATCGAGGTATGAAGTATAGCGATGATCAAACTAGTGAGATGCATGTTTTTGTGTTACTCCCTCGAGTTTGGCTTAATTTGAATGAAATTAAGGCAAAGTGGGGATGAGCGTTGTTAATTTGAAATTTCCCCCCTAAGTTTGACTTGATTTGAGTGAAATTAAGGCAAAATGGAGAGAAATGTGAAGTGTTTTTGTGTTGTGTATCACAGGTGGCTAAGGAGGCTCATAAGAAGCTATGGCGGATAGCCAACAGGTGGAGGATGGCTTGGGCTGAGCAGGCTGCTCAGTTGTGTCAGAGCCGGGCTGAGACGGCTCAGATTCGGCGTGAGTTTGACGAGTATCGGCGCCGTCACCCCGAGTGAATTTGTGTAACAAAGATTGTATGAACCTTTATGTACATGCCGTTGTAGCTTGATCTGTGAACTTGGTTGTTGTTGCTTGAACGTTGTAGCTTGAATTTGATTGTCGTCGATAAACCTGTTTGGTAGGCTTGTTTTGAAAAAGTGATATGATTCCCGAGTGGGATGCATTGATGTTTATTTTAGATTGTAAAAAAGTGTTTTGCGAAAAGTTCATTTTGAATGCGAAATGAGCTTGCATGAATGTCGAAAATGTTTGTGTTTTGACTCGTGGTAAGAACCGTTGTTGCCAAAGCGAAATGTACTGCCGGTGCATGGGAACAACAAAAGAATGTCGTAGCCCAATGTAGGTCGTAGTGTTTTAGGAAAAACGAAATTAGGAAAGTTGTGAGAGAACCCGCCCCTTGAACCGCATAGCCTTATGCGGTTCAAGCTTCAAACCGCATAAGCTTATGCGGTTTGGTGGGCAAACCGCATAGGGCTATGCGGTTTGACGGCTTGGCTTTTAATGCTGAGTTTCCATATTCCGTAAGGTGTTTCGTATATAAGGAGGGGGGGTGCGTGCTATAATCCTCATTCACAATTACTTCTCTTCTTCTCTCTTAATACAAGCTTTTGCTCTCATAAACATATTAGGTATATTTATAAAAGTTTTGTATCCAAGAAAATGGAGGAGCATTTTGACGCTCTTTTGAAGAAGTGGACTTCCTCCTTAAGTTCGGCAATGAAGAAGGCGGTGTATGATGATGGCGCGGGTGTTTTTATTGGCTTTCGCCAAATGAAAGTCGATCTTGACTTCCTTGATTCGTGCTTAGATTATTGGGATCCTAGCTTGCATGTTTTTAGGTTTCCCGGGGGAGAGGTGTGCCCTTTGATGGAGGAGTTCTCGGCCATTGCCGGATGGTCGAAACGGACTACTCCTGTGGTCGTAAGGAGTGAGCTTTGTTACAACGGGATGTTGCGAAACTTCCTTGGGATGACAAACGCTCATGCTGCAGGTTTGTTTGAGGGAGGCAAGGTAAACATGCTTCTCTTGTGTCAACGATATATGAATAAGGCTGATACTAGTATTTCGGACCGTTCTAGGCGGAGGGCCCTTGCTTTTTGTTTGGTTCATCGTTATGCTTTTGCGGGGTCCCTGCCAGATGGAGTGTTCGGGAACGCGAGGTATGCTCGTGTTGTCGAAGAGATGGAGAGGCGACATGATCCTTCTGCGTTGATCCTGGCGGAGACCATACTGGCCTTAGACGACCGTTATGCTAATCGTCTGAGCTCGTACAGGGGTTGCGCTAGGATTCTCAACGTTTGGCTCATGGAGAGGTTAAGTGTGTATAGAGCTCTTCCCCTTGGAAGTGTCTTCAAGGCGGCGGGGACGACGTCGCGGAAGATGGAGTGGGCTGATCCTCGGGAGCGTTCGCTAAACTACTACCGGTAGTTTGTGAAGGAGAGCACCATTCGTTGGTACGTGTCTTGGTGGGGTATTGCGGCGGTTACGGCGCCGTATATTGCGAATGCGTCTCGTGGGTTGATGTTGTGCGGGTTTGAACGAGGAGTGTGGATTCATCCTCTTCGCTTGAAGAGGCAAATCGGGCTTGCTCAAACCATACCCGAGCAGGATACTCAGGTTGGAGGGGTTGTTGTCCTAAACAACCAAACGATTGATGCTTGGATCCGAGGATGGTCGGACCGTGTTACTTGGGTCGTCTTGAGCATATAGAGTCTAGCCGCAGTTACGGACTTCTATACACGGTGGTACCGTTCCAATGATCCTAAGGAACGTGAGAATCAAAGGAGGAGGGAAAAGAATGGGCCAAGGCCCTCCTTGGCGTATGAGGCGGTGCGCGAAAGGAGGGACTATGGTGATCTTTGTACTGTTGGTGCAGGTGTTTCTACTTCGAGACCGGCGCGGGAAAGGCTTGGACCGAAGGTGACCGTTAAAGATCGTCTAGGGTCAAGGATCGAGGAGCCCCCAGTTGAGCAGGATGAGGATCCGATCGAGCCCCCAGGTTTTGAGAGATCTACTCCCGTCCTTAGGTCGAAAGTTGTGGCGGATCGGCCTCTTGAAGATGAAGAGGTCAACCCGAAGCGTCAGAAAAAGACTTGAGTAGTTTGCTTTGTTTAATTTAGAAAAATTCCTTTATTTTAATGCATGTTTTAGATTTGAATAAAGGGCTAAGGAGGCTTGTTCCTAGCTCATTTCTAAATTGCGAAAAATTCTAAATAAATTAATAAAATAGAACTAATTTGCTTTGGTCTTGTCTCGTTGCTTTCTTTTGTTTTAAAATGTTCTCGACCTTTTTAAGCTTCGAACATTCGTATTTGTTTTTAAATCCTCGACCTTTTTAAGCTTTGGACTTGGATTGTTGTTTTGTTTTGTGTTGACTGTGCTCTTGACCTTTTTAAGCTTCGAGCGTGTCTTTTTGTGAGTACAATGCCCTTGACCTTTTTAAGCTTTGGGAATGCGTGCTAGGAAGTTTGGTTGTGCTTTTGACAAGCTGCCTACGTATCTGCTTTGAATACAGAATCAAACCGGCGTAGTTCGTGTGATTCGGTTGAGCCTTTTGCAAAGCTGCCTACGTATCCACAGTGCGTGGAATCAAACCGAGCGTAGTTCACTCATGCGAGAGTGAGTTTTGTTTTTGAAATACATTGTAAAAGTGTTTTAGGGGTAGTATTTCTTGAGTTGATCAAGATTTGTTGGTAATCGGAAGTCCTGACCGTCAAGGTCAGTTAGTTTCACGGCTCCTCCGGGAAGGATTTCCTTGACCAAGTACGGTCCGGCCCAATTGGGTTTGAATTTTCCTCTTGGGTCGACTGGTAATGGTGCTCGGACTGATTTGAGTACTAGGTCGCCCACTTTGATGTTTCGTGGCTTGACCCGTTTGTTGTAGGCGCGTTGTAGGCGAGATTGATACATTCGGACTGTACTTAGTGAATGTAACCGTCTTTCGTCTAAGAGGATGAGTTGTTCGTATCGTTCGCGTGCCCATTCGGCCTCAGGAATGTCTGCTTCCATGAGAATTCGAAGGGATTGCATCTCGATTTCTACATTGAACGGCTTCCATCCCGTAGGTTAGGAAATAGGGTGTCATGCCTGTGGGTGTGCGGATGGTTGTGCGGTATCCCCATAATGCAAATGGGATTTTGTTGGGCCAGTCGTGGCAGGTGTCGATCATCTTTTTGAGGATTGATACGACGGTTTTGTTTGCTGCCTCGACCGCGCCGTTAGTTTGTGGTCGGTAGGGTGATGATTTGTGTCGTTGTATCTTGTATTTGAGGAGGAGTGGTTCGACCTCTCCTTGGAAGTGTGTGCCTTGGTCGTTGATGAATTCGTGGGGTATGCCGTAACGACAAATGATGTTGTTTTGTATGAATTTCGCAACTTCTTTCGTGCCTAGCGTACGGTATGATGCGGCTCCGACCCATTTGGTGAAATAGTCGATGGCCACGAGGATGAAGCAGTGTCCTCCTGCTCCCACGGGTTGTACTTTGCCAATGACGTCAATTCCCCATGTGGAGAAAGGCCATGGCGAGGTTAAACTGTATAGTGGTGAAGGAGGTATGTGTTGTACGTTTGCAAAGATTTGACAATTGTGGCAATGTTTGACATATTTTGCGCAGTCGGCTTCCATGGTTGTCCTGTACCATCCTAGCCTTATGATTTGTTTGCACATGGCTCGTGCGTTCATGTGTGGTCCGCACTCGCCATCGTGTACTTGGGACATGATATCGTGTCCCTTTTTGTGATCGACACATAAGAGTAGTGTGCCTTGGGGTGTCTTTTTGAGTAGTTTGCCCATTTCCATCACGAACTGTGATGATAACAGGCGTAGGGCGCGTTTGGCTCGTTTGTCAATGTTTGGTGGGTATTCACCGTTTGTTTTGTAGTTGATGATTGCTTGGTACCAAGGGTCGGTTTGCTCTTCTTCGGTTTCAATGTCACAGATGTAGGCGGGTTCGTTCCGTCGTTCCACGACAATGGGGAGCGTTTCCATCCCTGGTATGTTGATTAGTGACGCGAGTTTGGATAACGCCGGCGAATTGGTTTTCTTCGGCGTGGGAGGTGTATGAATTCTACGTGATAGAATTCGTTTATGAGCTCTTGTATTTTGCTTTGGTATAGTGCCAGGTTTTCATTAAGTATCTTCCATGCTCCTGATACTTGGTTGATTATGAGGAGGAGTCCCCATAGACTCTTATATTGCGGGCGTTGAGTACAAGCGCCGCTGAGACCGTGCAAGCATGCTTCGTATTCCGCGGCGTTGTTTGTAACGTCAAAGTCCAGTTTGATTGATAAAGGTGTGTGTTCGCCATTCGGGGATATGAGAAGTATTCCTACTCCACATCCTCGATAGTTGGAGGAGCCATCGAAGTATAACTCCCATTGTTCTTGGTTGATGTTGTAGATCCCATCGTCTGGAAGGGATGTTGTGTCGATGATTGGTTCTTCGTTGATTGCGTTTTCGGCTAGGAAATCGGAGACTGCTCGTCCCTTGATTGCTTTGAGGGGTACGTACTTAAGATCGAATTCGGCTAGGAGCAATGTCCATCTGGCCATTCGTCCGTTAAGCACAGGCTTCTCGAAGAGGTACTTTACGGGGTCCATTTTGGAATAGACCTTCGTTTGGTGTGCTAGCATATAATGACGGAGTTTCTTGGATGACCACACTAAGGCTAGACAACTCTTCTCAACGGGTGAGTATCGAGTTTCGTAATCGAGAAATTTCTTGCTTATGTAGTAGATTGCGTGTTCTTCACCGTTTATTTCTTGAGCGAGCATGGTGCCCATGGCGGTAGATGTTGTCGTAAGGTATAGGGATAGCGGTAGATCCGCTTGGGGCGGTCGCAGAACAGGTGGGTTAGTTAGTAATTCTTTGACCTTGTCAAATGCTTTTTGACATTTTTCGTCACATTCAACGTGGTCGGTTTTCTTGAGTTTCTTGAAAACTGGTTCACATATCATGGTGAGTTTGCTAATGAAGCGCGAGATGTATTGGATTTGGCCCAAGAAACTTCGAATTTCGTCGAGGTTCTTCGGGGGTCGCATTTCAAGGATTGCTTTGACTTTCGAGGGGTCGACCTCGATGCCTCTTTGGCTTACTACGTGTCCTAGTAGTTTACCGGATTTAACTCCAAAAGTACATTTTTGGGGGTTGAGGCGCATTTTGTATTGTCGTAGGCGAATGAAGAACTTGCGGAGGTTAGTGATGTGACCACTTCTCTCCTTTGACTTTACGATCATATCGTCGACGTAAACTTCGACTTCTTTGTGCATCATGTCGTGTAAAAGGGTTGTAGCGGTGCGTTGGTATGTTGCGCCTGCATTGATTAGGCCAAAGGGCATAAGCGTATGAAGATGTCCCCACGGTGTAATGAAGGCCGTCTTTGCCATGTCTTCGAGTGACATTTTGATTTGGTTATAGCCTGCGTAGCCGTCCATGAAGGATAGGAGGGCGTGGTCGGCGGTGTTGTCGACTAGGACGTCCACATGGGGTAATGGAAAGTCATCTTTAGGACTAGCTTTGTTCAAGTCGCGAAAGTCAACGCATACTCGAATTTTGCCATTCTTTTTCAGGACTGGGACCATGTTTGAGACCCATTCAGGATACTCGATGACTTGGATGAAACCGGCTTGTAGTTGTTTTTCGATTTCTTCCTTGACCATAAGGGACCATTCGGGACGTAGTCTTCTTAGCTTTTTCTTGATGGGTTTGTAACCGGGTTTGATGGGGATGCGGTGCTCGGCGGTGCTTCGTTCGATGCCGGGCATGTCTTTGTATGACCAAGCGAATACGTCCTTGAATTCGCTTAGGAGTTGTGTAAATTGGGTGCGCTCGTGTTCGTCTAGTGAGGCTCCTAGTTGTAGTTCCCTTGGTTCTTCGGGGGTTCCCACGTTTATGGTTATGGTTTCCTCGATGATTGGGTCTTGTGTTTTTGGGTGTACAAGGTTTGCAATGTATTTGTTTAATGATTCACTTGTTTGTTCATTTTCGCATGAGTCAGTGTCTTTTGTATTTTGTGTGTTGTTTGTTGCTTGTTGATTTTTGTTTGTTTGTATTTTGTTATTTTGAGACAAGACGTAAGCAAATTTATTCATTTCATTGTTTTGAAGAGAATTATTCGACGAATCAGAAAATTGCTTGGAGCTAGCCTCCGTAAATAGAAAGTCTAAACTAAAGCTAGAGTCTAAGATAGATGGGTCGACGGATGACCCGACACTAAGAGCATTAGAATCTAAAAGAACTTCTTCTTCTTCTTCTTCATCGTCTTCTGTGCCGCTGGAGCTGCTTGAGCTGCTTGAGTTGCTTGAGTTGCTTGAGTCACTCTCGTCCTTGCCTTTGAGGTTAGTGACATGGTCGAAAAGTGGTCCTTCACCGGTGATAAGCTGGAAGTGGTGACCTTGTGCGTCAGTCTATTTCAGCGTTTTATACCATCCGTTGAGGGTTTTGTCTGTGGCGTCGGCTATGAGTAAGTTTGGATCGAAGTGGCGGTCTCGCATGATCGTGGAGACAATTTCTTCGTTTTCGGTGCTCGGTGAGGCCTTGAGTGTATTAGGCTCGGCCTCACTAGAGAAACAAGCTTCGGGTGAATGGATGATGTCTCGAAGGGAGGTATTCCCGTCGACCATTCCTCCGGGGGTGAAATATGCCTTCAGGTCGAGGATGTAAGGTCGCAGGGTGACCTTGTGGGTTGACTTTCGTCTTTGAATTTCCTTAACCATCTTCTCGTGGTCGCCGTTCTTGGGTTTGTAGCCTAGACCCATGGTGAGCCAAAGACTGTTGTTGTTTTTTGTTCTGAAAGGTTTGTAGGTTTTGATTGGTGTACGTGTGATAGCGCCGACTTCGAAGTCGAAACCACATAAGTCTTCTGCGGGTTCGGCCACAATTTCGGCAGAATTAGGCTCTTTTGGTGTATCGAAAAGGGCTCGGAAGTTTGAGGCATTCAAGGTTATGATCTCCTCGTTGAGAGGGATCTTAACCTTTTGATGTAGAGTAGAAGTTATGGCCTTGGTGGAGTGAATCCACGGCCGTCCCAGGAGTATGTTATAAGAAGGGGTCATGTCGATGACTTGAAACTCGACTTTTCTTTCTATGGGACCACTGCGTACGTGAAGAGAAATGGTTCCTTTCACGTGACGTCGGGTTCCGTCGAAGGCTTTAACTCCGTCCATGCTCGGGGTGAAGTCTTTATCAGATAGGCCGAGGCGATGTGCGGTGGCCAATGGTAGAACATTGACTGCAGATCCGTTATCAACAAGGGACACGGGCAAAGTTTTCTTCATACACTCTACGCTAATGTATAGAGCGAGGTTGTGGTTTGGTCCGAATGCGGGGAGATCATCATTCGAGAAGGTGATAGCCCCTGGTAACCAATCTCTTGTGACATGGCTGACCATTTGATCTGGAGAGATCTCAGCGTCTGCGCATGCAATTTGTAGAGCGCGAATGAATGCATTCCTATGTTCAGCTGAGTCTCGTAAAAGGGCCCAGATGGAAACATCGGCTTTTGTGCGAGCGAGTTGCTTCTGAAGCACCTCACTCGTGTTAGGTGGTGGAATTATTGTAGAGGTGGAGGGTGTACTTGTAGAGGGGTTATCCTCTTGGGCTACGGCCTTGCCTTTCTCGGCCGCAGTTGCTTTTCTGGCATGTTCATCTGTGAAGATGTTCTGATAAGGACGACCAGAGCGTGTGAGGTGTGAAACCTCGTCTTGGCTTTCCTTCTCGGGCTGCTTGCCCTTTTCTTCTTGATCTTTACTTTCGGACTGCTCGCCCTTTTCTTTTTGACCTTTGCTTTCGGACTGCTTGCCCTTCTTTTTCTTTCCCTTCTTGTTGCTTTTGTTTTTATTCGAGGAATGAGTAGTCGAGAGTTGAGCTACCGTTTTGTTAGTGGGTGGCCACTCTTCGTCTTCGTCATCACTGAACCAGACCCCATTGATTTGGTTGTTGGTGGGTGTGACCAAGTAGGAGCAATCCATGACTCGCCGATCCGAGGAAGATCACGGATTGTCATAGATTGTGGGGTTACTTTGGGCTCCGAGGGCAATTTCAATGAGTTCTTCGAAATTCTCGGCGTCGCCGTAATCAAAATGTCTTCGCCACTCGGGTCGTAGGCTACCGAGAAATGTGTACACGAGTTCGTCTTCGTGCGGAGGATTCGGAACCCGAGCAAGTAATCCTCTCCAACGGACGAGATATTGGGTAAAATCTTCTTCGTCCTTTTGGAGTTGGGTGACGAGAGTGTGGAGGGAGACATGCTTGTCGGCCTTGGAGCGTTGTTCCAAACGTGCAACTTCGAATTGATGCAAGGCCTTCAAGTTGTCAATGTTTTTGGTGAGCTGATCAATGCGGTGACGGAGGGTTTTCAGCTTGTTGAGGTTGGCAATCTTTGAGGAGCGTTTGAAGGAAGGGGTGATGATGCCATTCATGGTGAGTAGTCAGCTGAGGCCTGCATTTCACTTTGTATATTAGCGACACGACTCGACCCACTAGACTCACATTCATTTTAGGCATTCATTTTAGCTCATTTCGTTATTTTGAAAGACCTTTTAAGCTTGAAAAAGGAGATTTTCGAAAAGGTTTTGCTAAGGGAAGCTTTTGAGGCGAGGATGCGTGCGCACATCTCGTCTCGATGTTAAAAGATTTTGCTTTGCATCCGTCGAACTGATATCGGTGATTTGCCGAGGTGAGCTCGAGTCGGATGTGTAAAAGAAGAAGGATTCGGCTCGAGCGAGTCGAGTCGAGGATGTTAAAACGGAGTCTAGGCCGTGTGACCTAGAGGATTGAAAGCCACGAGCTCGGGTTTTAGTCCTTGCTCGGGTTTTTGCTTGTTAGTGAAAAAGGAAATTTTGAAAAGGTTTATTTCAAAAATTCGCGAGAGTTTTGTTTGAAAAGTGTTAGTTTGTTAGATGTTAGGTTCGTTTATCTTTGAAAGGTTTAAGCGAGTTTTCGAAGATATGAATGCAAATGCTCGTTTTGAAAAAGACCATGGGGTGCATAGACTCGAACTTGTACGTATGACTCAAAAAGGGGTGAAAAATGAGTCAGTCGGATACACCTCCAACTACCTCGAGTACGCTTTGGCAGATACTTAACCCCTTCATTTCCTTACGCCGGGGCGATAGGTTTTCTGAAGGGAGCACTAGGGCGGTCGAGATAGCCGTTTACGGCAAGCCGTGGAGGGGCGAGAGGAAAGCTAGTCCGGCATGTGCTTTATCGAGTGGACAAGCCTGCATGTGAGAACCACCTCTCGAGGGTGCAAAGGGTGCCTAGATTCCAAAAGGAATGGACTCTAAACGAGTGTGCATAGCTCAAATATGTTTACAAGGATTGTTCAAGGCTTTCAAGTTTCACCTCTTTATTTTTAAAAAAGAAAAAGCTAGTTTTAATTTTAAAAAAAAGATCTCCCCAGCGGAGTCGCCAAACTGTGGAACCCGGGATCGGACCCAACTCGGCGTCTTGCTTAAGGGCGGATTTTAAAGTTAAAAAAGATTAAGTTGGAAAAACCTTTAAGAACTGTTATGGAGTCGCCACCTATTTATCGCGGAAAATAGGAACCTGCTACCATGTTCTAAGTTAAAAACATGTCCTAGATTTTGGAGCACGCCGACACCCCTAGATCTAAGGCTTGTGAAACCAGTTGGATTAAGTGAGGGTACTTTAGAAAAAGAGTTAATTCAATTAATGATTTATGAAAACCTTTTAGAAAAGCCTATGTAAAAATAGCCTCTACTGACCTAGAACAATCCATGTAAGATGATAATTGAGCTAATGTTATCGCTACGTACAAGTGCGATAAGATGTAAAAGAATGCAGATGCAGATGCAAAAAGATTGATTAAAACCCTCAGTTTAGCATGTTTAACTTGTTAACGAATACGGTTCAGTTAAAGGTCGAATTCATTGTTTAAGTTGATTTTAATGCAAAATAAGAAGGTGCAAGATGCATGCAAATAAAATAAAGTTCAATTGTCCATTGGTTTATTTTATAAGGGTCGGTTGCTTATGCGACATTGGCGTGTCATCGGATATAGAGTGTACCCGAAGTAAATAGAACACTTGGAGTGCAAGCGCGCTGGGTGCCAAAGCCGGGCGCTAAATTGTAGACCCCTTTGTTAGTCCATAGAAAATAAGAAAAAGCTATGGTCCAAGGGGATCGGCACTACCTTGTCCTGACGCTTCAGATCTGGGCAGAGCTTCGTTTCTTGAACTTAAAAGGAGGATGAATTCAACACGGGATGGTGTGTTGAACTCAAGGATTTAAGTGCTTGAGGCTTTTGTGGATGCAAAAGTGTAAGATGAGAGAATTTGTGGTGTAAAGGATGTATTCTGGTTGTGAATTCTGATCTGAAAGTGTGAGAAGATGTGAAAGATGTAAATTGTGTGTGTAAAAGATGTGAAAGATGTGAATTGTGTGTCGAAAAGATTATCTTCGAGGTTGGGTATAGGGCTGTATATATACTAAAAACCTCGGAGAAATTAGGAAATCGGGGATAAAAACAAGCCTAGGAACCGCATAGCCTTATGCGGTTGCCTGGACAAACCGCATAGGCTTATGCGGTTGCCCCACCAAACCGCATAAGCTTATGCGGTTCGAAGGTTGGGTTTTTTGTGTAGTTTCCTAGTTTCGGTTGAATTATACTCCCTCCATTCATATCCAAATCGACATTATCATATTTGCACAAGTTTTAAGAGAAAAATAAAATATTAATAAAAGGACAACTTTACAAGGGTATTAATGGACCAAAAGGTAATTAATGGACCAAAATATTAATAAAATATTAATGGACCAAGTTTTGAGGGTGTTTTGATGTGGGCCAACTTGCCAAAAATAGAAAGTGGTAGTTTGGTTTTGAATGGACCAAAATGGTATAATGTCGATTTGGATATGAATGGAGGGAGTATCTTGGAAAGATTTTGTGATAATCTCGAACGTGTAGTTCAAGAAAACCTCTAGGATATTTCTGAGATATTTTGTGATGCTTAGGGCTTTGGAGTGTGGGCCAAAGGCTGGGTTTGGGCTCGGTTTCGGGCCCGAGACCCGGAAAAATGAAGAGGGTGTATTTGCATAGTTTTTGTGAAATAAGGTAAGACGTGAAGCCGTATTTTGTGTAAGAGGGGGCTAAATAGCGGTTTTAGCTACCGGGCCTAAATTTAGGAATTTAGGAATGCTGAATTAGACCTTGTTAATGTAAAAGGACTAATTGTAGTGCAGATGCGAAGCTCATGCCAAATGAAGCAGGACAAGGACCTAGCTATACTCCAAATGGACAAAATGAACGTTTATTTAAGTGTGATGTGAAGCGACCTAAACATTTTAACATTTAAAACGACTCAAAATGAATTCGACATTAGTTAGAACCGTATGAGTCAACGTTAAACATGCGTAATAAAAGTCCGTGATACATCACAGGGTTTTGTTTGGGAGGGTACGGATATGGGTATCCACAGAACCAGTCGAGAAAAGCTGCCTCTCACTGGTCTGGGCAACCAAAAAGCTCAGACACTACCTACTCACTAGCACGACAAGAGTCTACTCCCTAATGGACCCCCTCAAATACCTATTTGAAAAACCAGTCCTGAACGGACGTATGGCCAGGTGGACTCTGCTTCTCGCCGAGTACGAACTCACGTACCTCCCTCTGAAAGTAATCAAAGGAAGAGCGGTTTCGGACTTCCTCACAGAAAACGCAATCATCGAACAACCCATGATCGATACAATGTCATTTCCGGACGATGGGATCTTCGCCATAGAAAGGGAGTACTGGCAATTATACTTCGACGGAGCGTCAAACTACCGCGGCTATGGAGTCGGAATACTCCTAATATCCCCAAACGGCGATCATACTCCACTCTCAATCAAGCTCGACTTCAGTGTCACGAACAACGCCGCGGAGTACGAGGCCTGCATTTATATTCGCAGCACCATCACTCTCAAGATAAAGAACCTACGGTACATGGAGATTCATTCCTCATCATAAATCAAGTGACAGGGCATGGAAGATCATGAGCGAAACCCTCACCAAATACCAAGCAAAAGTACAAAAACTCCTAGCCAACTTCGACCGCATTGAAGTTCTATCACCTCCCAAGGGAAGAAAACCGCTTGCCGACGCGACCGCCAAAACTCTCATCCCTCCCGAACATGCCACCGCATACGAAGTTACTACCCATCATCGTCGAAAGACGTGGCGAACCAAAGATACATCCATACCATTGACCTGGACGGCCGAAGCGCATGCAGAGCCGTGGTATCAAGCCATAATCAACTACAAGACAGACGACACTTACCCACCCGACAATCGATAAACGCGACAGAGGGCTATCGTGGTCCTAGCTTCCCAATTTGTCTTTGGAGATGGGACAATTACTCAAGAAGACACCACAAGGGACACCGCTCATATGTGTCGACTACAAGAAGCGGGCAGAAATCATCACGCGAGTCCACGATGGCGAATCACGGACCCCACATGAACGCTCGAGCACTCTGCAAACAGATTCTACGGCTAGGATGGTATTGGACGACCATGGAAGCAGACTGTATCCAATACGTCAAGCACTGCCACAACTGCCAAATTTTCAGCAACGTCCAACATGTACCACCTTCACCACTATACAGCCTAACCTCACCCTGGCCCTTTTCAACCTGGGGCATCGACGTGATAGGAAAAGTCCACCCCATCGGAGCAGGAGGTCACTGCTTCGTGCTGGTGGCCATCGACTACTTCACTAAATGGGTAGAAGCAGCCTCTTTTCGGACCCTCGGCTCCAAAGAAGTCGCCAAGTTCATACAGACAAACATCATATGCCGATATGGCATACTGACGCGCCTTTTACGTCGCTAATAAAAGGGGTCAAATTAACAATTTATAAACCTATTCGATTCACACAAAACAACGTAATAAAGTGGTAAGAATAGGGTCGAACCCAAGGGAAGGACTAAACAAGGCTAATGTCACGAAACAAAATAAAGTAAACAAAGGGGGATTTTATAAGGTTGATTTAGTCGAAAACTAAAATGCAAGTAATAAAAATGAGATTAACAAGATGAGAAGGGCACTTTCGGTGTAATCACACAAGGTTTCAACGCACACCAAATGATCAAGTGAGTATTAAATATGTAACTACTACTCATTCGAGCAATTCCTCAAACACTTACAATGCATGAACATACCCAAGTATGAATCGGCAAACCAAGGTACAAATTGCATTAAAAACACGATGAAACCGCATACAAATGCATTCATGCAACTCATGCAAGAGTAAACATAAGAGGAATGTAAGAAAACTTAATGAAAACACATTCAAGAATCGGCATGAAATAGTTTCACATTAAAGATTCAAACTTTACTTCTCAAATCATGATTATAAGAGGATGAATCGACATACCACACATAATACATGATAATAATGCACACAAGAAAGATTAAGAGCATTCAAACAATGAACAACCAAAATCCTCAAGCATATAATTCAAGGAAATGCAACAATAGAATCAACACAAGTCACAAATCCAAGAATTATGTAAAAACAATGCATTAAGAGAAGTAAATACTCAAATGAAATAGTAAAGATGAAATCTTTCTCACATTGATCAAGAGGAGGGTTGAAACCCCAAAGATTACACCAAAAGCAAGGGAATTTAGTTACCCATGATCATACAAACATAACCCAAATTCTTGAGAAAATCCATAAACATTAAATTAAGACTAATTAAAGAGAAAATATTTGAAAACTTAACCTAATCTCACCCTTAATGTCCTCTCTAAAGCTGCCTAAAACAAAAGATATCTAGGGTTTAGGAAGAAAGGAAGTATATATACTCCCACAAAAACTAAGAATTGAAATACAAAATGCGGAAAATAAAGTACGAAGGCAAAGGAGCGGGTCGCTCCCATCAGGGAGCGGGTAGCTCCTTGGGAGCGGGTAGCTCCACTCAGGGAGCGGGTAGCTCCTCTCGAGGCGGAGTGCTCCTCTCGAGGGCCAGTCGCTCCTCTCGAGAAGCAGTGCCCCTCTAAGGGAGCGGAGTGGGTTTAGGGTGACTTGCACTCTTTTACTTGTTTTTGCTCCGATTTTCGTCGCTTGCACTCCGCTCCGTCTCCATGGTCCGTCGTGGGTCTTCAAGTATAGGCGTGGTGGCTAGGATGACATTTCAACTCGTCTTTTGATTCGCGCTTTCGAACCCGTTCCGAAACTTTCACGAGATAAGTTTTACACCGATTCTTCAAGTCTTCGGTTTCCCACACTAAATGCCATATTTTGCAACAAATGACCGATAAGTCGAATTATCCATAATTACCGCCAAGAGTGCCTCAAAACTTGCTTAAACTCCACTAAAAACCGCTTCTTAGGCTCACAAATTCGCCTTACATCAATTCCCCCATGCTTAGCCTTTTGCTCGTCCCGAGCAAAACAAGTAACACGCCTTAACTCAAGGCTCATTCCACTCTCTTCTCTCACACCCCTACCTTCTTATCTCTCCCTCACTATCATGTTCCTATCCTCACTTCTCCCTCCTTAGGTCTCCCTCAAGATCCTCACTAGATGTCCACCGACTCCAATCCCCTCACTCCTAACTCCCTCGACAAAGAAACCTTCCAACAAAAGTCAACTCAACTCCAAGTAGTAGGAGAAATGCCTCACCTTAGCCAAAGCATTCCTCAAGTTCCCCTCCTTATGTCTCCCCATTTGGTGAGTGCCATGAAAAACAATACAACTCTTCTTAGCATCCAAATGGACTCACCAAATGCTCCTACCCTACCTCCCTCCATACTCCACAACTTATACCTCCGCACATGCCATTAAAACAAGCAAATTATACGTTCAAAGCCCATAGTACGGGATATTACTACTAGCCCCATACTTAGGGGGTAAATATGGCCCATTTTTTCATTTTGCGGCTCTTTTGACCTCGATTTTCTTTGCCAAAAAGATGCATACTACGGCATCCTTAAGGCGAGGCCCCCCAAATTTTGCATAGGCCGCCCTTTCGGGTTTTCAACCTATCGGGGTTTCATATTTTTGTATTTTTTTCTTTTTCAATTTTTTTTTTTTTTTAGATGAAATCATAAGTAAAACATCCAAACAAAGGATAAAAAATACGTACATACAAGACAAGCTCACTACATCACTCATAACCCCTCCCCCATGCTTAGCCTTTGCTTTGTCCTCAAAGCACATAATTAATTAAAATCGCAAACAAGCTAGCGGGAAAGGGGAAACAAAACCAAAATACTTAATTCAAGTTTGAACTTACAAAACAATTCAACGCTCTAAGTAATTTGTCATGTTCACTTGCGAAGAACCGTGATGAATGAACATAACAAATTGTAACAAAGATAAAGTTGAACCACAAGTTACCAAAGTAAGAACAATCATACTTGAAACCATCACCATGTTCATCTTTTTCAAAGATATAGCTAATATCAACGTATGATTCTTTGGAACACACCTTTTGTCTAGGCAAGATCGGATAAGGATAAATCAACTCCAAATTTTCAATCTCATCAAGTCTCTCTTTTTCACCGACCCCGCCAAGTGTTATCTTTTGTTGCATTTCATCTTCCTCATCCTCGTCTTCATCAAATATTATGCACTCGACATTAATGTGAAATGGTGAAGAAGTGGGGCTATCACATATTTCCATATCAACAACTTGACATTCTTGAAGGTCAACACTAAACTCATCATTGGCCATTTGCTCATCAAACATCTTAACCAAATCACTACCTTGACTTTCCAACCTTACATTAGACATTATCTCAAATTGTTGGATGGTGATTTTTATGCTCTCTTGTAAGGTAATGACATCGGTGGCAATAGCTCGGACCATGTCCTCCGTGGACACATATGAGTTATCATGGTAAGTGGAAGTTTCAAAGCATTGGGATTGTAGTTGAGTTTCTCGAGGGAGTGAATGATGAATTTCCCATTCCTTAGTGTCATTAGCCAAATACTCAAACAACTCCCAATTGTACTCATAATTGGTCTCATAAAATTGACCTTCGCTCAAAGAGTGTACAAATCCCCAAGTTTCATTGTTCATTCCATCATAAATCACATGACAAATATCCGGAAGATCATATGAATATCGAGAATGAGTTACATAAGCATGAATTCGATTGAAATAACGATAAAACAACTCATTCTCATATTGGGGTAAGTGAAATGGAGTCATTGAGCAAGAAAAAGTTCAATGAAAATCAACTCTAAGTTAAAAGCAAAAATATATACAAACTAAACTAAACTAAACTAAACTAAACTAAACAAAACTAAACTAAACTAAACTACACTACTCTACTCTACTCTACTCTACTCTACTCTACTCTACGCCTAGCCAATTGCCTTCCCCGGCAACGGCGCCAAAATTTGACGCGCCTTTTACGTCGCTAATAAAAGGGGTCAAATTAACAATTTATAAACCTATTCGATTCACACAAAACAACGTAATAAAGTGGTAAGAATAGGGTCGAACCCAAGGGAAGGACTAAACAAGGCTAATGTCACGAAACAAAATAAAGTAAACAAAGGGGGATTTTATAAGGTTGATTTAGTCGAAAACTAAAATGCAAGTAATAAAAATGAGATTAACAAGATGAGAAGGGCACTTTCGGTGTAATCACACAAGGTTTCAACGCACACCAAATGATCAAGTGAGTATTAAATATGTAACTACTACTCATTCGAGCAATTCCTCAAACACTTACAATGCATGAACATACCCAAGTATGAATCGGCAAACCAAGGTACAAATTGCATTAAAAACACGATGAAACCGCATACAAATGCATTCATGCAACTCATGCAAGAGTAAACATAAGAGGAATGTAAGAAAACTTAATGAAAACACATTCAAGAATCGGCATGAAATAGTTTCACATTAAAGATTCAAACTTTACTTCTCAAATCATGATTATAAGAGGATGAATCGACATACCACACATAATACATGATAATAATGCACACAAGAAAGATTAAGAGCATTCAAACAATGAACAACCAAAATCCTCAAGCATATAATTCAAGGAAATGCAACAATAGAATCAACACAAGTCACAAATCCAAGAATTATGTAAAAACAATGCATTAAGAGAAGTAAATACTCAAATGAAATAGTAAAGATGAAATCTTTCTCACATTGATCAAGAGGAGGGTTGAAACCCCAAAGATTACACCAAAAGCAAGGGAATTTAGTTACCCATGATCATACAAACATAACCCAAATTCTTGAGAAAATCCATAAACATTAAATTAAGACTAATTAAAGAGAAAATATTTGAAAACTTAACCTAATCTCACCCTTAATGTCCTCTCTAAAGCTGCCTAAAACAAAAGATATCTAGGGTTTAGGAAGAAAGGAAGTATATATACTCCCACAAAAACTAAGAATTGAAATACAAAATGCGGAAAATAAAGTACGAAGGCAAAGGAGCGGGTCGCTCCCATCAGGGAGCGGGTAGCTCCTTGGGAGCGGGTAGCTCCTCTCAGGGAGCGGGTAGCTCCTCTCAGGGAGCGGGTGCTCCTCTCAGGGAGCGGGTCGCTCCTCTCAGGGAGCAGGTGCCCCTCTAAAGGAGCGGGTCAGTTTTCTGGGCTGACTTGCACTCTTTTACTTGTTTTTGCTCCGATTTTCGTCGCTTGCACTCCGCTCCGTCTCCATGGTCCGTCGTGGGTCTTCAAGTATAGGCGTGGTGGCTAGGATGACATTTCAACTCGTCTTTTGATTCGCGCTTTCGAACCCGTTCCGAAACTTTCACGAGATAAGTTTTACACCGATTCTTCAAGTCTTCGGTTTCCCACACTAAATGCCATATTTTGCAACAAATGACCGATAAGTCGAATTATCCATAATTACCGCCAAGAGTGCCTCAAAACTTGCTTAAACTCCACTAAAAACCGCTTCTTAGGCTCACAAATTCGCCTTACATCACATACCCCATGAGTTTATCAGCGATCAAGGCTCGCACTTTCAGCGCGAGACGGAAGCTATACTCACAAAATACAACATCCAACATCACAAATCCTCGCCCTATCGACCCCAAACCAATGGAGCCGTTGAAGCAGCAAACAAGACGGTCGTCACCATACTCGAGAAAATGATCGACAGTTGCAAAGATTGGCCCAACAAGATACCATATGCACTCTGGGGATACCGTACTACCATCCGAACCCCTACAGGCATGACCCCCTATTTCCTCACCTACGGCATGGAAGCCGTCCAACCAGTGGAAATAGAAATACAATCTCTACGCATACTAATGGAAAGTAGCATCCCTGAGCGAGAATGGGCCCGCGAATCCGCATTTAACAACTCATGCTCCTGGATGAACGCCGATCGCATTCCCCGAGCACCGCATTTAATGTACCAAGCCCGACTACAACGAGCATTCAACAAGCGAGTTAAGCCACGACACATAAAAGTAGGTGATCTCGCATTAAAGTCACCCGAGCACCACTTCCAATCGACCCACGAGGAAAATTCAAGCCTAACTGGCCGACCCTACCTCGTCAAGGAAGTCTTCACAAAGTGAGCAAAGAAACTAACCGACTTGGGCGGTCAAGAGTTTAACCTAGCAACGAACCTCGACCACTCAAGAAGTACTACCCTTAAAAATGCCTTGCAATGTATCTATAAAATGTAAAATTTCTCTAAAGCAATTCATGGACCTAAGCGGGTCCTTAAACATGCTCATGGACCTACAGGTCCTTAAACATGCTCATGGGCCGGCATGCCCCTAAACATGCATCCATCAAACACAATTCATGGGCCTAAGATGCCCCTAAACATGCTCTTTCTTTCCACAAAAATCAAAAGCAATTCATCGACCGACATGTCCTTAAACATGTTCATGGGCCGGCATGCCCCTAAACATGCTCTTTCTTTCCACAAAAATCAAAAGCAATTCATGGACCGACATGTCCTTAAACATGTTCATGGGCCGGCATGCCCCTAAACATGCTCTTTCTCTCCACAAAAATCAAAAGCAATTCATGGACCGGCAGGTCCTTAAACATGCTCATGGGCCGGCATGCCCCTAAACATGCATCCACCAAACACAATTCATGGACCGGCAGGTCCTTAAACATGCTCATGGGCCGGCATGCCCCTAAACGTGCACATTCACCACAAAAAAGCAAACACAACTCATGGGCCGGTATGCCCTTAAACATACATTCTCGAACTACGGTTTGATTCCACTTTTCGTGGATACGTAGGCAGCTTTGTAAAAAGCACAACCGATATTCAACACAAAAATGACGCGTCCAAAGCTTAAAAAGGCTGAGGATATAGTCAACACAAAAACCGTCTCATAACCTAATGGGTTAACATAAGGCGATATTCAACACAAAAATGACGCGTCCAAAGCTTAAAAAGGCTGAGGATATAGTCAACACAAAAACCGTCTCATAACCTAATGGGTTAACATAAGGCGATATTCAACACAAAAATGACGCGTCCAAAGCTTAAAAAGGCTGAGGATATAGTCAACACAAAAACCGTCTCATAACCTAATGGGTTAACATAAGGCGATATTCAACACAAAAATGACGCGTCCAAAGCTTAAAAAGGCTGAGGATATAGTCAACACAAAAACCGTCTCATGACCTAATAGGTTAAACATAAGGCGGTATTCAATACAAAAATGACGCGTCTAAAGCTTAAAAAGGCCAAGGACATAGTCAACACAAAAATTCGTTTTTTAACCTAAGGGTGAAAAGAACGACATTCAACACAAAACGACAAACCCAAAGCTTAAAAAAGTCGAGGGAATAGTCAACAAAAAAATTTCCTAAAAACAACAAAAACCATGCTTGCATTCTAAACCTTTGAAAAAAGATTAGAGCCAAGGAATTTCACACAAAATAACAAGCAAAATGAGGCAGAGTCGTAAATAAAAACCTGATTTTTATTAATCTTAAAAAGAACGGTTACATTTTGGATTTTTCAAACATAGGAGCATAACTACGACCTTAGAAATACACTAACAAACACTATATTACAATACGAGTCCCAGCATGTACATCGGGTTTAGGATAGGTAATATATTACATAATACAACATAATATGAACATAATACTAACAAAGCACACATAAACTAAAACCAGGTTATTCTCTAAAGCAGACTTGAAACCTTCCAGCTGAATAGGGGAGCACCAACCCTCAACCCCTACGGCGACCCCCAACATTACCATGACGATCCGGAGCACCTGGCCCTGGAATACGGCGACGACCGAACACGCATTCAGCCGCCGAGAGAGGCACCGAGCTCGAAGCGCCACCCCTACCACTATTGCGTCCAAAGCGGATCGGGTCGTAGGCGGACGTCGGCGGAGGCTCGTTAAGCTCTATGGCACGGAGACGAGCCCTCTCCACAGCACTTTCAGCAACGGTCCATTTGGAGTAAGCCCTCGACACCCGGATCGTCCCAGGAGTACCAGCCACAAGCCACTTAGGACGCATGATCCAACCACTGACCCACTCGTCGGTCACCTGGTTATTTAACACAACCATGTCCTGTACCTTCGTGTCCTGGCCAGGAATGAACTGTGCGTACCCTATCTGTCGCCTCACCCGCAAGGGATGGATATAAACTCCCATCTCAAACCCACACAATAGGACTCCAGAGGGACCATCACCTACTGCGCTCGCCGTCACACTGACCACTCCCCACCAGGATACCGACCAACGAATGGCACATGACCTCACAAACTCGGGGAAATAGTCATTAGGGCGCTCGTCTGGACCCGACCATCGCATGTAACGATTGGTAACGCCTCCTGCTACATATTCGCCATCAAAGCCAAGGTCGTTCAACACACTTAGACGCTCCATCAGCCACACCTGGAGGATCAATGGACACCCTCGGTACGCATGCTCCCTATTACATGCCCGGTTGTCCAATCCAAGGATCGTCTCAGCCAGAATTAAAGCAGAAGGATTGCAACCTATTTCCATCTGCTCCACAACATCAATTAAACGCGGATCTCCCAACAAACCCTCAGACACAGAGTCCGGGAACATATAGCAATGAACCAAGCAAAAAGCCAAAGCCCTTCTCCTAGCCACAGCAGAGATGTGCCCGTTTGCATTATTCCTAAACCATTGACACAAACGATAGAGGTTGATACGGTTCCCAACAAATAACTCTTCCACCTCATCACGCGTCATCTGGAGATAATTCTGAACCTGCCTCTTGTAGCCAAGTTCCTGCCTGACACATACAGGCAGGCCAATCCGCGTCCACCCGCCAATGGCCCCAAACTCCTCGACTAAGGGACAAACCTCTCCGCAAGGAAAGCGGAACACATGAAGGCTTGGATCCAAATACTCCGCATAAGCGTCCCAGAACTCGCACTCCATTCGGACCGCTTTAGCCCACTAAATACGCCAACTCCGCAATCTTTCAAGAGTTTCTTCTCAAGACCGATAAGGACGCACACCAACTACAAGAAGTTTCCTTCAAAACTCTCCATAACTCGACGAATGTTCCGTAAATATTCTGAATATTCTTGGAAAATCGAGAATAGAAGACGAGAGGATGAGTGAAATGAACTAACTTACCCCTCCTTTTATAGCCGAGATTTACAAAACGAAATACAACACAAAAACTTAAACGCTAGTGAACAAGCGATTAAAATAAATTACACAAAACTCACAAAACAAAACTAATCGCTCAGAACAAAGCGACATAATGAAATCGCTTTGCTTACGTGCGATTTTCTTTTTCTTTTCTGACAAAATTATTCGATTTCTTACACTTCTTACACACCTATACCCTAAAATATTTAACTTATTAACCCCTATTACTTTTTACCGACCTCATGACCGACTAAAATTGGTCCCGTCGCGTCGTCTCGATTTGCGTGATCGATTCCCGTATTTCGTATTTTTCACTTTTTACAAAACACAATAATCACACAAAAATTAAACACAACACAAAATATGATTTTCGCATTCACGAATTTTCGTCTCAAAACGTCGTTTTAGCTCGCATTTTTACTATGTCAAAATAGTCTTTTTACGAGTCTAAAATATGTCCTAACCAGCATTTTTCAAAAAACTCTTCATTTTGCATTTAATTTAGTCATTAGCGAGTCAGTCTCAATCGAGACGTATATATATGCTTTTACGACTAACAATGTTTTGCAGGTACGCTCGGCAAGCAAATACGCAAGGATTTCAAACCCGCCATTTACACAGGAATGCATTTTTCGCAACAAGACAAAATAACCAAATAAAAACCATAAACACCCACAAAACCAAAAAAAATCAACCATACACAAATCCAAAAACCAACCACACAAAACAAATACTAATATTCATAATACAAATCCGAAATATACAAGTCCAAGCCTACTACGACTGGTCACGACGCTGCAAGACAGCACGCAGGGAATCAATCTCAGCACGCGCCCTATCCAGCTCCCCTGCGTACCGACCCTCTAGCTCTGCCCGGACCCTCGCCAACTCCTCAGCATGCGACCTCCATTCGACGCGATCTCGCCTCCTCACCACGACCCTGGCTAACTCAAGTCGCGCCTCGGCCGTCTCCCTCTGCGCCCTGCAGGCGTCCACCACCTTCTCATTCACGATCGCCCACGGCCACGCCGCCCGCCACAAACCTCCTCGTGGACCTCACCGCCACCGCAGAATACGAGAAATCAATTTAGCTTTCTGGGGGCTACAATCAAAAACCTGCTTCAACAGAGTTTGACTAATGATGTTACAATAAAATCCTACTCAAACTGGGGGCTATAATCAAAAACCTGCTTCAACAGAGTTTGACTAATGATTTTACACTAAAATCTTACTCAAACTGGGGGCTATAATCAAAAACCTGCTTCAACAGAGTTTGAATAATGATTTTACAATAAAATCTAATTCAAACTGGGGGCTATCTACATAATACTCATGCTGTACAAGGAAGAGGGTTAATACCTTCTTCACGCGCGGATCCCAACTCTCAAGGCCCGCATCGGTAACCACGGACAGATTAAGGTCGCAAAGACGATCGAACGAGAGCGACCCTCGTGAACAACCAACAGTCCTCAACGAATCCGAGGAGGCCGAACTCAAGATCGATCACGTCGCTACAAAACAAAAATAGGGTAAATTTTTGCTTCCTAAAACCAAAACACATACAAGCAAAAGGGATAAACAAGCATACCTCGATCACAATACAAGAAGGGCATCTTGTGCCCAAGTCACGTAATCCTCATCCCGCCGCAAAGAAGGAGTCGACTTCGCCCTCGTGATACACGTCCACGACGCCATTAGCGTCGGGCGTCTCCACGAACAAAACCGAGGGCGGAGGAGCAGGTACGATGAAGCCGCCGCGACCGTCTGCTACCGACAGACGCCATAAGTACCAAGACGAGCCGTGCGGGTCTCGATGTACACCGTCCGTCAAGGGGACCAAACGAGCCGCAATCGTAGGAGGACGCCAGAACTTACTCCAGGGGTCGCGAACGAACTACAAAACAAAACCAAATTGTAAACCACAAAAACAAACACAAACCCGAAAACAAGCTACAAAAGGCCAAAGTACAAAACACAATCACCCTTACCTTATCCATCGTCATCCCGTTGAAGCGCACACGAGCCGCGTCATAGTTCAGGCCAATACCCCTCCGATCCGCTGTCGCGTACGCATGGAAAGCCGGGTATGTAGCCGTCACCTGGAACGTGTCCGGGAGCAGAGAGGGGAAGTGAGCATAGCACCAAGCCTGCAAGCAAACAGAACACACGTTACAGAAGAAAAACAGAGACAAGACAACAAAAAACTACAAAAATCAAACCTTACCTCCATCAGAAGACCAGGGCCCACAAGCGACACGTCCGAATCCTCGTCAATCCGATCGTAGCGCATCGTGCATCCCGCAGTAATCTGATCAACAGACCCAGAGCAGGAGTGACCCAGTCAAAGTCACCTAGACGTGACAAATCCGTCAGCGCCATCAGCACAGCCGTCGAGGCCCGCTCCCCCTTATCGCCAAAGTGGGTGGCCGTCAGAAACCACCACAACCATAGCCGGGCCCTCTGCTCAGCGCTCGCTCGAGTAGACCCCTTCTTCTTCCTCCTCCCCTCGAAGAAGTCAGCAAAACATATGGTACGAGGTCAAACGTGTGCTCCTCGCCCTTCCCGCGACTGACCCCGCCGCCAATCAGCGCACGACTGTGGGCTATCGATAGGAGGTTGCTCACGCCCCCGATCAAATGCACGCCGCCATGAGGCGACCCGTGATACCGCCCACGAAGAAGGGGTCACGCCAACCTCGTGTCAGGCATGTGGAAGGTGTTGGTCGATCCCAAAACCTATCCAACAACGCCCGGCACGCTGAGGCGCGAGTTCACCCGCTTGCCCGCACCTCCCTCCACTTCGCACTGGGGACCAAAAGTCGCCCCAAGCACTATGTCCCGCTCCTCCCGCGAGCCTACCTCAAAGACGCCAAACACCGTCCAAACCCGCAGAAGGTCCTCATCGAGCCTAACTGAAAGCCGACCTTCACCCGGATCGACAAGTGCTCCAAGGACTCCAAACCGTAGTCACGCCATCCCAGCCCAGGCCACCGCGACCACAAACGCGACCATGAGGGTAGTCAGGCCTCGCGCCAGCCATCGACCATCCCCATGAAAACCTCGCTTTGCGGCCTCAAAGCCGCCAGACTGCATCCCGAGCCAAAGCCTCACCTCGGCCTCACCACCTCCGCCTCACCTCCGTGATGGCCCACTCAACCTCATCTTGAACCTGCTCCCGAGCCTGGCCTCAACGACCCGGCCACGCAGCGCAAAGAAGAATAAAGAAGAACTCGGCGGCAAGAAGAAATGAAGAAGAAGAATGAGAAGAAGAGCGGCAGCAGCCTCGGCAATCTCAACCTCGACAAGGCCTCTCGCCGCACTCGTCAGATCCTCATCCTCGCTACTCAAAGCCCCCTCCGACTCAAGAGGATCCTCGTACCGGCTCCCCGGACCCCGAGCACGACCACGCCTCCGCGTGACCTCCACAGGGTCTCCCCCTGCTCCAACCTCCTCAAAAACACCGGCGACCTCAGCCTCGTCCGGCCACCACCTCTGCAGCCGACACGAGCTCGACGTCTCGACTGGCCGCCGCCTCACCGTGGCCACATCCACCTTGCGCTTCTTGCCTCGGATTCCTCCGACCGCGACCACGGCCTAACCTCGCCCTCCAGAGCCGCAGCGCCGGCAACGCTGCGGGCCACGCCCTGCGGGCCTCGCAGCAGAAGACCACTACCTCGCCGCTTCTCCGGAGCCGCAGCGCCCTCCAAAGATCGCCACGGCCACGCCCCTGCGAAGACCCCGCAGCTACGCTCCGACCTCCACCACGGCCTCTCCTAGGAGCCTCAGACGTCCCCACAGCAGCGCCACGTCCACGCCCCTGCAAAGACTCTGCGAGGACACCTGGCCCGACCTCGACCACCGCCAGGAGACCTCGACGACCCAAAGAAGAGCTCCACTACCGCCAGATCATCGTAAGACCGCGCTCGCCAACGACGGTCTCCTCGCTGCACTACATTAGCGAAAAAGCGTGTGACTCGCAAAGAACGCCACGACCGCACCACTAATCGACGGCCAGGCCACCAGAACAAAGACCACGCCCCAGGCCACCCGCAGGCGCCCAGACGACGACCGACGCACTAGCACCACCAGCGTAAAAGGCAGAGACTCCACAAAGAATACCGAACTCACTCCTGGCGTCGTAGAAGCCCTGGCGCCGAGCAAAGGTTTCAAGACGTCCGACTAAGACTGACCGCGTTTGAACCTCCAAGGGCGCGGCATACCGGTAGAGTATGCCCGCCCCGGAACAAAGAAAGTCAACTCCAGCCAATACCCGATCCATGTCACTAGAAGTAGGCGCTGAAGGCCTAGGATCACCTGCACAAGATTCGAAGACATACTCAGAAAACGGCAACAGCAAATCATTCTAGAAAGATCAAGACAAAGCGGCAAAAGCAAGTCATAGGCCCATTTTTGACAGATAAGGCCAAACGGAGCAGGCTAATGTGAAACCAAAATCCATGAGACGATACGATATATACGCCCTACTCGATCAAGTTAAGAGCAAGCACGCCGCAAAGCCAGAGGATTGACCAAAACAGAAGAAAGCAGGCCTTTTTAACCAAAAAATAGCAGAAAAGGGAAAAACGCTACAGAAAGCCAGAAACCCATATCTGCTGACACAGACCCAACCCATAAATCACAATAAGCTTATGCAAAAAATTTCATGCGAAAACGATGTCCCGAACACCTCGACTGAATAACTTTTACAAAACACCTCCAAACTACAAAAATGGCCTTTCCTGACCATGACTCAACCCAAAAAGCCCCCACTTCTCACAAAACAACCCCCTAGCCAACACAGACAACATACATTACCATACATTCCATTAACGGGGCACGAAAAACGAGGAAAAGCGACTTTTGGAAACCTAGCCTAAACTACAAAAAACGCTCCAAAACACCTCCAAACAACACATTTCCTGCAAAACAAGACCAAAAGTGTACCATACTAGCCATGAAAACACAATACAGAGAATTCGGGCAAGTTTCGGAACCGAAAAATTTCGACCAAAATCGGCCCCTATACCAAAACGCACGAAAATGACGTTTTTTCGAACCGTTCTTCGCATACAAGCCACCCAAACCTTCACACTAGCATACTACAACATTTTCAAAATAACCAAGCCACTCGGGATCGCCTTACGCTACAAAAACAGAGCACAAGCCCCGACTTTACCCCCTTTCATACGGTTTCACCCCAAACGAACCGTTTTTCGCATGAATTTCAACAAACCAAACTCACCAACACGTTATACTACTAATGGGTAAGCTACACTGGAGTTTTGAGCCATTTTCGAGACGTTTTCAAAAATGACCAAAATGCCCTCCGAGTCAAAACGTACGAAAATCGAGACCACAAGCCGGGTTTTCACACAACGACAGCAAGACAAGCAATGCAAGCACAATACCAACCATGGCTAACGTTTTCAAGCAAGGACGAGAGCTAAACTCGAATCAAACCGACATTTTCGACCCAAACCCTAGAAAACGGTATTTCGAGTTAAAACCGACTCAAACAAACTTCAAAACCCGAAAAAACAAGCGAGTTGGATACGTACCTTGGTCCATGACGAATTGTAGGAGTCGGAAAATCGATTTTTGATCAAGAAAATCGCCAAGACGAGTTTTAGAGGTTGTCGATTTGTTTTTTTGTTTTCGGATGAATGAACTAGCCTCCCCTCCTCTGCTCCGTTTTTGATACAAATTCACAAAACAAAAACAAAATCGCCGGTTTACTGGCGATTTTCTTTTTGTTTCTGGGTTTCTGTTTCTGTTTTGGGCTGGTTTTCCTCGGCCCAATACACCTTCAACCCATCTCAAACACAATTTCAACCCAAAACCAAAAACACGTAGCCTCCTCACGAGACGTTCATAAAAACCTAGCCCTTTTTATGAGAACCACAAAAAACACGTAGCCTCTTTAAGAGACGTTCATAAAAACCTAACTTTTTATGAGAACCACAAAAAACACGTAGCCTCCTCACGAGACGTTCATAAAAACCTAGCCCTTTTTATGAGAACCACAAAAAACGCGTAGCCTCCTTAAGAGACGTTCATAAAAACCTAACCCTTTATATGAGAACCACAAAAAACACGTAGCCTCCTCACGAGACGTTCATAAAAACCTAACTTTTTATGAGAAATACAAAAACGCGTAGTCTCCTCACGAGACGTTCATAAAAACCTAGCCCTTTTTATGAGAACCACAAAAAACGCATAGCCTCCTCACGAGACGTTCATAAAAACCTAGCCCTTTTTATGAGAACCAAAAACACGTAGCCTCCTTAAGAGACGTTCATAAAAACCTAACCCTTTTTATGAGAAATACAAAAACACGTAGCCTCCTCACGAGACGTTCATAAAAACCTAACTTTTTATGAGAAATACAAAAACGCGTAGCCTCCTTAAGAGACGTTCATAAAAACCTAGCCCTTTTTATGAGAACCAAAAACACGTAGCCTCCTCACGAGACGTTCATAAAAACCTAACCTTTTATGAGAAATACAAAAAAAACACGTAGCCTCCTCACGAGACGTTAAAATACAAAAACGCGTAGCCTCCTTAAGAGACGTTCACAAAAATCTAAACCACTCTTATAAACCAAACCCCAAAACGCGTAACCTCTTCTACGAGACGTCCAGCAAGGAAAGCAAAGCAAAGGAGCGCAAGCCAGAAGCGCAAGCAAAGCAAAGGAGCGCAAGCCAGAAGCGCAAGCAAAGCAAAGGAGCGCAAGCAAAGCAAAGGAGCGCAAGCCAGAAGCGCAAGCAAAGCAAAGGAGCGCAAGCCAGAAGCGCAAGCAAAGCAAAGGAGCGCAAGCCAGAAGCGCAAGCAAAGCAAAGGAGCGCAAGCCAGAAGCGCAAGCAAAGCAAAGGAGCGCAAGCCAGAAGCGCAAGCAAAGCAAGGAGCACAAACGGAAACACAAGCAAGGCGCCAGCTGGGAGTACTCAGGCCACATGCAGGCTGACATGCCCTTAAACATGTAGGACCGTCATGTCCTTAAAAACATGTCGTCCCTCCCCGCATTTCACGACGCTAAGTCCTCGTCTCTCCCATAAGACACATGCTTAGCGCCGCCAGGTAGTATCGAGACTGTAATGGTCCGGATACTATCTTTAAGTTTGACTAACGCTTTGTCCAAGCTCACCAAACCGGGGCTCAGATACCCGTATCCGCACTTCCCCCAAAAACAAACCCGATGATGAAAAGGACTTTCATGCATGCTTTTAAAAGAGTCGAAACGGTACAAAAGTGTCTAAAACGTATTAGTCATTTTTAGCATATTAATTTGGATTTGCATAATCATGAAAATGAATGTCAATTTTTAGTCATCATGAGCGTAACACGAGCACAATATAGGAACGTCTTACTAAGTCAAGCCACAAAAACAGCCCAACTAGCTACAAAACGGCCCAAACTTACAAAAACGACCCAAAAACGCACACTAACACAACACTCAAAACGGGCCAAAGTGCGTCCCGTGTCACATTTTCACAAAGTTAGGTTTTATGAAACCATAAAATAATATAACCTAATATTATTTTATTTCGAGCCAAAACCGAAAAACACGACAAAAACCGAAATTCGGACCAAAACTGAACAAATACTTAACCCATAAGTAAACAACAAAACATAATCATTACTTAATCAAACGTCAAAAACCAAAAGGCGGCATAAAACAGCCCACCAAAACAAAAATCTAATCGCCAGTAAACAGGCGATTAAAAACCAAATCGCTTTGTTTACAGCGATTAAGTTTTCTCTCCCAACCTTGGTTCTTTTATTTCATTTGGCGTGCATTGAAACATAATCGCATGCTCATTTGGCGATTAAGTTTTGTCCTCGCACATAAACGAGCCATTTCCTATAAATACCAACCCCTTACCTTCATTTCTAATACCCGCTTTTAACACATATACACTATTCACAAAATCCACTCAAAAATACCGTCTTTACATTTTCGAAAGGTAAACATTTTACCTACGGCCGGACGCTTGAGACTCGGATAATGGGGTTACATTAACCCCAAACCCGATATTGGCACTAGCGAAGCCGTATTCATAATACGGTTGTAGCAATTCGGATTCATAATCCGTCTAAACCCCGCCAATATCGCATAAATAAACGACTCATTATCACTAAAGCAAACCGACGTCACTTTTATAATTATGCAAGTCCTCATTCATGCATTAAATAACGACTAGAATCACGGATCCAACACTAAATTGTACCGTTTCATGTAGTCTTTTAGCATGTCAAAACTGAGGGTTTTTCTGTATGAATTCTAATACGAGGTTGGAAAATAACGTCTATAGTAATAATTTAGCCAATAAATTATTATTTAACGTACATTTCCTATAGCAATATGTCATTATTTTGACAATTTACATTATTCATGCATTTTAATCGAGTCATACTTATTCGCACTTGTACGTAGCATGACTTTTAGCCCAAATATCGAAATTAAGCAAATGTTTTCAAATTAGTAGAGACTACTTTTTACGTAGGCTTTTTGATTACTGTTTTCAAAATACACTTTGTCAAAACTTTCGAAAAGTAACCTCACTCCGAACCCCTTCTCTGGTTTCAAACCTCAGATAGATAGGTATCGACGCACCTTGAAATCTGAGACACTCGTGTCTTGTATTTCAAGACGCGTTGAATAGGTTCCAAATTCCTTTAATATTTGGTGGCGACTCCGAAAATACACTTTCAAAAAGGATTTTCTACTTTTTTTTTTGGTCACAAATTCATGCAATGATCTCCCCCATTTTTCTCAAAACTTCGCACTTTTTCCTGCGAGGCGTATTCCGCCCCGGCGCCCCCGCACGGGGCGAGGGCGGGCGCGCGCAGGGCGTCGTTAGGGACTAGCGATTTTTCTTTTTTCCCGGTACCTTCAAGATCACATGCCCCAAGAAAGCGACCTCCTTCAACCAGAACTCGCACTTGGAGAACTTAGCGTACCACTTCTGCTTCTGCAACACTCCCAAGATTAAACGCAGATGTTTCTCGTGCTCAGCTTCATCTCGAGAGTAAATCAATATGTCGTCAATGAAAACAACCACACACTGATCCAAGTACTCGCCAAACGTCCTGTTCATCTGGTCCATAAACCCCGCAGGAGCGTTAGTCAAACCAAACGGCATCACCACGAATTCATAGTGCCCATACCTCGATCGAAACGCGGTCTTGGGAATATCCTGTTCACGAACTGGAATCTGGTGATAACCCGATCTCAAGTCTATCTTCGAGAACACACTCGCACCCTTCAGCTGGTCGAACAAGTCCTCAATGCGTGGCAAAGGATACTTGTTCTTGATCGTTACCTTGTTCAGTTCTCGATAGTCGATACACAACCTCATGCTCCCATCTTTCTGTTGGAGTAAGTGTCCTCCACAATAGTGCGATTACTTAATAAATCTCAATTAAGGAATACGTGGGGATAATCCTATATTATTGTCAATTGATTAACGTAAATCAATAACGGTTGGCTGACTAGAGTTTGACGTTATTGTCGTAAGAACGGCGGTAATCAATTGATCCCTTTAAGTCACACCTATAGGAACGTACTCCAAATAATAAAGCTAATTAATTGTATGAGATACGATTAAATTAGTAACTTGATAAATCGACTAACGGTTAGTCAGTGAATTAATTTAGAGAGAAATCGAGTTGTGAACTCGGATGATTGAATTTTATATCGATAAAATTATTTGAGGAGATGGGAATTAGTGATTAACTATTAATTCACTAATCATGTATATTTTACTAATGAGATTAGTAAAAGTACATTTTTTAATATATGTAAGTGTACATGTATTTTAGAGAGGAAATTAATTAATTTACATTTTATCATATTAGATGATTTAAGTGATAAATTATAAGTATTTGTGGGACAAATATTGAAAGACAAATAAGACCCACAATGGGTTGCTTGGACCGAACAAAATGAAGAGAAAGAGGAAGATTCCTCCTTTGTCTTATTTACTTTGTCTTTTTAGTTTGTTGCTTTTGCTTTAGACAAGCATGCATGAAACACCATCATGAGAATGCATGAAATTGTTCTAACCAACAAAAGCACACTCTACTCCTCTCTCCCTCTCCTTGGCCGGTTTTAGTGTGTGTGTTTTACACACTATTTTTTCTTCCTTTTGCTAATAAAGAAGGAGAAAAAAAGAGAGTTATGTTGTATGCATTTTTCCTACACTATCTCTCTCAAAACTCTCTCTAAATACTACTCCTAATATTACTAAGAGTTAGTAAGTATTAGTAGTAATAATATTCACATATTATCAAGTGCTTATTAGTGATTTCTAGATCAAAATCACTTGTAAGTTTTGGAGTTGTTCTTGGGTGCAACTAAGAGGAGGTTTCCTATTATGGAAACTCGGGTTTGGAGGATCATCCATGTTGTTAGCTCAAGAAACAAAATAAGAAAGGAGTTCTTATTTTGTGCCCAATATTTCCCTTTGAGAAAGGTATAACATTTCTAATCTTGTAAACAAAGTAAATTTGTACTACATAGATCTTGCTAAATCAAATTAGAGTAATTTGATTTACACTAATATTTGATTAGTGAATGGGATCCGATCCCTACACTTTCTTCTTCACGAACAGTACTGGAGCACCTCACGGCGACACACTCAGCCTAATGAACCCTTTCTCGATCATCTCCTCAAGCTGCTTCTTTAACTCTTGTAACTCTGCCGGGGCCATACGATACGGAGCCTTAGAGATAGGCCCTGTACCCGGCACTAGTTCAATTGCGAACTCCACATCACGTTCAGGTGGAATCCCAGGCAGTTCTTCAGGAAAAACGTCCTCGAACTCTCGAACAATAGGAATGTCCTCCAGCTTCAACTCCTTGGAGACATCCTTAACCATACACAGATACACCTGATGCCCCTTTCTTCTCATGTTGTTCATCTTCAAAGCAGATACCCATCTCACATTCGGCTTCGAAGTAATACACGTGTGGGATATCTTGCAACTGACATCGGACCCTTCAATAAAATCTTCCGATCCGACACAAAGCGAAGGCGTCGATTTAGCCACCAATCCATACCCAAGATGATGTCGAACTCCGAAAGCTCAAAACGAACCAGATCAGCCAGCAGGATGGAAGTCCCAAAGGAAATAGGAACATCCTTGAAAAGCAGCGAGCAAGCGATAGTTTCTCCCGTGGGAAGAGATATAAGAGTATCCACGATAGAGGACGGAGTAAGCTTTGCTTTCGCGATCAAGGAAGACGATATGAAGGACATAGAAGCACCCGTGTCAAACAGAATATAAGCAGGTATAGAGTTGACAAGGAATGTACCCGTGATCACATCAGGATGCGCTCACCTTCACCGACTCATAACAAAGATTCGCCTTCCGAGCAAAGTGTTAGTCTTCACAGGAACCACAGCAGATGAAGACCCAGCAGCAGTAGTAGAACCCGAAGCCTTAGGACACTGATAAGATTTATGCCCCTGCTCCTTGCAGACATAGCACGTAATCGGCGTCCCATCACAATTCTTACCTCGGTGGTAAGCTTTCTTGCACTTGTAGCACAACATACCTGGCCTAGCAGTGGCCTGGTTTCGGTTCACAAACGGTCGGGGTTCGAACTTACCCTTCTTGGCTACCTGGAAAGACGTTTGGGGGACAAACGGCCTCTTCACAAACCTGTTTTTCTTAGCAGCTTCAGCCTCTTCAGCCTGGATAGATGCATACACACTCAGAGCTCGATCATAAGCCTGCTGGTCCTAACTCCAAAGGACAAGTTCTTCTCATATCGACGAATGCGAGCAGCCTCGTCGGGAATAACGTGTGGCGCAAAACGAGCTAGGGCCGTGAACTTATCAGTGTACTCCTGCACTGACATGGTACCCTGTACAAGATTAATGAATTCTTGCTCCTTCTCCCAGCGGAGCACATCAGGATAGAAGCGCTTCTTCAACGCTTCACGTAACATAGCCCGCTTGAACCCAACCGAGCCTGGCAGAAGTAGTTTCAGATAGGGCCCACCAGGTTGTCGGCCTCCATCTTCAGGTAATAGGTGGCATTATTCACCTTCAGTGCCCCGGGACATCGGGTAGCCACGAACAGCTTCACGATCTCCCTAATCCAAATCGGCGTAACTGGATCTGCCTTGCCATCATACGTGGGTGGATGATGACGGTCAAAGCGATCAAAGACGGACTGGTTGTTCTCACGTGCCTCCGTCAAAGCTAAGATTGCATCCTCAATTCGGCGCATGCGTTGAAGATCTTGTTGTGCGGCATTTCCATTTCTGGCCATCTGAAATACAATTGCATAATTAACAGCAGCAACAACTAATCATGCCGCTACAAACAACTACTCAAAGACAAACAACGCAGCCCCCCCCTAATATGTCTACCCCACACTCCACTCGGTGTTCTAAGTCAAATCCTACTCACTCACCTAGTAGAGTTGGGAGCGTATTCGCTCTGATACCAACTGTAACAACCCGGGTTTTTCCAAAAGAAATAAAACAAGATTTAAAAAGAGTTTTAGAAATGATAAAGGTTTTAAAACTGAAAACACGGTGGCGGAAACACCGTAGCCCGGATTATTACTCAAACAGACTACCAAAGATAAAAATGAAATGTAAAGTGCAGGCCTTGAGGCCTAGCATAGTGGGGAGTAAATACCCCTTACAACCAAAACCAAAATAAAGTCCAAGTCCAAAGTGAAAGTCTAATCGAAAGCATAACCAAAACGAAATACAAGTCCAACGGCTAATCCAAACAACAACTCTTCTAAGGATACACGGTCAAATCCTCGCACTTCCTCACTCGATTCCCATCACGCGCATACCTATAAAAAAAAGGAAACAACAACCACAATCAGTGGGGAGTAACTAGGTGCTCCCCAGTCACATTTTAACATAACGAAATGCAACAACAATAATGCAACTAGCTCACCTGGCCTAAGGCCTAAACCAAAGCACAAATACATGATCAACAATACAGACAACGATGAAACAACATAAACAAATACAAGCACAAACACACGACACAACACTTGTTGTGACCAAACCAATCGAACCCATGTGACGATCCATCTTCAAACCAATTGCGAGAGTAAGCGCGGAGAACTGGGTGGAGCAACAAGAACCACCCCGGGTGAAGCAACAAGAATCACCCAAACCCTATGGCGAACAAAGAACAAGAAGTTCCTCAATAATCACAAGTCTAAATTTGGCCAAATTCCACCGAGCAACAAGAACGGTGACGACATAAATAACCATAGTCTCTAACCCTTCTGGTTGAGAACCCATGATAGCTCTAGCTAAACAACAAGAATAGCCGAGGGGACCATGAGCGGTATCCGTCCATCCTAGGACGTTGTATCTCCTCACACATGTGCCAGAACAGTACCCATGTGCAAACTTAACCCAAGCATAACCTGTAAACCTGTTAACCTGTCTCCAAGACTTCCAATGCAACCATATACCACACAACCATACTCATATATACCCAACCATCAACACAACCATAACCAATCATACATACGGAGTACAATATGATCAACATGCTTTACAAGCCATATATTCAATTAACATGCTCATAATTCATTATTTAGTGATCAACAACGCATAGACCGATTCATTTTCGCATAGATAACATTACGAGACATGCCAAGACTCAACCAAGTGACAAACCAAGACCCCACACACCAACATACATTCGGCCAGCCACCACCACACACGGCCTACATTCACACACACACGGCCAACAAATGACAAACCCGTTTTCATACATTAAACTCGATATTCATGCGATTCATTCATTGTTCTAGGTGATGAACTCATTAAACATGCCTTGCAGACACTTTTAAACAAAACCAAATTATCATAAATCATAGTTTAACTTAAGGTGGTTCATTTAAACATCAAGTTTAATCATGATTACGCCAAACATGAAGAGAAAACAAGGCAAACAAGAGCAAGGGAGCCACGGCCCCTTACCCACAACCTACGGCCACACTCAACAACACCCAAATCATTTGTTTATCGATCTACAAGCATGAGTGTTGGGACCAAAAACCCAGGCTGGTCCAGAACCCTGGGCCAGGCCTAGACGGGTACAGGATCCACAGCCAAGACCAGAACGTACAGACAGCACTAGACGGGACAGACAAAACAAAGGTGCAAGTCAGGAGAGGAAAAGTCAAGATGGGCCAAGCCCAACAAAAGAAGTAAACATCAAAGTAGAAAGCCCAAAGACTCGGCAGCAACCCTAGAAGGAGACGTTGGAAGACTTGGTCTAGGAAGCAGAAAACGAAGCCTTGAAGATAGGAACTGCTGGAGTGATAGTTGGGGAAGTTAGCTACAAAGAAGGAAGTGAACGTTGGACCCTAAAGCACTATAAAAGGAGTAGAATTCAGAGAGAAGAGGCATTCATCATTCACATCAGAAGACGCACTACTCAATTACTCAACACTCTACGCAATTCTCGAGCATTTAAACACTCTATTATTTTACGCATACATTGTATTCTGTACCAGTTGGTCTAGACTCTGTACTTCCTGAACCAGAACTAGTGCATAACCTCTCCTGGCTTGGCGCCCGTGGTTTTTCCCTTAACATTTAAGGGTTTTTCCCACGTAACCATATCGTGTGTCTTATTCCATTTTCGTTATCTTGTACACGTTCCAATCCCTAAACCACGAACAACATAAAACTTAACCTAAAGGATAGTACTAGTAGATCCACAATTACATAAACGAACCGTGTGAGAAAATCACCCCGAACAGTTTGGCGCCGTCTGTGGGGATACTAGTTTATTAATCCTATAACATTTTCCCAATCAACGAGATCAACCAACACGAAAGATGGAAGGTACGAGTGCAGAAGCCATGCTGAAGCTCCAGGAAGAGTTGCAACAAGCCAAGCAAGTTGCAGAACAGGCCAAGAAAGCAGCAGAGGATGCTAAGGCTGAGGCTGCAAGGTCAAGGAGGCGAGATCGCCTAAAGAAGCGATTGGAGGCCTCTCGCACGTAAGAAGGCCACAGGACCCAGGATCCCACCAGGTACACCATTTTCTGACGTGATCAAACAACTTGACTTCTCTACTTTCTCTTCTGCAGGGTCAAAAGGTACAAAAGGCGATCCACTCCATGTGGAGGAAGATCAAGAGAACAATGGTGCAGGAGGAGGCGGTGAACCAAAGACACCAGAGGGAGTAAGTGCAGGCCAGGTCATGGAATACATGATGATGGAGATGCGTAAACTCTCGTGAGTTGGTACGAAAGGTTCCAGGACTTCCGCCACCCATCAAGAGGCAAAGACCAGGAGCTATCTTTGATTCACCCTTTGATGATCGCATTGCAATGGTCGAGATGCCAAAGAAGTACTCAAAGACCCAACCTAAAGCTCTATGATGGGGACAGATCCTCCGGAACATGTTGCACAAGACAGCGGAGGATGTTCAACGTTCTATTCCAAATGAAAAGAGAGGCTTGCATGTGCAAAGCTTTGGTTCAACCTTGATCGTCCAGTCCACCTCCAGGTGGTACATCAACCCGCCACCAAGACCATCAAGTCCTTTCATGAGTGATCAACCTTTTCAACATCCAGCCGCGATGGCAGATTGTTGGAGAAGCGGACCGATGATCTGCATCTGTCATCCGTAGCGAGAACGAGTCTCTGGGGACTTCTTGCACCGCTGCAACAAGGAAAAAGTGTCCATCCCCAGATGTGGCATCGGCACGGCCGTTGAGGCCTTCGGGCAAGGTTTGGCTAGAGATTCTGATCTTTATGTTGAACTAACTCGCTGCCCTTGTTCTACTTTTGAGGATGTGCAGCTAAGGCTCCGCCCGCATCGAGGTAGAGGAGGACCAGCAGCTCAGGCACGATATCGGGACCGGCGGTGAACGAAAAGTCACCACCCGTAGGCACAAAGAACAACAGGCCTGGTCCATATCAGAGGCCAAACAGGAGGGAGGCAAACGCTGTGGATGAACAGACCGATGCACCCAGAGTTCCACCTCCAGTTTCAGAGTACTGCTTCTCTGTAGATCTTCCAGGCCTGATCAACAAGTTGGACAAGTTGGGCTCATCAGTCAGATGGCCAAAAGCAAGCGAGAAGCCCAACCCAAGGAGAGACACAACCAAGTGGTGTGAGTACCATTCTGATATTGGACACACCACAGAGGATTGCATAGCACTCAGGAGGGAAGTAGCTCATCTACTAAAGAATGGTCACCTGAAGGATATCCTGCCCAGAAACAGGAGGAACAGAGATGAACGAGATGAGCCCAGAGATCTTCCACCACCACCACCACCAACCCATGAGGTAAAATTCATCTCTGGTGGATCAGATATTTGTGGACTAACATATTCTGCTGCAAAGCGTGTAGCTCTGGAGAACAGGCAACAGCCACCAGCAGGACAAGCAGGTCCAGTCCAGGAGATCGTGTTTAATGAATCAGACCTACAAGGAGTGCATGGGCCACACCACGATGGACTGGTAATCAAGATCCAGATTGGAACCTGCATGGTCAGAAGAGTCCTGGTAGATGGAGGCAGTTCAGTCAACATCATCATGATGGAGGCGCTGGAAGCTATGGGGCTGAAAGAGTCTGATGTAACGAAGAAGTCCAGCGTCCTGGTAGGGTTCAGTGGAGAGACAAAGCACAGCTTGGGAGAGATCACCCTACCAACCTATGTGGAAGGAGTCACCTCTTTCGAGAAGTTCTGCGTGATAGACTGCCTGTCCTCATACAACGTAATCCTAGGGCGACCCTGGATCCACAACCTCAAGGCTGTACCTTCAACGTACCACCAGTGCATAAAGATACCAACAAAGTGGGGGCAATGGCTGGCGGTCGGAGGAGAGCAACAAGCGACAGAGTGTTCAGGGCGACCATGAACCCTCCTAGTCCAGGTAAGTCCCTCGCATAGCAATTAAAGCAGCCTGTCAGGTCTGTTGAGAATCCTGTCCCACGCATGGAGACAGATGAAATTGTTTTGGCTGAAGAAAGACCTGACAGGAAGGTTCTGGTTGGTTCTGACGCCCGAGGTAATCGACTGCTTCTAATTGACTTTCCGAGGAAGAAAGAGCATTGTTTTGCCTGGTCCCATTTTGATATGACCGTATAAGTTCGATGTTATTACACACAAGTTAAATATTGACCCAAGTTTTAAGCACGTGAAAGCGAACGCAGGAAGTTTGCACCAGAACGTAATGAGATTGTGAACCAGGAGGTACAGAAATTGCTGGACATGGACATTATTAAAGAAGTAATGTACCCAGATTGGTTGGCAAATGTAGTTGTGGTCCAGAAAAAGAATGGCAAGTGGAGAGTATGCGTGGACTATACAGACCTGAACAAGGCGTGCCCAAAAGATTCATTTCCACTACCACAAATAGATGCCATGGTGGATGCCACCGCAGGACATGAGGTGCTGACATTCATGGATGCAGCTAGCGGATTCAACCAGATCAGGATGCACCCTCCAGACCAGGAGCATACAGTGTTCATGACCAGCAGAGGAATATATTGCTACAAGGCTATGCCTTTTGGACTAAAGAATGCAGGTGCAACATATCAAAGGCTGGTGAACATGATGTTCAAGGACCAGATTGGAGATACAATGGAGGTCTACATTGATGATATGGTGGTGAAATCAAAGAAAGCTGAGGATCACATCCAGGACCTGGAAAAGGCGTTTGAGATTCTGGAAATGTATAATATGAAATTAAACCCTACTAAATGCACCTTTGGTGTCACTGCAGGAAAGTTCTTAGGCTATATGGTGACAAAAAGAGGCATAGAGGCCAGTCCAGAGCAGATCTCAGCAATAATCAACTTGCAGTCCCAGGAACCGAAAGATGTCCAGAACTGACCGAAGAGTAGCGGCCGAGCAGATTCATCTCCGTGTCTTACGAAAGGTGCAAGCCATTCTATGATCTTCTCGAGAAAGAACAAGCGGCCAAATTTGGGGACAGAGCATGAGAAAGCATTCCAGACTCAAAGCATACCTATCATCACCCACTCCTGCCTAAACCTGAACCGAGAGTCACCGGTCCTCAGACTGCCTCAGAATGTAAAGCTCTGTAAGTGCAGTTCTGGTGAGAGAGCCAGATGGACAGCAACATCCGGTGTATTATGTAAGTAAGAGTCTTCTGGATGCTGAGACCAGGTATTCTGTATTGGAAAAATTTGTTTTGGCTTTAACAGTTGCTTGTACCAAATTGCGTACTAGACCAGAAACAAATGTTCTTGAAGTCGCCACAGGGGGACAAGATCATATTATCATTCGTACTAATGTTCCTGTGAGATCAGTACTGTCTAGACCAGAACTTTCAGGTCGCATGTCAAAATGGTCAGTAAAGTTAAGCACCTACGATCTATCCTATGAGCCCGAGCGAGAATCAAATCTCAAGCTCTAGCGAGACTTTGTGGTCGACTTCACTCCCACACTAGAAGAGCGGTAACAAAGGAGATCTTCCATCCGACCGTAAACAAGCAGAACTAGGAACTCGGGACGGATGGTTCACCAACATCGAAGTCTTGGACTAGGTGTGGTCTTGAAGTCGCCCGCAGGGGACAAGATTATGCAGTGTATCCTGTGAATTCAGGACTACCAACAATGAAGCTGAGTATGAGGCACTAATAGCAGGACTGAATGTATGTCTGGACATGAAAGTCCAGAATCTAAAGGTGAAGCTAGACTCTTTGCTGGTAGCAAACCAAATCAACGGTACGTACGCTGCTAAAGATTCTAAGATGATTGCATATCTTGATTTAGTCAAAAATCTTTTTGCAAAATTTACTAACATTGAGGTTGAGCAAGTCCCTAGAGATCAGAATGTGCAGGCAGATGCTTTGGCTAACATTGGATCAGCATTTGAACCTGGTGCGCTGGACAGTATACCAATTGTACACGTCCTGGAACCAAAGAATCCGTAAAGTACACCACCCTCTGAGAACACGATCCAGGCACTTCGTGTGGACCAAACCATATTACGAATGGCTGGTCCAGAATAAGCTACCACAGGACAAGATCGAGGCCAGAGCGTTCAGAATCAAGGCATCCAGATACACAATCATACAGGGCATACTATTCAGAAGGTCCTTTAACGGACTGTACCTGCGCTGCCTAGAACCTGACCAGGTCAGGACAGTACTATCAGAAATACACGATGGACACTGTGGAAACCACACAGGTGGTAGGAGCATGGTCAACAAAATTTTGCGAATGGGGTATTACTGGCCCACAATGAAAACAGATAGCATCCAGTATGCCACAAAGTGTGACGCTTGTCAAAGGCATGGTCCAGAGATACATCAACCTGCACAGAACCTGCACTCCATATCAGCACCATGGCCATTCATGAAATGGGGCATGGACTTAGTTGGCAAACTGCCAATGGCTCCAGGGCAGAAGGTGTTCATGCTTGCAATGACAAATTATTTCTCCAAATGGATAGAGGCAGATGCATACAAAAACGTCACAGAAAAAGAAGTAATTGCCTTCATCAAGAAAAATATAATCGGCCAGTGCAGGATCCTCGTAAATAGTATGTGACAATGGACTTGCATTCGTGGGAAACAAGACCAGAGATTTCTGTACAAAGTGGAACATCAACTTGGTGACCTCTCCACCAAGATATCCTCAAGCAAATGGACAAGCTGAGTCCAGCAACAAAATTGTGATCAATTGCATCAAGAAGAAGCTGATGGAGAAACAAGGAAGGTGGGTAGAAGAATTGCCACTAGTACTATGGGCAGACAGGACCACGCCCAAGAGAGCAACAGGACAAACTCCATACTCAATGGTTTATGGATGTGAAGCTGTACTACCAATAGAAGTGCACGTTCCAACAGTCAGGTATGGACTCAATACATTTTTTGAGAATAATGAACTGCCTGCGGATGTACCGGATACAAATTTCAAGAGCTCGTGAGACTTTGGCAAAGCAGAAGGTTAGCGAGATACCAACAATCTGTGGCCAGAAGTTACAACAAGAATGTGAGAGTACGAATGTTCAGACAGAGATGCAGTCCCGAGAAAAGTATTTCGTAACACAAGGGACAAGGTGCGGGCAAGTTAGCCCCAACACAGGAAGGCCCATACCTTATTGATTCAAAGAATGTGGAAAGGCTCTTACAGACTACAAACTCTGGAAGGAGACATGATCCCAAGACCTTGGAATACACTCCACCTCAAGCTCTATCACATGTAAAGTGCCCTGGACCAGCTTATCTGGTAATGTACAAAACTCAAAACTTTTCCTTTACAATTTATCCTATACAATTGTACTGACTTGAGCGTCGGAGGGCCGTTGGCTAACGCCAACGGTCAAGCCCTGACCCTCTTTTTGTGCAGACAAAGCAGAACAGAAATCTGGTCCAGCCCAGAACCAAAGACAAAGACAAAACCTTGGGCTCCAGCCCCAGTACGACTGCAACAACGGGACAGGGAGTAATGTCCGTTAAGGGAGCCCCAAAGTGTAAGTCGCCTAAATTATCAAACGCATGCATGCTACTTTACAAATTCACAACAAACTATATGCGCATCATAACAAAGACAAAACATGACAAAACATAACGAAACGTAACATAACATAGCATAGCAAAAAGATGTCAAAAGTCGATCTAAAGTCGGCCCATGCCTGCATGGGTACAGATAAAAGTTCAAAAATAAATAAACAAAGTGCAAATACTTACAGGACAAATATCAAAAGGGGACATTCCCCCTAGCAAATTCAAAATATTGTTCAGAAAACACAAACAACCATCATAAAAAAGTTCAGTTGGTGCCATCATCAGATTCACCTGTCCTCTCAACGTTTTCTTCAGATCGGCCAGATGCTCCAAAGAACATCAACCGGCGTTGGGCCGGTGCATCTCCTGGACCAGCCGAGCGGTGAAGTAACTTCCGCTGTTCCGTAATAGGCTGCCAGAAATAATTTGTTTAAAGGTAGCAAGCTCTGCAGGAAAATCCCAAGCAGCACGTTCTTCAGGGCTGGCATTCATCATTTCGACACGGGTACGAAGTGTATAAAATACACTCGAGTCCGCCAAAGCCACATTATGCTGACTAACCTCAGCCCTGAGTCCCTCAATCTCCTGGGTCAGCTTTGCAATAAGGGTATCCTGCATCCGGACCCTCTCGGAGCTGGTCTTGCTCAGAGTGGCCATCCTCTCACAACGAAGGCTCACACTCTCAAGCTCCTTTTTGCTAGTCTCGAGGGAAGAACGAAGTGCATCATTCTCAACCTCAGCCTGACCCCTACCACTTTCCAGAAGTGGCACCGTAGAACCAAGGCTGGCAGACATAAGTAGCAACAACAGGTGCAGAGCAAAACAGAAAATCAGGACCATATCAAAAGCAACTCTGAACAAAAACGAAAACCAAGGAAAAGATACAAACCTGAGCACAACAGCCCACCATTTTGTGCGCCAGGCATGTGGGATCTAGAGGCGGCGGTCACGAGAGGGCGGTGTAGCAAAATTCTCACTCAGGGACTTCCCCAGAGAAACATACTCTGATTGGCTTTGGGAGTGCAATGGTATTGAGAGCACGGGATTCATTTGAGGCAGCTTCCCCTTCTTCCTTTTCTTCTGGTCAGGGGTAGGCTCAGGAGACTCGGCGACCATCTTTGAAGACCTGGTATGGACCCCTTCTGGCGCCTTCCTCTTGGAAGACTCAGAAAAGGGGGCCACCAGACCAGCAGTTGGTACAGAGCTACTACCAGACTTAGCAGCCTCACGAGCCTGAGCATTCCGTGCAGCAATAGCATCCATGGGCAGAAAAGTTTTCTTGCTGGATCCAGAGGCTGGAAACATCGCAGGAAACAAATTACGAAGGAACGGAAGGTGTATCAAGTCATGAACCAGAGAGAATATTTCAGTACCAGTAGCAGCGCTAGGCACAGAACTTTGGCCTACGCCAGGGATTCGCAAAGGGGGCAGAGTGGGATGGTGTGGATACCCATATCCGTACCCTCCCAAACAAAACCCTGTGATGTATCACGGACTTTTATTACGCATGATTTAACGTTGACTTAAACGGTTCTAATTAATGTCGAATTCATTTTGAGTCGTTTGAAATGTTAAAATGTTTAAGGTCGCTTCACATCACACTTAAATAACGTTCATTTTGTCCATTTGGAGTCTAGCTAGGTCCTTGTCCTGCTTCATTTGGCATGAGCTTCGCATTTGCACTACAATTGGCCCTTTTACATTAACAAGGTCTAATTCAGCATTCCTAAATTCCTAAATTTAGGCCCGGTAGCTAAAACCGCTATTTAGCCCCCTCTTACACAAAATACGGCTTCACGTCTTACCTTATTTCACAAAAACTATGCAAATACACCCTTTTTCATTTTTCCGGGTCTCGGGCCCAAAACCGAGCCCAAACCCAAGCCTTTGGCCCGCACTCCAAAGCCCTGCACATCATAAAATATCTCAGCTCTTTTCTTGGCACACACGCACAAAATTATACTGCATCTTTCGAAGATTTTATGCAACCGAAACTTGGAAAGCAGCCTTAAAACCAGACCCTCAAACCGCATGGCCTTATGCGGTTTGGGGTGGCAACCGCATAAGCCTATGCGGTTTGCCCTAGCAACCGCATAAGGCTATGCGGTTTCTAGGCCTGTTTTTATCCCCTTATTTCCTAATTTCTCCGAGGTTTTTAGTATATATAGAGCCCTATACCCGACCTCATAACACACAATTTATCATCAGATTTCACATCTTACACACTTCTAAAACACCCTCAAAGCCTCACGCACTCAAATCCTTGAGTTCAACACACCATCCCGTGTTGAATTCATCCTCCTTTTAAGTTCAAGAAGCGAAGCTCTGCCCAGATCTGAAGCGTCAGGACAAGGTAGGTACCGATCCACTTGGATCAAAGCTTTTTCTTATTTTCTATGGACTAACAAAGGGGTCTACACTTTACCGCCCCCCCGGCTTTGGCACCCAGCGCGCTTGCAATCCAAGTGTTCTATTTACTTCGGGTACACTCCATATCCGATGACACGCCAAAGTCGCATAAGCAACCGACCTTATAAAATAAACCAATGGACAATTGAACTTTATTTTATTTGTATGCATCTTGCACCTTCTTATTTTGCATTAAAATCAACTTAAACAATGAATTCGACCTTTAACTGAACCGTATTCGTTAACAAGTTAAACATGCTAAACTGAGGGTTTTAATCAATCTTTTTGCATCTGCATCTGCATTCTTTTACAAACCTTATCGCACTTGTACGTAGCGATAACATTAGCTCAAATATCATCTTACATGGATTGTTCTAGGTCAGTAGAGGCTATTTTTACATAGGCTTTTCTAAAAGGTTTTCATAAATCATTATCTGAATTAACTCTTTTTCTAAAGTACCCTCACCCCGAATCCAATCTGGTTTCACAAGCCTTAGATCTAGGGGTGTCGGCGTGCTCCAAAATCTAGGACATGTTTTTTAACTTAGAACATGATAGCAGGTTCCTATTTTCCGCGATAAATAGGTGGCGACTCCATAACAGTTCTTAAAGGTTTTTCCAACTTAATCTTTTTTAACTTTAAAATCCGCCCTTAAGCAAGACGCCGAGTTGGGTCCGATCCCGGGTTCCACAGTTTGGCGACTCATTTGAGAGATCTTTTAAAAACCAAAAACTAGCTTTTTCTTTTTAAAAATAAAGAGGTGAAACTTGAAAGCCTTGAACAATCCAAGTATACATATTTGAGCTATGCACATTCGTTTAGAGTCCATTCCTTTTGGAATCTAGGCACCCTTTGCACCCTCGAGAGGTGGTTCCCACATGCAGGCTTGTCCACTCGATAAAGCACATGCCGGACTAGCTTTCCTCTCGCCCCTCCACGGCTTGCCGTAAACGGCTATCTCGACCGCCCCAGTGCTCCCTTCAGAAAACCTATCGCCCCGGCGTAAGGAAATGAAGGGGTTAAGTATCTGCCAAAGCGTACTCGAGGTAGTTGGAGGTGTACCCGACTGACTCATTTTCACCCTTTTTGAGTCATACGTACAAGTTCGAGGCTAAGCACCCCATAGTCTTTTTCAAAACGAGCATTTGCATTCATATCTTCGAAAACTCGCTTAAACGTTTCAAAGATAAATGAACCTAACAAACTAACACTTTTCAAACAAAACTATCGCGAATTTTTGAAATAAACTTTTTCAAAACTTCCTTTTTCACTAACAAGCAAAAACCCGAGCAAGGAATAAAACCCAAGCTCGCGGATTTCAATCTTCTAGGTCATACGGCCTAGTCTCTACATTTAACATCCTCGACTCGACTTGCTAATCGCTCTCGAGCCGAATCCTCTTCTTTTACACATCCGACTCGAGCTCACCTCGGCAAATCACCGATATCAGTTCGACGGATGCAAAGCAAAATCTTTTAACATCGAGACGAGATGTGCGCACACATCCTCGCCCCAAAAGCTTCCCTTAGCAAAACCTTTTCGAAAACCTCCTTTTTCAAGCTTAAAATGTCTTTCTAAACAAAGAAATGAGCTAAAATGAATGCCTAAAATGAATGTGAGTCTAGTGGGTCGAGTCGTGTCGCTAATATACCAGCTGAAATGCAGGCCTCAGCTGACTACTCACCATGAATCGCATCATCACCCCTTCCTTCAAACGCTCCTCAAAGATGGCTAACCTCAACAAGCTGAAAACCCTCCGTCACCGCATTGATCAGCTCACCAAAAACATTGACAACTTGAAGGCCTTGCATCAATCCGAAGTTGCACGTTTGGAACAACGCTCCAAGGCCGACAAGCATGTCTCCCTCCACACTCTCGTCACCCAACTCCAAAGGGACGAAGAAGATTTCACCCAATATCTCGTCCGTTGGAAAGGATTACTTGCTCGGGTCCCGAATCACCCACACGAAGATGAACTCATGTCCACTTTCCTCTTCCGCCTACGACCCGCCTGGCGATACTACTTTCACTTCTGCCACGCTCAGAACTTCGAACATCTCATCGAAATTGGCACTCGCATCGAAAAGGATCTCACATCTAGCTATGAGGATCCCACCTACCGAAGCACCCTTCGAGGACACACTCTTAAAGGGCGAAGAATACACAACTCGCATGGCTCCGCAAGGAACTTTGACAAACTCTATATGCCCTACGCTGTGGCATTACAAAAACTAATCGAAAAGGACTACCTCACACCCATCGGACCTATTAACGAGCCACCCATGAATAAGAAATCAAAATCATGGGATCCCAACGCCTTCTGTGCATACCACCGGGGCATGGGACATAGCACTCAGAGTTGTCTCAAACTCAAACATGTCATTCAAGATCTTATCGATCAAGGAAGGATCAAGAAACCTCGGAGGAAAACCACACCTTCCTCCAGCAACGACGCAATTTACATCACAACTCAAGCAACCCAAGCAGCTCAAGCAGCTCAAGCACCTCCAACGACACAGAAGACGATGAAGAAGAAGAAGAAATTCTTTTAGATTCTAATGCTCTTAGTGTCGGGTCATCTGTCGACCCATCTATCCTAGACTCTAGCTTTAGTTTAGATTTTCTTTTTACGGAGGCTAGCTCCAAGCAATTTTCTGATTTGTCGAATGGTTCTCTTCAAAATAATGAAATGAATAAATTTGCTTACGTCTTGTCTCAAAATAACAAAATACAAACAAACAAAAATCAACAAGCAACAAACAACACACAAAATACAAAAGACACTAACCCATGCGAAAGTGAATCATTAAACAAATACATTGCAAACCTTGTACACCCAAAAACACAAGACCCAGTCATCGAGGAAACCATAACCATAAACGTGGGAACCCCCGAAGAACCAAGGGAACTACAACTAGGAGCCTCACTAGACGAACACGAGCGCACCCAATTTACACAACTCCTAAGCGAATTCAAGGACGTATTCGCTTGGTCATACAAAGACATGCCCGGCATCGAACGAAGCATCGCCGAGCACCGCATCCCCATCAAACCCTAAGCATAAACCCATCAAGCAAAAGCTAAGAAGACTACGTCCCGAATGGTCTCTTATGGTCAAGGAAGAAATCGAAAAACAACTACAAGCCGGTTTCATCCAAGTCATCGAGTATCCTGAATGGGTCTCAAACATGGTCCCAGTCCTGAAAAAGAATGGCAAAATTCGAGTATGCGTTGACTTTCGCGACTTGAACAAAGCTAGTCCCAAAGATGACTTTCCATTACCCCATGTGGACGTCCTAGTTGACAACACCGCCGACCACGCCCTCCTATCCTTCATGGACGGCTACGCAGGCTACAATCAAATCAAAATGTCACTCAAAGACATGGCAAAAACGGCCTTCATTACACCGTGGGGGACATACTGCTACACAGTTATGCCCTTCGGCCTAATCAATGCTGGCGCTACATACCAACGCACCGCTACGACCCTTTCACACGACATGATGCACAAAGAAGTCGAAGTTTACGTCGACGATATGATCGTAAAGTCAAAGGAGAGAAGTGGTCACATCACTAACCTCCGCAAGTTCTTCATTCGCCTACGACAATACAAAATGCGCCTCAACCCCCAAAAATGTACTTTTGGAGTTAAATCCGGTAAACTACTAGGACATGTAGTGAGCCAAAGAGGCATCGAGGTCGACCCCTCAAAAGTCAAAGCAATCCTTGAAATGCGACCCCCGGAGAATCTCGACGAAATTCGAAGTTTCTTGGGCCAAATCCAATACATCTCGCGCTTTATTAGCAAACTCACCATGATATGTGAACCAGTTTTCAAGAAACTCAAGAAAACCGACCACGTTGAATGGGACGAAGAATGTCAAAAAGCATTTGACAAGGTCAAGGAATTGCTAACTAACCCACCAGTTCTACGACCACCCCAAGCGGATTTACCGCTATCCTTATACCTTACAACCACATCTACCGCCATGGGCGCCATGCTCGCTCAAGAAATAAACGGCGAACAACACGCAATCTACTACATAAGCAAGAAATTTCTCGATTACGAAACTCGATATTCACCCGTCGAGAAGAGTTGTCTAGCCTTAGTGTGGTCATCCAAGAAACTCCGTCATTATATGCTAGCACACCAAACGAAGGTCTATTCCAAAATGGACCAGAAAGTACCTCTTCGAGAACACGTGCCTAACGGACGAATGGCGGATGGACATTGCTCCTAGCCGAATTCGATCTTAAGTAATGCACTCTCAAAGCAATCAAGGGACGAGCGCTCCGATTTCCTAGCCGAAAATGCAATCAACGAAGAACCAATCATTGACACAACATCCCTTCCAGACGATGGGATCTACAACATCAACCAAGAACAATGGGAGTTATACTTCGATGGCTCCTCCAACTATCGAGGATGTGGAGTAGGAATACTTCTCATATCCCCGAATGGCGAACACACACCTTTATCAATCAAACTGGACTTTGACGTTACAAACAACGCCGCGGAATACGAAGCATGCTTGCACGGTCTACAAGCAGCGCTTGTACTCAACGCCCGCAATATAAGAGTCTATGGGGACTCCTCCCTCATAATCAACCAAATATCCGGAGCATGGAAGATACTTAATGAAAACCTGGCACTATACCAAAGCAAAATACAAGAGCTCATAAACGAATTCTATCACGTAGAATTCAAACACCTCCCACGCGAAGAAAACCACCCGCCGACGCGTTATCCAAACTCGCGTCACTAATCAACATACCCCCGGGGATGGAAACGCTCCCCATTGTCGTGGAACGACGGAACGAACCCGCCTACATATGTGACATTGAAACCGAAGAAGAGGAAACCGACCCTTGGTACCAAGCAATCATCAACTACAAAACAAACGGTGAATACCCACCAAACATTGACAAACGAGCCAAACGCGCCCTACGCCTGTTATCATCACAATTCGTGATGGAAATGGGCAAACTACTCAAAAAGACACCCCAAGGCACACTACTCTTATGTGTCGATCACAAAAAGGGACACGATATTATGTCCCAAGTACAAGATGGCGAGTGCGGACCACACATGAACGCACGAGCCATGTGCAAACAAATCATAAGGCTAGGATGGTACTGGACAACCATGGAAGCCGACTGCGCAAAATATGTCAAACATTGCCATAATTGTCAAATCTTTGCAAACGTACAACACATACCTCCTTCACCACTATACAGTTTAACCTCGCCATGGCCCTTCTCCACATGGGGAATTGACGTCATTGGCAAAGTACAACCCGTGGCGCCAGGAGGACACTGCTTCATCCTCGTGGCCATCGACTATTTCACCAAATGGGTCGAAGCCGCATCATACCGTACGCTAGGCACGAAAGAAGTTGCGAAATTCATACAAAACAACATCATTTGTCGTTACGGCATACCCCACGAATTCATCAGCGACCAAGGCACACACTTCCAAGGAGAGGTGGAACCACTCCTCCTCAAATACAGGATACAACGACACAAATCATCACCCTACCGACCACAAACTAACGGCGCGGTCGAGGCAGCAAACAAAACCGTCGTATCAATCCTCAAAAAGATGATCGACACCTGCCACGACTGGCCCAACAAAATCCCATTTGCATTATGGGGATACCGCACAACCATCCGCACACCCACAGGCATGACACCCTATTTCCTAACCTACGGGATGGAAGCCGTTCAACCTGTAGAAATCGAGATGCAATCCCTTCGAATTCTCATGGAAGCAGACATTCCTGAAGCGGAATGGGCACGCGAACGATACGAACAACTCATCCTCTTAGACGAAAGACGGTTACATTCACTAAGTACAGTCCGAATGTATCAATCTCGCCTACAACGCGCCTACAACAAACGGGTCAAGCCACGAAACATCAAAGTGGGCGACCTAGTACTCAAATCAGTCCGAGCACCATTACCAGTCGACCCAAGAGGAAAATTCAAACCCAATTGGGCCGGACCGTGCATTTGGTCAAGGAAATCCTTCCCGAGGAGCCGTGAAACTAATCGACCTTGACGGTCGGGACTTAGACACCAACAAATCTTGATCAACTCAAGAAATACTACCCCTAAAACACAAACGCTTCTGCAAAATTTCAAAACAAAACTCACTCTCGCATGGGTGAACTACGCTCGGTTTGATTCCACGCACTGTGGATACGTAGGCAGCTTTGCAAAGAGCTCAACCGAATCACACGAACTACGCCGGTTTGATTCTGTATTCAAAAAGTAGATACGTAGGCAGCTTGTCAAAAGTACAACCGAACTTTTTCTAGCACGCATGCCCAAAGCTTAAAAAGGTCAAGGGCGTTGCACTCACAAAAAGACACGCTCAAAGCTTAAAAAGGTCAAGAGCACAGTCAACACAAAACAAAACACAAATCCAAGTCCAAAGCTTAAAAAGGTCGAGGACTTAAAAACGGAACAAGTCAAACAGGCAAATCCAAAGCTTAAATAGGTCGAGGATTTAATGCAAATGTTCGAAGCTTAAAAAGGTCGAGAACATTTAAAAACAAACAAGAGAAAGCAACGAGACAAGACAAAAGCAAATTAATTCTATTTTATTACTTTATTTAGAATTTTTCGCAATTTAGAAATGAGCTAGGAACAAGCCTCTCTAGCCCTTTATTTGAATCTAAAACACGCATTTAAATAAAGAAATTTTTCTAAACAAGACAAAAGCAAACTACTCAAGTCATCTTCTGACGCTTCGGATTAGCCTCTTCATCTTCAAGAGGCCGATCCGCCACAACTTTCGACCTAAGGACGGGAATAGATCTCTCAAAACCTGGGGGCTCGATCGGATCCTCATCCTGCTCAAATGGGGGCTCCTCGATCCTTGGCCCTAGACGATCTTTAACAGTCACCTTCGGTCCAAGCCTTTCCCGCGCCGGTCTCGAAGAAGAAGCACCTGCACTAACAGCACAAAGATCACCACAGTCCCTCCTTTCGCGCACCACCTCATACGCCAAGGAGGGCCTTGGCCCATTCTTTTCCCTCCTCCTTTGATTCTCCCGTTCCTGAGGATCATTGGAACGGTACTGTGGACAAGGGATTTTGATCCACGCGATGTCCACGCGATGTTTTATTTCAAAAACATTTTTAATTTGAAAAGAGTCGCCACTAAATTTTTAGGTGGAATTTAGAAACCAGTTTTAGAGAAAATGAGTTCGTGTGAGTTCACGTGTTAGGAAGTTTAAAAGAATTTCATTAATTTAACGCCTAACCCCGCTCTACATAAAGAATCTGTCTCTACTAAGTAAAACCATGGCTATTATGAGTACACATGCAGATGCAAACAAATGCTTTAACCCTAAACAAAAAAATATCCATTCTAGGTCGTATTAATGCACATACAATTTCGTCGAAGTTATTTAACATGGGTTCATTTACTATTCTAGCAAACAAAGGAAAGAAGTAGAAATACTCACCGACAGCATAAGATAGATTAACAAACGTTAGCAGCAGACGTATAAAAAAAATAATCAAATACAAATAATACCCTATATGGACAAGCGTGAATGATTAACCTAGGTAATTTAATATAGTGCACGAATATAAAGCAGTAACAAGCGAACAAAATAATTTGCGAGCATTCGCAAACAAACAAACACACATATAAATACAGACACAAACAAACAACTACACGGATATAGCAATGTGGCACACATTTAAATTAATAATCAAATACCCTCAAGCAAACATGCTAACATTCACATACTGTAGCAAACACAAATGCACACCAAACGTGTAGGCTAGCAAACAAAAAAACAACCAGATAAGCATACAAATACGTGCAAAATAAACGGGTATAGCTGATGATAATAATCACACAAACGAACACCTAGACGATCAAATACGACTAACAAGCACACAAACGCAAGCGATAACGTGAGTTCTTAAACATGGTATACGAGGGCCTAAACTATACAATTCAACAGGTCAAATAATCCCACAACAGACTTAACGGACAAGACAAAAACGTCAGCCAACAGACCTATGCAAAACACGGCTTCTAACGATCAACGAGGCAAACCATAAAACCAAAACCAACCGACAGGGTAAAATCATGAAAACTAGTCTAACATACAAATGTGAACTACAAATCTGAAAGGAAAACACGACAAATCAATTTTCAGACAATTAATCGTAACTAAACATGAATAGGATCTAGTTGTATAATAAGCTAAACGAGCAAACTAAACAGACGAGGAATTTTCAAACCGTACTTCACAAAGAAATCAAGTACGAATACTGTGCACACGAGGAACATACATATCGAAATCATGTGAGGAACTTAGGTCCAAAACGAACAATAAACGTAAAGAAAATATGATGACAAACGACGGAGCGACAGAGAACAATAAAAAAGCGACAGAAAGCAATAAAAAACGACAGAGAGCAATAAAAAGCGATAAAAACAATAATTTAAACAAAGTAAAGTGAGTATTTTGCACCCTCAACTTACATGTATCGTTGACCAAATATCCGAGTCGTAATCGATTGTAAGATTTTATCCCGAGGGGCCGTCGTCGACGAAAACCAATAATAAATCCGTGCCGTGCAAAGCGGCAATGATTTTCAAAAGCTTGTATCTCCTTCGTTTCTCAACGAAATTTCGAACCGAAAGATGTTTTAGAATCGTGGTAAAGTGAACTTTAAGATCGTGTAAAGAAATCAGAGGGACTATGAGGTTCAAAACACGAAAACCTGGACAGAAGAGGTGATAGCCGAACAAAAAAACTGAGTATGGTGCTCTGTTTTCTGACCGCTATCACGACTTCCTTTTTGGCTTTCTTAGGGCTTTTTTGTGACTTGATTTTGTGTATGTATGCTGTGTATTTCGTGTGTCATGAAGGCTTGTGTATGGGTGTGTATATATAGTGACAAAAAGTAGGTTTCTTTGAAGGAGAAGAGCAGCTCACACCTTTCTTCGATAGCTGCTGCCAACGACCTCCTTGGTGGGGATTTTCAGGGTTTTTGAGTTGTGTTTCTTGTAGGTTAAGCAAAGGGTATATGGATAAGGCCGTTAGGATATGGGCATGGGCATGAGTGTGTGAATAAAAACCGGGTTTGGCTTGATTATGGGCTGCCAGGAGCGAGCACGGTGGGGGTTACGAGAATTTGTTGTGGTCGGGCTCCTTGGCTGGATTTCTGGGCTGATCGATCGAAGGGGAGGAGCATGGTGGGTAGAAAAGAGTCGGGTTTTGGGTCGCTTTTTGGGTTGTCAAAGCAGGGCACGAAGAGGGTTTAGGGTCAGCCGATCTCGAGCACTTTGGGCTATTTTACGGCTGGTTTTGGACGTGGTTTTTGGCTGGTTCAAGCTGGGCTAAGGATGCGGCTTTAGGGTGGGTTTAAGCTCGGGTATGTGGGGAAGAGTGTGGGTAAAAGAGGCCTCGAAATTCGTGTTGGAACGGGCTCAAAATCGCTCTTAAAATTGGGCTTAAAACGAGGTTTTAAAACTTGTTATTCTGGCAATTAAATCGAATACGATTTAATAAACTGTTTTAAAAGCATGAGAAACGACTTTTCAAGTCAAATATCAAATTTATAAAAGCGATTTTTCAAATCGAGTTACTTAAAATGATTTTTCAAATCGAAATATTTTATTTTCAATAAAACAAACTTTTTTGACAGAATACACTTACCTTGTCAACACACTAATTTAAATATCATTTAAATTAATAAAATGTTAAATCTACGCCCGACTTACTTCGTAAAACGAACTCAAATAAATGACACGAAATACATGTTGTCCTATCATCATTGGGTGTTTGTTGGGTTTTCTATAAATTTCCATATCGACAGATACGGGTATCAACAGAGCCCCCACTTTGACTAAGGCTTGGACAGGCGAAAGTCAAAGTAGACCCACGAGTTGATCGAAGATCACAACTTGAGAGCCTCACGGGTCGTTTATGGTCCCTTAGACCTGTGTATATAAGCTCACCAGCCGTAAGAAGAAATCATACCTGAAACTTGTTTTTGGATGCCTTCATTTTCGTCAAAATATGGGTTGAGCCTTATCCTTAGGCGCCTACGTATCCGTTGTGACAGAATCAAACCCGTATCGTAGTTCGAGCTCGCTGGCCTGTAGCTTTCTGCTGCTTCGGCCCAAAACAAATGATATTTGTTTACTCGATTGAGTAAAGCCTATATCTGTATTCTTTTTGGAAGTGTCACTTCTTTTAGCTTCTGCTAGTACTTTTTCATTTCGAGGATGTCATCCTGTCGTCGGGGTCTAAGGTTTATGACTTTAGAGCCCCCGGTTGGAGCGTTCCTGCTCAATCTTAAAAACAAATCATAGCACACGACTCACATAGTGAAATCTGCGACTTTTGAAACAAAAAGGATGGATCATTGATCTGAACTGAGAATTTTAATTTGAAAATGGGTCTTCGACCTGCTTTTTAAACACAAACGATGGATCATCGATCTGAACTGAGAATTTTACTTTGGAAATGGGTCTTCGACCTGCTTTTTAAACACAAACGATGGATCATCGATCCGAACTGCGGATATTAATTTGAAAATGGGTCTTCGACCTGCTTTGAATTTTAAACCAAAGGGATGGATCATCGATCCGAACTGAGGATTTTAAATCGAGAATGGGTCTTCGACCTATATTTTGAGATTAAAGAGTGGTGGGTCTTCGACCGAAATTCGTAAACATCTTTTGAGAATGGGTCGTCGACCGGAAACCGTAAACATCTTTTGAAAATGGGTCGCCGACCCGCATCTTGAAAAGTGGATGAGTCATCGACTCGAACTATAAACATCTTTTGAAAATGGGTCTTCAACCCGCATCTTGAAAAGTGGATGAGTCATCGACTCGAACTATAAACATCTTTTGAAAATGGGTCTTCAACCCGCATCTTGAAAAGTGGATGAGTCATCGACTCGAACTATAAACATCTTTTGACAAATGGGTCTTCAACCCGCATTTTGAAAAGTGGATGAGTCATCGACTCGAACTATAAACATCTTTTGAAAATGAGTCCTCAACCCGTATTTTGATTTAAGTGGATGGGTCATCGACCCGAACTATAAATATCTTTTGAAAATGGGTCTTCAACCCGCATCTTGATTTAAGTGGATGGGTCATCGACCCGAACTATAATGGTCATTTGAAAATTGGGGCCATCGACCCATAATTTTGAAGGAAAAAGGTGGATAGGTCATCGACCCAAACGGAACACAGCTTTTAAAAATGGGTCATCGACCCATATTTTGGAGGAAAAGGTGGATGGGTCATCGACCCGAGCGCAAGACATCGTCTGAAAATAGGTCATCGACCCCTATTTTGGAAAATGGATAGGTCATTGACCCGCATAACAAATTTCATTTGAAAATCGAAAGAGGTCATCGACATGAACTTTGGATTTTGAGCACTTCGAATAACTCGGCCATTAACCTAGTTTAAAAACATCGTTTTTAAAGTTGGATTGCGGGACCAACCTAGACTACAAAAGTTACTTGAAAATTGACGCGGGGTATTGGTTAGCATGTATCAAATCGAATTGGGTCCTCGACCCGCCTTGCAAACATCAGTTTTTTTTTTTTAAAAGATCAATAAGAGTCATCAACTCTGAATGTAGACATCATTTAGAAATTGAAATGGGCCATCGGCCCGCAAGCATCATTTTGAAAATCGAAGTGGGTCATCGACCTGAATTTGAAATTTGACCTCGGATCATCGACCCAGACTTTGCAAAAAGGTTCTTGAAATGCCAGTTATTTTAAAATCGATGCAAGGCTAAGTGAGCATGAAATACGACACGAATGTGACAAGAATGTGACACGAGCAACTGACATTTGAACGTTCGACCATGACCGACTCGACCTAAGACAACATTTTAATGACAAGTAGACTAGTAACTGTGCAAGGTTTTTTAGGATTGTTGGCACGTGGTTTAAAATGGACGTGGGTTAAAAGTATCATGTTCTCTCCCTAAGCAAATTCTTTGTCGAGATGCGAACTAACTGTCAAAGTAAACATCTTTGCCAATTCCCGTTAAGAAAAAAAGATCATTCCAAGACTGGACAATTACTTATCAGAACATTGATTCTCATCTCAATCTAAATCGAGCACCAAGACAGACTCAAAAGTTGCTTCATTTGGACTTTGTAAAGACTCGTAAAAAATTGACAAGATGACAAATTAGATGATGGGCGGTGGTGGATTGTATCCCATATTCTAAAGGATTGCCTACATATTCGCGTGGGGCGAAATCAAATCCGATGTAGTTCGATCCAGGTGCATAAACATGGCAATTTTCTTGTGTGTAACACTCGAAGGTTTCACCTAAGGTATCATGTTGTAAGGTACTAGCGGATTCCTTGTGGACCTTAAACGCTTGGGTACAACTACATAAGCCAATGACTCTCGGAATTTCAAGACTACGTCTCCATTGCCGTTTTGAGAACGACTTAAAAAAGTTTGATGGTACTTTCTGACCGTTTTGGCTTCGCCTTTAATTTTGACTTTGATCTTCGATCTCCGATGTGTTGCCACTCAATTTTTTGTATTTCTGTATTCTTGTTTGCGTTTTCGAGAATATGCCGCGCCCTTTGTGGCTTGGGCTTGTTCCAACTTCGTGGTCGTATGCATATCACGCCAGACTCCTCTGACAAGTTCGTTTGCTTATTAGGCACGCGATCGAGTACACGGAGGGCGATCCATGAATATTCGTACCTTTGGTCGCGATCAAATTCATGACCACTATAGAGCTCCAAATTAATGGATCCTCCTCCAAAGGCAGAGGAGTAGTATACCACAAGTTGACTACCGGACCTTAGGTTTTTAGTTGTCGGAAGCCCTTTTGTCTTTGCTTTTGTCTTGAGTTGGTGTTGCACCTTAGAATTGAATACGTATTTCTACCCCAGGGACACCCTTCGAGTGTGTTGTGCATTTTAAATCGCTTGGGATTATAGAAGCAAATTAGAGACAAGATCAATTTCATTGATTTTGAGAAGGATTTAGAAATAATTGTGAAAAAACGAATCTTAGACTCAGCTTAGACATAAGACTTGAATATGAATTCTGACTTATAATCACCAACCTCGGCTTTGAACTTTTCTCCTTTCAGGAATTAATTCAGATGCTTGGTTTGAAAGTTACCCCACTTTTGTAACTTGATTTTGACTTAAGAAGGAGAATATACGACTCGAGTTCAGAAATCGACACAGTTTCGACACTATTTGTAAATTGGTAGAGGTTTCATTCTATTTAACAACTCGGGATGCAAATGGACTGGACCAGATTAATCATGAAAAGACTCGGAGCTTAACGACATGGTCTACGACCTAACTATGCAAATGCATGCGACATATGGACTTGAAGACAGACTCACAGTATGGGACTTAGACTCAACTAGACATGGACCCGAAGTAATTAGCTCTTGTATGGATCAATAAGTTTCTAAAACTTCTAAAAATAGCCTGGATGTGACATTATTGTGCCTTAACTCAAAACTAAAAGATGACATGCATGATTTGGGCCTAAGAATAAGCTTAGGTGACCTAACTAGGTGAGACGCTTAAATAACTAGACTTACTATACAGGGCTTAGATTCTAACTAGCCTCGACTCGGTGCATTTCATGCTTACTCCCGACTTAAAATAGAAACTTATTTACGAAGTTGAGGTTTGAAATGGGCAGCTCTTCGACTACAAAAAAAGCTTATTTGGTTCGAAATTTCAGTTTACCTTGGGCTAGATTTTACCTTTGAAAAACTTCGTTTTTGGTTGGAAAAAAAAAAAATCTATTCCCAAATGGGTAGCATTTCAAAAGCGTTCAAGATTATTCTAATCCTAAACGTATAGCATTTCAGCTTAAAAACTATTCTTTTTTCAAAAGACCGACGTAGTGTTAAAAATCGTTTGGGATTAATCTAATTCTAAACGGGAAGCATTCCAGCTTAAAAGGATTCTTTTTTCAAAAGAGTTAGTGTCGAAGATTGTTCGAGATTGTTCTAATCTTAAACGGATAGCATTTCAGCTATAAAAGGATCTTTTTTCAAAAGATAATTTTCTTTTAAAGAAAAAAAAGTTTTAGGATTTTCTAATCCTAACGAGGAGCATTTCAGCTAACAAAAGGATCTTTTTTCTAAAGACTTAGCGTCGGAGACTGTTCGAGATTATTCTAATCTTAAACGGATAGCATTTCGGCCATAAAAGGATCTTTTTTCAAAAGATAATTTTCTTTTAAAGAAAAAAAGTTTTAGGATTTTCTATTCCTAACGAGAAGCATTTCAGCTTAGAAAAGATCTTTTTTTCAAAAGAGCTAATATCGAAATTTATTTAAGATTATTTTAATCCTAAACGAATAGCATTCCAGCTAAGAAAAGATCCTTTTTCAAGAGAGATAATGTCGAAAATTGGTTAAGATTATTCTAACCCTAAAAGAATAACATTTCAGCTTAGAAAAAGATCTTTTTTTTTTCAAAAGAGGCAATATCGAAAATTGTTTAAGATTATTCTAACCCTAAACGAAAAGCATTTCAGCTTAGAAAAGATCTTTTTTCAAAAGAGGCAATATCGAAAATTGTTTAAGATTATTCTAACCCTAAACGAATAGCGTTTCAGCTAGGAAGAGATCTTTTTTCAAAAGAGCTAACATCGAAAGAAATGTTTAAGATTATTCTAACCCTAAACGGATAGCGTTTCAGCTAAGAAAAGATCTTTTTTCAAAAGAGCAAATATTCAGAAAATATCTAAGATTATTCTAATTTTAGAAGGAAAGCGTTTCAGCTTAAACAAAAATCTTTGTTTTCCGAAGGAGATAGTGTGGGAAAATATTTAAGATTATTCTAATCCTAAAAAAGAGAGCGTTTCAGCTAGGAATGAATCTTTTTTCAAAAGAGCTAATATCGGAAATCTTTTAAGATTATTCTGATCCTAAAAGAATAGCATTTCTGCTAGGAAAAGATTTTTTTTCAAACGAGCTAAAAATCGGAAATAATTTAAGATTATTCTAATCCTAAAAGGAAAGCGTTTCAGCTTGGACAAAAATCTTTGTTTTTGCGGGAAAGAAAGTGTTGGAAAATATTTAAGATTATTCTAATCCTAAAAAGATAGCATTTCAGCTTAAAGAATGAATTTTTTTTTTTCAAGGAAAGCATTTCAGCTCGAATCAAAAGTCTTTTTCAAATGAGGTAGGGTTGGAAAATATTTAAGATTATTCTAATCCTAAAAAGACAGCATTTCAGCTAGGAAAAGATTTTTAGAGGGAAAGCATTTCAGCTTAAGTCAAAAATCGTTTCAAAAGAGATATTTAAGATTATTCTAATCCTAAAAAGACAGCATTTCAGCTAAGAAAAGAACCTTTAGGAAAATATTTGACTGAAAAGATGACAGTTTTGACTAAAAAGGATTGAAAACAAAGGCTTTAGGAATCACAGAGCATTTAGTCATACGCAGTTCAAAGATGCAATGCATGAACTAGACTATTCTAAGTCTCGAAAAGGGTCCATGCCAATGATCCCGCGCTGTTAGGTAACCTACGCAACCACCATAAGTTTGTAACTATATGGCGAAAGTGTGGTTGCTAACCTCGACGGAACCACCTTGATATTTAAATCAGACATAGTGAACGTCATTTCCCCAGCCTGAAATCGACCCAAGGGGAGGAATGGTTCGAATCCTAACAGTATGATGCATAAGTAACGTTAAAAGAAAAGGGTACTCTAAATAGCCATCATTTTACTTTTCAAGTTTCACTGTCCCCAGCGGAGTCGCCAAATTGTGGACAAGGGATTTTGATCCACGCGATGTCCACGCGATGTTTTATTTCAAAAACATTTTTAATTTGAAAAGAGTCGCCACTAAATTTTTAGGTGGAATTTAGAAACCAGTTTTAGAGAAAATGAGTTCGTGTGAGTTCACGTGTTAGGAAGTTTAAAAGAATTTCATTAATTTAACGCCTAACCCCGCCCGTTACAGTAACGGTCTCTACTAAGTAAAACCATGGCTATTATGAGTACACATGCAGGATGCAAACAGCGTTTTAACCCTAAACAAAAAAAATATCCATTCTAGGTCGTTTTAATGCACATACAATTTCGTCGAAGTTATTTAACATGGGTTCATTTACTATTCTAGCAAACAAAGGAAAGAAGTAGAAATACTCACCGACAGCATAAGATAGATTAACAAACGTTAGCAGCAGACGTATAAAAAAAATAATCAAATACAAATAATACCCTATATGGACAAGCGTGAATGATTAACCTAGGTAATTTAATATAGTGCACGAATATAAAGCAGTAACAAGCGAACAAAATAATTTGCGAGCATTCGCAAACAAACAAACACACATATAAATACAGACACAAACAAACAACTACACGGATATAGCAATGTGGCACACATTTAAATTAATAATCAAATACCCTCAAGCAAACATGCTAACATTCACATACTGTAGCAAACACAAATGCACACCAAACGTGTAGGCTAGCAAACAAAAACAACCAGATAAGCATACAAATACGTGCAAAATAAACGGGTATAGCTGATGATAATAATCACACAAACGAACACCTAGACGATCAAATACGACTAACAAGCACACTGGCATGGCGATAACGTGAGTTCTTAAACATGGTATACGAGGGCCTAAACTATACAATTCAACAGGTCAAATAATCCCACAAATGGACTTAACGGACAAGACAAAAGCGTCGACCAACGGACCTATGCAAAACACGGCTTCTAACGATCAACGAGGCAAACCATAAAACCAAAACCAACCGACAGGGTAAAATCATGAAAACTAGTCTAACATACAAATGTGAACTACAAATCTGAAAGGAAAACACGACAAATCAATTTTCAGACAATTAATCGTAACTAAACATGAATAGGATCTAGTTGTATAATAAGCTAAACGAGCAAACTAAACAGACGAGGAATTTTCAAACCGTACTTCACAAAGAAATCAAGTACGAATACTGTGCACACGAGGAACATACATATCGAAATCATGTGAGGAACTTAGGTCCAAAACGAACAATAAACGTAAAGAAAATATGATGACAAACGACGGAGCGACAGAGAACAATAAAAAGCGATGTAAAGCAATAAAAACGATGCAGAGCAATAAAAAGCGATAAAAACAATAATTTAAACAAAGTAAAGTGAGTATTTTGCACCCTCAACTTACATGTATCGTTGACCAAATATCCGAGTCGTAATCGATTGTAAGATTTTATCCCGAGGGGCCGTCGTCGACGAAAACCAATAATAAATCCGTACTTCGTACCGAAACTGACAGCGATTTTCAAAAGCTTGTATCTCCTTCGTTTCTCAACGAAATTTCGAACCGAAAGATGTTTTAGAATCGTGGTAAAGTGAACTTTAAGATCGTGTAAAGAAATCAGAGTGACTATGAGGTTCAAAACACGAAAACCTGGACAGAAGAGGTGATAGCCGAACAAAAAAACCGAGTATGGTGCTCTGTTTTCTGACCGCTATCACGACTTCCTTTTTGGCTTTCTTAGGGCTTTTTTGTGACTTGATTTTGTGTATGTATGCTGTGTATTTCGTGTGTCATGAAGGCTTGTGTATGGGTGTGTATATATAGTGACAAAAAGTAGGTTTCTTTGAAGGAGAAGAGCAGCTCACACCTTTCTTCGATAGCTGCTGCCAACGACCTCCTTGGTGGGGATTTTCAGGGTTTTTGAGTTGTGTTTCTTGTAGGTTAAGCAAAGGGTATATGGATAAGGCCGTTAGGATATGGGCATGGGCATGAGTGTGTGAATAAAAACCGGGTTTGGCTTGATTTTGGGTCGCCGAGAGCAGAACGCAGTGGGGGTTACGGTCATTGTAATTCGGGCTCCTTGGCTGGATTTCTGGGCTGATCAGTCGAAGGGGGAGGGAGCATGGCTGGGTAGAAAAGAGTCGGGTTTTTGGGTCGCTTTTTGGGTTGTCAAAACAGGGCACGAAGAGGGGTTTTAGGGCTGCTGTATCTCGAGCACTTTGGGCTATTTTCTGGCTGGTTTTGGACGTGGTTTTTGGCTGGTTCAAGCTGGGCTAAGGATGCGGCTTTAGGGTGGGTTTAAGCTCGGGTATGTGGGGAAGAGTGTGGGTAAAAGAGGCCTCGAAATTCGTGTTGGAACGGGCTCAAAATCGCTCTTAAAATTGGGCTTAAAACGAGTTTTAAAACTTGTTATTCTGAAAGCATTAAATCGAATACGATTTAATAAACTGTTTTAAAAGCATGAGAAACGACTTTTCAAGTCAAATATCAAATTTATAAAAGCGATTTTTCAAATCGAGTTACTTAAAATGATTTTTCAAATCGAAATATTTTATTTTCAATAAAACAAACTTTTTTGACAGAATACACTTACCTTGTCAACACACTAATTTAAATATCATTTAAATTAATAAAATGTTACGTCAACGGCGCCCGACTTACTTCGTAAAACGAACTCAAATAAATGACACGAAATACATGTTGTCCTATCATCATTGGGTGTTTGTTGGGTTTTCTATAAATTTCCATATCGACAGATACGGGTATCAACAGGTACCACCGTGTATAGAAGTCCGTAACACGGCTAGACTCTATATGCTCCGGAACAGCCCAAGTAACACGGTCCGACCATCCTCGGATCCAAGCATCAATCGTTTGGTTGTTTAGGACAACAACCCTTCCGACCTGAGTATCCTGCTCGGGTATGGTTTAAGCAAGCCCGATTTGCCTCTTCAAGCGAAGAGGATGAATCCACACTCCTCGTTCAAACCCGCACAACATCAACCCACGAGACGCATTCACAATAGACGGCGCCGTAACCGCCGTAATACCCCACCAAGACACGTACCAACGAATGGTGCTCTCCTTCACAAACCACCGGTAGTAGTTTAGCGAACGCTCCCGAGGATCAGCCCACTCCATCTTCCGCGACGTCGTCCCCGCCGCCTTGAAGACACTTCCAAGGGGAAGAGCTTTATACACACTTAGCCTCTCCATGAGCCAAACGTTGAGAATCCTAGCGCAACCCCTGTACAAGCTCAGACGATTAGCATAACGGTCGTCTAAGCCCAGTATGGTCTCCGCCAGGATCAACGCAGAAGGGTCATGTCCCCTCTCCATCCCTTCGACAACACGAGCATACCTCGCGTTCCCGAACACTCCATCTGGCATGGACCCCGCAAAAGCATAACGATGAACTAAACAAAAAGCGAGGGCCCTCCGCCTAGAACGGTCCGAAATACTAGTATCAGCCTTATTCATATATCGTCGACACAAGAGAAGCATGTTTACCTTGCCTCCCTCAAACAAACCTGCAGCATGAGCGTTTGTCATCCCAAGGAAGTTTCGCAACATCCCGTTATAGCAAAGCTCACTCCTTACGACCACAGGAGTAGTCCGTTTCGACCATCCAGCAATGGCCGAGAACTCCTCCATCAAAGGACACACCTCTCCACCGGGAAACCTAAAAACATGCAAACTAGGATCCCAATAATCTAAGCACGAATCAAGGAAGTCAAGATCGACTTTCATTTGGCGAAAGCCAATAAAAACGCCCGCGCCATCATCATACACCGCCTTCTTCATTGCCGAGCTTAAGGGAGAAGTCCACCTCTTCAAAAGAGCATCAAAATGCTCCTCCATTTTTTTTTGGATACAAAAAAAAAAAAAACTTTGTGAATATACCTGATATATTTATGAAAGCAAAAATCTAAAGCAAAAGAAAAGAAGAGAAGTAGTTGTGAATGAAGATTATGGCACGCACCCCTCTCCTTATATAGGAAAACAATGTCCGAAATATGGAAATACGGCGCTACCAGACAGACCAGCAAACCGCATGGGTCTATGCGGTTTGCAATCCAAACCGCATAAGCTTATGCGGTTTAGCCCACGAACCGCATAAGCCTATGCGGTTTCAGGGGCTGGTTTTTCTCAAATTTTCCTAATTTCGTCGTTCCTAAAACACTACAACCTACTTTGAGCTACGACATTCTTTTGTTGTTCCCGCGCACCGGCAGTACATTTTGCTTTGGCAACAACGGTTCTTACCACGAGTCAACGCATAACATTTTTCGCGTTCATACGAGCTCATTTCGCATTTAAAACGAACTTTTTGCAAAACATTTTCACAATCTAAAATGAACATCAACGCATCCCACTCGGGAATCATATCATTTCTTCAACCAAGCCCACCAAAGCGGGTTTCTCGAAGTTCAAGCTACAACAACAAAGTTCAAAGTTCAAGCTACAACGACATGTACATAAAGGTTCATACAATCTTTAAATACACAAATTCACTCGGGGTGGCCAGGCGATACTGCGACTCACAAACTCACGCCGAATCTGAGCCGTCTCAGCTCGGCTCTGACACAACTGAGCTGTCTGCTCAGCCCAAGCCATCCTCCACCTGTTGGCTATACGCCATAGCTTCTTATGCGCCTCCTTAGCCACCTGTGAAACACAACACAAACACAGTTCACACTTTTCCCCATTTTGCCTTAATTTCACTCAAATTAAGTCAAACTTAGGGGGGAAATTTCAAAACAAACGCAGTCAACCCCACTTTACCTTAATTTCACCCAAATTAAACCAAACTGGAGGGGGTAACACAAAAAACGACTCTCACAAGTTTGATCATCGATATACTTCATACCTCGATCAAACTGGGGGCTTATACACATACATACAATCACACAAGTACATACCTTCTTCACCTTGCTCGTCCAGCTGTCCATGCCCGCGTCGATGAGTCACCAAGCAGTAAATGCGTCGTAACAAAGGTACGACGGACGCCCGAGTCATCATACTCGATAGTAGTAGGAAGTCATCGGTCGCTCTGCCATCTCGGGATCAAACTCCTGCAAAACAAATACAAAACGCACGCTGCGTCGGAAATTTTTCGCAACAATTACCTTACGCACCCCCAAACACCGGCACACATACCTCAATCGGCCCACAAGCAAGCCGAGATCGAGCAAAATGGGCATAGTCTTCCCAGGGCAGGAGGCTCACCGACTCTCCTCTCCATACAACGCCACACGATCCTGGCGAAACCCCTCGCTCAAACAGACCCTCGGCGGATCCTTAGCACCACCGAGTGGCCACCTGCTGAAAGACCAAACGCTCTCCAAGGTACCAAACCGATCCATACGGCGTCGCTATGTATAAAGGCGCTGGTCTCTCGCACCGCAAACCTAGCCCCAATGCCCTCAGGAATATCCCTGTACTGGCCCCACGGGAATGGCACGAACTACAAAGCAAACAGCACACGCTCACAAATACAGATACAATACAATCATTTTAAGTACACTCTATTTAAAATGGTTCAAGCACAAACCTCGTCAAATCGCATTCGGTTCAGACGATCCCTAACATCATCATACGACCAATTAAATGCAAAGACGGTTACATCGTACCCCAATGCGTACGCATCAGTACTCCTCACGATCCGCACAAAGACGTGGGGAGCAGAAAAGGAAAGTGGCTAAGAATCCACGACTGCACACAAGAAACAAAAACATGTTACAAAGACAAAAGACAACAAAAATGAACAACAATGCACCTAAGACAAAAACAAAATCAATACGTACCTCCATCAAGAAGCGGTAGCGACTAAGGGCGATCGCGACCCTCGATCCATGACGCGGTCTCACAAAGATCCATGCGTAAACGAATGCACAAGCCCGTAGACGGCGTCACCCGGTCAACGTCCCGGTGCATTCCAATCCAGGAGATGCATAAGGACCGATGTCGATGCCCGCTCACCCTTGTCGCCGAAGTGCACAGCGCTCACAAACCACCACAACCACATACGAGCATTACGCTGCCGCTCACTCAGGGGCCATACTCGGTCTTCCCCTCAAAATACTCCAAGATATAGCTCGTCTTGAAGGTATAGGGGGGCGCACCCTCGCAAATCACCTCCAAACCACCGCCAACCGCGGCAGTCACAACCTCGTCCACAACGGACGGCGCAAACTCAAAATCCATGTCGCGATCCCCAAACGGCAGCCCCGTTATGACCGCGTACTCAGACAAGGTAATGCCGGCCTCAAAGCCGGGCATATGGAACGTCGTCGTGGTGTCCCAATACCTATCCAAGAAGGCCCTGATCAACATCAGGTTCGCCGTCTGCTTCTTCCTCGCAATCTCCCTCCAATGGCCAACCAACGGGCCAAAAGCACTACGCAACACCCAAGCTTGCGCCCTCGGCGGAAGCCTCTCCTCAAAAGCACACATTGCGGACGAGACGCCCGAGAAAGTCCTCATCGGGCCCTTATCCCAACCCATCGTCGCTCGATAGGAAACATGTCTCTCCGGAGCAAGCAGAAGGTTGTGGCCATCCCAACCCTTCGCGAAAGCCCTGTTCGCGCGTGATTTTCGCGGCCTAGAGCTACTCGCCCTAGGCGCGACCTCCTCGACCTCCTCAGCCTGCTCCTCAGCAGCATCCATCTCAGCCTCCAGCTCCTCCACAAACTCCTGAGCAAACGCATCCGCCTCCTCCTCCTCAGGATCGCGCACAGGAACATGCCTCCCGCGACCCCTACCTCGTGACTGACCACGTCTCGTGGGCAGATCACGAGGGTCAGCATCCCTCTCACTACGAGTACGCCTTAAGCCACTCGAGCTAGAGGCTCCCTCTGTCCTCGAACTAGCACTCTTACGAGATCTCGATCTCGTAACACGGCTGGAACCTTCTCCTGCAACCAAACACAACCAATACATACAGCTATAATACATGCAAGCATACAACTTGGCATACACATACACAAACACACACAAATAATACACACATAATACATATACATTCCCTTAACACATTGCATTACACGCCCTACAGAGCATTTTTAGGCCTAGTTCATAATTAAGCCGAAAACCGTTCTCTACACTTCAAAACCACAACTTTATGGTTTCTACGCGCCATAATAGCCCCCAACAACAACCCATTACAAGCAATTGCATTTTGGTCACCCCGATCAAAAACCCCCAATTCGCCTTAATTACTCCGTATAATTACGACTTAAGACGGCGATTTGAAAGCTTTAACTCAACTTTTTCGCAAAACTAACGTTATAAGCATGCTATACTCACTATGGGCATCCTACACCGAAGTTTAATTGAAATTCCGGGTCGGAAAATCCGGGTTCATTTTCGGGCCCGAAACCTAATTTGGACGTTTTTCACACAAAGACGGTCTAAATCACAATCAATTCACACATACACGTTCACATGGCATAATGCAACACAATGACGTCAATTTCAAGCATTCAAACGGCAAATTTCAAGCAAAACTCGGGTTTTCATTCAAAACCCGTCTTTTCAACATTTCAAGGCAAAACTAGCTAATTACAACGACAAATAACGTAAAAGCAAGTTAAAATGGAGCATTACCTCGTTCCATAGCAAAGCAACACAAGAAAAATGAGCAAAAACGGTTGAGAAATCGAAAAATGACGTTTTTAGAGTGAAGAAACCGTAAATGAACAATGAAGCATGCTCACGGCCTCACTCGTGTTATATAAGCCCCCAGCAGCCAACTAGGGAAACCGCATAACCTTATGCGGTTTGCCCAACGAACCGCATAAGGCTATGCGGTTCATGCCCCTGGTTTTTCTCGGGTTTTTCTCGTTTTACGCCTACTTTTCGATTCCTAATTCATTTTAGCCCCAATGCAATTCCAAGTACGTCCCGTGCTTGGGTTAAGGCATCACCTACAGTCCGCCATACGCGTATATTAAGCATTTAGTGTACGGTACAAAAGCAGAAGCACGAACGCTCTTCACGAGCACTACATCATATTCTCCTCAACGGAAGGCAATCATATGCAATTACGACTACATAGACACTCCTCGGCGAGCCCAAGCACAAGCACTCTGCAACATACACCTAACTCCAAGCATTTCACTCTACATAGACGCTCCTCGGCGAGTTCAAGCACAAGCATTACACAGACGCTCTTTCACGAGGCCTACACTAACACTTACACGAACATCTTACAAGCATATGCACCCTGCACTCTAGCCCTTTTACATCCAACACATGCAATACGAAGACATTACAAGCACAAGCACCAGCATCAACATTTGACATTACAAGCACACGCAAAGGCACCAACAAACGACAACAAGCACGACGAAGACATTCAAAGAGGCGAGTTCTTATAGCATGTACGGACCGCCAAGTCCTTAAAATGCGCACGCCTCCTCCCGTTTAGCTTGGGTTCAAGTCCTCGTCTCACCCATGGACACATGCTTCGTTCCGCTGACTATATCGAGACTGTAATGGTCCGGATATGGTCGTAGGAGTTTGACTAGCGCTCTAGTCCGAGCTCAGTCAAACTGGGGGCTCTGTGGATACCCATATCCGTACCCTCCCAAACAAAACCCTGTGATGTATCACGGACTTTTATTACGCATGCTTTAACGTTGACTTAAACGGTTCTAATTAATGTCGAATTCATTTTGAGTCGTTTGAAATGTTAAAATGTTTAAGGTCGCTTCACATCACACTTAAATAACGTTCATTTTGTCCATTTGGAGTCTAGCTAGGTCCTTGTCCTGCTTCATTTGGCATGAGCTTCGCATTTGCACTACAATTGGCCCTTTTACATTAACAAGGTCTAATTCAGCATTCCTAAATTCCTAAATTTAGGCCCGGTAGCTAAAACCGCTATTTAGCCCCCTCTTACACAAAATACGGCTTCACGTCTTACCTTATTTCACAAAAACTATGCAAATACACCCTTTTTCATTTTTCCGGGTCTCGGGCCCAAAACCGAGCCCAAACCCAAGCCTTTGGCCCGCACTCCAAAGCCCTGCACATCATAAAATATCTCAGCTCTTTTCTTGGCACACACGCACAAAATTATACTGCATCTTTCGAAGATTTTATGCAACCGAAACTTGGAAAGCAGCCTTAAAACCAGACCCTCAAACCGCATGGCCTTATGCGGTTTGGGGTGGCAACCGCATAAGCCTATGCGGTTTGCCCTAGCAACCGCATAAGGCTATGCGGTTTCTAGGCCTGTTTTTATCCCCTTATTTCCTAATTTCTCCGAGGTTTTTAGTATATATAGAGCCCTATACCCGACCTCATAACACACAATTTATCATCAGATTTCACATCTTACACACTTCTAAAACACCCTCAAAGCCTCACGCACTCAAATCCTTGAGTTCAACACACCATCCCGTGTTGAATTCATCCTCCTTTTAAGTTCAAGAAGCGAAGCTCTGCCCAGATCTGAAGCGTCAGGACAAGGTAGGTACCGATCCACTTGGATCAAAGCTTTTTCTTATTTTCTATGGACTAACAAAGGGGTCTACACTTTACCGCCCAGGCTTTGGCACCCAGTAGCGCTTGCAATCCAAGTGTTCTATTTACTTGGTACACTCCATATCCGATGACACGCCAAAGTCGCATAAGCAGCAGGCCTTATAAAATAAACCAATGGACAATTGAACTTTATTTTATTTGTATGCATCTTGCACCTTCTTATTTTGCATTAAAATCAACTTAAACAATGAATTCGACCTTTAATCGAACTGTATTCGTTAACAAGTTAAACATGCTAAAGCGAGGGTTTTAATCAATCTTTTTGCATCTGCATCTGCATTCTTTTACAAACCTTATCGCACTTGTACGTAGCGATAACATTAGCTCAAATATCATCTTACATGGATTGTTCTAGGTCAGTAGAGGCTATTTTTACATAGGCTTTTCTAAAAGGTTTTCATAAATCATTATCTGAATTAACTCTTTTTCTAAAGTACCCTCACCCCGAATCCAATCTGGTTTCACAAGCCTTAGATCTAGGGGTGTCGGCGTGCTCCAAAATCTAGGACATGTTTTTTAACTTAGAACATGATAGCAGGTTCCTATTTTCCGCGATAAATAGGTGGCGACTCCATAACAGTTCTTAAAGGTTTTTCCAACTTAATCTTTTTTAACTTTAAAATCCGCCCTTAAGCAAGACGCCGAGTTGGGTCCGATCCCGGGTTCCACAGATGGCCACCAGTCCCAGGCAGTACAGAATTCAATGGAGTCACGTGAATGGGCGTCTGGTCAGACATACCTGTACCACCCCCACCAGCAACCCCGCTTACAGACTTTTCACCCTCCTCGGGCACAACCTCCTCTTCATTTCCAGACTCCTCTTCATCTTCTTCACTCTCTTCACCGTCACCGTCATGCTGCTCAGGAGCAGGAACCACCTCCACAACTTCATCATCGTCAGGATGCATACACTTGGGCCAGGTCCTCTTGTCAGCAGGCAGATCCAGGAACGCCTGAATCCTCCTCCTTGATTCAGGGTCATCAGGGGTAGGGACCCAGTCAGAAACTACAAAACAAATCCACAACAAACCTAAGCAAAGAACACATGCAAGAACAAAACAGACAGAAATCCAAAAGTTCAAAGGACATACCAGTCCCCTTCAAAGAGAACTCAGGTGCCCAGACATTTGGACCCAAAGTATAGCTCCGGATGAACATGTAGTAGCTGGTCCAGTTACTCTCATCACCCACATCCAGACGGGTCAAGAGAGGCAAGCATCTATCCCTCAAACGAAAGTGAACCCTCTTTTTCTTGTACATTCGCAGGCGGTAAGTATTCCTTATATCAGCAAGATGAATCTCAACCCCATACCTCCGGCAAAGGGAATCGATCCCATGGATCAATCGCCAAACAGAAGGCATAACTTGACAAGGCGGCACTTGAACAGTGCCCAAGAAAGCGCTCATCAGTGGACAGAGCGGAAAGCTTGCACCGAACTTGAAGGATGACTCAAAAATCGAGAACCAGCCGGGGCTCACCCAATCCACCCTAACGTCCTTAGTGTCTGGGGCCCAGACCTCGGCGCTTTCAGGGATCTTTCCTTCCCTTTTTAGCTTCGCCACGGCCCCTTGAGCAAGCAAGTTTGGGAAGATGTTGACGTCCTTAATCAAGTCCGTCGCTTGAAAGACGGAGTTACCATAAGAGAAAGAAACCGCCGTGGAAGGACCGGTATCGTTGCGTGCCATGATCAATGGAAGGAAAAAGAAGCTAGGGTTTTTTGCAAATCAATTTGGGGATTTTTGCTAGGGTTTTCGGTTGCAAAACAAATAAGATCAAAAGAGGAATGAGTTAGAGAGAGAAGCAAAACAAAAACTAGGATATATATAGTGGGACAAAAAAGAAGTTGGATGGTTTTTTACAAAAATAAGCGCGCGAAGTGACTTGATGTGACCCACGACTAATGTGCAGTGCATTGAGCGCCAAAATAGGGCGCACTTCCCCACGAAAAGCCAACTACTTCATTAATTACAAAGTTTAGGTCCCAGGACCAAAGGCACAGCAAAACAGAAGGAGCCTGGGCCAGGTTGATACTGGACCAGGATCAGGGCGAAGCATCTCCTTACCCCCGATTGAGCGTAGGGCAAGGAGATGGGGGACAAACTGCTGGGACCAAAAACCCGGTGGTCCGAGAACCACTGGGCCAGGCCTGACGATTCACAGGATCCACACCAAGACCGAGCGTCTGAGCGACACTAGGCGGGACAGACAAAACAAAGGTGCAAGTCAGGAGAGGAAAAGTCAAGATGGGCCAAGCCCAACAAAAGAAGTAAACATCAAAGTAGAAAGCCCAAAGACTCGGCAGCAACCCTAGAAGGAGACGTTGGAAGACTTGGTCTAGGAAGCAGAAAACGAAGCCTTGAAGATAGGAACTGCTGGAGTGATAGTTGGGGAAGTTAGCTACAAAGAAGGAAGTGAACGTTGGACCCTAAAGCACTATAAAAGGAGTAGAATTCAGAGAGAAGAGGCATTCATCATTCACATCAGAAGACGCACTACTCAATTACTCAACACTCTACGCAATTCTCGAGCATTTAAACACTCTATTATTTTACGCATACATTGTATTCTGTACCAGTTGGTCCAGACTCTGTACTTCCTGAACCAGAACTAGTGCATAACCTCTCCTGGCTTGGCGCCCGTGGTTTTTCCCTTAACATTTAAGGGTTTTTCCCACGTAACCATATCGTGTGTCTTATTCCATTTTCGTTATCTTGTACACGTTCCAATCCCTAAACCACGAACAACATAAAACTTAACCTAAAGGATAGTACTAGTAGATCCACAATTACATAAACGAACCGTGTGAGAAAATCACCCCGAACAATGAGTGATGACATAACCAGCGATTTATGCATGAAAACAAGATCATGAGACAACCCTAGTATGAGGCCAACAACTTCTAGCATGATTTCAAGAACACAACAACAACCAACAACACAACAACATCATGAACATCAACAACAACACAAGTAGGGCCTCATACATGCTAAAACATGACTAGATCACACCTAGTTACCTTTGTAGAGCCTCAAACTCGTGCTACTCGTCCTCCTCTTCAACAAGGATGGTATCTCCCTCTTCAAACCCTTCTTCTCCTTTGATAACCAAGCCAAAACAAGCATATAATGAATACAAAGCAAGCAAACACATAAAATAATACAATAACAGAAAAATAAAGATGCTAAAGGAGATCCTTTACCAAGGATAAGGTCTAGAAAAGGCTGAGAATGGAAGGATTGAGAGCTTGAAAGTATAACAATGGTGGTAGAAAGAGTATTGGAGAGATATAATTTGAGAGATGGAGAGGATGAATGTGGATGGAATAGAGAGGGATGAGAGGAATGAGAGATTAGGGATGTTTATCAGATATTAGGTTGCCAAGATTATCATTATACGAAATCCCAAAGAGTCTTGAGCAAAAAGAAAACACGGAAAAAGCCCTAGAGCCCAAACCCGTGTTTGGAGCGGCTCGCTCTGAGCCCAGAGCGGCTCGCTCCAAAGGTGGAGCGGCTCGCTCTGCCTGCTCTCTTACTCCAAACTCGTTTCTTCTCTTCTTTTCTTCAATCCTTACTTACACCCTTACTCACCTAAGCTCAAAAGACACTCCTAAGCTCACTCATGGACTCGGTCCAAACCAACCATCACCATGACCCGACTCACCCCAGTTAGAGATGATTTTCCGAGCTAAAAGTGGAAAATCACTAATTAAGGAAATAAACAGATATAGAAAGCGAATAAAAATAAATTAGAAAAAGTCGGGGTGTTACACGTTTAACTTTTTAATCGCCTGTCAACTGGCGATTTTATTTTTGTTTTGGTGGGCTATTTTATGCCGCCTTTGGTTTTGGTCGTGTGATTAGGTGATGATTATGTTTTATTTGGATATTTTGGGCCAAATTGGTTTTTGGCTCAATTTTGGTTTTCGTGCTTTGGTTTTTGTCGTGTTTTTCGGTTCTGGCTCGAAATAAAATAATATTAAAGTATATTATTTTACGGTTTTGTAGAGTCTAGTTTTGTGAAAATGTGACACGGGACGCACTTTGGCCCGTTTTGAGTGTTGTGTTAGTGTGCGTTTTGGGTCGTTTTTGTAAGTTTGGGCCGTTTTGTAGCTAGTTGGGCTGTTTTTGTGGCTTGGCTTAATAAGACGTTCCTGTTTCGTGTTCGTGTTGTGCTTATAATGACTAAGAGTGACATTCATTTTTATGATTATGCAAGTCCAAATTAATACGCTAAAAATGACTAATACGTTTTAGACACTTTTGTACCGTTTCGACTCTTTTAAAAGCATGAATGGAAGTCCTTTTCATCATCGGGTTTGTTTTTGGGGGGTACGGATACGGGTATCTACAAAGCCTCGCACCCCCAAACCCGAATAAAGGACAAGTTAGGGACCGTTCCCTTCCATAACTCGTATGGAGTCTTGTCAACAGCTTTACACGGACTTCGGTTAAGTATAAGAGTAGCTGACAAAAGAGCATAGCCCCATAATGAGTCAGGTACAACCGTGTGACTCATCATGGATCGAACCATATCAAGTAATGTTTGATTCCTGCGTTCGGATACACCATTCAGTTGTGGTGTTCCGGGTGGAGTTAACTGTAGTACTATCCCGCGGTCTTTCAGGTGTCGATCAAACTCAGTTGAAAGATATTCACCACCACGATCTGAACGTAGTGATTTTATCTTTCTATCTAGTTGGTTCTCAACCTTATTCTGGAATTCCTTGAACTTGTCGAAGGACTCACTTTTAATGCTTCATTAAGTAGACATATCCATATCTACTCAAATCGTCCGTGAAAGTGATAAAATACCTATAGCCGTCTCTAGCGTTGATTGACATAGGTCCACACACATCAGTATGTATGAGTCCTAATAGGTTAGCAGCGCGCATTCCAACACCTTTGAAGGAAATTCGAGACATTTTGCCTATGAGACATGATTCACATGTGCCAAAATATTCATATTCAAATGGGGCGATAGTCCCATTATCAATGAGCTTTTTCACGCGTTTCTCATTTATGTGTCCCATACGGCAATGCCATAGATAGGTTTGATCTTTGTCACCAACCTTTGCTTTCTTGTTACTCACATGCATAATATCTGTGGTTTGATCTAAAACATAAATTCCGTTCATGGAAACTGCTTTACCATAAATCATATCGTTCAAAGAGAAAATACAGCTATTATTCTTTATTAAAAACGAAAATCCGTCTTTATCAAGTACGGATACAGAAATAATATTTTTTCGATAAACTAGGAACATAGTAACAGTTATTCAGAAATAACTCAAATCCGCTCGGGAGTAGGATTACATATGTTCCTACTGAAACGGCAACAACTCTTGCTCCATTTCCCACTCGCAGGTCTACATCACCTCTTGCCAGAGTTTTGATGTTTCTTAGGCCCTGCAAATGATTACACAGATGGAAACCACAACCAGTATCAAGTACCCAAGTTCCGAAACTTGCATGGTTAATCTCAATCATATGAATAAAAGAAGACATACCAACAGGAGTGACGCGGCCTGATTTTATGTCCTCAGCATACACGGGACAGTTCCGCCTCCAATACCCAGACTTGTGGCAATGGTGGTGTAGATACCCGTATCTGTCGATATGGAAATTTATAGAAAACCCGACAAATACCCAATGATGATAGGACAACGTGTATGTCGTGTCATTTATTTGAGTTCGTTTCACGATTGTAAGCAGGGCGCTGTCAACAATGTTCATTTATTCAAAGGATTTTGGATTTAATTCACTCTGTCAAATTTCACTTTGTCGCAAGTATGTATTTTATTGAAAATAAAATATTTTGATTTGAAAAATCATTTTAAGTTTTTCGATTTGAAAAGTCGCTTCTACAAATTCTTTTTTTTTTTTTTACTTGAAAAGTCGTTTCTCATGCTTTAAAACAGTTTATTAAATCGTATTCGACGAATTCGTTTTCTTAACAGCAAATTTTAAAGCTCGTTTTAAGCTCGATTTTAAGAATGATTTTGAGCCCGTTTCAACACGAATTTCAAGGCCTTTTCTCCCACCTCCTTCCCCACGTACCAAAGCTCGTATCCAGGCCAAAACCCAGCCAAAAGCCACGATCAAAACAGGCCAGAAAACAGCCAAAACAACTCGTTTACAACAGCCCAAAACCCCACCCCGTGCTCTGTTTTGGAGCAACCCAAAACCCGTCTTTCTGGAGTCTAAACTCCTTCCCACAAACAAAAACCCGCTGCCTGATCCACATACTCTATTTACCCTTGCTTAACCCTCAAGAAAACACTCCACAAAAACCCTAAATCGAGCCTGGAACAGCAGCTCTCAAAGGAAAGGAAGAAGCTGCTCTTTTCCCTCAAAAACCCTACTTTTCAACCCTATATATACACACCTTCCATAAGCCTTCAAGGGAGACGAAAAACCCAGCACACATACACAATATTCAGTCACAAAAGGGCCCTAAAGAAACTCAAAGAGAAGTAGAGATAGTCGTACGAAAACAGGGCATTACCGTGCTGATTTTCGTGCAACTATCCCTGTTTCTGCTTCATTTTCGTGTTGAAAACATCATTTGCTTTCTGATTTCTTTACTAAGTCTTAAAGTTCACGTTACCACGATTCCAAAACATCTTTCGGTTCGAAATTTCGTTGAGAAACGAAGAAGTTACAAGCTTTTGAAAATCGCTGTCAGTTTTGTTCAAAGTTACGGATTTACAATTGGTTTTCGTCGACGACGGCCCCTCGGGATAAAATCTTACAATCGATTACGACTCGGATATTTGGTCAACGATACATGTAAGTTGAGGGTGCAAAAGTACTCTTTTTATTTTGTTAATTTATCGTTTTTATTTGTCTTTTATAGCCTCTGTCGCTTTTTATTACTCTCTGTCGCTCTTTTGTTTATCATCGTAGTTGCTGTTTCTTTTATATTTCGTTTTAGGCTTATGTTCTTAGCATGGTAGGGATGCGTATGTGTGTGTTTCGTGCCCCTTTGTTCACCTAGTATGCATGTGTAGTTCTCTTGCGTAACACGACTAGAAATTCTTCGTTAATTTAATCTGCTCATTAGCTTGTTGTATAATTATATCTCATCCATGTTTAGTTATGATGTTGACTAAAACTGATCTATCATGACTCTTAAATGAGTAATTCATGTTTGAATATCAACTTGCGTTATCGTGTTTTGTTTCATCGTTTAGTACCCGTGAAATGTCTAGTTACGTTGGTCATGTAAAGTCATGGATTATGTGCTTCCTTCGTTTGCTGATCATGCTTCGTCTGTCAAATCTCGAGTCGTGTAGGTCTGTATGATTTCGGCCTTTCATGTTTTTTAGGCTTGTAGCTTACGTTTTTCACAGTCTTCGATGATTTGGTTCTGTCGTGTGGTATTTGGTTTCGCAACTCATCTCGTTATCCATGTAATAGCTATGCAATTCATCTCGTTTCTGTCTGCTGTTTTCCTACTCAATCTGGTCAGCCCTTAATCGTATGATTCGTTGATGTATGAACTTGTAATTTCACATGTCGTGTTTGCAGTAGTCATGATATGCGTGGGGATTTACTTATGTTTTAGTCGCTCTCGATCATTTGTGCCCTTGCGTAATTTGTGTGACCACGTATTACTTGTTTCGTCTGTAGGACTTTCACTTGCGTAAATATTGTTTGGTTTCTGATTGCATCCACGTTTCTTTCTTACTGTATTATTGTTGGTTATGCTTAGTTTTCAGTTTATACGTTTGTCTGCATGTTGTTCGTGTTTGTTGATCATGATTTGTGTTGATTTGCACGTCCTTTTAGCTACACTTGTTTATTAGTTGATACGCTTTGTTGTATTAATTAGTAGTCTGCACCGTGTAGTTGTGTTTGTTTGTTATCATGTGTGTGTGTGTGCGTGTCCACTAGGTATATTAGCTTATGCGTCCATTTGCTTTCGTGTGTACTTTGTTATTTCTTTTTATTTATGCGTAGTGTTTAACTATTCACGTTAGCCATCTATACTTGTCCGCGTTTTAGTCATGCTTGTGTTTTTTTATTCGTCTGTCGCTAACGTTTGTTAATCTATCTTATGCTGTCGGTAAGTATTTCTGCTCCTTTTCTTTGTTTGCTAGAATAGTAAATGAACCCATGTTAAATAACTTCGACGAAATTATATGTGCATTAAAACGACATAGAAAGAATGTATTTTATTTAGGATTAAAACGTTGTCTGCATATCTGCATGTGTACTCGTAATAGCCATGGTTTTACTTAGTAGAGACCGTCTTCACGACGGGCGGGGTTAGGCGTTAAATTAATGAAATTCTTTTAAACTTCCTAACACGTAAACTCACACGAACTCATTTTCTCTAAAATTGGTTTCTAAATTCCACCTAAAAATTTAGTGGCGACTCTTTTTGAATTGAAAATGTTTTTGAAATAAAACATCGCGTGGATCAAAATCCCTTGTCCACAATTTGGCGACTCCGCTGGGGACAGTGAAACTTGAAAAGTAAAATGATGGCTATTTAGAGTACCCTTTCTTTTTTATGTTATTTATGCATCATACTGTTAGGATTCGAACCATTTCTCCCTTTGGGTCGACCTCAAAGTAGGGAAATGACGTTCACTGTGTCTGGTTTAAATACCAAGGTGGTTCCGCCGAGGTTAGCAACCGCACTCTCGCCATATAGTTACAAACTTATGGTGGTTGCGTAGGTTACCTAACAACGTGGGATCATTGGCATGGACCCTTTCCGAGACTTAGAATAGTCTAGGTCATGCATTGCATCCTTGAACTGCGTATGACTAAATGCTCTGTGATTCCTAAAGCCTTTGTTTTCAATCCTTTTTAGTCAAAACTGTCATCTTTTCAATCAAATATTTTCCAAAAAGTTTCCTTCTTAGCAGAAATGCTGTCTTTAGGATTAGAATAATTCTGAGTGTCCCTTTTGAAATGATTTTTGACTAAAAATCCTTTTTTTTAGCTGAAATGTTGTCTCTTTAAGGTTAGAATAATCTTAAACTTTTTTTACTTTAGTTCTTTTGAAAAAAGACCTCCTCCAAGCTAAAAGTATATTCATTTAGGATTAGAATAATCTTAAAATAATTTTCGATTTGAAAAAAAATCCATTCCTAGCTGAAATGCTGTTCCTTTAATTAGGATTAGAATAATCTTAAAATTTTCGATTTGAAAAATCCCTTCCAAGCTATCCGTTTAGGGTTAGAATAATCCCGTTTTAGCTCTTTAAAGTTTTTACAAATCAAACTTTATCTTTCTTCCGTCGTCCTCGATCTCAAATTTCAAGTCTCGCTTTGAGTTTAACCCAAGTCTAGAATAAGGAGTCCGAGTCAGTCCATCCCCGTAGTCCACCTTGGAGTCCGTGTGCAGGTTAGACGTGTAGGTTGGAGGTTAGACGTGCAGGTTGGAGTCGGGCTAGTTTGTTTTTTCGAGTCAGGTCATGGTGTTGGGTTTCTTTCAACTATTCACGCGTGCATCAGTCAAGTTATGAGTGCGCAAAGGGTTTATAAGTCGATGACTGAATAATGTTCGGGGTTTTATTGTAGAAAGGCCGGTCGAAACAAGAAACATGACTACCGCAGAACAGTTAAGCAAACTCAATGACACTCTAGCTGCAATGATGAGTCGTTTGGAGTCCGTAGAAAAAAAGCTGACGGTGGAAAACCCACCTCCTCCACCACCAACTGAACTTGAGAAGCGCTTCAAATTAATAGAGGAGCAACAAAAATTGTCTCATGGGGAAAGCATTCACTTCGAGAATGCTCGTGGCTACACGCCTGTCCAAGATAAGCTACCGACCAACTTTGTGCTTACTGACATCCCTAAGTTTAAGGGAACTGAAGACCCATTGCAACATATCCGATCTTACAAAGAATACCTCGCTTTGAAAGGGGTACCCGCTGAAATGTTGTCTCATGCTTTTGCTCAATCTTTGGGGGAACATCCAAGGAAGTGGTTTTATGGTCTCGAGCTCAAAAATTTCCCGACTTTTGAGGATATCACCGTGGAATTTTGTAAGCATTTTGCTGATAATGCTGAAATTCAAACCACTATGCGAACATTAGAAGTAATGACGCAGAAAGAGAAAGAGGGATTCACAGAATTCCTTAATCGATGGCGCGCAGAAAGCGGGAAATTGCCAAAAACGCCCGAAGAGGTCGAAATGGTGGATAAGTTCATAAAGAACCTTCGTCCTGTATACCGGGACGCTATCAAGTATCAAAATTTCAGCTCGTTCAAGGATCTTGGCCGAGTAGGGATGAAAATCGAGGACGACGTCCGAGCCGCAGAGGCTGAAAAGCCTAAGGGATACCAAGGACCCTCTTCTTCTAAATCGAGGGCATCCAATTTGACTAATCATGTGCAAGCAATCAGTTTTGGGGGCCCTCGTGAGCAACAACGTCGTACGCCAAGAGCATTTACTGATATTGGGTGTACGTATGTTGTAGCTCTCCAAAGGCTTTCGGCTCAAGGAAAGTTGAATCCAATTGGTCCAACTCCGGACCCACCTGTCGACCGACAAGGTAAATGGTACAAGCCCAACGCGTACTGTGCATTCCATCAAGGGAGAGGACACGATACTGAAAATTGCTTTCGCCTCAAGCACGAGATCCAAGACATGATCGAAAATGGATGTTTGCCAATCCCTACAGTTAAGCCAAACAATGTGACTAATCCTTTTGGCAACCACTCCAACGCAGTGTTCATTGGGGACAATGGTGATATGTCTCACTTGATCCAACCCGTTAGTTATCTCACCGGGTTTTTCGTGGGAAAAGTTTATATAGATTGTGCTGATCTTTTTCCCAAGGCAAGAAATGACATTCGCATTGGGGATTTTAACATTGATTGTACACCATACCTTGCTCAAGGTGGAAGTGAAATTAATGGGGTATGGGCTGATGATGAAGATGATATTTATCTCACCGAAGGTGCAGTCATCCCACGCACTCAAGCGGAGATTATGCAGTTGCGAAAGGATGTCCTCGAGTCTGATCACCTAACTCGATCCGGACGTCCTTATCGAGTAGAAAAGTCAAAGAGCACTTCCATTTTTGGGGACACCCAAAACACAACGCAAGCAAGTACGCCTACGGTTACAAAGGCACTCGAGGAAGTGTCGACCGTAAAGGATCCCCTTATCAAACAACTACAGAAAACTAAGGCGGATGTCTCTATATGGGAGCTTATTCTAAGCTCGTTCGAACATCGGCAAGCTCTGCTACAATCTTTGATGAACATGACTGTGTCTCCCACCACCACGCCTAACGATATGATCTCGTTGGTTTCATCAAATCAACCACGGCTTACAAATGTCGTGACCTTCTCGGATGAGGACTTGCCTTCCTTCGGACCTCAACATTGCTTAGCCATGTACATCACGGTAGAATGCCGTCACAAGAGGCTTCCAATGACGCTAGTGGATGATGGGTCCGCTGTTAATGTGCTTCCTTTGAAAACCGCGTATATTCTGGGATTAGAAAAGAATGATCTTATTCCAACTACGCAAACGGTCCGAGCATTCGATGGTACAATACGTCGCGTAGCTGGGCTCGTCACTTTAAGTGTGAGCACTGGTGCAGTAGAAAAGACGGTCAATTTCCAGGTTATAGACCTTGTTTCGTCCTTCAATATGTTGCTTGGAAGACCTTGGATCCACGCCGTAAAAGCTGTGTCTTCAACCCTTCACCGAAAGATTAAAATTCCATTCAATGGGGGATTGGTAACCATTAACGCTACTCCAATGGTCGTAACGGGTGGAGATGTGACTTTCGAGGTACAAAATGATATCGCCATTGAGACGGGTGGCTTTGAGGTCGTCAACGCAATCGAATCCCAAGTCAATGAGTCAAACATGGAGTTATACACCGGAAGCCGTGCATGTGAAACAATACTAAGGACCGGAAAATACTTTGGCTTGTCTTTATATCCTAGGAAGGGGAATACCTTCACTCCACCTCCAACGATCCCGAAAGGAATCACGTTCGGCCTTGGGTACAACCCAACAAAGGACGAAGATTGTCTAAGCAAGGGTAAGGGACAAGATACGAAGCTGAAACCGTACCCACTGACGCTTAATGGGCAATTCGTGAGAGCCGGAGAAGACACACCATTTTTGGACTTTCCCGAGCCCATCTATGATCGTAAAGCATGCCGTTGGGTCCCGGGAATTGAAATATTCCACGACTGTTACTATATCCCGGATGACATCATGGCAACAATTACGACAAGCAAGGAGTGCAGCCCAGTCGAAGACGGGAAAGCAATGGGCCTTCTTTTTGGGGAAGAGAGGAAAATAGAGGCATCAAGCGAAGCTTTGGTGAGTATGATCCTCAAGAGTGACCGATTCGATCCATCCACCCTCATTACAGATGTTAACCCGCAAGGGACTACGTCCGGATGGAGAAAGACCATCAAATGGACCGACAACAAAGGACTGCTATTCAAGATGACCGTAGGAGAAGGAGAGATGCCCGAGCCAGAAGAAAATTCTGAGTCTGATTCTGAGTCTGAACCTGATGATGATAAGAGTCTTAGTGTTAAGTCTAAGGAGCTAGGTGTCGAAAATACCCCCTCCCCAGTCTTTCCTTTTCATGTACCTTCGTCTAGTTCTGGTATTCCGAGACCTGTCTTGGATGCCACATCTATCCAGCCATTGACCCCAGATCAGTTGGCCCAAATGTTAGCACAGTTCGCACAATTTCAAATCAATAATAATAAAATGAACCAGTTTGCTTATGACTTGTCTCTTTTACATTGCAATTCAATTTTTGAAAATGATTGTTTTAATAATGACATTGAGAATGAGGACCAAGAGGAACAGGTAGAAATTGAGGAGATAGAACCACCTCCTCAGTTGTTAAAAGGGATACAGGAATATGATGAGAAAAGCTCGGTAGTCGAAGATACCGAAACAATTAACGTGGGAACCATTCTTGAACCACAAGAACTGAAAATAGGGACAACTCTCGACCCTGCTGAAAAACAAGGGTTTATCAATCTGCTAAACGAGTTCAAAGACGTATTTGCATGGTCTTACAAAGACATGCCGGGTATTGACAGGGAAATCGCAGAACACAGAATCCCGATCAAACCAGGTTTCAAACCAGTAAAACAAAAACTCCGCCGAATGCGACCAGAATGGTCCCTAAAAGTCAAGGAAGAAATTGACAAGCAATTCAAAGCCGGGTTTATCAAAGTTTCAGAATACTCAGATTGGGTAGCTAACGTGGTACCCGTACCAAAGAAAGATGGGAAGGTGCGTGTCTGCGTTGATTTTCGTGATCTAAATAGAGCAAGTCCGAAGGACGATTTTCCATTACCTCACATCGATATCTTGGTTGACAACACCGCCAACCACGCATTATTGTCCTTCATGGACGGTTACGCGGGTTACAATCAGATAAAAATGGCCGAGGAAGATATGCACAAAACCGCGTTCACAACGCAGTGGGGAACTTATTGTTACACAGTGATGCCGTTTGGGTTAATTAACGCTGGGGCCACGTATCAACGAACCGCAACGACGTTGCTACATGATATGATGCATAGAGAGGTAGAGGTTTATGTCGACGACATGATTGTGAAATCCAAGGAGCGCAGTGGTCATTTAAGTGCATTAAAGAAATTCTTCGAGAGATTAAGGAAGTACAACATGAGGCTAAATCCGCAGAAATGTGCATTCGGGGTCACTTCGGGTAAGCTACTCGGCCACATCGTTAGTCATCGTGGCATTGAAGTCGATCCCTCAAAGATCAAAGCCATATTGGAAATGCCTCACCCGAAGACCGAGAAAGAAATTCGAGGTTTTTTGGGTCGAGTGCAGTACATTAGCCGTTTCGTCGCTAAGTTAACCATGATCTGTGAACCTATATTTAAAAAGCTCAAAGTAGGAGAGCACGTTACATAGGATCAGCAATGTCAAGCCGCGTTCGACAAAATAAAAGAGGTTTTGTCTTCTCCACCTGTTTTAAGCCCACCAGTGGCTGGGTTGCCATTATCATTATACCTAACAGTGACGAATACCGCGATGGGCGCAATGTTAGCTCAAACTGTCGACAAAGAAGAAAGGGCGATTTACTATATTAGCAAGAAATTCTTGGAGTATGAGGTAAAGTACACAGTGCTAGAAAAGACGTGCCTCGCTTTGGTTTGGGCCACAAAGAAGCTAAGACATTACATGCTTAGCTACAGTGTAAGCATCTACTCCAAAATGGACCCGATCAAGTACTTGTTTGAAAAACCGGTACTAAATGGCAGAATGTCAAGATGGACTCTCATGCTAGCGGAATTTGATCTTAAGTATAAGCCGCTGAAGGTAATAAAAGGAAGAGCTATCGCCGATTTCCTTGCCGATAATCCAATTGACGAAACTGAAATCACGGATACATGGTCATTTCCAGATGAAAATGTCGCGAACGTCGAAGACGATACGTGGGATTTGTACTTTGATGGAGCATCGAATTACATGGGTTACGGGATTGGCATCCTCCTTATTTCACCAAAAGGAGAACATATACCCGTATCCATTAAATTGGACTTATTTATTTACTAACAACGCGGCGAGTACAGCATACTGTTGGGTCTACACAGTGCTGTCAATTTAGGCGTAAAAAGGCTACTAGTGCACGGTGATTCATCCTTGGTAATAAATCAAGTGAGTGGAGCATGGAAAATTAAGAGTAGCAGTTTGGCACCTTACCAAACCAAGATAGAAGAGCTTGAAAGGCTATTCGACGAGATACGATACGTCCACCTCCCGAGGGAGGAAAATCAGTTCGCTGATGCTCTGTCAAAATTAGCAGCCCTAATCAACATTCCCGACAGCATAGATAGTATGCCGCTATGTGTTCAACGCAGATCATCACCCGCATATATTAATGTGATTGACAATGCTGAGGAAAACGAGACAGAACCCTGGTACGCATCAATCTTAAAGTATAAAAACGCAGGAGAATACCCCACAGACCTAGACACATGTGGGAAGCGGGCATTACGGCTGCTGTCAGCCCAATTTGTTACAACTGACGATGGGCAGTTATACAAAAAAACGGCACAGGGAGTGCTTCTGCGGTGTATTGACAAGGTCACGGCAGAAAAAGTCATGGAAGAAGTCCATGACGGAGAATGTGGGCCACACATGAATGCCCACATGCTAGTCCGTAAAATCATGAGGCTTGGTTATTATTGGACGACAATGGAGATGGATTGTCGAAGATATGTCCGTCACTGTCACAACTGTCAAATATTCGCAAACGTCCAACATGTTCCCCCCTCTATGCTATACACAATGACATCGCCTTGGCCCTTTTCAACGTGGGGTATCGATATCATTGGGAAAGTTAACCCCTCAGGAACTGGAGGGCACTGCTTCATTTTGGTGGCAATCGACTACTTCACGAAGTGGGTAGAAGCCAAGTCTTACAAAGTGCTAAATGCGAAGCAAGTAGCAAAATTCATCCAAAACGACATCATCTGTCGGTACGGAGTGCCTCATGAAATGATCAGCGACCACGGTACCCACTTCCAAGCCGAGACAGCACAGCTACTCGACAAATACAAGATAAAGCTTCACAAATCGTCACCCTACCGTCCTCAGACAAATGGCGCAGTAGAGGCAGCCAATAAGACAGTTACAGTCATTCTCAAGAAAATGACAGACAACTACCGTGAATGGCCCGATAAGATACCCTTCGTATTTGTGAAGTGCGAACATCGATCAGAACTGCGACAGGAGCAACACCTTATTACTTAACCTACGGGATGGACGCAGTCCAACCCGTTGAATTAGAAGTACCGTCTCTGCGTATCCTGCTAGAAAGCAAAGTCCCAGAAGCGGACTGGGTTCAGGCTCGGTATGACTCACTTGTGATGCTCGATGAACGACGTTTAAACGCACTATACAATGTCCAACTCTATTAGAAAAGGATAGAGCGCTCTTTTAATAAAAAGGTGAAACCTCTAGGAATTAAGGAGGGCGATCTCGTGTTGAAATCAGTGTGCGCACTACTACCGGTAGACCCGAGAGGAAAATTTAAGCCAAATTGGGCGGGTCCTTACTTGGTAAAGAAAATCTTGACAGGAGGTGCAGTTAGAATAACTGATCTAGATGGCAATGATTTTTCGAATCCAACGAATTTGGATCAACTGAAGCGATACTATCCTTAGTCCTCATTCTCAAATGTTATGAAATAATATTTGAATTGCGATGTATTAGAATAAGTTTAAAGCTTGGCATTCGCCACCACACGAAATGTTTAAACATACGAACTACGGATTCGATTTGATTCTGTGTAAAAAGCAGATACGTAGGCAACTCTTTACAAGAGTACAATCGAAATAATGTTAATTTGATGAATGTGGAAACGGGAATTTTTCTAATAAATAGTAAATCGTTTTTATTACTTTATTTCACGGGCGAAGCCCATCACGAGGAAAGCACACATAATAATAATAATCCTAACTAATACGTAGTTGTAAATAATAATAATAATAAGTCCTAGTTGTTAATACGTAGTCGTAAGTAAAATAATAAATATTACATAATACGTAAGCATTAAAACGTACTCCTATAATAATAAATAATAAACTCTTGTAATAATCCTAATAGCCTATAATAATAAGCTTCCACATAATACGTAGGTGTGAGTAATCCACACAAAACTGACAGCCAACAATACGCGGCCTACCCCAGTTCCTCGCGCCTGCTCCTTAGACTAACCACGAGACTAACGGCGACGAGACGACGCCTTACCCATAATCATCCTGGCTCGCTTTTTAGGAGGCACCTCGTTGTCTTCTCGCGGCCCCAAGCGGTCCTTCACATTCAAGCGCGGGCCCAATCGATCGGCAACGCTCGGACGAGCTTCTTCACTTGCATCTAACCTCTGCCAAACATTTGAACGTCTCGCACTAGTTCCTTGCGTCGCGTCAGGCCTGTTCAGCTTCGTGTAGTACTTCCGGTTCCTTAGTGCTTCTCCACGCGCCTTCCAATCTGCTGCGTCGTCTTCAATTAATGTTCGTCGCACCTCGACAGAAGCTTCCTTAGTCCATTTCAGATACGACGGGGATACCCATGTTGACGCACACGGCTCGAGCAGATGCCAAATAGTCCTACAATTCCATGTATGAAGCCAAGACAGACATACAGCTCGAGTAATGTCAAACTCAGGACCTTGGCTCGCCTCAATCCTAGGCATGGTTTGTTGGAGACCAAACTGACGCCGCACACGATCCGGATAAATATACACGGGTCGTTCTAAGCCCAAAAGCATTACGTATCTCGAACGATCACCATCCGGTAGCCCTGTAAACTAGGATAAGTGTAACCACGGCAAAAACCAACGGATATGGGATCCGGCTCCTGTAGTCAGCATATCACGCCAATAACCAGCTCCTTTCCCCAAAATAAACCGAGGCACGCGGTTAGAGAGGCTTCTCACTTGATAGGCATGTGGATCCTTCGGTCGCTCTAGTAGTCCAAGCCTCTCCATGAGCCACACCTGAAACAAAGAAGGAGTTAGGAGAGCAACACGAGGTAAAAAAAAGAACCGACAAGCTTAGGCGATTATTCCACCAGGTTTGAGCGTGCAAGATCTGCTGTGATCTTTGCCACTGAGATTCCAACGTAGCCAACTACTGTGATCTGCTGTGACCGAAGTATACTTCTTTTTTTCTTTGGGATTTCGCCATTGAATGCGTTACTCAGTATGATTTTGGGTGAAAACAATCGCTTTATTACTTTGAAAAAAAAAAAAAACAACGCAACAGCAGGACCAAAAGCTCACAGGCTAGGGATTAAACAGACCAAACAAGCATCACTACGGTTCACCTGTACGAAAAAAAAAAAGAGCAAGAAAAACGCAGCAGATGGGATCGAAACGACACCACTGTAGAATACGGGTTGAACCCGTGAGAGGGCCATCTGGGTTGGCCTTGCACGCATCCAAACCACGAATAGTCTCGGCTAAGATGATTGAAGCCGGATTACGGTTCTGCTCCATTTGCTCTACGATGCGGATAAACTTCGCCTGACCATGGCAGGAGGGAATCTCCAAGTGCCCTTCGAGGCAATAAAGATGTAGCACGATAAGACCAAACGCTCGACGACGATAAACGGTGGCTCTGGAAGAGGCGTGTGTGCTTCGGAAAAGATGAGCCAGGCCACACAAGTCCACCTTTTCTCCTTCAACTATATTGTGAGCCTCCTCAAAAGATAAACCCAGAAAATCACGGTATTTTTCAACCCATCCCGGACTGAAATCTGGTACAACCGTTCTTGCGTCGCTTCCATCCGCCAATCTGATAAACTCCTCGGGCCAGGGACATATTTCCCCCTCAGGAAAAGCAAAAACGTGGTGAATAGGGTCCCACAGCCTCACACATTCAGTCAGCAGGCCTCTTTGGGGGATGATCTTCACGTACGGAAGCACTTGTTGAAAACCCACATCGGCAAGGGCTTCAGTTTCTCGGCCCTTAAAGTCCTTCGCCCAAGCTTTCACAGCCCCTGTTAGCGCATTCATGATTCCGAGACGATTTTGCACGTGGTTGAGTAGCAAGCCGAGAATTATGATGGGCAATATAGGGACTCATGACTCCTTTATATAGTGAATAACGAGGAGACGATTTGGAAATATAGCCAAGTTGGATTAAAGAAACTACGACTTTCCCAAGATTTTTGCTACATTGGAGTTATGGAAACTCGACTCTTCTAGTGAAATCTTGCTACGTTACAATATGGAAAGAGTTGGAGCAATTTGTACCGAAAGATTATAAGCCAATGGAAAGATTATAAGACAATTTGTATGGAAAGAGTTGATTGCTTGATTTGGATAGTTGCTACGTTTTCCCGACAATTAGTAACAATATTTGGACAAGTTGGTCTCACCCCTGTAAACTTATAGTGTCCTTTTTCTTTTTCTTTTGTGGGAAATGGGTTGATAACCCACGTTTAATATGGGTTAAACATATTAAATATTGTCCTACTTGGTTAGTTAGGACTTGAAATAGTGATGACAAATGTCCAAGTATAGTTCACGTGTCTAGTGTTGAAAATGAGTATAAAGAAGACCTTTTGAGTCGTGTAAATGCAAGTCTTTATTCTGTCGCTTCCAAAAACGAGTCAGATACGTGTAACCAAAACATAAATCGCAGACGAAAAAGCTCGGATTACTTTGGGTTATTTATAAGCCGAGGTCACAGAAGTTTTGAAATACGAATCGATCGAGGACGCAAATGTTGATTTTAGCTCGGGTCGATGATCCATTTCCAAAATAGAATTCTCAGTTCGGGTCGATGATCCATCGTTTTAATAAAAAAAACTGGGCGAGGACCCACTTTCAAATTAGTATTCTCAGTTCGGATCGATGATCCATCCCCTTTAAAAGCAGGTCGATGACCCATTTCAAAATTAAATTCGCAGCTCGGATCGACGATCCATTCTTTTTTATTTCAAAAGGTGCAGATTTCACTATGTGAGTTGTGTGCAATGATTTGTTAGTCGTATACCATGTTTTGTGCAAGTTTGAGCAGGAACGCTCCAACAGGGGGCTCTAAAGTCATCCACCTTAGACCCCGACGACAGGATGACATCCTCAAGATGAAAAAATATTAGTAGAAGCTAAACGAAGTGATACTTCCTAGAAGAATCCAGATTTTGGCCTTACTTAATCAAGTAAACAAATATTATTATGTGTTGGGCCGAAGCAGCAGAAAGCTACAGGCCAGTGAGCTCGAACTACGATACGGGTTTGATTCTGTCACAACAGATACGTAGGCGCCTCAGAATAAGGCTCAACCCACGCTCTGCCGAAAGTAGAAGCATTCGGAACCAGGATTCCAGGTATGATTTCTTCTTATGGCTGGTGAGCCTTTGTACACAGGTCTAAGGGACCATAAACGACCCGGGAGGCTCTCAAGTCGTGATCCACGATCGACTCGCGAGTCTACTTTGACTTTCGCCTGTCCAAGCCTTAGTCAAAGTGGGGGCTCTGTAGATACCCGTATCTGTCGATATGGAAATTTATAGAAAACCCGACAAATACCCAATGATGATAGGACAACGTGTATGTCGTGTCATTTATTTGAGTTCGTTTCACGATTGTAAGCAGGGCGCTGTCAACAATGTTCATTTATTCAAAGGATTTTGGATTTAATTCACTCTGTCAAATTTCACTTTGTCGCAAGTATGTATTTTAATGAAAATAAAATATTTTGATTTGAAAAATCATTTTAAATTTTTCGATTTGAAAAGTCGCTTCTACAAATTCTTTTATTTTTTGACTTGAAAAGTCGTTTCTCATGCTTTAAAACAGTTTATTAAATCGTATTCGACGAATTCGTTTTCTTAACAGCAAATTTTAAAGCTCGTTTTAAGCTCGATTTTAAGAATGATTTTGAGCCCGTTTCAACACGAATTTCAAGGCCTTTTCTCCCACCTCCTTCCCCACGTACCAAAGCTCGTATCCAGGCCAAAACCCAGCCAAAAGCCACGATCAAAACAGGCCAGAAAACAGCCAAAACAACTCGTTTACAACAGCCCAAAACCCCACCCCGTGCTCTGTTTTGGAGCAACCCAAAACCCGTCTTTCTGGAGTCTAAACTCCTTCCCACAAACAAAAACCCGCTGCCTGATCCACATACTCTATTTACCCTTGCTTAACCCTCAAGAAAACACTCCACAAAAACCCTAAATCGAGCCTGGAACAGCAGCTCTCAAAGGAAAGGAAGAAGCTGCTCTTTTCCCTCAAAAACCCTACTTTTCAACCCTATATATACACACCTTCCATAAGCCTTCAAGGGAGACGAAAAACCCAGCACACATACACAATATTCAGTCACAAAAGGGCCCTAAAGAAACTCAAAGAGAAGTAGAGATAGTCGTACGAAAACAGTGCATTACCTTGCTGATTTTCGTGCAACTATCCCTGTTTCTGCTTCATTTTCGTATTGAAAACATCATTTTCTATCTGATTTCTTTACTAAGTCTTAAAGTTCACGTTACCACGATTCCAAAACATCTTTCGGTTCGAAATTTCGTTGAGAAACGAAGAAGTTACAAGCTTTTGAAAATCGCTGTCAGTTTTGTTCAAAGTTACGGATTTACAATTGGTTTTTAAATCGGCACGGCCCCTCGGGATAAAATCTTACAATCGATTACGACTCGGATATTTGGTCAACGATACATGTAAGTTGAGGGTGCAAAAGTACTCTTTTTATTTTGTTAATTTATCGTTTTTATTTGTCTTTTATAGCCTCTGTCGCTTTTTATTACTCTCTGTCGCTCTTTTGTTTATCATCGTAGTTGCTGTTTCTTTTATCTTTCGTTTTAGGCTTATGTTCTTAGCATGGTAGGGATGCGTATGTGTGTGTTTCGTGCCCCTTTGTTCACCTAGTATGCATGTGTAGTTCTCTTGCGTAACACGACTAGAAATTCTTCGTTAATTTAATCTGCTCATTAGCTTGTTGTATAATTATATCTCATCCATGTTTAGTTATGATGTTGACTAAAACTGATCTATCATGACTCTTAAATGAGTAATTCATGTTTGAATATCGACTTGCGTTATCGTGTTTTGTTTCATCGTTTTTTACCCGTGAAATGTCTAGTTACGTTGGTCATGTAAAGTCATGGATTATGTGCTTCCTTCGTTTGCTGATCATGCTTCGTCTGTCAAATCTCGAGTCGTGTAGGTCTGTATGATTTCGGCCTTTCATGTTTTTTAGGCTTGTAGCTTACGTCTTTCACAGTCTTCGATGATTTGGTTCTGTCGTGTGGTATTTGGTTTCGCAACTCATCTCGTTATCCATGTAATAGCTATGCAATTCATCTCATTTCTGTCTGCTGTTTTCCTACTCAATCTGGTCAGCCCTTAATCGTATGATTCGTTGATGTATGAACTTGTAATTTCACATGTCGTGTTTGCAGTAGTCATGATATGCGTGGGGATTTACTTATGTTTTAGTCGCTCTCGATCATTTGTGCCCTTGCGTAATTTGTGTGACCACGTATTACTTGTTTCGTCTGTAGGACTTTCACTTGCGTAAATATTGTTTGGTTTCTGATTGCATCCACGTTTCTTTCTTACTGTATTATTGTTGGTTATGCTTAGTTTTCAGTTTATACGTTTGTCTGCATGTTGTTCGTGTTTGTTGATCATGATTTGTGTTGATTTGCACTTCCTTTTAGCTACACTTGTTTATTAGTTGATACGCTTTGTTGTATTAATTAGTAGTCTGCACCGTGTAGTTGTGTTTGTTTGTTATCATGTGTGTGTGTGTCAGCGTGTCCACTAGGTATATTAGCTTATGCGTCCATTTGCTTTCGTGTGTACTTTGTTATTTCTTTTTATTTATGCGTAGTGTTTAACTATTCACGTTAGCCATCTATACTTGTCCGCGTTTTAGTCATGCTTGTGTTTTTTTATTCGTCTGTCGCTAACGTTTGTTAATCTATCTTATGCTGTCGGTAAGTATTTCTGCTCCTTTTCTTTGTTTGCTAGAATAGTAAATGAACCCATGTTAAATAACTTCGACGAAATTATATGTGCATTAAAACGACATAGAAAGAATGTATTTTATTTAGGATTAAAACGTTGTCTGCATATCTGCATGTGTACTCGTAATAGCCATGGTTTTACTTAGTAGAGACCGTCTTCACGACGGGCGGGGTTAGGCGTTAAATTAATGAAATTCTTTTAAACTTCCTAACACGTAAACTCACACGAACTCATTTTCTCTAAAATTGGTTTCTAAATTCCACCTAAAAATTTAGTGGCGACTCTTTTTGAATTGAAAATGTTTTTGAAATAAAACATCGCGTGGATCAAAATCCCTTGTCCACAGGTGGCACTCCATGCTTTGCTTCGCTTTTGCCTTGCCTTGTGAGCTACCGCTAGACTCACCAGGCCCACTCTTTGCAATCACTGGCTTCTTAAACTTTGGCTTTCCTACAGTTTGGTTAGCCGGAGCCTTACCCTTACCCTTGTGCTTGTTGCCTATCATGAGAACATCTTGTTTCATGCTCCCACTCAACTTCAGATCACTCTCCGTCTGTACGAGGAGTGAGTGAAGCTCATGCATGTAACAACCCGGGTTTTTCAAAGGATATAAAATACGATTTAATAAGGTTTTCGAAAAGATAAAGGTTTTAAAACTGAAATCACGGTGGCGGAAACACCGTGTAGCCCGGATTATTACTCAAACTAACTACCAACGTAAAACGAAAAGTAAGTGTAGGCCTTGAGGCCTAACATATTGGGGAATAAATACCCCTAACATCCAAAACCAAAACAAAGTCCAAGTCCAGAAAATGAAAGTCTAAAACGGAACCAAAATACAAGTCCAAAAGTCTAATCAAAACAACATCTCTTCTAAGGTATACACGGTCATGTTCTCGCATTCTTCTCACTCAAATCCCGTCACGCGCATACCTATAAAAAGAGAGGCAACAACCACAATCAGTGGGGAGTAACTAGGTGCTCCCCAGTCATATTTTAACATAACAAACGCAAACAACAACAATGCAACAAGCTCACCTGGCCTACGGCCTAATACAAAAGTATAAATACATAACAACAAATCATACAACAATAGAACAACGATACAAACACTAGCAACAACCACACGGCACAACCAAGGTTGTGACCCAACCAACTGAGCTCATACGACGATCCTTCTTCCAACCAATTGCGAGAGTAAGCGCGGAGAACTGGGTGAAGCAACAAGAATCACCCAAACCCTATGGCGGAATAGCAACAAGAAGTTCCTCAGTAATCACAAGTCTAAATTTGACCAAATTCCACCAAGCAACAAGAACGGTGACGACATAAATAACCATAGTCTCTAACCCTTCTGGTTGAGAACTCATAGTCGCTCTAACTAAGAAACAAGAATAGTCGAGGGGATCATGGGCGGTATCCGTCCATCCTAGGACGTTGTATCTCCTCACACATGTGCCAGAACAGTACCCATGTGCAAACTTAACTCAAACACAACCTGCTAACCTGTTAACCTGTCTCCAACACTTCTCACACAACCATACAACCACAACAACCATACTCATACATACACAAGCCTCATTACAATCATAATCAACCATACATAAGGAGTACAATATGATCAACATGCTTTACAAGTCATACATTCAATTAACATGCTCTTAATTCATTGTTTAGTGATCAATCAAAGAGTAACCCGATTCAATAAAGCATAATTACCATTTTAAGACATGCCAAGACTCAAACAAGCGACAAACGCACACATACACATACACATACCTCACGGCATGTGCACAAGTCACACGGCCATCACACCACTAATCCGATTTCATGCAACAAACTCGATTCACATGTGGTCCATTAACAATTTACGTGATCAATTCATTTTAACATGCATACATGCCCTTTTAAACTCAATCAAATCATCTTAACTCATGGTTTATCTTAGGTGATTAATACAAACATCAAGATTCAACATCAATAAGCCAAAACAAGAAGAAAACAAGAGGAAGAAGACCAAGCAAGGCCACGGCCTTCACCCACAACTCACGGCCAACACATCAACACAACACCAATCCATTTTTCATCGATTTACAAGCATGATTAACGACAGATTATGTGAAACATGCATTAAAAAGCGATAATAAGACACCCTAGTATGAGGCCATGACCCTAGCATGATTTTATGACAAAAACCACAATGAACAACATGAATTCTTGCACTCATAATAGATCAACAAGGAAGACAACAAGATCAACATCAACTAGGCCTCATACATGCTAAAATATAACTAGATCACACCTAGTTACCTTTTCAAGATCAACTCCTTGCTATTCTTCCTCCTCTTCTACCAATATGGTGTCTCCTTCTTCAAAGTCTCCTTCTCCTTTGATGATCCAAGCCAAAACATACAAACAATGAATACACAACAATATAACACATAGAATAACATAAGATCAGAAAATAAAAGGGATAAAAGAGATCCTATACCAAGGGAAAAGACTAGGAAAAGTTTAGGATGCAAAAGATGAAAGCTTGGGTGAGAATCAATGGTGTTTTGGATGAGATTAGGGAGAGTTTATTGTGAGAGATTAAGAGGATGAATGAGGATGGGATATGAGGAATGAGAGTATAGGATAGTATATCAGATTATTAGGTTGCTAGGTTTAGGAAGATTCGTGATATTATAATAGCTTGAGCCAAAAGAAAACACGGAAAAACCCTAGAGTCCAAACCCGTGCTGAGGAGCGGCTCGCTCTGAGCCCAGAGCGGCTCGCTCTGCTGGAGCGGCTCGCTCCCAGGGTGGAGCGGCTCGCTCTGCCCTGCCTTGCCCTCTAAACTCGTTTCTTCTCTTCTTTTCTTCAATCCTCACTAATACCCTTACTTACTCATGCTTATAAGACTCTCCTAAGCTCACTCATGGACTCGGGTCTACTCCAACCATAACCAAGACCCGACTCACCCAAAAAGGAATGATTCCCGAGCTAAAAATGGAAAATCACTAGTTTAGGAATTTAACGAATAAAGAAAGCGAATAAAGTAAATTAGAAAAAGTCGGGGTGTTACAATGCAGACTTTTCTGCATGTCATTCATGTAATAGTTTGCCCTAAAGAGGGCATACCCATCATGAAGGGAGTGGAGCACACGATCAATGATGACCTTCTCATCGATCTTGCAACCAAGATCCTCCAGTTTCTCAAAATTCTCGATCATGTCGAGAAGGTGTGGGCCAACCGGTTGGCCCTTCTGGAGTTTCGCTTCAAAGAAGCGAGTGGTATACTCGCAACTCTTGATTCTCGGTGCTTTCGAGAACTCTTTAGTTAGAGTGGTGAAAATCTTGTTTGCACCCTGGGTAATGAACCGTCTTTGCAAATTTGATTCCATTGAATAGATGAGTACGTTCTGTATCGCACCCGCCTCCATCATGAAATCATTATAAACATAGACTTCATCTGCTCCTGCATCGGGAGCTGGTTTAGTCGGTAGTGGCTCAGTCAAGTACTTGAGCTTACCGTCAGCGATGGCGGCATTCCGTAATGCGGCCTCCCAATCAGAAAAGTTGGACGCATCATTCTTCAGTCGAGTTGACTGATTCATGGTGCCCATAAAAATTCTAAGCCATGATTCGCGGTTTAGTGTGGCACTTGGTATTGGGCCGTCAGTACGTCCAGCCATTTGTTTTATAGCAGTTATATCTGTATATAACGAATTCGAAACTGTGAAAAGAAAGAAGAAGATAGAAGATAAGAAAACATCGTTTTTAAAGGTTTAAGTCGTAAAGCAATAACGATTTAATGCAATGACTCGCGCACTCATATAATCGACCTCCCTCGAGAATTATATAAGTGATCCCAAGACTCAATTTCTTTAAATTGATAAGCCAACTTCTTGACTAATTCTACTGTTAGAATTTTTGGTCGATAGATTTCAGTAAATCCTATCTATTAGTCCATTATAACTACGAGATATTATTCGAACTATAATGTTGAGGTAAAATAGGTCAACACTACTACTTACCCAACGTAGAAGGGGTCATGTGGAGAGTAAGGTCCTACATGCCTACCGACGAAGAAGGGGCTCATAGCAGCTTTTCCTATAAAGACAAATCTCAATTTTAGAATAGAGGAAGGTCCCATCATCTCATTTTTAATTCATTTTAACTGAACAAAATCTACCATTACGTGAATGATTAAATTGAGGTGATAGCCCTATAACGAATGACATCCGTATGTCTATGATATATGATGCAACTATATGATCCATTTTCATGCATATTAGGTGGTTTGGTTTAGTTTAGGCGGAATATGATGCTACTACCTAACGTGTGAATGCAATGAAAAACGGTAAAAGAAAACGCAAAAACAAAAAACACCTAGTGCGGCCTATCCCTATGAAAATAAAGACAAGGTACAAATTGGAATCCATCCATGGACCCTCAAACTTGTCTTCATTCTTCATCTTGGACTTTAAGTGGGAGTTGGGTATCTCCATCTTGAATCTTCATCTTGAAACTTCTCAAATTACATTTTGAATTACAAAATAAACCTATTTACATTCTAATTCAAAATATGCCAAAAATAATAAAATTACAAGAGGGGAGATTCGAGATCTCAAAAATACAACTAACGATTATGTTTCCTTCATTACGAAAACACAATCTTCTAAGGCCACACTAGTAAATTACAACCTTTTGTACAAAAATTAATGCGTAAAAAAAACCATTCAAAACATTCATTCACAAAATAAAGCATAAACTAAACAATATAAAAAACCAATGCATACTATTGATTAAAATATCCAAACCACCTCTTTTAAATGATTATAATTATGCAACAATTCCTTAATTGTTCATAATACCTTAATCAAAACATAATCCAAAAATTTATATTATCAGTATAACATAAATTAGGTCACAAAATATTTTAAACATCTTTAAAATATTTGGTATCAAATATTATGAACTTTTTCATAATAACTTAATATTCATTATCTTTATAACAAATATAACAAAATATAATTTCCAAAAAAAAAAAAAAAAAATTCGGCTAAAATTAAAAAAAAACAAAAAAAAAACCCGAAAATAATTTTTTTAATTTTTTTTTATTTTTGAACATCACGGCCAAATTAAAAAAAAATAAAAAAAATTACCAAAAATAAGGTTTTAATACGGCCAACATAGAAAAATGAATTAAACAGCTTTAATTCAATTATGCTAATAATTAGATCGATACTAACTCAATTTTAATCCGTATTAAACATTGACTTAAGAGATTCAAAATAACTTTTTAAGTCAAACATCTTAAACTGATAGATCTAATGATTAACAAACTCATATGTTCATTAACATATAAAAATATGGTCCTTTTATGTTTTAATTCAATTGGTATTAAATCAAAACTTATACAAATTCATATGTGATAGATTTAACATCTTAAAACATCGATAATTATGAATCAAAAAGACCAAAACAAGCCCAAAAATAAACAAAAACTAACGGCACAAACACCAATATCATTCGGCCATCTTCAAAATTTGTTTAAAATTATACAAAATCGATTTTTTATGAAAACCATATAAAAATTCATATAACTTAAGTCTCTGATACCACTTGTAGGATTATATCGGTATATAGTCCTTTAAAAGCACAGGATTATAATGAAAATTTTATATGATTTAAAGTCATAAAATGAAATTGCATAACAAAGTATATAGATATAAGAATTAACCTTTTAATCCTTGTAATATGGCCTAAGAACAATACCAAAATTATGGTATCTCCTACTTATCACACCCAAGATGTTTCAAGAAATGCCCTTTGAGATTGCTAGAAGAATTAGAGAAGAGAACAATTTCTTTTCTCACAAGTAATTATGTTGTATGCTATGATGAATAATGAATTAGGTTAGATGAGAATTAGGGTGTGATTAGGTTAAGTAGAGAGGAAGAAACCTCTCACCCTTAAACTACTATCACACGTGCTGTAACAACCTGGTTTTTAGTCGACTTTAATTACTAAGGCGGAAATTAATTAAGTCTTAAACCAGCGTTATTAATTATACAATAAAACCCAAAATAGTACATCATCATTCAAGAGTTGAATAATACAACTCTAAGTACGGGAAGCTAAAAGAGTAGCGTTAAATATATTACATCTCTCGTAAAAACAACTAAGGTAAGCAATAAAACGTCTCGTGGTCCCGTCCAAAATCCAGCTCCCGGTCCACGGTAATCCTGCACAATAAACTGATGGGGGGGGTGCTCGCTGAGCGGACAGTGACTAGCTATGCTCATACTTACCCTCGATTTCAATTACTTTGGTTTAATATTATCGCTTTATAATTATAACATTATGATAAAAACATAAACATGCTTAATACAAATAGCATATAAAGATATATAAGTCATAATAAACATGCGGTTTAAAGCGATAAATCATATAAGCATGATATTCAGTTATGAAGGCAAATAGCATATAATATCATAGTAATAGTATCACCATAATTCAACAGGATTACAACGCGATATCATATCGCAAACAGACATACATATAGTATCATTCACTTCATGCAGACTCGATTCATTTCAGAAATTTGTGGTCTTTAGTTTTCGAAGATGGAACACACTCATTCTCAAATAATCAAACAACAAACAACACATACTGCTTACGAGCCTGACCACTGAGTAGGCCATTGTACTCTAGTCGGTTGCATCTCACTACCATAGTGCAACGGCTTACTCGACTCGTAAACCACGCCGAATACTATAGTACTTTCATCTCATCTTGTAGTGTTCGAAATGATTCGAACTTCAGATACAATCTCGTCAAGTGATCTGGACATGTGGTAAGAACGAATGCAAGTGTCGCGCCCACTAAGAACGAAACACGGCAAGGAGACAGAACCGCTATAATCGACCTGAATCCACAAGGTCACGGGTGCCCTGTTACCTCTAGCGAAATAGGGAAATAAAACCCTAGTCTAGTATGCATACACTAATATCCACTTTAAGAATAGGCTATACTATTCATAGAGCACCTTAACTCTGGATAAAACGACTATTTCCTAGAGACTGACCCAAAAGAGTTGGCATATTCATTATCTTGTACGGCTTAGGCAGTACGACTTAAGGCGTAAAGGCATGGGCAGGATGCTAAGCAATAATTCTGCCGGCTTAAACCACACTATTCGATATAGCCAACACCAGAAGACCGAGATAGTGGTATCCGCACAAGACTATCTTAACCCCACTTCACTCACGATTGACGTTTTCATATCCGAGGCTCAAGCGTTTGACCCGTTATTTAACTTACTCATGATTTATTATTCATTTGATATTTTATATCACATGTTACTAGACTCTCCTAGTCTCATCGTCAAACGTTTAAGTATTTAATACGGTTTCATATGATCACATAACACGTTCGTTTATTATTTGAAGTGTTGTTAATTATTAACGTTTTCAAGTTTCTATATTGATACGTTTGTTAATACGTCCAATTTTATTTAAGTGTTTTTCAAACACTTTAAGTTATCAACTTATTCATTTTCAATTTTCTTTACTTAGTAAGATTTTCAATTATTTTCAATATTTAAAATTTAGGAATTTGAAATACCTTTGAATTTTGAGACGTAACTTGTTTTACAAGTTTCGTAAATTTTTCGCTATTCACTATTCA